>JALXJV020000019.1:15307796-16640744 GCA_024633595.2 Lepomis macrochirus | reverse complement strand
TGTGTAATCCATATATCAGAGCATGCATATTCCCTGTGCACACCACCCTTCCCTACCCCCTCATGAAAGCACTGTATGTAGGTGTATAGATTCACCTACTGTCAAGAACCACACTGCACTAAAGTATTCAAACAAAAGACAGAAGATTCCCGTGTATGCAAAGGAAGGAGAAGATTAGAGACAAAACAGAAAGAAAAGAAGGAAAAGAATTAAAAGTAACTTACATTTGTGTGCCAGCAGCTTGTCAAGCGAGTCCCCCCATTTCAGTGCCTCCTCCGGGGTGGGCCTGAAGATAAAAGCAGAACGATTCTTTAACAAGCCCATCTCAGCCAGGTTTCTCATTGTGTGACCCATCCGCAGAACTTTGTCTATGCTTGGTAGATGAGTGGAAACATGGACTTCAACTGCTTTCCTCTGCTCTATAGTCTGAGTCCAATGGTCTTTGCCTCACTTTCAGTCCAGCCTCTTGAACACTTAACAACACTAAGAGTGTATCTGCTTCACATTGATGGGGTAGGCTTTTATATTGCCACTGAATGCAACTTGGAAGGAGGGAGGGGAGGGGCTCCAGCCAGCCAATGGGGATGAGTTGTCGGGATTTAGAGACCTCCTCCCCCCACCAGTGTCTGTCTGCCCCCTGCTGCCTCTCATCCTTTCTGTACCCTGCTAAAAAGCATGCCTCTTCACAGGGCTCATCTTACACTCACTGTAATCAACATCCGAGGCCTTATTTGACACAGTAAGAAAAAGGTGGTAATTGCAGGAGCATTTTAGTCAATGTGGATATATTTTTGTGCATTTTGATAATGGATTTGAGTTTTAGCAGATATTCTTTTCAAGCAAATCAACAAAAACTAGCTCTTAGAATTTAGTTTTTAAATGTATATTAATGATTAATATACATATAAAATATATATAATATTTTAATGCTGAAGCAGCTGCTTGGCAGTTAAAATATTATATATATGACATTATCATACTGTTATAAGGGAAATGTTAATACAATACCCTATAATATTGATTTCTAATTCCACAGAGAACATTTATTGCAATAGTTTGGGACCAAGTATTGAATATATGGAAAGTATATAAAGAATGGTTGCCCATCACACACACTTATTTGTTTCTTGTGAAGTCAATCACAAAAGCACCACAGTATGGAAACACCAGTCGGCCTTAAACATCAAATTGATCTCTAAGATTTCATTGTTGACATGAATATATTTAATTTGGTAAACATATTTTTCAAGATAATTTTAAAAAACTGCATCCAAATAATTCACTGCATCTCATTCAGACGAGCCACTGTTACCCAAACATTCTCTCATTCTTTTTAATGATGCCACACATTACAATAGCCGCTGCTGCCCACGTGTTTAGCCTTCCATGGCCAGGTCATCACCAGTTGTGGCTAGACCCGGAAAAAAGTCTCACCCACACCCACATGCACATGCTGTCAGGAAGTGGCCACTTACTTGACTGACTTCATAGCTTTGTCTAACTTGCTGGCTGGGTTGCTTCCTGGGGATTCATTCCTCCTCCGCAGGAAAGCCAGCCGATTCTTCATGTCTTTGGCCCTGAGTGAAAGAAAGATAAAGGAGAGAAAGAAGAGAGGGAAGAGTGAAAGGAAGATTTATGAATAGCGAAGGACGCGGAGGAGGGGGGAAAGTAGAGCCAGGACGAGGAGAAATATGGAATGAGGATGAAAGGAATGATAGAGGAGGTACAGAAAAAGAGACAGGGGAAGAAAGTGTGTTCAGTCCAAGTCCAAAGTCCACAATTAAAACAATCCATGGGAATCACCAATTAAGTTCTTCAGCACTGTAAATCCAATCCAAATGAAATCAAACCCACAAACGCCAGAAAAGGTGAAAATAAATTTCATTGTTGTGTACATTTTAGTCTTCAACCAGGTATGTTGGTATTGTGGGGCTGAATTTTTCCAAAAGGTGGATGTCAAGCTCCCCTTTCCTCGCTTCGCGTCTCCTGTCAATCTAATATCTCAAACAGTCTTTCCTGTAGATGTGTCCCTGGCAGGTTCCTCGGCAGGGACTGAGCGAATGTGGCAGAGAAGGAGGAGAGAGACTCAATCCTCACTCCTCTGTTTCATCATGCCATTCTCCATGCGCCTAGAGGGGTTGCTAAGAGGGAGCTGACCCAGGGCCGAGGCAACAGGGCACAGTGACCTCCTCACCCCTCTGCTGCATTCCCACCAGCAGCAGCATCCAAAATCCTCCTGACCGCCCAACTCAGATGTTTCACCTTCCTCCAACCATCACACACACACACACACACACACACCCCGCCACACATGCACCACTTTAAATCTCACACAAGGCGATACACCAACCCTCAGTTCCCCATGGATTTCTTCAGAATTCTGCGCATTCCCATAATCCCATGGTGCGTGTCCTGACTTTTCCCGACCTGGAGCACGTGCTGCCTCGTTGGGATGTGACCTCACTCAACACCCATTTCCTGAGTCCCTGCTTTTGATTTCCACTGTGGATTGGCTGGCCTGCTAATAATGCAGTGCGGCAGTGTGTGCTCACCGGCCCTAATCACTGCAAGCTGTCCCACTGCCAACCCACAGCCCCCAGGAGAGCATGTACACCCCAAATTAAGAAACAGGACTTCCAGTTATAGACACTTATCATTCAAACATGCACACAGGGAGGGGTGGGAGAACACTCAACTGCAGATTAGTGCAAATACTGTACATGAATATACTCAGAAGGGGATGAATGAACACCCACCCATGCCCACTCCCGCCTGTGCCAACTGATACCCACTTCACTGGTGCTTTCATGCAAGTCACAGGTGTTGGAAAACTCCCCGTCTGCGCCAACATGTGTATGTGTGTGAGTGAAGGGAAGTGGGAGAGTGACCGTTTATATGTGCGTAAATGTGCTGCCACACAGCGCAGCAGCCGAAACAGAACAGAGAACAGAGTCAGCTATGTGAGTTTTTCCAACCACTGCAGGACAAGAAAGGCAGAAAAATGCTCATACACACTAATACAACATGACTACACAAGCTCTTGGAAGCAGCAGCCCAATAGATTCTTTAAAATCAGCACGAGTGTGACTTTGTGGGTTAATTGATTTGGGTGTGTTTGTGTTTCGGGGCGGGGTGTTCAGCTGTTGGAAGAGGCATTGAAAGCATCTGTGAGTTTCAGGAGAGTACAACTGCCATATGAGTGACCAATAAATGAAGAAAGTAAATGCATTCATTGGTGTGGCCTCTAGAAAAAAGCTATATGAAAGCTTTGTTCTTCTCTCAGGCAAGGTAAGGAAACAAATGAATGAATGAATGAATAAGGACAAAAATAGATAAAGGACAAGAGAGAGACTGAAAGACTCTCAGAGGAACCATAAAATCCACTTTTAAACCAGAGGAATTTTAATTTTAAGGAATACCTATACATCTACACAGCATCACTGATGGAGAGATGAGTCATCCATTGATTGAAATAATGGGCCCTGTGTAGCAGGCATTAATCAGATACTGAACTGCTGAGCAGAATTCAGGCCTCTCTTTCTCGGAAACAACAAGGCGCTCTAAACCAGTATCCCTGTGAATAGCTCACAGCCTGAAGGACATTATTGCCCAAATAAAAACTCTCTTGCTGTTAAATAAACTCATAACATCAGAGCAGAATTCATTAGATTGTTCTATTTTTAGGTTGTACTCAAGGCAATTAGGTCTTGAGCTCTGCACGTGTTCTCTAAAAAAACAGAACCTCTGTCTTGCCAGTACATATGAGAAAGAGGGGAAACTTGTGTTTTATAAGGGCTGGAAAATATTTTGTTGGCCTGACAAAGACGCTTTATTATTTATGTCTGGTTTTATACAAGACAAGCCTGCATGGAAATGATGTGACAATGATGTCATAACAACAGTCACTTTGAGGGAAATGTATGTTTCTATCCTGCCACCATGTGGGTGTGAATGGATATTGCAAACACAAACAGGTGACATTTTCCGCCCTCCAGCAGCACAGACTGCTTGCATGGCATTCTTTTACTCCAAGTAGTTGTGTGGTGCCGACACTAGAAACAACTTTCATCATCCCATGATTTGTATTTCCACTTATACACAGAAACTCAAATAGAGCGCAGACACTATTCTTGAAAACAAGTGATAAATGTATATTATGTTGTTGCCTCCTTTATAAACCACTACACACTGGCAGTACTGATCCCGGTAACACTTTTTTCTATTAAGTCTGCATGTTTGGTAGTTTTTCATACTGCAGGAGATGTGAGTTTTCTAGAGCTTCAGCTTTTGATAAAGACTTTACTCCTGCATGGCAACTCAGCTTCCATAAATTAAACTGCCTGTGGGACACAATGGGAGTCAATAGAGGCCCCTGTTGACTCCCACTGTGACCTCTCTCACTTTGAGTACCTCTGTATTTAAAGTTGATACTTGCTAATAGCTCCCAAGCGCTAATACAATTAGCAATGTACTGTATCGGACTCCATAGGATTTATTACATAGCCCATAAGCCCTACACTTAACTTAATCTGCTAAAATACTGACACATGCTCTGTAGAGGATTATCAAATTAGGATGATCTTTGATCTAACAAGTTGCCACTCAGAAATGTCTGCTCCACTGCCCCCCTGAGCACACTACATGCAGCATGTCCATGTTTGCAGCACATGTCTGCGCAAGAGATGGCGCTTTATGTGCTTGAGTGAAAGAGCAAGAGGTCTTTCACTCCGCAGTTATCTGCAGGTTTCTGTACTCTTTATTCCCTCTTTGCTTGACTCACATTAGATGCACTAATAGCACCCTGCTGGCTATTCCTGGTATTCTGAAAAGTAGGCCGCACTCCCAGGGAAAGGCTGTGGAAGCACATGGGGGAGAGCTGCAGACAGACACACTGCAGATCACAATGCACCATACAAGCACAAGCCAAAACCATCGAGTTCGCTCTTTGTAAAGCCTGGCCTGTGAGATCAAGGGTACAGCAGTGAGAGCAGAGGAGGAACTGAAATACGGATGGTGAGAACAGCAGCGTCAGGTGAGCAACGTTGAAGCTTGTTTTCATTCCCCTGCCACTCTGTATTTACAGAAAGAGGTGTGCCTGTGAAGTACAGTTCAGGATACACAAATAACATTGTGCAAGCATGTGTGTCTGTTTGTGCATCTGTGTCTATATGAGTGCAATGGGTCAAGGGTTAAGGGCACTTAAAATAACATTCAGACTATTGGGGCTCTGTCTGACGACATATGGGGACACATTGTGAGCATTTGTCCTGTGCTTTCTTCACAGACAAATCAGTCAAACCAAAAACAAATTCAGTAACAGGAAAAGAGAGAGAAAGGCAAACCTTTACAGTGCCTCATAAGCAAGCAAGTCACTCTGTAATATTCCTAGAAGAACAATGAAAAAGGAAATTGTCCTGAATTTTGTCCATAAATATAACACTATCTCATTCACAGTCTGCCTCAATCAAGTCCAAATAAAGGAGCTCTATTTCTGAGCAAACTCACCTTCCTAGCCACAAAGACCACATGAGCCAGTCCTATTCCTGAAATCCAGGCTGCGTATTATAAGAAAAAAGGGCAGTCTCAAGTTAGAACTTAAAGCCGCTTCCTCCAAAATAGTTTGAGCGCTCCAGCCTCAGGGGGGATTCTTTCCCTCACTGCGACTGTCAAATGAGATCCATGTAGAGGTCAGATAGCTTCCTACCAGCTTGAGAGCATCCATTCCTGTGGGAGACAAAGCAGTCTCCACCCCACACCATCCTCACCCTTCCTTCTGATGTTAGTAATTCTTGATATCGAAATCAAAGTAAAGATGAATGCCGCCTTGCGCTTACCTTTCAAGGTACTTCTCTGAGAAATCAACCATAGTGTGAAACATGGGTGCCAGCCTGATCGCAGGTTCACTTGGTATGTGAGCAAATTTGACTGCATGTAAGCGTGTTTCATACGAGTGCCGGTGCTCAGGGTCTAGAGGTTTGTTTGACAATCACATTCCTCTAAGCCCTGAGAGGCTCTGGTAGAGCTTTATATAGTCCAGGGGGTCTGGAGAAGGCGGACTCTGGGCTCACCCAATCACCACGCAGTGTTTAGAGAGGACAGATTCCTTCCACTGGGGCCTGGTCATGTCTTTAGTTTTATGGGTTAGTACGCTGAGATGACATTTAGATTGTCTTTTTAGCAACTTGACTACTCTAATGATCTGTTCACATGTCCCGTATGACAAACAGTGGTAGAACTCTGTGTTGAATCTGCTACCATAGAAGAAAGACTTAACACACATTAAAATATCATATTGTCTCTTCAGTAGTTTTGCTGCACTCTCAGATATAATCTAATGCCCTAAAGTGAGTGAAAGACATTTACAGTGGAGAATATAATTTAGTGGAAACTCCACTGACGTTACACATCAAAGTCTGTCTGGAAGTCCTGGGGAGTACTACTGTTCATGTGGGAAAAGTAGTATAAAAGCCTTTGTGTCTCTGGAAGGAAGTGGGCAAAGTCAAAATTTTAAACTTCACGTAATGTTAGGCTAGAGACTACTAACTCACCCCAACTCGATGATTGCGGTTTGAGGCTACATTAGCCACTACTAACCATGCATTCACTTGCTCCTCGGATGGTACTACGTCCCAAGTTGTGAAGTGGTTCTTCCAACTTCAGTGTGTTCATGTGCTTTTAAGTCAGAATGTGGAAACAACATGGATTATATTATAAAGATGTGTTGTATTGTCACTGTCATCCAAGTATGCTGAAACAGTTTGAAGCTTTAAATTATGAAGAGATTTTTGTCCCAGAGTTGTTACTGCAACTCTAACTACTGTTACTTACCTGAAACCACTAAAACATTGCTTGTACTGCAAATACTGCCAATAAAAATTCCTTTCCAAATTAATCTAGGACACTCTACATGGCAAGCAAACTAACTCTTATAACCTGACGCTATATCACAAATGACACGTTTTCAAAAACTGTATATGCAATATGTGATTTTGCACCATTAATCAAACATTTCTAACCACCATGTTTCTATGTGCATTACGTCAACAACTCGGCAACTTGTGTACCAAACTTTTCTCAGACTTTCCGAGTTGTTTTTCCAACTTCAGGTGGCATTCACATGAATTTTCCCAATTATTTAGACACCACAAATGCATAGTAACATAACACACTTGAAAGTATGACCAAACTGTCAGCAGACAAGTTGCATTGTGGGCAATGTAGGCGCCAGGTTTTGGCACTCAATAAGAATGCAAGGAATCAGTTTTATGCTGTTAAAAACACCACTCTTCATCCATTAATACTGACAGGAAAATGTCTTCAGTATATACTATATATACAGTATGTAAAGTACAACTGTACATACATCAAACACGGAAACACAAACACACAGATGGTAATTTGTGTTGTATTTATTGTATTATTTACTTAGTAAACAAGTAAACACTTCACTCCGCGTTTTGCTTCGTTTTTCTCTGCCCTCTTCATTTGTCTGTATTTCCTGCCTTTATGAATCGAGGTTGGGTACCAGTTGTCATCACTCAATCTTGTCGTTATGTACATGTTTGTTGTGGTAGAAAAATATATCCAAAGAAATTAAAAACTGTACCTCTGGGTACGTTTCTGCACATAATACTCTGGTGCACTAATTGATGTGTTTATGGCTTCATTGCTACTTGTTGGAAACCACCAAATGGGAGGAAAAACCGCAGTATAGCTGTACTGGGATGTATTGCTCGGGGAAGAAGAACACCTGGACTGAGTAAAAACAACAGGTGATAATGGAGAGGGGGATGGCAGAGACAATGTGGACAATTACAGGAAAACAGCTGTGCTGAATCCTGAAAACTACACACGGGGAGCAAAGTGTGCAAAAAAGGAGAGAAGGAACAACTGAAGGAAGTAAGAAACACAAAGGTAGGAAGAGTACAGTGGAAAATAATTAGAGCAGGAGAGTGAGAATGCTTAAGAAGTTGATGACCAGAAAGTCTTTGTTGTTGTAAATGATGCATGAATGACCAAGTGCTTTGTAAGCGAGAGGAAGTTTCAAAGAGGATGGTAATGGGCTCTTACATGCAGGTACCATTTCACCTCTAAGTGAAAAATGCTATTTTCTTCTTCTATGGATATTGACATTGTGTATTGAGATCTGTTTAATTAAGTCTTCCTGTCACTGACAATGAATATGGTGATTACAGCAATGAGAAGAGTGTTTTTAGTGGTACTACCACTAATTGTCAGACTGAGACAACATAGGTAAGAGTGTGTTCAACCATATCAAATCTAGTCACCGCAGAGGTTAAAAACACACTGAACACAATGTACACAACAGGAAGGACATTCAGAGGAAAGGAAATCAAATATGCTACTACTTCTTGATCCTTCGCTCCAAAAATCATATGGGCAAAGGTCAGAGATCCTTTTTTAAGATGTAAATTGCATTATTTAGTCATGTGAGATACTGTTGGTCACTGATGTACATGTACTTGCTCCATTGGCTCTCTCTATATGTTATACATCTGGAAGAAATCATTTAATTTCATTCATGCTTGGTTTCATGGAAAGCCTGAGATTTCTATCTATAGCAGCAACATATTGCATATTTATTTCTCTGAATTACATAGAAAAATATTGTATTGTGGGCTATAGAGGGTATATTTATTGGCGTGATTTAGAATGGTGGACTAGATTTTGCCTGAGGTATTGGTGTACAGTGTGACATAATGACAAATGGCTGAAAATGGTTAAAATACACAAGACAGAAGACAAGTATGTAAACATGCAGAGTTTCAGCCACGGAAGCTTTGTGAGTGAACCTTGTTATATTGACTAATGATGACAGAAAGGTTTTGCACTCAAAGACGGGAAGTCATTTTGTCTACAAAAGACAAAGATGCTATTTTTTTTACCATGCACAAATCAATCACTGATTTGGAAATATACCTTATTTGCAAACAATTCCACAATTTAGATTTAAACTACAATAGAAGGAAAGAAACACTTCTTATCCCTAAATATCAGTGTTGTATTCTATGAAATGTAATGTCAAATAAATCTGGTCTAAAGCTGCTTGTAGCTGCTGACGAGAAGGCAACATACACTGGGCTCTGGCTGCGAAAAAGGCTGTGGAATCTTAATCAGTTAATCTGATGATTAACTAAACAACATAAAACACAGCTTGTGCAGAAGTATAGACAACTATCAAGCACAAGGACGGCCAGTGAGAGTGGTTTTATTGTCCCCGTGATGTGAAATGTGCTTTCATCTTGATGAACAGGAGCGTGAATCAAGCTCATTCAACAGCTGCTGAATAACTGAGGCGTCGACACACACATCTGACACACAAAAAAGCACTCTCAACGCACACACACCTTTACTTCTCACCCCACTGAGAATGTGTGACACACATATGGTATCACACTCCCCAACAACACACACATCAGTTACCACTTAATTAAGTAGATGGTGATCAGTGTTGAATGACAGGCTTAAACTTTTACTGTCACCTTAAGTCTAAAGCATGCCTCTGTATTTGCAGCAATGTGAACAAGTGCAAGTATTCCACAGACCATCAAAAAGGTCAAAATATTTGTATGTAACATTAAAGTTTCGCCCAAAATGGAGACGAAAGGGCACAGTTTTAAATTTAGCCATCCTAGCCGTCCTGATGTTTCAATCAACCTCCCCATGTGCATGAGCAGGTCACTATTATTCACCATTAGTTTGAACACAAGCAAAGACATTCTTTTAAAACAATGGATGTGAAAGCAGGGTGTGAAATTTTTACCCTTTACTGGATACACATGTTGATTAAATTAGCATTTAAATAGAAGGCTGATGACTGAACAGTGAAAACAAAACGGGTATCGTAGTTGTCAGTACTAAGAAAGATTTATTTATCATATTGCCTCTGGCTCACTCTCATTCCCATACCTCTTCTTTCTCACATATAAATTATCTTTTTATTTTAAATCAACCAGGCTTTGCTTTCCTAAACAATGGTGTGATATTGTCACAGGTTAAAATCCACATTCAGGAAAAATTAAACAAAACATGCCATTCATTCCTTGTTTCCAACTTTCAAAATGATCTGACAGTGAAACTAAAGATAAGAAAGGAAACACACACACACACAAACAAGCAAACAACTAATTAATTTGAGATTTGAGTACTTACAGGTTCTTGGATTTCTTCTTCTTTGCTCCTTCGGGGCCGACCTCACAGCTACAGGGGGATCCGGAGCTCAGCTGAGGGGAGATGAAGGACAGCACACACTGCATCATCCACCCTTCACACAGAAAGAGGGCCCAGTAGCCTCATGTAGACTGTTGCTAGCTTTTACTAGCTCCAACAGGCAATGGCAACCTAAGTTGGTTAGTTTGCTAGTATATACTGGCTGTGTCCAGTTAGTATAGACTGTGACTGTGTCCAGTCCGTAACACACACAGCCAACCACCAAAATGATTAATCCACAGTCCACAGGATAAATCCCACAAGGCAAAGCTCTCAGAGGTGTGTGTGTGTCTGTATCTTGCTGAAAAAGTGTGTCTGACTGTGTGTGTGTGTGTGTGTGTGTGTGTGTGTGTGTGTGTGTGTGTGTGTGTGTGTGTGTGTGTGTGTGTGTGTGTGCGTGTGTGTGCAGCAGATGGTGTTTGTAAACAATATGTGTCTGGATTTCACAAAGTAAGGAAATTCTGTGAGAGTGAGAGAGTGTGAAAGACTACGGCTGTTGTATCTGTTGGCCTGCAACTGTGCCCTAGGTTTGAAGTGGCAAGCCAAGACCCCTGGTTTCACATTACACATTCTGCCAGCCCACCATTTTGATTGGTTAAGAGAAAAAGGGAAGTTGCTTCAGGGTGGGAAGGGGTCAATCTCCACTAATCTGATGGCCTGAAGCTGCCCCATTGTATGTGTGTGTGGCTCTAAATAATGAGCCATTGTATTACAGGAACACACAGTTGAATCTAAGCTAGATACTGGCCACAGCTGGTAACGCATAGTGTATGTTTTCTATCTGTGTGGAACCCAATTTGAATTTCAACCTGTTTCCAGTCTTTATGCTAAGCTATGCTAATTGTTTCCTGGCTGTAGTTTCATATTAACAGACAGATATGCGCTATCAATTCTCTCATCTAAAATCTATGGTTAGAGGCTAATTCAAATTATTGAGGGTCCTCACTAGTATAATAATACAAACATACTGTTGTGTATTTGTGTCTCCAATTGTGCAAGCATATAGTGAAAATGCATCAGGTCACAATGTGTTTGTGGGACTATTATTATATCGCTTAGCCCCACGAGCAAACATTTCCTGCTGTATGACCCACCCAACATATACCAGCTGCCCAAAGTAATATCCTGTTGTGCTTTTGCATTGTTGAACATGCTCAGTACATCAACCATATTAACAAACAGTTGGAGGTAACATGTTTAGCCATTAGATGATATTGATTTTGAAATGACTGTTCATTTATAAAGATTTGGACAAAGATGATAATTGATGATTAAAATTCCCTCAAGGTTCTAGCAGCAGCACAGAATTGAAACTCCTGACATGAAGAGCTATAAATTAGACCTTTGTTTAATACTGATGTGGGTGAGCACCGTGTGTAAGGGTACCTTGACCTCAGTATAGGTTTAGATAATGGTGATTGTGGCATCCTTATTGAAAGATGTACCGCTTCCTCCAATATGAGTCCAAATAAGTAAACTATCTAGCTATTCCTTGAAAATAAGAACAATTCCAAGTGTCTTTGAATGAATTTGTCTGCTCCCAATCCTGGACGACAGCAGGGCATCTCTCTGCCACATCTGCCTATTTCATAACTCCTCCCTCCAACTGAGATTCATATTGTCATTATAGGAAGTGTACACCAGTGCATTCAACACTTTCTGACTGAAGTCGCAGTTGACAGTGAAAGGTGAATGAATGTGTGTTATGTAGGAGCTGTCTAAAAATAAGTACAAGCTAAGAGCAGGAACAAAATATTTTTAGGGCTGCTGTCTGACAGGCACAAAGACCTGTCGAACTGTACAGTGTGTGTGTCTGTAGTGGGTTCTGTTTGCATGACTTAGAAAAGATTTGGTATATGGTTGTAAGCTAATGTGGTATTTTTGGGTAATACTGACAAAATGCTTGTTATTTTTAACCAGTGTCAGTGATAATGTGACTGCTGGTGCTTAAATATATTTATAAGAAAAGTCTGAGTAATGTGAGCATGATGAAATAAAAGGCAGAGGCATTAAGTCAGTGTTAATTTCTCACTCATACTTACACTTCAGAAAACTGCATCAGTTCTTCAAATGTATCAAAAGTTATAGTTAATATCTATAGTGCTACAACCAAATCCATGATGATATTGTCGCACCACAATAAGATATATCATGCAGCTGATGATCATGAGAGACATCAAAATCTAATCAGTAATTTCAGAGGGAACAGCACAACCGGTGAGTCCCAGTCCCAGTCTGGAGCCATCAGCCAGGCCCTGAAACCACAGGAAACTATTGAAAAAATGACACAAACATTGCCCTCTCCAGTGATATTTGTCCTGATGTAACACCCCAGGACAGTATTATTCACCCTGTATCAGGAGAGCAAATTATGCTGTGTAGCCAGAGCAGATCAGAGGGGGACTGTCCGCTTGTTAGGTCAGCTTTTGTTTAACTAGGCTGCCTGCATGTAAGGACTGGACGCTCATTCACACTAGACTGCTATGTTACAGCTGGATGGCATCCACATCCACACACACAATGAAAGGTGCTGGCTTTCTTGCTGCAGCTAGTATTAGCAAGTGGCTATTCTGTCAGACAGCAGAACCACAATTCAAGATACATGACAGCATCTTGTCAGTGGAAGGTCGGTTAAGTCTTAAAATTACAATGCCATGATTTCATATGGAATCAAAATGGCCTTACAGCTTATTTTTAATTCTCATTTGTAGAGAGGGTGAAATCTATAGGGACACATACACTGAATACGAGCCTCTAACAGGCAGATTCAGGAGGACACTAAGGGCAAAATGCACAATATTTAGTTAATGAGGCTCCATGTGTAATAAATAATGCTGTCTTAGATTAGTATCAAACATTGTATAGTAATGTCACTACTTTATTTGAGCAGTTTTGTGCTAACTATTCAATATTATGTCATTAGAGGTTTATTCTCAAGTTTCTATGTTTCTCTTTTCTCTATTTTCATTCTAACAGACAGACCCCATTCGGGCCCCCACACACAAAAGAGACTTAGACAAACAGACACACAGACACACACACACACACACACATATACACACACACACACACACACACACACAGACTGCCTGGCAATGGACTGTGGAGAATAAAAAAGTCTGATTCTTTTCTAAAAATAACCCTGGTGTGTGTGTGTGTGTGTGTGTGTGTGTGTGTGTGTGTGCTGCTTATGTGTATAGACTGCTCACATGCCTCACCGAAGACAGTAAGAAAACACAGAATCTGCCAAAGACCACACGATAATATTGCCCCCTGTGGCAATTTTAAGGGTTATAGGTTGTAGGGTGACTGTGCAGATACGCAGCCAGTTCTCCAGTCCCATGTACATATATTTCATTGGGAAAGAAGTCTCCACCAGTGGGCTGCTATTCCCTTAGAGAACAGGGAAAAACTGTCTGTCTTTGTCTCAACAAACTGTACATTCTTCAGTTTTGCTCTGCACTAACAAACACATTGTAGGAACAATATTCTCAACACAGCTCTCAAACATTCTTGACCCAGTCAACCCAGACTCCAAATCCTCCGACAACCTAAAACCCCAGAGGTGGAGAAATGAATCTTGGTCTTTGTGTATTTAAACCAGTTCAACCCCTGTTGCTTTTCTTTATCAGACCTCCCTCGGGCTGCTTCCTTCCTTTTCATCCCCCATTTCTTCTTTTATTTGAAAACAAGCTGTCTGAACACTATTATGGGGAACCAGACAATCTCCCATTCCATTTAGTGCAGCCTTGGATTAGTTCTATGTGTTAGAGCAAAGTGGCCAAAAACTGCAGTTGGCCACTTGAGGCTGGCTGTTAAAATGTCCAACTTTACAGCAGAAATAAATATATCTACAACTTGGTACAAAAAAAGGTGGATGGCATCACAGGTAGCTAGCTGACAGCTAGCTCCACCCATGCATCCTCTTTGCCCATTTTTGGAATAGCTGGAGCCGCATTGAGCTTCACAATCGCTCTTCAGAAAGCTTCTGGTGACGTCACAAGACTACGTCCATGTTTTACACATTGGGTATAAAACACAGGCACTTTCCTTACATTGTGTGGCTTTTCTCTGTGCGTGTGTGTGTGTGTGTGTGTGTGTCATACCCCTTTTAGGTCATCCCGCCTGGTATCATGCCCCTGCCCCTGCCATGGATTCAAAGCAATGACAATGCTGATATGGTTTGAACACATATTTTAACAATAACCACAAGATTACAATCCAACGATTGAAATATTACAGTATTATTATCCCGTTGCAGCCTTCTCAACAATAAATTCTTCTCTTCTCAATGTCAGTAGATACTTAAACATGAACAGAAAACAAATGATGTGGAGTTTTACCCTTTTTCCCACCATTATGTTGAATTAGAGCCAGACTGATTTATTTTTTGCAGATATTATCAGCCGATATATGCTACTTGCAGATATATCTGCATCTGCGTTTATACCAGCCGATATGACTATTAAAAAAGAAAAACAGAGAGTCGGATCCTTGCCTCATGTCATGAGTGTTGCATAGTTTGCCCACCAGAGGGCACGCTGCAGGTCCTCTGTTAACAACACTGCAACACCAAAGAACAAAACATCAGCTGACCGCAGTTTACCAGAGCTCAGAGCAGCTACAATGAGGAGCTCCCTAGCTTCTGGTAGAGCTCACGCTCACTGTTCACGTTGAGCTGTTAATTTCGATTACATGTCTTAAATGATAATAAACACAGCCCTTATCACTTCTCCTGTCCTGAAAACATTCATACGAGACTTGCTAACCCTCCCGTTTTTCACAAGCGGGAAGCTTCTGGTCAGCGATCTGGTGCGAATGCAGAAGTCCCTGAAACCTGCATTTCAATTAAACAGCCATCAGGGGGCGACTCTTCTGGTTGCAAAAAGAAGTAATGGCAACGTGACCCTAATTCTCAGCTGAATAATTACCTCAGTAAACGCTTTCCTGATGAATTAATGGTCTCAATAGCTAGATTCAAGTCTTCGTCAATACAAAATGATGCTCCTTTATTAAATAATGGTCCCATTTATTTTAAAATAGACCACAAATCAGAGCAGTATGTTAGAGTACTTTTTTTTAAAATTGAAATTTAAAACACAAAACAGTCAGGGGCTGCTATATAAGAAGATAACATACATAAATAATAATAAAGGAAGGACATAGCACAATAAAAACTAAATAAAAAACATCGATTCAAAGTAATATATCATCTGTCCAAAAGAAATTTGTCAAACGCACAGTTAGTTTTGATTGCATTCTTGTTTTAACAGTTTTAATTGTGGTGCTATGTTGATTGAGAAAGTGTCCAAAGTGTGGTTTGGAGCCAGTCCATTTTTTTTCTCGTGGATGTGGAATTTCCCCAATGCTATTACCAACTGTGCAAAAAAAATTACATCTTTTTCCTTCTCGTTTCTTTCAAAACATGTAAAAATGTCCTTTTCCTGAAGCTGAAATGTTTGTCCAGTTTTCCTTTTCATATAAAGTTCAACATCCCACCAAAAAATTCTACAACCTCGAACCTCTAAGAAGTTGCAGCACAGTCCTTGGTACAGCATCAAAAACCACTGCATATTCCTTTGGCCAGTAAACCAGTAAACTGAATTCAGCGAGGAATTCCTCATAAGTTAGTAACTGCCCATCAGCATTGACAAGCTGTTTAACTAATACAATACCCTTGGCAACCCATATTTCATAATATAGTGATTTATTTTTATAGTGAATATTCTAGTTGTTCCAAATGCAACAATTAGTTGGTGAAAATTATGCTTATCAATTAACTTCCAGGCCAGCAGAGCTTGTTTATGAAAATTTGATAACTTTACAGCTAATTTATCAATTTTATAGTCACATTTTAATACAAATTAAATTCTGCCCATTAAGTTAAATTTATTTTTAGGGAAGGGGTTCCATATATTATTATTATTTTCTGTAATTAACTTAAGTATGTTTACAGATGCACCTAGCTAAGAAAGCTAGCTAGCTCCGCACATGGCCATGAGCTCCGCCATCTTGTCACTTCTGGGGACTTCCTGGTTGCAAAATCTCAACATGGCAGCGCCCTATCGGCCAAACTCAAGGCTTCAAAACGGCAGTCCACAAACCAACGGGTGATGTCACGATAACTACGTCCATTTCTTATATACAGTCTATGGTTTTTCACTGCACTCTCCCCGGTCACAGCAAGATGTTTCATGTTACAGTAGGTGAGTGGTGGAGGCAGACAATGACATGTAAAACACTTTTTACACAACTTACTTTGGATAATGGCTCTATTTACAAAACTGTGCCCGTTTGGCAGAAAAAAAGTTTGTGCACTTTATGCTTCAGTTCAGCCCAATACAACAGTGATGATTTGGGACATAATGCACATATTGCGTTGCACATAAAGCATAAATGCTTCAAAATCATGAGAATGGAACAATGGCATCTTGGCTAAAAAGTGCAAATGGTGTTCATTAAAAACATGTTGTGTATATGTTAAATGTGAGCCCAAAGTCAGAAAACACATGGTTCCAGAAATGAGGAACTTTATCATGCAATTGATAAAGTTCTCTTGTAGCTCTGGGCAAAATCATCCCTACTTTTAATTTATGATCATTTTTAAAAACTGATTCTGCCAGCTGTTTCTATGTTGAAATGTTCCATTTTTAAACGGAATTAGTAAACCAAGCAAATAACTGGACACAGCTTGCTTGTTTGATATAATCTTGGCCATTTCTTGCCCTTGATACGTGTCTGCACTTCCCCGTAGATCTTGGCCAGAGAGTTGAAAGAAAAGGAAGACAAAAAACAGAACACTGGGGTCTCTCGCTCAGAGGGGCATTGTGGGAACAATGGAGCTTTTATGAGAGAAAAAATACAAGATATAAAATAAAAAGATTTAATAAAAGGGCAAAGTGAAAGAAGCATGTGAGAGAACACAAGTCCAAATGCAGAACTCAGAGAGGGAGATTTAATGATTATAAAGCATCCTAATTTATATATGAAGCTGATGTCTGCTTAAGGTATTCAAGATGTAAGACAGATATACTTCATATAGAATTCTTCTCACAGTTCTTTATTTGTTTTACAAAAGCCTTGAACCTCTATTATTGTTATTTTTCATTGTTTCACTTTATGTCGCAGGAAATATTTTTCCAACTTCCTTTACAAATAAAAGGAAATTTGGGGGGTAAAATTAACTTGTGGCTGAAAGACCAAGGGACTATGAATGTGACTGTGTGTTTGTATGAGAGCATGTGAGCTTGTGTAACTGGATGGCAGCTGCTAACACACACTTTTACGGTACGATGGCAGAGCTACAATATTCAGTAATATCTGAAAATAAACTCAGTGACCCACAGACAGGATACTGACTCATTTCTACTCAAACTACATAATGAAAGCAGATACAAAAGGTGCATTGTCTGCATGTGTGTGTGTGTGTGTGTGTGTGTGTGTGTGTGTGTGTGTGTGTGTGTGTGTGAGTGTGAGTGTGAGTGTGTGTGTGATTTGTGGAGAGGGAAAGAGGGACCAGTATGTGTATATGGGTGTGTTTTATATTTGATCTGTCACTCCTCTGCCTCCTGTTATTCAGCACCACTCAGGAGATGGCTACTTCCTGAATAAGTACTTCCTATGTCACAGGATGTTAATGAACAATGCTCATTCAACATCACTTCTCCGAGCTGCTATGAAAAGTGGTCAGGTTACTGAGTCCTGGAACTGGTGCTATCTAGTAAAAATGTTATTGACATTTTCTGGCCTAACCTTTGTGCTTGGAATTTTAGTGGCCCCAGCTTCACAATTCTTTCCAAAGCTGGCAGTTTTGTACAGACTGGCCATCAGGAGCCCAAATGGCCCAATTATTCCCAATTGGCTGTAGCCACAAAGGGCTGAACCATGACTATCTAGTTTCTTATTATGCTACACTGGCTACATAAATCATTTGGTTTTAGTAGCTTAATCACAGTTATGAATTTAAAACCACAGCCTGCAATCTGTTGCAGCCAGACTCTTGGGCTTTCTTGTTGAGACTCTCATGAAGCAATTAGCAAAGATGATGGATTTGTCACTTGTAATGATGAAGGAACAGTAAGCAAATATTAGTGACACATGCTCCACGGGTCAGCTACACTGGCCAGATGTTTTTGTGGATATCAAACCCACTTTATGAACTCCAGGTGCACAAAAACATCATGTGCATCTCTCTTGCTTCTGGGTTTAATAGCTAAAAAGATAATAATAAAAAATAACATGTTGACATTTTAAGATCAGACAGTCTCTTCTGAGCAATATTTGTTTCATTATTTTTAGTTTGAAGGATGAGGTTAGATTATGTTTTAGCCTAGTTATTGCAGCTGCACAGCCATTGCTCATACAACAAATACTGTACTGTATCACAGTCTTATAATAAATAACTATTATAATTGTTGAGTTGGATTTATTGTAATGACAAGTTGCACTTCACTATTTTCTATACACAGAGCTCAGGCATTTATTTTTATAATATGACACTGTGTAATAACTTAAAAATAGCATTCCTGGTCAACGGGTCATTATTCCTATTCACTTATTACAAGGGTGAAGTCAAGTTAATGTAGAGAATGGTCAGTATATCACTGTAAATACATTATTCATGCTTAATTGCAGCCCTATTTTTGAACGTTTATGTGAGTGACGTCCATCACATTATCACACACTGTTGACGTTGCACGGGGCATGGTTGCCAATCCCTCAGCAAATTCCACTCCCATTCAGTCCCTGCTGACAGCTCAGCAGCACTGAGCTCCATGTGCCAACACTTAGGGAAAGATAATTGTAATATCTACTTAGAGAAGTAAGGTGTTGTGAGGTGCGGGTGCTATATTTTGCCTATTAATTCTATTTCCGGCCAAAATGTCAGGCTGGCATCCAGAAAAGCAAAACGATATCTAGGAAAGCAACATGTCGGGATAAGATGTATTGCGGTCAGGAGGGATGGGAGGAATGCTGCCAATGAGATTCCAACCATGGCAGGCGGGGAATGATGTGGGTCACACAAACTCGTTCATGTAAAGGTTGTACTTCACCTCCCAGTGGAACTAAACAAGATAGGAGTTATGGAATATCAGACTATACTGTTGGCCTGCCTCTATTCTCTATTTGTGGAATCACAGACAAGATTAAAGCATGTTTTTTTTAAGTGAAGCTGGAGTTCAAGTTACAAGCCTCATTAAACTTGTTATATATGGCCAAAGCATTAGTGTCAACGTCTTTAAAATGGTACATTCTGTTGTCATAGCGTCATCAATTTCCATGTAAAAAGAACCCATTAAAAAGGAAATGGACGCATAGATTTAAAAAAGCAGGCCGAAAGCAAATTATACACATCAGTGGTTCTAAATTATGAACTGCTTTGGTGCTCTTATAAAGAGAAACTCCAGACTAACCAGCACTATAAGAAAGGGTTGTGTCTATTGTGAAAAGAAAACTACACTCAAAGCAAAAGTCGAGCTCCTGGTGTACTTCTTACGTTTTGCATATTTTGTATGTTATTTCAGCTTTCTGACAAAAACAGAGCAAACGGCTTGTGTGCTTTTGGATAATCAATTTAGTGAACAAAAGGTTCCAAACTAAAGCATAAAGTGTTGAGTGTAAAGTGTAAAAAAAGAAAACATCATTTGAATAATTTTTCCTTTCTATTCTGCAATTGTTATTTATTCCATAAATTGTAAGAACTGAAACTCAATACCAGTCATTAGAATAGAAATAGAAAGAAATATACATACTGTTATGTTGGCAAACTGAAGGGGTTTTATAGTTGTATTATAGTGCTGTATGATTAAATGCTGGCCATACTACCTGTAATCATAGCAGGGAATAGCCAGCAGAAACAACTCTTAGGTGACTGTTACTGTCAGGCAGCAAAAGGTTATTCACAACACAATTACATTTTTTTTCCAAATGCACCTCTTATTATAACATCAAGCAGTGAACTTTGAACCTGTTTCCATCCTGTGAGGACAGCATGTGTACTCCCATCATCCCACCAGCGTTGCTCACCCTGCCTCGTGCCTCCTGGGGAGTGTGACTGGGAGTGTGTGTCCTGTTTCTGCATGTGCTGCTCCACAGTTGCATGGGTCTAAAACTCAAACATCACTGCCAGGGTTGCATTCTGATGTGGACCACATTGCTTGGTGTGCAGATAAAGTACATCACGTTCCTGTTATCTCACTGTATGTACCATTTTTATGTCAGAGATGGAACACACCAGGTCTTGGACAAAAGGTTGTGTATCCTACACTCAACAACAGTGAACAAGTTGCAAAAGGCTTCCTAAAATGGTAGTGGTGCAATTGCGGATTTTAGGTGCTGTACTAATCCCACAAATATTTAGAGAGATTTTCATAAAATTTTCATCTTAAGAGACTTCAAGACTTTTTCCTTCTCAATACGATAATTTCATTCAAATAAAAAAAGGACTTTGGAGAAAATGCAAGGCATACTCACTCTCCACTTTGACCGCGATGTTTAGGAACATTCTTACGGTTGAAACATTTTTCAGTGTACTATTTCAATTTTAATGTCCATGTCCATACTGCATGCACATTTGATAAACCTGGAGTACACAGCAGGCTCCAAGTGCATCATCTGTTGTCAGTGTCCATGTGTGTTAGCATGTGCGAGAAACCATCCATCAACATTTATGTAATCGAGTCCTTATTTCTCCAAAATACTGCTATGGCAACGAGAGCTGTAAACACCTTCTGACACACACACACAAGACACAACTATGCAGCAAGGGGCCTTCTGGATCCTTTCTTGGATTAGGGGAACGTCAGGAGAATGCTTTGTTGTACCAGTGACAGCGTCCAAAGTCCTGTCACTTAATGATCTAACTGCATACACTGTAGGGCACTGGTGGGCATAAAGCACAAGTCTGCTGAAATAGTTCCAGTTACTAAGTGCTGTGACATCAGACCTTCACGTCTTACGATATAAAGACATCATCAAAGCCCTGAACAGCGTTTAAATTTAAAGGTCACTGGGGAAATGTACATTGTTCATAGTAACTGGTGTATATTCCCCTAAATTGGTGTAAAACAGCTGACACTAAATGAAATATTTTGGTCTCACCATCTCCAGCCTTTTGTTCTCCTCTATGTATATTACTAATATGGAACAGTACACATGATGTTTCCTTGCCACTAATTTTGTCAAATGTCATACTGTTTGCAATTGTGCATAGAAGCTATCTTTTACCATGTGGATAGAGTTACAAGTACTGAGCGGAAACCCTCTGTGTGTCAGGCATTCAGTGTTTGACTTCTATTTTTCTATTCTCTGTTCTATTTTGCTCTTGTTCCTCTGTTCAAATGGAAAACACCCAGTAACAAATAACACTTTAGAATCAGTTTCAAAGGAAGCTATTAAATCTACGATTCACACTGTTAAAAGGAAATATCAGAGCCAATTGATGGAAACCTTGATGAAATTGATGTTCTCCACAATCCCTCACACACACAGTAACTATCCAGGTAGCCCATTACAACTCTGCAGTAATCTCACAGAGCCAAACAATTGCTAACAAATAAACAGGGGGACGCTAGCTTTGCCCTTGTGGTGGGGATTTGTGAGAAAGTCCACGTGGAGCCTACTGAGGGATTTAGTAGTAGTACAGAGAAAGAGTGAGGGAGAGAAAGAATACGGGTATAAAGGGTGAGTTTTTGGCCACGTGAGAGCTTCCCTGGCAAAGTAGGATTAGCATGGGAAAACTCTCATGAGGTCACAAGGAGTTACTGCATTTGCTAAGACAAATAGGTTTCATGTCAGGGGAAATTTTTTTTTTTTTGGAAATAATCTTAAATAACAGTGCAGGTGTAGTACAAAAATGCCAGACTCCTAACCCTTATGGGCACTTTGAGTTTCAAACCCCTTAAACTTAGGTTAAATGTTTGGGGGGGGTTCATGTGTACAATAAAATGTTTCATTTATTTTTGATTCCTCTTTCCATTTCTCTGTTTCATACTATTTTTAATTAATTTGAATATAATATTAGTATAGTATATAGTATAGTAGAGTATAGTATATATAGTATATATAAATAGATATCAGAACTACAGAAACACAGCAATTCAAATATTAATAGTAGTATTAATAGTTTATTAGTTGATCAACCATCCATTCATCTTTAAGACTCTCCATGCTCCACATATAACTTCATCCTGACTTTTGGCAGGAAAGAAAGGAATGTAATAAGCAGATGCTGAATAATTCATACAATGAGAAGTTATTCACATTGACAGTCAAAGTCACAATAAAATGTCAGAATCAGAAATGAGTGAAAGTGATAGCTCATCCCAGAGGATCTTATTTGTTATCACAGTTGCTCAACTGGCAATGAATTTTCCCTTTCCTGTCAATGTGGCTGCCTATCTATGAAGCCAGAATGTCTCACGTACTTGTCTCAGCAGTCAGAAGGCACCATCCCACAAAGATGTGTATATTTAGAAAACAAGATGCAAAACAACAACAACAACAACACAGTTGACTGGTAAATCCCTCCCCTGAACAGCGATCATCCAATCATGGCTTAGGCCTGTCCAGCTTTGGAATTCACCACATTTTGAAGCACTGTGCATGGAGCTTTAGTAAGAGCGATACTCTGTCTGTAAAGAGTTTGGAGGTTTTTGCCTCTACAAATCAAAAAAGCAAGAGCAAAAGTGTAGGGAATGGATTTAACACTGTGAGAATTATAAAAAAACTGTATTATTTTGTTGGATTACAGATTACATATGAAGAATCCCTGTTCAGGACTGGAACATCCACTGTGTGTTTATATCAAAGTTTAGGTAAGCTGCAGCCATAACTCATTACCTGAGACAGAGTTGCCATTGTGTGTCAAATGTATCAGTTAGTTCTTATCCTCAAAGCCTTTTCTCCAGTTAAAGTGAAGCATAAATCTAAATCATGTATGTCATCAAGTATGTTTATCTATAGTAAGCATCCAAAACCAGCTATGTTAAAACAATTAATATAACATTTAATCACATTTTTATTAATAATACTGCACTATAATGCCAGGGCTATCCTGCAATATAATAAATAATGCTGCTCCTTTATTTCCATGTCTTCTACATAAATCATCAACTGGTCACCTGGGACCTAAAGCTTTAGCCTCAGTCTTTTAGCATTATATTGTGTATATAGCCACCATGTGGGTTTTCGTTTTGAAGTCAGTGAGCTGTAAACATTAAAAAGTAAGCTAACTAGCTACAGCTGATAAAATCTGCTGACCAGCATTGACAATTCAGTTGACAAAATTGACGTTGTCAAACCTATTTTTATCAAACCTATTTGTTAGCAAGAAATGAGAAGCCTTTTTTTGGGCCTCTGTGTTTAATGCATATGAAAATGAAATGCATATGCTTGATTTGAAAACTTAATGTAGCAACAGAAAGTAAGGAGGGAACCAAGGTTGTAAATTTACACGAGATGGAGAGAGTTGTGTGGAATAATGAAATGGAAAGACAGAAGAGACAGGATCATTTGTTGGTGTGTGGTTGTGTAATGTATAGTTATGTCTTAGAACAGAACCTGCAAAGGAATTACAAATATGTGTATGTATCCATGAAACAAGCTGAGAATTTGTTTTTCTTTCTTTCTTTCTTTCTTTCTTTCTTTCTTTCTTTCTTTCTTTCTTTCTTTCTTTCTTTCTTTCTTTCTTTCTTTCTTTCTTTCTTTCTGATAGATAGATAGATAGATAGATAGATAGATAGATAGATAGATAGATAGATAGATAGATAGATAGATAGATAGATAGATAGATAGATAGATAGATAGATATTTCCTAAATTAAAAAGATGTCTGTCTGTTTTGTTGAATGTAACTAATAATTTTGGTGCTATATGATATATTATCCTCCATAATATGGGTAGACCTTTGCAAGTATAGTCACTGGATTTGATTGTAAACTGTTGCGTAAAACACCATGAACTGAAATACATTACAGTCAGTTCATTCACATCTTTGTCAACAGATACTTGGGCGACCGGACACTGTGTTGACTGTCCAGAATACTTGTCCACTCTGCTCAGTAAATATTTACATGTTACTCATTGAGCGTTTCACTGAACATATCCAGCCTAGCAGCGTCTCACATGAATTTGAACCCTGGAGACCTTTTGTCCTTTCCGGGCCACCAGCTGATTCTGATGTACACTTTTGCCAATTACCAATCTATTTTTTTCATATTTGGGCAAAAGAACACTTGGAGAGATGCAACTGGCTCTCATCGATACACAGTACTTCTATAATTGTTTCCACGAACCTCTTGTGCTGTTCATTCAGTAAAAAACATGCTATTATTAGCTCTGAATCACACGCTGATCCATGTGAGGCGCACATCATAGTCTTGATACCAACAAGTGCTGTACGCATCTCATACCTCTGAGTTAATATTAGGTAAACTACAAGTAACATGCAGGTCAGCGCTAATAGCTTTGTTTTGGAAGACTGCTGAGAGCCTAGACACATATCTGAGGTACTTGACGATGATGTAATAGTACACGAAGTTTACAAATATTTTTCTATGTGGTCCTAAAATAGCGTGTTTAGGTTCCTTTAACTGTTTATCCTGCTTATCACAGTGCAATAGACATCTAGTCCTGAAGTCCTGAAAATTGAAGAAACACTATTCTCGGAAGGTACAATACTCCAAACATGTTTCTGTGTGCTTTACCCTATTCATTTATGCTGTTATTAAAGATATCTTTCTAAAGTAAAATAACTATAAATAAATGCTATTTGATATTGTGTATTTAGCCCCAAGGACAAAGGTAAGTCAGTTATATCTGATGAAGCAGTGTGTACTGTTTGTCTAGTGTTACATTACCCTGCAGTGTTTTTGCTGCTTGTTTTATTGTAACAAATTTAGCTTAATATGCTGTGTTTCCTGCAGTTCTGAAAGTGCCCTAAATCATTTATTTGTGTTTCAGTCTTCTTTTATGACCAAGTTATAGCAACAATATTTTATTTACAGCAGAGCATCAATTTAGTTGTGTATTAGCCTAAAGGTCTGTTTCTGACAGATGGGCTGGATAGACTGATTGTGTGCGCAGTGCTCCCACATTAAATGGAAATTGCCTGTTTGAGTGTTGAATTTTGAGTTCAAGCCAAAAGTAAGTTATTTCATCTGCTTCTTGTTGTTACTATTAAATATAAAAATGCTATTAATGACCAAAAGTTTTTACTGTTTGGATTGTAAATGGAAGGAAAGGAGTACATGTTCCTCTACCTGATTAATAGTTCTCTTTCAATTTGTTCTTCATTGTGTGTGTGTGTGTGTGTGTGTGTGTGTGTGTGCGTGTGCATGTGTGCAAGTGCACAGGTCACACTACCTGTTAGCACACCTGTTTTCAAGTATGAATGCATGATAAACTATTTCCATTTTAATCTATGTACCCTTGTGTTTCCTTGACACAACACAGGAATGTAAAGTCATCACACAACCATCAGTAAACACATTAAAAATGTTTCCCCTTCAATGTCTGGAAAAACAGACGATATTTATCCAGGTATCAAACAAACATCCATACCCCATAAACAAAATGTTTGGCCTGCTTAAACCACAAGCACTGGGGTCAGATCCACACACGTCAACAACAACGTCTGGGTGGATACAGCGCATTTGCAAACTGAAACAAGATGATGAATGGTGTGATGTCTGGAAAAAGAGGAAGGATTTGAGGGTTTGGACAGCGAGATGAGAATTTAATTTAATGGTCTGATTGGAAAGAACATGCAGTGGTTTAGTCTAATATTATGGCATGCTTCTTGTCGCTTTGTGATGAAATTAGGATTTTTAGGTCTCCAAAGTTCCAATGAGGCTGCACTTTTTATTACTTTTGGTCTATCATTCATTTAAATTTCATTTTTTGTTGTTTTACTACATAACTGTTTTAAAGGTAATATTATAGTGTCTGTAGAAGCAAAACATTCTTTGTGGACCTTTATATGCCAGCCACAGCTCCAGTAGCTCATATTTTTTAACCAACACTCTTAGTCTCTATATTGGCCTGTGTCATTTGAAAGAGGTTTTACACAAGACCTTAACAGCAGATTTGAAACTGTCCTCAAGATGGTAAATGATATTCTGCTGAATGTCAGTGCAGCTGATTGCTCTGTGTTTGATCACCATATGATGGGCAAAATGTGGTTTCCATATCAGTCTGAGCTAATTGTTAGCAGAGGTAACCGAGTCTTATCAAATAATTATCTATGTTTTCTTATCAAACTTTCCAATGTAAACTGATGACTCCTCCTGTTCCATAAGTAAGCGTTCCATAAGTTGCTGCTATCTGTAGAAAGGAAAGGTGAGTATAATTTTAATGTAAAACTTCATTTAATAGCCCATGCTTTTATTTACTTCAATCACTGAAATCACCTTGCCTGTATTTGGGACAGGTGTCTATGCAGGCCTTTTATTACTTTTGCACAAAACTCTCGCTCACAAAGTGTTTATTTCAACCAGTATGAATATTGTATAGAAATGTGGCTATTGGATAACATATCAATTATGAAGCATTCATTTGATCTAGCGCTGAGAAACGGCCATCTAGGCCAATCTTATGCAGCAGAGAGAGAGAGAGAGAGAGAGAGAGAGAGAGAGAGTTAGACCATACCAGTAAATCTCAATGACTTCTATTTTGGTGCTCATTGTTTTGGTCTTTAAGAGCTTTCATACATCTGGAGAACTACAAAATCCTGATCAGGCTTATAACTGAGACCTGTGTTTATTTGTCAAAACATGTTGCCATCCCAGGCCCGTATAAGGGACAGGCATCTATAAGGGACTAATTACATGTTGTATCGTGGCGGGGTGGCAATGGCGTAATGTATAAGACTATGCCTTTGGTGTGAGAGACCTGGGTTCAAACCCCCACTGTAACCCCTCCACCATTGTGTCCTTGAGCAAGACACTTAACCCCTAGTTGCTCCAGAGGCGTGCAACCTCTGACATGTAGAGCAATTTTAAGTCGCTTTGGTTAAAAGCATCAGCTAAATGTAAATGGTGTTTTTTATGTTATGTGTATTTTTTTTCTATCACTCTTTTTGCTCTACACGTTGAATCTTGAGCAGCTGTAACAAGAACATTTTCCAAATGTGGGATCACTAAAGTTTATCTTATCCATAAGGTGAAATATGTATGTGGTGTACAAGATTCTTCAATTCTTGGACAAGTATTGTTCTCCTTCCCTCCCTCCCCCCTCCCTCCTCATCCTAAACTATTTAGTGATCACTTTTAAAGACATTTCTGTGGTAAATTTACTGTTAGAACACATCCATTTTAAATACTGATGACATGAAAGATATAGTCAGGAAAAATGCTAACACAGATAAGCCACATCAGACTTTCTCATTCTACTATATGTTTTGCATGTAGTCCCTTTTTTAAAATACATTTCAGTTGACTTTTTTGTTAATGAATCGCTTTATGATATGAAATTAACACGGTAGTCAAGAAAATTCTCTTAGTCAAACAAAGTGACTTTATTTCCTTTTACCTGCTCTCTGTCTGTCTCTGGCTCTCCTTGCATTGATGATAGGCCACTAAAGACATCAAGTGAGAGGAAAAGGTGCAGAGCGGAAAGACAGGCCGGACTAGAGTCAGTGCTTGTTAAAGGGCAAGTAAACACTGCCTGGCATGAGAAAAGAGAGTTGACAGGCAGAAAGAAACAGAGAAGGGGGGCAGAGGCTTCACATTATGAAACGAGAGACAGTAGATTTTACACTGTCTCTGTTCCTCTGTCACGCTTCTCTGTCTTTAAAATGCATATATATATATATGTATTTGCACAACATACAGTGCTACGCAAATCTTTGAACAGTCTTGAGTCCCCACTGTATGATTTTCAGTCAAATGCTTGAGTGTGTTTCAATCTGTTACATCACTGATGATGCGTCCCAGTGCATCCAGAAGATGTCTCTTGCACAAATCACGCTAAAACAATATCAAACTTGAATTACAAAGTAGCTCAATTGGTAATATTAAATGGACTTAAGCTTCAGTAAAGTCTGGGAACTCAATTTGATCAATCAATGCGTCTAAATGATTAATTGTACACAATCCAAAAGACTTTTAAAATGATGAAAAACATGTCCTTGCAAGTTTACTTTGCACTGTTTCTGTACATATGATAAGGATTGGCATTCAGTGTATCTGAATGGAAACTAAGGCTTAATTCATGTTGTTGATAACAAATAATTTTTAAGTTACGACTAGATAACTTAGATGTTTCATTAAAACAGAATAAATAAATAATTTAAAAATTGTTTCATATTTAGAAAAAACACATTGATAAAACATAGGCCTCATGTCATAGTCTTTACTTTACAAAGTTTTGATAAAATCGTTCCTTTTCATATGTTTACCCCATCACCTGTATACTACTGATCACACTTGGAGGATAATGGAACACAAGCCTCAAAGGAACTGTGTCCATGACGCCAATAGGTAGTAAAATTACCCTTGAATCTGCCAAGACCAATAGGCTCCAGCCCTGTCTGCTGCATTCCTCCTCTGCAGAACTCACACACACACTGCCATTTAAGGCTACAGAGTGTGCTGACAGACTTGTGGAAGGAAAGATAGATAAAAAAAGAGTAGTGCTTCTGATATTCCACAATGACAGAGTGAGCACTAGATAGCCTCTGTCATTTGTGTATCGTTAGTCTGTGGAGCTCCGATATCACTGTCATGTTCTCCCACGCCTATTTCTCTTCATTTGTCTGCACTCTTGTTTTGAGAAGCAGTCTATGCCAAATGTATACTGATGAAATAGTTGTGCAGGTGTGCAGACTACTATAAATAGCGTTATTGCGTTGTTGGGAGAAATCATTGCAAGAGTTGATGACCTGTCTGTATTCCAGTGAAAGTGTAATAATTCTAAAGATATATTAAAACATTTCATAAAAAGAAAACGAGATATCTATTACGCAACCTTGGTGAAAGTGAAATGAGAAAATATGTGATGCACGCTTATGTGAGGCTGCTGCCCTAACAGGTTGTGATGCATGCTTCCCTCTGTTGGACAGCTAGAACTACTGCCTGCACTAAAAAGAACGGCATAATTGCTGCACAAATCCTTTTCAGATGCTACAAACAATACACAATGTTAAGAATATGCAGAACACACTGCTGTAAAAGGCAATCAATTCATAGTCATAATTTCATCATATTTTTTTTAAATTCTGCTATAGTTGCTATTATGTGTACATAATGGCATAATTGTATACAACTAAAACAATACACAAGGCCATTTTTACAATGATCTGTCTTTTGTACACTAAAAAACAAAGCTGTCTGTACGTAAACTTTCATTTGTTTGTGCTGTCTTATCAAGTGATGTTAGTGTTTTATAAATTAATGTGCAGTTTGTGTGAAAGCAGGCACAAATACTCTTTTGGTTTCTAGTGTCTTTGTTGATTTTCGTTTTATAGAGCCAGTATGTAAAACAGTGTGAAAAACTGCAACTTTGCTGAAGAGGTTGGAGATTGTTGAGTTGAGTTTGTCCTATTTCATCCTCCCTCCCTTAAACCTTGTGTATAATTGTTTTAGGTTAACATAACATTTTCTACAAGCTGTGCTGAGTAAATGAGACTGACTGCTTTTTGTCTTGTGCAGTTAATATTTTAACAATCAATAACCTGGTACTTAAACGCATCTTAAATATATTTATAAAGCTCCAGTTAGGAAAATTGTTGCAAAGCAATGCCGCTGTGCAATTTATCAATATTTTCGGACTTTGTTCAAAAAATAGTACTGTATATGCAGACTCAAGACTGTACTGGCAAGCAACTGCTAAAATGTTAAACTGTTTATGTACAGTATATTTATGTACAGAGTCTACTGTTTTGGAAATCAGTATGGCATTTTGTTGTAGATAACCTTGTTCGATTTTAACAACACCCATATGACTCTGGGATTCTTGTGTACTTGCTCTATTTTACCACTTGATGTCACCCTTTTTACAGAAACCAGTGAACTGAAACTTTTGACTGAGCTGCTAGACCTACAACCACTGCTGATGCAATAGTCAGGAGATACATAGACACATTTCGCTCAGTGTGTGAGGTCAGAAGAAAAACTGAAGTACTGCAAAAAGAATGAAACCACATCCTTACAGTCTCTTTCCCCTGTTGTAATGACAATATAATCATAAGTTAACTTTATTCCTGTATGACTCACTATATATTATAGTGAAGCTGCTTACCTTCCTCCCAGAAAACAGCATACACAGCTGATGCATGGAGCCTCCATTCTTGGTAAGCTCTTTCTTCAGAGTTTTAGGTGATGGGAGTGTCCAGCCGCCCTTGTGGTGCGCTCCCCCCGCCTCCAGGCAGTTGATGGCGTTGTCCGAGGTGAAACAAGGCTGGCGGGGGTCCTGCAGGAGGCTCCCTTCACTGTGGGTGCGCCTGCGGAGGGAATTCTGCACACTGAGGCCCCCTCCTCCATGCTTCTCACAGGTGGCACCCTCCACCATGCTGCGGCGCTTGCTGTCACTGCGCTGCAGGTAGGCATCGTCACTGTCGTCTTCATCGTCCTCCTCTTCTGACTCTTCGTCTTCATCTTCATCGTACTCTTCTTCATCAGTGTTGGGTGAGGAGAGGGCATCGGCACTAAAGGAGCGATCAAGGCGCAACTCTGGGATGACAAATGAGGATGAAGAGGACGAGGGGGGAGCGTTGGTGTCAGGTGGCTCAGAGGCGTTGTCTTCATCTGTGTTTGACACCATGAAATTTAAGTCAACTTCCTCTTCATTCCTCTCTTCTTCCTCCTCTTCTCCTTCTTCTTTCTCTTCCCCCTCACTCCCTGGACTCTTGCTGCTGGCCCCATCCTCATTCTCCTCATCTTCTTCTCTCCTGCTGTCCCCATCCTTCCCCTCTCTCCAAATGTCCATCTCGTTCCCCTCCATACTCTTGCAGTCCTCACCCTCAGTGGAAGGAGGTGGGGTTGGAGGGACCTTATGTCGCTCCTCGGATCCCATTAGACCCCCAAGGGGCATGTAGATCTCATCCAACGGGCTGACAGGCTCTGAGGGGTGAGGACTGCCCAGGGTTGGGGGCTCTGAGGGACTGGAGGGGTACAGGCTGCTTTCCTCACCTTCCGAGCTGCGGGGGGGCAAGTGGAGGCATACATCTTGGTCTCCCCCTACTCCACTGAGCTCACATGAAGGGGCATCCACCTTAGGCTCCAACATCTATAAAAGGAAACAGAAAGACAGAGGAAGAGAGTAATTGGTCAAATGTGACAATTAATGCAATGTCTATCTATGTAACCATAACAAGTTTAACTCAGTAGATTGAGATTTACTTCCCTGCATGAGCAAATCAACTTATCACAACGATTCCATTACCATTTACTAAATTTAGTTTTGAAATATCTCTGCCATGCTTGATCTTGCTTTGACTGAGCCGTAATGCCAGGATCAGACTAGATGCCATTTATGTCTTTTGAGAAGGTCACAATGTCAGATTAAGCAATGATAGTCCTGCCATGACCTACTCAAGAGATGGACTACATACTGAATCCTGACTGTTCACAGTATACAGGGCTGAACGACTAATAAAAATCTTATCAAAATTGCAACTTTGCTAACAGCAGTTTTCAAATCGCAGGAGGTGCAATATTTATACCATTTTAAATTAAATATTGTCGTGCTGCAAAAATGTCCTGGCCTATCTATCATATTCTCCAGACAGGAAAACATCTTTGTTTGGTACTGATGCTTGCAAAAGTCACACCATAATCATTTAAATATGTTTGTGAGAATAATTATGTAAAAAATTGCGAAATCAGTCAAAATAATTGCAATTAGATATTTTAGATCATGCAGCCCTAATAGCATTAAAGTTTTTCATGGCTGCGAGCTTGGACGGGGGGAAGGGGCAAGAATTAGAAATCCTGAATCAGGAATGTCTACAACCGTGGCATCAGGTATAACAATTGTGGATGTTGTCAAACTAGGCAAATGACATGCAGACGTCATAAATGCAGAGTGGGATGTATTTTACTACATGGGATAAAGTAAACATTTTCTTGCCCAGTGTCAGTTTGTGTTTATACGTTGGCAAATAAGACACTTGAGACCATATTATAATCATCAGTGGCAGTGAGTTCATATTGTGATATATACTGCTGTTTTGCTCACTCGTGCTGCTATAGTTACGGAATAATACTGGTGCTTGTTGCACTGATTCAGTCAAATTAACTAATACTGTGCCCTTAGAGACTGTAGAGTGAAAAACAAGCCAAACGTCTTGCAGAAATTGATGAGATGACTGCTACAAGTGTTAGCATCGGCCACCCATCTGTTCACCCATCCATCTTGTCTCTGATATGTTTCTATGATTTCAACATACTGTGAATTTCTCTCTAGCCCAAACGACCACACACATTCGAGGACAGCACTTCCCTAACCCACTTCCTAGGGCCAAACACTATCTTTGTCATACATGTGTTTATCGCACACACACACACATAGCGTACTGCCTGTCCTCACCCCTTGCCTTTGGCAGTCTATCCTTAACCTCGTCCAGCCCACAGATCCCTCAGTGGGAGGATCATTACAAATACATTTTGAGTGAGCCAACATTCAAACCCACAGAATTGTATTTTAAATTTGACAAAAGATCACAAAGTTTTTATCTGATACTGAATATGTCAGGCTGAGTTAAGGAAATGTTTATATAGTTATGCAGAACTTTTTTTCAATTTGATGTAATTAAGATGGCAACAGAGGTTTTCTTTTCCAAAATAAAATAAGCATAATTATAAGTATAATAAGGTATTACAACTAGTAAGTCTGTAGGAAATCTTGTGAAGGGACTCATTGTGCTGTTCAAGTTAACCCATGATGATAAGTTGCAGTCACAAGACGCTCTGCTCTAATTGGAGATAATACTGCCTCCTCTCAGACAGCTGTCATGATATTTCATAAGCTGTGTGTGTACTTTTGCAGCTCAAATTGGTTTCCCCAGATACTCTAAAAAACATCCTTAAAGGTACAATGTGTTAGATAGATAAGCTTTGGCCATAATATTTGTAAAAATATTAAAACGTGAACTAACATATCAACAAATGTGAAAAAGTAACATTTCTGTTGTTATGTATTGTATAATAAAGATTTGTACTCAAATGAGCATGCTAATCAGTTACCCCTGGCCCGTGCTGTGTTGTAATACCATGTGTGCCTCGATTTGTGATACTGAGTCATTGCAGCATCCAAACTGCCCTCAGTCCAAAATGAGAGAATGAAGAAGTAAAGCTCCCCTGAGGGCTTGTCAATCACTTTGACAGAGACACCCAGATGCCTGATGGTCCTGGTAAGCTAAAAAATTAGGGTCACTGTGTATCCTGCAACAATCTGACCTCATATTTTTGTAACTCTGGGCTGTGGAGAACTCAGGACTCATCAAACCATAAAAACCCTTGCCTTTACCTCTGATGTCTTGTTCCTTTCTTATCTCCTTTAGCATAGGGTACACCGGACCATCTTTTACGAATGGAAAGGAGATAAAGCAGTCCTACAATTCTTTGGGGCAGCAACATTTAAAGCGACGCACGTTCTCAAACTCAATCGATAAAATCCATTGACAACATTTAGCAAAAGCTTTGTAAAAGGCTACAGATGCACACTCACAATTTCCTTCTTTCTTTTGGTTTGTTTTCTTTTGGCTTTGCTGTAATCGAATGCTGTTTCAATCACCATTTTATGTTTTAAGTTGTTGAAATAAGCTATAGGCCTTTTGTATTAGAATTTTCTACAAAAAAAAGAGAAATCACTCACCATGATGGATTAAGGATGTTGATCAAGTTACCATTGGCTATTAAGTCTTTTCTCTCTAATGCCATAACTCGCTAATATGCATATGTTTTGAACTGTCAACAATAACTGAGACCCATGCAAGCTATGTTACTAGTAAAATTGTTACTTGTAAAACAATCAAAGTGAGGATAATGTTGCAGCATGTAGGCTCACGTTATGTATAGCCAGCCCTCAGCAATATCATTAATTGCCTTAAGGCAATAATCAAGCTGGATGACCTCTACAGTAAATATGTAATAAATGTATTATTTCAGTGTCTCACACATTGATTTATTTGTGGCTATGTGTAAAATTGGAATTGATTATAGAGCTACGAGTAGGGGTGGTGATGGCACAATGGATAAGACGCCTGCCTTTGGTGTGAGAGACCCGGGTTCAATCCCCCACTGTGACCTATCCACCATTGTGTCCCTGAGCAAGACACTTAACCCCTAGTTGCTCCAGAGGCATGCGACCTCTGACATGTATAGTAATTGTAAGTTGCTTTGGATAAAAGCGTCAGATAAATGCAAATGTAGCGCATATTCTCTCAGCACCTCCTCTTGCTTGGTCTCTCTCTCTCCACAGTTAAGTGCAATTTATACTTCTGCGTCAAATCGACGGCGTAGCCTCTGCGCAGCCCTACCCTACACCGTCACCTACGGCGTAGCCTGACGTGCACCTCCTCAAAAATGTAACTACACGTTGAGTCGACGCGTACCGTATGCTCTGTGATTGGTTGGCTGGGTAGCATTGCAATGCCTTCGGGCCAACAGGAAACGCCCATGCTTTGAAGTAACTTTTACTAGCGGTCAATAGTGATGGCAAGTTCGACTCTTTTGGCAGACTCGAATCTTCAAATCTCGTGCATTAAAAAGAACTAATCTTTTTTTTGCGTCATTTGATTCATTTCGTTCATTTGAACTAGGCTGGTTATTGTGGCGCTGCAGCAGCCATTCTAAAAAAAGTAAAAGATAAATAATAAGTAAAAATTACGTTGTGTTCTCTGGTGGACCTGGATCAGCTTACCACAGCCCTGTAGTCAAGCTGTCACATGGTAAATGAATGACTCAAACAGACAGTTGAGGGTCAATACTGTTTGCTGTGCTGAAGGAGCCCATGCAGCTGCCGTGTGACGAGTCCAAAATCCTTCACGCATGCATGGAAATGAATGAATTACTCACTGAAACTACCCATTCCTCTCGAGTCATACACACAATTAGGTCTAATGAACAAAACATTCATTGAATGACACAACACTAGTGGTCAAAACGGCAGCTGTAACACGGTGGATGAAAATATTTGACCGTCAAAACCCGAGCGAAATGACTCGTTTTATTATCAGAATGTGATCCATTTGGTCAATAACATTTGAAAAAAGGCTATACCAGCCGCATGTTTACAATTTTACCCCCATTCATGTTAGCGGAGGGCTAAACCGGAAGTTAGCCTGCTCGGCTGTCAAAAGTCAACACAGTGGACACTGTAGCGCTACCGCCAACTAGTGTTTGGGGGTGTAATTGTAGATTGACGGACACACCGACATACCAGTAGAAATGCCTGGCTACGTACATAGCCTATGGCGTAGCTACACACATAGACCCTACGCAAGAGTATAAATCAAGCTTCACAGTTACGCTGTCATTCTGTGGTAAACATAGTGTTTAGAGACAACAATTAGGATTCATATTGATAAATATGGGTGGGCAGGAAGGTGGGTGAGCGTGAGCAAGCATTCTCAGCGTAACAACCCTTTCCATTATTTGGTGACTGGTACCCTATAGGCCTTTAGCTATCTCGATTATGAAGTTGCCTGATATATTCCTCCTTTAACGTTGGATGGCCTGCATTAAAACAATATGTGTCAAAGATTTTCGTAGTCCATCTTCAGAACATTGTAGTTTCAGCACGGCAGATCATGTCAGTATCTGCTGTCACATAATTACGTCGCATAATTAAGAGCAGCAGATTCTCTTAGACCCGCGGTTCTCTTTTCCTGTCCTGAAGTCATTGTGAATTCTCCTTCACATCTTTCCTTGACCTCATGACGTTTTCCATCGAGGTCAAGGAAAAGTGGTTAGGAAAGGAAATTTTTTGACTTTTCAACCGCAGCGCCGTGTTCCCCATGTATTGGGCACACCACTGCTGCAGAATGAATAACCACCACATCAAAATGTTACACAATCATTTATATCAATGCGTAAGTAATGATTTTAACTCTGTGCGAGCATGGTGACACTTGTGTGTGTATCCTGTGTGTGTGGCCGAGCGAACGAGAGAGAGCAAGCGGTCTGTCAGGCTGGTACTAAACGTGCAGTATAGTTCACAGTGTGTCCGTTAAGTGTAGTTTCCCCAACTGCTGGAAGTGAAGTGAAGGCGGTTAGCGTTAGCCAACATCTCTCCAGTACAGCACATTTATTTGGCTGTTACGTTATCTATATTAGTAACGACGTAATGTTAATTATCTCATTATCTCAGCTGTATGTCACTACTTATCAAAGGTTAAGAACATCAGGTATCAAGTTTAGACTAAACTGGTATACAGCTCTGTCCCGTTCACATAGCTACTGATAATTATATTTATTTTGTTTGCAGAGGAGACTGACAACTGGTTGTTAAAGAAATGATAGACCATGGAGCAGAGGTTAATGAAGTAAATTAGGGGTTCAAACTAGTCCTTTTAAGCTGATTAGGAGATATTTCTTTTGGATTTTAATATACAAATTAAATGTTTATTAAAAAAAAGCATCAAAATGCATCAATAATCGTTTTATAATAGAATCACAGCCCTCTGAATTGTAATCGAATCGAATTGTGAGGTGCCAAGAAATTCCCAACCCTAGTTTTAGGCATGTGTCAGAAATCTGCTGTAGGTAGAACAATAAAATACATCAAACCAAATTAAATCCCAATGAAAATGACACTGTTCTATCATCTGATAATTAAGACTCCCATGTGAATAGGAAACCAATACTGTGCCTAGTTGTGCATATTCATATTACAGTCTAGCAAATGGTGCTGAAATGACGTCAAACAACAAACTAGAGGAAGAAATGATCAAAAATAGACATTCTTCATATAAATGTGATTTGTGAGTAACTATTATTTAACAAAAAGACATTTGCGTCTCACAAACACAAGTGATGATGACAAAAATGATACAGTTTTCTAACAGCAACAATTTTGTTGCAAAGAAGACAAAGCTGGTGGCATTGGCCTGTTTTTATTATCCACTGTTCTTTTGAACGGTTTTGATAGAAACTTGATACCTTTTGTTGGGGAGTAGAGGTGCTGGCTTTGACTGCAGCCTCGATTAACGACAGACCTACTTAATCTGTCAAACACATATCTTGTCTTAATTTAAGTCTGAGTATAACGTCTGGCTTGCAATAAATCATTGCATTAATGGGTCTGCCAGGGTTGTCTCTTGTCAGCAATTTTGTTAGTGATCTTCATGGACAGAATCTCAGGACTCAGCCAGGGGATTAGAGTGTCTGGTTTGGGGACCACACAATCACTTCTTTTCTCTTTGCAGATGATGTGGTTCTGATGGCTTCATCAGACCAAGTCTGAGCCTATGGTTCTCTGCCAACAAATGCTGGACAGCTCCCTTTTTCGGTTGGGAGTGAGTTGCCCCAAGCGAAGAAGATGAAGTTTCTCGTGGTCTTGTTTAAGAGTGAGGGTAAAATGGATGTAAGTCATGCAGGTGTTGTACTGGACCCTTGTGCTGAAGCGGGAGCTCAGCCTCAAGGCAAAGCTCTCAATTCACCACTCCATCTACATTCCATTTGGGCAGGGACCGAAAGAATGAGATTGTGCATACAAGCGGCCAAAATCAGTGTCCTTTGTGGAGTGGCTGGGGTCATCCGTAGAGATAGAGTAAGGAGCTCAGACATCCGGAGGGGGCTGTAAAACCTGCTGCTGAGCGACAGCAAATTTTGTCCTCTAACTCCCTCTTAACCTCCCTGTGATCATTTCTAAATGGTTCACAGTAGTATTACAACCAAGACATCAAGGCTTCTTACTGAATCACTGGGTGTATTTTTAGAATGAAATGCACTTTCATAAAAGCATCCATGGAGGAAAGTGGAAGCAAAGCCTCTGTCTTTATCCCTTTCTGTCCCTCCCTTTCGTTCTCTCTGTGTTCAAGGTCGTCCAAGTCAGAATAATGATTCAAAAAAAATACGATTTTTGATTGTTTCATGAGGCTTGTCATAATATTAACGTTTTGAAATATCAGGGGATAAACATTTGTTCTTCTGTCTATCCTCAATATGTTTAGACCTGAGATTTCAACAGACAGCTTCTCTTTCCCTTTCTCAACCTCACTGACCCTCATCTTACATACATAAACCCTTGACTGTTGAAGATATGGCTTGAGACACAATGGAGCCACCTGTCCTATCAGATACACTCACACTCTCTATGGTGGACAAACACTCTGAAACACTAATACCCACAAAATCAAGCAGCTTAAATGAACCTTCTGTGTTCAAGTATAGCCTCGTGTCTTGTCTAAAGATATGAAAAGACATATAAACACATTTGTTCATCTTCAAGGCATTTTCCAATCATGCCCTTTTCCACATTACCTACAGTCTTTCACATCATCTCTTCAATTAGCCTGCTACAAAGCTAAAGGATAAGACACAAGCTAATGGGCAGTGTGCTTACGTTTATGTGCATGTATATGTGCTTGTACAATACACATGTACTCAAATGTGGCTGAAAGTCATGAATGATTCAACATAATACAATCTCTGGCATTGCCTCAATTAGGTGAGGAAACAAAACCAGCGCTAAAAGGCAGGGAGAGTGGGTTGCAGGGTAAGAGAGTGAATAGATGGAGAAGACAAAGTGAATAAGACAAGCAGAAGGGAGGAGGGGAGTCAGACAATGGCAACAACACAGAAATGAGATGTGTAACTGAAAGAGGGCAGGCAAAAGGAAATAAAATAGGAGAGGAGAGGGTACTAAATCTTGGACAATTTTTAATGTAGATGGACCATGCACCTCATTACTGGTCTCACAATGACCTAACTAGCAAATGAGCACATAACACGTACACTGCCTGGCAACATTTCTCTTAATTCCATACAGACACAACACAAGATACCATGGATAGTAAACTAATTGTGCGAAATGTGAATTTCCAAAGATAATTTTGGAGTGTTTTGTTTGTCTTCATAGTCAAGGCTCAAACAGCAAAAGGTAGAATTAAGCTCACTGAGAAAATGCGATTTAATGCCATCCTGGCCAGCTAACTCCATGTGTTCAATGGGCTAAGACAATGCATCATTTTAGAGCTTTTGCCTGTTAAAGGCCAGGAGGCAGTCATACTTGCCACGGACATTTTCCACCACAAACCCCAGTGAATTTCACATTTCTTCTTTATGGTTGTTTTGCAGAAAACGGGATCCTATTGTTGTATGTCATACCCCACTCTCCCCCCTAATTTCCTTTCAGCTCTCTAATGTCTATGACTAATAATGTATAATAACTAATAACAAAACTACTACAGTACTACAATACAAAATGTTTTTAGAGGTATAGCAATATGGGTCTGTCAATAGGTGCACAACTGCGGTCCAGGATGAAATATCTCAAAAACTATTAGATGGATTGAAATTTTGTACAGACATTCATGGTTCCAAGAGGATAAATCCTACTAGCTTTTGTTATCCCCTGACTTTTCCACCAGGAACATTTGTGGACTGTCTCAACTGCTGTTGGATGGAGTACCAAGCAATTTGATGCAGACATTCATGGGCTTTGAAAACTGTGGTGATACTTTAACTATTCATTTATAGTGCCATTATCACTTCATATACGTACATACCTTGATTTATGACCAAATACTACATGACATTCTCATCTGTCTTCTAAAAAAAGGACAGAGGCTAGAGCACACTGATTGATTTGCAGCATTTTATTGTGCAACTGTAATTTTTGTTTAGTGCTACTTTGCATTGATGAAAACACTGATGAGTTTTAAACTGTACATAAATGCCAACATATTATAAATAGTTAATGACTAAATGTTTAGAAAATAATCGTTAATACACAATCTTACATCACTCTACATCTTCACATATTTCCTCTACCTCAGCTTAAATGTTCACTGAGTTTTAGATGGAACACCGTCTTGCCTTGAAAATTTGACTGCGCAGCGAGCAGCTGCGCACATGCCCCTTTGGATCGTGTTGTGAGTTGCCAGGTTGCAGTGACAGATGGGTTGAAACTGTGGATAGTTTATGTAGACTGTGTTTCATAGATAATCTGGCAACTTGAGGGACATTAGACAAACATCCAAAAGCTGGATCCGTGTACAATGATTATTCATATTAATGTTTAAGAAATAACAAAATGGGAGGGCGTCAGGAGATGGCCTTGAAATACAGAAACAATAGAAAACACGTGAGTATTTAAAGTTTGGGTAATTACAAGTGACTTAACATGTTGATCTCTTTGCCTACACCAATCTCAATTACCCCATACATATAAATATGTATGGGGTAATTGGGGTATATATATGTATATACACACGCATGCTTATCAGCCCAAAATAGGTAAATGTGTTTTTTTGAAGCCAAAATAGGCCACAGAGTGAAGCTACATGACCTTATTTCCTGCATTCTGGTAATGTGCACAACTAAAGAGACTGAATTCAGAAACTCCATCAGATCTGTTTAAACATAAAATACACATATTGGAACTTAAATTGTAATAATGTATTGACCTGCAGCCTGCACTGATGTAAGAGGGCAAGAAATTATATTGCACACGCACTATCAAAGCTATCAAATGATCTGGCATATTTTACAAAAGCATAGCCCTCTTTATAACACCACCTGTTAAGACTGGGTGAAAAAGAAACACAGACAAAACCAGGTGTCCCTGAAGAAATGAAAACTGACAAAAATGCCCTCTGTTTGGAAAAATAAATAAATAAATAAAATTTTAAAAATTCTTATTCTTAAGGCTAAATCTCTGAGGGTCAAAATCTTCTCATAAAGATAGAATCACAAATTCGTGGACAGTCACTGAGGGACATCATGTGAACTCTGTCCCACTGTTACCATGGCAATGAGGGACTCATCCCAGGGGAGCAGCTGTGCTGTGCATTCTCCAAAAGCTAAAGATGTACCTATGAACTCTAGCATCACAGTTTCCCCCAACCCCTCCCGCTTCTCAATTTCAAGGTGCCATCTTTCATCTTTATCTCTTTCCTTCTCTTCTCTCCTTTCCCTTTTCACTATTTAATTTCCTGTGTCCTGGTTGGTTTAAGTAATACATTACATTAAAGAGCATTAAAGCCTTTCCCTGCGTCACTCTACTTAGTCTAATATTAATGGTTTAATGTCTCCACAATTGCACTTGCCAAATCCACCTCCAGCCTCAATATATCCAGCTCAACTCAATTTGCAATGCTGTTGAAAATATTGTACACTGCAAAACAAAAGGACATGTTTTCTCTTCTCCTTCTCTTTGCCACTGCTTCTGTGTTTACTCTCTTCCTCCCACTAACTAACTGGTGGATCTGTATGGCAGCAAGTTGGCTTGCAGGATGTCTAAGTGATTTAAAGGAGAACTCCGGGCAATTTTTAAGTTAATCTTGATCGTTATACCTTTGTGAGTACTGTCTACAGAAAAAAAAGAACCGGATTGGTGCTTGCAACACAGAGCTGCTACAGCTAATGCCCAGAGTTCCCATGTAGCTAAAACGGCAGTTATGGGGCATTTACATAAAGAGTGTCAGTATTTTCTGATGTACAATTTGGCTAAGGTTTTGATGACAGTGATTGAAATTGCAGAAGGCTGCATCATTTCTGTATTGCATATATCACTTTCACCAGTACAAAGTTATACATTGCAGATGTGATTTGTTGTTGTCTATTCTGTCTTTGTTTGTGGTCCGTACGAAACAACACTTCATTCAGCTATATACCCTACTATCCTACTTGTATACAAAGAATATGAATGAAGTTTGGCTTTATTTAACTTTGATTTTTGATAACACTTTCAACCGTTTTGCATGTTGTGACTTATGCAAGGAACTTATGCCTAGATAGGGGGGTAAGATTATTCAACAGAGGCTGGAATCAGACACATTATGATCAGCATGACATAAGCACTTGATAATGTAGGAAAGTAGACAATTGTACATAATCAATTGCATCAGTGTGTCAAAGCATTTACAATTTGTTCAAAATAATGAGAAATTGCTTTTATGATGTGAAGTGAATAGATGATGTGGAGGTTGAACAATTAGTTTTGAGAATTTCAATTCTGATCTGAGAAATGCACCAAAGCAACTGAGAAAAAAATATAATCCAAGGAAGGTACCTCTGAAGAAATACAAACCCTTTTGTAGTGTCCTAACAGCCCAGGGCACAAAAGACGACATTTAACCAAACTCAGTGTGTGTTACTTGGAAGCATGTTTCTGCGTAAAATAGTCATTTAGGGACCATAAGCCTCCTTAGGGATGTGATGCTGCTTGTTATCTCCCACAACAACGATAGCAAACTTGTTTTCTATAGCACTTGTGAACCACATTATTTTCCACTGACTCCTTTTGATACACACATAGTTGTTCATTTGCTTTAAATGAAATCATTTGCTTCAACCCACGTCAAAGGTTGTTACATAAACTCACACACGATTCAATTTCTACGTTCCTGCAATCATAGGTCATATATAACCAAAGACACACACATGTTCTGTTTAATTTAGCCTGGTGTTTGTTGCAGCTCTGCACCAACTAAATATTTATTAGGCATGCTTTGACATGTACTGTGTCTATATCAATTTGTGGTCTGAAGATTTAAGAGCCATTATTGCTTTGTGTAATAGTAATACTCGTTAAGGGACCAGACCATATAGATGATCAATCTCTGAATGGCCTCATTATATGCACAGCAAGGTACCAGCCTAACTTGCCCTCGATTTCAATGAGAGAAGAGCGATGAGACGTTAATAGTTGTTTATCTGTCAGACCCCCTCCATTATGATCAGGCCAAAAGGGAAGGAGAAAACTGAAAATGGAAAAGGGAGTTAGGGAACAAGTGTCAGGTGAACAATGGGGACATACAAGTACATCTTTTTAACTGAATAATGTAAAAAATCCTAACAAAAGTCTACTGGTTTAAGAAAGTAATAAAAATGTTTTATTTCCTCATACGATTCTAGTATTTATGTAGGTGTACATGTTTAGCTTTAAAAGATGATTTTGTCAAAAAGTAAAATTAGAAAAGTTCTCACCTGACAATTGCAACATCATCATTTAGTTAAAGTTCATCCACTCATATTTACATAACAATACTGCTATTCATGTCAGGTCAGCAACAGTAACTGAAGCAGAATAGAAAAGGAAATACAGTGGCTCAATATCTCACAGGAATACTTGGCAGTGAGTTAAACCTTGGAGATATCGACCACAATTTATTAGCCTGAAGTCTATTCTCATTAATATTTCAGCTAAAACTGGGAGCTGGTGACATAGCCCCTGTATGTGTGTGTGTTTATGTTTTAGTGATTAAACTGAAATTGCAAACTCATTTCAGGAATAATATGGCGCACTGCCGGTCCTACAAAACCTCAAGATTCATTCTCTCACAGAAACCAGGCACAGTCCCTGACAGCGGGAGAGGGGAGAAATGGGATAGGGTTGGCTTCTTTGGGGTGGGGAGGGGGAGTGTCAAATCCAAAGATGCAAAGACATTATTGATAGAAGCTGAGGGTTCAGAGAGAAAATGCCATTGACGTAACTTGCCCAGTGACGCCAGGCAGCTGAAGACAATGTGACCACTGAAAAAGACTGGAAAGGGCCCCTTCATAGAAAGAGAGGAGAATGATTTTTGTGTGTGTGTGTGCGTGTGGGGTGTGTGTAGCACTGATAGACGGGATATGTCTGTATGTGTGTGTGTGTGTGTGTGTGTGTGTGTGTGTGTGTGTGTGTGTGTGTGTGTGTTCCAGGTTATAACAAACAGCTCATTTGTTCAAGCTGAGACCAGCTGATAAATCACATTCAGCCTGTGCGCGTGTGTGTGTGTGTGTGTGTGTGTGTGTGTGTGTGTGTGTGTGTTCGTGTGTGTCTGTGTGTGTGTTTCAATTCAGTTCAATTCAATTCGATTTTATTTGCCGTTTTATGCTCTTATATCTTGGTGGGGAGACTTGTGTCAACATGGGGACAAAAATTAAGGTCCCCACAGGTCGAGACTGCTTTTGAGGGTTAAGACTTGGTTTTAGGGTTCAGTTTATAATTGGGTTATAGGAGATGAATTATGTCAATGAGATGTCCCCTTGGGGTTAATGGAACAAAGTGTTGGTGTGTGTGCGCAACAGAGGGATGGGTCATTAACACTGTCTACTACTGATTAAGGACAAGGGGAAGAGTGAGAGGAGAGGTGAGTGCTTCTTCTCTCACTTGTAAACTTGTAAAAAACTCTATATCTTTACACAACTGCATTGTAAAACTCATCCAAAAACAAGCTATCATTTGCTCAAACTGTCTATTATTGACCATCTCCCTATTTCTGTAAAGGCACCAACACCAGGTACATGCCCCTGCATCCAGTTCTCTCTCTGTCTGTCCTTCTCTTTCTAGTAAGTAGAGAATAACCCCACATTTCCACTAACGAGGAAAAGAGAAAAGCAATTTTCCCCAGTGTGCTTCCTGTTGTTTTTCCCCCTGTGGTCGCTCTCTCCTCTTGTCTCTATCACGTTCATCTTCACTCTGACACAGTTTAGAGTCCGTCTTCCTAATGGCTATCTCCCTACCGTTCCTCCTCCTCCTTTTAGTCTCAGTGCTTCTCACCCTACGACTCCCCCAGTAATGTGGAGGGCCAGATCAGCGCACAGCCGAGGCTAAAACGACTGTGAAATAAAAGTGTCAAACTGGAGATGTAAACAATCTGTTGTTCAGAAAATACTGTTACACAGCTCTTTTTTAGTAAGAGGGAGGTGATATTGAGGGGCAATTATATCAAAGAAAGCTATTAAAGCTATAAGAGATAGGAAAGATGTGGAAAAACAAAGATGGAAAGTAAGAAAGAAGAAAAGACAGAAGCAGATAGAAATAGTGAAGTTAAACAAATCAACAGCGCATGACACTGACACATAACTCGTCTTATGAGCAGTCATAAAGATGCCTAGTGATAAATAAGCCTTTATTGCCTTTTCTTATCTTTTCTCCCATCTCTCGGTCTTGTTTCCATGTCTGTATGACCAAACCACTCCCCGCTCCCCAGCAGCACAACAATATCAGCAACTCAAACTAATCACATGAATAAAAATCTTTTTCCTCCAAAGCACCATAAAAATATTTGCATTAAATTTATCTTTTTAAAATTAGCCATAAAACAAAATGTGCCCCACAGACAAAAAAATAAATCAATTTTATAGCAAGTTATAAACCTTACCTGGCAAGGGGAAGCAGTTCCAGGTTACAGTCCGCTTATGGCAGATACAGGCAGTTCACACATCCCCATTAAAGTGGCCTACTTCCTCTCTCAAACTGCTGTGTGAATGTCTGTGACTGACTAGCTGGGCTGTTGTGTGTGATTCTGTCAGAGTGGGCTAGGCCAACTGAACTGTGCGTACACAGAGAGAGAGAGAGAGAGAGAGAGAGAATGGAAAAGAGAGAGAGTGCCTAAGAGGCTAAGAAGGTAGACTCCCAAGCTGCACAAACAAGTGAGAAGGAAAGAGGGAGAGGGAGGAGATAGCAATAATGAGAAGAGATAAATGAGCAGTGAGAGCTCAATGTGTGTCCTAAATGGTCTCCACGACTGCAGATGTGTGTGGGTCTGCAAATATTGCGTGACACATGTGTACATACATTGTGTCCATTTGTGCCCACATAACACCCCCGCCCATCATTTCTTTGTGCAGCCATTAAGGCACTACAGCATCCACAGGTCCTACAGGATGCACGAAGCACACATATGGAATCATATTCATTATAACACACACACATGTAAGGTACATGTGTGGTAAGTTTAAACACACACTTTTCTGACACACTATGCAGTCACAAAGTCACCTTCTTAGCTGTTTATTAGCGGACATAACACTGAGAGGACATCTAACGGTCGTGTTTGTCACTAACTGCCGATGTGGGGGATGTCACTGCACATCCTGGTTTTATAGACACATTTCTAAATTCAATTCCTCTTCTATATTTCTATTTTTTAAATTTCTAAATCTGGCATGCATTCATTTTCCTTTGGACATTAGATTTAGCATATGTCTGTAAAACATGTAAGCAGGAAGTCACAATCTAACTTCCTGTGCAGACTTTTAAAGCCTTGTATGTTTCATATTGTTCAATTGTGATTGGTCAGTGACAGATTCATTATTTTTTGTTGTTGTCTAGGTCACCATAGATATACACTATATAGCTATATATAGATATGTTTGCACTGTATGATTCCAATGACTCAGAGCCTGTCACATATCCTTGACTTATATGACATCAATGTACCATTTCTATTCAAACTATGCCTCAACGAGGCAGAGACCAGAGAGATGGAAAATGCCAGCCACCATGAACTAAGCCGGGCTAATGGCAGCTTCTGACTTCAGCAGCATGGGTTCTACTGTTTTTCCATAAAGGCAATTACATTTCTGGAAGTTCCTAAGATGAAAACAACTAATAAGGAAACATGCTATAAAGCATAAACACATGAAACTGTATTAATTATTCTGCACTACAGGCAACATCACTGCTGAGATATTACTAAAACAAACTTAACATTTATTTTAATTATGGCTGGATATTTTAGAAATGTTTCAATACAGTTGCCTATGCAACTTATTTTATTATTTTTAACTATGCAATAATTTAGTCATTTATAATTTACACAAGGCAAACCAATTAAAGAAAAAGCAAACAAGACAAAAATTACTACCAAGCTTTCAATGCCAACCTTGAACATCTAACTATCATACTATTCCTAAAGATACCCTGTCCTAAAGATTTTGTTTTGTTAATACAACAGTGGTGCAAGTGAAAGTACAAATTTTTACTGTACAAATTCTCTCAACATCTCAGTAAAACACTGTGGTTGCACTCCTTATTATATACAACAAATTCTGTAAAAAGGCTAAATATGTTGTAAGCATATAATAAATATCATAAATATGATATAAGGATAAAAAGTAAATATATCCAACTGATTTTATGGTATTTTTAAATTGTAGAAAGAAAAGAAATGAGTGAAAACACAGAAAAGGAAAAAATAAATAGCTCAAAATATCGCAAAAAAGGTTTTTACGCTTGGCTAAGTTGGGAAAGTTGGTGTATCAATAAAAGCAAAATGCAACAAAGTGCAATGGGAACAGCTCTATACAGCAAAAACATCACCAGATCTTTGTGAAAGATCACAGTGAAACAGAAATGCTGTATTTCTATAATGTTTTCCACCCTTTTCAGGTTTGACTGGCGCTTTTAATTGCGTCATCTCGTTGCATCCATTCGTCTGCAAAGGTTTAATGGCACACGACCATCTAGATGAACCAACTCCGTGTATTTGCGTAATGGTATTTTCTTCTGATAAAATGTGGGCTATATTTGGATAGAAACCTGGCTACTGCGTCTTGTTAGATAAACACATGTACCTGCTGTACCTGAGTGACTAATTGAACCACATGGTAGTCTATCTCTGTCTCTCTCTCACTCACTCATTCACACTCTGTCTACTTTCTCACCCTCCTCTCACTCTGTTATCTCAAGAGCCTCTCAATGCTATAGAGGAAAAAGGTTTTTTATCTTCCGACCGTGACAAGGAACATTTGACATTGAAAGGAAGAAGACACACTCACACCTGCTGTCTCGCTACACGGTTGCTCGGGTCAACAACGATCCATCACTGACAAGTGAGGTAAATGTCCAACACAAAATAAGACGGTGTCATATACAGCAGGTAATAGTTCAATGCTAATTACTGCGAAGAAAAAACATGAATGAAAAGCGTTTGCCGCTATTTCACTGATAATAAGTCAACATTAACAGTCATAGAGTTTCTCCAATAATACAATTAAGGCATAAATAGAACCCAGAGACTGGAATTACATGAGCCCCAACTAACTGATGAATGAATCACACAGGAGTCATTTGCCAGATTTACTTTCCCTTACTTCTGTCTCTATCTATTTTCTCATTCTCAGGGCGGCATTAATAAACATAAACACTGCAAATAATTTAAGTCACTGGTATTTTCTAACAGAACGGAATTATCTATGCTTATCAGAACCACAATAACAGAAACTAAATCCTCCAAGCTCTCAAAAGGAGCATTTAATGTGCAGTGTAAAAATAGAACAATTTTCCCTGTTTACATAAATGCAAGAAATGTAACTTTACAGTATTTGAACTGTTGTGATCGTAGCATGCAAACAGTCCTACTTACGCACACAATCTAAATACAGTCGAATTCACATACACTCAGATATTCACAGCATACTTACCGTACTGCACACACACACAAACACAATAAGCCCAACAACAGAGACACCAGCAGAAGTCTCCAGAAAAAGCTCTCTGATTGACCTTCATAAAGGTACAGAAGATACTGTGCATTACCTTAGACACCGGCATCTGGACGAGTTGTGCGCCTGCTGGCTTGTGTAAATGTGTAAGTGTGTTATAATTGGTAGTGTGTCCCAGAGTATCACCAAAAATGGCACAGTTCATCCACACATATACACGCTGACAGAGCACATGTTCGGCGCGAATACATACAGGCTGCTAATCCAATGTGACCATGTGTGTTTTTTATTTTTCCTGTCCGTTTTTCTGGAAGTGTCAGTGCTTCGTTTCTCGTCCTTGTTCAGCTTCTTGTCTGTGTTGCTGCTGTACTCCTAGATTCCCCAGCACGGTATTAACATGTGTGCAAAAGAGAGGAGGGAGAGAGAGGGGTGGAGGGAGTAAAGAGGGATTTGATGAAGGAAGGGAAATGAAGACAGATGGAATCGGGGTGAGGAGACAGAGGTGTGAGAGTGAAAGGAGGAATTGTGAAAATGTGATGAATTAAAAACAGAGAGGTAGAGATGGTTATGAAAAGATCAAATGCAACTAACTCTCTGGAGACCAAAGCAGTCAATGTCCTTCACTCTCTCTCCCTCTCTCTCGTTCTCTCCCCCTTCTCTCTCTCTCTTCCCCCCAACAAGCTATTTTTAGAAGTTGCTCTGTTGCAAATCAAAGCACCGAATCAAAACCGAAACAAAGAGCAGGATGTTAAGGGCCATGTCTTCCACACCTAATAAGACACACACACACTAACACACACACACACATACACACACACAACCTTGTCTGTTTCAATGATCATGTGTTTGCATCAGACCTGAAGGGAGCCATGCAAGCTATTCATCAGGCCTTATCTAATCATATCATGTGCTAATATATTATGGGCTTCTCAAATAGCTATTTTAACATTGTCAATTACAATGCGTAGACTGCTGTCTCCCTCTCCGTCTCTGGCTAAAGGTATTCTCAAAGAAACATGTTCCGGTGATGCAGAAAGTAATGACTGACATTTAAAAAGTAGAATATCAACTAACTTAAGATAAACTAGATTCCAGGGTTTGCCAGTTTCATCTGCTTCCAGCAGTTTGCCCTATTTCTGCATCCTCCTGCTAATTGGTGGCAGAATGTTAAAATGTTCTGTGTCACTGCTGTCATCAAACACTATTAATCAAAAATATCCTTGTGTCAAAAAGAGCCCAGCTATTTGCAAATTAAACCCAGCTCCATTATCCCAGCTCCATTGCATGCTCAGTGGAGCAAACGTAATTTTTCAAAGTAAAGAATGGATTTCATGCTCTGTTGTGCCTTCTTAGGACTGAGTCCATGAGGCTCTTATCCATACTAGCTCCTGCGCTGATGCATAATTGCCATTATATAACACAGTTATGAATAGTTAAAGGTGAGCTAAAATAAAGCCAAACACCACTCCATCAAAGGGAAATCATTAATGTTTAAAGAGAGACAGGGGGATTAATCCTACACTACAGGGCCACAATGAATAACATTGCTGAGCTATAAGTGTGTGTATGTGTGTGTGTGTGTGTGTGTGTGTGTGTGTGTGTGTGTGTGTGTGTGTGTGTGTGTGTGTGTGTGTGTGTGTGTGTGTGCAACTGACAGAGAGGGAGAGGTAGATAGCCGAAGGAAACAAAGACAGTGCTAAATATAGGGAGAGTGAGACTGAAGGTGAAAGATTGCATATTTGCACTTGACCGCTGCAAAGAAAGTAACAAGAGGGGAAAAGATGTGAGAAGAGAGAAAAGAGGCTAATGACACAGGAGTAGATGAGACTGTGGCTGAAGGACCCAGAGAAAAAAGAACACAACTGAACTGAATATTTCTCTTGTTTCTTGCTTTCTGGTGAACTTTTCAAATTCTCAACTACAGCCTCCATAACAAGACTTTAGAATGAGAAAATAACTAATTTCTGATAGTTATATTATTACATATTACTGATAGATGCATTAAAATAGGAGCAGTACTATGCAGAAGACTTTCTCAACATTTTCCAGGTAGTCTCTAGATTTGCTAAAGAACCCGTATTTCTGCAAACGAAAGGAAGGTTTGAGATGGTGATGTTGCTTCCTCCTCCAAAATAATTGACCAAGTCTTGTAGCAGTCGGTGGACAGCTGTCTTGGGTTTCCTTCTGTTTAAGGACAACATGGCAACACACAGCAAAACCTCTGCAAAGGTGCAGTGGAGAACTTTCTGATAGTGTCAATACTTTATTCCAATTCTTTTAACAATTTCTCTACGTCTCGATTGCAGCGGAAAAAATGTTGTCGCTGCAATCGTCTAAAGAAAATGGATATAGATGCTGCATTTAAGCTTCATAAGACAGGATGTCTCTAACCAGCAGACCACACTGATGCTCTTATGCCCATTCAGAAGCAGAAATCTTCACTCAGAAGAAAACAAGTCATAACTACACAGTGATATATCTACATATGAACGTTTCTGCTCGGTTCCTCATATATGCTCCTTTTGATCAAGTTCTATATTTGGATGCCGCACAAGACAACACATCCCTAAAATAGCACACAGTCTGATGTATGTGTGCGTGAAGAAAAGACATGAGACTTTCACTAAGTTCCTTATATTTGCCATTTACGTTGTAAATATTTATAATTCCCCACTTCCGATGAGATGGCAGGTGTGTAGCAGCCTCTCCCACGGACACCAAGTGAAAACAAACTGTCAAAAATCACAGGCATTCCTTCTTTCACTTACTTGTTAGCTTTCCCTTCACGTTCTCCTGTGCCACTCACTGCCTCCTATTGTAAACCAGTGACACTGTCTCACTCTTCAACTCCCTGAGCTTAAAAACCTATGACTGTTATGACTGTACCTGTCACTGTCTCAACATGCCGTCCATCACCAGACTATCACTTCTAATATACTTCCTCTACTATCATTAATATCTTCCTGTCAGTCCCCTCTCCCTGCAAGATCTTTCTGATTCTTGCCAAAACGACCAAGAGTCTTGTTTGATCGGCGATAAGCCACTGTCGTGTAGGGCCCATATCAAACCCTCATCTTAATGTGGTCCAGCACATATTCACTCTGCATTGTCCAAATCAGACCCTGTCTCACCCACTGTCAGACTCTTTGTTTTGGCCTTTGTCGTCTTTCATTTACTCCACTTCCTCTGTAGAGCTGTAGCTTGTGTTCTGTTGCAAAACAGATGTCCATTTTTGGCACAGTAAATATAAACCTCTAATGAGTTACTGTTCCCCTTACAAAAAATGATTAAACCTCTAGCACTATTAAGTATACTTTTGTGAATTCATACTTTACTCATATTTATTTACACTTAATTGGCCCACTTTTTAGTTTACAGAGTGTACGTTATGACACAGAACTATTTTTGAGATATGTGTCATTTTGTACTCGAAGTATGCTCACAGCGACTTTGAAAAAAAGTAAAAGTGTACTACTGCAGTATTATTTTGGAGTCATCTTAAAATCAACTTATAAGAATACTACTAGTGTGCAGTTTAAGTGTTACTTGTGTTTAAAGTATACTCAAAGTGAATTTATTCATCTTTGTCGTTCTTCTCTGTATAGTGGAGTTATTGGATTTTTAAGCTTGCAGACATTGTTTAATATAAAATTATGGAAAACTGATTATATCTCATATTCAATCTTCATTTTCAAACATCAACTTTTGAACACTGACACTGTACTGCTGCCAAAAACCTGTGACTAAAGAGTAATAAACACAGAGGGGTGGAGTGAATGTAGTATAATAGTAGCTTTTCCAAAGAGTTGACATAAATGCAGCAGGATGGCAGCATAACCTGATAAGATGACATATATCATGATGCTGCCAGTGTATGTGTGTATGTGAAAATCTTCATACACAAAATGGGGGAAATTAATTATTCTATTTTCTAATAAATTCTGTTCTGAAGTGCAGCCATCAGCTTATTTTCTGTTTGTTATTTTGTGTTGCTGCTTAAGATTCAGTGTGCCCTCATAGTGAGATACACTGCTCAAAAGATGCATATTCACTGACACTTCCTAACTGTCCTGAGATTTGTCTATCATTGATTGAGTGCGTACATGTGTTTTGTGGGAGGGCATGGTAGAACAGGAAGACAGAGGACAGGAGAGACCACCACTGTCTTTAGTTTCACTGTAAATAAACAGTTTGACGAGTCGAGAGAGAGTAAGACAGATTCTCATAAATGTGAAATGAGACAGCCAGAGAAAGAGAACAGAACAAGCTGCCTCCAAACCTCAACAGTCACACTTTGTTCATTAGCAGCAGCCATCTTTCTTCCACTGTTTATGTGAGCCTATGATCTCATGTAGAAAATGTATGCCTTTACTGCAGATAGTTTGCTTTCCTCTTCTGACTCAAAGAAGGAGTGCCAGCATCGAATGCTGTGTGTGATGAAGTGCGACTGTCATTTTCAAAATGGCCGGTCCTGCTTAAATTCCCATTTGGGTGTGTGTGTGTGTGTGTGTGTGTGTGTGTGTGTGTGTGTGTGTGTGTGTGTGTGTGCAGCTGAACAAATTTATTTTTCCAGCAGCTTAGGAGCTAATGCTACCCAGAGAAGAATGATCCAGAAGCTGTCCAAGGAAGGGACTCACATGCTTATTTATAATGGCTGTGAGATACCAAATCACAAGTGTAAGTGCTTTTTTCTCTACAATGCAAATAAAAACCTAAAATAAATGTAATGGAAAATCAATAGTTTTTCAGCATTTAAATTGTCATAGCTTGCAAATTTACTGAGAGGTTTGAGATGTTTTTTTTTTTTAGTTTTATTGGTGTTTTTTGTCAAGGCAATTTATTCAGTTCAGTCATTTCTAGGATAAGCTCGACAACTGCTTCATGGTCTTTTTGCAGGTCTCTCATCCCTTATAACACCTGACTGTGTAACATCACCTACTGCAATATATGCTCTTGTCCAACTCCCTGACTAACTCATTCCCTTAAAAAAGAGGCATAATTATTCAAGTTCATGTTAGCTATCATAAACATTCACCCCAAATTCTTTGACTTTAAATAAAGCTCCACACCAAATAAAAACTGGCAAACTCTCATCATGCCTGACTCACAGAGGGACTACAGGATTAGAGGATTTCCAAGAGAAAAAGGCTCATGTCCAGATTTTCCCAGAGGGAAGCATTCAAAGTGTTCATAGGCAGCTGTAGACGTCACAACAGTGTGACGGAGAAACCCCAACTGCAGGAAAAACGTGAATGAACAAAGTTGCAGAAATAGATAGAATGAATATGATTTCTATGGTATGTGTGCTTTTTCCCTTTGGAGTGGATTCTGCTCTCTCTGCACACTTGAACACCCCTCTTGAGTAAAGTGCATGCTTCAGCTAAGTGTGGATTTACTTGGCTTTGTGCATGAGGGGACAAATGCAGTCTCTAACACAAGGGAAATGTGTGATTCAATGGGTAATTTTCTGAGGCTCCTTTGCTGCAGTTCTTACTCACTTGGCAGGAATACACACAGTGCATCAAAAGGTTCACTCTATTCAGTTTGCAAAATAAGTTCTGGTGTTGACTCAGCAGTAACAGTGGGGCAAAAGTGAAGTTATTAAAAGGAAGAGCAAAGGAATATCCTTCCATGTCAAATTACAGGAACGTCCCTGAGTTTTTGGGACTGTTTGGTCTGTGCTGAATGAAGATGCACATGTTTATCATGTTTTATCCTGGGGAAACAGGATTTTGATGTTATGTTTTTATGTGTTCATCTAATGCAGTGGTTGTCTGTGGATGCTCTGTGGATTAGGCATGTGTCTAAATATGTCTGTCTACAGGAATGGGCCTTTTTTTCTGTCGCCAATATGAAACGTTTGTTAAAGACTCCCATGTAAGATAAGACATTACAAGGGCATTTCCCTCATCTCTCCCGTACTTGACAAAGCTGATTTGCATATAATTAAACACATTTGGAGTTGACTGAATACAAACTATTTGCCTCTAAGGTACTGTGGAGAAATGCAATCAAAAGTGAACTAATTTGTCAAGATGTAAAATGCTATGATTAAGCATGCATTCCCTTGCCTTCAGGACACCATTCAGATTTCCATTTAATAACATATTACAGTAAAAGGATCTAATAACTACACAAAGAATGTACACAGGAATAATTCCACAGGAACGACATGCATGCAAACCTGCATGTATGAGTTCACCGAAGTGGCACTATCAGCTTTTGCAGGAGTAATGATGAATTTCTCTTTCTATAGGCATGTGTGTGATTGTGTGTTTGCCTGAAGCCATGAACGCATGAACCATAGGAAATTAACTAAATCTGTTTGTCATCTTATTTTCGGCCAGCAAAACTGAGGCATCTAACGTTGAGTTGAAATCATTATTTTATAATCAAGCCGCTGTATGCCAAAAAAAAAATCTTTAGTTCTTACCTATACAATATTATTTAGGTTAATGACAAGCTGTGTTGTGTGATTAGCTATACTGACATGTATACTGACGATTTTTGCCTTTAGTGTGGATAGGATAGACAGATAGAGGAAATGAGGGAGAGAGAGGGAACGACATTCAGCAAAGGGCTAGCTTGTGGGTTGTAGTAGCTAGTTAAACAATATCATAGGAGGTGTGTGTTTAGATTTAATTGGGCAAAAATGTTCTTTACATCTCCAAAAGAGTGTGGTTGTGCTCCAACTTATTAGCTTTTGCCTCCTCCTCAGCCTCCGGATATAACAACACAGGTAAGGGAAATGTGGGTGGAGGCGAACAGTCCTCTGCAGCTCTGTATCTTTCTACCAATTCATATCACACTGTATTTGTTAAGGCAAACCGCGCCTCATAACTAAACCCCCGCCACAGATGCCACATAGTCTGTTTTACTCGAAAATATGTCACCTTACAGAAGATACAGACACTCTAACTTCTAATTCACTTCAAAAGGAGTGATCACAGAGTGTTTTGGCTACAGAAAGTTGTTCTCTCTACTTGAACTTTACTGCCTTAAAATAACCAAGTGTCTGAGCAGGCTTACGTCATTTTAGGTTTTATGGATGTTTTCCCCATCCACATTAAAACACATGGTAAGTGTTTATTTATGCACTCTGGAGAGTGCTTTTTTGAAAAGCTTGAGTTTCAGGTGAGAACAGAGGGCCAAAAATATGTGTTTTATTTAGCCGGCTGAGTGTGAACGCATTCTGAGAGAGAGAGAGAGGAGAGAGAGAGAGATTCGTCTCACTCAGGTAACTCACCCCAGTTGCCACACTAGAAGGTTTATTTTGCTTTCTTTGACAAGAAAACAGCTGAAGCTTTTAGACGCATAATTACTTTGCAGTTACAAAAGGCCTTTTCATGTGGGCAAGTATCCCACAAGGATCATTGCACAACTTAAGTGCTAATTTAAACTGGAAGGGCAGTTTTTTTAAGATGTCTATACCAATCAATACACTGGTTTGGTCAATAGAAGGAATTGACTCACAGGACTGAGCATGCGTGCCAAGCTGTTTTATTGAACATACTGACCACTGCAGTGTGTGTAAATGTGTTCACATATTTAGCTGGATGCAACTAACTGACACTGGGCCATGGGAGGAAACAGGCAAGGAAATCAACATGTACAATGCCCATTGTGTTGCTGTGGAACGTCACAATTATGTGTACGCACGCTCCTGCTGGAAAACACTGTAGCAGTCAAACACTGTTGAGTGTTAACAAAGCAGTTCAAATATTACAGAATATTCAGATACGGGACAAGTTCTAGGTCATTTACACTTCTGGCTAATCGTGTCCTCCTGAATCTTTTCAGATGAAACATATATGCACACACATACACATGGACACACGTGCAGTGAGAGAAAGGGATAAAAGAGTGTCGGCTTGTCCCTCTCTCTTTCATGTGCTGATGAAATGAAGCCCTAATGTACAACAGGTGTGACATCTCCGCACAAGGCTATTTATCCCTTTTAATCACCTTTCAACAAATCTCAAACAAACTGGGTTGGACAGCTTTTAAATTTATGAAGTGAATGGGCTGTCTCCGCTGTTCATCAAAAATGAAAGAGGCAAGAAATGGGAATGGTGTAAATCAAATTTAAAAGAGAATAATATGCTAATATCTATCAAATTAAATGCACATGACAAGATTATTACACTTTCACACCTCTCAAATCTGTTCTAGAGGATGTGAATGTATCTATTTGGTGAGAAGGTTTTGTCAGACTAACAGTCGCTCACACGGCTTTCACACGGAGATTTCCCTAGGTAACTGTTGAAATGACCGAATTGGGCCACAGTAATCTCGTTCGCAGCTCCCCCAGCAGGCACCCTCTTAATCAGGGTGGTCAAAGCCAAGTGAGCACTTAAAGATCAGTAACAGTGCATCCTTAACAGCACCCTGCACCACCATTGTGCTACATTATGAGTAAGGGTGTAATCACTTAATCTAAAAGTGATTATATTTGAGCTCAATTTTCTGGGAAAAAATTAATAAAACTTCACTTTCTGCACATCATAGGATTTAATTATTCCACTCAATTTGATCCAATTCAATGCTCCCAAAAAGTATAACACCACAACAATAGTATGGTAATTGGAATATGAAAGAGGTCACTGGTAGTGACTAACCCACAGAGAATTATTACCCAACTCTGCAGTTTCCCTCAGTTCTAAGGAGGTAATTTAGTGCCTTTCAGCTCATTGATCTGATTTTCTGGCCAGTAAATTTACTGTTTTAGTTCACTCACATGGGGTTGTTTTTGGTCACAGCAAGAAACTGCTCTTTTTAGTGAAGAAGCTCAAAAGATCTGCTGAGCACAAAAAAGCAGACACAGAGGAGCATTTAGAGAGCCACATATGTCCCTAAGAAGTTGGTAGAGACCAAAGACAGAGCTAAAAGGAGAGTGAATCCTGTACTTACTTACGTCAGTTGAACAGAAACATGATTCCAACTGAAAGCTAATGGTGAATGCTAATCAATTTAAAAGGGGATTAGTCACTGTTGTATTTCTGCTGCAAGTGCAGTAAAAACAGCAATAGCTTATTTTCAAGGAAAACTTTAGCCATAAATGACAACTGCCCAGTAGGTTATACTGGTGGATGCAAGCTAAACATTAACACAAAAAGACAAAACAAAGCATTTGGCCTTTCCAACCTCAAATCACATAAAACTCACAAATTTAAGTTTTATTTTATTAAAACACCTGGTACTCATGAATGCTCAGGACTCAGTATATATATATATATATATATATATATATATATATATATATATATATATATATATATATATATATATATATATATATATATATATACATACATATATATATATATATACATACATATATATATATATATATATATATATATATATATATATATATATATACATACATATATATATATATATATATATATATATATATATATATATATATATATATATATATATATATATACATGTTAAGAGCAATAACAGTAAACTACTTTACTAGAGTTACTAGAGTTGAAACTCCACTATAGCAGTGCAACTATTCAAATTGAGCCTGATAGCAGATAGCATTAAACTTGTCCAAAGAAATGTAAAAGCTAAGTGGAAAATCGTAGTGATGGTAATCTGAGCTGCAGCAAACTGTTACATGCTCCTGACTGAGTGTGCATGCTTGAGAGTGTGTGGTGTTTCGTATGGTAGCTGTGATGGGGGTATGCACGAATATATGCATTCCCATGTGTTCATGTGTTCACTGATTCATCTCAACGGCCTCAAATAGAACTGCACATGCTCCCAGATGTGTGTGTTCATGTGTCATACCTGTTCAAAATGCGGAACGCGAGCCTCCCTCCTGTGAAGCTGGAGTTGCTTGTCAATGTTGTCCTTCAGGCACTGACACACACGGCGCTTCTGGTCTGCTGAATAGGCTTCCAGGCTGAGCAGGCAGTCACACTTCTAGAGACACACACAGGGGCAGGGAGAGGAGAGAGAGGGAGAGGAGCAAGAGGGGTGGAGGAAAAGACAGCGGGCAATTAGGCATCTACTGTCAGAGAAGTGAAGAAGAAGTGTCTCCTGATCCTTGGATAGGAAAAGGGTTCAGGATGGCCAGAGAGAACAAATTAGAGGATTACATTAGAAAGAATGAATGAAAGGCAAAAACAAGAAGTTTTTTTTTGTCTTATGGGCCCTCTTTAATGAGACCTTAAGACTAGAGCTACCTGTGTGTGTGTGTGTGTGTGTGTGTGTGTGTGTGTGTGTGTGTGTGTGTGTGTGTGTGTGTGTGTGTGTGTGTGTGTGTGTGTGTGTGTGTGTGTGTGTGTGTGTGTGTGTGTGTGCGTGTGATGAGAGAGGATAATAACTAACAAAAGAGCTTAATCCATCATAATTACAGTAACATAAGTATTCTACTATTGTGTGCATGTGCAACTATGTTCATGCGTGTGTGTTTGTATGTGTCCAGCAGAATGAACTAAACACAGTATCCATAATTGACACTGGCTCTACTAGTATAGAATGTGCTGTCATTGTCTCCATGTTTTATCTCAGACTTTTTGCGCATTCAGTTGTCGCCTGAACTTTGTTTTCATGACAACACAGACTGTAAAGTGGTACAGTCCTCTGGGTAGCAAAACGCTAGCATTAGTGAAATTATATAATGGCCAGTATCCACTTTAGGCAGAATTTGATATGCTGACAAAATGATGACGCGGCCAATGGCAAGATGGTACTCCTAAAAGAGCACAAATCAATACAACCCTGCTGGGAAATACATGAGAATAAATATTTGACAACCAGTGGTTAAGAGTAGGCAGAGCTTTGTCAAACAGCTTTTCATTCAGAGGGACATAAATACCCCTCCGGGTGACTCTCCAGGACCTTCTGTGTTTGATCTCACTAATGTCCAGATTAAATCTCTAATAGTTTAATGGCTCCATTTGTTGCTGTTTTTGGCCATGATTCCGGCAATGTACTCTGGATAAAAGACAGACCTTGTATAAATAAAATATAACAACAATCTCTGATGTCATACATAGAATTTATTTATGTTGATTTTGCTTCAAATCCTAATTTGGAAGCTAAGCAGACCTTTTAAAAAGTTTAAGAAGAGTTAATGGGAGTTTATGGGCTACATCTGTTGCTGCAATTGTTCTATAATAAATTATAATAAATTAGGAATAAACAATTCCTAATTGATGGGTATTATTTTAGCTCTCTCCCATTTCTACTTTATAAACTTACATACTGTGTTCTTTATATAATTCTGTGCACACAGGTACAGCATGCTTCTGTTATGACAAACCATGGCTACAGACAAAATTAAAAGATCACCTAATTGCATTTACTATTGAAACACAAACCATGGTTCTCAGGGTAGCATCTAATAAATCACTATCCATACACACTCACATCAGGTCACACCCTCATCCACTTTTGCTGTTATATAACTATGCCATATTCAGTTGAAGAATAGTTTCCATTATTCTTTTCTGTCTGATTAAAATCAAATATGAAAGGAACCTATTGTGTTCATTGAGTTCATTTTTTTTATTTCTCTTCTTTCCAATTTGATGATTTCCATCTCCCTCGGTTGCTCTGCTTCCGGCAGTGTCAGGGAAAAACATTTGTGTCCTGACATTTTTGGGCACGAGTCAGACTATAAATAGGATTTTTCCATTTTGTGCAAGTCTTCAGAGATTGAAGTCCTCAGGGTTTTTCTTTACGCTCACTGCCCTGGTCGGTAGTGAATCATGATGCTAGTTTATTTGCCTGTTTCCTGGCTGTGTGGGCTTCTTTTCATGACCTGGTGTGTTGCTATCGCTTGGACTAGCCATCTCTTCCAATGTCACTCAACGTCCTGTTCATGGGGATGGGGATGCTGCTGCTTGTAGGGTCTAATGGTACAAAGTGTTTGGTGGTTAAAGCCTTGTCATTATTAGTGATGCTAATGCAGAGTAAAGGGCATTTAAGGTCTTCTTTAATGGCAGCAATGTCAAGACTGTTTTTCCTTATGCAGTAAAAAGATGTACTGCAAACAAGTTCTGTGTTAAGTGTTAAATATTAACAAGAAGGTGGACAGAATATTTTGACACTAACTACAAACACACAAGAATAGGAGGGAAAATAACGACAAAAACAAACGAGGTAGAGCTGCAATGATTAGATCATCATTTGAGTAAAAATGTCAAAATTCTCTAATTCCAGATTCTTAAATGGAAATATTTGCATTATATTATACATATAATATAAACAAGACATTTGAGGAAGTCAACTACATTTTTCACCATTTTCTGACATTTTATAGGACAAACAACTAACTGATTAATCAAGAAAATTATCGACAGATTCATCAGCAATCAAAGAAAAAAGCCTACAGATTTTCAAGTCAAAAGTGTAGATATAAAGAGACAAAGACAAGATAGAGAAGCTGGTTAGACAGCTGAAGCATTTATGAAATCGAGCCTGACTGTTTCCAATTGCACCACGAGATGATGAAATAGGGGGCTTTTTTCAGAGCAGACAGTGTTTATGTTTTTTGATATCCATCATTTGGATACTGAAACTGAGTCTAAGGGTGCAGCAGTGGCCATGATACCTGGAACAAATGCACACACGCCAACTTCAATGTAAACAACTAGCCCCTGGGCAAACATCTAATATTGCTGTCAGTGAAAATCTCATAGTTTTAGCTAAGGTTAATTTTGAGTTCTCACATAAATTACACAATATTCTAAAGATCAGGAAAGGCCACCAAAAACGCTTTTTAACCCAGTGGGTGAATTGGACAATGATGACTGAAATGAGAGTGTTTCTTCCTTACTTAGCTAATAGCATTAACTAGCTGACTAACTGACATCACTTGATTTCATGGTTGCCTTGAGACAGCAAAGCCACACTTCTTGCACTCACCAAATTAAAATGGAGAAGTGTGGAGTGTGAATTTCTCCAAAATGACACATGGCCACACCCAAAGCCAACTAGCCTTCAATCACATAATGCTAATGACAGGTGTTAATGCCAGAAATGTAACACACATGCAACCCAACACCTCCCAACAGACACATACACACACATCTGCAAATGACTTCCACATAACTGATGTGATGTACTCATGTCTGATGAGATTTCACTGTTTCTCTGTCTTTCATATCCTTCAAGCTTTAATTTATAAGTATTTGGGATGAGTAATACTTTATAATCATTGCAAAGGTTCAGGCTTTCCAGAACATAGTGCCTCGTATAGCCAGGTGTTTTCCAGGCAACTCCCCACTGTCCCACATTAGAGAAAACACATCTGTGATGGAGCAGTTGAAGGTCCCCAGAGTCATGCAAGCACCTGCATCCACACAAACACACAATCACCCACATTTAAAATCTGTACACAGTACCAGTTTGAACTCCCACTATATACTACTACACAGCTACATATTTGCAAAGCATGAATCAAAAATAAACAAAAAGGCAACCAGCTGGGACTCTCTACTCTGTGAGTCAGGGCGAGGCAAACGTCTCAGAGCTGCATAAGGGCTTACATCCTAATCTGTCAAAGAAAGGAAGGGTGTTTGTTTATACAGTCTTTGTGTCTAAATATGAGATGGTGCATATTATACTGTAAACCACTAACTAACATCATGCACATTTTGCGTTGGCTAAAGAAAGAAGAGGAAATAACAGATGATGACAGATGCAGAATAACATAATGTTGATCTTATTATGAGTAATACAGTATACTGTACATAGTTTTCATCATATCTTTCTATGTTTTCTATTTTATCTATCCGGGATAGTTTTCCTGACAGTGACTTACACATTATTGCATCAGTTAAAATAATCAGTCATGCCAGAAATAGAGTAGACAGCTGGCCACAGAACACATGTTTTAGGCAGGAATTGTCTGGAGCCAGCTGGAGCTTTCTATAATGTTTGCACTGCAACCTATTCCACAGAACAGCCGTCTCTTAGTTTGAACCAGATTTAAGTGCTACTTCACTACTTTTACCTTAAAATTAAACTAAAAAATAGCTCCATATTCACATTGGGACCAAATCACCATCAACATTTGGAATGTTTTAAGTTTGAGAGGAATTTACTGGAATCTCCCCGAGTCTGTGGAAGCATGTCTTTTGGGATTTTCATGGTAAGGTCATGTTGCTACTTGCCATTAAATAGCATCCGGTCAGTGGCCCAGGCTGCAGCTCTAGAAACAATAATTTACCCTATTCCAAGACCAATTTTAATTTGTCAGTTTCAGCAGTAGAGCATTGTCATACATGAAGCCTTTATTATTGGAACAATACAGTGACTATTTCTCTTATTCATAAATGGATTACCAAAACAACTGTATTAGCTAAAATAGCGAATGGTTCCTTTATTCTACCTCCAATTTTAGTTCATTCCGTTTATAAATCCACCCATCCAAGAGATAAACATGAGAGCTAATAAAACAGAATTCAATGAATGACCACTGGCCTGCCATCGAGTGGCTAAAAATACAGGCAGCATTTCCCCTTAATCAGATTGATTAAAGTTCTCCCTGGTTGAGGCCCTCCCCCTGAGCCATCTGGCAGATGAGTTTTTAGTGTGTCACTGGACTGCTGTCAACACAGCTCACCTACGCTACTCCAGTACAGGTTAGCATGGTTTCAGTGACAGCTAATGTTCGTAATACTGTTGAATGGGCGCACAATCAGGTGTCCTTTTTTTCACACTGCCTTGTAATAATCATTAATTCTAATGATTGGGAAATATCGTATACTTATACGCTCATGTTAGAAGAGAAGACAGATAATTAGCAGAGACCCTCCAGTCCCTTTTCCCAACTATAGCTTAGAATCACCTTCAGTTAACTCTGTCTTTGCACCCATTGCAGATGTAAAATTAGTTCTACTCCTGGGATGTACTCCTGACTTTATTCAAGTACAAATGTGAGTGTTTTGAGTGTACACACATGAGGCAGATATGGCTCGGGTTGAAAGTAGACTGTAAACAAAGTACAAGTAAAAGCACATAGCAAGAGAGGGAGCCGATGAGAAACACAAAATAAAGTGGAATCTTCTCAATCTAATGTTTGCAGCAAGATCAGGGCACTCAAATGAGGCACATAGCCCTTAATGTCATAATGATAATCTCTATAAGGCAGTAAAAGAGGTCCAAATGAAAACATAATGCCACCAACTGCACTCTCTATTAGGAGATTATGATAATGATAGTGAGAATAATGTAGCGCATGTTTTTGTAATATTGTAAATCTCTAAAATAGCCTTTTCAGATCCTTCCCAGACACATGAATGCAGAAGTGGTGAAATGTAAAAAAAAAAAAAAAAAAAGTCCCCGTTCCCTGTTATGTACAGTGTTCATTACATCCCGCCATGTTGCTGAGAGATCAAAGGGTTTTTTTCTTTAGCAGGTCCCTCTGCATCATAACACTAAGCAGCATAGTTATAGCCCATATTGTATTGAACATGATGACGTCACTCCTTCACAAATGAGTTAGTTACAGATATAACAACCAGCACATCATTGTCCTATTATCTTATAGTCATTCATCAAGAGCACACTAGTATAGTTACTCTTATGCCTAAAACCTTTCGACAAACCGTTCATCTTCTCTGTACTGGGCTATACTTCACTTCTAAGCATTAAGGCTTTGTAACTGTAGCATTTAATGGATTTATGGCTTCCAATTTAGTGTCATGTGAACAAGAATTAATGAGGCTTAAGCGGTTAGCTTTTTCTCTCTGGTAGTCTTTATGAATGGTTCCTACTTATTTTATAGCCATGATAGTGGCATGACTGGGGATGGTTGGTCCAGCCTGAAATATCTCAAAATCTACCATGAAATTCTGTTCATTCATGTTCCCTAGAGGATGAAGTCTATTGATTTTGTTGATCCCCAGACATCTTCACTAGCACTGCCATGAGGTTAGCATTTTAGTTTTTTAGTGAAATGTCTAGACAATTATTCACTGTGCTGGCATAATATTTAATAAATATATCTATGGTGCATCCTGATGACTTTGGTGATCCCATGACTTTTTTCTGTAGCGCCACCAGCAGGTGAAAGTTCTCTCTTATACAGTGAAATATCTCAGTGTCTACTATTGGCACAAAAGTTTTTACAGAACTGCACGGTCTACAGGATTAATTAATCCTACTTACTTTGGTAATCTTCTGATTTTTCCTCTAGTGCCACCATGACTTTCATATGTGTGGTTTTGCAATGAGATGTCTTAGTGCTATTTACAGTAGCAAATGTTAGCATACTATCACACACAAAAGCACCACTATGCTTAAGTACAACCTCATAGAGCTGCTATCAAGGCTGTAGACATGTGGCCTTGTTCTTTCTGTACAGCAATTAACATTTGTGCTGTTTCCTTGTATTAAACAAGAGACTACATCTGACTACAACAGCATGTCTGGGGAGGTCAGGGTAAGGTAATGGAGTCTGGTTCCAATGTATGACTCTCTCATGACTGTACTGGAGGATGTCTAAAAAATGTATTCCTGAACTTAGGAGCTTAACGCTCACAATTTGGACGCATTTTAGTTAGTACACTTTCATGTTGTACAGCACGTACACTATGTACTTGCGTAGTGCTTGAATTTCGACAAGATAGTGTTGTCTCAGCTCAAACATAGCTATTGTGCGCTTACCAGAGGAATGACAATCACAAGATGACAGAGAATTACCGCCAAATGAACCCAATAAACATATTGATGGCTCCTACAGACAACAGTATAGTGGTACTTAGTGGGAAAAAAATCACGTATAATGTATAAAATACATTTGTATAGTGCGGCGTTCACCAGAGCAACAGTAACTCTGTCTCTACTCAGCCACATGTTTACTCATTGCCACTTATTATTTATTCATCATTCTCTATTTCAGAGCTGTTCATATTGTCATTTTGTATATTGTATTTACTGTATACCAAATCCACATACAGTAGTAAGTACATAGCACCTACACATAATACTTCTTTATTCCCATTCTTTGCACTATGCTCCATAGCTGTGTACATTTGTACATGTATGTGTATGTGTACCTGTATATCTCATCCACCTCCAACATGTGCATAATGATAATTTTTCTCCTGCATCCTTTGCACTCTGTTTATTGCACTATTGTCTCAATCTGTCTATACTGATTTTGTTTATAATGTGCATATATGTGTTGTCTATACTCTAGCTTGTGTATGATTTTATTATTGTATTATTATTGTTATATTATTGTGTAAGTAAGCACATCGTGAGCACAATCCTGAGTCAAATTCCTCATATGTGTACACATACCCAGCAAATAAAGCTGATTCTGATTCTGATATGCGGACTCAAAGGTAATCCCTGATGGAGCAACTAACTGTCAATAATTTGCCCCACACACAAACAAATGCATGTTTTATACTCTTCAAAAAGCTCAGAACTCTTCTGAGGTTTGTCTAGTCAAAGCAAGCATGAAAAGAGCATGTAAACTGGAGTCCGAGGCCCGAGGCCCTTCTTATACCCACTGGGGATGATAAGCACATGATAGGGCCTAGAGAAAGCTTTCAGAAGTCATCTACTGTTTCCTAACAGTTTTCTCTGACAGTTTTTTGCCTCTTTTTTTAGTAACAGTAGTTTTGCGTGTTTCCTTTCGTCACGACATGATCTTTACCCGGTCAATAACTTCACTAATAATTTGTTTTTTTTTGCTTTTTTCACATGATTCAATCAATTGTCCCTTTATTGCAGAAGCATGAATGCACAATCTTGAGCCTTAGATAAGATTAGCATTTAGGTCAATGCATGTTGTTTGTTTGTACATTCAATTTGTGTTTGTGGCATTTGGCTGAGGATATGAATGATAAATACATCAGCGATCATCATATGAATTTAATGGCCAATAATAATAATTGTTAAATACTATTAGTAAGTACATACCTATGATAATGTAAGATCAAGTACTAATTTTGGAAATTACTCGTGTACACTCTCCCATAAAAGTCAGTGAATAATTCAGATGCTGATTACTATTTGCGCAGCACCTGATGGAACAGGGAGATAAACCACAGTTTAGTACAGCTCAGGAGAACACTGTCAACACTGAAACTAATGTTTCTGGGTAAGCTGTCCATGGTCTGCAATCTAAATGCAGTCATACCGCTTAGATGGAGGTCTTTAAGTCAGTACTTTTAGATGTATAGTCACTGTCATTGCAGACCTGCCAATCTGTGCTGGCATATTAAATCACAGATCAGGCAAAGTACACTTTAAGTTGTGGCTCAATTGGAATGAAGGGGTAAGAAACCGGAAGGAAAGGGTAGACCTTGAATCAATCAGACCCCTGAGAGGCTGTCCCTGCCCTGGCCGTGTTATGAATGGCTACCATAAAGTAGGTATTATGCTGACAAGTGCCCCTGGGTGCATATCATTCACAACCACCCTTCAGACTTTGACAGCATATATGTCATACAGTCAATGATGTGCCTAAAAGCATGCAGAACCTGTACACAGACATCCATGAGAAGGCATACAGTTATGTATATGCATACACATATAGCAAACAAACACCTATACATCCTTATAGATATGTTTAAGATGTTTTCTTAGTCTGGAAAAAGCATCAACTGTGAGTCTTCACTTAGAAGTAATCAAATCAAAATTGCACCATTATTTACTGTGTCCACAAACGTCACTTGGACGTCACCCTACACATAATCAACCACACTCTGACCTTTTACTGTACAGACATTTTGCAAAAATAAATGACTATTTGTATGCACAACACTGTGCTTTGTTAGCCTGAGCGTAGCGCTCCCTTGCTGTTCCTCAGCCTACACGCAAGCTATCACACTGTGATTTCACCTAGTTTGGCAGTCTATCTGTATTTAGTGCCTCTTACCTCATCTCATCTCAATCACCACATTCTCTATGCTGTTCCAAGTGTACAAAAGATAACTTACTACTTAAAAACTGAAAACTCCACATGAAATATGATTTACAAGAATGGCTCAAGAGTGAAATCACTTAAATGAAGCTAACTGAATGAGGAAATACAAATATCACACATAAAATGTATGCAGACTACGTTACGATGGTAAGTGGTTTTAATCATTGTTACTGCTATGCTTTGGTAAGTGGAGATTATTCATGATTTCATGGACATTAGTGACGACTACATTGTGCCAACAAGATACTAATGGCCACAGTGGCAATTTTAGGGGAAATAGTGGTGAGTGAGGGTGAGTGAGTGAGTTAATGATATTCTCAGCTTTCACTTGAATTCTCAGCGACCATTACAAGAAGCCCATTTATAGTGTTGGCACAGTATGGTACAGTATAACACCAGGAACAGCACAGTGTAACATAACTCAGCGCTACATCGCTCACTGAAAATTACAGCACCAGCAAAGTCATATGGCTGTTCTACATTATCCTACACAAACACTTACTCTAATCACATGTAACCTCCACATTGATTAAGTCTGACATATAATAAACTAATTGTTCTCTTCATGCAAGTCATTATGTATACTCACTCAAAACTGTGAAAAGTTATATTTAAGCCAGAAAGAGTAGTGTTATAACCATGAAGTCATTGTATTTTTAGTAACTTACACTTTTCCCATGCTTGCAAAGTATGAAATTACAATTACCCTTACAAAAAATGTCACTATGATTTCTGAGCTACCCTGGAGAACAATACAAAACTCCTTCTTTAAATATTTGAATGCAAAACCATCAATAGATAGCACTTACATCTCCAGAGTCGGATAGCAGGTGCTGCTGAAGAGAGCTCGCCTCCCTGACAAACCTTTTCTTAGGCCCGACACGGTCGGCCAAGTTGCCCATGATGACTCTTTGATGACCCTGATGCACCCCGCTGGTCAATAATCTCATACAGTGTCTCTCCTCGTCTCTCTATGTTTTTCGCTTACCTGCACAACGTTTTCTTGCTTCCTCTCTTCCTGCGTCACTGACACACTTAACACACACACAACACACGCTTGACTTTACAGAGACACAATTGTACCCCCCCCCCCCACACCCACCCACCCACCACCATCATTACCACACACACACAAACACACGGACACACACACGCACACTCCTTAAATCTAGGTTAGATCAGTTCCGTTTTAAGCATGTGCTAAAAAAGGATGACCTCCAGTGATGGAGGAGAAAGGCAGGAGTAGACTCTAGGAGGAAGACGGACTGTGACAGTGTCAGAGAGGGAGAGCTAAAGTGGAGGAGAAGACTGAAACTGTATAATTGCTTACAACTTTAGGAGAAAGGAAGATATTTTTCTTACTTTTGCAGCATGAAAGTGCTATTTTACGTATGCTAACATCTTGTGTGCACACAGAAAAATAAACAAAGAATAAAACTGATATGGAACCGGTAAGAATAATCCCCTCTAAACCATTATATAAAGTAATAATAAGCAAAAGCATTACTCCTCATCACACTGGTTCATTCAGGTTTCATTATACTGTATGTCTGTGCATTCTGTTATAGTTGTTACAAGGAAGGAACAGTGGAAGTATTAAAAGAAAGGGGGATCCGTCAGCAATAGGCATTGCAATGCAATCTTTAATTAAAAACATGCAGTGACCAATACGATGGTGTCCTCTATTACTCTCTCTCGCTCTCTATTTGAGTGTGTGCATGTGTGTGACCTTTGCACAGACAGGCCAGAAAGAGTAATTCAATTAGAGTCTCTCACATAACACACATCTCCAATTTGAGTAAACACTCTGATCATATCATCTCAAAAGTCTAGCTAGACCTTTGTAGACGTTCCAGTCTCCTTTGATATATTTCCCTCTCTTTTTCTTTCATCCCTGTCTCCATTCACCTCACATGTTCCTCCATATCACACAGCAGTGTGCCCTACCAGCAGGACCAGAGGGCGAACCACTCTGTAAAGAGTCTGTCGTCACTTATTGAGATAAATAAGCACTACAGTAGTTAAGCAGCTACTTGTGCTAAATTTGAGGGTACCTGAATTAGAGATAAATGATATTTGATCACTTATCAGCATATTTGTAAAGGTTATAGCATAAAGAAATGTAGTTTATGAAAAATGATATTTTAGATCTAAAAGTACCCTTAGAGTATATCTTACAAAAATATTTTACTTTATGCTGTTTCACTTTGGCTACTGTTTCCTCCCTGAGGAAACTGCTGAGAGGTGTATCAACTATAATAGATGACTCCACATTTTATGTGTTTGTTTTTGTGTGTGCGATTGTGTGGGGGCATCTGATAGGACTGATGTGTGCGCACATACAATCTCACAATCTCTCTGTTTTTTCTCTGTCTTCCTCTCTATCTGGCCTCTCTGTCTTCTTCTCTGTCGTCCGTCATATATACTACAGTAGTTATAGTAGGATTTTGGGAGCATCCTTGCATGGCTGCCTCAGCTTACTGTTTCGCAAGAAAATCAATAACTATTTTAAGGCCTAAGGTGTCAAACTGTCAGTGGTCCCTTCTGCCATGACTGTGACCTGTAAATGTGAGAGTTATTTGTTCATATGTGGTATTTATATGACATTTTTTAAGCTACAAGTTACAAAGGGCTTCCCAGAGAAAACTAAAATACTAAGTATATAATATAAACAATTCAATAAGAAACATTACAACACTGGAGAAAGAAGAATTACGAAAACATAATAAAAGCATAATAAATGTATAATAAATGTACAACACAAGAGTTGATACAACCATTCCAACAGACATTTTCAATGTGTTGTATAAACCTTTAACACACTCAAACTTTCTCTTTCTCTCCCATGCCATCTTACATAAGAGTTTCTATTTATAAATGTTGCTTAATTGGATAGACTGAATAATATTGGAGCCTTTCCTTCCTCTTTTCCAGCCTGCGGGACAGATATCAGGCCCCTCTCATTCTGTCTGGAATTTCTGAAAAAGGGGCCTTTAAAAGATTCATAAGCTGCTAATGAGGTTATGCAGCACATTTCAAAGCAAAAAATAGTGTGACAATATGTATGTGTGTGTGTGTGTGTGTGTGTGTGTGTGCGTGTGTGCGTGTGTGTGTGTCTGCAGGAGGAGAGTTGGGGTTTACATATTTGCTTGGTGAAAAGATTATCCATATGAGCAGACATTTGCAGCCGTGACAAATTGCAGAAGAGTCACAGTAAAAAGAAAAGGGGAAATAGTCCCTTCAGCTATCCAGTCTTCAGTTTGCATTTTAAAACACTTCTGAGACATTTAATCATAAGTTTAAGTGAGGAATGTTGAAAAGCCCAAGTTTAATAAAATGGTTTTCAAAAGACAAAAAAAAAAGGTTGTCGTGCCTTCTTGCTTGATTTGTTCAGGCATGAAACGAATGAGCTACGTTCCATGGATTCACAAGATATGTATTTTGAGTTGGAAGTTGTACAGTTCATTGTCACAGCTTTCAGCGTCAAGTATCAAGGAGACTATAGACTGACATTTGCCCAAAATGAAGGATGTCAATGCTGATGATGTGTATCAAGGTCAAACATATTTTAATGGACACTCAACATCTTATTATTTCTATACTGAACCATTCAGTGTTTTGTCCACCTCAGCCTTTTAGTGTTGAGGCACGCTGCTCCTTAATGAGACACTCCAGACTGGGAGCATTTCACTCCATATGAGAACTCTTAAGTTAATTTTTTACATGCCTTCTAAACATTTACATGATAAGAGTGGGGTAAACGTCTGTGAAGTGGCTCCAGAGAGAGTGTGGCGGCTGTTGCAGTTGGATACAAATAACAGCTTGGGAGACGTGTGCCAGATGAAGAGGGAGAGAGGATGTGAGAAAGTGGAAGAAAACAACAAGTACCAGTGATGAAAACCATATTGTATAGCAACATGGTGATGAAACCTGCCGTTTCATTCCCTCTCTGCACACTTCCTGAGTTTAAAAAAAATGCAGTCACATGGGCATGGACAACAGCAGTGGAAAGGGAGGGGCAGCTGAAGAGATGAGGAGAGGATGACCGGCTACCACCACCTGCAAACATGCTCATTAACTACAGCAGCGCTGCCAGGAGGACCAAAGAAAATTTAAAGACTGGAAAACAGCCAAACAGGCTCCAAAACTATCAAGTCTCATCAGAGTATCTGTCAAATAGCTATCACATTCTCCTTGTTTCTGTCTGTTTAGTAAGAAATTACTAAAGTAAGTAAGAAATTCACCAAATCCTGCTAAGACCATTTTTCATACCACTAGAATTCTGTTGCCATATATTTTTACATACTGCTGGAACAATGGAAAATGTCTTTATAGTGTCATTTCATCTCCCCAGTATTGTATATTTAGTGAACACAGCAATGAAATATTAACAATTATGCCTTTCCCTTTCATCTTAAAAATGACAACCTGAGAGGTGTTAAAGCAGATGGATGGATGATATTGATGATGTTTTTACAATAACATTGATTGTGTAAACAAACTACAATGTAAATAGAAGCATCATATTTGACCACATGTATATCATTTTATACTGAATACTACTAGTAGCAACAGCCTTATTTACAAACCAAATGATGGCTTTATGGTGCGTCTAGTTCCCTAGCTGTGTCTTTATAGTGGGTGTTTCAGAATTTCCTGCAGTATATTAAAAATATCAAAAACAAATGTTTGCTGTGTCTGTGACAGATACAGGTCTGAGATGGAGTCCAATCTGAGAAAGACGCACAGAGAAAAGACATTTTCATTAGAGCTTTCTGCTAATCCCTCTGTCTTCCCTGTAATGTGATTTCCACCAGAGTCAATTGCCCCTCTGGCTCACAGACAAAACAGGCTGTTCACATTAGACCCTCCTTTCCCTCTTTCTCTCCCTCTCTTTTTCCTTCAAACACACACAGACACACAGAATCCGTTCTCTTACCTCAGTCATGTGAATAAGGTAGAATCTCAGCTCTTCAGCATAATCTGTAAGACAAAGTAACAGAGAGATTCATTTTACTTCTTTCTTCATGCCACTTTTTTCCTTCCTGCCAACGACCCAACCTTCTTTCCGCTGTTTCATTTTCACTCACTCCCTTCCTTCCTTCTTTTACATAATGCAGCATCATCGATTTCCGATTATGATTTTGCCAAAATACTTTTATTGATGGAAGGCTTTTACTTTCGGTCAGTCTTATAGACATCCATCCATAATTCACTGAAGTAGCGCTCTGTGAGACAGGCCTGTGGGTCTGGAGCCAAGATAAATGGTTTAAATCGAGTGACCCTCAAACATACACCCACCCAATCTATATATGTTGGGTGATGTTAATCATATTTCCATCTATCAATGTATCTATCTATCTAGAGAGAAATCTAATCTCCATGAAACTCACAATTTCCAAGGCACTAGTTAGTGCAAGATGGTCCATATCCTAAATATTTCTTCATTTCTATTAAATATCCATATCTACATAAGCAACAATCAATGTAAAAGAGGCTGCTAAATGGTGCAAAGAAGTGTGTGACATCATCTTTTTCTAAGCGAACCCACCCACTTGAAACCGATGTGAAGCTTACAGACAAAAACAGAAATACAGAAATAATACCATGTGAAATAACCAACACTGTTCTAACCCTACTACAGTGGAAGTCCGCAGGCAGCTCTGTAACTGGTTACTTGATGTCTCCATGAACATCCAACAACAGTCTGTAAACTAATGCATCCTGCAGTGTTGAGCAGTGTAACAGACTAACGCCACCTTAAGGATTTTGGGTGCAGGAGCGTTGACGGTCAGCGTGTGATGTAGGAACAACAGGGCCCATGTGAAGGGCTGCATGTGTTTCTTCTTACATCCAACAGTAGAGGTCACTGTTGGATATCGTTCTGTTTCCAAAAAGACACCAGAGTGTACATATAGTACAGTATGAGGATGAAGTCATGTGAAAACTCACCTTTTTTACAATGTTTTTAGATTAAATTAAAGAAGATGCGTTGATATATTTGCTCTAAAAATTTGTAATCTAATCTGTAAGGTGTTTCACCTGATTGCAGAGACTTACTGGTATGTCAAAGATGTAGTAATTTTGGTGTTTTACTGTCACTCAAATTAACTTCCTATCCCACTGAAGGACAATACCAAAAAAAGTAAGAAAAGGCATCTTTTGCTTCTTGTACTATAATTAACTGATTGATCGCTCCCCATTTTAACATTTTGTGTTGCAGTGTTGAGTCATTTTTACTTTAACGATAGTGCAACAGCCGTCAAAAGGTTTTACACAGTCATGTAGATGGCCAGATGGATGATGTCTTACTTTGTTTAGTTTGATGATAATGTCTGGATTGACGCGTGGTCATTTTGGTTTTATGTGTCTTTAATAGCACTCTCAGTGTTTTCCCACGGTCCTCAGCCTAGTATCGGGGTGACAGGAACACAGGAAAGCCCCTGTATTGAACTTGTTCTGTGTCATTACATGCATGCACGTACACACACACACACACACACACACACACACACACACGTCAAACACGCCCTGGTTGAAACAAACACAATCCCCCGGCGCCTCTTTCCTGAGTGACGCTGCCTAAGCAAAATAACAATGACAGGCAGCAGGGTGGGGATGTGTGTCTGTGTGTGGGTGTCTCATGAAACACCCACCCACACACACACACACACACACACACACACACACAAACCCTACTGAATCCCCACCCTGGTGATCTCCAATTGTTTGGGTGAAGGGTAGAGGTCAGAAGTGGCCAAGATGAGACCAGAGATGTCCGTGGTAGAGGAGCTCAGGCCACCCTGTGTCAGGGTGCTATAATTTGAATTAAGAAATGCTTGCCTGGAGTGTTCACTGGACGTTTTCCTCAACACAGTCCTTCACTGTGTCAACCTTAGCTGCAATGTGAATGTGTTTTCATATTCATGGTCTATATCTGCAATTAATAACCCTATTTGACATTTCTGTTCATTCTAATTATGCAAAACACTTGTAGCTGGCCACACTGGCCCACCGTCTGACTCAGCAGATACTGTATGCTTACAAGCCACATAAAGTAATTATGCAGAACTTTGACAATGACCTTATCAACTGAAAATAAGTAAATATAGAGTCAGCCATGCGGAAAATGTTCCTTATAACATTTTGAAAATTAGAAAAATATTTATAAACAACTTAAAAACAACCAAATAAAAACTAACCTATGACGATCAAAACTTTGATGCAAGATATTTTAACTTCCATCAAACAAAAACTAAACAATAATATATAGCACTTACATATGGACGACTTGATTAATGTTAAAATAGGAGTCTTATATAAAGACCTGCATGCAGGAGTATGCTCCTGTCGTAAAAAACAAGACTCTCTCTTTGACAGAAATTGAACTAAATGCAAGTCTCACTGAAAATGAAACAAGAAGCTATAAGAAATCATTAAAACAGGCAGGTCTGCAATCCAATATTCCTAAAAAAACAGCAAAAGACCAAAACTTAATCAAAAGCAGGTGACAAAACATTAACATTAACAATTCCAGTCGGTGATCTCAGAGCCAAGGTTTTCTCCCCTTACACCGACTCTGAACACTACACCGCCATAAAGTCATTATTCAGGGGGATCGAATAGACAATCTCCTCTCAACAACATCCTTTTAACACCTGTTCTCCTGCTAAATCAATCCCATAATCCTGGCGCTGCTACTCTACTGATAAGTCCTATTTATTGCCACTCAGCTTTTGACACTGATGCGCATTTTTGGACAATATGGCACTTGTTTTTCTGGTTTATATCCCGCTCAGCATAATGAACAACTGACCGGACACCCAAAATAGTCTTGAAGTGTGATAAGTGAGTCACTTATTACGGTTCCTCACCCAAGCACAGTTTTCTGTATTGTTGGTCTAAGTGTACCCTCTCTCCCCAAGCCCTGACCCATGCATGACTCCAAACGTTGCCTGTCTCCGCCCACCACTCTAAACACAGATATTTACAGTGAGCCTTATTTGTTTGACTTGCCCGGGGCTGTGTACAGCCCTGATGGCCAGACTATTATCTCCATATTGCTGGAGGAGATGGTTGTTTACACCAAGGTGAAATAAAAAGACAAAGCAACAGGAACTTGGGCAGCCTTTCCCTAAATATCCTCTGATTAAGAAAATATCACTGTAATCATATAACTGTATGTTTATTTCTAGTACATTTTTTGTCAAAAGTGTTAAATTTCCCTTTTTATTTTATGTAGAGCTATAGAAGATTGTGGTTTTACATGATAACATACAGATAAGACTGTTTGGAGATATGATTATATATTGCAAGTTTTGCAATTTGCTCCTTTTGGACTTTTTGAACTCAAATGCCCTCATGTCTGCAAAGTTACAAAGCAAATAAAGAATCCTATACTTGTCCTGCCAATTTTGACATATACATAGTTTGACAATACCAGGATTTCACAGAGACATGTGTGTGCAACGCATACATACCATCCTGGAGCCTCAGCTGTCTGAGGTACAGGGGACTCTGAAGGACGTTACACCTGCCTGGCTCATTTTCTCTTGTCACAAGCATCAGATCACTGTAGACAAACACTGTAACCTACAAGATCAGAGGGGCAGAGATGGAGTAGGAAGTTTTGTTTGTTTTTTTTAAATGAGAGGAACAGGGCATTTAGAAAAAAGGATGAAAGGGAAGAGGGGGTGAGGTTTAAAGGGAGACAAGTAGGGAGAATGAAAAAGAAACATTTTATTTCATACTTCAATCTCTCATGGTCTCAGGGCTTCACAGCTTTAAGTAATCACATCACACAAACACACATCTGCAATGCAGTGTGATGCACATACAGGCTCAACAAGTCCCTCCCCTATAAAAGCTTTCCCCTCCACCTCATGTCCTAGCACAGGAAATGCAGTTCACACAAAATCATACATCTTCACAGGTCTTGCTTTTTCACCCTCTAGATGTTAACCCTGTGTTTTCTGACATTTTAATTGCTCAGGGCATTCAATGACTTTTTAAATGACTGGGAAGTAGCACATTTTACTGTAATTACTTGGGACAAAGATACTCAATTATAGCACAACAAACTCACTTTGCTTCCAAGAAGGTCCGAAAATACTTTCTGGCTTACAATTCATTATGCTTCAACAGCTGGCATGAATTTTTAAATTGAATGTGTTTTTGTAGCCCTGGTTATGCATTTTCCCACATTTCCTTCAAACTCTAGACACTTTCATTGTACCCCAAGTATCCTCATCATAGCCAAAAAAAATAATTCATGATTATTTACTGCTCATGTGGATAAAATGGCTAGATGTGAGGAAGTGCTTTATTGCAGACAAAACCTAATTACATACACAAACTTCAGATTGTTACTTTGGGGATTTTTGAAGAGTTTTGCAACATGTCACGACAGCCCATGACAGGAGTTCTGCTTCTGCTGTAGCTAAGTGAGAAAGGTTAAGCTAGTATAGCAATAAAATGAATGTTACTGAAGAAAGGAACAAAGGAATGTAGAGAAAGAAGTAGATGATATAATAGAAACAGCCAAGATGAATGCATGAACGTTGCTTATGTGAGTTTGTGCTTTCATGCAACATTACAGGCCTAGAGTGTAATTCGTGCAGATGGGCACTATTTCAAGACAATGCTTTTGCTTTGGTGGCTTCCTCTGAAGGATGAGATAGCAGCTAGGGTATTTCAGATGTAGCCAGTATGTGGTTAGAGTGTGTGTGGGTGTGAGAGTGTGTGTGTGTCCATGCATGTGTGTGTTGGTTTGAGTGGGTGGAAGAGGATGTAAGTAAGAGTGAAGTACAAGGGCAAAGCAGCAAGCAGAGAAACACACACACAAATGCACGCTGTTCAAAAACCTTTTTAATTTCCACTCTGTCTCTCAGTGACTCTCTGTCTTTAAGGATTTTAAGGAACAGTTTTATGCCTGTCCTAAACCAAATACTAAGCTTGTTAAATCACACAATCAACAATTTGTCTAATTGAGATTAATCAAGGCTAAACAGTGTATCAGTAACCTAAACTCTTTCAACATAACTACTGTATGTATCCTATATATTTCCTATAAATACATTCATATTTATATATAATATACAGCAGGCTCATAAAGCACCAATACATACTATATGACTCATATAATTAGCGGTCTCTATAAATATAAACTGACTTTATTATTTGAATAAAGTTGCACAAATGTGTGAAAAGCTGTACTTATTATTTGTGTTCAGATATTATCATGAAAGTAGTACGTGTTTGTGTGAACAATAGAGTTTGTGTGTTTGTCTCCCGGGCAGACTTACAAAAAATCTGGTGAGTAAAGAGTAAAAGGTGGAACAACACTGACTGATCATTAAAACAGCCTGCATAAAGTGGCCGAGTGGACAGAAACTCCCTCCTGAGAAACACTGGCTGTTAAATATTTGTTTTATGAATGACCCCAGAGAGAGGCCAGAATTACCTTCCACGCCAGCAGTCACTACACTATACTGCACCGCACTGCAAAGATTTTGTTACAGGCCAAGTTAAAGAACGGTGGCAAGAGATAAATTCAATAAAACAATACTCTTTTCTCCTTCTTTTCTTTTCTTCTTGTTAATATGTTTCTTCTGAAGAACATCATAGCAATGACACCTCAGACCGGATTCCCTCAATCGAAACAGTGACTGGCAAAAGCTTAAATTTCAGAAACAATCATATGGTACCTAGAGTTACGATTTTCAAGTTTTTACAGGCCGTTACATCTGGATGTACATCATTTGGCTGCTAATTTTTCTGCCAAAACATGAAAACTTGACCAGTTTCACACAAATTTCTTCTATTTCTTCTTCGATATAGAATTGCATTAGCAGACCTCGTTCTGGTGTACAGTACTTTCTTTGCACCATAATATCTTACATGTTAAACCCTACAAGCACGTGAAACATTGCTATTTCTTTTAATTCCCTAACAGTATAATGTATATGTAGTGTTTTTTTTGGCACCTGGACAATATGGCATTGGCAACATTAAAGCACTTACACAATAAAAGTCTGTATTTCCAATTTCTGAACATGAGTGTCTTTACTTTTGATACTAAAGTGTGAAATATTTTCCACTTTTTCCAAAATTTGCTGATAATATACTGTACAAGATACCTTTATAGTGCAGAATATTATTGTAAGTTGAGCTTAACATATTGTGAAAGGATCATGAATATACTGAAGGAGCTAGTTTCTTTTGATAGTTAAAAAAGAATTTCTCTGTCAGTCAGATCTTTGGCACGCTCCTCCTTTATTACTTATTCATCCCCCCCACTGATGTGGGCCTGATAGTTTAGACTAGTTACAAATTCTTCAGAGATGTTCAGACATCTCCTCTCGGGATGTTGCGCTCTACTCCCTTTCTATATACATTCATAACTCTAAAACACACATACGTTTTGACTTAAGATGTGCACTGGGGCAATAGACCGTCACTTTCAGTTTGGCCAAATAAACAAACCACATAACTGGTTGTGACAAAGCAGCAAAATGTTGATGCCACTAGTTTGTTGGTCTCCTGTTATCTTAAGAGGAGAGGACCGAAGAGGTCCATAATCTTTCTGCATGAATCAAATTATAAAACTCTTCAAAAAAGCAAAGAGAAAATCATGTGTTCTCTTTCCTCAGCATACTAATATCAACACACTGATGCCACTTACCTTGAGAGAGTGGTGCTTGCTCTCATGTAATATCATCTCCTCAGATATGATGAGAGCTCGGCTGCACAGGTCAAGAGGCTGAACAACAATATATTAAAAAGACAGATTAGGACAATGTTTTTGGACATCATTTTGAGGCTCGTTCATAGATAACTGATATCTTGAATTAGATCTTTATCAATTACCACAAGCACATATTGCTAGTATTATTCTCAGCCCAACAAATCAAGAACATACTTTAACCATTTCTAAAGATAAAAGTCAAGAATACAATGTTGTGTTTGTTAGATATTAGTAATATAAAACATAAGGGTACCAAATCCATTTTGAATCCCAAATCCAAACAACCAGCTAAACCGCTAACAGCAAGCCTTCTCTTTACTGTGGGAAACACAAGTGAAACTGATTCTATGAAGACAGAAAGTGAGCTGCAACTGTGAGACTGTATGTGTGGTCTGTGTATGACAAGACACTGACACTTAAAATGAACTAATATGGCAACATGGTAGGAGGGGACTTCCTCACAAGTCCAAGGTGTGTCAGAGGGCCAAATTCAGTATGTGTGAATGTGTAACATTTGCATACTTTGTGAAGTAGGGTCAGAGTTGCACACACTGTGTGACTTAACAGGAAATACCACCAAAGGTCCTGCCTTGTAAAAAGCATAAATGGCTGAAAGACCCTGAGATACCACCAGTGCTTAAAATGTTGCATTGGGTAAAAATATTATGAGATCTATCTTATTCCAAAATGGTTGTCTTTGGTTATTTAATCATATATTCCAGAATATATTCGGTAAATATAACAACTGTAAAGTGTGTGCACATAGTATATAGAAATGAGAGCATTTATTTTGCAATGACACATGACTTAATATAACTTGCCTCTGCTTCCTATTTTGAATTATTCCCCCTTTAGAAAAAAAAACAATCCTTCCAATTATCATACTCTGAAGAATATATTCATATGTTATAACACCCCCTCTGTCTCTTCATACTTTTTGTGCAGTAGCCTAAAGACAGACATATCCAAAATAAGTTATGTATGAAAATCGAGTCTTCATGACTTACAAAACATAAAATGCTCTGACGGAAAGGCCAACATATTTCATGACTGCAAACCTTGAATGTCTATTTATTTTTGACTCAAATGTGATACCATCCTTTGCACCAATACATATGTATTTCACTGTGTGTCAGACCATCATGGTGACCTAGTGATTTTGATGCATGCCATATATCCGCTACAGAACATGCGCTTTTGAAGTCTGGCCTGGCCATTGCATTTTATCCCCCTCTTGCTCTCTACATGTCCTGTCTTTCTTATTAGTACATAGCGGCAACCCATCAAACTATTAGCTTAGCATAAAACCTGGAAAAAGCACTGGTTCCGTTCAAAGGTACCAAAATCTGCCTACCTATCTCACTAATGAACACGCTATATCTCGTTTGTTTAATCTGTACAAAGTATAATAAAATATAATAGAAGTATAAGAACTTATCAGCATGTATTTTCAGCACATAGCCTAATAACTACATCTAGAGTGGGATGAAAATACTGTAGTGTACTAGTTTTCCCCTAAAGTGTGAACAATAAATCACAAAGATATTGTGCAAATCAAGATGTCCCAAGATTGACTGTAAAACCACCAACAATCACAATAACAAAAACACATTCAGATAAACTGGCTTACCTGAACAAAGATGGGGAAGATAAGGATCTTTGGTGCCACTTTGACATATCCGTAGTTGGCATGTGGAGTGTGTGAGCGGACAATGGTACAGTTCTGGTAATTGGCAAAGTTGGCGTTCTGCTGTTGGTAGTTGGGTACACCAGCATTAGTTGAGGTGGACGCCATCTTTGTTGTCTTGGAGTTATTAGACCGACGAAGGAAGCCAGTACGGCTAGAGAGACCGCCACCACCACTCACACCTCCAGAAAAAGCACCTTTACCACCACCCTGGGTCTGTGGACCAGAGGCCTGCCGTGTGGGATATAACCTGGCAGCTGCAGAACAAAAAGAGGAAGGTGAACCAGGTGATGGTAACGACGCAGGTTACATATAATTCCTGAAGCCATTTATAGTGCATGTAATCACTTTGATTAAGGTTACAGAGATGTTAAATAATTCAGCATATTGATGAACACATTAAATCTCAAATTTGTACACTAATATGATGGAGCTTAGAATAAAGACTTCAAACGGTGAAACAGCTAACCTGGCATAGCCTTTACAGGGAACAAATTAGCATGTTATTTCTCTTTTGTTTAACCTGTACAAAAACCTAAGTGTAAGAACGACAAACTGCCTTAGGACAAAGTCAGGCTAGCTCTTTCCCCCTTTTTGCAAGGTTTATGCTAGGCTAATCAACTTTCTCATCTATCTCTAAAAAGGTGAATAAGCACATTTCCCAAAATGCCAAAGTGTTTTTTATATTTCTCCAGAGCTCAATGGGTTTGGTGTAATGGAGGTTGCACATGATTAGCTATGTAGTCATCACATTTCGGGCTAAAGTTGTTTAGAATTGCACCAGGGTGTTAATCAGCTAACCTAAGTTGTTATCCCTGTTTCCTATGTATCCCCAATTTGGGTGTAGTTAAAATGTAAATTGAGCAAATCTATGGTGATCCTGACCTGAAACAACTATTACCTTGTTTTATTGTTTATTGTGTTACCTTTACCAGATACTTGCGTTGACAAGCTGACTAACTATGACTTTGAGTGTAGCTGGTCCACTGCTGGACCAAAGGGTACCTCAAGCTGCTTTTAATAAGCTACAAGAAAAAACCTTTAGTGTCACTCTGTCACCAAAGCAGAATCCTTTTTCTGTTTGTATTTGGATAAAGTGCTCAAGAGTGTTTGTGACAAGACAGAGCATACATATTTGGTATTTTAAGCTGTTACTGTATATTGGCCAGGTTCCAGAAAAACACAACACACAGTGAGTGATAACTGATTGTTCTTCTTTTTTACTATCTCTAAAGACCGAGTTTGCATTCACTGTTCTTCTGAGGTCAGTTTAATTTGAGACTATTTCAAAGTGCCAAGTGAATTTAATCACATTCATTAAAATAACAATAACCTGAAAAGCGATGTCAAAAACCTAATTAACATTGGACAACATCCAAAATAATAAAAGGCGCCAAAGCTAACTTAAGCAAAGGCTTTCAGCCAAAATACCCAACATTCTTCACTGTTGCCTTTAACAAAACGTTGTCTGAATATGAATATACCACACTGTACATATCTTACCTAATGTTCCCTGGTTGTCTTGGTAAACAGGCCTCAAGATCTGAAAGCAGAATAATATTAAATTACATTATTAAATAAGCTTGTTTAAGCACAATAAAAACTGGCATCTAAACTACATATTGAATAGATTAAAGATATATTAAAAAAATGACAGTATGAAGATACAGTATGTCTTTGTGTTATTACTGATCGTAAACTATATTGATAGCTGAAATACAATTCCAATTTTAACTTCCTACGATGTGATATACGAAAGAAATGCTATAAAACATACTGTGTATCCTTATTGTAATAACCTACTCAATCAAATTTTGTTGTCATATTTGTGTCCCACACTTTATTTTTTTCTGTGTTGCCATGCTATGGGTTTGTGTTTAGGGATCAAGCTGGACATTATCACGTGTAGTTTCTTGCATGACACCAAATTTAGTGTCTGGAACTCAGCTGAGCCCATCTGAATTGCCCTGGACTCAGCGAGGCAGTGATGGTTTCTACATGTCATAACAAATTACAGTCAACTGATGGATTAAAGATAGAAAGCTGCATCACATGTTGTACAGATTAATACAGTAGGTGAACTAGGATTGTCACAATTCAAAACATACTTGAATGCTTTTCTGCCAGCTCACCATGGTCAATAGTTTCAGTAGTGAGGGCTTTCAGAGCTCTTTGTTTGTGAACTAGAGTATTGTGTGATATGTCACCAACATGACCCATTTCCACAGGGCTTTCAGTATATTTAGCCTGCGATGGCCACCACAAAATCTCACCAAATCCCTGCCTTCGCTTTTGTATGGGATAAAAGAGATGGCTGTTTGAAGGGGAATGTTTGTTAACAATGTCAGCATGTACCTCTAATCTTTTTCCAGAGGCTAAACACCCTACACTCTTCTTTTGCTGTAATTCCTCTGTATCTACTTCTGTTCTTCTTTCAAAGTCAACCTCATCTTGTGTTTGGGGCTGTCTTTTGGCCCTTAACTGAACGTCAACCGGAGAAGCATTGACAAATGAAGATGGACACAACATGAGGCACACACAGACACACATACAAAACACACACACGAACAACTCCAAGTAACAGACAGACTTACAGTCAGGCACAGAGAAAGAGATAAGACAATTTAACTCAACTCTACATACGGCAGCAAACGGATTTAATTAATTAGAAATGTTTTGAAAGTCTTGAGCAACTATTTAGACACTGTAAGCTGAACCTAGATTGCAATCACTAAAAGACTGAGTGCTGCAGGGAGAGTTTCTCTCTCTGCAAGATTCTTCTCTGATCTCTGAATCTTCTGTTTCAACATGTTTGTTACCCTGAGGTGGTTAATGGGTTAGTATCGGATTGTTACAGTTGTGTTAGCTGAGGAATTCAGGTCAGGCTTTTTGATTGAATGAGTTTGCTTTATTTTGTTTTTATGATCAAAGCTTTTACCTCACATACATGATTTTCATCGGATGAAAAAATAAGTACATGCAGTATAAAATGCCATATACATGTCATACTGTGCATGTACATGCATGTTATACTGAAATTGCATATTGTGCAATGGACCAGTCAATGTGTGCATTTTCATAAAGTACACATTAATGCACTATTTTTGTTGATTTTTTTCTCTTTCTTAAATGCCACAACTATTTGTTTTGAAAATGTATTCTCCATGGCACACAGATGATTGATCTACTCTATATGATATCTGTAAGATAACTCATGTCAGATACATTGTTTTCCTAATATGGACTGTGCTTAGTTGGTAGAATGTAATGAAAGAAGTACTGTCAAAGCTTCACATAGTACAGGCATACAATATATTATTAACAGCTATATTAGATAATATTGTCTCCTCTTGCTTGTCAGTTTATTACTCCATATGTACGTTGCACTGAACTATATGTAGTGTAGCAGTATGTTCAAAATATTTCTTAAAGCACAGATCAGCGAGATGGCAGTAACCCAAATGCCCCAGGCATACTGTGTATTCAGTCCTTCTATCTATCAGCGCCAGGGATGTAAGGTAAGGAGACATATCTAGGATGAGCCACCATAGGACCGTGGTAAGGATGGGGAGGACGAAGAAGAGGATGAAGATGCAGCCCACCACCAGTTTGCGGTACCTGGCTTCCAGGGTTGATGGGGGCAAGGATGATATAGTTGTCCCCGTTGGATGCCTTCACCCTGGTACCCTTCAGTGTGGCAGTGTGAGGGTGGTGGAGCTGCCGCGGTTTCCCATCCAGCTCCTCAGTCGACCCTCCCTGGGCCCCCCACCCCAGAGTCCCTACGCCTACTCCACTGCTATTTCCAGCTTCGGAGCCATTGACCAGCAGCCGGCGGGTGGCTGTCGCACGGTGGTGAGCTGGGAGAGGCGGCACAGCTGGGGGGGTTTTGCTGGTGCCAACGTCTGGTGCACGCCTGCGAGTAGGAGGTGAGGGGGCATCATAGTTTGAGGCGGAGGGTTTGTAAGAGGGCCGATGAATGAGGCCCTCGAAACTAGGCTTAGCTGAAGGGCCCGTGCGCCACACCACCACTGTGATTTCACTGGAGCTGTTTCTACAATGAGGAAAGAAAGAACAAAATATAGATCAACAAAATCTGGAGGAGTGTAATTCTAAGTAAATACTTTGTGTGCTCAATATTTCAATATATCAAACGCTTAACAATACAACTACGATTACGGCTGCTGATAAATACATACACTACAGGTCTTGTTCAGGCAGCCACATACATACATATCACACCAGATACATATCAGAATCGATCAGATAATCATTACAAATCACTGGTCCGGAGTCCTGAATAAGCCTATGAAAAGGATTCTCCAACATTTTTGTGTAAATCAGCCCATAATCCTCTGGTGTGTTGGATTCATTACCTGATAGCATGGGCCAAGTCTACACATTTCCACTGCTCCACTGGCTGACCATTTAGCTGCAGGAGAGTGTCCAACTGCTGCAGACCTGCCTGATCCGCCGGACCCCCTGCCAGAGTGAAGAGACAGGAAAAGTTCAGATCATTACACACTCTCAGGTGCCGTTCATGCTATCTGGGGCTATAGCTCCTTTGCTTGTTCCTTTAGCATTGGAGGTACAGAATGGCCAAATCACTATAAAGATGAAACAATAAAATAGTAACGCTTTCTAAGCCGAAATTCTGTTTTCATTTATTCTCATCTCTGCACAGGACCAGTAACGGTGTGGTCAGCTCAAGATTTAGTGTCTTGTTCAAAAACATGGCAGCAGGGTGGACGCCTGCCAACATGCGGGCTTGACTCCAAGTTGTCCATTTGACAGACAGGCTCCCTATTAACTGCAACACCCTGCTGACTGAGCCGATGCTAACGGTAATTCTCCAAGCTGCAACCAGTGAAATAAAAATCAATAAAATGCCCACAGGTGACATGAAACTTTCATGATGTAAGGTTCATTCAAGAGATGCCAAACTCAAATTAATCAATGTGAAAGGAAAATAAACCTTTACATTTATATAGAGGGGGTCTGAATATATAGTTTCTGACAGTTCAGCCACCTAATTTGACAATATATACTTGATACACTGTGCAGACTCAAGCCTTTCTTAGATATTAAAATTAGAAATCTACAGGTATCAGTCCCGAAAATGAAAAACACGCATCACATATAGCGAGAAAGTATTACAATCAAATCTACTGTGGGGAAGTAAAGTGTTTATGGCTGCTTTTCAAATTAATAAATGTAAGACTAAATGTAAGAACACTTGCAATGAGAAGTGCTAAGAAACAATTAATGAAAGATGCCTCCTGCTTCAATCAAATTAGGTCAGACAGAAAAGTCAGGCCATCAACAATTAAACAACATCCTCTCTCTGGAAAGTTTGGCTTCATCTACACATGACACTGACATGCACATGCAAAACTTACCTGGATCAACAGCCTGCACCCTCACAGGGGAATCTGAGCAGATGGTGAAGCCATATCCATCCTTTCCTCGAAGGATGGTCACCTGCAGAACACACACACAAAGTCAGTCCTTTTGTGACAGGAAGACAGGAATATACTGATCTTCCTTCCTACTGGATGATTAAGAAGATTTGTATTCTGCTTCTACTTCCTACTAAAACTGTCTTGACAGCAGTTTCCCAGTGAACCCAATTAGCTGAGTTAGTGGGAAAACAACTGAGAGATGTAAGAAGGACGTTCTTTGTCCAGTACTACAGTTGGTACGCAAAAAACACATAATATGGTGCAAAAACAAACACAAATTCTCTCTCAAACAAAAACATACACCCTAAAGCTATATGAAAAGTTTTTTGTTATGGAGTCACTCCTTTTTATAATAGACCAATATAAAAACTACATATGTATATATGAAAAGAATAGTGCTACAGTACACAACTGCTTTTTTGGGTACAACTGATACTAATTGTGAAGACTAAATCTAGATTGTTTAAAGTTTTATTTTTCCAGGTTTGTCCCAATTAAGAATTTGTTTTTACAAAAGAAATAACTGTGTATAATAAAATATCAATAAAACATAATTTGGATTAAGTAATGCCTGATATGTTGTGTACTTAAACACTTTGACCGTTGTTTTATGAGTTTACATTCCATTGTCAGAACATTTTCTTAACATAAATAAATTATTACTTAAATTAATAAGTAAATACAATACTATACACACACAGAATCTGATCAATAACTGGATGTTCATCTGCTCAAATAAACCAGATCGACACACATATACACAAAGATACACAGAGACAATGCTGATGGCACTTTCCCATTGTCTCTCTTTCTCTTTGACCCTGCATTGTCAAACATTACCTGTGTCCAAAAGGCTGAGCCAAAGTCAACAAAGTCACATCCAAAACATCTAACTTTCCATCTCATCTGCTGACAACCAGGGGCCCAAAAACACACAGACACTGCCGCACCCGATGTCCCTCTCTCACTTTCTGTCTCTAGCAGAGCCAAACTACATGTATATGCAGCTAAATTAGTCTACCCATGAGCAAGATTCAGCGACTTGGAGAAATACAGTGATTATTCAGGGGCCTGAAGCTTGTGATGACCCTAAAATGTCGGGTACGATTGTGGTTTCTTATAGTCCACTGATTTTATGTGCCCTGTGTCACATTGTTTGGGGCCACAATTTCTTCAGCATATTTCTCTACCCTTTATCCCCTCAGTTTCTATCTGTTTCAGTCTACCTCCACACCGGCACTGCTGAAAAATGATTTGACATGCTCCAGAGAAGGACAGCTTACATAGTTACCTGCTATAAAAAAGATACGACGGATTGTCATCTGTTTTTGTATGCAGCATGTACCCTCTTTGATGGGTCTGAAACTTGATTAATGGTCTCATCATTAGATAAAGGCGAAGTGACGTTGTCGTTTTAATTCTTACATACAAACATTGACCACGGGAGCACCCATATACTGCATAAGTAGAAAAGATACACAGTATGACAGGGCAACCTTTATGATAAGGAGGCTGACCTTCTTCTGTTTCTTGTACTTTTTCTACTGGGGCAAAAAGTACAGGCGTTATAATTGCTACAATTGTTGCCCTCTGCTGGGTGTATATTTTTGTATAAAGACTGACAGATCTAAACGAATCACCCTCCAGTCTAGTTGTGTGGCAAAAATGGAGAAAAACAAGCAAAAATAGAGAATAAAAGAATGAGACATACAGACACAAAGAAACTGACTGTAGGTGTTGAGAGATGAAAAGATAATAAAGGGGGATAGAACAGATAAGATATGCTAAATAGTGGTGAGAGAGCACAGTGGGACAGAGACAGAAGAGATGACAAAGATAAACAGAGGTATGAAAAAAACAGGACCAGCTAGAAATCTTGTATGTGAAAGAAAATATTGAAAAGCAAAGATCTAAGGGGGTCTATCACACCACATCGATCTGTCTTTCTATGTCTTTTTATTAAAAGTTGTTTCAGACATTGTGTCCTTTTCAAGGAAACTCTCAGAGCTGCCTAATTTGGGCCAATTCCTCCAAACTCCAGAGCCTTTACAGCGTTAATTTAATTTGTAAGCATTGTTCAGTCGAACCACTTGGACTCCTCTGGTCTGCCTGGGAGAAACAGTACCATGACCCCTTTTCCACTTCTAAATGAAAGCAGAAGGATTATTTTCAAACTGGAACAGAAAAGAGGAGGGTAGCCTGGCAATAATGCAAGAAATCAGTATCAATGTGTTGCTTTCAAATGAGTATTTTCTTTTCACTGCATCAAACATTGGGCATATTACTAAAGATGAATGAAGATAAATGAACGGGGAAAGTTTCCATTGGGCATTAAATATTTAAATTGTATGAACAAGTCCTTACTGATGAATTAATAATTCAATCAAAGGGACTGTGGAAGAACTGACTAGATTAAAACCTTAGATGCACCTAAAGGAAGAAAGCCCTGTAGCCTATACAGTATGTGTTCATGTATGTGTGACAGCTTTTCCCTTTTTACATTCATGCCTGAGTGCGCCACCATCCATTCAGACACGACTGCATGAAGCTAGGAGCAGAAACCCTGACAGTATATCTGATGATATACTGACCATCTGATGATTACAGTATATCTCTTGTCTGCTTTCCAACAGTGCAGCAGAGGTAACATTAACTCCCAACAAATCTGCCAGCCACACAGTTAGTATGTTCAGAGACTATAACAGCACACACACACACACACACATGCATGTTACCTAAGTTTCATGCAGTATTTCTGCCAGCCCAGTCTTACAAATAATCTCAAGTTGTGTCTGTTCAAATGTTTATATTCTGTCCAACACCAGTTTATTAAACTATTTTCGGACACATCACATTTGATTTTCCAGTGTGTTCTATTGTGCAATTCAGATGTGCATAAAGTGGCAGTGGCATCGGTTCATATAATAGCAATTTTTTTTCCCCTCTCCTCAGCTCCCACTATCCTTCTCTCACTAAGTGAAGGGTATAAAATGTATAGGACAGAAAGCTTGTTTTCCCCTTTCAAGTAATCCCTTAAATCTAATACACAGCCAATTACATGATGTGTATTTTTGGCAGCTAACTGCATTGTTGTATCTTAATAAATTATAGAATTTATCTTTTGCAAATTTTGAATTATGAAAGAACTAATCAGAGATTGTCCAATTTCTTCCATTCTCCCAGTCTGTCACTTACAATCACAGGTTGATACTGTACACTAGATACACGCCATCCCCGTTCCCCACTCTCTGTAACACAAACACACCTGAGGCAGCCTACAGCCAATGCAGAGGTGGCACAGTCCGTGGATAGTGTGCATCACACCTCCACCTCCTCCTCCTCCCCCAGCATTCAAGTCTGCAGCCAGCACACACACACTGCGACGGTGACTTTCCACCTGGCCTGCCCCTCTGCAGCCCGAGTACCTCCACAGCCTCCTTTGTGCAGCAGAGTGTGTGCTCCTGGGGCTGTGCTCCGATGGCTGGGTGGACTTAAGTGTATTATGAATCATCTCAACAGTGACAGCTGCCCAAAGAGTGGCTGGGGTGGCTTTAGTCTTGCAGTGTTCGAAATGTCCGATTTCCAGCTGACAGTTCAGTTGAGGTGGCTCTAGGTAATAATATTGTGTCTCTCCTTGCTGGAAAACAGACACAAAACTGTCAAGTATAACAAAAAATGTGTCCTTGGAGACGTTTTTCAGCCAAACTGGCCTTCACTCTGCATCAACTTTCCCCGAATGAGTCTAGATTCAATTTTCTTGGTAACAGCCCTTTCTGCAAAATTATTGTCACTCTGGCACTGACCTCTAACTGCAATGTTATCCATTCAAGGTTTGTTAGTAATGACTCCGGTCATCAGTGCAAATTCCTGTGTGCAGGTTTTTCCTGTACCTGTCAACCACAACTTCTCTTCTTCGCTCCTTTTAAACTCCAGTTAAATCTTCTTTACTTCTTCTTTCCTTGAACTTTTTTTTTGCTGTCCTCTCTTCTAGCATTTGTTCTATCCCTTAACACGGCGCCCAGCTCCTTGCTCTGTGGCCTGACCAGCAGCAGTTGCAGTAGCTCCTGAGATCAGCTGTGTGTGGTGTGAGTGTGTGGCGGCGTCATGTAGGCGAGACTGGCGCTGGCTTGGCCTGCTCAGGCCACACTGTAGCTCCTGGCAGGGGCGCTCATGGGAACTCTTCAACAGCAGAAGAATAGGAGGAAGTGCCTCCCACCGTCACCCCCCCCTCCATACACATGCACTTACGCATACCTCGCCATCCCACAGCCAGGACAGCTTTGTGTGTCTGCCCCCGATAAGGCCAGTTTGCTTCCTGAGTCCACACTATTAGGTTGTGAGAGGTGCTATAGATCTCAGTCATTTACAAATATACACAGTAGTGACTAATGTAGGTGGCACAAGTCAGACATGGGAATAAGGGGGAGACAGGCAGAATTTTTAATAGGAGTGGTCTGGTAGGTGTGAGTTAGCAAACTGTGGACTTAAACTGCAGACCATATTTGCACTGTGAACAGAAATGTTTCTGATTCCATGCGACTTTTGGGTCAAACAACTTCTAATGACTACATTCCCCAACAAAAGAGTGGCAGCAGTATTGTTTGGGCACATACTTATCTCTCACTCAGACGCACGCACATACACACACACAGACACACACACACACACATAAACACACACACTTATACCTCAGTCAGACTTCACACCTCATCAGACTCTTTCCACCTTATCCTCCATAGTCCCCAATCTCTGTCCAGACATTATGCTTGTTTGTTATGTTTTGAACTTCCATATTTCCTCTGCTTTTCCTTTCAGTTGCTCCCCCTCACCCCCAACCCCACAGTACGGAAATTCACAGGTCTACAACCTCTGTTCTCCCCTCCTCTTCCAGTTATCCAAACATTAGTTTTATTTTTGTTTTGAATCTCCATATGCCTGGGAAAGTGGTGGTAACCTGAACAAAAATAACAACAAACACCTCAGCAGCAGTGTAAGGAAAATCCTGTTAAATTACAGCTAAAACAGTGACCAGGCTAACCCCTAGCAACCCCATTAATTTACGGCTTGCCTCTTTTTCTTTCTATCATTTAGATGCCCGGTCCATGAAATGAAACATAGACAGAGAAGTGACGGGGAAAGAGAGTGGTGAAAGAGGGCCAATGCTGCACTAGCCTCTACAATGCTAATAAAGTGGCAGAAAAGGCGGTTGTCTTAAGATCCCTTCATTCCAGTCTTAATGGCAGCTTTTCGCTGTTTGGCTTTTCAAAAGGGCGAGGGTTACCCGTCAAGCACACAAAAAACACTTTCTCTCTCTTTCACGCTGAGCTGTTCACCTCTAAATAGGCAGAAGGACGGATTAGAGGGAGAGAAGAAAGGGAAAGAAGAAAGCATGTCTTAGGGAGAGGAGTGAAAGAAGAGTTTGAAAAGCTTGTCTGGGAGCCAGACAAGGCCAATCTGGTGTTTCGTAGTGTGGGATCTCTCTCTGTCTGTCTCTCTTCCTTTGTCTCTCTCTCTCTCTCTTTCTGACCTCAATAAACAGCTATCAAAGGAGGAGGCGTTTTCCAAGCCAGTGAACTGACAAGATGGGTATAAGGCCAAGTTCAGGGTCACAGCTCAGGTTGTACTTGAAATCCAAACTGTGGAAGCTGGGCATATGGCTAAAACTGGGGATTCATAACTACACAACATTTTGAAGGTGACACTGTGCATAATATGAGACAGTGAGATGACTACAAACGGAGCAGGCCCTTGTTTCAAACTTAGATGACCTATGGTAGCCTTCTGCAAATTCAGAATATGTATAGAGGTTAATGAAAATGCATGAAATGCATGATTGGCACTTCAATGTAGTCATAGTCAGTGTTGGGCAAGTTACTCAGAAATTTTAATATATTACCAGTTACTTATTACTGCATAAAGAAGTAATGGGGGGTGGGGGGAAGGGGAATTCAAACTTTGGACAGGTTTGTGCAGTGGTAATGCATGAATATACTGTATGCTCCTCAATACAGCTTCTCAATCAAATATGTAAAATAAAATAAATAAAATAAAATCAAATATGATTTTAAATACGCCTAGTAAAAAAAAAATAGAAAATCAATCTGGGGCGGTCAGCGTTGAAAATTATCCAAATTATAGCCTAATTATGGGAAACACTACTTTCAATACCACCTCCCTTTACCCCCAGACAAAGCAGTCTCTCTCGACTTTTTAACTAATATCATATTCATAACAGCAGGAAGGAGTATGGTTTTTACAAAGCATATTGCCTAGGCCTAACACTTCTTAACAATAATAATAAATAATGTAAATAATAATAATAAGCAAGTAAAGTTATCAGTTATCATCAGTTGCAGCCAGAGATTCTTTCTGTAAGTTTCATGTTGCGGTGCTGCTTCAGCAGATGCTTCAATAAATCAGATGTAGAATTGTTTGTGGTTGAAATCTTTTTGCTGGTCGCACAGAGTTTATAATAGACAACAATGTTCTTTGCATCTTAGACTGTGACACAATAATGGCAGTAGCTACTGGCAGCTGTGGAAATTCACGTCAATGATTGTGCGTTCAGTAACGAGTAAAGCAGTGTTACTTGGATTAGCAATAATATTACTGGTTTAGAAAGGTAATTAGTTACACTACTAGTTACTGGGAAAAGCAATATTATTACAGTAACGTGTTACTGTCCAATACTGGTCATAGGTCAATGACAAACTAACTAAGACTAACAACAGAGTAGAAATATAAACAGTAAAATAGTGGGAAAGTAATGCACAGAAAGCTGTCAAAACACAGAGCTACAATGTAACTAGGTTTGCAGGTATTTGGTCTTAAACCCAAGTACTGGACAAATAAAAAATGTGAACTTATGATTTCGCTCTGAACCACACATTTCAACTTCATGATGGTGGCACGAAGACAAGGCCATCAGTCTTTAGGGTTCATCCTTTGAAAGATTTCATGGCACTCTATCCAATAGTTATTAAAATATTTTAATTTAGACCAAAGTGGTGGACTGACCAACCTGAGTAGGACAAAGGGCTTTCTAAAGGTTCTCATTCACCCCTGCATACACACACTAACACATTGATGATGGCAGACCTGCCATGCAAGGCGTTGGCCATTTGGATCAATTTAGGGATAAGGGTCTTTCTCAAGGACACAACATGGACGTTGGACAGGAGATTAATGGGCAACTCAATCTCCCACCTAAGCCACAACAGTCCTTACAATGTGATAAACACTCTGCAACTATAGCATCTAGTGTACGTGGTTTGTGTTGTAACTTCTTTCAAATTAAAAGATTGTGCAAAACAGCTAGGGGCAAGGATAAGCGCTCATACATCCTGCATTTTACAGAATTAGGGGCAGCCAAGTCCTTGAGCCTAAAATACTCACAAAGGAACACGTTCTGGCAATGAAACTAACCATTCTTCATTTATTCTGAGACGCTGGCCAAAAAATCTAACCTATCTGTCCTCTTTTCAGCTCACCTCACCCTTCCTTCCCATCTTTCCCGTCAGACAAAAGCGTCAGACCCATTTTCACAGAGACAATTTTGGAGCTAATGCTAGCTGACAAGCAAAGTGATGCAAGGGGAGTTTTGTAAGGAGCACAGCTATTGTTAATATTCATTAACTAACTGTTCCCTGCCAATGAGATGAGTCTTCTTTTTTAACCTGTAAACATAAGTACTAAATGCTGACATCAATTCTTGCTATGTTGCATGTCATTGTTATGAAGTTTTCTCATACTCACATTTTGGAGATACACAAACATTTCATGATGCATTCTAAAAGGCCAAGTTATCTGTGTTTAACTTTGACCGGTAAAGTGCATCTACTGTAATCTGTAAATATGTCAATTTATTTCCATAAAAAAGTCAGTCACCAGCCAATCAGATGCAGAGAAGGGCGGGTCATAAGAAGCCGGTTTACACAGCATCGGTTCAGCTGTATATGTGCCAATATGGACTGAAGTAAGAGTTTCGGAGTGTTGAGCTATTAATTTGTAACAAATCTATCTTTCATCAATAAAGTTTTAACTGAGCTCTCTCTCTACATCACAGTAACAACTTTATGTCCATTGACTGTTCGGGGAGAGGAAGGTAGCAGGCGAACGTCTTGTCACTGTGTGCTGCAGCTCAGAAGTTTTTTCCATCATTGTTTTTGAGGGCGTGCCTGACTAGTCGCTAGGCGAGCATTATGATGCATATTTCGCTGTGATGTCACAGCAAAGTAGAAGAAAAGCCTGGACTACAAACAAGGTGTTTTCAGGCAGTTCAGAGCAGTGTTTTCTGTGGGAGATGGAAACTCTCTTTGGGGGGGACTTTGGGCGTTTTCACTTTGTAAACCTATTACATGCACAAAAACGTATATAACTCAATCAAGGAGAGGGAAAAAGCCAACCCTGGGAACATCAGATCTTTTGGATTAAAAATTGTAAAAGACTTTCAACTTACAGTGAGTCAGAAGAATCAACATAACAGAACTTGATTGGTGTGACATTTTTAAAGCACATTTTCTCCCAAACATGGTAATGATCTAAATACATGGACACACATAGCACTGAGCAACAATTTTAGGCGAAAATGCTGAGGAAAGTTGTAAAAGTGTAGTCAGTAGATAGGAAAATGTTCTTGAAATGGTCATGTGGTTTTTCTGAGATACAATTCTTTGTGGATATTAAGTATTATCTTCACCAACATCTGAAGTGTCCAAAGCCTTCATTATACTCTGTGTAAATCATTGAAAGTATTCATGTGTGAGGCCATCATCAAACACTGAAAAATGCTTGAGTGGGTAAAGAGTGGGCAGTTAATGATATCACAGAGCTCTTTGTGTAGAGGGGGTGATGGCCGTTGGGTGACTGAGAGGGAAAAGAAGGGGAAAACAGAGGAGCAGTTGAAGGAGGCCACAACAGTGAAGTAGGAAATAAGCAGCGGTCTGGAAGGGAGCAAGGACAAGGCAACAGAAAACGACTACAGAAAAGAAGAGAAAGTCTAAAAGGTTTTCCATTCTCCTCTAATCTAGTCTGTGAATGTGCTTTCCCCCCTCCCTTAACTCTCCCCTGAGACGGTCCCACACAAACCGCACAATCATCTGTTACTCTGATTCACCCGGAGATAAAGAGGAAGAGAGAGAACAAGAAGGAGACGGGAGGGAGGGGAGAGGAAGGAGAGAGGAAAGGAGCATTTACAAACACGGATGTAAAACCTTTATATCTCAGTGCTGTGCCACATCATTACTGCCCTCTTCACCTTCCCTATGACTTCAAAAGCTGCTCAGATTCTTGACATGCTGGATGCTGCAGGATTGTTATTCTGCAAGCAATGTAAGGAATGTAATGACTGTTGTGATTCTACTGAAATGAAACATTTTGCGATAGCAATAAACTGCCAAGTATGGCGTATCGTTACAAAAAGCAATAAAAAAGGCCCAGGGTAATATGCACTAGCACTAATTTATGAGATAAGTAATCCATAACTTGTTGTTTGTACATTTGTAAAACTTGCATTATGTGTAGAGAAGATAGTGTGAGTGAAAGGTAAAAGTAAAATGAACCCTTCTGTCTAATCCTGTCTAGTCAAGCTTCTTAGCTACAGTGACTCCATATGACCACTGCTTACCACAGAGTCCACATTCTGGAGTGTTTTAAAAGCAACGCGGATATGTTTTTCTGACATACTGATCTGCTGAATAGTCCCTCCAGGAGTCTAAGTGATAATAATCATGTTTAAATGAAATAATAAAAGCATATCACAAGAATTGACAAGTTTGGTGACTTGGTGACGACTAAACAAAACAACTAAAAGTTCTATAAATTTGACTGGTTGGGTAATTCTAAAGTAGTTAGTTAGTTAAACGTAATGTTGGAAAAGATAGGAAAGAGAGGAAAAGATCAAGGTCTTGGTTTAATATAGAATAAAGTCTGCAGTACACCGACCATTTAACTGACAGACAAGTGATGCAATATAGGAATACCTATGAAGGAAAGATATGTGTCTGTTATTTAAATAAAGCCACTGTTGCACATGCATCATAACCTATAGAAGTGAATTTGCTAAAGTATTATCCACGTTGGCATCGTGTGGGAAAAGGAGCTGGCATTAAAGTATGAAAGTCGCTCTGGAAATTTGCCAACTCAGGCCCAGTAAGATTAGTAAGCCATGGAGGAATAAATCTTACCTCAAGGCTGTAGTTTGAACAAAAGCATTCAAAAAATATGCTGCATTCAAAGCCAACAAGGCAATCCTATCTCTGGTTCTAAAGTAAGGGTCAAAAGACTCAGGAATAAAGACAGAGGTATCTATGTTTCTTTCTCTGTATGGCATTCACAATGTTGTGGTAGTGCCACTTTGCATTTAAGCAAGCACCCCACTTCCAAAATTATTACATATAGAAAATAAGCTACATTAACTTCATTATTTAAATGCTAATTTCTTCAGGTCTGCATTCAATAATTAAAGGAAATAATTAATATTAATATTAATCAAAGTGCAAGTAGCGTACTAGGCTCAACTCTGGTAGTTTTTACAGTGTCTATCGCTTGTAATGATTCTTAATACTATGAGAAGAAGGCAAATGATCTAGTTTGTTTAAAGTCTCCTTATTCCAGCCAACGTTTAAAAACATATCCCTATCTTCTGTCAAAAATGAAGAACAATGAAAGTTATTTTCCATTTTATTGTTCACCTCATTTTATTGTCGAGAAGAAAAAAAGGCTTTTAGACATTTATCAGAAAGGCTCCTTTTAGCTTTCAAGCCTCTGGTGGGGGCAGGCCTTGCATTGTACTTGACTGGCAGCTGAGCTGGCAGTGGGACAGTGACATGATTGGAAGCATCATGCTCTGTTAACTATATCTTAAAATATAAAGAACAGACAGTGTAAGGCAAGCTGAAGAAGAATAAACCAATTTGCATAAAAAACATTAAGCTGTTCAAATAGCTACAACTACCTAGCTAACTAGCTATATAGCCTGCAAAACAATGGTAGAACCTCTATGATATATCCTCCCATTGAAGCTCAACAATGGCTAGAGCCAACATGCTGCTGGTAAAACCATGTTTCAAGGAGGTAGCAGCAGTGGTTGTCTTCACCCATCCAAAGCCAAGAGCAGAGAAAGCAGTGATGCAGGACTGCAGTGCAATGGTTGACTGAGCATCCCAAACAGGAGAAAACTGAATAGCCGTAAAAGATTAAAAAACTAACGTACTATTGCCTTTTGCTTGTACATTATGGGCTCCAACCTTAAATAAGGCTGACCAGTCATGTCTTTAGATATAAATTTCTGTTCCTGTTGTTATTGCTGCTGCTTTCAAGCAAATGCTAACTTAAATAATCACTGTGTCCTATTCCCAACTGTAGAATGGATAATGTTCATCAGTTATGCTTCAGTATCTCTGTGAACAGTTTAAGTGGTCTTCCTCATTTATTTTAAATTAATTCATGGCTATCATATAGTCAACAATGTGGAAAATGAGAAAATACTTTAAAGAGATGTCAAACTTCAAATATTAAGACAAAGCTGAGAAGCCAAGCCATAAGATGTAAAGGATGAAAGAGTGGGACACTGGAAGGATTTGTGATGTTGATGAGCAGATAAGAAAAAACAGCTTCACATCCAAATACAGTTCTCTTTTCCCCTTTCTCATGACAAACCATCATTCTGCTCCACATGTGACTCACACGCATGTGAACTTCTTGACAAATATTGTCTTTCAAGAGATGACATCTTTCCCCATTCACTGCTCAATCATCAAACGCATGATTCAATTACTTGCTCTAGTCGCTGAGAATGTGTAACATGGAATTCACGCAATAAATATCTTACCCAAGGCATTTTTATGCATGATGAGTTTGTTGGACATGGTGCAATGTCACGGGTCAACTATTTCATGTTTTATTAAATGCAGGCCTCTTTGTTCATTGTGTACACACATGCAAATGCAATAAATTAAAAAACACATAAGGGCACACACAAATAAACAATAAAGAAAAAAAGTTATGCACCTGTACAGAGAAATACTCTTCCAAACTTGCAACAAACAGTAACAACAACAGAGTAATAGAGTAATAGTGTGTATGTACACACATCCACACACTCATTAAACTTCCAAAATATTACAATTCACATGCAGGCACACACAGAGCAGAAAAAGCCATGTATAGAAGAATGTTCAAGCTTTACATGCACACACAGAAAGTAAAAAAGTTTGATTGTACTTACTGTTAAGCATTGCATATTCTCGGGGCGATTGGTCTCAGGGGCAGCACCATGGTTTGACAGCACAGCCTCTGAAATGTAGACAAAAGAATCACGGGCTGAGACAGTGCCTTTGGAGCACATTTCTCTCTGTGCCAACGCAACTCAGCCTTCTGGATAAACAAAAATAAAGTCTTCAAATAGTTCTGAGAGTCCATAAAAGTGACTCAGAAAGATAACAACAAGCAATTATGGCAACAGTTGTCTAAAGCAGCCTTCGCTGGGCTGGGATTCAAACTTCAGAGTGCACATAAAAAGGCAACAAAAAAACAGGCCAGCCGAGTCAAGGAAAATCCCGTAAGATGCGAGGATCCAACAAACTGCCCAAGAGAGGAGTGGAAGTGAGAACAAGTGAGAGGGAGGGAAGGAGGGAGGGGTGAAGAAGAGAAAAGGAACTCCTCTCTCACTCCATTATCCGTCCGTCACAGGGCTCCTGGGAAGTTGCTATGGTTACAGGGACTCACGCCTCAGTGTCCTTTTAACTATTGCTCATAAAGGCGGCATTCAGCTTTGGGCCACAATGCCAATCCCCCTCTCTCTCTTTCTGTCTTTTTCTGTCCACATTTCCTTCTGTTTACATCTTTCACTTAATATATACATATTTCCTTCTCATGTTCTGCTATTCCCCTCTGTCTCCTAAACTCTGCCGCAACCCCGCTGTCCCCCTTTGGTGTTTTTATCCTTCCTTTTATCCCACTCTTCTATAAACTCCTCCATCACACCCCTACCTCCATCACCAAAGGAGAGAAATTATCCTGCCCTAGACTGTGAAATGTTATTTTCCAAACTCTGCCAACCAAGTCGAAACAGCCTCAACACGAGTCAAAGAGTGTAAGTGGATAAGTACCCTTCAGTTAACCTCATGAAAAGTTGGAATAATCACATTACATACAAACACAAACCTTGAAATATCCAATTAAGTAGTTTTAAAGTAAGAAAAACATTTTAACACGGCATTACAGTGTTGAATATATATTTTTTTATTTATTTATTTATGCTTGGTGCAACACTTCACTGAAACTATTCCACACTTATTCTGAATAAATATACCGCTTCCTGTAACGGAAGCTTTAAAATCATTTCATTCTTTTGATAAGAAGTTACAATAAAAGTATGAGGGATCACACAAAGCTTGACAGTAAAACATGCATTTGTAAGAGACTGGTCCAAGAAAGATGACAGCCCAAACTCAACATATGTTACGACAAGTCCTCTAGCAGATCAATGGTGGAATTTGAGTGACGTTATGATAGAGCAAATAATTTTGCATAACGAGGAGATTGAATGAGTGGGTCAACAAAATGTAGGACTTTGCAATGGGGGACTGCTGTTCCTTTCCTGTCTTTAAACCAACTGTCAGTGTTAGTTTCTTTTAACGATGACCACAATCACTTCCTGATCTTAACCAAGTGGTTATATTGAAAAAGGTCCCCCAACCTTAACAAAGTAGTAATTGTAACCAATATGCTTGGTTCCTAACCAAGTTGTGTTTGTTCCTAAATGCAACCAAACCTTAACCAGAGCAAAGTCAGGTCATAAAATGGATTTCCTATTGATAAGGCTGATAAGGCTATCGATAAGATCCAAAAAATGTATGTGTTGTTCAGGAGGGCTTTTAAAAAAAGTTATTTTGTCTTTTTATTTGTAAAAGTGTGAGAACTATTTGTAATGATGGATCCTTGTGGGTCCAGCAGGATTTAAGAGGTCAATCAAAAGGTAACCCCCTCCCCACCTCTCTAATTGTAATTAGTGAGCCAAAACTATTTGAGGATTTAATAATGTCCTTACAACCCCAATGTGCTCACAAGAACACAAGGCTGTCAAGAACCAGTCCTAAGAAGTATAAGTAAAAGCACACCCCTCACACACAGACACATCAGAATAAAAAAATCGTACAATTGCATCTAGTTGACAAAAGATGTCTCCTACTTCACTAAAAGCTCCTTTCTCAGTATACATATATATGCTAGAGGTTTCAGGTTTCCAACTCTCACTTTTGTAAGTGGCATATTGGACCATTGTTGACTTCTAAACTACTTACGTTGGCACAAAATTCAATCAAAGTGAAGTGCCATTAAGCAGAACATATTCTTTAGAGGAGGGAGGCTTTAAAATGTTTTGGTAGCCTACTGAAGGCCGTCCACCTGCAAACATGAATCTCAATCTCAATATCTCAATCTCAAGCATCTCAATATTTTGGACAGTTTCTACTTTCCTCTGTAACCCTATAGTTTAACCCCAGAGTAAAAAGCCAAATCCCATAGTTACAGTTGCCATGGTAACCTGGAGGCTTTTTTAAAAAATGTGATTCTGTCAATTTGTAGATCTGACTACCTCCAGGGGTCCAGCAAAAGAGAGGGACTAACCTGCCTGGCGTCAAGCCCAGGAGAGGAGCCTTTTGTGTGGTTAAGACATCAGTAACACAGGGTATATGAGGGGACACACATGGAGCAGCTGGCAACAAGAAACATCTAGAATGATTGACATAAAAATGGGGGAAAGAAAGAGGGACAATAAGAGAGAGAAATAGTGGACAGTGGGAAAAGTCTACACAAGAGAAATAAAGAAATGCAGTTCAAAGAAGGGAGTAACAAACTGGGAAGATTAAAGAAAGACAGACAATGAAAGTAGATGGGAAAAAACAAAAAGGGGCAGAAAATTAAGACATGCAAAAGGAAAGAGCGGAAAAAAAGAAATCAAAAGGTGTTGGCAGTCAACTGCAGTTGAGTCAGCCAGCCTCACATCTTTCAGAACACAAAAAGCCCTCGACTCTACCCAAGTCCCTATTGCAACATTCGCTCACTTGACACCCAGTCCCTCTTTTCACATCCTGTCGCCCACAAACAAATAAACACTTGATGGAGAGAGTGGAAAAGCCAAGATGGCAGGAGACCGCCTCTACCTCACTGTTTGGGTCTTTTAAAATTAAGATATTACCATTTTAATTGGTAACACCAATAACTAACACAGTCTAAAAATAAAGAAACTGACGTGGACTGGCAAAGGTAGGCATTCAAGAAATTTTGACACCAACATAATGATGAATGGACGACAGGGTGCTATGCGTCAGACCCTTGCCCATGTTGACAACTAATCAGTACATTTCACTGTGACGTGCTTGATGTCACAGTCCACAGGAGAGATACTGTATCTGACATACAATATGTTGGGCCTTTGCCAGCTGTGTTGTATTATACTGACATGTAATTCTGTTTACAAAGGATGTGATCTTAACTTCAAAAGGCTGAGGGGACATAATTCTCACTTGTTTGTTTTAAGTGGGAAAAAGGTCAACTTAAAGTACACACATAGAAGAAAACCAGATTACTCTTCTCCACAGTTGTTTCTGCTTAATTTGAGGTGACACATTCATAGTTAGTAATGAATGTAGTAATAAATGAGTGTTTTAGTAATCTAGTAGTTAAGTTAGTTCAATAACTGATTGCAAAAAGTACAGTAAAAGCTTTTTAGTAAAAAATGACTTTGCCTTTTATTAAAAAGGTGGTATTATGCTCATTTTCAGATTCAAAATCCTGTTTATGGGTTGTACCATAACAATAACAGGTTTACATGGTTTCATTTTCAAAAAACACCAATTTTTTGTCATGTTTCTGTGAGGGTAGCTAATGTTTGGAAACGACTAAAAGCAAGCTGTTTTCAAGCAGTTTCGAGCAGTGTTTTCTGTGGGAGATGGGAACTCCCTTTGGGCTGGACTTTGGGCTTTTTCCCTTTGCAAATCTATTACATGCAGAAAAAGGTATATAACACAATAAAGGAGAGGAGAAAAGCCAAAAAACATAATACCAACACTTTAATAAAAAGTATCTATACTAGATCAAGATCATTTTTTGTCAATTCAACCATGAAAGATGCACCTTACTGAAATATGGTTTATTTTACATTTAATACAACTGTATGCAGTAGAGAATAATCTAAAGTTAAAAGATCTAACTTCAAATTTAAATAAATATGTATGAAGACCGTAAATTCCATTTGAGACTGATATTTAACTTTCCAATGCATTTGAATAAATCTATGTTTAATGTGCTTTTCCTTACTTGGATATTTTAAGGTATGTGTTTATATGCAATGTCAAATTAAAATTGCATTTTAAATATGCAGTGTGAGTTGAGAATACTTCTACAACTACTCTCCTTGTTGTTGTGGTATCTCGTCTGACCACACACTGTTTAGTTTAGAAAGAGATGCTGTCCATTGGAGAGCTTTTTGGCAATGGCTGGACAAAGGCTTGAATTTATTGAACAATTAGAGTGGAATGTTATAAAACAGGGCTCAGTGTAAAAGCGGACCTCTTTCTGCACAAGTATATTTCTACACACAGACGAACACAACAAAGGACATTGTTGAGAAATTATTGTTGTGAGACAGGTTCCCTGTTACATCAATTAAGACACCTAAGAAATATTCTCAACAGACCTGATACAGAGATCAGAGTAACAGAGAAAATCACTTGCAAACCAACGGATGTCTGAACACCAAGCATGACTGATGCTTGGTGCAGCATAGTTTCCAGTAAACAGAGCTCTGAGAGTTTTTGGAAAATTCACTATTTTGGTTCAACAAATTAATGGAAACTGACAGGCTAAACAATATAGGTACACATGGAAAACAGCAACTAGTAAACATACTCAAGTACAAACATATAGGCCTATGCATTGTTCAAAATCATATTTGATCACATATCTATGTAGTGTATGTACATTTGCAAGTGTATAATGACTCAGTAAATTCTCAACATGAACTTCAAGATACAAGGCACTAAAAACTTAAGAGTTCCAAAGGGATATTTTTTTTACGCAAACAAAAGTTACATTCGGCATTTCTCACCAAATGCATTGTGTGTATCCTTGAGGCCTAACAAAAGTAGAGTGCATTTCCTTACATCTGAATTGTGCATTGTTTACATCCACGTTTGCTTGCTGGCAGTCTTCTTCACTGCCTTTGTTATTGCATTTCTTTCTTCCTTGACGCCTGACTCCTAATAGTGTGAAAATGTATCAGGCCAGTTACAAAAGGTTTATACAGAGTGTCAGTAAAATGTTAAATGACATTTGTTTTTTGCTAAAATATGAAATCTCTCAGTTCTTTCAATATGGACTCATAGTGACTACTGCATAATCAAACGTTTTTTGATTATGTTTATGTACTGTAGCACTTGTTAAAGGTTAGACAAAGATCATGATCTTTTTGCCTTCACCTAACCATAGACAGGAGTCTGGATGCAAACCCCAGGTACTTTGCACTCCCACCACCCAACCTGACCTGCTCCCTGCAGCCCAGATAGTACTCCCATATCAGTTATGTTTACAACAAACATAATTTCTAGGAGACAGGGTTAATGTGCATGATACACCAAAACAGGGATCCACTCATAAAAACACTGCTCTATAGTACTACAAATAGTAAAAAACTCCACAAGGTCTACATTGCTAAACTCACTTGTATAAAATTGCAGTATTCCACTAAAAAGATATTCAGAGGTAAGTGGGGGTACTAGTTTGTTGGTGAACACGTGGAGGAGGCAGCTTAGAAGCAAAGCTCACAAATTGAAGATTGGTGGATCTTCGGCCCGCATTACCCGCAAGCTCCTGAACCCCAAATTGCTCCTGAAGGATGGGCTATTAGAGTTATTAGAGTATGACTTTGTGAATGATTAGTTACTTTCATTTGGCACCTTTGAACTATCTTTAAATCAATCAATAAGCACATTCACACTGCAGTGTGTCCAACACGAGTAGTTTTACAGTTTGCAAAACGATTAGCCTTGTACTGTAAGTGTTTTTGGTAAAAATAATCTGTAAATGATTGGCTCAGCACTATGCTGCCAGAGTAGATGCAGTATTTGTTGCCACCTTGGCAACTCAGGGACACAAGCTATGTCCTAAAAAACTGAAACATTGGGGATGATGTTCGTTTCTTTGTCAAACTGAATCACTAGCAAGCATGTCACCCACTGAGAGCAGGTTGTGGAGGAGTGGAAATTTCTCGATTCTATCGTATCAATGCAGTGACAGAACTTAATGGGAAGCTACACACAATTATAGCCTACTAACGCTGATAGTTGATTTCATGGCCTCGGCTGGAAAATTATGTTGTTAAGTTACATTGTACCGTCGCTCTCTTGCACTGAATTGTGGGCGAATGTTAGGCTACCATTACTTTTATACGCGAGCCCAGGTAATCAGTGAAGAATCGAACGTTTATTGAATATTTACTGAACATTTGTTTTTTGTTATTAAAAAAATTATATTGCAATAATTATTGTTTTATATCTAGCCCTAGTGACATACATACAAGGGATTTCACTTTATCTTTCTTTTCCAGCATCATCTTTACAGAACAGCTATTGGATGCAATGAAGCCCGCTATGCTGGGGACTGAGGAAGGACATCTGCATTATTCAATAGCTTGTAAAATGAGAAAGTATGGCAGATGTGTAGACGACATGTTTTTGAAGGATTCTTTTTTTGCTATTTTCTGCTATTGCCCCAGGGATGGCAATGTTGGTCTGTCAGTCTGTCGGTCTGTTGTTCAGTCCACCACTTGTCCAGGCTGTAAAATGTAGAAGCTATGATTGCTATGATATTTTGTACAAACTTGCGTGAACTCCTGACTTTTCCTCTAGCGTGACCACAAGGTTGACATTTGTGGTTGTGACATATCATTACATTATAGTTGCTAAACACCATCATTTCTAGCATTATCATTGTAAGCATGTTAGCATGCTGATGTGAGCATTTAGCTTCACAGAGTCGCTAGCCAACCAAATCTTTGGCCTTAAATAGGCCACAGCAAAACAAAGTAAAACTTTATAAATCTGATAATTATGGGAGCCTTATAGTATCTTCTGTTCCTTCTTTTGTTTTGGAGGAACTGACCACAACACATTCTGAAATGAATACAGTTTGGTTTGGAAAAAGCACCAGTCTAAACTATAGTCTCAAATTACGATTTAATAAACTCTGACACAGCCTCAACAAAACCTGAATATAATAAGCATAAAGTTATTTTATTTAACAGTTACTTTATATTTAATAAGGTGTTTTATAGCTGTGTCCTTATTTAGCCCACCCCTTTCATGTCATGAAAAGGAGAGCACAAAAGTAGGACATACATGAATATTGTAATACAACATCTAGCTTGCGCAGGTAGTGTACTGTACATCTTTACCACATACAATTAGATCCCTGAGAGAGATGCAATTTGTTTATGCATGAGCTATCAGCACACTAGCCCAAAGCTTTATAAATTTCAAACATGAAACAAGAGTAACAATCAAATATAAGTATGAGAGATATTTGTGCCCTGGTCTCTGCCTGACCTCAGCAACTGAGATACTGACTCATTTATTGCACGATGCAACATGGAACAAAACAATGTGATGACTTTTGGCTATTCTGTATTTTGACAGATTTCATTTCCTGTTTTTGTCCTGAGATAGGCAGAACAACCACAAGGGATTATCTGCTGTCTGTTGACTCAATATGTTGAATGATTGTCCCTGAGAGAGATTTGTAAAAAGGAAGAGAACAAACAGAAATATTCAGAGACTGGGATGGAATTTCATATCCTTCCTATATAGAATGTGTAGAAAAGTATGAAATGTAAATTTATAGAAATATGTTTTACACAATCACAGCTGTTAATAGTAGTACGAGCATTTGAGAGAGTAAAAGCAGCTGCTGGACTATCATCCTGTGTATACAAGCCTCTTTGTGCAAGAAAAGTTATCACTGCAGGGTAGGGGAATTTAGCCGGCCTGCCCTCATTAATATGTATTTTAAATATGCATGGTTAAGACAAAACAAAAGGGGAGGTTAGTACTCAAACTGAAAACTCTAACCACTTAACCAACTTAAAATGCTGCAGTATATTGCAACTATAAAGAAAAGAAGCAAGCCAACGTTTTCGCCATTCTTTACAGGCAAGAGGTGAGCAAAGATGCTCTAAAACATAGATTTCAAATAAGTCTTTAATTTAATTTATTAAATTGTATTTTGTATATATTTCTTAACTTTACACAATATTGACAACTTGAATATGGCAAAACACCCTCAAGTATGAAAAAATGATATACAACATTTTTTTATAGAACTGAGCCTCTGTTCTTAGCATGGGAATGATGTGTTATGTGGCACAGAACTGTTAGCATGTGCTGTGACACATGATGAGAACATATCTGCAGAGCAGAGATGCTTGAAATGGGCAGGATGGGAACATGTTTGTTCTCCACATGAGTGCACCCCTTACTGGCAGTCACACTCCCTCTAGTCACGCCCACTTAGTTCCGGATACCTTCTGAAGGCTCAATATCTCTGCCCATGAGGAAATCAGCGCTAATTTACTTCATGTCCATGACGACTTTCAGTCGTCTAGGTTCACTCCCTGTGACCCTAACACATGGGAAGTGTCTGCCCACTGGAGATTTAAGACTTTGCTATTTGGAGATTTGCAGTCTGCGCAGATTCATGCTTGTGATGCAGAGAGTTTGTATTGTAGAGGTGACAGTATTCTCTATTGTTGTCTGAGACTGGCTAGTGAATGCCCCCCCTCCTTTTCACCCCTCACCCATCTAATGATAAAAATGTCCCTGCATTCTGCCACCACCATCTTGTTTAAGTCCTCACCAATGAACACTGAACACTTCCTGCGTATATTGAGCATTCGCAGCAACACTGACATGTTTATTGTCAACTAAAGAGGGACTATTTTAGTTTCTTTATGGACTACGTTGGTCAGCTGATCATTATAATTAGTTTAGCTATGCAGTAAATGTAAATGTAAATTTACGAGAGTGCAGTATGTCTCTTCTAGATTTCATCTCATCTTGTCTTTAAGTTTACTGCAGAAATCATCAACAGATGCATTTACAGTTTATTAATTATCGTCACTCAGTTGCAGAGGTGGCACCTCTTTTAAGGCCACACACAACCATAGTAGAAAACACAGGTGTTTACACTCACTATGCCCATAGAGAACATGGGTATTTGTGGCATAATATAATTCCCTACATAGCTCTGCCAAAATCTTACCCTCAGTAGAGGTCTAATCAACCACAATAACTGAAAAGGGACGCAGGGCCTTTAATATTTCACACCAATTCCTGCAGAATTCTATGCTCTTACATCTTTTCTCTTTGAATATGCAGCTCATGAGACAAGAAAAAATCTGATGGGCTGAGTCTGACCTTTTTATACATGAATCTCAGGTTCCAGCTCGTTGTTCTGGTTGTGGTCTCAGCTGTCGGTCGGTCTATTTCTTTATTTAGAGACACATTGTGCAAAGTGTATAGTATACTGAAATTACTTTCAAACCCATGATCCACAAACATGAGTGTTGGTCTGATTAGACCTCGTCTGTGTATGCATGGTCAGACTGTGCTTGATTAACATCTGTCTGACCCTCTATTAGTATTGGTGTGTCAATAAGGTTTAGAATGACTACATTTATCGTAAGCCTCTCTCACAACAGACATTTTGACTTGTCACAGCAAGAAAGGCATAGGTATTACTAATAACATTAACGACGGCTCAGTTCGAATCAAGCCATGACAGTGTGACAGTATGACTGGACGCAATGCACAATACCAGGATCTTGAAACTGAAGCAGCTGAATGGAATTTAGCCACCTTTAACGTTACTGTTTACCTGTGCTTTTCCTGGCATGACATGTCAAAATGTCTCTGGTGTTATAATGGGTTTATGAAGTTCGGCGACCTCATAAATAGCTCCACCACTTTAGTATTTTTCTATTAACATAATAATAATTTAAGTCATGTATGACAGCACACAGTTTAGATTAATTGAAATCCGTGACAATTTCATCCATCAAAATTAACAAACTTTTCAAACACTGAAAATCATTTTAACTTATTGTGTGTATTTCTGCGAAAAATAAGGTGTCAAAAATGTCAAAAAAAGGTGCAGAAAGTGCAACACAGTAGCAAAGAGTGTGTGAGCTCCTGGGTGAAGTGCTTTACTAAAAGTCAAGTAGATATAAGCCTGGGGTCAAAGCATTAGATGTATGGCATGTCAGACACATAATTACCGACACGTTGTCTCACATGATCTCACGCTCACAAATTCACAGCCAGTATTTACCAGAACAATTTAACAATATTGTACCCCTCCCTCCCACATGTCCATGTCCAACCTCTTCCATATAAGTTAATCACATACTGTACATTATAATCTGCTGATTTAAAGGCTTGCCATCTGGAAAAGCCCGGCAGTGTTTATGTGTGTGTGTGTACAGTACGCCTGGAATATATTCATCTATTATGAAAAGTGAAACAAGTGTGTGTACAATGCAGATGACACACTTTTTAAGTACAACCCCAATGGATGTTCTGCTATTTTTGCTTTCACCACATACGGACCACCTGACCCACATCGTGAGCTCGGTGGAGGGTAATGCATTAGCCATGGTCAAAAACACACACACGTACATGTCACTGTGGGTCAGTTGTCTCCATTGACACAATACACAAATCCAGACAGCAAAGACAAGGGAGTTTCTCAAAACCGTGCTTTTTTCTTTCATCAGTATAAAAAACATACATATGCTTGTTGTGCACAAACATGCACAGATGAACAATAAAAACTATATAATCACCCCTAGACTATGCTGCTTTAAGCATTTAAGGCTATTTGAAATAAACCTCTGTAACAAATAACAAAATATATTATCATTTTATACACCTATAGAATAGTGTCAAATTAGATCTAATATCCACGTATCCTGCATTGCATCGTACCACTGGTAGAACAGCACTGGTAGAAAGAGCTTTCTACATATTACTGTAGCCTAAAAGAGGTTTCTCCCACTCACGAATAAACGTGTTCTGAAAATCAACACTAATTGCCCTGTCACTCTTTATCTCAGAAATGTTGTTTGGCTGTCACTCATGCACAGCCTTTCCGTTTCAGTCTCTCATGTTAAGCAAAGTTAAGATGGCAGCCTTTTTATTGTAGCCCTACAGTGTAATTAGCTGTCAACGCTCAGCGGATAGGTTTTGTTATGGAAGCATGGAGAGTTGGAACCATGCAAGAGGAAAGTCTGTCTGAGCCAAAACTGTACTAGAGAGTATTAAAACCATAACGTCTAACATGTAAAGAGTTAATTTATCTCCTTGATCTTTTACTTGCATGTATTATGTGTATTTTTTTAAAGAATATTTTTGTAAATGTATGCCTACCTGTCACTATGGCCAAAATATATTAAATGGCCAGTTGATATTTGTACATTCAAATCTCATTCAGATTGCTGTCTTTCTAAATACTTAATGTCCCAAGCCAACCATTAGGTCAGGATGATGCTACATCATGTGCAGATGTGCTGCTAGCTTCCCAGTCCAACATAATTGTGCCCCCAGGGTTTTTTGCCTGGCACTATCCTGCCTCTGAACTGGCACAGGTCTCTGACTGAGGGATTAGTCAGACACACTGATCCAAACACTGCACCTCTGGTGAGAGTTTGGGCACATTAACATGGATTAATCTAGCAGACCAGTAAAAGACTTGTATTAACAGATGATGTTTGCTTGTAAAGTCAAACATTCTTTCAGATGATCAGATTATTCTTTCAGATTGGAGCCACTTAGCTGTTGACATTCATTGTATTTGAAGTCATTGATATCTGGACAATTATTTTTGGGTTAATTTCATTAGAAATTGTGCAATTTCTTCTGTGCCGCCTGGTGAAAGAGTGCGGGCTGCACCTCCTTCATCCAGGGCTCTGCCTAAACAGTGCATATCCCAATTTTCCTAAATGCTGCACAAAAAAAGAAAACACACACAACCAAATATAGTTCTTACTATACTATGCACCTCCTCCTGTGCGTTTGACATGGAAACTATGAAAAGTTTGTTTCCCCAAAATAAGATACATACTCCTTGATTAACCAAATATCTTGCTTACTGACAGCAAAACTATTAAACACTTAAACTCTATCTTTAACTAATTTAAAAACTATATATATTTAAGTATCTATTCATATTCTTGTTCATTTGTTACATTAACCTTAACAGAAGGTCAGAAAACTTGATAAATACAGTAAAGGGCATTACATCTAAAAAGACTGATTCACAGTAGTTTTGGTTTTCTTTTAAAAATTGTTGATATGGCAACATTGCTTGAGAGTAGTTGACAAGATGACAAGCAGCAAAGCATTACAAGAACATGGTGAGTCTGCCAAGCTCCCGGTATGGCCCTAGTCAGTCATGTAATCGCAGGATTTTCCCTGATGATATACTGTAAATATCGCACACCATGGTCTTCAATAGGCTGGCAGCTAGTGTTTCATCAAATTGTTTGTTCAGAAAAAGCCTTTTTGCATTCTGCCACAGTACTAGGTTACATAAGAGATGAACTGAGGCCTAACAGACAAATGACAAAGATGCCAGAGTGAAAAAGAAACTTTGATATCTGAGAAAACAGAGACAGCGGAGTAAATAAAGAAATGCAGGTGAGAGGGGGAGGCGTGAAATGGAAAAGACATGGAAAAGGCTTTAGGATATTCACAAACACATGGATAATCAGTATGAAAGAGACACAAAATATAAAGGGGCTGGCAGACACACAGAGAGAGAGAGAGAGAGAGAGAGGATATACACACAAAGTGATATTGTAATGAATGGGATTTTTGGTAATTTCCATGTTAGTGCATGTCATGGTGCAGCAGTGCCTCCATGGCCTACATTCTGCCAGCTGGCAACACACAAGTGAATGCATGAGTATGCACCCCCACTCACACACCAAACACACACACACACACACACACACACACACAAACAGATCAGATGAGACAGTAGTGGGCCAGTGGTGCCACTGGGAAACATTCTACAACCATTAATAAAGCAAACCATGCTGGTTTTCCTTCTTTCTTTGCCAGAAATGAATGGACTCAAAATGAATGGACTTAAAAAATTATGAGAAATTAATGGACTTAAAACTTCCCTTCTGCACTGTCTCAGCAACTGTGACTATGATTACTAAATTTGGGTTAACCAGCTTTTAGCCTATCAGCTCACAGCCAAAACAACTACTTGCCCATGTAACCCTCAACTATAAGTCAGGATCCCCTCAAGCGGGCCTTGTAATAGTTTCCTGTTGGCTAAGTTGTGAGTCCAATCTGATACCCCTGTCCCAGTTCCATCCACAGAAGCATAAAACTAATTTTAAAGTTGCATGAGGCAGATTAGCCTAGTTCAGCCAAGCAGTGTAAATTGGGATGAGTTAGCTAACGTCTTATGATATCATCATCATTCTCATAACCCAGAATGGGTGAATAAGCAAAGGAAAGTTGATGGTACTAAGAATGGGGAGGGTTGGAGTTGTGGAGGGTGAAAGAATGGATGCAGGGGTATGTGCATGTCACTGTGTGCTGATATGAAAGGTTCGTGCATATGTGTGTACAAAAAGATAGAGTCATACTATAAGTAACTCACTAAGGGTTTCCCAAGGAAAGCAATTGTGACCACTTTAGCTCAGCATGAAAAAATTAGATGAGAACTGTCAGATTAGCAGCACACATATAACGTAACTAAGAGAGATTAAAAGTAATGTCAGTAATAATAAAACCACACATAGAGAAAAATAAAGATGGAAGTAGAAAAGGGAGAAGAAACAAACAATAAGAGGGAAAAAAGGTTAAAGAGATGCAGGGGGAGATAATGCAACAAACTAAAAGGAGTTAAACATTCAAACAGCTTCTTTTAAAGAAAACAAACCACTGCACATTGCAAATTTGCTGCTTTGCAATGCAACATGCAACTTACAAAATCATGTGCAGCGAGTGCAGTCAAATATGATAACACAAACATAGTACTCACCTAGCCTAGGCTGCCCTTATGGCTGGCACAGAGTAGCATAACTCCAACATACACACAACACCTCCACCAACGTGAAACTACAAGTGAGTGCAAACATAAGTAGGAAGAGAAGGAGCACTCGAAGGTGGGGAGAAGAAAAATAGATCCCCAAACAAATGAGTGTGTGTGGGTGTGGGTGGGTGTGTGATTGTGTATGTGTGTGTGTGTGAGAGAGAGTATGGTGGGTGTGTGTGTGTGAGGGGAGATCCACTCCAGCAGTGAACGGTATGGGAGAGCTCCGTCTCTCTCCCTCTTTCTCTCTCTGGCAACTGTGACGCGTCAGGGTTTCATCCAGACCCCTCCCTCCCTCCCACTCTTTCTGTCTCTCCCTCATTCGCTCTCTCTCCCAATCCCTCTCTTTTTCCCTCTCTTAATCCCTTGCTACTCAGTCGCCCCACCTCCCGACCCGAAGACTGATAAAGACTTAGAGCCTCAAGCCTGACACACTCCAGTCACACACAAACATGTGAAAATATGTATCTAGTACAGTGTTTGACCCTCACACAATGTTGATTGGCCATTAGCTATTAGCCATTTTATCTATGTGTGCTTTTACCTTAATTTAGATTTTATTCTTTTGTACTGTGTGCACTGTATTCTGTTTTCCCATGTCTACCTAAATTCGACAACACTGAAAATATCTGTGTCATCAGTGCCACTATAACACAAAATATGCCACTTTTTAATACATCAGTACTAAATACCTTTGCCTAAAATCAATGTGGCTTATAGATAGAAAAGTTTTCTGATTGAAATGAGGAAATATCTGATCAAAGAATCTGACCAAGCATTTAATACCAACTTTTCATACGTCACAGTTTGACATTCACTATGACAGATACATTGCAGTTAAAAACAATGTTTCAACCTGGCTCAATGATAAGGATTACATTAACTTACCAGTTGTGTGGTAGTTGTGTTGTGTTGCCACTTTAAGATGCTTCTTCCTCCCCAGCTCTTCCTCAAGTAGGTAGTACCATCCTTGAACCTCCTACAGCACACACACAAAGAGCGTGAAGAAATTTTGTCTGTGAGTATATATTTGTGTCAAGTGCATGGACATGTGTGCATGACTTTAAACTTGGGGAATCAACTTAATGAGAACTACATTTAAAATGAATTCTCTTTGTGAGTGCTTAAACATGTTGTGAAGAAACACACACACACTCACACACAAACTCAATTTGCTTGCTCCTCCAGGGCTGCAAACACTGAATACACACACACTCACCACTCACAATGCTTTAGCTTATTCTAGCAGCTGATGCCCCCACTTCTGCACTCCTGCACTATGAGCCAGATGGTGGGTTAGTGTGTGTGTGTGTGTGTGTGTGTGTGTGTGTGTGTGTGTGTGTGTGTGTGTGTGTGTGTGTGTGTGTGTGTGTGTGTGTGTGTGTGTGTGTGTGTGCGTGTGTGTGTGTATTTTTGTGTGTTATGTGTCTACAACTACTGTACGTGTGTTACATAAAGCCATGCAGGCTGTGGCAGAGGGGGTCTGACTTGTAATCCTGATGATGTGGACAGTCTTGCAAACAAGGACATACCAACACAGTTGTAAGCTCTGCATTTACTCTGTCACACATTTATTACACCACACACAAACACACACAGCCTTGTGTCACTTTCTTCATAGGGACCTGTCATTGACACAATACATTCCCTAGCCCCTTACAATAACCTTAACCATCACAACAAAGGGTCAAACATTAATTCTACCCCTAACCCTAAAAACAAGCCTTGACCGTCAAACAGCCATTTAAACTTATAGGGTCCAGCATTTTGGTTAGCAGGTTTAGTGGACTCCCGGTTTTTGGACCCTATAAATATAGTAAAACAAGCCCGTCTCCCACACACACACACAAACACACATACACACTGTCAGCCTCCTCTTTTGTACTAAATAATGTGATGCCATGGACAGTGACAATAATCTCCGTTTTAAAAGCATCTTATCTGAGTGGACAGATTTCTGCGGGCTGTGGGACAACAGGGGAGGATGGGAGATAGACTTGTGTAGAAGATTGGGGTAGGGGGGAGGGGCATATGTCCTGGAAGTCAGAGAGGGATTTACGCTATCGTTCAATATGACCCTGCACATGTGACAAAGGGGGAAAGAGTGGGGCAAAGAGAGCTGTTAGTCAGGAGGGAGACGGATGAGAGCTATGGAAAAAGAAAGTACAAAGCAAAAAGTGGCAAAAGGGTGCTAACAAATGACAGGATGTGACAGGCAAGCAGAGCAGGTAACAAAAATAACAGCTAACACTCATAAAGTCCAAATGCTTCTGAACAGAAATGAATGAGTTTGAAGGAAGGGCAGAGTGAAAAAAAGAGAAGAGAATAACGGATGTGGTGGAGGGGTTGAAAGATGTAACTCTGTGTGACTCAAAGCTAAATCTCCATCATTAGCATATTAAGCTAATTAAATATTTATTGGTATAAATGTTAGAGGAAGGAAGCCATAAGCCTGACTAAAATATCATTTTGTTCCGTTGTTTGTTTTTCTCACAGATGTGGATGTTAATGGGAACTACAGAAAAGATTTACTGGGGTGAGTTTAAGAGAGAACAAGAGGTTTTGTAAATTTGTAGCAGCTGTCTTCGTGCTTGTTTTCCACATGTTTTTTCCAAACATCAAATTAAGAGATTTATGTCAATGTCTAAGCCAGCCTGAGAAAAAAAACAATAATCACAGTAACAATAAAAATGCCAACTAATTTAAGGCCTTTTCAGTGAATTCAGTAACCAATTCGCATGTAATGCAAACAGTCAAATTTAGCTCTGGTGTCATCTTAAAAGCTTGGCTCAAACCGTCAAAAGTAAAGGCAAATAGCAGTCAAAAAAGATAGAGATGGAATTTTTTTATGAAACTTTCACTGTATGTGTTTTTTTCTGCAGTGATTTGAAAGAATGCCATGTGTCTTAAACCACTGTGTCAACAGGACACTCATATTTTCTACTACACAAAAAGCCCTAACTGTACTCCATTGGTAAAGGGCAGATAAGTGCAACAACTGATCCTACAAGTACAGAAACAGACAATTGGATGAGTTTCTCTAAGAGGTTTTCTCCAACTGTGCTGCTTTCTCTAAATACAAGGCAGAATCTGCTTAGTTTGGCAAATTATTTACTTAGCCTTAGCTAAGCAGTGACAAAACTTAGTAGGTGTAGCAGTGATTAGCAAATTAGTATACTTTCTGTATACTGTAAAAGTACTTGATAATCTTGTGTGGCCTTAAAAGACACGAATTCAGGCTAAATGATGTAATACCATACATAGTGCTGAGGCATTACATACCAAACATTTGCAATGGTTACTGCACTGACCACTGAAATGTGGATTTTCTTTTTTAAATGTGAAAACGTGGAAAACCACAGGAAGAAAATATGCACATCTGCAAAGGCAGGAGAAAGACAGTTGAATAAATTAGAGTTGAATAATTGAACAGTGACGGGAAATAGCTAAGATGGGCATATACTGTACAGTGGAAGAGAAGCTACTCTAACTCAACCAAAGAGCACGCTGAACTCTTGGACCTCACATTTATCTGCTATCACCTAAGACCGTTTAGGAAGAAAGACTAAGGGCCGGTGTTCTTCTATATAATGATGCAGGTGTGTGGGATGAAGTGGTCTCACCCTTTGTGGGTCTGTTGTTGTGTGTCTTTGAGTAGTTTGAGTGGTAGACATTCCCATCAGCCACAGCTGTACTTCACGTTTGGTGATGATTAGTGTTAGAATGCTAACTGCTTAATCTAAATGTTGAACATGGTAAATATCATATACCTTCATGACATAAGAAAGTTAAAGCGTTATTCATTCTTAGCATGATAGCATGCTGACAATAGCATTTAGCTCAAAGCAGTGCTGTACAGCCTCCCAGTATTCAGCGTTCACATCAGCTAGCCAAGCAAAGAGGTCAGAGCAATTAGGAAATGCTCAGTTTACGTGATGAAAGAGGATGTGCTGTGTAGACAGCACAGAAAACATCAAAGTGGGTCTTGTTGTCATTGCAGTACCAGTAACAACAAAAGTCTCCCAAGGTTACATTTTCTATTAAATGCAATACTCATATTTTGTTGATATGGTACAATGCATCTTTGAAAAGATTCGCTTTCATTTGTTTTACAGTAAGTAATGTTCTTTTACAAAATACATTTTTGCACTTGTACTTAAAACATAAGCACAGACATGAGATTCTGTGAGACTTACAGTAAAATAAGAAATGCGTCTGTGCATGTGTGTATGACCTATAACATTTCAGTAGAGAGAGTGACTCAAACTGTGTTTACTCCAGTATCTGGAGGCAATATTGCTGCGCAGTAACACTGGTAACCCCAAAGTGTTTTCTCTCAACTATTGAGGTCAGTGGGATTCATTCACACTGAATTAAACTCTTAGATTTGTGGTCTAATGGATGGACAAACACACACAGAGAAAAAGAGTAAAATTTAAAAAAAAGGGGCTCAGGCACTGTTTACAGAATGTCTTTATACCTGTAATCGCTGTGTTTAAACTTACCTTGTCCGGGTCCATGAGGGAGCACACACTAAAGCTCATGCAACCCAGCAGCGCACTCATCCTGTTGATACACAGAAAGAGAGAGACACAGAGAGAATAAATAAGTAGGATAAAAACAAATTAATCCCCTAAGTAAAGCTGATGCATCACCTAACTCAGGTCTGACATCTAAAATGTGTTTTTTATTCTCCAAAAGCATTCAATTCAATAGACCTGACAATAAATACAAACCAATCAAACCATAAAATGTTATACTGTTCATCTTGGTGTGAAATTGTCAAACATAATCTTGTCCCACATTACCGTACAGACTTATTTATTATATAAAGATGGGAAAGGGTTGATCCTTTGGGTGAAATCTGTATTGTTAGTGGCATGGTAAAACAACTAATTTTTTTTAAAAAGTTTAAAGCAGCAAAAATGTGATACTTGGGAATATTTTTCATGAATATGTGAACATACTTACAGTGGACAATATTATATTATGGGAGTTATGGGATTCTGTGTGTGAGGGTGGCAGAGTGGGTGGGGATGTTTAATTATGCATACTTGAGAAAAACAGTTCTTGACAACCTCCCAGCTGGACAGGACTAATGCCGCTGCTGATGCTGTTTTGAGAGCAAACTGGCCGTCAGCACAAATGAATACCTTGCCTTCACTTAGTAGAAGCCAAACCTTAGAATGAACCAGTGACCGAAAAAAAAGCGCAGCTGCATTGATAGAATTTCATAAAGACAATGTTGAGTTTATAATATCCCATTTTACCTGAACTTCTAGTGAGTCCAGATTCAGCTCTGTTTAAGCTTTTTTTCACCAGAATGGTCAGCTAATGGTATACAGTATATATGTGTACATAAGCGCACGTTATATATACATGGATCACTAAAGGAGAAAACCCTTGCTTCTTTTAGTGTGTGTGAAGCTATCAGTGTAAAATAGTAATAAAAAGAACATAATAAATAATGCAAAACACTTTATCCAAAGGATTCTGTGTTTTAAACAATACTGTAATAATCTTTTCTCTTCAAAGTTGCATGATCAAACACTGACCAAACATGGTGAAGCTTTGAACCTGCCACTGCTGAGGATAAACAATTCTGTGAAGCTGGCAGAAGTCCACATAATGTTTGTCTGGTAAAATGTGGATCTTTTGTAGATAAGAATAAGAGAAGACTGAGTAGAGGAAAACAAAATATGACACTGATACCTGGCATTCATTTAATTATAGTCTTGCTCCTATTACCAACCTTACCCCTAACATTAGCAATACTTTGTATCTGATAATTGCTGCTAGGGATGCCCAGTGTCTGACAGGAGTTTTCATTTAAGTGAAGCTCACTTTTTTGCTACATGCTGTGCCATTGAGTCCATGTTCACATTCAAGGATTCGCTGTGCTTGGTTGCAGCACCACCTTGGCCAATGTTCTGTGTTGTTTAAGAGGATTTGCTGAAGAGGCAATGCTGCCCACAAGTTCTTCACAGCAGCATAGCAGAGGGGAGGGTTGAATAAGCACATTTTCATGACATTTCAGGCTGAACTTGATTTAAAATTGCTTCTAAGGAACACGAGCAGCGCAAGGGTAAAGCTCACTCCTACAGAGACCACAGTTTAAATTGCTGGTTGGGGTGATTCCATGTTTGTTGTGGGTTCCAACAACCACAAGTGACAACATTTGCAGATGAGAAAGCCAACAAAGATTCTTCTTCTTGTTGCTGGATTTTGGATCTTTTTCTACTTTTTTTAGACATTGATGATTGATGAGCTTCTTCTACGGGTTTATGTAGGCATGTATATTGCCTGACGAGACCTTGAAGTGATCTCAAAGTATTTTGTTCAAGCAACTCTACAACAAAGCTGTCGATAGAGCTGGTCAGTGCTGTTCATTGGAGGAGACATACTGCCAGTGCTGAACGGCTGTCCTTGCATGACAGAGTGTCTGGAGAATCCATGGTTATGTATGAAATGGCTCTAGGTGGATTTGAAGTATGCGTGAACAAAGCCTGCTAAATAAAACTGTATGCACTATAACCATTCTGCTCAAAGAAAAGGGAGCACATAACTGTCTATATCATGTAGTTAATTTATACCTGATGCGAGAAGAAGGGCAGACTGCCCACGGCTTCCAATAAATCAAGTTATGACTCTTCTCAGCATAATAAAGGGACCAAACTAATATTCAGTCAAACAGGCATACACTGTATCTAGAAAAATGTTGCTTGATCAATGTGTTGTAAACATTTGTTCTTACAGGCTTTTCCAAATTAATACCAGTGGACATTTGGTGTGAATGAGGCTTAATTGCTTACCAAAGATGAGTACATCGCTCTTAATCTGTGTCCCAGAAACTGTCCCAAAAAGGTCTTTATCTTTATAATCATTCCATGATCTAAACACAAGCAATCATGTAAGCCTGTCCCTGTATACGCCCAGTACATCTGTGTATGTCCTTTCAAACACATGCTGTATGTGGTATTTTGTTTTTATTCAACTGAAAACAGAAAGAATCATTTAAAGAAAATTAAGGGTGTTCTGTGTTTCTGGCAAAGAGCCTTAAACCATACAAAACATTTTAAAAGTATTGTTCTTCGGTATTTCTAGCACATAGCAATTCTTTTCATCTGTCCTCTCAATACAACGTGGCACAAGAAATTTGTGACTCATTCAACCATATGTCCTCCATCCCCAGCAATGACCCTGTTTCAGCTAAAGTCTGGTGAGGCAGGGAGGCGAGAGTAACACATTCACTCTGCCAGATTCAGAAACAGCCATACAAAGAAACACACACACAAACACAACACAGACAAACACACAGTGCAGCAGCATCAATTATAAAATGTTATTTTACTTCCCTAGTAGGGAGCTTTGTTCCTGTGAACATGCACCGCACTCGCATGCATGTTACAGCTTCTTTGAAAACAAACATTTTAAATATGAGTTTACATGAAAAAGAACCCTCACAAAATAATTTACTTTGTGATCTCACCAACATTATCATCAACATTCCCAGCAGGTACCTTGTTCTGGAGTCAGAGTTCCACATTGTAAAGAGCAATCTCTTATGAAGGTCCCTTTCACTGACAACACTGAAAACAAAGGAAAGAAAATACATCAACTGGTCTCAAATTTTAAAGTATATTTGTGACTAACTAACTAGATGAACTGTTCTCACTGAAACTTTGCACAAACATTTGTTTGATGATAATGACACACCTGAGAGTCAAAAGCTGTGTACGTATAATGCGGAGGTGGACATGCTTTTCTTTACATATTTGTCACATCCAGTTATCTGGTGATATTGGGATATTGGGAAGGATATATAACATCCTTATATATCCTTTAAGCAACACTGGATTACACTCAGGTCTAAACTCAATCTTAAATTGAAGTACACCATTTTTTTAAATCTTAAAATGGTATGCCACCGTTCTAGGAAATTCAATGCTTGTAACAACTGACTGAATGCTTACAAGTAAAAGGTTTGTAAGAAGATTGGGCTCCTACAGTGAGCAACCATCCGAGTCTTCTGTCTGTCTTTAGGATCATTGTCTGGGAACATGCCAACCTGAGGAGGACAGCAAGTCAAACGTTCAGACAATCTAGTCTCCACCCTTGTCAAGGGCTTTTTTTATATCATTCTGTACAGAGGTATATACCTTAACATAAGAGTCACATGGCCCCTGGCACTCTTCCACCAAGCCCCTAGCCTCCAAAACTGTGAAGACACACAAATAGAAATGAATAAATGATGACTTTAAATTTGTATTAATTATATGCGCATTTCATTTCCAGCTGCAGGGTCAAAATGTTACAGTACAGACATTACACTGGAACCATAAATGCTGTGCTCCACCATAAAGCTTAGTGTGGCTCAGATCCAGTGGTGTACAATATTTCTGAATGAACACACTGTTGCAACTAAAACACAATCAAGTTTTCTTATGTAGACCATGTGTGCATGTGTTATGAGTCAAGCAAGTATAAAATGTAGAAGCATATTTGGCATTTGCACCGGCAAGCTGCTTTGATTGCAGAAAAACAGGCTGCCATGTTTAACACAACTTGGCTGATTCCCATTAGCTCACCCATATTTTTGTTTCTTGGTGAAGTATGTGCAGAAAGAATAAGAGGATGTCTGACTGCTGAAATAACAAGCTGTGAAAATGATTTGCAAAAATCCATTAAGTATTTCCAATGGCTGAGAACCCAAAAGGGAAATCTGCAAACTTTATAGAAACAGCTGCTCAAGATGTGTGAGTAAGTCAACATTCGATGCACTTTTTCACTGCCTTCATCATTGCCAGCAAGGTCATTTTACTGTGGGTAATTTATCCTCTGTGAGAGCACAGCATTAATTCCATCCTACTAGTGTTTGGTTCGAAAACATCACAGGGCTTTACAAGCTTCCACATGGGGCTCAAAAACCACATGAACATCGAGACAGGAGGCTAAGTCCAACAATCAAGTACAATTTTTATGCATTGTGTGTGCGTGATGTTTTGCAAATATTTTGCAAGTTATATTATGCAAGTCTGTCAAGATAAAATAATTCCTTATTTTCAGTAATGTCATAATTTATTGCATCTACACACCATGAGGTTGCCAGTCTACAGGGTAGCGTTTTACTCTAGCTGATTGCCAGTTCTGATGACCTCAGACTCTCACGAACAACTGATGACAATTGGAAATGTCAGAAATTTCACGCAATACACAAAGCTTCCAGCTCACTGAAAGAGTATTATTTTCCTTGGAGACAAAACATGGATGAAACAACAATAGTAAAACAAGTTTGGGTTTTACATATTGATTTATATTTGAGCAAAGTACAGCCACTGGCCCTGAAATAAATGTACTATTTCCCAGTGTATTTCCCATGCTTTTGTTAGTGATGTGTGAACAACCTCATTTCTGAGGACATACAGTTTATAATGATGGTGTTGTACTGAGTTGCATTCTATTGAGATGTGTTTTTAATATTCTGTCCTCCTCATGTATGCACGTTGGAATGGAAAAAAATACATTTCATTAAGTACGTCATGCAACATACAATAGTGGACAATAACTGAGAAAAACATCTAGTTTGGCATCTGATGAGTAAATGGCCGTTCACTCAGAGAAATGACAGGGGCACAAAAGACGCTGAGGGGGGACACTGAGAACAACAAAAGTAGGAGTGTGCACAGTTTGGTTGCTGGGAGACCAAAAGAAACAACCACTTCCATTGAATTCATGCACCCAGCTACCTTCCCACCTACATTTCTAGCCTTTTCTCCTTAGTGGTCACCTGTTGTGGTTTGACAAGTAATCTGTACTGTGCCATAGTGTTGTCTCCCCAACATCGAGCTGATTCACACACTGCTGCAGTGCCCACAAGGACTATTCAATATTTTACTTCATATGTTGCAAATTATACTGTATGTGCTATACAAATAAAGTTCTATGCAATATCATTTTTCAATAATTTGCAACCCTAACCCAATTTCACCAGCCTCAAGTGGCCACACACTGTTTAGTGTTGTCCAGTATGAAGTAATAGTACTCACCACTAACAACAAGTACTTCATGCTTCCAAATGATTGACAGCTTCAGCTGACCTTTTGAAAAATGAGAAAAGAAGGTTATGATGTGGTGACAGGTCAACAGTTTTAAAAGTACAGTACAACCCACATCAAAGCCAAAAAAGGCCAAACAAATTTAACGAGCTGTCTGAGGACCAAGACTTAGTTTTAGGGTTAGGGTATGGGGTAACAACCATGACAATCAAAGTGATGATCCTCAAACGTAAACTGCCAGCATTGATGAAACTTCGTTTCTAGAGGTTATTTTGGTTTGCTAAGTCCAAAGTCAATTTGACCATTGGGGACAGGAAAGAACCAGCACCAGAACCGGACCAGACCTGTATCTCTGGAATGGAATTCTTATTTTGCATTCCCGAAAAACATGTAAGGACGTTGGTTTCAAATTTTTTACGATCCCTAAGGTGGATCTCGGTTCCTAAATGCTTCAAACTTTCGTTTCGGAGGTATTTAACAAAACTGCTGATTGGAAATGAAATGTCTTACACAAAATTTGACACATTTTTCTGTCTTTCCAGACCCTGTTTAAGAATTGCAATAAATTTAGTACTATTTTGGAGCTGTGACAACAACCCATTCTGGGTTAATTAATTACACTAAAGGTAGCTTATATTGCCCTTTTCTATCGCCATGGACACAGATGAGCTGTTTGATGTCAGACAAGTTAACAACACCAATCTACTTGATGACTTTGAGAAGTATGATAATGTCATTGATTTTGCACATGATGTATCGCCTGCTGGTGTACATTCCAACACTCTCTCACACCCCCACCATTTTCTTTCATACCCTTTTGATGTACATGGGGGGTGGTGGAGTTCACCAAAGTGCAGGGGCTGATACTGCAACTGCAGGTACTGAGCCCCCATTATATGCATCTTAAAAACATGTTGACCTCAGTACAGGCCTGATGGCATCAGTACCCTAGATACAGATGGGTGCTAGAGAGTAAGGTCAGATGGAGACTATCATCTACTGATGTCTGCGGTACTCATCAGCACACAAAAAACATGTCTACAGCATTGTGCAGTCAATGAGGGATGCTATAGTGACATGTGGGCTATCACACCCAAACTTGCAGGCTGCCATCCTCTAAAGAGCATGGACCTAAATTTCCCTTTTAAAGACAGGCCACCAGCCTGTATTGAGTAGGTTCTAGGATTGAGAACTGAGCTTCTCAGCGCCCATTCTGGTGCTCCTAGGGGACCTGTACAGAAGGAATGAAGCATTCCCAATGTCTTCTTTCTGCTCTTCCTCCCCACCTGGCAGGCTGGTAGGTGCAATGTCCTTGAAAGGTGCACCTTTCACCATGCTTGCGTTCTGTTGCAGAAGGCAGGAAAGAATGTCGAGGACTGTTTATCGCAAGGATTCCTTGCAGAGAAACTGCACTTCCAGCCATCAAGTTCAGGCATATCAGGGGTAGAAATAAGATCTGGTGGGGTTAGGGGTAGAGGTTAAGGTAAGGGACTAGGGAATGTATTATGCCAATAACGAGTCCCCACTAAGATATTGACATGTGATGGCTGTGTGTGTGTGTGTGTGTGTGTGTGTGTGTGTGTGTGTGTGTGTGTGTGTGTGGTGCGTGTGTGTGTGTGAAAGAGTCTTTGTCTATCATCCGTCACGTTTTCTCTCCCTCACTCACACTTTCTGTCTGCCAGTTTCTTTCTTTCTCTTCTCTCCTGCAAGTCTCCTAGTGCTGTTAACAGCTCTAGGAGACTTGTTAGCCATGTTGACATGGCCACTGCTAACATTGGCTTTGTGCTATTCTAAATTAATCGTGCTCATAGCACAGTCTAAAGCTAAAATGTGGGAGCCTCGTTGTGTGATAACGCTGCTGGCACTTCAGAGCTTGGGTACACGGGATGTTTGTCGTTCCCACACTGAACTTGGCATGGTTTTGTGCTTCTGGCCACGGTAGAAGAACAAAGTGGAAACACTGTTTGAAATATCTTCCTGGTACGTCTGAACCTGAAGGGAGTTATGAAGCACCAGACACAATCTGCAAAAATAATACAAAGCAAACAGATAATGGTAAATGCAGACTGACAGAAAAGTTTCAGGTCAGCTATGACAACAACGCATGTGAATAGTGACTAGGCTGTAGGAAAATAACAAAAAAAATACAGTAAGGAAATACAATTCTAACATACAGTGTGATGCTTTTGTTTTGATCAGTAAAAGCAGAGCTAATCATTTGTAATCCATGTAATTAAACACCTTGAGGTGGTAGACAAAGTGTTAGACACATTAGTGTTATTGCTTTGTCTGGTTTAGCATTTTGGAAACAGCTGTTCATTTTCACAAACACCAAATCTGCTTTCTACTACCAAGAGAACAGCAATGCAGTTAAGTACTGTAAGAGGGTACTCCTTTCAAAAGAAAAAAAGTTCCAACATAAATCCTCTTGTTCTGCACTGCAAAGAAATTCATTTTGTTTAAGCGGACACAACATACTTACAATGTTGTTTAAATGGGGAAGAGGTATTCATGTTTGTAATAAACAGGCAGCAGGAGCAGGAGTTGCAATAATCCTACAATGGAATTCTTAAAACACTGCAGGTTGATACCAAGGAACATAAAACATACAGTTCATACATTGGTCTAATAAATAGAATACTTTTGCCTTATTTGTAACATCAGCTCACACAAAGAGAAAAACATTATAACCACAGGGTAAATATCAGTTATTTGGAGTGTTAACGATGGAAGATAAACATGCAAAGCAAAGGTTTTCAAAGACAAGGGAGGAAGGAGAGAAAAATAAGGAGGCACAAAAGAGGAGAGAGATGTCTTTTTAAAAAGCAGAAGGCCTGTAAGAATGGAACACCCACATTGTGGAAGCAGAGGTTGAAGTCAGTGAGAGTAGTAGGAGTGAATTAATAGGGCATGGCAGATGAGACAGCACCGTGGGTCAATGCATGCACAAATGAAAACACGCCCACGACACATGCAAATACACTCCAGCACAGCTGGAGTACAAGACACATGGCTACTGTGTACCCATCACACTAACCCTGTCTCCTTCAAATTGTGTTCATGTACAAATATTTGGGATTTTATGATTTTGGAATACACTAAAAATCTTGTTAAATAAGCTCTAAATAGGCTCTTGCTTATTTGTCCAGGTGAAGGAAAGTAAGGGGAAAGAAGCATTCTGTGTTAAAGAGATGTCAATCTTACAACCTTTGCAGAGAAAAAGAGAGAGAATGTGTAATTAAAATAATGCAGCATAATAAAATGCCTAGAATGAGACCTTTTATAGCAGCAGTAAAAAAAAAAAAAATGAGTCCCCTCAACAAAAAAAATATTCAGAGCTTTGGAGAGGCAGACCAAGTTATACTGAAAGACACAAAACTAGAAAATATTTACTACAAAGGAAAAAGGACTCTTTTTTTATAGTGTCTGCATTTAACATTACTGTAAAGACTCAGCTATTCACAAAGCTCCAAGCACCTTTCATGTACATGGAAAATTAAAAAATAATTTTCCTCGAGTAACTTTCATTATTTGCTCCACTTCCTCTTATGCTATAAAAACAGCTACTATCAATTTACAAACATAACTGGTTTCCACTTGGGGACAAAGCTGTTAATTGTTTCTGAGTTGGCCTACTTGCACTAAATTAAAAATGCCACTAATCTTTCATATAGGTTTCTTAAAGCACAGCACAGACCCCTCGTGTCATACCGATGTTGTTGTGAATTGATAAAGCAAAAAATCCATGTTGAACATGTCATTGTCCTCAAACTTCAACATCAAGTAGGGCTTAATGTGATACTTATTTCATTTCCTTTCCTCAGTGTTTTTGTTGAGTCATACTTATGCCACTCCTTTGTATGCATGAGCAATTTTCCTCTTCTTTTTAGTTTTGAATCTTGTTTCTTAAAGATGTCTGTTTGCTTCAGACTTTACTTCATTGACTGTGAAATCAACTGCCATTAATTCCTGTCTCACCTAACACACTTTTAAGTACACCTTTCATAAAATGAAAGAAATTTGTGAAATTGTATGTGGGGAATAAGACAAATGTTATTTCACCATTTGTCAAATAATTTATATTAAGTTATTCCATCAAGCTGACAAAATACCATGCATTAGTAATATGTAGAGAAGGATAATGAAGGAAGGAAACAAATAAAAATCAAAGCAACAAAAAAAATTGATGCAGGACACTAATATTGATATTGACAGTGGGTTAATCCCTATCTGACTTCTCCTCTGCTGAACTGTCGTTGTTAATGTGTCAGCTCAATCAGGCCACAAAGGGTTTAAAGCAAACTTTACACACTCACAAGCACCCAGAGCAGAGCAGACAGAAAACACATTCAAACATATATGCCGACATACTATACAGTGGTGCTCCCTTTACACTGCCAAACGAAAATCAAAAATATCCTCCAGCCATATGTCAGCTATCAAGGATGATCTGTTATTGATTTTCCATGTCCAAATATAAAAAACAGTAGCATCCATTTTGCCACTTTCTGTCACAGAAAAAAATGTTGAAAAATGTCCTTCTTTGTCACTGCAGCAGTGACCCTGTCATTGATGCTGTCACTCAAGATGATGTTTCTAAACACTGCTGTGTACCTCTCAAGGCTTCAGTCCAGATTTAATGCTGAAGACAACCAAAACTACAGAAGGTCAGTTGGTTCTCTTTCTTATGGTAGCTTCCTTTCCACTCAATGACAAGATCAATTCATGAATGGAATGCATATTATAAAGGCACACAATGTACCCCCAAAACATATCTTTAATGAAATTGCCTGAAAAAAAGTTAAAAAGTTCATGCTCTAGCTGGTAAGAAGGTTATGTAGTGTGTGTGTGTGTGTGTGTGTGTGTGTGTGTGTGTGTGTGTGTGTGTGTGTGTGTGTGTGTGTGTGTGTGTGTGTGTGTGTGTGTGTGTGTGTGTGTGTGTTTGTGGCTCCTCATTATCCAGTACCTCCCACTCCTTCTCTGCTTTAATAGGCTTTGCTGCTTATTTGTCACATTTACATTTGAAAACCTGTGTCCCACCAGCATCCAGTAAGGCCAAACTGGGGGACACTGTTGGTCTTTATGTGACAGTTAAAGTAGCCATTATCAGCGGAAAGGAGCAAGAAAAGAGACTGGACTTAATCCATGTTCTGTAACATTTTCTGTGAGAACGGGAGGGTGTAGAAAAGTTTGGAAACTGCTGTGTGCAGGATTCAAAGTTTTCATCTGGGCGAGCGCCAATTCATCCTATTTGATCCAAGGGGGAACAAAGAGCAGATTTGATGAGAGCCACACAAGGTGTCTTCTCGTTAAATTTCTTTTAAAGGGGCTTGTTATATAACTTCCCCAAACTCATCTTCTTCCGTGTTAGCTGCCAAAACCAGTGAGCTAGAGCTCTAATTGGAGGAGTAGATCAAGTTAATTGCATCCATTGAAATCATAGAGGGAGACGCCTATATGTCAGATGCCAATAAGTCATGACAGACAGAACAGCAGAGCATTATTTGATGGCTTCAAAGAGAAAGGTCTGGGGGAATTCAGTCTCTGGAACACTGCACATTTCATATTTCTAAAAGGCCTTGGCCTGTATTTAATATTTAATCATCTTGAAATGCTCTGTGCACTTTAATCATGACGACAAGGAACTTCCATCAATTACACGCAATCATTGTCAGGCTTATACATTCTGAGGAGGGGAAGAGAGATAAACGATCCATGCTCAGGGAAAAATATTGAATGAAAATACAAATAAGAGGTAAAAAAAAAGATGCTAAATACTAAATTTATTTTCTTGAGGAAAAAAATCTATACATGCAGTAACTGAAGGGTTATTTGCGGGTTAGTCAACAAGTAGAACGTCTAGAAAAATAAGTTGGTAAGACAGAGACATTAAGTCCTCTAATGCAAAGGAAGAAGAGAAGTACTGATAATGACAAAACGGCCTTCAAAATCCCTTTTCCTGTGAGAGTCAAAAGAACATCCCTATTTGGCAAATAATAAGCATCTAAAAAAACAAATCTCCATCTTGGAGACTAACAAAACCTTAATGTAAAAACTGCAGTGTCTATTTATTTATTTATTTATTTATTTATTTATACTCAATAAACATGTACACTTGCCCTTGGCATTTTTTATATACCCCCGTTAAGTTGGAATAGCATTAAATAATCTAAAATTGGTCTGGAGCTATTAAATGGAGAACAGGCTGTGGGATCCAGATTTCTAGGTTGGACGATCATTATCATTACTCATAAATACTGACTAGAAAGAGTGGGAATAAAGTACATGATCCTTTAAATGAGGTTGATCTCTAATCAAAGTTGATTTAAATCTTTAAAGTGTATCTTTAAGTCTCTCTAACCCTTTCTATTCTTTCAGTGTTTATCCATTCTCCAATGTCTTTTCTGTCATTCCTCTCTCTTTCCACCCTTCACCTATAACGTTTCTCTGCCTCTTCCTGTCTCTGCCTGAGGCACCCCAGTCAGTGGTGCAGTAATCAACTCTACAGTGTGAGTGTGACTGACAAACAAAAAGGTAGCAAAAGACACAAAAGCCCAACACAGAAGAAATTTAGCTCAAACCACTCCAGTCAGCAGTTATGCATCAAAACTTGTTAAGTCACTGTAATTTTCCTAGCAGAGGGCCATTTTCTGTTACTATTAGGTAGCAACAAAACATGTGTCCTAGTTGTTCCTAGCCTCAGTGTGTCAGTAAAGTTGGTTTGTTTGTTTTTGCGTTACTGAACGGTCTTTAGTGGGAAGATTTCATGCCTGTTCTTTTGTGCACTGTTTGTGTGATATGTGGATAAGCTACAGAAGAGTTTATGTCTGAAGAGTCTGAAGCATGAAGAAAATGCCAATAGAAGTGTCAGTGTGAACATACGGCTAAATAAGGAATGGAATTTGTGTTATTTTCATTAGCTAATTATCCGGTCTACAGGCATGATGATGTTTTCTGTATGGATTGTGATCACTTAATGCCTCCTGATGTTTGCATTGGACCAGAATGTCGTTGCCAGAGCAGTTCAACAGCTGGAACACGGTGAAGGGAATTGGGTCATTGCTCATCGGTTTGATGTGTTTCCAAGTGTGGTCAGCCGACTATGGAGACGTTACCAGGAGACGAGGTCAAGGTCACATGACAACACAGAGACAAGACCATTATCTTGTCAACTTGTCTCGTCGAGATCCTTGGAAACTGACATTCATCGTGCTGCCGAATCACCTCCATGATGGGGGTATGAGAGCCAGACAGCCGGTCACAGGCCCTATTCTCACTGCAGAACACCAAACAGCACGACTCAGCTTTACACCAGAACTGGCAACTTTGTCACTGGAGACCAGTTATCATCACAAACAAGAGCAGGTTAACTGTTTCAACTAATGAGAGGCATGTTAGGCTTTGAAGACGCTAGTGATATGTTGTGGAAGATGATGGGAATGGTCAGGCTTCGTCAGTTTTTGGGCATAAATGTATTACAAGTAGTTCAGTCTAGACCTGATCTATATGAAAACTGCAATGAGATTATTCCTGTTATAAAATTGGCGCTATATAAATAAAATAAAATAAAATAAAATTGACTCGTCCGTACAATATCATTGTACGAGTGATCAGGAGTATGTCACACCGTTGCCAGGAGTGTGTGAACCTCCTGGCAACGGTTATCAGAAGTTAGAAGTTGTTAAAGAATATTTTGTATATAAATGACTAGGTGTTTTATATATGTTTTCAATCTTTTTTTGGTCCATGTTTCTGTATGAGTGTTCCTTATGTTTCATTATGTTTCAGGATTTCTTTGACACTGTCTCAAAATGAACAAATACCATATGCTATGTTATTTTTTTCCCTAGTGAATTTTGTTGCTAAAAATATTATTTAAATAATATCTGTTGTTTTTTTTAGTAGTGTAAATTATAAGTGAAGGAAAAAAATGAAAAAACTTAAGTCAAGTATTCTAAACACATGAACAATTGACAACACTATATCATGAAAAGAACTGCAGGTTTATTTGTAGAAGGGGAAACAATAGTAGATAAGCTACAGATGCCCAAGCGGAAGTGAAAACATAAAATCCTGACCGGAACTACGGTTTTGGGGAACACTTGCGTCGCTTAACGATGGTTCGTTCAATGTAAGTTACCAACTTAGTTACATCCATAGTTTGAACTGGGGTTTTTGGAAACAATTGCGTCACGACTGCATAGTTCCAACAAAGAAAGTTGCTACTGTAGTTAGCTACGAGGCTTTTGGGAAATGCACCCCAGGTTGGTGGCTGTAATTCATTCTTTGGCAGTGAAAAACTTTCCCTGAATGTGACCACTAACCACAGGCAAACAACAGAAGCTTTCTGGAAGAGGTCAATCACAAGTTCAAAAAGGCACACTATCAGAATGAACAAAGGAAGATCAAGCATAATGCCACTTATCACAAAGGATTAACTTTATTTTTTCCTTACAATGCAAGATGTCAGACATGCCGAGCAACGCTTGTTAAAAAGGTCCACAAATCGCTTAGAATCGTCCACAGAGGAAGGCTTGTGATCCCTGATTTTGACTAGTGTCCTGCAGAGGACAGGTGTCCAAATTTAGGAATACCGATAATAATATAAATTTCTCTTTTTACTAGTGTGGAAATGAATGCTCCGAAAAGGCATTTAAAGTCAGCCACAGTCAGAACTTACCCCCAGACCACCTCCTGAAACACCCACACGTGTATCATAGGCATAAAATACAAAAGCCACCCCAACAACTGTAACCGCACCCCTGTAATACATTATCCATATTAATTTGTGTGGGTAGATAAATACTGGATAATAGATGAGGCTTTGGTCTTACAGTAAACAGAGCAGGTGCACCCTCCTCCAGTTTGGCTAACACCCTCCATAAATGATTCAGGGTGTCACCAAATAAGGAAGGGCAGGCTCATTACCAGACCAAAGGACTTGTTGCTACATCTGAGCCCCCTTGCTGCTGCGAGCAATATGTTTCTCACGTTAGACATGCTGCAGGATCGAGTGTCTGTCCATGTAGTGGTATGTGATACAATCCTTTTTATAACACGGACAGATTCCTTTACTCTCACTATGATGGATTAAGACAGACAGACACTCTTTTGTACTTTTTCCATTGATTTTGCACTAATGCATGCCAAAAGCCTCTTAACAAACTATCTCATACTACAGTCTGAAACTACAGTCCTCAGCAAAAAGTGAAAATGAATTGACCTCACCATGGGTACTGAGGAGGAAGGACGATGCCTCAGTGGAGTTGGCAGGGGGCTTCCGGAGGTAGACTCTGAGACAGGTCATCTTGGAGAGAGCATGCTTGCTGCCACTGAAGACAAGATGGTTTCAGCAACTACGGAGAAGAGAAGACAAGAAACTTGATGCTTGTATGTGTGTGTGGTGTGTGTCTGTCTGTGTGTGTGTATACGTGCCTTTAAAGACAAAGAAAATTAAAAAAATTAAATTGTTGATAATTTTCCACAGTTACACTACATGCTTTAGCCAGCATTTTCCACAGTTACACTACATGCTTCAGCCAGCGGTAAGATGTGACCTGTTAACATGGCTGGCATTTATTAGGCTCAACTTTAGAGATCTAGCAGTCAAGGCCAGATCACAGTAATTCATTTTTATATGCATACAATAGACATTCAGTCTGCACAATAGACATATTAACAGATATTTTTATTAATAATTTCATTAAAATGTACACAATATACACTAAAGAAAACAAAAAAAAACTTTGTTTCTATGTACTGTTTCACTGAAACTGTCCCTCTACAGCTTCCTCATTTACATAAGTGGAGAAGCCCCAAAATTTTATAATTATTTGCCCTAAAAGTGGACCAAACATAGCCTGTAAAGGACATACAGTAATAGCAACAAATACTAAGTTTGGTTTTACAGCAAAAAGTCACTATGAAATTAATCTACAACATTATTGCATACCAATTAAAGCCTTTTTGCAGGTTTCTTCAGAATATATGTATTAGTAATGTTTAATCTGCCTGTTGCTTGTTACTGCTTGTCATTGTTACTAATGAGCCACCTGCTGGTAAGGGATGGCTTTGAATTATTGTTACAGAAAAGACTGCTTTCTATTATAATACAGCAGTTTCCTGGTTTTCTATGGACTCGTTGGTTTAGCACCATTTGGAGCCAACCTAAGACAATATGGGCAACATTCACTGTGTACTTAGCAGCTGTCAGATGGATTTGAGTACTAATAACATGTGAGAGCCCAAGGTTAACTAAACAATGCCTGCTCAGTTTCCAAGAATTGATCTGGTGGATTCCAGAGGAAAAGTCTATCTACATGTATTTTAATGGTCAGAACTTGGTCATTTATAAATTAACATAGAACATTACCTTTAGCATTCAGTTAGAAAATGTTAGATGAGAAAATGGTAATATTAATTTAAGCCAACAAGAAATAAAAACCATTAACAAAGTCTACAGCTTCCCCCAGAATAAACTACAAAGATTAAAAAACATGTTACAGCTTCAATCATCAGTGACTATGACCTGTAGAAAAGATTAAATTAAGCCAGTGCTGTGATTCTGTGGCAGTAATCCAGATTACTTTCCAGCATGACTTAAAAACACCTCTGGGTGAAAAAGTGATAGCTGCAGTACATTATTTTGACATCTTGCCCAGTGGCAGTGTACCAGTAACCCAGAGATGAACTTTCCTGAACTAATCCTGATTACCAAACCGCCCACCCACCAAGAAAGCACCAAATCAAGCTTTAGAAAGATGAATTGCCTACAAATTCAGATCAGCAAGTATTGTACAAATAGAATGCTTACAACACCATGCACTCAGAGAAACTATTTTGGGATTTCAAAAAATATATCTCCAATGATCTCGTTCTACTGCCTCTTGTCCCTTTGAAAAATCATATTCATTTTCCTTTTTCCTCTCATTCTGTCCCTCCACAAAAAGCCCCTGATTCATTTGGCCCTTATCAGTTACAGTGAAGGGAAAACAAAGGACTTCTCTGAAACTCATACTCTACTTCCCTAAAGGGGAAACTGAGCAGATAATGCTTCTGTGGCATGGCATGATCTGTGTTAGGGGACAGACGCGGACTTCCATATGTCAGACACACACTTTTTAGGACATTTTTCCACAGACAAAAATACTAGAAAAAACGAAACAAGTTGCACAACTCCTCTCCAATATACTCTTCTATGTTTTCGGCCATCTTGACTTCACCAAGCCGAATAATAAAGTATAGTATATTAGAGAAACACTGGGCAACCTGTTTCATTTTAATGGCCTTGACGCCCACACTGGTGTGCACCTTGCTGCCTTCTCACAAGTAGAATATGTTTCCAATAACTCCATTATTATTTTCCACAGTTAAGGGCAGAGTTGGTATTGGCTTCTAGTTGTACTAATGATATCTTTGTCAGTACTTGCCAGGACAACATTTTACAAACACAGTGTAAACACACATTTCTTTAAAAATAAAATAGATCTAACTGTTTAAGGATTGTATATGAGTGATAAGTACATTTGGACAAAAAGAGTTACAACAGCTTATGTTAACACTCATTTGGAAAAAAAGAAATACTTGTACATGCAAATGTATGTGCTGTGTTGCACTACAGGACTGTGATTTCATTGATAAGGTAACCAAATGAGCCACGGTTTCCTCAGTTTGCATGGCATGTGTAGATACTGACTTTTGGATGAGGTCATATGTATCTGGGTTTACATGAGCCTTGTATTTATAGTCATTGTTCAAAGTTTCTTTATTACTATCAATGGGTAAATGTGTTGTGTTGACCATAAACTGTACCAAAGAAGAGGACGTAGCAGAGAGGAGATTCAGCTTTCCAGGGTTAAAAGCAAGACATCACAGCAATACAGATTCAAATGCCATAAAAACTAAATAAATTATAAATTATATTATATATATTATTATACTGGCGACCAGTCCAGGGTGTACCCCGCCTTTCGCCCGATGTAAGCTGTAAGCTGGGATAGGTTCCAGCCCCCCGCGACCCTGTACGCAGGATAAGCGGTTGACAATGAATGGATGGATGGATGGATGGATGGATGGATGGATGGATGGATGGATGGATGGATGGATGGATGGATGGATGGATGGATGGATGGATGGATGGATGGATGGATATTATATTATCATAGTATCAAAAATAGCATCAAGTACAAAAATTCCTAAGAATATTATCTTCAGTTGATTTACTAAAAATCAAGTAAAAGTTTTGCTATAAACTACACACACAAAACTTCCACAGGGTGACAAATACAGAATTTAGCCCAAGGGCCACTATTTGCCTACAACAGTTTTATCCCTTGCATGACAAATATCACAAGCAACCAGTTGTGGTTCAAAACCACAGAGCCTAGGTATATATAGCAAATATTCCCATGCCTCTGAAAGATTCAAGTATAATAAGGAAAGACAGTTTGTGCAAAGCAGAGAAGTGTGAGGAAGGATCAATATCAGGTGCGACTGTAAGACGAAGGCAGAGGTGAGGGAGACTTAAGTAGAAGAGAACAAGACATTAAGGATCGAGACGTTCCTTAAAGGGAGGAATTTTTGTATTTGCAACATTGGGGATGACTGTGCAGTTTTGGCTATGGTTTGGGGTGAATTGTGGAAGGGGACTAGAAAAGGCTATGTGCACTGTGCACAGCTGAACACCTGGTGGTTGCAGACTAGAGCATTAGGCTGCTTAATCAATGAACTGAGTTAAACACTATATAAGTCTAATAAATACATATAGTATTTATATATAGTTTTAAAACATAGAGGCAATAAGGTTACAGATCAAACAGACTTTAAAATAAGTATTGAAAGTCAACAACAGACATATTTTGATAATCTATTCATTGTTTGAGTCAGTTATTACACTTTCCACTTCTCATACATAAGGATTAGCTGCTTTTCTCTTTTTTATAGTAAATAAAAGATCTTTTGGTTTTGGACTTTGGTCGGACAAAACAAGCAATGTGATGATGTGACCTTGGGCTCCTTTTTGACAGGCATTGTTTTCATCCAAGCAACCAAATTAAACTGCTGTATCATTTCAGGATGGCATATCGCTTTTATGAGGCTCAGGATTGGCTTGGAGGGGTCGGGCTTGCAGATAATGCCCCTGCTCATCCTGCTCATACATTTATTTGACAGCTATAGCCACAAGTTACAATGCAGGTTACTTTTTACAGACAAAAATTGATTAAACTATCCAGCAGAATATGATAACACCCTGGAACTGGCACAAGGTTAAAATGTTGATTACATTTTTAAAACATCAGTAATAATAATCCAGTCACACAATGTATAATATTATGAAACTGACAGGAGTCATTATGCTGCATTATGAGTACTTTCACTCTTCATAATTTCAGTACATTTTGCTGATAATTCTTTCATGCTTTCACTTAAGCAACATTTTAATGCAGAACTTTTATTTCTTATGGAGTTTACAATATTATGTTGCTAATAACTCCACCACTGATGGAAGGGAATAGCAGACTAAGTTTTGAAGCATTAACAAACTCAAAAGGACAAATAATTCTTCTCCCATTCTGTACCTACAGTTGCCAGAAGATCTTTCAGAAAATCTTTGTCCTGCTCCTACAGTGAATTAAAAGGGCACATACCCATTTATGGTCTACCAAGTTTTCTGTACTTTTATTTTAATCTGTATCGTATTCTTTACATCTGCACTAAACCTATTTCCATTAGGTGCAGAATAACAACCCTACGCAGCACAAGCAAAACATCCAGGTTAACGTTAATATCATAAACACTACCAGGCAGTCCACGCAACATTCAGAGTACAACTTGAAGTTTTAACAAAAAATACAATGGCACCATCTACTGGAAATGTTATGAAATGCAATCTCTAAGTGTGTAAATAACCTCCTTATGGTAGGCTACATTTACTATAGGTTATAAAAGCATAAAGAATGCATCCGATGTATCCATGTTTATTTCTGATGTATATTAAATATGTATAATGTATTTCATATTTCAAATGTATTATAGAACTGCTAAAAAATTATCTCAGGTTTCTTAGGGTGATTTCACACCTGGATCGATATGTTTTGTTCCGGAACAGATACTTTGTTCCGAATCAATTAATTATGTCACTTGTGTTCACACCACACTGTTGGTCCAAATCGCACACCCTTCCAGGGTTTTCCTTACGCCATTACGTCACAACCTCATGCGTGCAGATCGCGCATTCCATTGGGGGACATCTCCATGACAACAGTTACACGGAATGAATCGCGGGTGGACTTGGCGTTGCAAAGAGGTGAACACAGCTCCCGGATGTTGCACACCACACATAAGAACACTGAAGTCAACAAGAGGGTCAGTGATAAAGTGAAAGAGAGGGGTTGTGAACGCTCCGTCGAGCAGCGAAGTTAGAAACTCAGACAGCAGTAGGCCTACGTTATACAACAATATAACGCAACAAATTAGCAAAATACGCTGCCGAAGATGTTGAAAAGTGATCTTTTAGCGTCGGTTGCCAGGCAACACATTGATTTGTTCCGGTTCGTGGGTCGGTTGTGTTCTCACTGCAAACGAACCGCTCCAGGGTTCGTATGGAATCGAGCCGAGACCACCTCTTCTAGGCGATCTCGGCTCGGTAGCTTTGTTCCGGTTCAGAGTGCGATTGTTGTGTTCACATATCATCAAACGAACCGGGCCAAAAGGGAAACGCCCCTTTGTTTCGGAACAACGTCTCCAATCGATCCAGGTGTGAAAGCACCCTTAGTTCCTGCAACAACTACATGTAACCACAAGATGTTGCAATGCCATGTACTATTCCACTATGTAACTGAACTTCAATCATTTTGTGCTTGTTTGTAAGTACAAGTACTCAAAATATGATGTGGGCTTTGGCGCTTCATCTTGAACACTGTTTCACTACACTGACACTCTCTGCATTTGCACTACAGCCAACTTCACACAGTACTTTATCTTCAGCACAAGTTTCACTGGTAATGATGCTCAAATGGTTGGGAAAATCAGTCTGTAAAATATATTTTCATTTAGAGAGAAAGAGAAATATGTTTGTACTATAACACATAATCTCACAAAGAGTAGAATGTAACTGTAATGTTAAAAAAAATTGTATGGCTAGACCTTTTGGTGATTTTAGAAGGCTAGAGTCTCTGGTTGTGTCATAATGAATATTATTTCCGTTTTGGGTAGATAAGTATGAACACTTGTCTGCTGCACGGTAAAGAAGATTTTGATTTTGTTTCCCAGCTGCGACTATTGGACTTCTGAGACAGTGGCTCTCAGTGGCAATCAGTGATAATTGAATTAAAGAATATTCCTTCACCTGCACAGTAGTCATTTTATAAACTTACTTCAGAAACATTTTCCTTGTCTGAAGCAAGGAACTGTTTTGTTGAAATATATATTAATAAATGAATTCCTGTTCTCTATAAAATAATGGAATACAGATAGGCTTTTGGTGATGTATTATGGCACTTTCTGCCGCCATTTTTGTTTGGAGGGGAGTTAAAAACATTTACTGTGCAGCCAGTAAAATTGACCATTTTTAATATTGCATAAGAGTTTATTGATATCCTGAAAACATCTTCAAAACAGACATAAGTTACTTACTTGTCAAATGTACTGCTAGGCTTTTTAAACTTTTACATTTAAGTGAAAAAATGTAATTAGTTTAGCTAACGTTAGTTCTGTGACTCTAATTATCTATGCAAAAAAGCGTGGCGCCGCAGTCACCCATAGCCTACCTTTTTACTTGAAGTGGGAGAAAGTTTGAAGTGGCAATTTTTAGATCAAACGGGAACTGAAGGCACTGTTTTGAGTGTCTTAACTGGCAGAGGTTGCTTTGCTAACACACATGAACCTTTTTCGGAAGATAAAATAGGATTTTTGTGGTTGCTCACTGCTACATGCCGCGCATGCGCTTCAGGTAACCATGGCAACTACGGTAGGACGTGCATGGCATCAACCAACGTGGCTAATGCAATAACTTACGTAAAGTTTCGGTTTTTAACGTAGTTATGTACTATATTGGGAGTTGAGAAAGCTAACTTTACTTTACACTAACCATAATAACCGCTGTCATTGCATGGACGTTAGAACGTAACAATAGTGCCACACACTACAGACTGGTGTCAAATGACACGGATGAGCTCTTATTGAACCCGGAAGAACAGGTTAGTGGGAAGGAGTCACTTCACACACGCTCATTTGAGTTAGCTTGATAGCTCTGAGTGAAAATTTTGCTAAATTAAGCTGTATTTCACAGATAATATTTGTATTACGAATGTGTTTCATAAGCTACCGTTCGTTAACCCTTTACAAGAAAAACTATAAAAACATCGACATATTTGCGTTGCTTTGATTTTAGCTAGATTTCACGTAATGGCTTCTAACATTAGCTAACGTTAAGAGACCTAAGCACTACGATCATAATAAAATCAACAATACTTTTGACCAAGGCTAGTAGTGTATTATAGGGAGATTGATCCCTGTCGTGAGAAGTATGAAAAAACAATAACAACGTTCATTCATTTATTTTTGACAGCCATGGAGTTTCTCCCAGTACTCGACCCACTTGATAAACCCAAAGAAGGAATATGGTATGTCAATGCAGATCAGTTTGTTACACTCTTGATATAAGGATCTAACTTTGTGTTAAACAAAGATTAAAAGTGCCTTGCTTAAATTGTTTTGATGTCAACAGGTATTCTTTGATACCGAGGGGAAGTGCTCCGGGTGTTAGTGTGGGTCACACGTGCACGTTTATTCCATCTGAAGATGGAGGAAAAGGAAGAATCCTTATTGTTGGAGGTGCCAACCCCAGCGGCAGTTTCTCACATTCGCATATCATAAATCTAGGTAAACAAAAAAAATTGTCCAGGCATATGACATCTCCATAGCTCTGTTTTATAAGCCACTCTTCACAAAATAATTTAAAATTAGTTTGTAATGCTTTGACTATAGGTACAATTTACAGTACCCTATAATAATAATAATAAAAATATAGAATAACATAGATAAAACCAAGTGCTTTGAGAGCTATTGCACCACTTTTGCCAATTTCACATACATTTCAAAAATATCTTATAATGCAACAATAAAATGCCAGTTATTTCACTTTAAAAAGTCTGATGGCGGCAGGCAGGAAAGACTCATGCCATTCAGTCTTACATTTTGGTGGGATCACCAACACTGTTAGAGTATGTACTTGGCAAGAGCATTAATGTGTTCCCTTCACATTCATATCATAGGTCTTTGTTTGCATTTTTTCCCTTTTTGACTCGTCAGATAATCATGAATGGGACATCCCAGAATGGGAGGGTTTGGAGTCACGCTATGAACACTGCAGCTTTGTGCCAGAGAGCTGCCCTCAGAGCTTGTGGGTGTTTGGGGGGGCACAGCAAAGCGGCAATCGCAATTGTATCCAGAATTTACAGTTAACAGGTAAATCCTTACTTAATTTCCACAAGTAATGTGTACTCTACATTAGTAGCATAGTACTTAACACACCATTACTCAAAGCATGTAAATCATATACTGTAGTGTTTAGTTGCAAAGAAAACCTACAGACTCTCTGCCCTCTATCATACATGTACATGTACAAAGGCTGTAACCAATTTTGTTGCTTCTGTTATGAAATTAAGTGACCACCATTGATTTTCTGTAAACTGAGTATGATCCATCATGTACATGTGTGTCCAGATAGTGGGTCTCGATGGAAGAATGTAGTAGTGAATGGCAAACCCCCCAGTCCCAGGACATACCACACCAACTCAGCTTGCCTAGGGGACAGACTCTATGTAATTTCTGGTGGGGAAGCAGGAGCTACACCTGTCTCAGATGCCAATCTCCATGTCTTTGATACAGGTTTGTGTTGAATAAACCACTGCTTAACAAAATTGTGATACAGAAGGGGATTTCAAACTGTGCACATGTTTAATGGCTTTTAAAGGTCCTACACACATTGCATCGCTGACTTCCTTCTTGTTTTTGTTGAACCTGTTAAGGCAGGCCAACTTATACTTTGTCCATATTTATTGATAAAAGGTGTTTGTTGACCTCACATGGTGTATTGTGGTGGTAATTTCACACATAACTGCTCTCAACTTAAACCCGAGCAGAATTCTAATCAAGAAGACTTTTAATATTTCTGTCACACTGTAAGCATCCAGTCTGTCATTGTGATTATATTTGGGAAGAAGATTAGAGATATTTATGATTGCAAAAATGACTAAATGAGCATTTTCTGTTTTGGTGAAAATTGATACCAAAATCATTTTATGAGATTTCACGAGGCATTAAAAAGTGCCATCATTTTTTTATCCTGTTAAAATAAAACATATATAAGGTAAAGCACTGATGTTAATAATCGTGACTGCAGTTTATTTACGTGTGCCAGTTCCAAGGACCGGTTTTGTGCATGCTAGCTCACTGGAATTGTAGACAGAGACATTAAAATGTAACAGAGCCGTGATTAATATAATTAGTAACACATGTGCTTTTCCTGCAATTACGAGTCAAATTGTCTTCTGCCAAAATAGGCATTTTCAAGGGTATGGTAATCCTCAATTTAAAATATAGCTAAGGAACAGATCCATGGATTAGTAATTTTGAAATCAAGTAGTGAATGTAAGCTGCCTGAATCATATATTATGTACACAGATGTATCTTTGATATATTTCCACTCCACTGTCAAACTTGGTTAACCATTTGTCATTTTAATAGCTGCCATTAAATAATGCATAATCCACACATTGAAGGGTCAACTATCTTATTCTGTCTCCAGATACTGTTCACAAAAAATAATTGTTACGATGTTAAGAAATGCTGAAAGTTTGTATGTGCCCTTTACAATTTGTTCCCAGTTAATTTTTACGTGTCTTGACCACAACAATAACCAAAAACGTGATTTTTATCCTTTGGTGTTTCCAGTATCTTCCACCTGGTCCCAACCAGAAACACAAGGCAGGCACCTGTCAGCCAGACATGGCCACATTATCATAGCAGTGGGTTCAAAGATCTACATTCATGGAGGCATGGCTGGAGACAAATTCCACAATGATATGTACTCGCTTAACACAAGTAAGCCAGAACTCTGTCATAATACGAAGATCAAAGTATATCTTTTCCCAGCAGTCTTGCATTTATCTAAGATGATCATAGAGGATGGAAATGTAGAGCCTTGGAATGGGAGGTTTGTTTTTAAATAAAACCATGTGTCTACTGTTTAAAGGGAGCATGAAATGGGAGAAAGTGCAAGCCAAAGGAGACATCCCACCAGGACTAGCAGCCCACTCAGCTGTGGCTCTGGGAAAGAACATCTACATTTTTGGGGGGATGACTGCAGATGGAGCCAGCAACTCTATGTACAGATTCAACACTGGTACACAATTTTTCAGAAGCCCTTAAAATATGTGAAATTTATACTTTGTCAGACACTGTTTATTACATAGATACACTTAATGGGGTACTGTACTTCATGAAAATCAGTGCTAATTTCTGAGTTTGCATAACATAGTTGGATGTTATATCTCCTATTTGCAGACAAAAGCAGATGGGTCCTCGTGAACTTTGAAGGGGATATGCCACCCAACCGCCTAGACCACTCCATGTGTTTATTGCCATGGAAGGTGTGTGGTGAGAGGAAGGGAGATGAGGATCAAGCCAACAGCCCAGCAGCCTCAGAGACAATACATCTGGCCTTTGTATTTGGAGGGATGGACACCCATGGTGTCATTTATAATGACTGTATTGTGACTGTGGTGTCATGATGTCCCTTCATGTTACAATATTCATTTACCTAAGTTGTAATACAATGTTTGGAAATTACTTGCCTAATTTTTGTTACTGGAAAGAGGAGAATTTTGTACTGGCAATATTAAACTATGTTTAGCAAATTCAGAGTTCTGAAGCATAAATATGGATGGTTGAAATGCAACGAAAGTTGAAATGTTAATCATTTGTGCCGGTGATTATTTCAGTGTTGGATACATATTCATGAAACAGTTGGTGGCCCATGCCAAATGTAAAATTGTAATAAGAGGCAAATCAAGTAACATTTTGTAACAAACATTTATTTCAATGTCTTTCCAGAAGTACAATGACCAGATTCAATAAATAACTTTTGCTGTTGCCTGTGGACATGAGCCCTTAACCCCACAAACACCTGCCCCTCCCCCCACCCTGTACACTATGTCCCTCCCCTGTACAGAACCCCATCAGGACTGCCTGAGAACAGCAGCAAGCCTCATTTCCGGGCTGACGAATATCTCCGCCTTTCAACGAAGAGAACACCTCTCACACACTGAAACTTGTTTTTTTAAAGTCTTTCAGAAGATTCAGTATGGTTGCTTGTTATCGCCACCCCTTCCCAACCATTCCTCTCACTATTTGAGTCCCATCATTCCAATATATACACATCTAGGTGCCACTATCAAGAGAGGCAAGGGGCGCCAGAAGAGTTGACTTCAAACCTGCCTACAACTCATCCTTCTCATCTTGCTCACTTTCGGCTCCCTCGGGTGGGGGTCCGCCCGCACTACCATAAAGCTTAGTGATAATTGGTTGAACCACCTCCTCAAGCTCCTTCTTCTTGGCCTGGAAGTCTTCCAGGTCAGCATCCTGATGTGACTCCATCCACTCAATCTTCTCCTCCACTGCCTTCTCAATGGTTTCCTTGTCTTCATCTGACAGCTTGCCGCCAAGCTTCTCCTTGTCGCCGATCTGGTTCTTCAGAGAGTAGGCGTAGCTCTCCAGCTCGTTGCGGGCATCGATCCTCTCCTTCAGCTTCTTGTCCTCATCTGCAAAGCGCTCAGCATCGTTCACCATGCGCTCAATATCCTCAGGTGTCAGGCGGTTCTGGTCATTTGTGATTGTGATCTTATTCTTGTTGCCGGTGCCTTTGTCCTCAGCGGTGACACGCAGAATGCCGTTGACATCAATCTCAAAGGTGACTTCAATCTGCGGTACACCACGAGGGGCAGGAGGGATGCCAGTCAGGTCGAAAGTGCCCAGCAGATGGTTGTCTTTTGTCAGGGGACGCTCACCTAAGGGAAGAGTCAATAAATTAATCTTGTGTAATATTCAGTTTCCATTAAAAAAAAGTTTTAAACCAGATTTGTTTAAATTCCTGTTTGGCAAGTTTACTCTGCAATGTCAAACTTACCTTCATAAACCTTAATGGTGACAGTGGGCTGGTTATCAGAGGCTGTAGAGAAGATCTGGGATTTCTTTGTGGGCACCACAGTGTTCCTGGGGATCAGCTTGGTCATTACTCCTCCAACGGTCTCAATACCAAGGGTCAGTGGGCACACATCCAGAAGAACCACATCACCTGTAAGAAGAAGATTTTTAGTAAACAGGATAAAGCTGGCAAGTTAAATGGAACAGATTTTACGATGTATGAGCAAGATGACTTACCAGTATCCTCCTCTCCAGAAAGCACTCCAGCCTGCACAGCAGCTCCATATGCCACAGCCTCATCAGGGTTGATACCCCTAGAAGGCTCTTTGCCATTGAAAAACTCCTTCACCAGTTGCTGGATTTTGGGGATACGGGTGGAGCCTCCAACTAAGACAATCTCATCGATGTCAGACTTCTTCAGGTCAGAGTCCTCCAGCACCTTCTGTACAGGCTTCATGGTGGAACGGAACAGGTCCTGATAAAGTAAAATGAGAATGTTAAAAGGTTAAATTAAAAAAAAAAAAAAGATTCAGTTGTTATAGTAATTGTATTTACACAATAGAACTGATGGATAACTTACCATGTTGAGCTCTTCGAACTTGGCACGGGTCAGTGTCTCGGAAAAGTCTTCTCCCTCAAAGAAGGACTCAATCTCAATGCGGGCCTGGTGCTGGGCAGACAGCGCCCTCTTCGCCTTCTCGACCTCACGACGCAGCTTCTGCACAGCACGGTTGTCCTTACGCACGTCTTTGCCAGTCTTTTTCTTGTACAGCTTGATGAAGTGCTCCATGACACGCTGGTCGAAGTCTTCACCTCCCAGATGAGTGTCACCATTGGTGGCAACCACTTCAAACACACCATTGTCAATTGTCAGAAGGGAGACATCAAAAGTGCCACCACCCAGATCGAACACAAGAATGTTCTTCTCGCCATCCTTCTTGTCCAGGCCATAAGCAATGGCAGCAGCAGTTCTAAAGAATACAAGTATAAAAAAATATTATAGGAGGAAGGGTAGGAAATATTTTTATTTTCAAAACAGACCAATATATTATTGACTTTTGACACTTACGGTTCATTGATGATTCTCATAACATTCAGACCAGCAATGGTTCCAGCATCCTTAGTAGCCTGGCGCTGGGCATCATTGAAGTAGGCAGGGACAGTGACCACAGCATGTGTGACCTGAGGAAAATATGACAACATTAGATTCAAGTACAGATAGGGTTTTGGTTTTTTTTTAGTGGTATGTTGGTATACTTTCATGTATATTTTGATGGACGGTTTTGTACCTTCTTGCCCAGATAAGCCTCAGCAGTCTCCTTCATCTTAGTCAGAACCATAGCAGAGATCTCTTCTGGCGCAAAGGACTTCATCTGGCCACTTCCAATGTCAACCTGAATGTGAGGTTTGCTCTTCTTCTCAGTAACCTGAAGAGGGAACAAGCATCAATATTAATATACCAAGTGTGTTAAGCAAACGAGGACCTTTAGACTCTACCACCATAAATCTTACATTCAAAATTGTCAAGAGTAGAAACTTACTTTGAAGGGCAGGTACTTGATGTCCTGCTGCACAGTGGAGTCACTCCAAGTGCGCCCAATCAATCTCTTGGCATCAAAGACTGTGTTCTCAGGGTTAGAGGTCAGCTGGTTCTTGGCAGCATCACCAATCAGACGCTCACCCTCACTGGTAAAGGCCACATATGATGGGGTGATGCGGTTACCCTGGTCATTGGCGATGATCTCCACACGGCCATTTTTGAACACTCCAACACTACAGGAAAGCATTTTAGAAATGATTACTTGAAAAAGGTAACAATTTCTCAATGTTTGATTTTTAATGTGTGTGTATTTTTCAGGTTGGGTGATAAAGTCCTATAAAAACATTCAAGGCATAAGTGACTTTATTTATTCTTACCAGGAGTAGGTGGTCCCCAGGTCAATTCCAACCACAGTACCCACACTCTCTTTCTTTTCGTCGTCGTCGGCAAACACGGTGCCGGCCACCAGCATTACAACCCACAACAGCTTCATCTTTGAATGTTTGAACTCAGCTCTATAAAGAAACCTGCGAATAAGAAATCTTATGTGAGAAAAACGTGGCCTTGCGTCCATGACGTGGGTTGTCTGCCTTTCAAGTTCACGAAGCTAATTGCCGGCTAATGGTAACGTTAATGCTTGGTGTCCTTTACTGAGATTCAGACCCAGTGGGCATTGCCAAGAAATCCCCAAAAAACGTTTAAAGAATATGGGTAACCTGGGTGGAGCACCACATCCTCTTCCGAATGTTATACACACCCAGACTACATTTTTTCCCCCCATTCGCCGGCAACAGTTAGCTAGCTAACCACGTTATCGTGCCTAGCACACATGCGAGAGCAAATACCTTGGCATAATGAGCAAGCATCAGAACTTTATTTTTGCAGTGGTGTTGGAAACACAGTGACTGTATCTGATTTAAAAAAGCTATTGTGTTGTTCGAGTAAATTCATCACATTGCCAAACGTTAGCTTAGCTGGCTTCATCATAATGAAATTGTCTTAAAATTACGTCGTAGAAGCGTTGTAGAAAATACAAATTATTACGTTGTCGCATTATAATACTCAATACTACGTTTGTACATACCTTAATCGCAGTATTGTCAATGAAGTAAAGGCCTTGACGTTGTCTCAACCGGTAGCAGCCTCTTCCTGCAAAGTGTATCTCTCTTCTTTACTCTAACTGTATTCTTTCCTCTGTGAAATGATGTTGTATGAACTGCGCTCTCTCCATATATAAGGCGTCACTTCTTTCCCGTCGTGGAGGCCCGCGATTGGCTGAGTGGTCGCTCGTTGGAACGCGCTGATTGGTTTCATTCAGCACGCTGGCCGCCGCTGATTTGCACACATGGGGACGAGGTGACGTCACGACTTTCTCTCCACTGTGCCGATGCTGATTGGCTTTCAAGCAGATTCAGGAGTGCAGTTTGAGCAACGTCATGCCACTCTTAAGACTAGGAAAGGGTGCATTTTCACATTTTGTACATTAGAAGTTAGTGCTAGTTTTTTTTTAAAATCGCCCTACATGTATTTGATTAATATTACTTGCAAAGTTGTGAGTGTTTCAATGAGTGCGCCTGTATGGACACTGTGTTGGTATCATGAATAGTAATGATGACTCACTGAAATGAGTAAGAAATGTAAAAAGCACACCCTGTGTAAAATGCATGGATAAAAGCATATCTTGTTACGTCAGATGTACTGGATTGTCTGAACGTTTCATCACTTTCAAATTATGGCATATGAAATCTACCTTGAAATGCAATCAGTCTGCAATAATTTGACTATCATGTTCTAACATAGCCACTCTCCAGCCTACTGTCTAAGTGACCACATATTGATCATGATGTACTGACTTATTTTCTACACTGTAGATTAAGGAAGTTGCAGTACAGTCTACAGAAAACAAAACCACATACACTGTATTCTCATATGCAATCTCCTATGTCAAACTTCTAAGTAGGTCAAGAGTGACTAACTGGTTGCCAAAGCCACACTTTATTCTATATGTACCCTTTCAAATGTGTAGACTGATTATAATGTTCACCCTTCGGACCTCTTTTGTTATAGTTGCAGGCCTAGTCGTCATTATTAGGCTTACCTGTATGTGGTATGGTATGTCGGGCTCAATATGAGGAACACATTGAGAGAAAAAAACTTTCTGCTTTATCTGTAAGGTACATCTGTGAGATTTCCAGAAACTTCCTGAAACGTAAATATTTTTGATTTCAGAAAAATAAAAAAAAAAGGCATAAAATTCCTTAAACTGTCCACAAATTATGGCCTGTATCTTGAAACAAGAGAGAATAAAGCATACTACTGCATTATTATAAAGAAAAGTATGACATATAAAATTATTGAACAAGACGATTTGTATTGTACTGGGAATAAGTTAAATATTATGAATATTTATGGTTTTGCTTTCTTGGAGGCTACTGAAGCTTTGACGTGTCCCTTGCTTTCTGCTGACTTTTTTCACCAGCAAGGTGAGTTAATTTTACGCTAAGGTCTCCTCTGGTCTCTGCCTGACTAGAGTGCACTAAAATAATTACTTATTTTGACCTGACTTGGTTTTCTATATATAGACATTACTTGGCTTAAAATACATAGAATTAATTATTATTCTACATTTAGACTCAAAAGTTAAAGAGAGAGCTGTGGATCACAGGGGATCTAAAAATTCTACACTTGAGCTGACTCAAATATTTTTTGTCCTACATTTTTACTTTTTGCACAGGCCTTCTCACCTTCTCTAAAAGAAGGAAGAACTATGACACCGCTGGCTGAATACTGGAGGAAGTGAGACAGATCAGATACGGGAATAGCTGATCCTCAGGCAGACAGGCATTTATTAATACACATTAATCACACATCAACATTAGACCTAAAGTGACACAATTTTTTGTATTTCACCAAATCACCAGTATTGTTTTTTGTTTTGTTTTTGTTTTACATTGTGTACATTTATTTGCAACTATTAAACTATTAAAATTTGCTAATTTTGTTTTCACACAGCAATGTGCAATCCAGTTTCTTTCACTTTCAATTACACAGTTTTGACTATTAAAACAACAATTTTCTGACATATTTTTCATGTACAAAGAAAATCATTTTGCATAGATTATTCTCTAATTATTGTCGCAGATGTGTTTATTTTTCAACAAAAAATACCCTCTGGTCCTCTGATAGAATAAATGTGTTGTGTAAATGTATGAAGCCAGAAATCACTTTATTGAATGCAGTTCATTGATATACATTAATGTTTATAATATTAATGTAGTTATTTTTCTTATACAAATAGTATGTGGTATTGTTTTATTATTTTTAGATTATTTTTTCACTACAACCTCACAGTAAAAATCTTAGACCTGACCTGGTTCATTTTTCTTTCAGTTTTCATGTTCCTTCCAGTGTCACATGGATTTCACCAGATGCTCTGCAGAACTCTCCAACTACATCTAAAATTGCATGTAAGTTAGGTTGCCAAAGTCTTTCCTCTTTCGTTTGTATTCGCCTAGTGATGGACTGTCATGATATGCAATGCTCAGAACTGCATATTACAATAATAAATATATAAATAAATACATTTATAATAAAGACAATTATGATTTCCTGTTTTTTGATCAACTGTTTCCTATTTCTATAAAATTAGTTGAAAAGTATAGAAGAAGACAAACTACAATGTGACAGATTAGACAAGGAAGACAAGTTACTAATAACACAGAGACAATCAAGTAACGCCGGGGTGCATTTTGTTTCAAATGTTGTTAACAGTAGACTAAGAATATGGCACCTTACATTTCAAAGTTAAACATATTAAGTTAATACATTAAAGAGGGATTTGTAAATAATAAAAAATAAAACAATAAATAGGTTAGATTTGTGTCCATCTAATGTCTGGACATTTTTGTTTTTACGTGAGGATTCCAGCCTGAGCGCTTCGCCCCCTACAGGCAGAGACACCTACAGACACCAAACTGATGACGTGGTTCGGTCCGTTGACCAGAGCAGCAGTATGGCCGACCAGAGCAGGCAAATAAAACTCGCTGCAGCTAAGAAAAAGGTAAAGTATTTTGACACTGACCCGGCTTAATATCACGGAAAGCATTGGGCCTGTCTCTCTGCTGCGGGTTGGTGTTGGTGGTGTTTTTTCCGTTTTTTTAAAAATGCCTGTATGGAGCTGGGGTGTTGTCATTACACGTCGACCGACCTCTGCGCTGTCGCTTGTCCCACCTCTTTCGCTACTCTCCAGGCTTCACTGCGCAGGAGAGACCGGTGTTCCTTCTGGGCCTCTATTGATAGCATTAACTTTTACCAGATTATGTAGACTATTTTTAGTTCCTAGAGGCAATTATAGCATCCCGCGTCGTTTAGTTAGTCGGTGATTAACTTAACTTACTCTCTTTGCTCTAGGGTTTCATGTGTCTGTCTAGCTAACGTTAAATGTGGTTATTAGCGAACCTAGATGTGCTAACTAAGGCAAGTTAACGTTAGCAAACAGGCTAACTAATGAATAGTGGGCTATGTGTGGCTGTAAGCTTTCAGTCTTGTCTGCAGGATGGATCAGTTATCTAAGAAAGTGGCCAACAAACAGCTATTTTAAAACAAACCATGAGCTAACATTGTAGCACAGTTAGCTGGATAGAATGACGGGGGCTGTTTTGACAGCTGACACCCCTTTTCCCTGTCCGGCTGTGTGCTTTAGCTAGATGTGTTGTTAGGCTACTCAGAAAGATGGCCCCATCAGCTGTAAAATGTTAGCTTAAGGAAATGACTCGTCAGCAATGTTTGCTGCCCTGGATGAGTGGTCGTGATGATAACATTTTAACACCAGCGTTTTAGACATGGCAGCTCCAGTAGTCACCCTATGATTCTCTCTGGTCCCCTACGACAGCTGTCAGAGGCCCCATGGCCAAGCTCACGCAGACAAGTGTCATTTAATGTTTACATGAATAAACTGCACTGCAAGATGATCATACTTAGCCACATTTTACAAACTTAATCTTGTTTTAAAACAGTAAGCCATTGAACTAAGAAGTCAGATTAAAAGTCAATACCTTGTTGGCAGCGGCTATACATTCCTAAGTCTACATTTGAATCCCTATGTTTTGAATAGCTGGTGTATTGTAGAAAATGGGTGCAGTCCATACTTGTTTCATCCAAGACAATATTCACAATTGGTAATTCAGATAGCTTGACCCTTCAGTGGTTAGTGATTATTTGCTCTGTGCAGTGTTGGTTGAACTTCAGAGGCCTACTACTAAAATCTGTGAGAAGTAATAACATAAAGAGTCATTTTGTAAAACAGCAGCAGGGGAGTTTTCTATCTAGTGGTCGAGACATGCTTGCTGCACTTCTCACATACTTTTTTTTTCTTATGTACTGCTCAGCTGAAGGAGTTTCAGCAGAAGGGCTCCCCTGCTACTGTGGGAGGAGAAAAGGGTGGTGGAGGAGGTGGTGGAGCAGGGACCAAGAAGAAGAGGAAGGTGAAGGGGCCGAACCAACACGATGTACCTTCAACAGACAGAAACTCGCCGGACAATGTGAGTCAGTCCCAGTCTTTTCCTTTATTTGCCTGCTTGCTGTCCTGACCTTGTTGGTCAAATAACAATCTCTCTTTGTGCTTGGCAGTCTGTGTCCTTTTTATTCCTGGTTTCTCTAACCTAGTGTTTTTTTACTGTTTGTATTTTTAAGTTGTAGCATTAGAAAACATTTAATATCACTGTTGGCTGCTTACAATAAGCACAAGTCATTGTTTTGTGTGTGTACATGTTATGCATAGCACATACAATCTGCAACGTTAAAATAAGAACGGCAGTATATATATATACATATATATACCTGACAAAGAATGATTAGTAATGGCCTGCTTGGCCCTTGATCACAAAATATTTTGCTTGTGCAAAATGATGCGGCTGAAATACTATCAAGTTGGCAAATGCTTCCCTCCCTGCCATCAAAGATACACAGTGCCAACAACACAGTAGCAGCACTGATGCGTATCTGCTGGCCAGGTTAGGGGGTGAAAATAATGTTTATTCAAGAAAGTGGAAATTGGACAAGAGACAGTTAATGCCGCAAAATATACTGACAATTTCAAGCACACACAGGTAATTGCATGGTAAACATTTGTCAAGTCATGCAACAAAGTTGGTCTGGAGAGACATAAAACTTAACTATAACACATTTGTTATAATAATGCGCCTTTTGAGAAATGATTATATTTGTGAACCAACAATAAGTTTAGTATATTGGTTTGTGTCTTATCAACCTCATTTTAATGGGCACTTTTAAAAAGATATGTCAGAAAAAACATTTCAATTTATATTATGTATAATTTATAAATTGTTTTTCAAGTGTTGCCATCATGAGTCTTCTCTCTATTCTCTCTCTATTAATAGCTTCTTGTTTTATCATGAATGCTGCTCTGATTTGAGGGACAGACTGTGGACAGATGTCTAGGGACGGATCCTTACCAAAACAACAATGTATATGTCTGATTAATAACAATTAAATAATCGTAATCATGGAACCAAACAAAACACTAGCATGTTTTTAAAGTGTCAAAATTGGAAATTAGGTATGTAAATTGAAAATTATTCTTGACTAATTTGTTTTGACTGGAGATTTTGGAAAACAAAACAAAAAAAAATGTCAGCCAAAGACAGTCACATACCTGTCTGTTTGAGCTCATGGACACTATGAATTTGCTTCTTTGCTGCTCATCACTGCTACAACATTTAAATATAAAGCTCAGTTTTACACCTCTTGTAAGCAAATTGAGCGCGCCAGTGAGGACACACTGTTAGTAGGCATGTGACTCCAGCACACAGCTTTCACACACAGGGGCTGACTTTCGGGTCAGTTTTCCACACACCATGTCAGCCAGTAGTTTTCTAAGCCTCATGGAATCTGACGATCGTCACAGCTCGAGAATTTGCTACTAAGGCGGACACATATTTGATTGTGCTTGGCCAAGACTGGAAAAACTCATGTGGTCTTAAGCATGATAAGCAAACAAATGATTGTAATTCTGTCAATAACCAAATAGACAGTTTTAGGGGTCAGAAATTAGACAAAAATAGTTACGTGTTATGATAATTCATGTTACAAAGATTCCCATTTCTGCCTGCTTCTTACCCAGAACCTAGTTCTTTGGCTTTTTAGTTAAGACAGCACCACCCAGTAGGCAAAGCATTATTGACAGAATATGACTGAATATAGGGACTGAAATTAATCGGCTAAAAACAGCAAAAAAAGCACTTTCAGTGTTTGACCTAATACTTCAAAAGGCGGAAGAAATTTTACCACACAATTACATTTGCATGTCTGCAGTGTGGAAGCATTTTAAAGTGTTTGAGAAAGACACAAAAATCGCTGTTTGCAGATACTGTTCTGCTGAATTGTCTCCTAGCACATCCACTCCATTTGTGGATCTGAAATGGTCTGACCCGCTTTGAATGTTTCTGTCACCGTTTATGAGAAGGCGGTCAAGCTAGCAGCACCTAAATTTGGAGGGCACATGTATTAAAGCCTTTAAGGTATATCCACTGAAATGGACCAGTGCAAGCTGACAGGCAGGTTAGCGACTTTATCCTGTCATTTTCTCTCTTTACAAAGACAAGCGTTGCAGAATGAGAGTCCTACCTGAAAAGGGACCATGAAGTCTTCATGTTGCGCGATACGAGAACCACTTACAACATTATTTATCAAATTGGGTCAAAATTAGCACAAGGACATGCATGTGTCAATGTCAGTTTTCAAAATAAGGTGTCTATACAGGATGGAAATAAGATTAAGTGGATTATATTCACAGAAAGTATAAAACATATTACATGTGTTTCAATTCATGTGTTTACTTTTAATGTCTTTCATTAAAAGTAAATGGACACATGTAATTTACTTTACCTGAATCTCTCGGGCCCACCCACCATAGTCTCTCCAAATCCTGTGGGAAACACTGAGTAAAAAACACATTTTGACTAATTTATGCAATGGTAAAAAAAGGCAAAATAAATTCTATTCAGCTTCGGACAAGAATTTTCATAACTTTGGTGTGTTAATTTATAGATCTGATTGTAGATTAAGTTTGAGCAGATAGAAATTTGTAGTCTGGGATTATGCCACTTACTCTCATTTGCATGTTGTTTACATGAGTCACTTTTTTTAGATAGGATTATTCTGATATATAAGTGGTATTGAAATATTTCTGACTTCTTGGACCGTGCACTCTAACCTGAGTTTCAAACACCCTAGTCACTTCTGGATCCCCTCCTACAAATTCCTTGTAGCAGCTGCTTCTCTGTGGCTGTTTGTCTGTATGTCACTTTCTAAATCGTTCTCTCCCCTGACACATCTCTTTCATTCTCCACCCTTGTTTCTTCTTTTATGTAGTTTGACAGTATTCTGAAAGCACTTAGTCAAAGCAATGGAGTAGTCCTACCTCCTTATGGCACCGGCCAGGTGAGCCTTACTTTCTCTTTCCTCTCTCTGTTTCTGTCATGCCTGATTTTTCTCTGCATTCCTCTGCTGTAAATAGCTACTCCTCGTGTGTTGTTAAGTATTGTACCTGACTTCCGCATTCTTACCTCCTCCTTACGTCAAGTGCACATATCTTTTGTCACACAGACAAAAATCAAATAAGGGACGAACTTGAATGCAACTTAGCATTAGTGTTGTGCTAAATCCAGAGAGCACGCTAATGTTTTGAGAAATGTCGAGGGTGTTTATCCCACTGTGGTTGGTGATCTTCTAGAGTTCACCATCTTATGGAGAAGTGCTGGGTGGATGGGCAGGGTATGCACAATGGGTTGCATGAGTCTCGGTACTTGCATGACTGTGCTATCTGTGCACCATGCAGGCATAAATCTGGTAAAACAAGACATGTATGTTTCACTTTTCAACTAGGTTCTCACACTGCTGTGTTTGTTTGTTTTTCAGTGCCTTATTTACCTGCATTCTTAAAAGTGTTATTTTGTTATTACAGATTATTAGAAATGTCTTGCTATTAGCTTCAAAGTCAGTAAGTGTAACTCAAGTAACAGAAGGGTTATTGTCAGCCATTCAAACTAATGGTGGCATTTATACAGCATAGTCTGAGGTCGTTCAGTGCTTTTCACTTCATTTTGCGAATATTTCAGAGAAAAAACAGCTTGAAAACCGCTTTCCTGCCACCATAACTAGAAAGGCTTGCAGTAAGGTGCTCTTAGACTGCTGACTAAAATGCAGTAATATGAACATGGAGTTAATTGAGTTAACTGAATTATGACCTCTATCTGAGTCAGTGCAGTTATTTCCATGCACGTAAACACATATTTTGTTTGAGACATCATTGCGGTCTTTCTGTTGCTCTTTCATCAAAACTGATGTTATTCTTGGCATTGAACCAGTCTGTGCATTTTTTGTGTATGTGTCACCTCAGACCTTTGATGACGTCGAGACCATGGGGTCTTCAGTTCCCCAGCTGCTGGAAGAGCAAAAGGGCCAGCCTGGTCACGGCTCACCAGTGTCTAACCCTGCTAGCGCTAACACTGCTACTAATCCTGAATGTGTCAGTCACAACAATGACCTGCAGGTGTGTGTGTCTCTCTTTTCTATCATATTCTGTGTCATTTTCCTTCTCCGTCTCTCAAATCTTATCTCTGTCATTCTTACTCCCGTATGTCTGTCACATCATAGAGCACATACCTTAAGTGTTAAGTCTTTTGCCAGTGGATGCATTTTTACTAAATTGTGTGTGATGAAAACAACAGATCCCTGCTCTGTTTGTGATGTGCATAATGTGCATTGTCATCACGCAAATATCTTTTATCAAATGGTCTCACTGTTTTTCTGTCTGTGTTCCCTCTCTCTGTCTAACTCTCTCACTCTCTCCTCCTCCTTCAATCATACTCACTTTCTGCAGGACTATCCTGATACCAACGGCAATGAGAGTTTAACAGACGATAATAGGTGGGTTACCTGATTTCTCACTGCCATGTGACACCCATGAATATTTTTATGAGAAAAATACACAGAGCAGAGCTTGCATATTAAAAAAGCTACTGCGGAATATACCTGCCAAGGTTTTGCACTATTATGCCACAGACATTTTTTTTTTGCAGTTAAACACTTATGTATAGAATTAGGAGATATAGATTGATTGCAAGGGCAGGAAACAACCTCTGGAAATAAGCTTGTTCTTTAAAGTAATTCTACCATCAGCATATTAAATATTTGTTCCACACACTAAAGACTACGTTAACATAAAAACAATATTTGTCATAAATTAGGTATAATAAGCAGTGCTACTGCGTGTAGTATATCCTGCTACTCTTGCCATTAATTACTCATGCAACAGAGTAAATGACATAGTTAATGTGTGTGTTGTCCTGCAGACCACTGTCTTCCACAGAGAGCCTGAGACAGCTCTCGCAGCAACTGAACGGCCTGGTCTCTGAGGTATGATTTTGGAACTGCCAGTTTAACCTGCTTCTCTCTCTCTCTCTCTCTCTCTCTCACTCACTCACTCACTCACTCACTCACTCACTCACTCACTCACACACACACACACGCATTTCTTTGTCCTACAGTGTTAGGCTTTTAACAATAACACACCACCACTGATGTGCACTTTCAACAAGGATATGTTGCATCTATTCTTGGCAGGAATGCACTGGAAGCAATTTAAAATTTGCCAGTTGTTCCCAGTGGACTCAAGCAAACTGACAGCATCAACTGGTGCACCAAACCAGCTTAATATATTTCCTCTCAACTTTGTTTGGTTTTGCTGTCAGTAGCAGATCACTATGGTTGCTTTTGGTCAGGTTTCTGAGAAACAGCTAACACTGACCTTCTGAAGGTACTACCTACTAACTAAAAGGATTAAGAAAATGAAAAGACACAAAAGTATCTTGCTGGTGTAATTGATAGAACATAGGCAAATATAATAAGCACAGTGTTTATATTTCTCTCAAGAAAATATGTTAAGGTATCTTTGCCCCACATTTTGGTGAAATGCAGGTGTTGCCGCTGCTAACTATAGAAATCTACAATGTATCCAGTTAGGTTCAGCCATAGGCTCGTAGAGACAGTTGCTTCTTATTAAAATACATTCATAATATTCCTTATGTTTACAGAAACAGTCTTATAAATTAAAAAAAAAGGTTTTGTTGTCATTTGGGACATTCACTTTCGAGTCTTTGAGGCTGCCCATAGGATTTGCATATAAACTTGAATGAAAATACATAATGCATTTTCTGTGTTAGAAGTGCATTAATGTGCGGTGTCTGTGTCGTTTCAGTCATCTGCTACGTACGTGAATGGAGATGGTGCACCTTCTGGCAATGAAAGAGAACTGGAGGTATGAGTGAGGCTTCAATTTTTCTGTGAAATGAAAACTTATTTTTGAAATTTGAGACCAAATTTAGAAGTCAGGCCAGTCATACCAATAGTATGTTAATGCCATACGATGTACATTACAGTGGTGATCATATAATATGAGGTATGTATTTCTGCTGTCCTCTGTGGGTTGACAGTATAAACAGGATTTCTTTTATGGGATCATCTTATCACACAATGCCTGCCTATTAAGTGAACCTCAATTAAGAATCAACATACTGTGTCCAGAATGGATTTTCCCTGACAGCATTTTATTATTTATAAAATTACAGTTTGCTTGTTAGCTATCAGTCTAAAATGGTAATCCTTATGTTGCAGCTCTGGCAGCGTACTCTACCCAAAACTCACAGACTCTTTGTGTGAGGGTGACCTTTGCGTAATTTAATTAACCACACAAAGCTACTATAAGTGAGCCCTGGGCTTAAACGTATCATAACGTGATAACGACAGTGCAAGCAAACAGTGGAGGTGTCTTTGAAAGGGGTGGTATTATGCTTTTTGGCTTTTTCTCCCTCCTTTATTGAGTTGTATATCTTTTTTGTGCCTGTAACAGGTTTGCATAGTGAAAAAGCCCAAAGTCCAGCCCAAAGGGAGTTCCCATCTCCCACAGAAAGCTGTGATCAGAACCACTTGAAAACGGCTCGTTTGTAGTCCAACCCTTCACTTCCTTGACTTGAGACATCACAATGCCAACGCGTCATAAAGCTTGCCAAGGCTGGCGGGGCACGCCCTCAAACGAAGCTAGTCTGAGCGGAGGCCCTTTGGCTCCACTCGCCTTTGTTTGGGTTTCCATTGTAGAAATGTTGGACCTGTACCTGCTTCCAGGTACTTTTTTTCATATCACCTCACCTCTGTCGAGGTTCCAAGCCAGCTGAGGGATACTAAAATGTAACATGAAAACACAACAGACGGCTGATTGGTCAGAGAGAATATTCACTATTCACTGCATCTTCATTGCACTGGACAGAGGACAGCAACAGAAAGTTTATTTTACAGTTTTTGTATGGATTTTCATCAAGTCCACTTCTGAGAAGTTTTGAAGTGAAAAATCAGCTGTGTAGATGTCAAATATTGACAGTTTTACGAGAAGTGATGGCGGAACAAAAATGTGATGAATTGGAGTTGAGGAGCTCCGCAAGTGGCGGCGGGGAAGCCTGCGTGTGAAGCCGGCGAGCCGCCCGCTCACAGAGCCCTCTGCTCCTGCCGTCACACAGACCGCTGCAGCAACAACGGCAGAGGAAAACACAGCTGGAAGGTTTTCATACCGCTTATCTGTCTTTACATTCTGAGGAATATTGAAACGTTTTAACTGTAGACTGTATATATTTTAAGAGCCGTGTGGATCGCTGGTGGGTGTGTCGCATTGAACATTACGTAGAGTCGAGTCTCTCAATTTGTGCTATGGAAGCATTTCCGGCAAGGCAGCATAGATCTTCAGAACACAGGCAACAGTTCAACGTTTAGTCCTGATGGTAAGATGTGGGACAATGGTGTTGTGTGGTTGTGGACTGGTAATAACTTATACCATCTGCTAGGTTACGGTTGCAGTCTGAAGGCTTTGATTTGGATCACACTACCTTGTTTCTTACAACCCGCCCTTCTCTGCTTCTGATTAACTAGTAGTCCTTACCTAGGAACTGCGCATGTGCAACTCCCAGCAAAGATATGGTACAAGTAAAATGCATCACTCTGTAGCTCAAGAGCAGAGAGTACAACAGATAGGCTGAAAAGAGGAGCTGCAGCAATGTGCAGTATGAGATTATGGTGTTTTTGAAAATTAAACCATGTAAACCTGTTCTGGTACAACCCAAAATTAAGATGTAGAACCTGAAAATGAGCATAATATCATCCCTTTAAAAATGTATTCTGATTGCTTCCTGCAGCATTTCAGGTAGTTGGATGATAGTTTATGCAAAAGCTGTTTGATGGCAAAAAATAGGTAAATATCACACAGCAATAATGGCAGTTTATAAATGAGCACAAGCCTTTATATAACTGTTAAGTGGTCTCGCTGGTGAGGGCTGTAGAAAATGTACTGAAACACAATGTTACCTAATTCTGTTGTGCCCCTTTGCACCATGTAATGTTATTGACCACAATTTGAGACAACTCTATGATTAGTCCATTAAGTGCAGCTTGGAAACTCTCAGCGGCTGCATATGACAGTTTGAAGAAATTAAGGTAACATGGATCCTGACCACATCTTGCAAATAATGCTCAAAAAGGTTGTAATGAAGGGTCCACTACCTTTCAGCTGGCTCCATTAATCAGTTTAACAACCGTCATTTATTTTTATTATTTTCTTCACGTCTCATTGAAAACACATTTTTGCACCACTTATAAAGGTTATATTGTCAGCCTCCATGTTAATAATTCACATTTGAATTTTCTCCTCCTCCCATGTGTTCTTTGTTTGACTTCTGCCACTGCACTTTACCCCTCTCTTTTTTTTCTTTATTTCTTTTGTCCTTTCCCGGATGCATGTGTGCACGTAATAGAGTCGGAACCAGGAGCTGGCAGCCGCCCTGGAGTCCAGCAACCTAACAAACTCTCAGCTCACTACCAAGCTAGACCAGCTGGTAAGAAGCTGTGTGTGTATGCATATTTGTGTGTGCATGTTTGTGCGATTGTTACCCCTGTCCGGCCATCCCACAATTACCGTATTTGTGTGCATTCTGCATGTCTTCTGGAGCAACCAAACGCTGGAGGTGGTGATGCATGGTTTTCATGTTGTTTATTTATTTTTCACAAAGGCTGACTAAAATACATTTATTTATTTAAATATTACAACTGCATAAGGAGCATTTAGGTGCACACCGGCCAGTGAAGGCTGTCACAACCTGATGGTAGAATCCTTCTTGTAAGCCATTTTCATTAACAGCAATAACCTCAAAGCTTCAAACAAATGCAAAATGTTAAAATAACAATAGATAATAGATAACATGTCAATATTTTGCGCTATCCCTGTCCTGTCTGGCATGCAGATGAGGTCTCTTGTGCCACAATTTTGCTAATGTTGTTACACAACAGTGTTACACAAAAATGTGTAACACTGCTTGGTTTATGAAAGAAATGATCTTTCCCAAACTTAAAATTATATCCTGTTGGTCTGGCAGGTGCAGCAATCTCAGGGGCTCTCAGATCAGCTACAGAAGGTAAGCTGTTCTTTCTCTCTGTTTGCTGGATTGTCTGTATTCATTCTTACTGAATTTTCTCTTCCTTAAAAAACCTAAAAAACCTAAAAAACATTGCCCGTCTCCGCCCATCACTCACTTTCTCTGCTGCCGAAACCCTGATCCACGCCTTCATTACATCCAGGATTGACTACTGCAACAGCATCCTCTATGGTTCACCTGCCAAATCCCTAAAAAAACTTCAATATATTCAAAACTCTGCTGCCCGCCTCCTCACCCACACACGCACCCGTGACCACATCACCCCAGTCCTCCAGAATCTTCACTGGCTCCCTGTTCCTCAACGCATTCAGTATAAAATCCTCCTCCTCACTCATAAAGCCCTTCATAATAAGGCCCCCTCCTACCTCACTGACCTGCTCCTCCACCACAATCCCACCCGCAATCTGCGCTCCTCTGACACCAAACTACTTTCGCCTCAAATCCGGACCAATCACCGTACCTGGGGTGACAGAGCTTTCACCGTGGCTGCCCCCTCCCTCTGGAACTCCTTACCCATACACATCCGAGATTGCAGCAACATGGACTCTTTTAAAACACTCATCAAAACCCACCTTTTTAGACTTGCTTTTAATCTTAAATAATGCTTCATTACAATTACTATTGCTTATTTATTTGGATGCCCCTTTGCTTTTATGTTCCCATATTACATGTTCTATTTACCGCTCATATATTTTTGCTTTGCATGTTTTTACTTCTTTAATGTACTTAATTCTTTTTTCTGTAAAGTGTCTTTGAGTGTCTTGAAAAGCGCTATAGAAATAAAATGTATTATTATTATTATTATTAATGTTCATTCATGAAGTTTTTTTCTTCCTGCAGGAGCGAAAAGAATTTGAACAGAAATTTTCAAAAGAGCACGGAGCCATGCGGGAGCAATTACAGGTAACCTTTTAACCCTAAACCATTTAACCGTAAATTGGATTTTGTCTGATGGTGCATTTTTAGAATTTCACAGCAGAAAAAAAGCCTCATTGCACTCCTACGTAATGTGTCAATGTTAATGTCACGAGTCCATTGGGTCACCCTGGTATAAAAGGGATTGAAATGTGAGCCGAGAACACGCCCTCCCCACCCTACTCACCCAGACAAGAAAAGTATAGTCGGCATTGCAAGGCTGAAGCACTGACTGTCATTACTCTGTAAACCGTAGTTTATCATGAGGAATGTGATGTAAAATCAGTGGACATTATCTAGTCTCATGAAAAGCTCTGCTCTTCATTTGTCTGTTCTCTCATAAGGTTCACATCCAGACGATTGGTATATTGGTGTCAGAGAAATCAGAGCTACAAACAGCACTACAATACACACAACAAGCTGCGCGGCAGAAAACAGGTGTGTGTGTGTTATAATCAGCTGTTCATGCACTTCAATCAAATATTTGTCATCTCGGCAAGACCTTACCCTCTCTCTTTGTGTGTGTGTGTAGCTGAGGCAGACGAGTTGAATAACCGTCTGCAGGCAACAAAGCAGAGAGTGTCAGAGCTGGAGAGAACTCTCTCATCTGTCTCAGCACAGCAGAAACAGCTTGAAAAGGTAACAAACATTTGCCGTAAGCACTCCCAGTAAACAGAATGCATTGAGACATGAATAATAGAGATGCAATATATAACACGTGAGAAACTTATTTACCTCACAATACGCTCATTGCATGCCATATAGATAGGCAGACAAACACAAAAGCACATACCTTCATGTTTCATTTCACTTGTTTGGAATAATTTTCTGAGATATTTTTGTGTGTCTAAGAGTCTTTTGTTATGTTTAATAAACATTTTCCTTTTTGTCTACAGTACAACAAAGACTTTGAAAAGGAGAGAGACAACCTGCGGCTTGAAGTGTTCAGATTGAAGTAAGTAAGATGGTATTTAGAGCCCATCAAATTGTAGGCAATGCACCAGATGACATGAGCAGGTCCTATTAGAATTTGGTAGGTCGAAATGATAAATAGTCTCCGTTTGTGTATTTGCAGCAATTTAAGTGAGGAGATGAAGCAACAGAATTCAGAGCTTTCAGAGCAGTTAAAGGGACGTGCACAGGAGAATGGAGCAATGAAGCTGGAGTTGGAAGTTCTTCACAAGAGGCTTGAGATGACTGACCTCGTATTGCAACAGGTGTGCCCAGACACTTTCTATTACATATGCGTCAAAACTCGTTGTTTTTTTAACAATTGCTGGAAGTGGTCAACACTATACACTATAGCCAATCTATGACAAAAGCCAATGTTTTGGGATTAGTTTCAATCTAAAGCCCTAAATGTTTGCTGACAGCTAGATGTAATTTCTTTCATGTATTACCTGCGTTCACTCCAGTGTTTGTCGCTTATATTTCTCTCCAGTGTTCCAGTCAGTCAGATCCCACCAGTGACAAACAGCAAGTCCAGTTACTGCTGGAAGAGAAGCACCAGCTGGAAACACACAATCACCAGGTCTCTTACAGTTATCTGCATGTGTGTTATTCTAGTGTGTGGATATTAATCCAAAGGGTTTTGAGTTGGTGCACAGTGTTTTGTCAACATTTCTAAATCTCTTATGTCCACAAAGTCATATTTGTTTTTCCCCTTTACATTTTTGATGTTGTAGCTGATGGAGTCAATTGCCCAGCTGCAGACAGAGAGGGACTGCTATGCAGAGCAGATCCAGGAGGAGGGTCGAGTATGGAAGGACAAAACCGAACAGCTGCTAACACAGGTAAACTATACATTAACATCAACAAAGACTGCAGTGTGACTATAAAAAAAACAAAACAAATGATATGTTCTTTGTTGTTGTTTTATTATTTTGTTAAACCAATTGATCTGTGACAATTTCTGTGTCTGCACAGGTTTCTTTGGTTGCAGAGGAGAGAGACAGAAACATCAGCCGAGTCCAAGAACTGGAGGCCAGCATCGCAGAGCTACAAAATGCTGCAGGTTAGATGTTCCCACTGTCTTTGCTTCTTCTTTTCTGTGGCTTTCCTGCAGCTCATTGCTTGATGTGAAGAACACCTTTTGGTGATAAGCTGTCTGATTGCCTGACCATAGTAGTGGGTTCCCCTCATCACCCAGCAGTGTATACCTGATCAGAGTGCTTCTGAGATCAAGGGGAGCAAACTCCAAAGTAGATTTAACCTCAGTCTGAGATTGAAACATGAAACTTTTTTTTTTATGGTAACATAATAATTTCGTTGAGCATAATCTTAAAAGCATTAATACATGAACAGCGAGTCTAAATCCTGGGCACACACTTGTGACACAGCTACCACAGTCTAGTGTGGTTCTCTGTTGCAAAATTATTAAACTTGATCATTCCCCTTCCCGCTCCAGTGTTGTTGTCCCAGGAGAGAGAAGCTCAGGATGTCGCAGAGCCGCAGCCCACGGGGCCCTCAGAGAGAGAAGTGGCTCTGCAGGAGGCGCTCAACACTCTTCAACAGGAGAAAGATGCTCTTACTGCACAGTTCCAGGGACAGGTATGCATTACACAAGCCTGAACAGTCCTATTGGGCTGTAGGGTTTTATAATGGTCTCATAACATTTGAAAGTAACACTAGATCTGTTTTTTACATAATGAGTTCAAAGATCTTTAGTCATCTTTGGTTTGGAGTTTCTGTAATCAGCCTCTGTAATATTTCCTCCAGCTGCGAGATAACGAGCAGCTGAGCCGCATGTGTGCAGAGCAGGAGAAGCGTCTGGGGGAGCTGGAGCGGCAGGTGGAGAGCCTAGTCCAGGAGGAAAATGACCGCCGGCGCATGTTGGAGGATATTCAGTCAGACAAGGCCACTATTAGCCGTGCTCTCACCCAGAACCGTACATTGAAGGACCAGCTGGCTGAGCTACAGAACGGTTTTGTCAAACTGGTAAGGCCTAGCTGTCCATCTGTCCTTTTTATTGACACATTTTGAAAATGCAGTTGATTATAGCTTGCCACCTTGCCTTAAATGCATTTAGATTCTGAATTTATCTTGTATCTTTTCCCTGATTTTCTTCTTTGTACTAATTTTGTGATTAGTAGCGCACATTTGTGTATCTGTAACATAAGTTCACAACATTCTCCTAATTTGAGAAAGTAGATTCTTAACAAATATTACCTCAGACAGGAGACTGCTGTTTAAGCCTAAGTTTCTGTTACGTCTTCATTCAAACAGACTAATGAGAACATGGAGCTCACCACTGCCATCCAGTCAGAGCAGCATGTGAAAAAGGAGCTGGCTCGCAGAATGGGTGAACTGCAAGAGGAATTACATAACGTCAAGGAGCAGGTATGGTCTCTCACACACTCAGCTTCTGTATGACAAACGTGGACTATCGTGTTGTGCCATTAGCACTTTTTTTGTCTTAACTATGCTATCTTGTGCAATCTAATATGTTTTTAGTCATTTTTTCTTTACTTGATGTCTGTCATACACCTGACAGACATCACAAACACAAAATAGAGCAATATATGATAATTGCATCCAGAAAGAGATTCAGTTATTTTAGTGCCTCCTTTTGGTATTAATTTTCCTCTTCCCTTGGCTGTAGCTGGAACTGAAAAGTAAGGAGACTCAGGGTCTGATGGAGCAGAGGGACCAGGTAGTGGCCCACCTGCAGCAATACTGTGCTGGCTACCAGACCCTGGCCTCAGAGAGGGAACAGCTTCACCACCAGTATCTGCAGCAGCTCCAGCTCATGGACCGGCTGCAGCACGATGAAAGCCAGGGCCGCGTGCAACTGGAGATCAGTCACAATCAGCTCAAACAAGCGCAGGTGTGCATTTCAGGATCACATGGCCATTGATGATATGTTCAAAAAGACATCGCACATATCCCATTCCATTCTGTTGTGATATTTTAATGGAGTGCAGCTAATATAATGCACTAATGTGTTTCTGTTCAGAAGTCTGTTCATTGTACAGTATGTTGATAAAATGCTGTGTAACCTCACCTTCTATTAGTGGCCAATTTTTTAATCTCTGACACCCTTAAACACCCAACATTATTTTAAATAACTCTCCCCCTATAGGAGAATTTGGAACTGTTGGTCAGAGACAATGAGCAGCTGAAGGCTGAGGTGAAGGAGCTGCTCAACAGCTCAGCTTTTGACCCGTCATCCAGAGACCAAGGTAAGATTTGTCTATTTGTCAATATTTCATATTGTGTTTCTTTGTGAAAATCAGTGCCAAATGACTTAAGTTCCCTTTACATGCATTTACATGCTAATGTGGTTGTGACCCACATGCACGGTCTGAAATTAGCACCCGCCAAATGCTAATAAATTGTTGGCAGCGGAGGGTAAAAAGGTCAGGCCATCCGCCATTTTGGCAGAGAGGGAAAACGCACGACAGAAAGACAAATATACAGTGAGGAAAATAAGTATTTGAACACCCTGCTATTTTGAAGTTCTCCCACTTAGAAATCATGGAGGGGTCTGAAATTGTCATCGTAGGTGCATGTCCACTGTGAGAGACTTAATCTAAAAAGAAAAATCCAGAAATCACAATATATGATTTTTTAAAACTATTTATTTGTATGATACAGCTGCAAATAAGTATTTAAACACCTGAGAAAATCAATGTTAATATTTGGTACAGTAGCCTTTGTTTGCAATTACAGAGGTCAAACATTTCCTGTAGTCTTTCACCAGGTTTGCACACACTGCAGGAGGGATTTTGGCCCACTCCTCCACACAGATCTTCTCTAGATCAGTCAGGTGTCTGGGCTGTCGCTGAGAAACACGGAGTTTGAGCTCCCTCCAAAGATTCTCTATTGGGTTTAGGTCTGGAGACTGGCTAGGCCACGCCAGAACCTTGATATGCTTCTTACAGAGCCACTCCTTGGTTATCCTGGCTGTGTGCTTCGGGTCATTGTCATGTTGGAAGACCCAGCCTCGACCCATCTTCAATGCGTTAACTGAGGGAAGGAGGTTGTTCCCCAAAATCTCACAATACATGGCCCCGGTCATCCTCTCCGTAATACAGTGCAGTCGCCCTGTCCCATGTGCAGAAAAACACCCCCAAAGCATGATGCTACCACCCCCATGCTTCATAGTAGGGATGGTGTTCATGGGATGGTACTCATCATTCTTCTTCCTCCAAACACGGTTAGTGGAATTATGACCAAAAAGTTCTATTTTGGTCTCATCTGACCACATGACTTTCTCCCATGACTCCTCTGGATCATCCAAACGGTCATTGGCAAACTTAAGACGGGCCTTGACATGTGCTGGTTTAAGCAGGGGAACCTTCCGTGCCATGCATGATTTCAAACCATGACGTCTTAGTGTATTACCAACAGTAACCTTGGAAACAGTGGTCCCAGCTCTTTTCAGGTCATTGACCAGCTCCTCCCATGTAGTTCTGGGCTGATTTCTCACCTTTCTTAGGCTCATTGAGACCCCGCGAGGTGAGATCTTGCATGGAGCCCCAGTCCGAGGGAGATTGACAGTCATGTTTAGCTTCTTCCATTTTCTAATGATTGCTCCAACAGTGGACCTTTTTTCACCAAGCTGCTTGGCAATTTCCCCGTAGCCCTTTCCAGCCTTGTGGAGGTGTACAATTTTGTCTCTAGTGTCTTTGGACAGCTCTTTGGTCTTGGGCATGTTAGTAGTTGGATACTTACTGATTGTATGGGGTGGACAGGTGTGTTTATGCAGCTAACGAGCTCAAACAGGTGCATCTAATTTAGGATAATAAAGGTGGCGTGATTGTCATGTTACATTCATGTGCCATGTTTCAGACCCTGCCCTCCTGTTCAACAGCATAATAGATAAATAATAATAGATAATAATATACTTTTTTGTTTCACATTGTTTATTTTGAAAGAAGTTTAACATTGAAACTGAAAACTGTAGTCTTTCGCAAGAAACAAGGACAAATTGTCATTAATGCAAATTATGTGACACCTTCTAATAGCAGAGCTGCAGCATCAGCAGTTTAACCTGAGAAACCTACAGGCAAGGAAAATAAGAGCAGCTGTAGTTGTGGCATGTACCTCCAGTGTGAAGTGTTACAGTCTATGACGACTCACACAATAGAAATGAAATGCATTTGTATTATTAATAGTTTTAATTTGTCATTATTTCATTCAGGCGACGGAGTGGAAAGTCAGTCACTGCAAGAGACTCCAAATAAGTCTTCCACCATAGTTATCCCAGAAGACTTTGAGAGCCAGAAGGAGATGGTAAGCAGGGTTCTTCCCCCAGAAATACTTTTATAAATATTCTTTAATGATATCATATTAACCCTTGCTTTGCCTTTTTATGACATATTGGTTACATGTTTGATATTGAAATTTACACAAAACATCTATGTAGCTTGAGCAATATTGTTGCTATACATTCATGCCAATAAAGCTGATTAAATTTGATAAATTTGAATTTGAATTAATGCTATGCCAGTGTGAATGATTTATCTTTAAGCTAAAGAACAATCAATGCTAAAAAATTAAATATTTAAATACTATATATGAGACAAAGGTTTGGCACTAGCCTCATTTGACCCCCACCCCCACCCTCCCCGTCCGCAGGAGGAGTTTATCCGAGGAGCTTTGGCTCAGTTGGAGGCAGAAAGGGACGAGGCCAGAAGGCAACTGGAGCAGGAGCACAGGCTCCACATGGCAGCCAGGCACAAGGCCCGGTGTGGCCCCGGGCATTGAGCACCAACACCACAGCCACAAGCCTGTTCATGACCACCATCACGACCATCATGAGCATCATGAGCATGATCACACTCAGGGCCAACATAGTCACTGTGAACACAGTCACGAGCATACAGGTAAGTGAGGTCTGTTTGGGTGCAAGCGTGCAAATGTTTTTACAATGAAACGGCAAAGACTAGGATAGTGTGTTTTAGACTATGGTTAAGCCTGATTCTACAATGGTTTCTGATCAGATAGATAAAAACATATATGTTGTGCATTTTGTAAACCAGCTGTAAACTCTTCAACCCTCTTCCCAGAAGGAGGTGTACCGGTGGAGGTTCATCAGGCCCTGCAAGCTGCCATGGAGAAGCTTCAGCAGCGTTTCACCTCCCTCATGCAAGAGAAAGCTGACCTGAAGGAGAGGGTGGAGGAGCTGGAGCACCGCTGCATCCAGCTGTCTGGAGAGACCGACACTATAGGTGAGACTAGAGATGAAATGTCATGAAAATCAGATTTCAAATCAGAGTTATAGTAATATAAAGGTTATCAGTATTATCACGATATTGTTAAAATGTGCTTAAAAAGATTAAAATGTACTGATCCACACACTGAAACCATTCCAACAAGTTTTATATTGAAAGCCACTAATAAAATTAATAAAAACACAGAGCTCGAGTTTACATTGGGGTTAGGCTGATAGGCGATGCCATCGTCCATCACATGCACATAAGATAACTGCTGCTCCCCCGCGAGCGTGCGTGCACCCGATGACATCGTCCGTCCTGATGTTTCATTGTAGACATCACCCAACCAAGCTGTTAGCAAGTCAAGCAGACAAACCAAAGCTAAAAGTTAACTCACCCTGCATTCACTATAAGGCAATTTTCTTCAATCAAGTTTCCCTCAGCAGTCTTATAGAAAAGCACTGTCTTCCGCCGTGTTGTAATTGACCCAAACAAGCCCACATTGAATACTACACATGCGTGCCTGCTTCTGGGAGACTGTCGATAACTTTGGTTAAAGCTGGAGAGTATTTGCTGTGAGTTTATCAAAGTTTGGTAACCGAACCCGGTTATCATGGTAATTAAAATATGTTCATTTCTATTTCTAAAATAAGTTATAATATTTATAACTGTCTGAAATTTTACCATGAGGACATATTTGTTGTAAATATTTATTTTATTACAAATGAATTTTGGTTGAGCGTAATATCTTAATACATTGTCAGAAAGATAAGAAACTGTTGATCACCATAACAATTCCTGTTACTCTGTCTTCTGTATGTCTTTCCAGGGGAGTACATAGCCCTGTATCAGAGTCAGCGGGCCATCATGAAACAGAAACACCAGGAGAAGGAGCAGTACATCAGCATGCTGGCCCAGGACAAGGAAGAGATGAAGGTACTGTATGGCAACATTTGTATTGAGAATAACCAATAATGCAGTCCAGTGTAGTTGCAAAAGATGTTTGTCTATACAGGGAAACTGTAACGGATGTCACAATGTTTTTGTTTTTATTATTATTTCCATCAGTCTTAAATTTTAACTTGGAAAAAGAAATTATGAATCTTATTCGCAATTTCCAATATTCAATTTGAAAAAGAGTATCTATGCAGCTTGTCTTTTGGAAAGCTCACAACACAATGACCAACACTGAAGCAAACACTGATCTTCACAAACTAGAATGATCTCATCAGTAATCATGTTTAATAGATGCTACTACTACTTTCGCGTTCTCCTCCCTACTTACATTTCTTCTGTATGTGCCCTTGCCTTTGTTTCTCCACTGTCCATCAGGCAAAGCTGGCAGAGCTGCAGGATCTGGTGATGAGGCTGGTGGCTGAGAGGAACGACTGGTACAGCCGCTACACCGGAGCTGTAGCAGGTGCAAGCACAGTGAACCCCGACCTGCTTCCTGTTAGGAAGGATGACATTCACCCAGACCACCAAGCACACCCACACACAGAGCTTAATGCTGTCAGCGGAGAAGGTAAGGGCAACCAGTAGTACTGCCCATGCTACATCATAAATCAAAGCAAAAGAAATACACCAGTCATGTGTTCAGAGGATAGGCTAAGGGTCAAGTGTGTCTTCTCTCGACCCACATGTACTAAACAGGTTGAGGTATTTACCTCAGTCAGGTTAGTGTTATAGTCAGAGTAAAGGTGCCGTCACACTGGATTACACAAGGGAAATGTACTTGCTTATTGTGACCAGAAGCAGATGAGACAGGAATAGCGTGGGTAGGATTGTAACCATAGTCTGCTAGTGGGCTAACAACAGCTTTGCACCAAGTATTTAATTATACAGCTTCTTATCAAATCCGGGAAGTGGGATTTATCTCTGTCACTGTCTTTGCACTAACTTCAGCCAAGCAGCATTGTTCCTTCTCTGCTGCTTATATTATTTCACCAAGTAGATATAAAACAAGAATATAAACAATCATTACTAAATAAATAGAGAGGTCAGTCCCACCCCCTTCTCTTCAACAGACTGGAGCTCGTGATTTTTCGTGTGATACTTTAAAAAAGAACTCTGGTGTGTCTCAATTGAAATAAAATGGGGAGCAAAATCCAGCCTGACAGCACCATAAGAATAATCAGATATGGATATGTTACCGCTATAGAGGTGTTATTGGAAGTCATATTTGAAATGTGTACAACTTTTCCTGAAACTTAATACAGCACATACAACAGTTGACAAATCCTGATTCAAAGTCTGCTGCTACAAGAAGTAGAGTGCTTTTGCAAAATGTGCAGGAAGATAGCAATTGAAAACACCACAGTAACAGTAATACAGAAAGATGGGGTTTGAGGTAAAATATTGGATGTTGTTGCACAAAGTGGTGTCAGCATCTATTATCAGTCGACATACTAAGTAGAATAGCTCATGAAAACAGCTTCATCTCAATGTCTTATTCAGACTGGAGTCAACATCAGAATATTGCACTCCATGTAAAAGTTCTGCTGTTCTTTGTTTTGAGAATAAAAATAGTATTTGTTCTTGTTTTTAATAACTGTCTTCCGTTTAGTATTTTTTTATATTTAGTAGCACTTCACCGTATTGCTCTCCCTTTTTCTCTGCTGCAGAAGCCATGGAGGTCATCCCTCTGTCAGAACCCACCACAGGCCTGGAAGCCCCCTCGTCCCAGACACTTTCGAGCGGGTCAGCCCAGACTGAAGCGAAACCCCTGGGGCCCAAAGAGGACGGCACTGCCCAGCAGATCATGCAGCTGCTCCATGAGATCCAGAACCCCCAGGGAGCGCTGAGATCACCACACTTCCTCGGAGAGAACCCCTGCATCCCCTTCTTCTACCGGCCTGATGAGCAGGACGAAGTCAAGATCCTGGTGGTGTGAGGTGTAGGTGTGACAGAAGCTGGTGTGTACATGTGACTGTGTGTGTGTGCGTGTGTATGTGTGAGAGAGATATTGGATATGTCTTGAAATCTGGGGAATATTAAATACCACAGTTTACCATGTCTGTAGCTTATTTATCATATTCACAAACACTTCTCAAGTAATGTGATACAACTGGTCACAGATGTGTGAATGTCTTTGACACAGTTACATTAAAATGCCCCATCCCTGTTCTGTGCATTGGCACTAAAATGTACAAGGTTAAAAAGAGTATTTTCTATTTGTTGTTTTTCTTCTCTATAATGCTATTCCCAGAGAACAGATAGTCAGAATTTCTTAACACAATCTGATTAGTCTCCTTAACACAGTTTTTAAATCCCATCCTTCCTCTCGTCAGCCGTCTTACACATAAGTGCAATAAAGGGGCCGTATATTCTCTCCCCTCGCTGATACAGTACTGAAAGAGCTGTCACAAATGAGCAGCCTGTTTGTGTGCAACTTTATTTTAGAGCAAATCTCAGTTTTACACAATTCACTTTACAAATGCCAAAAAAAAAGCTTCACGTTGGAATGTAATAAACCGAATATTTACATGCGTGCTTGTGTAAGTAGGGGAACTGATGATGGTGAATGGAAGAGATGCAGAACGAGGTCTAAATTGAAGTCAATAAAGAAACTTAGTGCACATAATAGCTATTGAAGTGTAAGCGCTGTTCTAAGTCAAGAGTCGGCTAGTTGCATGATCGGGTGCAGAAAGTAGCGGGCACATTAGTACTGTTCCTGAAACTACCTTTTCTCTACATTGTCTTTTGCCTCCCAACACTGAAAAAGGTTATGTGTTTTTACAGTGCACAATGTTAATATATCTGAAATGTTTATTTTGTTATGTTGTCAAACATCCTGTTAGACTGAGAGATATCACCACAGTTACGAAAACGTGGTGTCTAAGTCATTGAGGGGATGGATGCAATTTAAAGACCCCATGAAGAAACAGCTCATTTTAGTCCAAGTTATTAAGACAATATTTTTTACTCAGTTGCTGGAACATCTTCCACAGAGTTTCATTCAGAAAAGTTATGGAGCTCGGGGCCCTGTGCTGGAGGCCACATTGTTGTTTTCTGCATAACTTGATGGGTAGCCTATTAAGGTACAGTGACTGAAGTATGTGTTAAAATCTCTTTTTCTGCAATCTTGACTCATCTTTCTTCAAATATTCTGTAATCAGGTGCTCTGAGGCATTTGGTTGGCCTCATCACAAACACAGAACACACTCTCATCACTGAAGTCTTGAAAAAAAGATTTCTCCCTCATTAGAACTGCTCTCCCATAACTGAGCTGCTGTATTTCATGGGGTCTTTACTTTCCTAGACTAATTGACACTATGAATCAGAGCCCGTACATTTCTGTTACATTTGCTTGTATTCCTACATATCAACAATGAATTAATGCACATCCTTTACAACTGGACTGAGTGTATGTGACACGTGTGAGTAATCCAAAGCCGAAGTTTTGTCCATCTGTTTTACTTTTTTTGTAGAGTTATATCAGATTATATAAGTATGATTGCACTAAAACTGTACAAAGCTCCTTGTTCAGCTCTGTCCTCTCCGGCCGGTTGGACAGTGACGTTTCTACCGTAGAGCCTCTTAATAATTTCTGTGGAGGAAAAAGGGGAATCCTATGAAGCCACACTGTTAAGCTGAGGTTTCCAGTAGAAGCAAATTAATTTAATTGAACGTGTATGCGTGCGTGTGTGTGTGTGTGTGCGCGTGTGTGTGTGCAGTATTCAGCACTCATAGGATAAAGGAGGAAGGTGTGTAAATAAGAGTAGAAGGTGAAATTAATGAGATCGCTCACTTCAAGAAGTTGAAGTGATGTTATTCCCAAAAGTGTGGGACCAATCAGAATTTGAGAAAATTTGCAACTCTTGTCAAAACTGGAAAACAAAACAAGGCAAATCTGTTGTTTTCATATTGTGTAACTCTTGTATCGGCTAATAACACAAGTAAATCTCCTTTGGGCATTAAACACAAGACAATAGGATTCATACTTTTTTCACAGACATCACAGGTGTCTAGCTTTAACAGAGAGACTCTTGTATTCACGAATGTGGATTGGAGGATGGATTGATTGACATGTTGAGCTCGTTCCCTTTACAACTAACTAACAACCAAGAGCTGCGCTATCGCAGCACTTTTTTTTCCATTACAGATTATGTCATGGCACAAGGCCTCTGTTTTGTGAGAGTCGTTCCATGATTTTAATATGCAAGGACATGAGGGTCTCACTGCAAGTCATACATCGGACGTCTTTTGGAGGTATTTTTTCCCTCTTATTCGGATGTCTTAGAATTTTAACCCCTCTGAAGGTAGAGGACACATTTGGAGACAATTATTAATTATACTCTTCATATTTATCACTAAAAGCAACAGGACAGAAACATTGGTGCAAATTCTGGTATTTTAAGCAACATGTAATTAAAATATAAGGTATATAGAGGCCATGTGTACTTGGTGTTAACAGCACTGCGTCTACCCTAAATACACAGCACTCTGTTAGTAAGTGCTAGGGTTGTTGTCATTCTTGATGGTAAAGTCTCCCTTGCTTTGCTCGTAGCAGTCTGACACTATTTCTTTTTCTTTGAAATGTGTCACAAAGTATGATTTTGTTTTTGTTTTCCTTCATTTTGTTTTTGGGAGTGGTAAAACCAAGAGGTGAATATACAATAAAATTATTTTAATGTTGTTTCGGGGGCTTGCAAATTAACAATGTGGATAAAATGCCTTCCCTCACTTTCTAATTCACTGTTAAATATGTTATGTGATTGAAACAAATAGCAATGAGAAAGCATTTATTGTCTTTTCTGTAAAAGAGGTGGTGTATATACTGTAACTGTGTAATATATTGTATATTCATTATGCCTGGTGTGTGGGGAGTTAAAGCTGCTCAGCCATGTTTACTGGCAGTGTGGGCTGTGTGTATGTCTGAAAGTTCAGAGTCGGGTTGTTGGTGGTTACTGACTGGCTGTGATTTAATACAAAGATTGACTAAAAACCGAGAAAATATTCTATTTATTGGGAATAAGTTAGTATCTCAACTAATCAGTTTCAGTGTAAAATAGAAGTGACTTGGATATGAAGGATAATTCAACTGATTCGTTCGAGGGCTGCTTCTGAAAGAAGCTTTCAGATTTTTTTTCTTCCTTGAGTAATATTTTCTCCCCTTCTGAATAAAACTGATTGAGCAACTTAAAAACGTTGAGTCTCGATTTCTTTATTATTTTGATACAACCAACTGTCCTTCGCAGTAAAGATGCAGCAGACAGTTTGACTTGTTATAGTAGGAACAGTATTACTTATAACATTATCAGCAATTTCCTTATTTACACCTTTGCGTTTTTTTACTGACATGTCAAAATGTTTCCCACTCATAATCACAATTAAATACCAAATGTTTGAGTGTGTACCTATCTTGATTTTAGTGTTTGATCTAATGTTAGAAAACAGTGATATTTCCCATCACGTTCCAAAGCCCAAGCTGACATATACAAACTTCTTGATTTGTATGACAATATTAGATAAATATTCAATTGAAGTCATTTTTGATAAATAAATGAGTGACATTTTTGCAGATAAACTTCTTCAACAAAATCAGTAAATTGATTTTCAGCTCTACACATATTCCATATTGTTCATATTTTGATTGCAGCCAGTCAAAAAATAAATAAGTGGGAGACATTCTATTTATCTTTCCCATTTTCTTTTTACTAAACATATTACAATGTTTATAACTAACATATCTCCAGCCAACTGCTTATTTTCCTTGTGTCACAGGTTCAAACTAAGGTATTTTCAGTATTTTAAGTCTGACAATAATAAAGTTGCTCATCACAGTGCAGTCAAAATAAGTTTGACCCTATTGATCTAGGAAACAACAGCTGACAAACCAATCTAAACCAAGGGGGCCCAAAAATTACATCAAAACCCTGTAACATCCTGTCGCACATGAGAGATGTAACTATTGCTTAGATTATAAACTCAGTGAATTTAAAACAACTATTCGGCCCTCAGTAAAGCTACTTTGGCAGGTGAGCCTCGAAGGTGTGCTGATTAAACAGTGACGATCCGAGTCAGAAAAACACACTGAGCCATGAAACTTTTTGTTGGTGCAGATATGCTGCTACTGGAACTACAGTGTTTCCGCCGTTGCTTTACGTCATTAAACCACAGTTATGCACAGTAGATGCTGGTGCCAACAGGAAGCAGCCCTGTAGTAGTATTTTATTGGTCCAAAACTGGCCTCAGTGCTGTCCATTCCAATCAGCGGGGTGGCTTCGTCCAGTAATGTACTCTCTGTGATCTAAAATCAAGGTCCATTTAGTTGTTTTTTTTCTGGAGCTTTTGACAAAGGTGGATCAAAGTGTATTGGCCCCAGCTGACATCTGATTTCACCCTGAAGTGCCCCTGTTTGCTCCAGAGCACTTCATTGGCTGAGTTTTGAAAGATGCGCAAAAATGGAAGCAGAGTCTTCACAATAGGTTTAAGGACTGGGAGGACTTGTTCCCCCCGCAATAATTAATATTGTTGTCTGACTCTTTATTTTCGTGTTTGCTTTTTCAAAGACAATTCTGCTCCAAGTTGATTTGATGTTAGGTAAGTGTTGTGGTTATTTACAGTACATGCTTCACCCAAATTGAAGGAAATGAAGGTTCTAATACTCGCTGTCTAAAGTATGGCCCCTGATACAAAAAAATCCTAGGTCAGCCCTGGCTTTTGACTGTATCCTACAGTTCTCATCAGCAGAGGGAGTTCACTCAATTGTCATGGCACATATATATGGACTTATAACCACTTTTGACTATCATCTGTGTGCGAATATAGAAAGCTCCAGAGCAACTGGTAAATGGACCATTAGGTAATATTGTGTGGACATCAATTTCTTGTTTCAGTGTTTTGTGTTTAGTGCTAATTACCAGATCGTGCTAACATGCAAAGTTAAGACGGTGAACATGGTAAACATTAAAATCAGCATGTTAGCATTGTCATTGTGAGAAAGCTGATACTAGCATTTAACTCAAAGCACCAATGCTAACAGCCTCACAGAGCTGCTAGCATGGCTGTAGACTCTTAGTCTTGATAGTAGCCTAAGAATGGTGAATATTGTAATTCACTGATTACTACTACAGCAGTTGTTTATGTTGAAAGCTCCTTTTATTCAGTTCACCTCCTTCTTCAGATCCCTTGTACTGTAGCTGTTCTGGTAATGTTTACCACCACAAAGAGACAAGGAGACAAAGAGGAAACGTTCATTCAGTACACTCAGGTTTTTAATGTGTTGAGAAAGCGCAGCAGTCCTGCAGGGTAAAGTCATTGATCCATCCACAGCAGATTGAACAAGATGCAGGACCTTGTTGCTGCAGGAGTTCACACATTCACACTGTCCCTCTCTGCTCTTCTATTGAGAGAGACGAGAAAAACAAAACAAACAAAAAAAACCTCTCTGGTACAAGCTAAAGTCAAACAACCTGCCAACGTCCATATACATCACTGCATTACACATTTTAATAAGTTTTTCAAATATTATTTCCTTAGACATATACTTGTTTATTCATAATAATTTAAATACCCAGCAATTTCATACATTGCAGACTAAAATCTCTAGACAGTGGAAGTACAAGTCCCATAATGCACCACACATATACATAATAACACATTAAGATATGTCCATAATAAAGTATTTACTGTTAAATAATAAGTAGAATATTCTTTGTTGTGTTTGTGTTGAAGTTGAGGAGTATTAAGATGCACAAGGGGCCACTGAAGTGTTTCAAGTGTTTTTTAAATGGCTAGAATGACATCAATTGAGGTACAGATATGGGTTTTTGTGGCTGGTGGGTTGGTTGCTTTTGATGGGGATCAAAATACAACACGTCACACTAACAGCAGAGTTCTGTGGCAAAACAGGTTGTGAAAAGTTGGGTTCAACTCACAGGCTCTCAGACAGCGACGTGAGGGTGAAACAGGAGGAGCGTTTGACAGTTTTATGCATAGACTGCGGTTGTTTTCATGTTCTCACTCACCCCCATGACCACTGAGAGAAGGAAGAAAAGAAAAACAGGAAATGAATGAATGAATGGCAGACCTGGATAAAACGCTGAAAGTTTTCCGATTAGTTTATCAGAAGATTTGATGCATAACGTGATCGAAGCTGACTTAGAAACACACTCCAAATACTTAAAACCTTTTCTGTTAGGAAACTTAATCCCTCTCATTAAAAAACATGTATAAGGAAATTATATAACAGTCACAGGGTGCAAACCAGGTCACATATTTCCTTCCTCTCAGTTTAAAATGTACTCAGATTTTTGTGTGATTAGTGTCAAGGATTTATCTGCAGATGGACTTCGTGTATATATTGCACTTTCTATTTAGATCCCGCCTTGATAACAGTAGTTAAGTTTTTCTGAGGAGAGGAGGAGAGTGGGAAAGGTGTGATGGAAGGCGCCTCTTTAAGCCAAAAAAACATTGGGAATCTATTTTCTTTGTTGCATAGCATCTGTGGAAGCACAGCGTTTTCGAGAGGTGGTTGTGATACATATATATAATACACATACATGTTTGATTTTACAGTTTTGTGAAGTATTTGGAGTCTACAACAGGCATAAGGTCCCTCGGTCGCTCCTCCATTCCTAGTGCAAGGGGAGAAAAAGGAGGACGAGGAGGAAAAGAAGGGATGTATAGCAGTAGCCCCTGCATGTATAAGTAATTGAGAGTGAGGAGTGTGTAAGTGATCCTTTCCCCCTTTTTTCATTAAAGTCCTCCTCCCCTGTGTGAGCTGAGTGACGTGATGAGTTTTTTAGAGAGGAGGTAGATGGGGTGCAGGTAGGAAGGTGATCTGGTTTGGCTGGCTGTTCATTGAAAAGGGAAGAAACAGAGAAAAAATAAAAGAAGGCCTTACATGGCAGGGTGAAGTTAAACATGAAAAGAGAAAACAAAATGATGAGGAGACCTCAGGGAAATACCTCACATACATCGGATATCACATCAAGAGCCTGAAATGCTGTGAGGGAAAGAAGTATTTTCCCACATGACTTCACGGAGAGCAGAGCTTCCACAAAAAGAATTTCAAAACAAAATATCTGGGATCCACCAACTCAAAATGTTGTAAATGTTGTCATTTTATCCTAAAGTAGCTACCATTTTTTAAAACTCTGCTTTGAAGACATCTGGTTAAAAATGTTTCTTCTTAGAGCATGACTGGCAGCACAAGGTGAGTGAGTGGCACACTCACAAACTTATATTTTTTTGGCAAAGTTTATATAAAAACAGAAAAGAAGTCAGAAAGAAACACAAGATAAAGCAACCAGCCAGAATACCCCTTAGAAAGACTAGAGTATACTCAGGCAAAAAGTCATGCTAAATTTGTCTCCCATCTTAGGTTTGAGAGCAAATATTCTGTATGTATTTGCTCGTATAGATATATGTGTGTGTGTATTTATGTACGCTGGTGTGCATGCATGTGTGAGCATACACTCACAAATTTGTTTCTTATTAATTATTTCATATTCTCTACATAGTTCATTGGAATTCTGGGGGGTGCAGCATGTTCGTATGTCAGTCATGCAGGTGTGTTTCAAGTATTCTGCACGTCTGTATGGAACAGAGGGGTGGAGGGCGGGGTGGAGGGCGGGGTGGAGGTGTTGGGAGAGAGAGTGAGAGAGAGAGAAACATGGCTTGTTGAAAGGGAGCAGGAGAAGGGAGCCTGCTCAGGTCGGGTGTGGCAGAAAACGACAGGAAGGTGGCACTGTTGTCCAATCTCTCATCCAGAGGTGGGTCGGACGGACGGACGGACGGACGAAGGAGGGAGGGAGGAGCTCAGAGGTCTAGTGGGTTGGAGAAGGTGGGGGTCTCCGACTGCCAAGCACACAAACACACAGGAACGGATAGAAAGAAGAGAGGACGGGAACAGGTTGGATTAGTGTTTTCTAGGTGTTTGCAGTGTTCAGGTCAACTTCAACTTAGGGTTTATACTTCCATTAGATTGTTATTTCAGGGCTCCCAATGTGTATAATCATGCACGTACACAGAAATACACTACCTTCACCCACATAAGACAACCACCTACACCATGAGGTAACACATGGAAGGAAACCCAAAAACACAAACAACATCAACAAGGTATCAGGCTCAGTTAACATGGCCACAATGCAGGTAATGTATGTTTGCAGTCGAGGCCATATCCAGGCAGTATTACTCCATATCCGAGTGTTGCCTACAGTAGCATGCACTTATTCAGATTTATTAAGCTTTGTCATTGTATTCTCTGAAAGGCAATAAAATGGGCAAACAGACTATTGTTGAAGATTTTAGGCATGGATATTAACGTACGTTAGCATACGTTTAAAATACCCTCCAACACTAAGCTCCCACTATAGGCTTGACATAAGATCATTACCAAGTAAGCATTTGGGAAATATGTTTATTAGCTTTCCTGCTGAGAGTTCGATGAGAAGATTGATACTACACTCTAATGTATGTACGAGATAAACAAAGCTACTATCAGCAGCCAGTTAGCTTAGCTTAAGACCAGAAGCAGTCTTGGCCAGATGTAGAGTCTCCGCTGGTTGACAAACATTGAAGACAGGACTCCAGAAATTTACTGTCCCCAGCCAAGAAATAGTGGAGCGCACAATCCCTTGTAAATGTATCTTTGGACAGAGCAAAGCTAGCAGCTTCCTGCTGATTCTAGTCTTGATTCTAAGCTAAGACTACTAGCTGCTGGCAGCAGCTACATATTCACTGAGCAGATGTAACTTGGATTGTTTCATTTAAATTGTTTTTAGAAAAGGTAAAACTATCTGATATTTTCCTAGAAAAAAGTTTGGGACCTGCACAAGCGTTAAATTCCATACTGTACAGTGATATTGACAGAAATGACTCTGAAGTACATCATCAGACACTCAGAGACAAATTTAAGGGTGGGTGGGATGCCGCGGCCCACATACATCACATACAACATCAATACAAAAAAACAACAATCATTTGAATTGAATCCCGTCTAACCCATTGCTGCTAAAATCTGAGAAAATGCCTCTTTCACAAGGCAGGTTGGCACATTCTGACATACTTATAGCCCCTTCAATAAATAAAAATCAGCATCAACTCCGAAAGGCTCAAACACTGATGCAAACACACACACCCTCTGAGCTGGCTGTGTGTTTGCCCATGCAGCACTCTGAGAAGAGAAAAGAAAAGTGAGAAAAAAGAAAATGTCATGCAGTGAAAGACTTCTGAGAGGAAGAGAAAGGAAGTGGTGATGATGGTGATGATGATGATTGCGGACAGTACCCAACGTACCAGAAACGTTCCTCATTGGTCAGTGATAGTGATTCTGTAGAAGGAACCATAGTCATGTGTGGGACAGAGGTGTGGTGAGGAAAAGAGGGGTGTAGAAGGAGGAAAAGAGAACAGGAGTGCAAACAGTTACAGTGCAGGAAATGACCAATGTCATGTGCTCAGCTCTCACTTAGCACAGACCAGAATATGGGATGGAAAGTCTAAGTTCACTACTGAGTATTTTGAGTGAGGGTTTTGTCAGGATTTTCACATACTCCCCTGTCTGATTTTGAGGCCGCATGTGCCAGTGAGAGCTTCGCTCAGCAACGTTAGTGTCCTACTTTAAAAGAGTCAAGCTGCTACTCTGAGAGTGAATAGGTCCAGGATAAAAGAAAGTTGGCTAGCTCACAAACACAGGCAAGCACAAGGCAGATACAGTTAACGGAGAACTGGAAAGAAAACCCACACTTTTTTCAGTCCCCTCTAACGTCCATTCCAGTCACTGACTTGCTTTAAAGAGCAAACATCTCAAATAGTCAGATGGGACAGGGGTGAGGTGGGTGTAAGTGATGAATAGTGAAGTGTTAGCAATCACTGGTGATGCCTGACAGTGTGTTGATAGTTCCAAGTGGTGGCAGAAAGGTATCAACAAGTTTAGATGAAAGGAGGTAAGTCAAATGTTTGACCTAACCACGAGAAAATGAGGAAAATAATCCATTGATCATGAGTTATATTATGGTCTATCCATCTATTTAGGGATCTCTATCAATCTATTCATCTTCTATCCTCTATCACAACCAGTACTCTCCACTTTCATTACCTCCTTTATCCCCTCATCCGGGTGTCTTCACATCCCCCTTAGTAACAGAGAGTATCCACACTTCAGGTTGAATAGCTTGTCATAATATTATAAGCTGTGGTTTGGATGTTAATGTCCTTGTAAGACCAACTGAAACACACTGTAATATACGTTGGTGTGAAAGAGGGTTGCTTGTTTGAAAGAACTCTCATGTTTTCACTCACCTAGGCACACTTGGGGGTGCGCGGTTAGGCCGGGAGGGCACAGTGGGTGGTGGCCCACTGTAAGGGTCTGGAGAAGCGCCCGGGCGAGACGGGACGGGGGGTCCTCCAGCAGGAGGAGGCCCAGGTGGAGGCCCACGAGAGCCTGGGCGGGCCGGCGGTCCCGGTGGAGCCCTGCGGTTTGGAGTTGGACTGGTGGCTGGTGACCTGGAGGAGAAGAGAGAAGAAGAACGGAGAAAATGTACACTCTAGTAAAGTCTTAAACACATCAGCAGCAGCCGCAAGCATTAGGTTGTATGTTGAGATAGGCTCCAGCCCCTCCTTGATGAAAAAGAGAAAAGAAATGAAAAGAAAAAATACTGACCAATTTGAACCACTGCATTAACAAAAATAAAATAACCAATCTGATTATGCTCGTATTTTACTTGATCTTAATAATTATTAGTACTGAACCACAACAAAGTTACTATAATGGTTAAAAACATTGTGCTCTATACTCATCGGGCCTTACCTTCCTACGGGGCTGCCACGCTGCACCTGCAGCCAGGAGTCATCCACGGGAGGTGGCATGGTGGTGCTTATGGTGGTTGTGCTGATGTCACCGATGATGCTGAGTGCCTCCCGCAGGGCGTGGTACATCCGCAGCATCTCGTCACGGTGCTGGGCCTGCTCCTGAGACTCCTCCATCAGAGAGTTCTGGTCGCCACATGAGTACAGGTGGGCAAGCAGCTCTGCATTGATGAACTCCTTAGTCTGAAAAGAGAGATGCTTTGTGTAAAGTTTCTCATTTGTTTTTAACATGTATATATCTGAAAAAAAGCCATAACATTATTCTGGTCTCTGCGTATTTAGGTGTTACATTTATGAATAACACCAGCTGCATCCCGCACCGGTAACTCACATTGTTAATCATGAGGTGCATGATGGTCTTCGGCATTAAGTCGCGAACGGTCTTGTTGACAATGGCCATGTAGGAGTCAACCAGGTTACGGATGGTCTCCACCTGCCGCTCCAGCTGTGGGTCCATGCTGTGCATTAAGTTGTCAGAGCCATTTTCATCACCACCGTCACTCTGTGGAGACAAATGAAGGAGGGCGGACAGAGGACACGGAGTTTAATTTCCGTCTAGCTTCAGCAGCAAACTGTACATACAAAATACAAGATAAAAGTGACACAACAGAAAATTAGACCATCACTACAAAGAATTGTCCCACACTTTCAAACTAATTACAGACTGAGTATAGTTCACACTGCTTTGCAACAGGGAACATCAACAAAACTTTCTAATTCCTTATTTTTTAAATTTCTAATTGGGTTTTGTTTGCTATGTATGCTATGTGCAATGTACTTTTATTCTTTGATAATAAAAAAAGAATTTGTGGTTCTGCTGGTCACTGAAGAACTTTTGACTTCTGTCAGTCAGCAATGTAAGATGGAGCATTAATCATCAAAGCTAATGTCAAATGTGATGGCCAACAAATAAATATAAAGTCTTCCCAAATAATTGTTTTAAGGCAAAACATTACATTAACAACACAGAAATGATGAAACTGCAGGATGCAGACCAAAGTAACATACCTTTCCTTCCTTGTCCTATAAGGGCAATGAAGCGATGAAGAAAACAGACATTAAAAGAGGACAGATCCAGTGTCACATGACAGACTTGACAACATTAAAATAGACTAAATACATATCACAAAAACAGCCTAGACAACTCGTGTTAAAAAACAAACAAATAAACAATAATTTGCTTTACTTTTTGTTTATGTTACTGTAAAAATGTGTTGTGTGCAAAAAAACAAATACTTACTGTGACCCGCTCAGGATAAACTCCGGCTCTGAGGAAGGAGGCCTTCCAAGCATCAATATCTTCCTGACTCTCACAGGCCAGCTCTAGCTGACGGTAGTCCTTATACACATTCCTGTGGACACACAATGAGATCAAAACGCTGAATTATCTTCTTAAAATTTTGTATATTATTTTTTATACCCAAGAAGTGTCACCTGAGCAAGTGTATATCTTACATACTACATACTATAGTACAGTTTTGAGGTACTTATAATCAGCTTGAGTGGGTACATTTTTGTGCTTCTTTGTATGTCTACTCCACCAGATTTCTGAGGCAAATATTGTACATTTTACTCCACTACATTTATTTCACAGCTACAGTTTGAGGTGTGACATACAAAACATACGATCATGTTACAGATGAAACTATGCAAAAGTATATAAAGCTGTAAAATTTGTTTACCTCAGCAAACTACACCATTCAAGTCCTGCTTGCACATTAATGCTCAAAACAATAAACCACCAAAATAATACTAACAGGGGTAAATCTGCATATTAAGTTCTATAAAAAGTACTTTCAATACTTTAAGTACATTTTGTTGCCAATACATAAGTATAAGTAAATCTTTAATTTAGGACTTTTACTTGTAATGGAGTATTTTCATACTGTGCTATTATTTTTTAAGGTTTAAGACTCCTTTCTGACTTGACAGCTCTTGACATTTTATACAAAAATCATATGAATCATGGGGCTAAGCTAAGGCTAAAGGTTTAGTGTTGATTGTGCTTGCATTTCACATTTTGCTTGTTTCTGTACAATAATTGTGGTGTGTATGCATCTTGATGTGTGTCTGCATATAATAACACCTCTGTTCGGTGTTAAAGAGGGCAAAGATATGCTTGCTGGACATGAAGCCTTTCTCCACATCGCGCAGCTTCAGGTTGTCCACCTGCAGCATGTACTTCTTCTCCTTCTCCTGCAGGAGGCAAAAGAGAAACACACTGGTTGTACATGTGAGGGAGAGAAAGAAATGGGCTGACTTTGTTCCATGGGTGAGGAATTTGGCTAAAGAGTAAAAATGGTCATGTAGATTTACAGTATTTGCACTGACGTTATGTATTAGACCAAAATTTTTAAAAGAAAGTCGATGCTGCGTTATAATTATTGTGGGCTGATCAATGTATTACTTAATATGTAAACCTATTATTTTAAGATTTTGCAGCATCAACTTGAGAATCAATTGTAGAGAAAAAAACAGAAACTAGATTAAAACAGACAAAAAAGAAAGCAGATGAAAAAACTCAGGGGAAATCAGGGGTAAACGCTCACATATTAAATTTAACAGCAGGAGAAAAGAAAGGGAAGAAAATGGCAAGAAAGACGAATGGGAAAGTCGTACAGAGTCCTTGAGTCTGTGGTTTTGATTACAGTTGTGTAGGGTAAAAAAGAAAAAAAGGGGGGCGAGCAACAAATGAGAAACACACACATACAGACAGAAAGAGAGAAACCGCGTTCCAATGTAGAAATCTCTTGTACTTGTAAATCTACACACAACATATAATATCCAGACATCAAACTATTTATGAATAAGGGAACCTCAAAGTCAGTCTGACACATGTCAGCACTCTCACTCACACACGCATACACACACACAAAAACACACACACAAAGTCTTTGTTGTTACAAAATTAAGTTTCTTTACCGAGGGTTCATTTGCATGTATGTGTGAAGGTTTATCGTCTGTAAAATTAGTATTTAAAGAAAAAACGAAAGGCCAAAAATAGAACAGGGTGAATGAGTTTCTATAAACACACACTGCTTTGGTTGCAAACAGCACCTTTGAGCGTAGTCTCTAACTAACCTTAAAACCATCTGGATAGCTAACCATGGGCCTGCCCTGCCCAACCCAGTGTGTGTGTGTGTGTGTGTGTGTGTGTGTGTGTGTGTGTGAGTGAGTGACTGAGAGAGAGAGAGAGAGAAAGAAAGAGAGAGAGAGTATGTGTGTGTGTGAGAGTGTGCGTGAAAGACAGAGAGAGAAGGAGACAGGGGGTTGTGTGTGTGACCAAACTCCTTCATCAAAGGATTTATGACCTGTGCAGCCAAATGGTCATATCCCCTAAATGCATGTAAAAACTCACACACACATTTGGCAGCGACGGCACACCCAGGCGTCCACTATTCGAAAAACTAAACAAGCAGTCAGCCAGACTGCTGAATGCTGACATCATCATTTATAGCGGCAAAGAGGTCCCCGTCCTCCGTCTCTCGTTTGTTCAGTATTTCTCCATCTTGGCCTTCCTCCGTTTTCTCACTCTTTCTTCATCTTTTTTCCCCCTCTTTCTCCCCTTGTTCCCTTGCTCTCTGGCTTTCACTCTGCCTGGGAGTGAGCAACCTTGGACTGATTCATACATTTTCCTCTCCTCTGGCCAGTAAATCCAGTCAGGAGATTTGTGGAGGGGGGTGCATACTGTGGGGAAAGTACAGAGAAACTGAACTAAAGCAGGGACAAAAGCACAAAGTATAAGATACAAGCTAGATATAATAATATTAAGACAATAAGACCCACTATCTGCTGGTTATTACTAGAAAAAAAGATACAGAGGACGTGTGTGAGAATGGAGCAATCAGGTTTGACGGAGCTATAAACAACAATTGCCAGAAAAGGACAAAGTATGAGTATTGTTGCAATATCACACACAGATTGCCCACTTCTGACAGCTAATCAGGGGTTTTCCCTTTTTTGTCAATCAGCTCATCTTGTGTGTGTGTGTGTGTGTGTGTGTGTGTGTGTGTGTGTGTGTGTGTGTGTGTGTGTGCGTAGCTGTGTTGAGGGAAGTCAGGAATTGAGTGCTTTCCCATATGCTCCCATAAAAGCCAGCCAGCAATAGCAGACAAACGTACAGATTGCAGACATTAACAAGCACGCATACAGGGACACATGAGAAAACAAACATAGACACATACAGATGCACACATGACATGCCTATGAGAACTATACATATGAGGTAGACACACGAACTTTATTTGACCTTTATCCGCAGCATTTTAGCAGATTCCAAGAGACAGACAGAAAGACCCACACATGAACACTGCCAGTGAGGTATAGATCTGTGATGGCTAAACCCCTACTGGGCTGTCTGGAGACGTCCCTTCTGTTTGCTGCTTTGACCATGGAAACAGCCTAAGTGTAATGCGTAAGTTTTGCGTGTACATGGTTGTGAGAAGATTTGGAAGTGCAGATTTGTGAATGCAGAACAAGTTTTTGAGAATATGTAAGGTGCAAATTGTGATAAACAATCTAGTAATCCTGTGCTGGAACCATCCCTTGATTTGCTGTGTGGTAATTAGTTTGGGGTATTTTGATCTAACATGCATTTAGTTGTGCATGTGAATCTGCACCACATAAACATATTAATTGAAATGCAGCAACAAAGGTATTAAAACCAGATTTTGATACAGGGGAACCATACAAGACAGGTTATAAAAAGTGAATATTGTGTGTATTACCAAACAATTTTGCAATCAATCAAATTACCAAAAAAGTACAAGTAACAACCTGCAATCAAGAGGTATACCTTTTAATTTTTAATTATCTTTAATTTTGGAGAGATTTCAAATGACATTGTACTATACTTTAAAACTTTAAAACATTTGATTAAAGAACTCAAGTCTTATTTGTTATATTTAATTCATGAATGACAATTATTGACAATTATTATTGATCACTGTAATATAATTACAGTCCTTTGCCCTGTCTCACTTTTGCGGCTTTCAGCTTCTTCTCGAGTCAATCCAGTGAGCATCTGTTCTTTTCTGGGACAGCCTCTTTCCACTGCTTTTGGAAGGCGCTGTGGGTGGAAATATTTTTGACGATGTCATGTCCGTGGCACCTCACGTTCAATGCAGCATCCATACATATTTGGCTCACAGCAATAAGGAAGCGTTTAGTGAAGTTTTCGACACCTGTAAGGGTCCATTTGGCTCCAAGTATGTTAGATAACTGGCTGAGGTGCTGGGCTACGCTTGCTCTAACTGCAGCGCTGCGGTGACTCAGCCCGGCATTCAGCAGGGTGTTCATGGTGCAACTGGGGCTGCAGTTTTGAACCATGGCGTCCAATGCAAGATTTGCCAGCTGCTGGATGATGACGTTGGACTCAGACACGTCCAGTATCAGGGCATGGCATCCTGAAAGGATGTTAAACCATCAAGTTTTTGTTGCCAGTCATAAGAACTAAGCAGTATGAAGATACGGTCTTTGCTGTTTTTAGGACTGGACAACAACCTCAGTCGCTGCTAGTCTTCAGCAGTCTTTGAAGAAGACTGTCTCATCTGGGTGGGTTGAAATGGTTTTGCTGTAGGCAGAGGAGGAGGAGTAGAGGTATCCTCTGCTGAGGTATCCATCCCTCAGCTGTCTTTCACCCTCCACTCTGGTGAGACTAAAGCTAGACGCCAAGTCTCTGACAATCATCTCAGCTACCTTAAAGGCTTCCTGTCTCAGATGGGCATGAACGGCCTCATCCTCCATCAAGGTCCAGAAGTTTTGCACTGTGATTTTTTTTAGAGTCCCCCATTCCTTCTGGTATTTGGAGGTCCTCTGATTACCTGGCCCTCTGGAAATCCAGTCAGACACTTTGCACGCTTCCTCCTTGAGATGAGCATGCATGTCCTCATCTTCCATGACAGACCAGAAGCTCTCCTTTTCAAGGTTTTCACAAGTCTGGTGGTCTACCTTGGACTTGGGCTTCTTCTGACTGCCCCTATTTCTAGCAATCATATCAGCCACCTTGTAGGCTTCTGCCTTGAGATGAGCCTGCATGGTCTCATCTTCCATGATAGACCAGAAGTTATTTTTGTTGTGAAAGATTTCCAGAGTCATCCGGTCACTGTTGTCTTTCCAGAAATTATGCAAGTTGTCTTGTGTCTCTTGATTACCCAGTGTTGAAAGTCAATAACTCAAAATGACTCTTGGCAGTTAATGAGTTATGTATTCTGATTGGCAGAGTGGCCATCACATTCCATGTGATGTCACAATGACAGATAATATTAGAATTATGTTACACACACGTATGGTTGTTAAACATGGAAATGAGTAATTAACAGACAATTCTTCCTCCACACCTACACGTTTGCTACAGAGATTGGTGGCAAAACGCCTTTGATGTCTTGGTGTAAACCACAGTAAAATATGCACTCCTGTGACTAGGCACACCTAACTTAAATTAATGTATTTTAATATGTTTCTCCAATAACGTACCTTAGTGAAAGTTATAATGTTACTTTTATTTAAACTGTTGTAAAGAACCATTAACTCAACTGTATGGTTATTTTGGAGGATGCACTGGTGGTGTGGTGCTGTTGAACTTGCTGCAAAAACATGCTTTTGTTACTTACTACCTCATTGATATCAATGCGCAGGACAAAATAATAGAAACACCTGTTAATATAACGTAATACAATTCATCACCATGTATGTCAATGGTGCTCTGCTTATGTCATAGTAGCAAAAGATACTCTGGGTGTCGCAGACCTTACAGTATACCCACCACCAGGTGAGCCCACTTACTTTTTATGAGGAACTATGTCAGCAAGGTGATTTGCGTGTGACAGGAAGCTTAATAAATTCATGCATCGTTAATTTGTTTTGTCTATTCACAGCAGCCACACATGAGAGGAGGTTCATCAGTTGTTTTGTGGATTGTCTATTACTCATCAAAAGTACTTTCTACCAAACAAATTTGAAAACCATTATCGGTGAGCTCTGTGGTTTATCCATTTCTAAATACAGTGAGCAGCACAAAATGAGTCGAGAAGGGCACTCAGAGAGCGCAGACCTCCGCCAAGGCCAATCTTCAGTCTCCCGTGATTTGCACGTCTGCAAGCACAACCACTATATATGTCTCGTTATCCGCCCTGTGATTCGGATTCTGCTCCAAAATTTAATAGGTTCCTCTTGGCCCATGCTACACACTTCCACCAAGTTTCTTAAAAATCCGGCCAGTATGTTTTCCGTAATCCTGCTGTCAGACTAAGAAACCACAAATGGCGCTAAAAACATGGCGGAGGTAATTACAGTCACTTCAATTATAATGGAATATTTAGGAAACCTAGATAGACACCAGAGTTAATTGAGAAAAAATGTTTTTTATAATTTGGTTGACCTGACCCTTTAACCTGGGATACTCGAAAACTTGGAATACTTGAAACCTTTAAAAGTTCAGCTCAGGTTTTCACTTTCTCCTTACATTACACTACACACTTCTTTCATCCCTTCACCCACCTATATTACTGATTTTCACACCGGTTGTTTATGTAAAAGGTTTAATAAAGTATTTTATTTACACCTGAATAACATGGGTGAAGTGCCTTCTTTTTGTCTGAACCTCTAAACGTTTAACATTTTTTTACTCACACACACGCGCACATGCAGTGCACTTGGTATTTAACCTGTGGAGCAGTGTGTGAGCAAAGTACTTTCCATGGTTTTGTTTTGCTAGGGAGTAATAGCAGGCTCATTATAAAAGCCAGAGGAAGTTCACTTCTGGATTCATAAAAGGCACATCACCACTCTGCACACCGTCCAAAAACGTCTAAAAGATTCAAACAGTATTTCACTGTTGATGAAATATGGCCTCACACACACACACGGAAATGCTACAGTATGTATGGACACCAGAAAAACACACCCGTGGGGACCTTACACAACCGATATCCAATTAACACTTTGAAACAAATCTGAGTAGTTTGGAGGGCAAAACCAAGAAGATAGTCGTTTACGGCATCAATGTTGTTTTAAGAGGCTGCATGCCTTTGTGTGTATGTGTGTGTATGTGGTAGTGTGTATGTTGATGGGAGTCTGATAGAAAAGTCCTGGTGACTTGGGCCATGCATCAAAGGGCTGCGGAGAAGCCGCACGGCATCTGGGAGCAATAACGCTGCTTCTAACCCTTCATTACCACAAAGACCGGGCCCTGGGTGGCAGCCAACGGCAATTTTCACAACCCTCCTCCTCACCTCCCTCCATTTTCCTTTCCCTTCATTCTTCTACCATTCCCCTGTTGAGTTTCGTCTTTGAAAAAAATTAAACACAGAGCATTTCTGAGTTTACACAATGGGATGGGGAAAGACATAAAAAGGATGGGACTTGTGGAACAGCTTTTTCAGCATCTACACTAAATGCTAAATTAGAGGTTAGTTCAGTCCAGTTAAACTAATGTATAAAGAGCTTTTGGCAAATACGTTTGTTACAAAATGCCTCATAGAAAATCATTATTCTAAACATAATTGTCTTTTGCCAGAAGAAAACGTTTTAAACAATATTCCTGAGTCTACATGTCATCAAAAATCCCACTAGCGCAAGCAAAATCTGTGTTTGGTCTGTAAGTAATATGTCTTTGAGAAACAGCATCTGAGGAAACTTCATTTGACTTAATGCCGTTTGAATCTTATTTAAAGTAAGGCCACATGTTGCCAACATTTAAATCAGGAACGACAAGCAATTTAGCTGAGAGAATTACAATTGGAAACAGCTAGATTGGAGCTATTCTGGGACAATGTGTAAAAACACACAGCTGCTGATGACTCATTGAGCTACAAGGCTGCAAGGTTGCAATAATGCTCAAAACAAATCACCTTAGGCAGCCTGCCAGTGTCCGCACTCTCTAATACTTCATATATCATGGAAAGTGCTACTTGATAACGTTGCAGACACAAAGGTTTTCTGTCTTGTCTGTCAGCTACATATTTTATTTTTTAGGAAAACAAATCTAATCTGAAATGTCTAGTTCCGCATGAATAAAAAAACATAAGTCCTCACATTTTCTTTCAATGAAAATATCTGAGTTTAATCTATGACATGTTTTGTTTGGCTGATGGAACTTGTTTTTCATTGCTTTGTCTTTTTCCCCCAAAATGTTCAACTCAGCTGACATTGCTGACTAAAAAAAGTGACAGCATTTGTGCTCTGCTTAGCTCTTCCTGTGGGAATGAGCACAAACACAAATAAACGTCTTCACGGAGAAAGGAAACGTGGTGTCCACATGACAATGACACATTGAGTCAGCGGTCCAGTTGAACACAGGTCTGACTGGTCAGTGATACCTTCCTGTTTAGCAGCTAATTGCCAAACAGTTAATTATCTGTTCTGCATTTACTTCAGCAGAGGGTCAGCGTAACAACCTAGGGGCTAGCTGGGACATGTGATCAATCACTGGCGACCACCAAAGAGTAAAAGAAGAAGGGAGGGGGCACCGCAGCTCGCTAACTACATAAACACATGAAAATCCCCACACATCCAGCGACTGCTGTCTGAGCTCTGTTCAACCTGTGTGTTTAGTGTCTGTGCATATTTGGCAGAAAACTCTCAGCTTCCTCCGGTTTCCTAGCTGACTTATAAAAAGTCATGTGGAATGTGAATTTATTCATATTCATGTGTGAGCATGTGAAATTTATGTCAAAATGACAAATGATGCCAGCAAATCTCACATCAAAACAGCTATTATTAGATGTAATGTCGGGTACAAAAAAGAAAAATTAAAGTGCTCCTCCAAACTGAAACATTCACACCTGAGGTAAAGAGATGTCAGAATCCATCGAGGTAAAATGTTCACATATGTAAACCCGCCTAAGTTTAAAATGCAAACATGCTTTGAGGTTACACATGGGGTTTAAATTCATGAACAACTTTTTGTTATAAGTTTGACAATGGTAAATGCATATTATATAGATATGTATTTGTGGCATTACTGTAATAGATGCAAACTTAGGGGAGAACAAGACAGGGGTTAGCCTAATCCTAACCCTCATCCTTTTACTAACAGATCACAGTATATTTAATTGTAAAATGAACTGCCAGAATCTAAAATGTTTTTCTAAATAAAACTTGTTTTGCATACAACACTGAGGCTGTGTTTCTAGTATATTTTTATGACATGATTGTGCCAATTTGGGCCTTTACAAGAATGGAGAGGCTGTTTTGTTTTTTACTTTGCAAATGTACAGTAAATTTACACTTATAAAACTTGATATTTATGAACTTTAAAAAACTTTCACTTATGTCAAGGTTGAAGATTAATAATTCAGTCATGGAGTCACAGAAAGGATAAAATAGCTATATATGATAATATATTCTTTGAAAGATATAACACATGACACACTGAAGTTTATGCCATGCATTATTAAACACATGCTGTAATCTTTAAATATCTGTCAGGAGGAAGTGAGCCTGCAGAGTCTCACATACACATGACAGCATTATAAACGACACACACACATACATGGGGTGTGTACAACATGCCAAAAGATAAAATAAGTGCACACCAGTGTGGTTTTCTTTTATCTGTCTTGTGCCTGTTTGGGTCTAATCCCTGGCTTTGTTTCTCTAATGATTTTTGTAATGACATTATGCTCTGAATATGAGGGGAACAATCAAGGGAAAGAAATGATAATTTACAGAAAGAAAAACATACATTACTCATTTATCTCATCAGTCAGGCAGGATAAACTGAATTATTGGCAAACCACCCCGTGTACCTCCTCAGATCCCTCTCACATGCTGCGGTCATCACTCATCTCTTGTTTCTCTTTTGCAACCTCTAACCCCATGTTTTCTTTTCCTTGAGACACAGTAATTTATTCATTAACGGTTTTGGTATCATTGTCAACATTTTTCCATCATTACATCTTTGTACATCTATTCTCTTTTGCTCACTTTCATTAATTTCAGTCAATTTCATACCTTCCACTGACATTTAGCTGTCAACTCTGTTTGTTCTACCTTTCTGTAAGCTGTGACTTTCATCCCTGAGCCTGAAATTCTTTACATTAAAAAGGCAGCCAACTGAGATGCCAACTGGACCATTTCTATTTATCTTTATTAGTGTCTTATCAGTGGTGTATGTGTGCCTATGTTTGAACTATTCAAGCTCATAAAAGCTTTACTTGAATATTTCCCTTTTACAGTACTTTAAAGGATAACGCCACTAAATGTCAGAGGGAAACATTGTACTGTTTACTCCACTACATGTATTTTACAGCTGTAGTTACTAGTTTCTAGTGACAAAAAATAAACAGTGTCTCAGACATCTTTTAGTTGTTCTGTAACTGTCTCAGATAGTTTCATTTAAATAACTGGTCAAGCTCAAAAGGGCTACAAGTATCCACTATTTCACAAAATGTCAAATATTAGAGAACTTAGAGAACTTGCATTAATGCAAATTTGTGTGGCAGAATTTTGTGGCTTTGCCTTTCCAGTCCCATTAATCATCGCATCACCCCTCAGATTTGTCTTGTTACACTGGGTTGGGAACCACTGGACTGAACTATCAGTGTAACAAAATTAGCCCCACTTTGACTGGCTACAATAGTAAAATGCTACTTAGACAATGATGGCTCAGTATTAACAACCTAGTAAAATATCACTCATTACTCATCAGGGGCAGAACAAGTATTTACATTTTACTTATAATAGTCTTTTTTAAGTATTACGTACTTAAAGGATCTGAATATCTCTCCCTCTGCTGTCTTTGACCACATCCCTATCTTTTTGGATATGTTGTGAAATATGTTGGACAGTCTCTTGGTTTTTCAATTCAACAAAGAAACAATCACATGATATTATGATGGAGAAAGAAAATAAAAAACATGCTATGTGGCTGACAATCATGTTATCCAACAAGAATAATGACGATTTGACATCTGTTACTTAGCTGACTGATAACACTTGCATGAAATACAAACACAAGTTGTCTCTTTGCCCTATTATAAGCTGTAAATTAATCACCTCCCCATTGTCCCCATGAAATACAAGGGATCACATTTTTGGGGCTGCCTTTATCGGTTTAGCTAGCGGGTTACACACAAATCTACAGCATGGGAGTCATACATGCTTAGCCTCACCAAACACATGAAAGATACAGTTACACGCACACAAACGGACAGAGTTGTCCGCTTTATGCAATATCAAAATATGAAAACAGGAAAAACAGAAACATGAGGTTTTTCATGACAATATTAACCAGCACTATTTCATGGCATGGAATCACAGACCAGCCTGGATGTGTGTGTGTGTGTGTGTGTGTGCATGTTTGTGTGTGTGCATACTTTCTCAGTATGTCTTTATTGACTAAGAGTTTGAAAAGGAAGCTGCCTGCCTGGTCATCCAAACAGTGGAAACAATGTTGGTGCGACCGCAGCGCTCCCCCCACCCACCCATTAAAATTCACTCCTTCCAATCCCTACACCCGAAACTTAACTGCAACAATAATAAGGACAGATTTCTGTCTAGTTTCTCAGCTACATTTTTCATTTCTGTTGAAGCTCTGCGATTGCTGGGCATCATTTCCTTTTTTTAAGCTGATTCCTGCTTTTATCACCATTTTCCTCCCTGTTTTTCTCACTTTGCCTCCACATCCCTCCATCTCTGCGGGTACTGCTGACTCGTCTGTCATGGGATTGTGCCTGCTTTGATTTGGAGCTCAGGTCGGAGCTCTGAAACCATAGCTAAAACAAACACATGGTCTTACTTCACACACACACACCTGGAAACGCTAGCATTGATTACGCCTGTCTCCCAGAGGTAAGAAGGAAACTTAAAGTGTGTGTGAGTGTGTGTGTGTGTGTGGGTGTGTGAAATGAAGAAGGTGAAGGAGGCAAACTTTGACTAATCTTGTTGCAATTGGGACTTCTCCTTCTCCTCCTCCACACACACACACACACACACACACACAACCTCTTTCGCTCTGGTTCTGATTTACCAGTAGTATGTCACCCTTCACCAGCACCCTCCCTCCCCTCCTTGTGTGTGTGTGTGTGTGTGTGTGTGTGTGTGTGTGTGTGTGTGTGTGTGTGTGTGTGTGTGTGTGTGTGTGTGTGTGTGTTGGGAAGGCTGTAGAGCTGCATAAAGGGCTCTTTATTCGAGTTGGACAGGGAGAGGAAATCAGCTTTAGAAGTAAAAACAGAGGGAGCAAGAGAGAGATGGAGACCACAGGGCTGCACATCTGGAGTTATTACAAGGCTTCCTCCTGCTTGCCAAGAAAACGCCGACATTCCTGCCCTTGCTACAAAGACCATGGAGCCTCTACTCTCCTCCAGCCCCACTCCTACACATGCATCCATCACTCAGAAGCCACATTTACACTCACATGTACCATAAGTAGAAATGTGCACATACACTAGATAGAAGGGAAGCACATGCAGACATTTTACGAAACACACATATTCTTCCACGTGAGCGCACATACGCAGACACATCCTCCCATCTGCCCACATAAGCTTCCACTAAAAAGTTCCCTCCCTCTAGAGCCAATCCTTCACTCCCTTTTCAAACTTTACAACACACACGTAAAATGAATGCGTCTCACTTCCTGTTCACCTTTGACCTTCCACTTTCTCCCTAAAAGCTAGAAAAGAAAGAAAGAGAGGGGGGAGCCAGACAGAGGGAGGGGAGAGAAGAAGAGAGGAGAGGAAAAATGGGGGGATGGCGAGCTCCTCCTCCTTCTCTCTCCATATCTCTTCTCTCTCTCTCGTTCTTTTTTCTCCTTCTGCCTCTTGAAGGGGAAACTTCACGGCCAGTCCTTTGCCACGTAGAGCCTACAGCCGGTCCACCATACTCGCCACCGGGGGCGGCTTTGTTGCTCCGGGAAGCTTCAGTCGACATATCCAAACTCTGCAGAAGCAGCGTTTGGACACCATCAGCCTGAGTTTGCCTCAGTATTGAATGAAAGGACGCCGGGAGATAAACTGAGGCTAACCAGTCAAGAAGGAGACAAAACAAATATCAGCCAAGAAGAAGTGGCATCGCTCGAGACAGCAAGATGAGAAGAAGAGAACGGAGATTGTCAAGTCGCAAGTATTCCCTCCGCAAGGAGAAATTTATTTCCATTTGTCATGTGTCAAGGAGACGAAAGCTTACGTATTCCGGTGTTGGAGTGGGAGGTGTTGGGCCAGACTTGTATGATCTCAGCTAACCACAACTATTCACTGATAAGTTTCTAACCAAGAGATTAAGAGCACTGGAAGACTAGAGAGCTGGCCTTTGGGTGTTTTTTTATCTTTTAATGACAGCTTCATCTTACCAGTTTTTTAAACTGTTTAAAACCTTGTCAAATATCCTGTTTTTTTATTTATATATTCTTGGCCTGGGGCTCAGCGGGGGCAAACCAAGTTTAGGTTTAGATGACCTTTAGTGTGTGTTTATACATTTGTGCTCATCTTTCTCCATCTTTATGTGTCACCTACTTTAATCAGTTTTCAGTAACCAGACCTAGAAAGGGCTCATGCTGTTTTTTTCTCAAAAACATAATTTTCAGGTTGAAAAAAAATGAATGAATAATTGAACATTTTACTTTTAATATTGCAAATTGCACTTAATTCACTGAACAAAAAATCTGATTTATCAAATGGATTTATTACTCTTCAACATGTCTTTGTGTTGTTGAGAAATATCCAAAATGCATTTCTGCGTCCTGTGTTTCTCCTCCAGAGCTTGGTCTGGAATGCTGCCTCTCACAGCGGGGAAGAGGAGGGAATGTCGTTGAATCTGCCAATCAGTGACTATCACATCTGTTTAACCTCTCCTTCTCCTCCTCCTACCTCACCTCCCTGCCGGCCCCCAATATCCATTCCTCGCAAAGTGTTTCTCTTCCAGCCCACCACAATCAGCAATCAGACTTTGAGAGCAGAAGGATCTGGACTCGAGCGTCTTATACTGGAATCACAGTGAGTGTAGTTTAGAGTGTATGTCAGTGAATCTGTAAACATCTTCGTGGCATCAGTAAAACCTTCTCCACAGCAGCCTTCAGCCGCCTTGCCCGCCTTCCCAGTGTTCAGACTACCTGTTCAGGAAGTAGTGGTTGTACAGTAGTCTGCACATTGGTTAGGCTGACCGGGGAATCACAGGACGTCTCACGGTCCATCCAGCAGGCACAATCACATCAGGCTGTGGGAACACCCAGCACCGCCCCTCGTCCATCTGGACAAGCCCGGGCACAAGCCTAAATAAAGCACCCAAAGGCTTCACCGCAGAGGCCTGGCCCTCGCCTATCCTGGATTTATGAGTGACATTTTTCAAAAAAGATTTTTTCTGTATTGTTTTTTTGGTATAGTTTTATTTGCCATTGCACCAGAGAGAAAGCTGATGACAATAAAACTGTAAAAATAGATTTAAATAGTTGTAATAAAGATGTTTGGATATCTATTTGACATGTTTTTTTAGTTTTCTTTTCTCAAGCAAGTTGCAAAGAGATTAAAGAAATACTAATCCACAAAATGGGAAATCCCATATTAACACACATTCACATAAACACAAGTGATGGTTGCATGACATTCTCAACATGTTGTTTAGTTTTCTACAAAAAACCGAAGCTCTAACTGAGAACTGAAGCCAGAAAAAGTTCAACCACACAGGGAAAAAAAGAACAGTTACTTAAAAAGATAACCAAAACACAGTAAACCCCCAGCATCGTACTGCACCCTTGACCAAAATGTACAATTACGTCTCTGCCTTCCCTGCATCAACTTGTGGCTGCTTCACCTCAAATGACCATGTAATGTGCAGAAAAGCAGGAAACCACCATACAAAAATGTTGCAAGAGCAGCCACTCTGTCATTGTCTATTTTTACGAGTCTTTGTATAGCTCTGCCAAAAAAAGACAGAAAACTGTGTGTGGCTTTAATGTTTGTAGGTGACGTCATTTGAAACGTCACAAGTTTAGATAGACCCCCCGTCTCTTTTTCCATTATGTTTTTGTTTCTACCTCTTTATCAGGCCGCAGTTTGTCTTCTAACCCACCTGTCTTTGATAAAGTTGAAGCCACAGCGTACCATTATGACCTCCCTCACACAAAAGCAAAGTAGACGGCAGAAACATTCACACGGTGTCTCATCACAGCACATCATCTGCAGGAATGTAAGCCGCAAACCAACCTGTTTCCATTTACAGCCCTGCCACCATGTTGCGGCCCCAGGACCATACACACAAGCACACTTAAGTGCATGCACATACACACACACACCCAAACACACACTAGGCAAAAAGGCACATTCACACACACATTGTCTAGTAGACGTGTTTCTGGTGCGTGTGCTGAAAGCAGCGTCTGCTGTTTCCCCCCAGGATGTTTACAGCTGGGATCACCAGGCGAGTCTGGTTTTCTGGCAGCTTTACAGCAGGAACAGGGAAACCCAGGCACACACACACACACACACACACACACATAAAGACCCAAAAGGAGCACCCCAAAAAAATACACCCTATAGTGACTAAAGGCGAGCAACTTTTTTATTTGTGTGTGTTTCTGTGTGAAATGTATAATTGTATAAATTAGTTTTTAGGGATATATGAATATCACATGTGCTATAAAATCATAGTCGTGTGGTTTTTAGTATGTACATTTTTGTTTTCTTTTCAACCATTTTTTCTCCATCTCCCTCCTTCTTCCCTCCTCTCTCTCTCTCTCTCTCTCTCTCTCTCTCTCTCTCTCTCTCTCTCTGCTTGGGGAAGTTTTAAGCTACAGAGCAGCCTGATTCAAAGAATTGGCATGTCCTGTGGTAATACAGACCAGAAGGTTTCTAGAGGCACACACACTAACACACACACACACACACAAACACACTAACCAAAACATCCTGGCACCACCAGTTGGGTTGAAAGTTATTATTAGTGTCTGGGGGTGGTGTGTGCATGTGTGTTTCTGAGTGTGTGTTACCAGGCTGCGGCAAGGGTTTTCCCCATGACGAGAGGCAGTCAATAAAACGGCACTGCGCTGTTTTGCTAGGTGGTGTAAAGAAACATGTGAATGAGCCTATATGTAAATTTAAAACTGCACACAAAGATGCATGAACAAAAAAGCGTTTCTCTGCATACAGTGTTACCTTTTTTTTAAAAAAACAATAAAATAGCATAAAACAGTTTCCAACTTTTCATCAACTTTGTGTATATTGGCAAGTATCCACCCAGGTGCACATGTGAATTAATGTCCTCATGAGTACTCTAACCTCTAGTGTGTCTGTGTGTGTGCACTTGTGTGACTGGACTATGTAAAAATGTTCAGATTGGATAGAAAACAAAATGAAAAGTTTCTCTTTTTTCTTTATTTTTAAAAGTCATTTGCAGTGCTGGCGTGTCCTCCAGTCTCGGCGCTGAGCTTTAACACCAGCACCGTGTGTATGTTGATTTTGGGTCTCCCTACACCCTCACAGCTCCATGTTCAAATAAATATACAGTACAAGAAGCGAGGGAAAGATGGAGTGAGGGGACAGAAGAGAAGGAGAGGGTGATCAGGAAAGATTGAGGCAGAAAGAGAACAGAGACACGGACAGACAGATGAGAGCAGCAGTGAAGAAGAGATTCCTCTGGTTTGGGGATAAATCTTTGAAAAGGTTGAAGGGGGGGATATAAAAGCAAAAGGCACACCCCAGCACCTTCTCCTCCTTCTCTTCCTTTCCCTGCTCTTCTTACTCCTGTCTCCCCCCTCTGTGCCCCCACCTCTCTTCCCCAACTTTCTCCCCTTCACATGGTCCTTGTTACTCCTGCTGCTAACCAGCTAACAAGAGACACTCCTGCCTCCTCCCCTAAAATCCACTCTCTCTCTTGCTCTGTGCCCCTTCTTTGAAATGAAGTATGTTTATTAGAAGCAGCTTGTGTATGTGTGTGTGTGTGTGCGTGTGCGTGTGTGTGTGTGTGTGTGTGTGTGTGTGTGTAGGTGTGTGTTTTTGTAATTGGGGAACAGGGCAGGGCAGGGCAGGGCAGGGGCTTCTGGTATGCACATGTGTGTGCCAGCTTCAGGGTCTGACATGCTGGGGGGTCTGACTCTTTATAAAGGGCCTTCTCAATGCTGCACACACACACATACACACACATACACACATACACAATTATGTCAGCGAGCTGTGGGTAAGGCCTGGAGACAGTGAGACTGTGCCTAGCTCCTAATAGTTCTGCAACCACTTTGACCAGTCAGTCCAGAAACAAAGCAAGCCGAGTCAAATCATCTCTGCGTTGGAAAGGACCAATGGTCATTTTTGCCAGTGGGATGTGCTGGAATGAATTTTAGACCAGAAAGGGGAAAAGAAACTCTGCATGTGGTGGAAGCTTGTGAAGAATAAACACTCAGATCCAACTTAAATAAATCTCCTGGTACTGTAATTTGTTGGAAAATATTGTAAAAATGCTGTTGTAAAAATGAGATGCATAGTTTTAGGTGATTCAAGCACAGTGCCATAAAGATGTAGATACTGTAGCTCTCATAATAAAATGTAATATCCCAATGTAGTACACAGTTTTAGTCTGATCATATTATTACACAACAGTCAGTGGGGCTTACTGACATATATGGCAATTCAGTTATTAAAAATCATTGGGTTTCAGGGATTATTAGACATCAGCTTGCATTTCTTTGTGGTTGCATCTATGGTGCCACGAATATGACAGATGTGTTACACACCACACTAGTTCAGGAATACAGTAGCTTTAGTACAACGCTCAGCCAGCACAACTAATGTCAATTCAATTCAACACATACAACCCCTGCTTAAGTGTTACACCCATTATAAACTAACCAAACCACAGCCATGGCTATAGTCATAATCACAGCTACAACCCTTCTCAACAATGCATACCAATAATCCTTTGTCATGCAAAACTACAATTATGTCAATGGTTTTTTAAGACATAATTTTTAATGATAAAAGAGTACTTTCCCCTGTCATTTACTACAGTCCATTCTTCATTATGATAAGAACTCCCACCATACAACAAGCTTGTGCGCTGTCACGTTATTTTAGCAATTCTTTATGCTGTTTTATTCTTTGGACAACACTACAAAGCAGATAAACAAATGCCAGCTGTCACTTTGACTGACGCAATGAATATCTGACTGGCGGCTCTCTGACTGATGAGACACCAAGCTTGCAACTCCGACTACTAGCTATCAAAAAGTGTGCAAATTCAGAAGTGTGCAGGTGCAAACAATCATATTTTTTTGTGTGTATGTGTGACGGTGTCAGAATAGCATCTCACCTCATCATCTTTATACCAGGACAGGGATTCTGCGGTGAGGACAAACCAGTACTCCTTGGCACCTCCCTTCATGATGCCGATGTTGTTGATGGTCAGCCAGCCCTTCCGGATCACCTGAGAGACAGACAGACAAACACATAAAAAAGGAACGTGATTATAAATATCATTATTCACATTGTGTCTCACACACATTTGAAGTAACACCATATTTGTCAGCCTGTGGATGTAACACACATATGTACGTACACTAACAGCACAGGTAAATGTAATACACTGCTTCTAGTGGAGATAAGAAGAAACTGCCACAAACAACAGCAGGGTGACGCTCACCTACAGGACTATAAACACATTCCTCTCACTCTTTTTTTCTCTTTTTCTCTTGGATTTCATTCTTTCCCAGCACATAAAATATAGACACATACAGTACGTGGGATGCATTTTATTTACCTTGAACCGATCGCTAACTCCTCTCTCCGGCTGAATGAGAATGTGGAGAGAACGTTACATAGCTATGCCAACTCAGGGCATTTAGTAAAGGCCAAATACACAAGGTTGGTCAAGTACCAGCACATTACAGCTGGCTGCTGGGATGGCAGCAAAGGGACAGCAAGCAGGGTGGGGGTCAAGGGAAGTAAGGAGGCTATAACAAGACTGGCCCAAGTCAAACCTTTTGAGACCATGCAGTGAAATGCAGGAGCCTAACTATTTGTATATTCTGTATGTGTATTTCTTGAATAGAAATGGTGGAGTGATCAAACTTCAGGGGGGCTGAGCTAATCAAAGTCTAGTTCCCTTCCGTTGCCAGCCACTTTTCTCTATGTATTCTATATCTGGTGTTTAATTTAAGAATAGATTTATTAAAATAATCAAATCAAAGATTAACTTTTTATATGCATTATTACAAGTTAATTTAATTCAAAATCAAAATTATAAAAAAGAATAATGCCTGCACACTGACACCAAACCTTTCATTTATTTGTATAGACAACATTTTGATAGTCCAGACCTGATTAAGATATGATATTTATGTATTTAAATAAAATTGGGATTGGAGTTAGTGTGCCGGCATAACTCTCATCGATAGACCAAAACCACAAATCTGTCTCAGAGGGCATACAACACTCTCCCTGATATTAAATGTCTACATGTGCACGCCTGTGCACATTCCCCTGTAATTCAGCATATGTATAAGCAATATTTGGGACAGTTATAGATCTGGACTAGGATTTAAGATGGATCAAAGAGATTAAAGAAGCAGCATTGTAACTTTCTAACAGCACACTTAATCTTAAATCCATAAACTTGGGTTTTAGCGGGGTACCACAGTTTTCAGTATGGAGGTCAGGAGCGTGTTAAATCAGGGGAAACAGAAGCTGCAGGGCCAACTCCTGTAAACAGGAAGTGGAGATCACCACTTTGTTTACAATGTGCCCCTAACCTATGACCCCAACTTGGGTGGTTGTTAGACAACTGAAAACTATGGACGTGACATATGTCTTGCTCACTGACGGAGGGAAGAAGTGTAGGGATGTGTAAATAAAATGTTTGAAGAAAAGAAAATCTCTCTCTTTGATCTCTCTCTTTTGGTCTTCTCCTTTTCTTTGTGATGCAATTCAAGAACACATGACTGACTCTATCTAGTCCAAACTGCTGCCGGCAGGCATTTCTTCATTGCCAAAGCAAACTGTGCCTCAGTGTTGGAGTCACAATAAGCATCTCCAAACTGAGCCTTTCAACAAGACTGAAAGATGCCGGGTAGGATAGCGTTTTACGGTGCGTTTGTCATCCTGCAGCATAAGTTTGTGTATGAGTGCAAATGTGTGTGCCTGCAGGGAGGACATAGCTGAAAAAGAGAGGAAAGGGAAGCAGCCAAGCATCCCACACCAAAGCCACCTGCCCATCCACGGATAATTATGAAGCTCATTTTCATACACACACACATTCATACAAACACTCACAAATCCACTATCAATTATAACCCAGCACACACAAAAGACATACAAGTTTAAACATATATACATGTATCCTGACATGTGCAGAGCGTAAAAACATAAGCACATACGCATGAAAGCCTACCTGCAGACATGCACAGACTCAGACTCACACACAGACACACAATACTCACCATGATCTCATCCTGAAGCAGAAAAGCCAAGGAAATATAGACAACACGGCAAAAGGAGAAACGACAGATAGCAGAAAGAGAAATCACTCAAAGGACACAAGAGGAAAACAAAATGATAGATACAAAAAAATACAAGAGCTGAAGAGAGTAAGATTACAGAGTAAGATAAAAATGTGGGAAAATAGAAGATCTACAGGCTTTCAGAAAGCAAAAGTTTAATGTAATCCTGCAAAATTGGCGTTATTTTACCTTCAATGTGTAACCATTGAATCTGATACTGTAACGATATACAGTGGCCAGTTCCTGTAGGGTTTGTTTTTCAGTCTTGTTAGTGTGTTTCTCTGTCTGTTATTTAGCACACATCTAAAAAATGTGTGAACAAATTTTGTTACAGCCATGAAAAAAGGCACCATGAGATACTGAAGGTTATTTGTTTTAGTCTGGATCCCCATCAAAGTGGACTTTCTAATTTTCTTACCATCATGACCATTTGTTTTGCTTTTTTTGTTGCTTTTTTCACACTTTGATGAACTAAATGTAAAAAAACAGTCACATGTGTTGAATAATTGTCTATTACTTTGTGTATTTGGATGCAGTTCGGGATCCAGTTTCTGTTATTAAAGAGTGCTTTCTCTTTGATATTAATATTATGAACGTTGTCGTTAAAGCCAGAAACTGTGGGGACTATCCCACATCTTGATAAAACTGAGGTCTGCTATTTTGCAACAGACATCAGTTTGTGCTGACATCACCGTGACTTTCACCAAAAGGAAAAGTTGTTTCAACATTCGACAACTGTTGTCCATTAGTGTGTAACATGCACAAGAGCTGTGAAGGGCTGCATTGTGTAGGATACGGACTGTTGCCGAGGGTAACAAGATACTGTATAGCTGTGCTACATTTAGCATAGGCAAAACAGAGATCTGAGTGCTAACAGAATAAAGCCTTGGGCAAAGGCTGTATGAAGTTCAGATGTCATGTTGCAGGCCACAGACTGAATGAGTTCAATCTGGAATCATGTTCATGTGGCTTCAAGAGAATGCCTCTGTACTATAACCTGTAAAACGCTGTATAACCTGTCAAAGGATAAAAGTTTTACACTGGACATGACAGTATGTTATGTGTGATCAAAGTACCTGGTTGCCAGCTGTCTTCTTCTTGTTCATCTGGCTGATCCTCTGTTGAGCGCTGCACAACAAAACACATCAAGAGACACAGGATTTTGGCCTTAAACTGCCAATGAATTGAAGGAATGAACACTGCAATGACTGTAGAATTATAACTCTATAATAAAAAAGAAAAATCAGAAACTGACTTGGCAAATCCAATGAAGTCCTCATGGTTGGTGTTCATGTAGGACAACTCAATGTCTATTAACAGCAACACCTGAACAGAGAGAGAGACAGATCACCCCAGGAAATTCATAGCTTCCCATTAAATGTGTTCTTTTCTTGTGGTTTTAGATACATGTTGTGAGCTAAGCTGACATTATTGTAATGCTATAATTAAAAGCCATTGCAGCAGAGAACTGCAACAACCAACACATATTTCACCTAAAACAATTTATTTATCTATTTATTTTAGTTTGTATAAAGCAAATATGTGCAGAATGTTTATTCTACACATTTCAAAAGTATGTAGAAAAAGTAGTGTTAGCATGCATTTCTATGTTGTTAGTAACTATTTCACTAGGAGCTTTTCTTACTAAGGAATCAAAAGATATTGATAATTTAATATTAGATTCACAAAAGTTACAGATTTGCCGGAAGTACACCTATCAAAAAATTAATAACAACGTTAAGCTCGTCATTGTTCTATCCAAACCATCCTCCCTCTGAAACACCATAAATGACTCTCTCTGCTTACAGTGTGTAGTTGTTATTTCTTGTTTTACCTGGCCCTTAGTGCGGCTTTCTCTGTCCCTGATGTGCTGGGTGACGATTCTCTCCATCTCCTCTCTCAACATAGGATACTGAGCCAGCTGTGAGCACAGAACAAAGTAGGTAGGTAGCAAAAAAAACAGCAACAGTCACATACATGCCTACACATACATACACACACACACACACATTCTCAAATCTACATACAAGCTTCAGTAAACCACTACAATACTCATTTCACCGAACCACAACAAGCAGTTCCACCGATACAACAAAATATGTTACAGAAACAAAATTAAACAGGTTATGAGGAGTCAATCCCAGACTCAATTCTAGTCTCTGCACACCCTGACCAGAGGGTGGATTTGAGTTAAGAGGAATTTTATGGCAAAAAGTTTATTTGTTGCCAATATCCAACAAATGCAGAAGAATAGCGCAAAGTCTGCGATATTACCACACAAACACAGAATAAAAAATGTTCCTGGCAGAAAAAGCTTCTTTTTCCCAGCACACAGTGGGTCTTAATTTTTCCATGAGCTCATTGCAAACCCACGAATGCGGACATTGGTGGGCCTCCAATGTGACACAAACACATTTGGAGAAGTGTGAGGAAAGAAGAAAAATCAAAACCCAAATCACAGCGCAAGAAAGAAGAAGTTACAATGCATCTTTCATGTCTGCCAGAGGTTTTGGTGAGTGAACGGATAAAAGTAGTCCTTTTTCTGGTTCCCAAGTTGATTTGCAGCTTCCTGGTTTTGGTCCAATTATAAAGTAAGAAACATCCATAAAGAATAGATACTTCATAATAATGGGACACACTGTTAAGATAAATGTTGTATGGTGACTTTATAATGATTATTGTCAATGTGTACGTTTCTCTCACATTGTTGTTCTCTCCTGCCAGTTTTGAAAATTGAAACAGCAATTGTCTAATCATTGATTAGCAACTAGGTGCAGCAGGTGTGCACCAGTGTGCATGGGGCTGCAGTAAGAGCACTATAAAGATTTTGGATGGCAGGATGGAAGTCGTTTTTTCCAAAACCAGAAACACAAGAGCAAAAGTGTAAGGAAGGATTTAAACAGTGTGTTTGTTCTAACATGAGCTGCAAACATTAGCATACCAGAGATAGGGACTCGAGTTAGAGGCACGGACTCGAGTGCGACTTAAGTCGCACACACAGTGACTTCAGACTCGACTTGGACTCGAGGTGCGGGACTCGTGAACAATGTTTATCTTTTAGGAAACTTCTGATGAGCTTGCCATTTTTTCCTCCCTCCGTTACCTATAACCTGCCTACGTAACAGGTAACATCTGCTAGAGCCTATCCAGAGCGAAAAGGCGGGGTACACCCTGGACAGGTCGACAGTCCATCGCAGGGCATCTAGCCCTTCCTTACAGTTTTATTTAGCTACAACATTACATTGGTTTGAGAGTCTGCAGGGTGTGTTGACTTACAGTAGTTCAAGCTGTTATTGATTGCATTTCACATTATAGTTGTGCTCTGTGAAAAGCAGGTTACAGTTTATTGTTTTGAGAGTCTAGGGGATGTGTTGTCTTACAGTAGTTTATAAGCTGTCATTCACTGCATTGCACATTACATGGTTGTGCTCTGTAAGTTAAAAACAGGGTACAGCTTTATTGTTGACCATGTAACTTTACAGTATTATTTAGTTAACTTTACACTGGGTTTTAAACTCAACAGGGTTTGTTGACTTACAGTAGTTTAAAAGTTGTCATTAATTGTAGAAGCATTGTACATTAGGCTACATGGTTGTGCTCTGTAAGTTAAAAACAGCTTACAGATTTATTGTTTATTACGCACCATCACAGTTTTATTGACTTACAGTATTTAACAAGCTGTCATTACTTACATTGCACATTACATGGTTGTGCTCTGTAAATGACAAACAGGTTAACAGTATTCCTTATAGCTATGAAGTTTTATTAGCAACCTGGATTGAACACATAAGGTGATACAACATTTGTAATAACCACAAGAGACTTGACTTGGACTCTAGCTCAGAGATTTGAGACTTGACTTGGACTCTAACTCAAAGACTCAGTCCTGGATGCCTTTATATTTAGTTACTGTAGCATACATGGAACAACAATGGACTTTTAGAACTTATAGCTTTAGCCTCAGTTTAGCATTATAGCATGTATGTAGCCAACACGTGCATATTTAAGGTTTTTAAATGTTTTTTGTTTTTTTTAAGTTGGATTAAGGAATTAATAAGACAGATGGAGACATGGAGTTTTCAACATACTCATGGAGTTAGCTTCATTAGCTAGTTAGCTACAATGACGGTCTCTTCAGCTGACAAAAACAACTGAAAAGAGAAGCCTGCTTTTGTTTTCTTCTGTATGAAAACAAAGACCCATTGTTTAAAACAATAACCACAGGTTTCGAGTGGTAAAAATGCCACCGTTATCATGATAAACGGCATAGTGCCAAATAGTAACTGTGCTTGGCAAACATCACATTAACTAACCTTACATTCTATGGTCATTTCAATTTCCCGTTCAAATTGTCATCAGGTAACATATACTGTATTTCTGTACACACTTGTGGTTGTTATATGCTTAACTGTTAGGGACAACTAGGCCTACATGCAAGGTTTGAAAAAGGAAAACAATTTTTTAGCTCTCTATCCGTTTTCAAATCAATATCTTAATCACGTCCAAAAAGCTCAAACACACTGTGTAAAAACAACTCCAAATCTTTTTTGTAAAAGCATACATTTACAGTATCTGGTTCGTTTAACCTGCTGAGTATAGTCAAATCACTCTTTTTAATTTTAAGAAATATGTGGTTTTCACCTTGTTAATCGTACCTATGATTAACAATGTCACTTTTGTCCCATTATTAACAGTGTTAACTGATTTGATGAAAAACACTTTAAGGTTTTTCATACCTTGTTAATTCACTCCAATTATAGACAACTGTGCAAATCATCAAAACAAAAATATTTACAAACAAAACCAATAAACTGTGAATGTATTCTATGTCCACACAACTGAAAGCAACATAATATGTGCCACTGGAAAGGTGCATTGTAACTTGAAGGCAGACTAAGGCTGTCAAAATCGGATGAAGCATTTAATGTCTTTAAAAGCTTTTTTTTACAAGGCAACAAGCAGAGGCAGTCAAATTCAGACTGACATGCAATGCAAAGAAACAAGGATGAAGGGATGGGAGAGAGGGTGATGGAGGATGACTTCAAAACTGACCCCTTTGTGGATTGTCCCAAACACTGAATATTATAATGCAGTATCTTTAAAACAGTATGACTCTGAAAGTGAAATCAAAATTAAAATAGTGTGACAGAGAAGAGAAATCCAAAGGAGGTCACGCTGTCATTTGGTAATTTGCTTTGTGAGGAAGCAGCCAGTTCAAAGGGTTAGAGGACGACAGGATGAAGAGGACGAAAGAGAAATTAAAAAAGAAATATAGAGATGCTCGAAGTACGTCAATTAGTCAGTGAGTGGAACTACACAATCAGTCACTCCACTATATTAAACCATACTGACAAAGACAGAAAATAATATGATTTTATCAAATCAAATGATTTTTAGACATCAAAGGTCAAATAATAAATAAAAATATCTAACATGCAGTTTGAGAGGCAACAATTTCTTAAATTGTCAATATAAGGCCAATCATCGACAGAAGACAAATGACAAAGAAAGTTTAATTAAAATGCAAGTTATATGATTACACTAGTAAGACCTGGAGTAAGGATAGACCGATACCTGCTGGCTGAAGTGACGTTTTATAAGGAAAGATCTGGTGTATTTGCTTTTATCTTCAAATGTTGGACCCTTTCTGAATAGGCATGTAACCTACAGTAGCTTCGGATCATGACATTTTTAACACAAATGTTTAGTGTGGGTATTTATTCTGAGTCAGTTCATGTAAAGTTATTATTTTCTATACTCTGAACATCGGCAAGACGATGCTTTTTAGCCACAGTAGAGGCGTGGCTCTAGGGATTGTGAGTATATCGGGCCTCCACTTTAGTCCAAACTGTAATATCTAATAGTAGCTACAGCCATTCATGGATACTGATCAGTTGTACTTTCTTTTTTATGTTGTGTTAATTAGCAAATGTTAGCATGCTGACATGTTAAAATAAGATAGGGAACATTGTTATTATACCTGTTAAAGGTCACTGTGAGCATGTTAGCATCCTGATGTTAGCATGAAGCTCAAAGCACTACTGTACTCTACATGTAAGTACAGCCTTACAGGACTGCTAGCTTGACTGTAGATTCTTGTTTTATTATCTGTGAGGGATAAATATATATTTTCTAATAACATGCTAAATTTTGTATTGTAATATAAGTATTCTAAAAAACAACAAAAATAAGTCAACGTGGTGGTTTAGGCTATAGTTTGTGACTGATCATAAAGAGTAAACCTCTGCAAAAAGATTGTCATGGGTGGTTACATTAGATGTGGCTCTATATGTTAGCAATCAATATCCTGGCTTAGGAGGCATACTGATGCTTTGCTTATAGTTTATATATGGATATTAAACATACATTTCCACAGTGACGTAGAAGAGAAGACTTGATCATTTTCCCAATTGTAAGGATATTTTTACAAAGAAAAAACAAATTAAATTACAATTATTTTATATATCTAAATGGCAGATATATTCTTTAGTAGCACTTAAAACTATTATACAATAATACTAAAGAAGGCAGTGCTCCTGAACTAAAAACAAAAAGACATTGCCCAGCCATCGGTCTACCCCTACCTGTGCGATTAACAGAGATAGTGAAAGTGGTTCTCTTCGGCATTTTACCTTTTGACTACACTTTCGTATGGTGGAGGTGAGTTCGCTCACTACCATATCTATACACTTCAGTGTGGGCTCCTTCAGCTTTTGGATCTGCTTTTTCACTATGGCCTCAAAGGCCAGGTCAGGGGTGAACAGCCCCGTCCTGTAGGGATAGGCAGGTGGCACGGGAGAGAGGAGTGGGGAACAAAACAGAGGAAAAGGAAAAAAAGATGGAGAAAGAGCAGAAGTGAAACCACCAAATGAAGAGTTGGAAGGGAGAAGGAGAAGTGACAGTAAAGTGACAAGGTGAGGGCATGAGACAAATACAAACAAAAGGAGTGAAAAGAGATTGCGAGAAAAAGGACAGTACGCAGACGAGGAAGGTAAAAATTGGAGGTGCAACAGAAGAAACAACACATTGAAATTAAAAAAAACAAGGAGAGGTGTGAAGGATGGGGGGGGGGGTAAAACAGCACAGAAGAAAGAAAATCCAAGTGAGACATTTGGCTTCCCCTGAAGCCATTCTAAAACAGGGCAGCGCTGGAGCCTCCCTCATTCAATAAAGAGCAAACACAGAGAAAAGACGAGAAAGAGGAAGAAATAGAGAGAGGCCCCAGCCTGAACTACTCCGCAAGCCAGAAAACTCTAAGCGACGCGCCACGAGACCACAGCTGTGCACCCTGACGTTCAGCCAAACACCCTGATCCCTCCTGGTGTTGACCCTTTCTCCACCCTCCCTCCTTTTCCTCTAACATCCACCGGGAGAGTAATCATAACATTTATTATCCCAAGGCCTCCAGGTTGTTGCAGTCCAACCGCTGTTGAAATTGTTTGGTCACAGTGGATCAATTTGGATAAAGACTACTGCTCTGTCTTTTGGCCACACAAGCCTATGTGGCTAAGAGTGCGGCCCCTGAGGCCTGTTGAAGAGCAGTTAAAACATAATCGTCATTGCTCCTGTCTGCTGCAGGTGCACAGCTACAGTCTCAAACACAAGGAAGTCTGTACGCTGAGGTCATTCAATGTGGCTGCCAGGTATTCTAAATGATTGAAAAACTATGTTCTAAATGTGTATGCCTTTGCATGCACGCAAAGGTGAACCGAGTATCTTACTAGAGTAGAACCAAGCCTGTTTGACTTGAAGACTACCCAACCACTCAAAGAAAACTCAAGCCGTGTCCCAGTTTAACAATAAAAGTGTCAAAATCAAATTCTTTTAATCACAGTCACAAGCTCAAGCTGATACTGCTCTGACATTTAATCTTTTATAGGCAACCATATTTTGATGACTGCTCAGCCTCCACACTGGTTTTCTTAAACACAGCTTTCTACCACGGCCAGCCTGCCCAGCCAAACCTGTCCGAAGCGGTACAGTAGACAGGCAGGCAGGTATACCGCAGCCCACCCTGCCACTCCAGGTGTCCCCTCGTTGTCAGAAAAACAACGAGGCTGGAGAAAGCCAGGTGGTTACAGTTAAATAGGTTGAACAGCAGAGGGGGGGGGTGCTATCCACCGTTTACTGTTTTTTTTTACCTTCTTGGTACACTGCCTAACCGTATTCACTAGCTCAGAAATGACCATGTCCACACATTTGGTGCAAGGCTCTTTAATCTTCCCAATCTGCCTTTTCACAATGGTCTCAAAGGCCATGTCCGGGGGTGAAGAGGCCAGTTCTGCCCGATAGAGAGAGAACCAGCCACAGGGCCAAAGAAAGGACAGGATGGTGGAGAGAAAGGCAGAAGGAGGGAAGAGATTTGGGTAAAAAGAAGAGTGTTATTTGTAAAGAATTACCCTCCGTTTCTGAGCTTTTCCCCCCAAACATAAACAGACACAAATTAGACACAGAGTGAGAAAGAGAATGGTGCTATAAAAGCAGTTACAAAGCAGCATGTTGTAGAAAATATAATATCCAGTCATTTAAGAGTTAATGTTTTACTCCAGACTGGTTGGTGTGTTAGCCATTAAGAGGATGAATTGGATCTCACTTGATACAGAAAATGGAATGTATTTAATTTATTTCCATGGAGGTCTACATGTTTTTTGGATTCAGGGATTCATCCCTCAACATCATCTGATCTTACAGTCTTACAGATCAATGCTGTGGCTTAAAAATGTCTATTATTATTTTAGGACTAGTATTACAATGGAAAATACATGTTGCTCAAATACAGTTTCATTACAATTGAGGCACACTATACACACAATAGTCCTGGTGAATTTAGCCACCTTTCTAAATCTGAAAAAAAGCATGTATTACATTGTTTACATCATTCTACAGTTTATCAGTTAACACAGATGTGAAACACACCTAAAACAAAATGGCAATTCATATGTAACCAAGTGGCCATCACCACACCTGGTTTCTGTGTGTTTAAAGGCAAGTGTTTGTTATAAAGGGGTTGCCTTTAAAACATTCCCTGAATCATCACTAGAAAAACATGGCCGCTTTGGATGTTAAATATGCCTCCAAAAGATCCTCTTCAGCTTATGTCTGAATATGAATATGGACTTCAACTGCTTTTTTTAAAACTTAAATTTGAATTTATGGAACCAAATGAAGGTGAAAACTTTGGATACGACCCACTGGTAACACACAACAAAGCTACTACCGAGTAACGTCCTGCCATCTTCATTTGGTATTTTATCATACAAATAAGCAAAAAAGCAAATTAAATTGTAAACCAGTAGTAAAAAATATCAAAAATATTCTGTCTATCGTGGAAATAAATTAAATACTATTTCTTTGTACAAACCACACATACTTGTTACCCGCAAGCACATAAATTCCATGTCTCCTGCTTCTTGTTATATCCTGTTATTATCTGATTTAGACACACCAAACACTATTTTAAATTCTTTATGGCACCAAATGTAAATTTAGATGATTTTTCAGATGCTTTCAGCCTTATTAAATAAGACATATACACACACCCATATGCAAACACATAGAGATGTCAAGGACAGAGAAAGCATCCCAGATGAAATGTGCAGGATTTCCATCAGTGCAGACAAATGATTGCACTGATGGAAAAACAAACAAATATGGCCATATGGAAAGGCCACAAAAACAAATACCACTTAATCAGTAGTCACCTATCTGAGCCCAAACCTTTTCTGTATGTGATGCCATTAGTATTCAGTACAGCACTCAATCTAACCATAGAGGTCTTGGCGAATGGATAAATGCAAAGTCAGTTAGATGCAGTGTGGCCAGCAGAGATGACAGATGGAAAGAGAGAAGGAGGTGAAGTAAAGAGGGAGTGAAGGAGGGACAGAGGGTAGAGTTAGAGGGCGGACGTGCCTGATTCCGTGAATGTTCTTGATGGCATAGCTGATCTCCTTGCGGAGCTCTTTCTCATCAAACTCCATCTGTAAATGAAACAGAGACAACAGGGAGGATTTAGTATCCACACGCTCTCTTTATTCCTCTCTTCTTTATTATATCTATCTCTACAGATTTCTAAAATACAATGTCAGCTAATAAAAAGCCTTTCTTGACTCATCAGTTTCTGTAAATTAAGATTTATAGTGTTCTTGATTTTCAGTGACTTCTTGGAGTCACCATGACGTTGCAAGGCAGATAGAGACTCTGAGAGGTTCGTGTATTCTGCTACGGAATAGTGTAGCATGCAATTACCCTGGTGTTTATACGGATTTAACAAACTAGATACATCATGTTCACGGGTCAAATTTAGAGATGCTAGTAGGTGGATTTTTTTAACTTTGGACAGTCAGACTAGCTTCTTCCCTCTGCTTCCAGTCTTTATTCTAAGCTAAGCTAACCCTCTTCATGACCCAGCTTAGTTTTGAATGCATAGATTTGACAGTATAAATTAGAATAAATCTGTTAAAAAGTGTATACATTTTCTAATCTGACTTTTGGCAAGAAAAAGCAAACAAGTGTATTTCCCAAAATGTTAAAATGAAAGTAGAAGAAACATTTACTTTTACTATTTTTCTTTTTTTGTAAATTGTTGGAAAATATGACCTCCTCAGGCCTCAAGAGATTAGTCAAACAAAGTAGGGGAAAATTTCTCTTTGAGTCTGAGTCACAAGCAGACTTACTTTTAAGGGGCCACAAGCTAAAAATGTTATAAAAATGTCTGCGTGAGAACATATATCTTTCACTATTTCTTAAATGTTTTGACTGATTTTGCTTTGCAAACCTTTCCCCCAACAGATTTGACTGTCTGCCTAACATACTGTAACACTGGAAGGAAGATATATAAGCTGATCTACTATATAGTTTTTAATTTGAAGAACGTTGCTTTTATTCACTGTAATGCCTCATTCGTTCCTACTTGCCTCAACAAATTTTCTTCTAAGTATGTATTATAAACATTTAAAACATAATGATTTTCTGTGTTATGAGTTAAGCTTCTGGTTAGGAAGCAACCTGCTCTGTACTCCCAGTGGGAAACCACCATCTTTCTGTGGCCTGAGTCACAGACAGACAAGTTTTATATCCTCAGAGGGAGGGCGAGAGAGGACAGAGGAGAAGGATGGATGAAAGGCGGGAAAAAAGGAAGGTAAGGGTAAGGGCCTACTGAGAGAGAAAGTGAAAAGGGGTTTTAAACGGGCAGGTAAAAGGCTTAGAGAGACAGATGTTGGGGGAGGTGGGTGAAGGGAGGACAGGCTTGGGGTGAATATGATATGAAAGGTGAACAGAGACAATGTGTGGGAGGGATGAAATGTGGACAGTTATGATGACGGAGTGAGAGAAACAGAAGGAGGAAGGTGAGGTGGGGGAATTGGGAGTGAAGAGACAACAACGGGAGAGGAGGTTGTTAAACTGAGGGGGGGGGCAAGGAATGTTTGGGTCAGAAAAGCCCAGAGCCAGGAGGGAGAGATATAACGATGTCAAGAGACACAGAGATGTTTGTCATTAAGCAAGATATGCTTTCATTATTTTGATACAGTCTGATTCTTTTTTCAATTTATTAGTTTTTTCACTTTATTTAACCCTCTACAAATCACTTGTTATTCACTTCACATTTCCAGTTACCGTGGATACATTTTTGGCTGTAATATGAACATGCTTTATATCAAATCAACACCCAAAAAACTCGGCAGAGTAAGCTAGCTATAATGCCTCAAAGAAACAGAACACCAAAAATGTGATGAGAATGTGTGATGAGAAAGAAAAAAGAGGAAAATAAGACTAAACCACTAATTATATTGTAGGTGTCAAATAATATGAATATATATACAGGGACTTATATATATGGTCACAAAATAAAGAATCAGTTTTATGCAATCCAATAGAACAACCCTGCAAGAATTACACATTTTGTGCAGCATTTATTTTTATACTGAAATGTAGAAATTTAAGAGAAGTAAAGACTGACGCCTGCAGTGATTCTGGCTGTAGTTTGTTTTGTTGCTGCAGTAGATATGAGCAGATTTAATATAATGAGCTGACTGGGACACTAAAAGTGTGATGGTTAACATCAACCTTTTACGTGCATTACCTGGCAGTGGCCTTTACTTTATTAATACTTTGTGATATTCTATCTATGGTTTATCTGGTTGTGCTGTAATACAAGCCCATGGCATAATTAAAATTATAAGGGACTGCATGAAAATTGTAGGCGAGGAGGTCAGCTGTGTTTTTGTTTTTTTGTTTTGGCTGAAGGGAGGGTAGTCTTACCTTTTTTGGTAGAGCATGGCAGGGTCTTTAAATATTTACTCAACCTATATTTATATTTTTGCCTTTGCTTGATAGATGAATTATGCATCCATACCATATGTATAGAACAACAATTCACTGTCACTGTTTTGGGATCACAATCAACTAACGAAAAAGGACCAAACTGCCAGTTATAAGAAACACAATTGCATGTGGATATGTATTCATGTGTGCATTAGTGGCTATTGTTAAATGTATTCATCCATTGATTGGTTTAATTGGTTGGGTTGGATGAAATAGCATGAATTGTCTCCCCATAAAAAACGCTGTGCGCATTTACATACGAGGTACAGCAGCATAACCTCACTGATTATTTGACCCTCCTGACACCGAGAGGATCGGTCAGAATGAACTGACAGCAGCCTCTCAAATCATGAAAGTAAATTGTCAAAGAAACACATAACCTATAGAAATCTATTCACACAGGATCCATTACTCTTACTAATGGATTTATTTTTCTGCTGCTGAACTGTTTCTCGGTATTAAAAATCAAAAAAACACTTGATTTCATGTTAAAATGCGTTGTATTATTGAGGTTGTAACGGGTATAACATTACTGATTTCTTTTTTTTTTAGTAATGGGTTAGGGTTAGGGTTAGGGTTATTATTATTACTGCGTTACAGCAAAAAGCAATACATTACAGTAATTGAGTTACTTTTGTAACGTATGACGCCGAACACTGTTAGGGGGATTGTATTGTAGTTCTTTTTTCTGAGTCAAGGATGGTTCAAATAAAATAATGATAACGTTGGGGAGAGTCTTGCTTTATCAAAACCTGAAATTTAAGATTAAGCCTGCCTCCCTACATCAATAATTTTCACATAGTCTCTAAATAAAACAATAGAACCAAATTATACAAAGTCTGGCAGACACACACCTTGACCAGCTCAAAGGGGAAGCGTTCATGAAAGATGCGATTGATCCTGGCACCACCTGACAGCTCAGCTGTGTCAATCTGGTCCCCAGAGCCCTCTATACACTTCTCAAAGTCCACAGAGAACTGCTGCACCATCCTGCAGGGAGAGAGACACAGATATTAATGAATATGTTAGTCTGTATATATTTTATTGTCTATCCTTCTGCTGTATCTACTCACTGGAGCAGAGCCTTGGTCTTGCGAGACGGATCGTCAGGTCTGAAGTTCTTGTACTCGTCCACCTCCTTTTCTATGGAGAGAAGCTGACTCTGAAGCTTGGCACGCAGACCCGGCAGGGTGTCCCGGATGTGGTTGGTCAGTTGCTGTGCAGGCCAAATGACAGAGTTAGATCATTGTGAATATGGGTAATGTTGGAATTTTAGACCTGGTGTTGCTGGATTACAGGACCCATGAATGGACATACTACAGACACACCTGATTGAGGACTTTCTGTAGGTAGGGAGTGCCCATACGGTCAGCCAGGTGTCTGTATGCAGGGTGGGAGAGAAAGAACTTCCTCTCAGCAGCCATGGCGGCATTGATGTCCTTCCGGCCATCTATGTCCTTCTGGCTCCTGTTCACCACACCAATGTAACCTGGACCAAACAGACAAGAATCCAACAGCCATTTACAATACTTTCAATACCCTGTGAGATTTGCATGAAAACTAGATCCAACTCTTTTTTTTTTTAATCACTTCCTGGAATTTTTCAGAGCAGACTGGAACAGATTCAATACTTGCGACCTGACTGGTAATTTGACTGGAAGATAGTATACAGGGCTCTTATTTTCTACATATGAACTGAGTTTGAACAGCCAAACCCAAAATGAACAGCCACTACTCCAGGACAAACCGCTTAAAACTGTGTTTAATAATGTTTAGCTGACGAAAACCACATTTTAGGAGACATTGCTATTAAAAAAAAGAATACAGAGGATAAGAAGGAAGCACGGAAGTATTAAATGAACAAGTGTATGTGTGTTTCCAAGTATTTTAAGAAAAAGGAAAAGAAAAAAAACAACCAGGAGAGTTCAGGTCACACAGATCCCATTTCACCTCCAGTTAAGTTTTCTCATGCATCACTCTGTTAAAGCTGTTTCATGCTCTATAACTAATGCAACTGTGAGCCAGAAGCCTTGTAAATGCGAACATCCACAGCATTAAACACACAGAGAGATGGGGAGAAAAAGAAGGGGAGGGGGAAAAAACCGTAGAAAAAACAAAGGACATGGAAAATATTCAAAAGCACATGCCTGGGTTCTAACCAAGTGCAAATGGAAAAGAAAATCACCACATCAGCACATTGCAATAAAAGGCTCACAAGATACATGCAAGCTCTTTTCCAAGACAGTGTTTTTCTCTTTGCACCCTTCCCTGCTTCTCCTTTCCAACTTTTCCTCTCTTCTCTATGTCTGTCTTTTGATTTCTTTCATAGCACTGTTTTATTACACCCCCCCTCTCCATCCCTCCGTCTGCTTTCTGTTTTTTTTCAGTGGTTGGCGCATTGAACATCTTTGAGTACAACAGCCTTATTACCACAAGAGGGAAACAGTGTGTCATTGCGAGGGCCCTGAGGTAGAGAGAAACGTTTGTTTGTGTGAGTGTATGAGTGTGTGAGTGTGTGTGCTCACCCCTCCTGAGTGGAAGCAGCTTATTCTCCAGAATGTCCTTAGCATCTGTCCCCTCGTCCATCAGGTCCAGCTTGGTGATCACACCAATGGTCCTCATACCTATGTGCACACACATACTATATGTTGTATGTTGTATAGTATGTTACATACTATAATAAATATCAATTTTCAAAACAAAGTGATAAGATGCTCCTGGTGCCTTTTGTTTTGGTATTTGGTGTTTCCTGTTGTAGTTTATTGATCTGTGCTCTCTCCTTCTTTGACTTTGATTATGTTTTGTTTAGTCCGTAATGCATTTGTTTTCTGTTTTATTTTGTTAAATTCGTCCTTGTGTGTTTTCTGTGCTTTACTTCCTGTTTTATTTTGCAGTGTTCTGTCTCTTGTGCCTTATCTGGCTTTGCTTCCTTGTCAGTTTAGATTTTCACTGATTGTGTGGGCCTGTGCCCCGTTGGGTCAGCTCCCTCTTTGGTATTTATTCCTTGGACTGCTTGCATGCTTCCGTTGTTTGCAAGGTTATTATTTGTTTCATTAAACACCCCCAACTGTATCTGCTCTGCCTAGTATCAAATCCCTGTTTCCTGTGTCTGCGCCTGACATCAGGAGAAAACCCCCATTAAAATAGTCAAAATGACTCGGACAATACAAAGAACATTTCAATTACTTACGTATTACAACACAAATTTATTTAACATTTTGGGATATAGTTTTAACAGGAAGACTAAGTTTTCCTTTAGTCATTGGTGACCTGCGAAGAGAGATCTGTCGCAGGATTAAGGCTCATAAATTCAAGCTAGAGTCAGACCAGAGATTGCTTTGAAAGCAATAATTAAAAACCTTAAAATCAATTCTACTTTATATACTGTTGGGCAGTTTAATTTGTAACAAAAAAGTAACCATTAACCATTACCTAAAACGTACTATATTATATATTATATTTCCTACTGAAATGCAGTGGAGTAGTATTAATAGTCATTTACCCTACTTACAGTAAATTACTTACTGTAAGTAGGGTAAATGTATAGTAACTTTCATCCACTGGTTTCGATAATCTTCAATCTTCAATAAGATTACTGTGTGTGTGTGTGTGTGTGTGTGCATACACTCACCCTGAGGGTCGACCTCTTTGGCAATCTTTAAAGCATCAGAATTGGCCAGATCAGAGTTAGCCGGGGAGACTGCCAGCATTAGGCAGTTGTCCTTGGTGACAAACTGCATCAGCATTTCTCTGATCTGGGCCTCGATGTCTGCAGGTTGGTCGCCCACCGGCACCTTGGTCATCCCAGGCAGATCCACCAAGGTCAGGTTCAGCACTATGAGAAGAAAGAGCAACAGAGAATTAAGCTAAATCTGAGTAAATTAAGAGAGAGTCTTCAGATGCCTTGTTGCCAAATAAAAAGCTTTGTGGTAGAGAATCCTATTGATATCAGACATGCATGAACTTGGATCAAAATCAGAAGTGTGCTATTTAAGTTTTTAAAAGAATGTAACCACATATTGTTTGTCAGACAACTGTAAAATCAAACCCATACTAGTATTTGTGTAGACATAATAAGAGTTTTGTGAGCCTCACCATTAGGGGAGTAGACACGCAGGTTGATGGGTACCGGGGAGATGCCCTTATTGGCTCCGGTGATCCTGTCAGTCTCTGCTTCGATCTCCTGCCGGACCTCATCAAAATCTGTGAACTTTTTTCCCTTACAGTGGAGGAACTCAGCATATTCTGGAAGAGACAAAAAAAAATAAACAGATTACCGAAAATGAAATTGTAGAAAACAAGGAAGGCAATCAGAAGAAGAAATAAAAAACCAAATATTTTCTCATTTTAATAAAAATGCACACTATACCTGTGTTACATACCAATACATTCCCTGTTAACATAAAATTATCAAAGCCATGCCAAATTCCATACAAAACTCTGTATAGGACAACAAACCACAAGGCCTTTAAATAAGTTTTTTGCCATCAAAACATTAAATAAGTATCATCGAAAAGACAAAATACTGAAAATTACTTTTCCACTCTCCACTTTTTTTGGTCAGACATTGTTAGCATTGGTAAGTTAAAAAATATTTCCAAATATTGATAATGCAACTTGAAAAAAGTAACTCCTATTATTATGTTTCTTACTTTGATTTTGGAGTAAATTACGGGCTTCAATATATCTCTCATTATTACATTTACATTTATTCATTTAGCTGGCTTTATCCAGCACTTACAATTGCTATCGTGTCAGAAGTCAATCTGGAGCAACTAGGGTTAAGTGTCTTGCTCAGGGACACAGTGGGATTGAACCTGGCTCTCACACCAAAGGCGGGCGTCTTAACCATTGCGCCATCCCAACCCCATTAACTCATGCACAGCTTGTGCAAATCAACCACAGATTTTGAATGGCAGGATCTCTCCTCCAATAAGCTGATGAAGTCTCTCAGTTGAGTGGAGAAACATTTATAAGACTGCACAGCAAGCTCAGTTTTGGCTTAGTTTTTGCTCTGTACTATTGAAAATCCAATGATTCTGAAGACAAGAACCTCCTTAGATGTTTATGGGTAAGGTGTTTTTACCTGTGGGACAGGTCATCAGCTGCAGAACCAAAGGACGACGAGTCACAATGCCCGAACCACGGGGAAGGAAATCCCTGTGAGACAACAGAGAGATGGTCAGTAAAACTAATAACCATGCAGAGGGACTAAAATAAAAATATGTGTATAGAAAGAAAGACCTGTCAGTCAAAACAAAAAAAAACACTCAAGAAATTAGAAAATGAAACACTGCATCATTACAATGTGAATCACCAAATGACAAAAAGACGATAGAAAATGAGTCAGCCATAATAAATCAGCATTCTGGGGCTTTGGGAAGACTGGGGTAAAAAAAAAAGGATTATTCCCTCTGGAAATCTGCACAAAGTGCGGACTTGTGCAAGTGTGAATGTTTGTGTGTGTGGAGCACAATTCTGAATAACAACTAATCCTAACACTACAGCTGTGGCCCACCCGGATAACTTCAATGTACTGCAGAGCTGTTTCTACAGCAATCATCTTGTGGGGGTACATGGTTAAAAATAATGAAAGCAATGTTAAATGTTTCGGTTAGGGGTTCTAGTTTCCTGAAGCTTTTCCTGGAGTAATCCAGATTCAAATAAACCCTTGAATAGATAAACCCAGTTGATATATCAGTGTAATACACAGAAAAATAAAATAAAATCTAAACATTATATAAATTCTGCCTGTATAGCACAGTGAGTGCACCACAGATGACTTTACAAAATTGCTTAACAGTTGTTCATTAAAGAAAAGTAAGACAAACTGTCATTTTCTAAACACTGACAATGATTTTGGGGTTTAATACAACTGTTCATACTTTAACTGATTGTAGTCTGTTGTAGTGTGTGTGGGAATCGACAAATCCTCAGCAGAAGCAGGATGGAGACATCACCAATTTCTCAGCTGAGAGACACTAATGGTTCGCAGGCAAATGAAAATACAACTACAAAGCTACAAAAGTAGTTTTCTCCTTCTAATTTGATGACAATTAAAATGTGAGCCACTATTGTAGCATTTATTATGTTCTCTTACCTATTTGACATGTATAGTTCAATTTCTGATGAAATTGATTTACTGAAAAAGATAATAAATACAACAGGTTTTCCTGAAGCATTTTCTGTCCTATACAATTTCTGTCCATCTACTCTCTAAGAGTGTTGGAGAACAATAGACGACCGTCTGTATGTGTCCATGCTTATTATCGACCAAAAAAACATTGTCCTGGTGTGTCGAAGGTGTGTTTGCGAATGCATAAGAGCATGTGTCCATTTTTTATTCTTTTTACATCTCTGTTTTCTTTGGGGATGTTCAGCTGCTTATGCAACATCAGCATCAACTTGCCACTGGCACAGTGTGTTCCTCAACCAGCTGACTGGACAGTTCCCATTCAGTGATGCATGGCATGTGCGCGCGAGGGTGTTTATAGGAACAATAAGCGGTTACAGAGGCATACTGTCATTGTCAATCTAACGTTGTATAAGAACAATTTATTAGCTTTTCTTGCTTTTTGTAAAAACATCATCATGCAACATAAAGCTTGGTGATAACATTGTAATTAAATTCAGATGAAGAACTGCAAAATGTTTGCATCAGTTTCTAATGGAATAAATAAGATAAAAGTCTAAACACTCAGATAACTCTTCTGCGTCTGAGGAGAGAATCTTCAGTAAAAGTAATCAACTAAACCACATGACCAAGAACTAGATGAGGCCTCGTTTTTAACCTCAAGCAAAATTTAAAGGCAGTTTGGATACATGAGTAATGAGTTGAGAGCTAATCAGGGCTGACCTGTTGTCCAAACCTGTGATCTAATCAGAAAAAGATAATTCAGCAATTAGATGCATGGAACATGGGGAACATTAATTGAGCTAATAAACACCTTCTGATCCAGCTTTAAAGGCATAGTTCAGCATTTTGGGAAATAGAATAGGAATTAGATCAGAAGATCAATATTTACTCTCACCTTAGCTTAGCTTAGCATAAAGACAGAAAACAGCTAGCCTGGCTCTGTCTACAGGCAATCACTAAAGCCTTGTGCCTTGTATATCTTGTTTGCTGAACCTGTACAAAGTATTAGAACAACAATTTGGTATTTTATGGGGTATCAGATGCCATCCCTCTTCTTCGTCTGGACCAGGAAGTCTGGTCCTGATACTTCTGTGTTTGTATGGATTAAACAAACAAGATATGGTATGGCTGGTAGGTTCATTATGTTACTGTGGGAGTAATCAAATCAAAAATGTATAATAAAAGAATACATTCAATCAAGAACAAAAACAAAAAATACTGCTAAAAGTAAACCTTTCCAGACAATTGAAGTAAGTAAAGCTGCAGGTTACTGAGTTCTGCAGGTCAGTCTAGCTTAATCCTTTTCCAAACTGAAGCATGGGGACAATATGACATTTTGACTGTGCAATTGTCAAAACAGGCTTGAAAAGACATCATATCTAATGTTTGCTAATCCTTCACACCTCCTACTCTGGATACAGCAGCTATGGGGAGCTTCATTTTTGATTATTGTTTCCATGTTTGCTGTTCTAACGCAGCCTTTTACAACAAAGGAAACCCTGCTCTCTGTTGGCTTTTATGAGTATCTGCCCATCTGCTGGTCTACCTGCCTGCCAGTGTCTACGTTTGTGTGTATGCGGCTGTCCCTCTTTCCCACTTAGGCCTTTTAGAGAGGACAGATGGCCTTAACTCCTCTCACTCCACTCCTCCTCATCCTCCCCTCAAACTGACACCACAAGGATCCTCCAAATAAGACAAGAAGCCACAGACAGAATCAGCTGTATACATCACCATGTACACTGCCACAATCCTGGAAACACTTCCCTGTCATCTGTAACCCTGTCAGATGTGACAGCAGTGTGACTCCCCCCACTCTGTCCGCTGATCATTTATCTAATCCTGCTGAGAGGGTGAGAGTCCCTCCACCCCCGCCTTCCTGTGTTTTCAATCCCCCCACGGTGAGGTGGGGGTATGAAAACACTCACACTCTGCTCACAGTGACTGCCATAAAGCACAGACACAATCCCACGCACAGTAGAGATACTAAAGAGGAGGAGAGGGCTTAAGTTAAAAAATAAACATAAGGGAAAGACATGGAGAAATGCAGATCGTTAAGACAAGACAGAAAAGACTGACAGAGATGCTATGTATCTATCTATCTATCTATCTATCTATCTATCTATCTATCTATCTATCTATCTATCTATCTATCTATCTATCTATCTATCTATCTATCTATCTATCTATCTATCTATCTATCTATCTATCTATCTATCTCCGGGCTGGAGATATGATGATATATATACTATACCAACCTTCAAGAGATTTTGCCATGTTTATTTAGTGACAGCTATCCTTTAATATCTTACTTAATCTCAATTGACTCTCAACTCATTTTACTTTATTTTAGAATCAATATCTGGGTTGGGGGAGGTCACACACACACACACACACACACACACACTGAGCATCACTGTTGGAGAGTCATGGCCCAGCCCCAAATCAGATTAATTTGGTTGGGTTATTGGTTGGGTAGCATCTTGCTTTTTCAAATAAATCAACTTTAAACAAAATTATTTTATAAAACAAACTTTCAGCCACTGAATCATTCATTCATTCCCTACCATTTGATACAGGGCACACACACACACACGCATGTCTAGTGGGTGCCTGCTGCTTTGGAGCAGTGACTCATTGCTTCTTTGTTACAAACTGTACACATTCAATGGTGTACAAACAATACAGACAGAGGCATGGATTAGTGCACACACACACACACACACACACACCTCACACTACAGTACAAGTACACTTCACAGTTTTCATCAGTACAAAAACATTTACAATTTAGAGCATATATTCAAGCCTTGTGCCTTGAGTTTTTCATGTAATTTAGTAATGTCAGAACAATGTTGTAATATTTCAGTTTTAGGTTTTCAAATTAATGGATTGTACCACTCATTTTCTGGATAACAATCATAGCAAACATACCTTTCATAAATACCATAGTTAGTTTTATCACTTTGGTTCTTTTGTTTTTGGTTATGCTTTGTTTATCTTTTAAAGAAAAACAGGGAATGTCCAATATAGGAGCGATATGTAAACTGTTTTGGTTTTCTCTATTTCTCTCAATGAAAACATAATTGTCAGAAAACAGTTTTGATGTACAGTTCTCTCCTCTCAGTGGTTGAAATGACATAGAAATGTAAAATCAGATTGTCTTCATTTGTATGCTTCTGATGAGACTTTGTAATAATTTCTTAACACGCTGCTCTATTGGTTTCTCCACGTGCGTCACATCACTTCTGAATTTCATACATTCAGACACTGAGCCTCATCATCCAGTCCTGCTTCAACATGCGTAGCAATAACACCGCTGGCAGTTGTGAATAAGCACAACCTAGCAATTTCCCTTCCTAGCAGTGTTTAGGGTTGTTTAAGGATGAGACTGCTTTTTGGTGATGGATCATACACACACAGACACACAAACTCATTGCTGTCAGCAACAGTGGTTGACGGAGCCAACCAAACGGCTGGTTGCTGAATGGTGCAGATCCAGATTAGACCAGAGCCAATGGGAGAATATTTTGCAGGTGAACTGCTGCCCAAACAGAGATTAATGGTAATCCTCTGTAGCAGTATCAGGGCATGTCCTCTCTTATTCTGTCTCTCACTGACTGCTTTCTCACTCTTACTGTGTCCACACTGTTTTTAGAGTTTACTTCAATCTTTAAAAAATGTATTTTTTAATTGAGCAATAGTATTAAGAGTGGCAGCTTCTTTTAAGGGTCCAGTGGTTCCAAATAATTTCCTGAGGAAATTCATGGCAATAACTTTATAATTTGGCACAAATTAGAGTCTTAAATTAAAAAAAAAATACATCTTTTAAGCAAAATTGCAAAACATTACCTACTTCCAGCTTCTCAATTGTGAGGATCTGACACTTGTTTTTGTCTGTTATGATCATGTTACTCATGATTATGAGTAACTGAATGCTTTGGGTTTGGAGTGTTGTTCAGACAAAACAAGCAATTAAACAAAGTGACATTAAGGCTTTAACCAAACTGTGATGGGCATTTTCCCACTATTTTCTGACATATCAACAAATGAATCGAAGATGAAAATCATCACTGGTTGCAGCCCTGGTACTAATCATAGGAAAAATAGACACAGTGTTTAGACTCTCTATAATAGCTAATTTGAATTAATTAATTGGAGGTGCACCAACTGAACATTGTCTCCCTATAATTACCACAAAATTACTATATGTTCCACACCAGGAATCTTGCTAAAACTAGTTAGGAAACTATGGGACCTTTAAAACAAAGTGTTACCACAAAAGCTTAGATCAACTTGACCAGTTGCCTAAAAAGAAAAAACTCTCAGAAAATCAAATTACACTGAACAATGGAACCAGGAAATCCAAGAAAAAGCAGCTGAAAACTGAAGGAATTATCAGGAAACAAAATAAACCTAACCACACTGCATTTAGGTTTGCGATGACAAATTTAGCATACTTATTATGATTAGTAGTCTATCCTATCCATTTTCACTACACTACCTGAAAACTAAAGTAAAGGCCTTAATAGAGCACTATACTGTCCTTGCCTTTCACACACAGTGAAGCTGCTGCTACTTATCACAATGCTCCCGGCCTTGTCTGTGTTATGTAATATATGAAACCAGATATACCATGAACCATGAATTATTCTCTGTGTTGGGGTTGGAACAGTGATGGCAGCAGAGACAAAAAAACATCTGTGTTGTAGTTCTGTGTTCTTGGGTTGTGTTATTGCCAGCAGCCTACACTGATAACAAAACGCTTCAGTCGGCTGCATACCATGCAGCAGCAACATCCCCCGGGGTTTGAGTACATCCCAGAAGATCGCCATACTGTATGGAACCTTTTTACTAATTTCATCCCTCAAAATAATTCTTACAAAAAAGTGCTCCTTCTCCACTGTGGTGCTGATTTAGTATGAGCTGTTTTAAAAGAGCTGTCCGTGGTGCTGAAAGCGGGTTTTGGACAAAAAGCATGCAGTTGAGAAAAAAAAATCTTGTCCATTCTTCATCATCAACTTAACTGCTTATAACCCATTTTCAGATTAGGATAGTGGAACATATTATATATACTGCTTGATGTAATACAGTTTAAATCAAACATAGATACATTACTGTGCAAATGCTCTCCTATCTGCAAATACCCAGAAGAGAATCTAATAGCATAGTTCAAGATAAATACAGTGTGGAGCTTTTAATGTAAAAAGAAAACTCACTGAAAGCAGACACAAACACTGCTCCTGCACTGTTCTACTTCCATTTTAGTCACCTTGATCCCTTCCTAAACAATTAACACATTTTTTCCTGCAATTTATAATGTAATGCATATTTTTCCTTTCACGGTGACACAGTCAACTTTTGCTCCAGTTTTGCACTGTTAATGTTGAATTTAACCAAATGTCAACATGTGACCAAACATCCCCACCTCCACCTGAACGACTAACAGGTTTCACCCAGCTGGCACCGCACAGGCACTGTAGATCTGAAAAGCTCCCTGCTTTGTCTCTGCTAATGAGACTCCTGGGAGACTAAAATACAGACTGGTGACAGATGGGAAACGGGGGTTGTGCTCAGATTCAAACTGGTGAAATGTCTTTTTCACTGTCAGATCACAAATGTCTGAAACAATTAGTTGATTAATTAACAGGTCACTCAAAAAAAATTATTAGCAACAATTTTGACATGTAACAAAGTAAATTATGTTTGTTACGAGATTAAGTTATAGGTTCTCTTTATGCTACACACAAACAAACAATATATGCAAAAAAGACATCTAAGTGATTAATTGTTACTTTAAGTTCATTTTCAAGCAAAGAAAACAAATGAAAATCTTCAGTTCCTTTAAGAAGAGAAGAGTAAAAGAGCAGTCCCCAAATGCAGTGCCAAATACATCTCAACTTGTACCTATGATATTATTGCGTTTGGTGTATCGCTGTAATTTTAGTTTAACCTTTCTTGCTTTCGCTTTGGAGTGGAGCACTTTTATATTTCACAGAAACAAAGCACCTCTGAGTTGAATTTGAAAGAGAAAGAGACATAAAAGACTGGGATGGGAAGGAGACAACAGTAGATCCTCCGTAAGTACACATTATGAAATCAATAAACACTAAAGTACAGATGAAAAAGCGGAATAGATACATTTGATTAGTGTCATCAGATGTTCCCTCGTTGCCATTAGCACGGCATATCTCAACAGCTTGTCTACCACTAAGAGGTTGGCCGTCCTTGTCTCTGAGTCACACCTGCCAGGCATGCATCAAAGTCTAAATCTACCTATCTCATCATCTAGAGGAAAGGTGTCAGGGTGAGTCAGGAGTAACGGTGTCTAGGCTACATGTACAGTAAACTCCTTTCAACGGGGTTCTTATCAATCCTGTAGTTGCCCATTCAAAAGTCACCTATGCTTTGGTATTGATTGTCTGTGCTTATTGTAAGCAGCAACAGCAAACAGAGGGAGACCAAAGCCAGGACCAGAGCTGTGTGAGAGAAATAATCACTCCTACATTCGGCTACTGCCAAAATGTAAAAAGGACTTCCTGTTTAAAAGCAGCTGGAAAGATTACTGGTCTGATGTAAAGATGTTAAGTTTATTTAATAGGGACAGATACAAAAACATAGATAAACTTTGACAGTCATCTGATGTGTGTATCAGAGTGTTTTTAGCTAAAGCTAATTTGCGACACTTGTCCCTAGATCAACATTAAATGGTTAAATGGTTTAAGAGGCGTAAATGTGAATTTCTGAATAAGAGACACGCACGGCAGGGGAAAGATGGAGAAAAGCAGCGTTGTAAACACACAATACAGAAGTGCTGTAAGTGTGCGTTGTTTTAGGCAGATAACTCAAACACAATGGGCCACTGGGGGGTGGAAAAGACTGGAGGAGAATGGTGGATGGGAGGACCTGAGAGACGTCACTGCAGCTGCACTAGGAGAGGGTATACATTAACACACACAAACTGTGCATGACAGGATGCTACTCTGCAATCTGTTCACTGTTCACGAGACAGCTGCAGCTTTTTACTGACGCGTACAAACAACTCACTGACTTTTATGTTATTTATTTTAAGGTTGGCTTCATCGTGAGCAACCATTTTCTTGCCCTGTCATGATGGTCCAACCACCACCGGTCCCTCTGGTGAGGCAGCGTAATTAGCTGCTTCTATGACAACAGCTGAGTGAGCGCAGCAAAACGTGGCTCTACTAATGAGCACTGAGAGATGGTTTATGCTCATAAAAAATGTCTCTATTAAAGGGATGTGTATAAAATAAAGTAGTCTACCATATAATGTCTACAACACTGGCTAGAACACTTCCTCTTATAACACCTCTAACTAACTAACCTCTAACATGCACTTCCTGTGCTCTTCTTCTTCTATCCCTACAATTATCTTGTATTGACTGCACTTTTTGTTCTGATTGCACTTTTCTGTTAACTCTTACTTCCTTCCCTAGGTATTTACCCATTGATGTGATATGTACTATGAGCTCTTACTAGGATTTATTGCTGCTCTTACTAGTATGTATTGTCAGTTGTAGATCTGTATTTGATGCTCTGTTGATACTTGTAAGTTGTTCCTCAAATGTAAGTCGCTTTGGATAAAAGCGTCTGCCAAATGAGTAAATGTAAATGTAAATGTACAACGGTGAGACTTTAGTCACTTAGCTAAGTTTCAGTGTGTAGGCTACTTCTAGTATTGGAGATTATTCAGGTACTAATGTGGACTTCAAGGGGAACTCCACTAATTGAGGACTACAAGTTTAAAAATGAAATACATCTGGGGGTGTGGAGTCAGAAAGAGTATGAGCTTAGCGGTTCGAGGCTACATTAGCCGCTACTAGCATAACATACCTGAATCTCTGACTGAACCAGACTGAACTGTCTCAAGTTGGAGTTGCATTGTGGGTAATGTAGGCGCCAGGTTTTGACAAGGAAGAAGATTAATAGTGGAATAAAAAAAGATGATATTTCTGATTCTTCTGCCATTTTTTACATTGTGAGTCTGAGTCTGTAACACTGATATCCCTTCCACAAGTAGGTGATCATCACATGTTTATTGACAAAACAGCCATGCATCACCTACAACCTGTTCAGATGGGGATTAGCACTCTAGCCATGTGGTTTGGCCTACTATTTGACTTCAAACACATGTGAGAAAAGACATTGGAGGTGTCAGGAAAATAGATCTGTTCACGCCTAATTAAATCTACAAGATAGTGATGGAATTAAGATCTCACATCAGTTCACTGCACAGATGGATCCCTCCTGTCCAATGGGATGGATTACATTTTATTGTGGAATACTCAGGCCTTGTTGAGTGTGGGCTTGGATCCAGAGTAGCATACAATATGACCTTGCTTGAGGAGGCAATACTGCTTATTCACACACTCTGTCCATGAGAAAACATCTTCAGATCAAGTGAAATACATGCAAACAGAGGTGTTTGCTAGTGACACCCATGTTGGTGTCTGCATGTAAGCTTTACTTACAGCATAAGCACTGTCAGACAGATGGATGAGCTGAGCTGGAAGGGCTCAAAGCTCAGGTGGACTCTCTCTCTCTCTCTCTCTCTCTCTGCAAGGTCATACTGCAGCATAACAGATCAGATTTGTTCCCCTCGCTTTGTTTTGTATCATCGTCACCATCAGTTCTGACAGAAAGAAAACTGCGCATGTTTGCAAGACTGACCCCTCTCCACACATACACATACACACACACACAGCATCACTTCGCACCCTTGCCTGGTCAGGATTAAAGACCCGGAAGACAAAAAAGTGGTAGCACTGCCGCAGAAACAAGCAGCACATCCACCAAGCTGCCTGTAACTGGATCTGCTGTACAGGAAGTCAGCATCCAAACAGACCCTGCCTCTGTGACAGATGTGATAGGATAATATAGGATTTATAACGCATGTAGGCTACAACTTTGTGTCATTGTAACACCCCAAAAAGTATAAAGTTTGAAAGTTCTGTATAGTGTTCATAAGCAGAGATTGGTTTTTCACATTAAATGCCAAGTTATAGTTAACAGAAAAGCCTGGTTACAAGAACGCATCATGCGGCAGTTCACAGATAAACTTCACTAGGGATTTATATAGGCCTAACAAAATAATCTCCTCGCCTTGGTGTCGTGTCCATGGGAGAAGACAGTGAAGCCTGTGTGGTGGATTTAACCTGCCTGATATGAGAAGGGGGATGGGGACTAGAAAGTGTAAAATGAAAGCAGACTGCGCCTGCTTGTGTGATGCACCGGGCCGCACCAACATGCACTGCAGCCTGCAAAAGCTACTTACTTCCCGACGAAGTTCTCCAGCACCGAGCTCTTTCCCGCACTCTGGCCGCCCACCACGGCGATCTGGGGCAGGTCAAGGTTTGCGTTCTGCCCGATGGCGGAGAAGGCATCCTGCATGCGGTTCACCAGAGGAATCAAATCCTCCATTCCCCGGTTCCCCATCTTTGCGATGCAATACGCAGTCTATCTTCCTTGTCAGAGCAGGGAGGGATTTCCTTTCTTATTTTCCTCTTCGTCCCTCCTCGCCACCCTCGCGTTTAGAGGGCGTTTCGGGCTGCGCACACACACCGGTTCTTTTTTTCGGCTACCTGACTGCTACCTCATTGACTGCGCCTCCTCGGTGTGTCAGATCACCTCAACTAGGACTATCTCCACCACCGAACATGTAGCCTACACTCTTCTACACTGAGTACCGCGGGGGTGGGGGTGGGATGAGGATGATCTCTGAGAGATCCCTGCAGTTCTTCACACGCACCGCTCGATGGTGACACTGGTATATTTTCACTGTGTTATGCTATCAAATTGTGCTGTCAGTCCTACAAGAATGTTGAAAGTCTAATCTTGCTTAAGTGCATTTAGAAAGGTGCATGTGGGAAATTTGGCATCCAGTTTTGAATTATTTCCCAAACTCACTAGATTGTGTGATGTACAGATCTGTCCATGGTACTGAATGTGTTAGCACCGTGGACAGAGGCCACGAGGCACTCTATATCTTTTTTTGAAACGTTTTTGACATAAACTGAAGGTATCAGTATGAATAATATAAACGATATACATTGCAAAAATATAGTATAGTTGTTTTTTAAACACATGGTGTGTTATGTGCAACATATAACACGCCATGTATACCATATAAATGAAATATACAGGCTATATAACAGCCTATTGTGTAGTGTACAGTGGCAGTGGCATTGTGAAGTTCTTGTTTCAGTGTAATTGAATTTCTACTTCAGTATTTACTCACTGGAGGTTATGATGTTAGCTAGTGTTACAAATGTAAAATGTAGAAAATACAAACTTTCATTAAATCTACAAGGGCGGTGGAATTCTGTCTGAGAGTGAAACACAGAACGTTTTAATTAAAATACTACATTATCTTAAGATCCATGTATTTTGCAGAGGCGCTGTCAGTTCTCTCGAGAACCAGCAGGGGACGACAGGGTACACTCATGGCACTACACTGCGCAGGCTGGTTTGGGTTTGAGCTTTATGCAAGTTGCACCGGGGCAGAGAGCAAGTATTTCAACCTGTGCTATGATTTCAGTTGGATAACTAACAAACATCGCGTCTTTCCTCCTTGAGAAGTAAGTCGTTACAACTGTAGGAAGCCCACGGTAAAATGTAGGAAGTACCCGAGGAGGCGCAGCAGGTTTAACGTTGTCTGTGAGTTAGCTAGCTAGTTTAGTGCTATGCTAAGCTAACTTGTTGGGTTCAGTTACTGAGCGGTGGCTAACGGAGCTTCGTTTATTTTATGGCAGGTGTAACGTTAGCTTGTTCATTTATTGACTGGTTTATTCTGCTTTGTCTTACTTTGGTGGATAATATGCCGCTCTCTTCCAAAAACAGATTGGGTAGCATGCATTTCTCTAAAGTTCGCCAAAAGGGTAAAGAAATTAGAATAAACGAATTAAACAAAAAAGTAAATTATTGTTAGCTCACTGCTAACACTAGCTTGCTGTCATAATGAAATATGAGAGCGACCTGTTGTCTCAGGACAACGCAATGTTGCAGGATGTTATTGAATGTATCTTTAAAAAGAGGAGTTGTTCTGATAGCGGGGCACATAATCACACAAGCTTTTTTCCCTCCTCCAATCCAGAGATATTTTATTTTAAGGGGCGTCAAAACAGTGGCACCTCATAGCTGTCAACTCATAGTGTAACGGAGGACATTGAAGCCCGTAATGTTCAATCCAAACCACCACCACCACCAGCAACAACAGCAGCAGCAACAGTTTCAGCAGCACCTGCGGCAGCTACAGCAACTTTTCCAGCAGCAGCCTCCGCCGCCTCCTCCGCCCCAGCCGCCTCCGGGTCACCATGTCGCCCATCACCACCACCAGACACAGCGGTAAGCGCGTTAACTCGAGACCGGGGATTAGGTAGGGCCCTCCGAGTGTGACAAGTGTGGCTGCCGGTAGCAGAGCTGGAAATAACACATGCCAGACTGTGCCATTCTGGGATGGCTTAAAATGTGTATGTGTGCAGGTTTTAATTAGAAATTTAAATGGGATATTTGTACGGCTTGGCTGTATTTATTGGCTCTGTTTTGTTATGATTTTGTCTTTGAAGTAGACCTACAGCCTACATTAGTATTATATCTGTATTAACTTAAAACCACTGACATAAGTACAAAGTTTGTTATTCTGACCAAAGAGAACAACCCAAAATACATGGTCTTTCTGGATCAGGTGGTCTGTCATCTGCCCATAGGCAGTACTGATAAAGTGCACATTATGTAGAACACTGTTGCAGGCTTACTGGCTCCAGAAACAAAAAGTATGGTCTGTCACATCACCTCTAGTCAAACTGGACTCAAACCCCATAAAATTGTGTTATGTCAGCATTTGTTTCTACATCTGCAATCCTCATGAAACATTGAATTTCCCCTCGCTGGATTAATAAAGGATATCTTCTATCTTCTTTGATAACTGGGGGTGCAGGTCTCTTGTTTATTCTGAAGATGAGAAAAAGCAGCAGCCAGTACAGGTTTATCTCTATACCAGCCCTGGCTTAACCTACCTGTTTTCTTTGATGTATTCCTATGATGTCATTCCAGCTACCGTCCTGATGTTTGGTCATTGCCTTTTGTGATGTGTTGTTTCAGATTTCGGTGAGGTTATGTCTTTTGAAATAATGTTGCATGTTTATTTTTTCTTGTGTCTTTGTTTCCCAGAGCCATTCCTGTTCCTCCCCAAACAGCCCCTCCTCCTAGGATGGTCAACCTGTGCCAGGCGACCCAAACTACCATCATCGCCCCCAATCCCATGCTGCAGGGGGCCCTACTGATGCAACAGATGCAGGGTACAGTTTTCTATTATAGTGTAAAGAGAGCAGCGTATGGAGAAAAAAAAGCCCAATTCATAATGAGCACACTTTATAGACAATGTGTTCAAATGCATTAAATAACTGATTTACAAGAGTTATAATTTTTAGTTCACCCCCCCCCTACCTATGTGTCTCCTTCCAGGTAACATGCGGGGCTTTGGGATGGGTGGACAGCAGTTCCGTCAGTTCTTTGCGGCTGGGACGAGATCGTCTCTGCTTGGGCCGGTTCCCATGGGCATGGCCATGAAATCCCACATCATGGGTTTCCCAGCTGCTCGACCGTACCACCCGCATGCTCGCTACTACAACAACAACAACACCACCACCAACACAGCCTCTTCCTCATCCTTCTCCTCCGTCGCTACAACAGTAATTACAAAAGCAACGTTATAAGCTGCGTTACGACCAAATGAACTTTACCCCCAAAGTAGGAACCTTTGGACGAACTGAAATGCGTTTCCACCGGAGGGACCAGGGTCTAAATGTAGTTTTAGGGTCTTTATTTTAGTTTTTACACAGAGTGGGAGTTGTGCTCCTCTTCTCCAAAACAAGTGGAACAGCTGATTACAGCAGGTAATAAAGCCTGTTAAACATCCCGTTCCTCTGACACTCAGGTGGACACAGACACGAGTTTGGCCAGCTGATCTGCAGCTCTTGTCGGCTGGAAATGTTTTAATAACCTTCCACACAGTTGCAATTTTATTTTTGTGTCACTTTCTCTGTGCTGGAGTTAATTTAAGAACTTGATGGCTTTATTCAGTTTGTTATTTAACTCCCATACAAAAAAGCTTTTTTAATGGTAAAGCATAGTCTATAGTTTTTCATTATATTCCAGTTAAATCTGATGATCATTTATATATTTTGCTCATGGATAGTGGTTACCAAATAATGATGCCTTTGCATTGCTTTGTGCGCAGTATAGGTTTATATCAGCTGGTTAATTTGCCTAATCTTCGCAGGACTTTAGACCACGGTGGAAACGCACACAACAGTGGGCTGAAGGAACCTTTTAGTTCCTTGAAATGAGATCCAGGGACTTTGTACTTTTGGTCAAAACGTGGCTATAATGACTATAATCACTGGATAGGCTTTCTGACCAGGAAATACACTATAGTAGGGTTCATTTAGATCCAGTTCTAACAAAATCTTGTGCTTGTTTTTAATGTCTCTTAGCTTTAACTTTATCTTAGACACGGATGTAAAGCTTTGTAACTTTAGTCATATGCTAATGCTAACTTAAATAAACAATCCAGGCTTATTTATACAGTATATGTGTAATCCTGGTGTCTCTGTCTTTGTGTAGGACACTGCAGCTCGCCAGACAGACAGGAAGAGGGACAGCGAGCAGATGGCAGCAGGGAGCGCAGATGACCAACCAGCAGATATCCTTACCATTGAAGCCAGTGACAAGACTGAAACAGGTAGATCTGTTCAATCCATCCAGAACTGAAACATGCTAATTACTTGACATGGGAGCTTGAAGGGATGTATAATCTGTGTTAAATGTCATCAGTCATAGGTTTCCTTTTTTACCCACAGACGCTGCAGTGGGAGGAGAGGATGGGCCCATGCAGCCCTCTGAGGAGCAACTTGAAGAACCTGTAGTTAAGAAGCAGAAGACGGAGGGGTAGGGGGGAAATGTATTATTGTGTGTATTATTGTAGTAAACATTGACCTCTCATCACATCCTCATCATGAAGATCTTATCCACTCCAGTAACAAACCATATCCAATGCAATTTACAGTGGATTTTTTTTTACTAATGAGGGAAGACAAAATTAGGATAATACAAGTGTTGTGGCTTAGGTATTTGAAACTGGTGAACTACTAACCCTCAACATTTGACTCCTGTTATCTTTCTCTCAGGTCAGAGGAGCCAAAAGAACAGTGTGTTGTCGAGACTGTCACTATTGCAGATACAGATGGTGAGGTTCTTTCTTCAGAGTGCAACAGCAACACAGAGGACAGCCAGCCTGAAGGTAAAACCCACAGAAACCTAGTAGTGTATATGGTTTCAAAAACTTAATACATTAAGCACTAATTTCATCTACATGGAGTACAGTTGAGATGAGAACATGTTTTACTACAACAACTACTTTCTTTTGGCCTCCTCTTTTCCCAGACTGCATCATTCTGGAGGAAGGAGGCTCAGAGGGGATCAGATGTTGTTGAGGCGCTGGAGGAAAGCGGAGCTGCTGAGGTGAGAGGTGCCTTTATTTGAGATGGTCAGGTCTCAGACAAAATAATGTAAAGACTAAATGATAGATTTACTAAAACACATATAAATGCATAACACTGGCCATTATTCACAAGTCTCTTATTTGTCATTTCCTCACTCCTCGTTTTAACCTGAAGTTTTTCCGCACCGCCATCTTGCAGACCGTCCCAAAGCTCTTATTTGCACAGCGAGGAGCAATATTTGAGGAGCTATGAGTGAGGATACACCAGTGCATCTTTCGCGGAAGTTTTTTACTGAACGACACGCCCCCTTAATGGGTTGCTGTTATACTGATTGGTCGCTGCACCTGATCGGACTGATTTGATACATCAGGGCAGATAACATTAAACTCAACTGTATGACTGCAAAGTCTTAGGCTATAATTGATTTGTTTTATGATTCACTGTGCAGTTAAAATGTTCATTGAAGGTCTGAACAACAGAAGCCCCACACACTACTTTCTTCATTCAAGATTTTTCTGTCTTTTATTTCTCCCCTCAACTTTTATAATGGAGACACTTAAAGTCAGAGAGAGTCGTAGAATCTGTCAGCACGAAAAACGTTTTACATAATTTATCGTCATATCTATTCAGTCATATGTGAGGCTGGTCATTCCTGTGTTTAGTCCAAATAGACAACAATAAAACATAATAAATATGTAGCCTAAGGAGTCGGACAAGTCACTAAACTGCACTTAAGTCTGTAATGAAGCAAGCAAAGGAAAATAAAGCCTGCACATTCAGCTGATATCACCGACTACATCTGATGAAAGCAGACGGCGGCTCAACGAGTAAAATCGGCTGATGAAAGTGTGAATGAAAGCTGCTGCGCCTAAAGAAAAAAAAAATTATTGGATTGATATTAGGGCTGCAGAATTAATATAATCACAATCGCAATGTTGTCTTGTGGGATTACATAACCGCAAAAAGTGTGTGATTTAATAAAACAGAAAAAATGCGTGTGACACCCTCTTCTCAGTGTGCACTGCAGCCTGCTCATTATCTCGGCCCACACCGGGCTCTCGTCTGTGGCTCTAAAACATATGGCCTTATGTGCAATCAGAAAAAATGATTCATGGGAAGCCCGCGAGTAACTTTAGACAGACGGGCCACCTAAGCACCGAGAGAAATGGCAGTGCTCCGCTGTTATGCAGAGTTTTTCATGCCTGCTGAGAATTGCATGCACCTCCAAAAACTGCTTTTAAACACTATAATATCCTCTGTGTGGGGCACATCAATGGTCATAAATGATTTGAAGTATGTATTTTATGAACATTTATGAACAGCTGCAAAGAGAATCATGCTGCTCTGCGCTGATAACTGTGAGACTTTATTAGTACCAACACCGTGCACATGTATGTAGACACAAACTCCATCAAAAATCTCTACAGCTGTTAGAGCCGACTGATGATCCAGTTGTGCAATTCTCTTAATTGCATCCACGTTTGAGAAGCTTCCTTGAGAAGCATCCTGGGTTCAGATCTGGTTTGCAACCTCTCTGTAGATGCACAGCTGTTCGTCAGCGCCGTCCCCATCTGGCAGACCGAGTGAAGACGACCAGCATGATCATTTACCCCCGGAGGAGATGCAGATACAGGATAAAGATACCCCTTTGGCTTCACCAGGGAACCACGAGGAGGGAGAGGAGGGTGTAGGGGACACCAACAAGTTCTATTGCTACCTCTGCAGCATTACCTGCCATAACCAGCAAGTAAGTTAATCATACACACATGCATCGACATTGTATGTAGGCCTTAGTGGAATGTAGTTGTGTTTGGTAAACAGTGGGGTAAAAGGCTGAAAAGTCACAGCATATGTTTATTAACTTAATTATTCTCTTCTTTATTTAATTTAAATATTTCTCTGTTGGTTTTTTGGCAGAACTTCAGGGGTCATATGAATAGTGTTTCCCACCAGCAGAGGATGATGGAGATCCAACACATGAGCAACGCCTGCCTGGTCACCCTGCTGCCACGAATACAGGAGACTCTACAGGGAGCAAACAGAGATGGGTCAGTTTAAAACACAAAAATATGCATTTGGCTTGTGTGTATTTTTAATATATTCTCATTTTTGAAACCTGTATAAAGTTCAAATGGTGAGAGATCATTTCGGACCTTTTTTATTTTAACCCTAAAAATGGTTCAATTGTTTTTTTCCCCCAACCAGTCCTTTTGAGTTTAACATAGGAGGCCGTTTTAAAAAGTGAAAATGATCCTTGTGAGTCTTCAACAATGTTCACCTGTGTTCTCTTTAGAGAGAAGAAAGCAGACACGAAGCATTGGTGTGCCACCTGTCACACCCACTACACCAGCAGCATTATGGACCACCGTCGCACCGAGGAGCACAAAGTAATCAGCTGCTTACTTTATAGACAAGCACACTTGCATGGTGTAAATGCTGCGCTCATGTTTTACAAAACATTTTGAAAAGGGTTGATACAGCTTTTCTTCCTCAGCTTGCCAGTAGAACAGCCATCTCCTCCTGCACACTCTGCAAGAAACACTTCAGGACTTCTCAGATTTTTGTGGAGCACTTGCAGTCCCAGAAGCACAGACAGAAAGTGGAGAAGGTACCTGGGTTTAAAAATCATTAAACAAAATCAATAATAACAACCAAGTGTTTTTTTCTTCCATTAATATAGATGAAATTAACCACTTCCTGTGCTTTACTAGCTCCAGGAAAAGGAGGGCTGTGAGGCCTTGGGCAAGCTGACTTCCATGGATGCTGACGGCTTTTTGTTGGAAGAGGTGGAGGGGATTGAGGTGGAGGAGGAAGAGGAAAGACAGACGAGTGAAGGAGACCAAGATTGTTCAGAGAAACAGGTGATTTGCATATAATTTGTTCTTGTTTGCAATTCACAATATTTTGCTTTTAAATGGCCAGTAAGCTTTACATCCCAGTGTTTTACCCAAGTTTAACATCACTCTGAGATACGAGTGAAATAATAATACTTCATGGTTGGTGCATTTGTTATACGGTATTTGTTTACTGTGTATCTGGTGACCTGGTACAGGATGGCTGGTCCTCCCTTAAAGAAGTGACTCTAAAGGACATGGCCAGTGATGAGCAATATGATCCTGACACAGTCTACGGTGAGTCACGGCTAACTCCTGATTCTTCGCCGATTGCTGCATCATTCGTTTTGTTGCTCACCCGCATGTTCTCATTGTTCCTGATAACTTTAAATATCACATTTGAGCGAAGTTTATTCATGGATTTCTTTTACTGCAGGGTCCAGTTTTTTTGTTCCAGTAGCAGGTTTTATCTGCAGACTCTGCAACAAGTTTTACCACTTTGAATCTTCTGCCCTACACACCCACTGCAAATCACTGAAGCACTTTGAGAACCTCAAGGTTGGTTTCTGATGACTTCACTCACCTTGTTTGCGCTCTTTACTCACAGGGGGAAACCCAAATTAAATTGTCATCTTCTTGATTTAAGAAATACTGCTTAAAGTTAACTATATTATTGTTATGTGCGGTCATTTGTGTTCAGCATTAATATATGAGTTGTGTTTCATTGATTGAATAATCCTAGTCCCAATCGAAGCTTACATAAGCTCTCAATGGAATTCACTATAGGTATTTGCTGTATTTATGGTTTCTCTTCGCAGAATTACAGAGAGTTGGTGAGTCAAAAGGGGGGAGCTGTTGAATCTTCTGGAGAATCTCTCCCAGCCACAGCCAGCTTAAGGCCTGGAACAGAAAGCACCACAGACTGTGATGACACTGTTTTAGTGACAGACCTGAACTCCATGCAGCCTACCATTACACTCACCCGAGTGAACACGCAGACAGAAAACCAGCAAAAGGAGGAACAAGCAGAACTTGACCGAACTTCACAGGACTTCATCTCCACCTCAGCAACCAGCACTGGCAGCGCAGACAAAGACCTCAGCCTTCATAGTAATGAGGACGAGCCCACATCCCAGGCCTCTGCAGTTCAGGAGAGTCCAGCTGAGCTGCCGGCTGGCAGCAGAGAGGAGCCAGACACAGAGCAAGCGGCTGCTGTTGAGGATGCTAATGAAGAGGAGGAGAAGGAGAAGGAAGATCCTGGTGTACCAGGGAAAAAGAACGGCACAGGGAAGGCAAAACCCAAACGCAGGTCAGGGAGGGCCACAAACAGACACTGAGTCAAAGATAAGATGTGGAGGAGAGGAAACCAGGTACAACTGCAACCTTAGGACAGGATGTGTCTGTATGTAAAGAGGTGCTTTCGTGAAACAGAGATCTATAAGTGAACAGCCCTGCCGCTCTCTATATTGGAAAGGCTTCTTATGTAAAGTGTTCTCCCAGGGTGGGAAATTAACACCTGACAGCTATCAAATACAGGTTAAATCAGTGACTGGTGGGTACGTATGTTAATATTGGCTCACATTCAATGAATGATGTTCTCATGAGAAGGCTAGTCTCCACCATTAGATTACAGCAATCAAAATGAATATAAAGTTATCACATGGATGCACTGGCTGAGTCCCAATTCTATAGTACATATTCTAATCTAAGCAGGTTCTGAGTATGAAGTGTGTTTAGGATGGAAAAGAGACAAAGTTGACTCAAAACAGTCCTACTATATGGAGGACCAGCTCTATCATATTTAAAAATAAATACAGAAATAAATAAATGCTCAATAAATAAATAAGCATACAATTAATTGCCCCAAAAAATACAATAAACATATAAATGTAGGTAGAAATTAAATTATACAGTGAGACATAAATGTATATATCTCTTTTAATTAGCTACTTTATTTATTCACCTTTGTAATAATTACCTTATTTATTTTTTGTCCGTTATAATCTTCAACTTTATTTATTAATTACTTATTTTTTTAAGTATTTATTTATGTGCATGTTATAATTTTTTTGTCTGTTTTATTCTTCCTTTGTATTTTTTACCCTATTTATTTCTTCAATGCTATTTATTTCTGCCTGTCGTTTTTACATTTCTGCCTGTCGTTTTCACATTTCTGTATGCATTTGTGCCTCATTATGCAAATGAGGAGGGGCAGTGCCTTAAGGGGTCAACTTCTGCCCATTGGTTGGTTAGCATTTTACTGCATCGGTCGAATCTACATGGATTTTCCCACCATAAAGCATTGTTTAGTAATGTCAAACTCAGCAGGCAGACGCTCAGTGTCCGACCTCTTAAGGGAAGCTGCTAATAGACTGGAAGAATTAGAACGCTGTAAGTTTGAGATCTGAAACGTTTTTCTCTGGTCCTTTGAACATTTTTTCCAAGTATATCCAGCGGCAGCCCGCAGACCGTGACGGAAGTTGACGTGATGATGTTTATCTCGGCTCACGTACAGCATTGATCCTAATGCAAACTGATTTATTCTTTAGAAGCCAACAACAGAACTTTAAATACACTTCTGAGAAGTTTTTTGGCGAGAAATCAACTGTGTAGATTTTGAATATCTGCAGTTTTACGAAAATTGGTGGCGAATCCAAAATGTGTTCAACGGTTTTCGAGTTGTGAAGCTCCGCAAGTGCCGACCGTAGTGCCGACGGGTGTTACACAGCTGCAGTAATATTACCGGAGGAGGCACAGCAACACAGCGGCGCACATCGGCCTGAGGCCGACGTGCTAGCAGATGGGTTAACCGGTCGACATGCATATAATCAGTAGCTTTAGGCACACATCCTGTGATGGTCAGGGTAAGAGGAATATACATCGAGGGGCTGTCAGCAATAGTTAGCTAGCTAGCTCCGGTTAGCTCCCCCAGGCCCAGTCCGTGCAGACCGTGAGATTTACAAGAATATTCTGTAAAGTTACATCAGGAGCCAGATGGATCTCGTTCAGGTTAAAACTTTACTGAGAATTTATTGATAGAATAACAGCGGTACGTAACATTAACAGCATCGCTCAGCTGTTGGACCTTTTATTTACAGTCTATGTGCTGGACACGCCTGCTGTGTCGGCTGCAGTGGTCTGTGGACCTAACTGGGGAGCTAACCGAGCTAGCTAGCTCGGTTAGCTCCCCAGGCCCCTGCTGACAGCCCCTCGATGTATATTCCTCTTACCCTGACCATCACAGGATGTGTGCCTAGAGCTACTGATTATATGCATGATCGACCGGTTAACCCATCTGCGAGCACGCCGCCTAAGGCCGATGTGCCGCTGTGTTGCTGTGCCTCCTCCGTAATATTACTGCAGCTGTGTAACACCCGTCGGCACTACGGTCGGCACTTGCGGAGCTTCACAACTCGAAAACCGTTGAACACATTTTGATTCGCCACCAATTTTCGTAAAACTGCAGATATTCAAAATCTACACAGTTGATTTCTGCCAAAAACTTCTCAGAAGTGTATTTAAAGTTCTGTTGTTGGCTTCTAAAGAATAAATCAGTTTGCATTAGGATCAATGCTGTACGTGAGCCGAGATAAACATCATCACGCCAACTTCCGTCCACGGTCTGCGGGCTGCCGCTGGATATACTTGGAAAAAATGTTCAAAGGACCAGAGAAAACGTTTCAGATCTCAAACTTACAGCGTTCTAATTCTTCCAGTCTATTAGCAGCTTCCCTTAAGAGGTCGGACACTGAACGCCTGCCTGCTGAGTTTGACATTACTAAACAATGCTTTATGGTGGGGAAAATCCATGTAGATTCGACCGATGCAGTAAAATGCTAACCAACCAATGGGCAGAAGTTGACCCCTTAAGGCACTGCCCCTCCTCATTTGCATAATGAGGCACAAATGCATACAGAAATGTGAAAACGACAGGCAGAAATGTAAATACGACAGGCAGAAATAAATAGCATTGAAGAAATAAATAGGGTAAAAAAATACAAAGGAAGAATAAAACAGACAAAAAAATTATAACATGCACATAAATAAATACTTAAAAAAAATAAGTAATTAATAAATAAAGTTGAAGATTATAACGGACAAAAAATAAATAAGGTAATTATTACAAAGGTGAATAAATAAAGTAGCTAATTAAAAGAGATATATACATTTATGTCTCACTGTATAATTTAATTTCTACCTACATTTATATGTTTATTGTATTTTTTGGGGCAATTAATTGTATGCTTATTTATTTATTGAGCATTTATTTATTTCTGTATTTATTTTTAAATATGATAGAGCTGGTCCTCCATACTACTACTCCTGCCACAATGCCTTGCAAAAAAGGAAACACAGGAACTGCAACTGCAAAACATTAAAAAGTGGATAAAAACACTATTGTGGGTAAAATGGCTTTAATGCCCCAGGGAACAGAAAAATAAATATTAAATCCTTGGAAAAAACATTTAAATATTTTAATAGTGAATTTTTGATTGACATACAGTGGTGCACGTATTGTATGATTTCCTGTTAGTATAAAACAGCTTGGTATGTAGATTCTTTTAGTCATGCTAACAGTGTGACTATAGTAATACTTTAATCCAGACTAGTGTTGTTGTCAAGACCAAGACCATAATTTACCGAGACATGACCAAGACTTTTAGGGGCTGAGACCAAGTCAAGACCAAGACCATTTTCCCACATTAAATGATACACAATAAAATGTGGAACAACACACTTTTAATTAAGGTTATTGGTTGCATTTGAAGCAATGCGTTTTACATCCAATCAAAGCAATTTATTGATATTCTCAAAGTTGTGGTCTTGACTGGTCTTGAAATAAAATCCCAAGTCCTCAATGTCCGAGACAAGACTGAGTACAAATGCGGTCAAGTCCGAGACCAAGACCGGCCTCGAGTACTACAACACTAATCCAGACTGAAGTATCTCTACAACTATGTGATGGATTGCCATGAAATTTTAAAAAATTGAATCCTGCAGACTTACCCACTGGCGCCACCGTGAGGTTGACATTTGTGGTTTGAGTGAAATCTCAACAACTACTGGATGACTTGCCATTGTTAGTACAGACATTAATTTCCCGCTCAGGGTGAATTATATTTTAACTTAGAAAATCCTTTTCATCTAGTTCCATCAGGTCAAAATTTAAATTTGTTTAATCTTTTGGTTTATATGAATTACAAATACCTGCAAAACATTCCAGCATCTTCAGCTGTACTTTGTGTTTAGCAAATGCTAACATGCTAAACTAAAATGGAGAACATGGTAAACGTTATACCTGCTAAACATCCACATGTTAGCATTGTCATTGTTGCATGTTGACATTAGGATGTAGCATGAAGCATGGCTGTACAACCTCAAAGAGCCACTTAGCATGGCAGTAGACTCGTACTACAACAATTAAACTATTCAAGCAGAGTGGAATTGGAACGTACTCATTTAAAATCATAGAAGCTAAATGCAAATGTAAAATATACAGTATTTTAAAAGTAGCATGAGTATAGAATGACATGATTTTTTTAGCCACGGAATAAAAAAAAAATGCCAAGGTATTTTATTATGTTACCCTATCCGCAATTAAAAAACTAATTTAATATTTTTTTCCCGAAGTATTACAATCACTATAATTGCTTCGGACCCTTAAATGAACACTGTGCAGTGTTTTTAAATGTGGCTGGGTTAAAGAAAAGGAGGTGGCTGGCTCACCAATAAGTTAATTTCCCACCCTGCTGTCCTCAAAGATCAGACGGCTGATTGTCAGCTTTTGCTAATTCTGAATGATTGTTGACATAATAATAAACTACAACTGGAGACACCTTTAAACATTTCTAACCACATACAATACCACATGCTTCTAGTGACCTGCAGTGTAGAATGTAACCAAATTATTTGTTTGGGCAGGTGACCACTTTTGTTTCCACAAAAGTTGAAAGCTTTTTTGGTTTTTAATCATCCAATCATCCATCTTTTTAAGACATTTTGGGTTCATGCTTGTGTCATCTTTGGGGCAAAAAAGTTGTCAGCAGTTGTTGGCTTGATTAAAAAAAAGTCCTGTGCACATTCATATCGGAAGATGCTAGATAGCTGAATGTATTAGTGGACACCTGTCAAAAGAAATGTCTAAAGACCCTTTTACAGCTCTAAAATGAGAATCCTAAGCCAACAGCTTCATCAGCAACAGAAAGGTGTTTCTGCTAACCGGTCTCTGAATTCAAATGACAAGCTGTCCCCAACTTTCCCAGGACTGTAGTTTGCTTGCCAGTTAAGGCAGGTATTTGCTGCTTGACGCTTAAAAAGCTGTTAAGTTGTTTTGTTTTTTTCTTGCTGGGTGTTGAAGTTTGCATCTTCAGAGAACCCACAAATCAGTATTTTAGCCCAGAATTCATAAAGATAAATAAATAAAGCATTTGCATAGAATGGATCATGTTGGGACAACAGGGTGATTTTACACAAAAATCATATTTGGTGTCACAATGCAGTGTGCCTGCATTTGTTTTACTTATTTTATTTTTGCTATACACTGGACAGATTGAATCACAGTCAAGTTAATAGAAGTTAATGGAGTTTGATGTCAGATTATCCTTGCAAACTTTAAACTCTGATTTTAAGCACCATTAACATACGTGGATACCCATTACAGATTATACAAATGTATAACTTCCAGCATTTCAGCAGTAACCAGAAACCACAAGGCATAAATAAGGATGCCTTACTTCCCTTTTCAACAACTAGTGTGCTCTCCTGGAAACATTTCATCCTCCATGTTAGAGAAGGATATTTAAGACCACAAATGTGGTTGGCCGACACATGTAGCAACTCTAGTAGTCATGGTGGTAACTGTCACATGATTAGCACTGCATCGCGTTCTGTCTGAAGGAATAAGACATGATGGCAACTATACTTTGAGAACAGAAGGGAGCAGGAGAGAGAAAAGGGCGTGTAAAATATAATTTCAAACAAAGCTGTATGTTTCTTATTGTATTTTTATTCAGCTACTGACAAATTGAGATGAACAAACAGGTGATGTTTTCTAACTGCTGGACATTTAATGTATTTTTGGATGTTTGTTTGCCGTTTGGGGTCATTTTAATTTATATTAAAATGTCTGACAATTCCCACATTTTGCTGACTTCATTTTGACTTAACATGTACAAACACTTTTCAGACTGCATCATTTATACCTAATAAGTTCATGAAAATGAACAGTTCTGTCATGCTGCAGGTCCAACATGATACAATGGTAGACATCTGGAATGTTGCATATTTACTTTTCAGGATAACACAAACAGGAACAGACACTGTACAGCTATTATAAAGCTATTTGGCCATGAGGACAAATTCTGAAGATCATTGAGTGGCAGGAGTTATGTGTTTTAACATGAGACAGGTCACCGTGCATATCGGGACGTTAGATTTTTATAGCAATCTGGGAAAATCCAATCATGATCTTGTAGTATGAGCAGGTTACAGTCATTGTTAAATTAACAATGCAGTCCTTTTTAAATCAGCTTTTAAAAATGTCTTCTGGTGTGATCCTGGCTTTAGAATTTGTTCTCACAGTGTCCCATTTTGACCTGAACAAAACTGAGGGACCAAGCTTTTAAACTTCGATTTTACCATAATAGTGTTAGGTGACTAAATAAGACATTGCTTGAGGTAAATAAACTCCAATCTGCTCAGGAACCAAACATCAGCACACCACAGTTCAACAAATGAGGAAAAACTAGGTTGAGAAGATGCTAAATATCACTTTACACGTCTGCTGATGGGGGTGTAAATTCAGAAAAGAGTCAGACAGGCATGGACTATGCAGATCAAGGGTCACTAATCCAACAGACTGAGGTTGGGAGTTGAGCTGTCATAAATATTCCTTTCCCTGCATTTTGCTGAACTCAATCCCGCTCATCTACTCACTCTTGTCACTCATTTGCCAGCTCCATTGGCCTCGTTCAGGTCTTCCTTGCTGAGCGAGGAGTCGTCGTCTGCAGGACAGTGCTCTTCGGGGGTCGGGGGGCCTGACAGCTGGGCCCTGAACTCAAGCCGGGCTTGCCGGTTTGACTCCATAAGTTCGTGTAGTTTGCCATTTAGTGAATCATTCCTTTCTTCCAGGTCATCAAGATAGGAGTTGATCTGGTCTAGCATAGAGTTGATGGCTGCATACTCTGTGGACATGGAGCAGAGACGTTAGGCTTTTCTGTTGGGCAACGTAAAGAGCTATCACAGAGGAAAGAGTGTCTAGTCTTTATACAAAACAGATGCAAGTTAGGATGGAAAAAGGGAGTCACTTCCCATCTTTATATCCCAGATACCTCAATTCATTTGGACAGGGTTAATGCTGTCAAAATTACCTATTTAAGACTAATAATTTCATGAGTTAATGCCTAAATGGCTAGCACAGACAGACAAGAGGAGAGCATGTTGTTTTCTCAATCTTAGACTATCTAATATTCACTATTTTTCCACCCATATCAGCCAATATTGTAAAGATTCTGAGTAAGTTTAACCTGTAGTAAGGAGATTACTGTATATGGGTATTTAAAGACAATATTGTTGACAACGCAATAAACAATACAACTAATTTGACTGTATAATATACAGTATCTCACAAAAGTGAGTACATCCCTCACATTTTTGTAAATGTTTAGGGCCCAAGCACGAAACTTTCTGAAAGAGAGGGGGGCTACAACCTAAGGTGAAAGTCAAATTTTAAAACGCCCAGTTTTCAAACTACTCGGAAAAGTTTCTGTTTATCTGTCAGTGGTGTTAAGTTGTGGAATAAACTAAATAATGAATTAAAGCAATGTCCAAACATATTCCATTTTGAAAAGATGTTCAAAGAAATTATATTCCAGAGGTACAGAGAAACACAGTGCTAACAGTAACCTGGTCTTATATTGAATAATTTGTAGTATGTATAAATATTGTCGTGTATGGGTAATATCTGTATGTGAATAGAACTTCTGAATATATATTTTCATTGAATATATATATATTATCTCTGTAGACTTATTTTGTGGTTATTTTCTTAAATATGGTAGTAAGGGTATAAAGGTGTAGGAGTATATAAGTTTTACTTCTTCCTACCTCCTTTTTGTACATATAAACGGAGGTTTTTAAGTATTGGATAGTATGGAGTTTTACTTTGTTGTTCATTTGTTTTTTACCACTATTTTTTGTTTCATTGATTATTTTTTAAATTTTATTTACATGTTCAAAATAAAGATATCAATCAATATACATTGAATATGCTCCACAGACAGCGGACGATACAACGCAGTCTGAGAGGAGCACATGTAAATACATAACTGGAGCAGACCCAGTCTATGGGCAGATATTGGTCCAACATTAAAATAAATTGTCTTGTGGTCACCTTACCCCAAGTCGAGGTTTAATGTTCTAATTTAACAGTAAAAGTTTTCCTTTTAGATTTTTACTTTATTGTAAAATATTTTGTTAAAATCACGGAACAGCAATGAAATTAAAGAGTGGAATTCCTCTCTGCTATAAAATAACGTTACCAGCATGGATTACAATGAAAGAACACATTAGCTAAGTTAGCTCATTACCTTCTTCATCGCCGAAATCATCTTCGTCGTTGATAATACCGTCGTCAACCGAAACGTTTGGATCTCCATTTGGTCCAGACATTATCTATATGTGCACGTTTAACAGATATTACTTTATTATATAGAGTTACGTACGCAATAGCTACCGTTACTATCGTACTATAGTTAAGCTAGCGGGGCTGCCAGCTAATTAGCATTAGCAAATTAAATTAGCAACAACTGAAATTTGGATAAATGAACAAGTGCACAATGAAAAGTGTTCTTTAAAGTTATTTTGGGACGATTTGAATAAATCCACAGATTCCAGGATCAACTCTCCGACGGGCTAGTTAGCTAGCTTCACATCTGTTGTCATTGGCCAACGTCAGAGCCCTTTAAAAGACATTTGTTTACTGAACCGATGCATTATGGGAGAAATGTAGGTGGGGCTGTTATGTTCGCATCAGAGAAGCTTCAGTCCTTAGAAAGATGACTCACTCTGTACAGATAACCTGATGGGTAGTTGAATGAAATCAGCGTTACTCCTACACCGCAGAAAATCTGTAGTGCATTTTTACGTTCCTATCACTAGTTCCTGTTTTCGAGCAAGGTCAAATTTTTCATTTGAAGTTTCTCCCGTGTCGACGTAGCTTGCATATCGGCTACACCTATGGTCTCTAATAATACGAACAGAGTGGGCTCTCTTTAATTCTCCTGCTCTCTGTCTCCGAGCTGTCAGACGCTGTCAGTCAGCTGACTGGAGGCATTGCTAGCACCTGACTTAAGCCAATTAACGATTGTTTTTGTACTATGGCAGAATACTTTGTCACTTAAATATGCAACAGACATAATGATGGAGCAGTGGATAAGATACCTTTGGTGTCAGAGACCAGGGTTCAATCCCCCATTGTGACACATCCACCATTGTGTCCCTGAGCGACACTTAACCCCTAGTTGCTCCAGAGGCGTGCGAGCTCTGACATGTATGGCAATTGTAAGTCGCTTTGCATAAAAGCGTCAGCTAAATAAATAAATGTAAATGTAAAACAAATTGACTTGTCTTTGTCATAGTAGCAGACGTATTGTGTGGTAATGGCGCTTAGCTTCCACCAATTTTCCTGCTAGAATTAACGTTACTCAAACTTTACTCGGTTCACTCATATTGATTTTCTTAAAGGGTCGTGTTTGATAAGTACCACGATGATAGCTAAAAGGGAAGCCTTATCATTTCGCCACAGCTGACCTTCCTAACTTTGATCAGTGGATGGCGCCAACATATCATGCAAGTCAGAGTCAGAGTAAACCCACGTGTATGCATTTCCTGTACTGGGGTGGCCTGATTAGCACACTGAAATATCTGTTTTGAAGTGTTTTAAGCTATGGATGAACTACCAGCGGACCTCAGAGCTTTTCTTCTTAACCACCCCTTTCTTCAGTTTACAGATGGCAAAAAGGTTAGCCTGCAAATTAAATCACATTACACGAAATACACTGCTCGCACTATGTGATGCTAGCCGTACTGCTAATGTTGGGTGTAATGTGAAGTGTGATGGTTAGATGTGTTGACCAAGACTGAAAAAACTCCTAGTGATTACTAGCTTTATTGTTGCACCAAGCTAAGGTACACGGCTAACACCACCAAATGAGCCACACACGTCACCCAATTTGTTGTTTTCAGATCAGATGCACTCTGAACGGCCATGAGTTTCCATGCAGCCTGACGGAGCTACAGAAGTTCACTCAAGGGAAGAAATACGAGAAACTCAGCGCTGCAGCGGAGTTTAATTACAGCCAGTATGAACCACACATTGTGCCAAGCACAAAACAACCGTAAGAGGACTCTTGCTTGCCATTTTGTAATTTTACAAGAAAAAGCACCAACACCTTCCTTATCTTACTTGCAGCAATAGCAATAATTGGAAAATGGAATGTCACAATTTGTTACTCAGAAATAGTCTGAAGGTGTGAAGTTGTCTGCACTTTGAAATGTATTGTTTAATGCCTCCTGTCTGTTTTCCAGCAATCAGCTCTTCTGTAAGCTGACCCTCAGGCACCTCAATCGGCAGCCACATCATGTCCTCAGACACGTTAACGGGAAACGCTTCAAGAAAGCCCTCTCCAAATGTCAGTGCATTACTTATTTGCATGCAAGTCTTTTGAAACAGGTTTTAAAAATAGTGGCCGTAGTGTGCCTTTTGAACAGTGAGGATGGTATACAACCCAAGTAACATAGGTTTTTGGTGTGATACTCATCATTCAGGAAGGAAATCAAAGCTATCTGGTGTATCTGCTGATGAAAATGCATTTCTGTGGTATCACTTTTCTGCTGAACATAATTCTTCTAAATCTGCTTGATCAATACTTTGGAATTTTGTTATGAGTTGTGTTCACAAATTTGCAGATTTCTATTAAAGCAACTATTACTGAATAGCGCTATCTCGTATATCACACAGGCAGTTACCTACTGGCAAAGTTAGATAATGGCCTAATATATTATAGACTTCACCATCTGTGTCAGATTTAGACTTTAGCATTGCTTCAGTTCTTATCAGTATTGCAATGGTACCTTGATCCTTCAAAATTCCTATATAATACTTAACTTTCTTCATTTCATTCTTCATGGAGCTGTATGTTGGCATGGCAATGGCAAATTCAGAATTGAATCTGAGAAGTCAGATATTTTTACAGTTTGGAATGGATTCTCCCACATCAGAAACCATTACAAAGCTATCAGTATTGTCAATATTTATGTTTATGTTATTCATCTATTCATGATATAATGAAACAGATTCATCATTTGAGAGCTGAGAAACATGAGAACCAATTTTAGGTGACTTGCGTGGCAGTCCATGTAATACACTGCAAATATGAGTTGTCGGACAATTCCTACTGTCAGCTTGATTACTGACATGACTCGTGTCTCATTCCTGCTGTAGATGAAGAGTGTGTGCAGCAGGGGATTGAATTCACTCCAGCCAGACTGAAACAGAAAAGGCCCAGAGACATCAGAGAGGAGTTCAATCCAGGGAGACCCTCAAAACAGGGGAACAGCTTGTGGGAGCCCTCAGCTAGTGACGAGGATCACAGTGACTCAGAAGACAGCATGAGTGACCTCTACCCTTGTCAGTACACACTGTAGACCTCCTTGTTCACTTATTATGGTTATGGTTACTGTGTGTCATGGAGGCCCAAGTCTCCAGGATTTCATTCTTCTGTGAATATACTGTTAACAAACACAGCAGAGGTGTGGCTTCTACCGTTACATTTTTTCTTTGCTGTAACCTTGTGTCTTATGTTCCCACAGCCACTATGTTCACTTTAAAAAACACGGCGGTAGAAAGTATGGAGGGTGGTGGGGATGAGGAGGAGGATGATTTCCAAACAGATGAAGACGAGCAAATGGAGGTGGATAAGAAGGTGCTGCAGAAACGCAAGAAGGTGTGTAGAAATCTGGAAATAACATTTTCTCTGGGATCCAGTGTATCAGTGTTGCTGCCACCAATTAGATTTTGTTTTATAGTCCATGTCAGTTAATAGTGTCTATTTTATGTCTTTCAGGTCCAGGGCGGTGGTTTTCAAAAGAAATCAAGAAATAACCACTGGAAATCAGGGCGAAAAAAACATGGCAAAGTGCTAAATGGAAAATAAAATGCAAATCCATGTACATATAGTATTTTTATACTTCCAGTTTGGAGTAGTATTCCTGTGGCAAGTGAACATCCATTAGAGGTTTCATATTTTCTGCGTATGAAAGGATGTCTGGTTTCCAAGTGATGTGATGTTGCACAGTTTCAAAGAGGCTGGTTTACGTGACATGGGAAATGTGTGGCAGACATCATTTTGACAGGATAAGTGTATTTTCTGGTTGCCAACAAAGAGCACTACTATAAAAGACGACTCAGTTCGGATGTGCAAACATTGTCTGTGTTGTTGTTTTTTTGCAACCAATCATCACCTATAAAAGAGATCACAAGAAGGAGAGACCTTTACTTACACTTTATTATTGCCGGACATAAACTTACAATCATTCAACAGAGAAGTTGGCAAACCATTTTTCTACCGACTGTCAAGAAGTGGCAGATAAGTGTTCATCAAGGATGAGCATTTGGTCTGTAAAAAAAAAAAAACTTTAATTCAAGGACCTTCATGGCTAAATTTTCCACCCAGTCACTGCAACAAGTAGCTGATTTATTGTCATTTAATGTGTAATAATTTAATGCTGTGCATTTTTTAAAAAAAAACATTAGCTGGCATTGTTCACACTGGACCTCAACTTGTAAAAAAAACTGTTTTTTTAAAAGCTGCTTTGCTAACAGGGTGTGGACATATTTCAGAGCTTAAAGGCTTCCTCACCACATCCTTGGTCACACAAGCCCACGTGTGCGCAATGGCCCCTTTTACACCTCCATCACATTGCCCTTAAAGTGTTTCTGCCCTCTCATGGCAGTTAGGTTTGTGAATTGACAAGCAGCTCCTGTGACCAGCAGAGTATTATTATATGGTGTCCTTTCCTTTGCATTTTCAGTTGTGAGTTATCTTTCTACCAGGATGATTATACCCTCATCCACAGGGCACAGGGGTCTCTAGATGGTTTTATTGAGTATGAATATGATGAAGCATAATGTTGTAGCCTTCACATTCACCAGATTTCAACCCAATTCAAGTGTTAGCTGTAGGAATGAAACAGCAAAATGTTCCTGTCATTGTGATCTGTTTGAGTAGAGCAGCCATTTATTTTTTCATTCATTTGTGCGTTCAATTATTATTATTGAGATAATTATTTATCTCAGTGAAATGCATTCAAACTATAATTGTCATGGTAATAATTTTAATACACTTTAAGTAGAGTATAGTAGTAGAAATTAACTAATTACTTGGCATTTTCTAAAGAATTAACAGGTCAAATAATATAGATTGTGTCATAACAGTGTTATCATCTTTAACAGCTGCATAGGTAATACGATTGTCCACCATTTGGAGGATTTAACATGAACATGCTTACATTTTATGGTACAAGTGATTACATTTGGGGTGGAGCGTATAAATCTGGGCTTGTTTACATATGTTAAAGCCGTAAACAATGCCGAATAGCGGCGTCAAGCCCCTGGACGGATCAGTATACGTGGCATACAGCGGTTGCAGTACCATGTAGGGGGGCTCTGTGTCGCTCGTCAAATCGCGGGGCATTGTGGGGCGGAGGCGGCCTTTCTCTGCGTCCAGGCGATCGGGAAATCTCTTCCAAGTAAATAACGTTAACAGGGGAGGAACAGTACGAGCGCTGCTTGCGAAAAACCCAACACATTAAAACTGTGTTGCGCTGAGCCTTAATTATTTAAAAAATCATAATATTACCCAAATATGGGGCAGGAGGATCTTATGAACACAGCCGAAGACGTGGCAGACCAGGTAACTTCAATTTTAGCACGACAGTTGTTAACGCTAGCCGCTGTTAGCATGTTAGCCGCTAACTTGTGTCTCCAACATTGAAGTAACGTTAGGCTCTTTGAGTGTCTCCTCCAGCATTGTGACGCCTTTTAATTATTGTTTCTGCAAGTCCACAATAGCCAAATGACGGCACTAACACGGCCTTGGATCAATGCTGTAGCTAACGTTAATTTACTCGTGTTTTAATGTGCATGACAGATGGTCGAGGTGTCTGCTCCTGTCATGTGTCTCCAGATGGTTTAGGAGCAATTAATAATTCACACGACAAAGTGTAACTGACATCTGTTTGGAAACGGTCAACTCAGCCACAGTTAACAGGTATATCTCATTGTGTCAGCTTGTTAGTTAACTAGGTGGCCGGTGTATTAGCAGGAGCACAGGCGAGCCAGACAGTGCCAGACTGCATTGTGAAATCACTTAGCTTAACGTTAGTTATTGGCTAACACTTAATAGTGATATTGGGTTTTAGCAACCTGATTGCTGGTGGCTTATGGTTACAGAGTGTCTCTAGTTTGGAGAAGCATTTTGTTTTTCTATACTGCATGTGGCCTTGATAGAGCTGCCCCACCACGCAGCTCACCCGCAAGCTGGATATGAACATTCACTTTATTACACTGCTGCCTTTCTGGAGATATTTCTCCAGAATATATATCTTTCAATGGGATATTTTGCAGTTCTATTGTGACTACAGGCCATGCATTGAACTTTAAGGGGTGAGCTGAGATTTGAGATCAGATTTCAGTTCTGCCAGTGACCCATGTTACTACGTAGACTGGGAAAAGAGATTTGGGTTCCTGTTCCTGTGCCATCTGTCCTTTGAAGAAACTGTAGTCTGGCTCATAAGACATATGCCAGCTTTAGTATTGTGTTCTGCATTCATGGTTTTTGCAGGACATGCCAGACTTTTAATGTAGGCTTTCTCCTTGGATGAGTCTGTGATCTGTCAGTTTAAATATCAAGTCATGGAGTCAGTTTTGTGTATGTTTATATGGCAGCAGTGCTGACTGAACTCTACCCCACATCCCTAAACTGCACCACTTCCCTAACTGAATTACAATTGATTGATTTATACACGCATATCACATGTGCTATGTATAAACATTGGGAAAAGGGAACCTGAAGTGTCTGGCTTTGTAAGAAACTGTGCTAAGCCCATTTCTAGGGCACATATCTCACTAAGGGGTCTTGAGCTAACATGTTTCTTACACATTACTCTACAAAATGGTCTATTTCTAGGCTGTTGCAGCAACCTCTGGCTTGTTCAGATTGGCCCGCAGTTGGTCCATTCATGTCCCACATAGCAGTCATAGTGGGAGTTGGTGGATGCTGATAGGCTGCTGAGGTCTGACAGTGCTGATGTGGACTGCTGAGTAGGCGGGCAGGGGGCGGGTCACTGCTTCTTCTACTGGATTTTTTTCATGAGTTGTGTTTGAGAGAACAACGTAGGGTAGTTTATTTTGTTTTATTTAAACATTCAGTTCATCTCAACATTGCTGGAGATTTGTGGACCACAACAGAACTTCAACCCTGCACATGTTACACTTTTCACTGTTAAATTTCAGCTATATGTTCAGTTAGTATACCCTTATAGTTTTGTTTATAAATTATATATTTTGTAGACAAACATAACCGTACTTGTTGTAATTGCTGACTTATTTATAATCTGTTATGTTTAAATAGCAGCTATGGAAGAAACTACCTGTCTAGTTAAAAAAAGGAGACCACAACTGATCTACATTTTGCAATAACTTCATTCATTGCATTGACAAGCAAAGTAAATATTTGCTCCACGGGTAGAACACCATCTGCCATAGTGTCAGGTAATGGTGCTCTCTTTCTCCTACTGAGCAAGGGGATCTTCACTGTTTGGTGGTTATATTATTTTCATGCAAAGTCTATCCAGGTCAGCAATTCTGTTTTAAATGACTACTGTTTCGACATTCGCTTAGCTTGACAATTGCATTCAAATATCTAGTGAGGTAATTCCTATCCCTATAATTTACTATGTAAATAATAATTAGTAGCAGTTCTGAACACTTTTTTTCCCGTTATTTAGACTACAATCTGTCTGAGCAGTTGCAGTTCAGAATAGTATCGTTTTTTTTTATAAAGAGGTCTTTACAGGACTTTGTTTACATCCAGTTATATGACCAAATAATGTAGTTTCTCAGTTCTGCTGTTGTAATTAAGTACAGCAATGCCTCAGAAACCACCTCCTTTTGATTGTTATTCTTTGCACTTCAGATCACCCTTTTTCTTGCCAATCATTTATCCTCTTCTTTCTCTCTGTTGCCCAGTTCCTGCGGGTAACCAAACAGTACCTGCCCCACCTGGCACGTCTTTGTCTCATCAGCACCTTCCTGGAAGATGGCATCCGCATGTGGTTCCAGTGGAATGAGCAGAGAGACTACATTGAGGCTACCTGGAGCTGTGGCTACTTCCTGGCTACGTGCTTTGTGCTGCTTAACCTCATAGGACAGCTGGGTGAGTGAATGGGAGGCAGTGCACGTTAAGAGCAGTGCAGGTTAAGGTGAGGATATGAGATGAGTCAACTCAGATTTGACAGTTTTAGCATCTATGGGTGGTGTGACACAAATTCTTGTAACAACAGTAAAGGCTTGTGCAGACTGCACAATTTTCAGCGTTGGCCGACAGCCGTGCCATTCACACTACACAACTTGTCGTCTATGTGACTGATCGGTGACAGGGGGTCACACACTACACAAGGTGACAGCGGCTTTGTCACCCGACACTGGTCTCCAAACCACGTTTTGTCAAGAAAACACACGTAAAATGTGAAACGGGAAATGATGCGAACCTACACACGAAACAGCCGTTTGTTATTATAAAGATAGCAATTATAAAGACAAAAAATCTGTGTGAAAGAATGGATTAGCACACTCAGGTAGCAGGGATTGTCTGTGCTACAGAGAGAGCTGAGGGGAGTAAAAAGTGTTTTACAGTGATAAAGTAGCTGCCTGTTCTGCCAGCAGCCTGCTCTCATTGGCTGGATGTGGATGTCGAGTCGGCCGACTCCGCCAGATATTTCGCATGCTAGATATCTGGCAGACGTGGGCGATGTGTCAGAAATGTGTCGGTGAGCCGTTTTTGCGTCATTGAGTAGTTCAAACATAATGACTGGCCAAGCTTTCCGAGCCGCAAATTGGGCTGAAAATCGTGTTGTGTGAACTAGGCTTAAGAGGAGAGTGATTCATGGTCCAGGGCAAATAATTTAAATGTATAAAATGTTTAAAAGTGTTCTTAATGCATTTCAGCTTCATTGTAACTGTAGTGATCTTAACATCTGGGTTAAACCATCTTGCTGATTAGAAAGGTCAGGGGAGATCGACAAAACTTGTTGAAAGAAGCTAAGAGGCAGCCCACTTCACCACAAATCAGCTAAGTATTGCAATGGATGCAAAAATGCATCCCAGAGCTCCTTGAACTCTGAGGCAGACGGGCTGTATGAGCAAAAGTGCAAACACTGATGAAGACATCACCAAAAACGTAGAAGCAGACAGAAGACATGTTAGGTAGATGTCAGGTTCCATTCTTGTCATGTACGAAGCTAAAATGAGCACTTATTGTAATCACCAAACCATGACATGACAGTTGGAAAATTGGTCCTGGGAGTGAAATGGTTTCTGTTGAGACATGCTGAAGCTCAGTCAGGGTTTGGCATAAACAGTATGAATTCATGGACCTGTCCTGCTACATATGTGAAGTGTGTTGCAACTATAATGACCATAACTTTTCTTTCTTTAATCTCTTACGTTGTTGTGTTTGCCCTAACAGGTGGTTGTGTCCTCATCCTCAGTAGAAATTTTGTACAATATGCCTGCTTTGGACTATTTGGCATCATAGCGCTACAGGTGAGAACAATTACGCTGTAATTATATTTATGCTGCATTGTGTCTGTGTATCTTATCTGCGTGTCTCTTTCTTTCCACCAGACTGTTGCATACAGCATTTTATGGGACCTTAAATTTTTGATGAGGTAAGTGTCACTCACGGTAGTTTTAGTCAAATGCTAAAAAAAACTCTTCCAACTCTATATTTATTAGAGTATTTGTATAGGGTTGCACCAGCTTGTCAACTTGTCAACTCTGTTGCATGCAATAAATCCCAGACATTTTTCTGCTTGTCTGACAGCCACTGTCCAAAAATAACTGTCCTCTCTCCTCTCCCAGAAACCTCGCCCTCGGAGGTGGTCTTCTACTGCTGCTGGCCGAGTCTCGTTCGGAAGGAAAGAGCATGTTTGCCGGAGTCCCCTCCATGGGAGAGAGTTCGCCAAAGCAGTACATGCAGCTGGGTGGTCGAGTACTGCTAGTGCTCATGTTCATGACTCTGCTGCACTTTGACTCCAGCTTCTTCTCTGTGAGTACTCACAATAACCACAACCCTTGTTCAACACAGATGGATATGTCATCATTAAAGGAAGTTTATGTGATTCTAATCCGATACACACCTTTTTGTCAAATTCAGCAAATATCTCCTCATGTTCCTCAAGCTGCTTGTTCTGTGTGTGCATTGGAAAATAAAAACTCTTGTTTGTACACAGCCTTGCCTCCTTAAATAAGAAAAAACAAAGTGGCTTGCAGTGGTCCACATAACACTATTCTAGCCACGATTTGTGTGTCAGGTGAATTAATGACTTGCCCATGAACATTCAGCTTCTAGTTTGCCAACTGTTGCTGTGACATTAGTTGTAGTAGCAGGAGAGTTTTGAGAATCGCTGTCTGGAGCTGGTGTGCTGGCTCTGAGAAACCGTCTTCTCATTGATTGTTGACTTCGTAGCAGTAAATGTACAGTACAGTTAACCCACAACATGGCTAACATTAGTTATAGTACTTGCTGTGTTGTTGTTTGCTCTGTCTTGGTATCCCCACCGTTACAACCAGTGCTAAGCCATCACATAATTACCGACACAGACAAAATCTAAAGCAATTAGATTTAGACTTATATACATAATGTCATGTTAGTCTTGAAAGACAAATCAACTGTACTAAAATTTCCATGCATATAATACAGTATTGTAGTTTTTAACTGTTAAATTAATCACAGAATATTTCTGGTGTCTTTCCTCCTCTATGACAGTAAACTCAGTATCTTTGAGTGACGGCAAAACAAGACATTTGAGGATGTCATCTTGAGCTTTGGGAAGCACCCAGCAACAATTTCCACCATTTTATGACATTTTATCGTCTAAACACCTAATCAATTAATAGAGAAAATAACTGTCAGATAAATCAACAATGAAAATCACTGTTAGTTGCAGTCCTAATCCCAAAGCATATCACAACATTTCAGCTATGGAGTTGTATTCATTTTAGTACAGCAAGTTTCTGCAAATTAATCTGCAGACTTGGAACTTGCTTGTCAGCCAGTAGCCCAGCTGTGAGGTGATGAACACACACTGCAAGGTATGTGGTCATCACATAGCTGTGTCTTACAGCAAACATCAAACCAACAACCAGACAGCTGCTTTACAAACACAAACATCACCCGACTGCTCTACAAGTTATACTATAGGCTCGTGCAGACTACACAACTTTCAGCGTTGACCGATGGCCGTGCCGTTCACACTACACAACTTCCCGTCTTGTGACAGCTGACAGCTGCTTTGCCACCCGACGCAGTTCTCCAAACCACGTTTTGTCAAGAAAACACACGTGAAATGTAAAACGAGAAATGAGCAATCCTGAACATGAAGCAGCAGTAACAAACGCACGTGTGTACATTTTCAGCTGAGGACTGCAGCTTACTTTGGTTAGCCTTCAACTCAACAATCAATCATGATTTCAGTTAAATGCTTAAGTTGCTGTTACCTTGTCTGTGGTCCGCTGACAGAACACCAGGTGCTTTCTGATCCAGTGCCGTCGTCTTGTTGCCAAGGCGTCATAAGTTATGTTTTACGGTGGATAGACGGTAACATTACAGAGGTGTTGTTTTCTTTAGCTTGAAATAATCCCATACTTTGGACACTTTCTTCTTTGTCCCTCGCTATTTTCTCTCTTCCTCAACTTTGCAAACAGCGCCATCATAATCACGCCGTGTTCAATGCAAGCTCAATGTGCGACAGTAATTAATGTCTGTGCAAAAAAGTGTGCTGTTCTATAGTTACATGGATTAAACGAAGCATCAATGCAAATTTACGTCGATGTATTTTATTAATCAATTAATCATTTCAGCCCTAGTGAAAATCTTCACTACTTTAACATGTGCATTCTTCCACAGATCCTGCAGAACATGGTTGGCACTGCCCTCATCATTCTGGTGGCCATCGGCTTCAAAACCAAGCTAGCGGCATTGACCCTCGTCGTGTGGCTCCTGGCTATTAATGTCTACTTCAACGCTTTCTGGACCATCCCCGCCTACAAGCCCATGCACGACTTCCTCAAGTACGACTTCTTCCAGACCACCTCCGTCATCGGTGGTCTGCTGTTGGTGGTGGCACTTGGACCTGGCGGCGTGTCCATGGATGAGAAAAAGAAAGAGTGGTAGGCGAAGTGGGTAAAGATAAAAGGATTGCACAGCACCACTAACATCCCCCACCGACCAGGACACAAAGATCCTCCCTATCCTCCAGCCACCCCCTCCCCAAACAGGTTACAACGTTTTTTGCCCCTAGCTTATTTTTTATTTGGCCAAATCCACAGACATCACCACACTCATCTGTGGACTATGTTTTTTCTATTTTCCACCAGACTGCTCTCTAATGCCAGATTTTTTCTAAACCCAACAAAAGTGAAAAGGTATTAGTAAGTTAAACAACTAATGGATAGGTGGAGGAAAAAATGTATTTGTCAACGCAGCAGGAATGCAAATAATTTATTGTATTTTATGGGTGTTATGCCATAAGTTATAATAGATTAACATTCATATTTTCTGAATAAAACTGGCAAATTGGACTGAGTGCAGCAGTTTGTGTTCCCCCCGTGGATGCTGATCTTTTCCTGCCGTTGGATCTTGAGGTGTCTGTGACTAGTCACCATATTGATCCTGAGAACTTGGGCGCTGAAGTGACAGCAACTTCGCTTTGACTCTCCAGGTTTCATCTCCCCTCTTTATATATATTTTCTGTGACACCCTAGCCTTTTAAATCATCTGCACACCTTCAATCTCAACTGACTCTTGTTCATGGGGAGTCCAAATTGGGGGGCGGGATGTGTACATTGTATACAAAGTGGTGGATTGCAGTCGTGCTTGATTGAAAACTTCAACACAATTGTTAGCTCCAGGACTTGTTATTGGGCACTTTGTACTGTACGTCTTTGGCAAATGCCTAACTAGTGAACTGTATATGATCAGGGGTCAGGGATAATGGGGGCTCAACGTTTGTGAAACATATTCTGCGATCTAGAAAAGCAAAGAGGACTAAGCAGAGTCACTAGCCACCTGGACTTTGTCTTTGCTCAGTGTTTTTTGCCCTGTGTAAGAAAATAAAAAAAATATTCAATGTATTGATTTACAGAAGTTTATATTGTATTTTTGATCATATGTTTTTTGTTTGTTTTTTGATTTTTTTGGAAGCTCATGGCGAAGAAATAAATTCAAAAATATAGAGTGACTGTCTCAGTTTTTAGCTCTGATGTTCTCAGAGGTTGAAGGACTTTGGAAGACCAGTTAATCAAAATTCTATACCAATGAAATGCCAAGTGGAGTGCGAGCATGCAGTGTAGTCGCAGCTTCTCAGAAAATGGTAATGAAAAGTTCAGAAACATCTGTTACACATTAGGTGTTGTATTGGATAGGTGTGAAAATCATCCTCCACTGAGAGCAATTTGTTGGAATGTCAAAGACTTTGAGCAAATACTGACCTCTGATGGACTGCTGTGTTACTGCAATGGAGCATGGCAGTGCACATTGATTTAAAAAATTAAAAAGGGGACAGTATGAATGGGAGACTATGATAACATCACTATATGTACTGCACCTGAAGACAATTGATGGTAACATGTGGCAGTGGACTGGTGTTTGCTGCCATGATGGAAAAACCATGTGTGTTTACAGCGGTACTGACTGAACAAACCACAGAACTTTATAAAAGAGACCATGCCCTTAAATAAACTGCTCTTAGACTGAACTGACCAAGCTATCCATAACTTATTGTTTAGGTCTTTGGTGGAGAATATTGTATTGCAATGATGTAGACTAAGAAGAAGTGTTCCACAGAAACCTGAACCAGATGAGAAAATCGATAGAGAAGAAGCCCAAGTCACCTGGGAGCTGGGCACACCCATTTTTGAAATTGAGTTGAAGTGACTAAACAAGAGCAGTCTGTATGTGCTTGGAGTAAAGCTTTCTATCTTTGAAAGAAAGTACATGAAACTTGCTTTCTATGTATGTGACAAGTCACGGTTGTTTCCTATAATAATAATGAATACAGTTCTGACCATGATGATATGTCAGTATCCACTTCCGTCTTTTCTTATCGCTTAACTCACTAGGGGCGGTTTCAACCCCCCATATATCTTTGTTAACGGTGGATTAAGTTTGTGACAGTTGGGACCTCTCTCCTTTTTCAGCTGTTATTAAATTCAAACCTTTGGCTGTTTTTGGTTTAGTTCAAAATTCACAACAACCTCATACTCACACATATACTAACAAACATTGACTACCAACAAGAGAGCTGTTTCACAAAACCAAGACAGCAGATTAAGACAAGATTTTCCAGATATTCTGGCTAAATTAAGCATTGGCACAAATATCACCAAGAAGAGTTATTCTGTGCAGCTAGCCTAATCAAGACCATGGTAACAGCCAAGCTTCGTTAATCCTGGTGCATTATATGTTCAGTCTGCATTCACTCTGAACAGAAACCACTGTGTTTTTTAAGATATTCCATGTCAGTATGTTGACTACCTGTTGTATTTTTTATTATTTCAGTTAAGCCACTGAGCAAAGCCAGTACTTCATTAGAAATATATAATTTGTAGAATAATGTGTTATATCGAAAAGGAGTTCTTCCCAATTGTTACTTATTATTACTCTTCCATTTATATTTATTTCATTTGGCATTGGTAGCACACAATTCGTGGTTATTAGGTTTCATAATTGAATAATCCTCCCTAATTATAGTCCCAGTATAATAACTATATAGTGTACTATACATTCATGAAACAACATGGAGAGGGCACCTAAGTGTATTTTGATTTTGCTGGAATCACTTGTCTGCTAGTAAAAAAACACAAAAAAGATTGATACATTTCCATGTTTACAGTGTGGAAATGAAATGATTACTTCTCTGTCTAGATTATTGATTTCCAAGTCTAATTTTCTTAATCTCCACATGGTCCAGGTCCTGTCGAGTTTTTTGGTCATTATTGTGTTAATTTCATGTGTGTGCTGTACAGACATCCGACAGTTGACAGAGAAACACAAATCAATTAGCACTAATACTCACTAGGCAGCCAGACTGGCTGCACATGCTGTACAGCGTCAGGGTCCTGTTACAAATCAAATATATTTTATGAGCAGTATATCACTGACTTTTTATCTCTCTCTCTCTTTAGTATCTGCAGATTAGTAGTTGTAATTACTGGTAATACTTTCCTGAGTGACATTAACTTCCATTTCTCACTTTTAAATGTAAATCTGTTCATTTCTGCAAAGGCAAGTAACAAGAAACATTATAATTATGATTGTTTCAGTTAAGAGCAGTGGTTAGTAAATGTTATATATTTTTAGCATTTAGTAGATCCGCTATTGTCTGCCATGCTTTTTCTCGCTGTTTTATTACAGCGGCCGTGTTTGATTATTAAAATGCAATATGCTTTTATTCCTCATAAACTTACATTGTTCGCTGTTGCTCACTGTGTGTAAAGTATTCTGCAGGCGTCTTCTCCAATTCTGCATCAGCAAATCTGTGATCGACCTTGAAGAAAGTAGCCTATAGTATCTTGAAGAAATCTGTGAATGTATTTATCCAAATAACTTACACCTGGCTTCACCGAGTTGCCTCTTCTCAACCAGGCTTGGCCAACGTGAAACAGAAAGCCAGGATTCACTTACTAGATATGGTGAAGCCTCGCTTTTTCTTAGGCTGTATTTTCAAAAGCATGGCGGGGCCCTTTACAATCTTCAAAATAAAAGCCCCCAGATGGGAACAGGAGCTTACAGAGGGGCACTAGAGTAGCCTGTATTTTCGAAGAAAAGAGAAACTCAACACCTTTAGCAGACTCAATTACTTGGCAGTCAACTCTTTTCAGTGCTTTAAATCATAATTACATTTTATTTATATTATAAAACTGCTTTCAGAGCTTCCAAGCCATCTCCACTTTCCATGTCCAACTGAACTTTAAGTTATCTTAGAGCTTTGTTGTCTTTTTTAATTCCATATTAATTTTCTTGATACAGTATGATTTGAACCTATGTATTTATAATATACGTACGTATATTTGTTTAAAAATATAAGGACGTCTTGATTGGATAAATAAGGACTGTTAAAAATGTTGACATGTGGACTTGATTGTGTTTATTGGTCTGGAAAGATGGGGATTTTCAAATATGCAGAGTTTAAATGAATAAAACGTTAATACAACCACCTAGAACACTGACAAATAGCTTTTGTTACCTGTCCCTACTCAAGAATGTGCTCAGTATCCTCATGCTATTAGAATGAACTCCATGCTACTATATTATATGTATTTGCTGATTCTATGCTAAAAACAATGTCCTCTTACGTAAATGAACTCTCTCCACTTCCTCAATGATGTGTCCAGAGGTGATCTTTCAGATCCCTCAGATCTTCCATTTTAAATCTAGAGTGAACATATCATCTGACCCAAAGATGCATAAATGAAAATTGGTTCTATGTAGGAGTCTTGCTAGACATGAAGCTCTACTGGGGCATGGCCCACACATCCCTCATGTATTTTTTTTTATTTTGATGATTATCAGAATAAATGCCAAATCATGATTTCTATCCTTAATGAAAGCTGAAGAAACCAGATTGTGGTTTTAACTACTCTTTATGGTCAGTACATGAAGATCACTTGCCAAACAGTGGATCACATCACAAATCAGAGGTAGAACATTCAAAATAATTGTGTTAGAAGCTTTTTTACACAAATATGCATGAGTAAAATTAAGTTAAATCTTTTTTCAGTCCCTTTTTCTGTGGATTTGGCCAGATCGCAGAATATGTTTCTGTGTTGTCTGGACTGGTCTCATGAATGTTGGTGCTGGAATGCAACAAAGTCCGGCTGTGGATAGCACCGCTCAGCCGGATGCGAGCTTCATTTTGTGCATGCGTGTATGAACGCATGCTCACGCGCAACATTATCATTTCCATGCTGCAGTTTATAAACATCGTTGCCCATTTATCAAAGGTAATACATTGTTGTATTTCACTCTAATATAATATGAGAGACGGTTGTAGCCTCCGGTACTGCAGAAACATATTACTCGTACCGGAGGCTGCACTTTCAGGATCGCAATCCTAGGACCAGAACTGCATTTCTAGGACCCTTGTTTACTTTGATATTGCCAGCTAGCTGGCTGGTTAGCCATGTTACTCTTGACATCCAAATAATGACATGTGTTCCTCCAAATGAACGTACATAAAATCTTAACTAATTCTTTGTTTATTTCAGTAGGCATTTCCAGTGCTAAGGATACATAGATCTGGATATTCCCTCAGTAATAGATAGTAGAACTCTACCAATCAGTGAAAGATCCCTCATCCACCACATTTTGGAAGCGTTTCCTTATTTGTTTAATCATAGGGCTAAAATTATAGTTATTACAGGTTTTTTCCATTCTTATCATGCTCAGGTATATAACTGGGATTGTCACTGGATACCATTACTTCTGATAGTTCACATTCCTGGAGTGGTAGCCTAATAAACAGATTTGTTCAAGTTCATTCTTAAGCCTGAGATGGTAGAAAATTCCTCAACACATCTAATTGCTTTGATCCATTCCTCTCTATTACACAAAAAATGTATCATCTGCCAGTTGAGAAAATTTAAATGATCTAAGGTCACTTTAGGCCTACTTTGGAACCATAGACTGTATAAAAACTTGACCTTTTTCTAATGTCACAATAATGGACACAATTTGTGTGACAAGGAACAGAGAGGGGCCTTCCCTCAGAGACTTTGGTAGCCACCAGTGGTCTGTGTGGCAGCCTGGCAGCAAGGCAGCGACCACTGGTCTGTCTGGCAGCAAGGCAGCGACCAGTGGTTGGTGTGGCAGCGACCACTGTCTTTAGCGCCCCTAGTGGTAGCCACCAGTGGTCTGTGTGGCAGTGACCCAATATTATGCAGCTACAGAACAGGGTGAGTTTTGCCTGCCTGCCGAGAATTGCATACACCTCCAAATAATGCTTTTAAACGCTGTAAAATTCTTTGTGGATTTCATCAATGGTGATAAATTGATTCAAAGTATATATTTTATGAACGTTTAGAGTCTTTAATATTTTAATACACTTAGTAGGCTAAAAGTACCATTCCTTGACACGTAGTCCAGAGCGCAATGCACTGAATGTCTGTTAAGGATATCTAGGACAGATGAGCGGTGATTTGATGCCAATATATATATATGAATGAGGAAGCTATTGAAATTATTCACTTTTAATGTGCATAATTAAAATTTCATTAATGTATTAATTTATTTTCATGTTTGTTTACAAACTTACAAGTGTGAAATGTTTGAGGGTGGTCACTAGTTATATTAACAGTGGTTTGAGATTTTTATGTTGAAAAACACAAAAGCAGAAGGTCCCTAACTCCCCTACAGCGACAGTCACATTTGACAGACATTCAGTGCATTGCGCTCTGGACTACGTCGTTATCTTCAGCGATTTTGAGGTGATCACAGCTGTGAAACTTCTGCCTGAATTAGCTCTCCAATATATCCCAAAACTGGGAGAACTGGAGATTTTGACACGGAGCTATTGAATGTAATAGGCGCGAAATGTTGAATATTAAACTAACTTCACCCCGGTGGGGCCAGGGGGGGCGGGTTGCACCGGGAGGCTTGGGCCCCGCTTATAACTGCTTGCAGTTCTAGTTTATGATTGCGTTTGTACCAAATTATTTTGGTTAGACTTGGAATATTTCTTTAAGACATTGACTGGTTCAACTATTATTTTGCAGAAAAGAGACATTATATTATTTATGACAAGAATGTATGGCTCACGCTCCAAACAGGCTGCATTTCACCATATCCATGATGCAACTCAAGAGCATCTTTCATCATTACCTTTTTGTAGATATTCCTGTATGAATGAACTGCCCCATCATCACCAGGGTGTGCGCTTGGGGGATGACGCAATGTGAGTAACGTTAGTAGTTGGACCAGTTAAGTTCAGCAGCCAAACAGCCGGTGAAGCAGACACGCAGCTGCTTCTCTACCAGCGCTCCGCACCGACAGACCAACGGCAACGTTCATTCACCTCACAAGCCCCGCTGTTTGGTAAGTACTCCCCGCCTTAGTGGTTATACGTCTCAGTGTAAGGTTTTATCGATCAGTCAAAGCGACCTCAGTGATTGTTTTTCGCTGCGACGACGTGCCTCGAGGGTTTTCAACAGGCATAGGTGACAGTTGCTGCGCCAAAATACGTCCCCTTCTCAAAAATGCAGCTAATGTAAGCTATCTCAGAAAAAGATCATGCGTATGTGTTTAGCTAACAAACGTAAATTTTGTCGCCACGTGTCAGGCAACGTGTTGCAACATAAACTGGGGCTTGGATGGTCAGTGAGTGACCCCATGATGTTTTTAAATAAAGTTCGCGTTGAGGGTATGGATGTATAGAGACATCGCCATTTATGCTGTTCATAGTGACTTAAACGCCCCCCCCCCCATCTGTAATCACTGTTCCAACACATGAAAACTCCAGACCAATTAATAAAATAATTTCGTATCTCCCTCTCTGCTGCGACATTTATTTCCCCCATTTTAACTTGAAGAACACTGCTCCTAGCTCGTGCTCGTCACAGGTCAAACAACAGCTACACACCTCAATGAACAGGTCTGTTTAGGATGTGTGGAAACCAGCAGGGTAGTTTTCATTTTTATTCCCAACAAGAACTAATCTTATTCTGTCAAGTGGTTCTCAATCATAATGAATTTTAGGACCGTTTGATGGCAAAATTATTCTGTCAAGTGATGTAACTGAAAATTTATCACAAAAAAATGAGCATCCTAATTTGTAAGCAGTAACACTGGTAGTCCATTTTGCCACTGGACACAATGTTCTACTTTACTGTAAAGCACTTTGACCTAAAATATCAAAATGGAATGGTGAAAATGGCAATCACAAGTACCCAAATCCCAATGTGACTTCATTAAATTGCTTGTTTCCCGTCAGCATTTAAGTTGCACCAAATGGTAACCTTTTTTTAAGAAGATTAAGCCACATGTGGTGTGATAGTTTCGACTTTAACTCCCCAGTAAACTCAGTTTATACAAATTGTAAGTTTGTATATTCACATGTCCTTGCCAGCTAGGCTACTGATTAATGTAACTGCCTCCCACTATCTCTTCTCTGCTGCTGCTCCACAGCTTCTCTACCTGCTAGACTGAACAGCCCTCATAATGTCTAAAGGTACAGTGGTTCTGGCCTACAGTGGTGGACTGGACACATCCTGTATTCTGGTTTGGCTGAAGGAACAGGGCTACGATGTGATCACGTACTTGGTGAGGATTTAGGGACCTGTGTGTGTGTGGCGTGTGCTCAACAGTTGTCTGGGTTTATGTTTCTAACCAACTGCTTTTGCATGACATGAATATCTAAAGTTTTGCAATTGTCCAGTGACAGTTGATGCAACTTAGTATACGAGTTGGATGCAGTAGCAGTTAACCCCCAACCACAGGATCTCGCTTCATAATGCCACCGCAAATCTAGCTGGATTTACTTTTTGCCCTGTAGCAGTTTCAAACTGCACAGCAGGCAGATTTTGCTGTTGTGTAACTTTTCATTCTGTGGTGTTGGGATTGGGCGTGGGGCGGGTGATGGCCTGTATTCCCTGCTGTGGCACACAAGGTGCACCTTCCAAATCTTTTTAGCTTTGGCTCCAGGGTAGCAGAAGAAGAACAGCAGGCACTGATCCAATGCATAATTGATGGTTTTTGATGAAACTGTAAATCTATGCACTTGTCAAAGAATATTGTGCCTACAAACAGTCTGGCAGAAATGCCACAGAAATAACTGCTTGTGGTGTTTGTTGTGGCAGTGATTTTTAATATAGCATGTTAATATCTGTATGTTAAATTAATTAATGCATCTGGTATGGATGGTACAATGGCGTGTTAAGGCCTTGTAGGTTTAAAAAGAAACTTGTTAATGTTGTTAGATGTTAACAGCATCTATCAACATTACCGTTAATGTTAACAACATCAATCACGTATAATCTACTTTCACCAACCAGTATTATGAGATATCTTCTGTTTAAAGACAAAAAAAATTTGGGGACAAACTGCAGACATTTCTAAATGACTAAGCTGTGACACATTCTTTCAAGTGGCTATGTTGCAGACAATGCCGTCAAATGAAAGTGTATTTCACAATAAAGGAAACAATGTTGAGTTGACATAGTACCGTTGGAATGTCATAATGACTTGTTATATACTGACATTGGACAAATTAATAAAGTGGAGAAACATGTCAAATGCAGCTCCGTGCACCAGGGCTCAGCAGTTGATGAGTTTGAGATTGAATGCTACTACCTTTTTACAGTCGCCAAATCTCACCCCAGTTGAACACCTATGGAAGATTTTGCTCTTCACCTCTATCTACATAAGATCAACGTGTATATAATAAACATTCATCTTCAAATCTATTTAGTGATGTCTGTGACTGTCTCTGGTGTTATGTCATTTTAAATGTCTGGCTGTGTTTGTTTTTCTTTCTGTCTGCTGCACTCAGGTCTCTGTTACAAAAGAGATCTTGATCTCAACAAGATTACCTGATAAAATAAAGGTTGTGTGTGTATATCAAATAATATTCCTTCACACAGAGCTCCTCAGACATGGTAAAGAGCAGTGAAGTTCATTCATTCCTTTCATTTATTAAATAGAAATAGTTTAAGAGCAACAATTTTGTTAGAATAAACGGGCCTGACTCAGTTTGAAAACTGGTTTACGGCAGGTTCTGTAGCAACATAGAACAATGAACACAATTTCAACACAACGCACAAGTTGTACTGTTCTGTTCACAGGCACCCAGACACTTCATGTTGGTGTTTCCGTTCATTTGTCACCCATGTGTATAGTGAATGACTGATCCTTTATTCTAATGTGAATGTATGATGAGAAAAGCACAGCAATTAAAATGAAATATCAAAGCACGCTTACGTGTTTGTGCTGCAGATTTGTCGGTTTTGTTCACTACATCACCATTGTGTCTCTAGGAAATTTTCCCTTGCTTAGTTCAGCTCAGGAGCTCAGACAGCCTCTTGGTTTCCGCTGTGAAGAGGTTATTACATCTCCTCAACAGATGTGATCTGAATTACAAGTTGATGGATTGTCAGAATTAAAACTTGCACAGTCACGAGCCTGCATGTTTTACTTACTGGGAGCTTGCGTGTTCTTCCACAGGAGCTTAACAGTTTTTAACAAAATCTAGTTTCAGTCTAAAATATTAAGAAAAATGTGTATATTTGTGTCAGTTAAATGTGCAATTTAATATGTGGTTTTCTAGGCTAACATTGGACAAGATGAAGATTTTGAAGCTGCCCAGAAAAAGGCAGAAAGCCTTGGCGTAAAGAAGGTAAGAGACAAAATGAAATATGAAGCTGCTTTAAGAACATCATCTGTTATTTTGCTACCCAGCATTTTTCCAAAAATGCCCAAAGATTTCAGATTGATTTCTTATCAAGCAGGAGATGGTTTCACATAACACTGCTATGTACTTTTTGGCATTTTAAGCCCTCACTAGAGAGCAGGCGGTAGAGATATGATAGGGGAATGAAGGAGAGAGAAGTGGGGAAACGATAAACAAAAGGGCTTGACCTTTCAATTTAATGTTGAAAGGTCTAACTCAGGTATATTGATGTTCATGGTCGGCACCTTAACCCCTAGCATGCCCCATACTGGTTTGAATATTTAGCATTCATGTGCTGATAGGGGAACACTGACATTCAAGAAGCTGAAAATCAATCTTTTTTGCAGTAAGACACCAAATTCACTTTGTTTTTTTTATCCATATTTCCCCAACACATGACACATGAATGTAGTGCCTTTTTCGAGCTGACAGATAAATAAATCAAATCTCCGATATCAAAGCTTCTCTAGAAGTACCTGGATACATACACCTAAATAAATGTTCTGTATGGCCTTGACAATAATAAAGCACATCTGTCCAAAAGCAAGTTTCCAGGCTTCTCATGTGCAATGTCATAGCATGCTGTAATGAATGAACATCAGTAGCTGCTTCATTCTGATTCTTGAGAGCACAACAATCTCTTTTGTGGCAAACAATTAGGTCTTTTTTCTTTTTATTAAAAGGGAATTATCATAAATAAATAATAAAAGCTGATTTAGGCAGTTTATTTCAGAAACATTTATTGTTATATTTGCTGTCAGGATTTAAAGAGAATTTCAACAATCAGTACATCAAATGCACTGACAAACATTTGTTTCTGTTGCAGGATTGTAATAAGCATTGCAATGTGGGCATTGTTTTGGAGGGAGGCCTGAAGTGAGGGGCTGGGATTTTGTCAGTTGTATCCTTCCAGAATCTAGCGGTCTCTTATTAGTTTCTCCAATGTTGCCTGCCCTAACTTTAAATATTTCTTAGATGTATAGAATTAAAGACTTAAAACAAAGCCCTGCTCTGTTTTTCTTTGTAGGTTTTCATTGAAGACCTGCGTGCAGAGTTTGTGGAGGACTTCATCTGGCCTGCAGTTCAGGCCAACGCCATCTATGAGGACCGATACCTGCTGGGCACTTCGGTAGCACGTCCTTGCATCGCCCGCCGTCAGGTCGAGATTGCACTCAGGGAAGGTGCTAATTTTGTCTCACATGGTGCCACAGGAAAGGTAAACCATACACAAGACAAGAGGCTGCACTCTAAGGAGAATGTCCAGGAATCTGCTAATATGACTAAATCAAAATGAAATTTATTTAAAGATTATTTAAATTTTCTTGCATTTATTCAAAAGCTGTGACAGAAAAGAGTAAGCTGGGGAGATGATCTGACACTAAAGTTGAATTAAACTGTAGACATTGTGGTTACATGTGCCTGATCCACAAGCCTATCCTAGCCACTCTTTTCTAAACACAAACTAGATAACAAGGTTACTGTCCATAGTCTGGACATGAAGATTTAGGCCGTGGGTTGAACATTAACTACCATCTATCTTCCCTAGAGCCGTTTCTGCCCTACCTCATTCAGAAACAATAATTTTCTTCCTTCAGTCATCTATTTATTGAAAGAAAATCCATGTTTCCTGTGACTCTGAAACAGATGTTACCATTTTAATTACCTTAGCATTTCCTCATACAGTTCTGAGTCATCAGCTAAATGAAATGAATCACTGCATTTCAAAGGAAAATGCAAATATGTCTTGGTGCTTTGGAGGCCTGCCAAATGTAAAATGAATGAGCAGTGAGTGGAAAAATGTTGAATATTAGCTTGGATTCCATGCAAGATTTGACAACTTTATCTGTAATCCTGTCACATTGTCATTTCAGTAAATTCTGTGCATATCTGACACATTGGCTGTGTTCAGTTTTTTTTTAATTTTTTGCCAAATCAACTCTTCTACGTTCTTGTGTTACTGGGGATAATATGGCATGTTTTGCCTCCTAATTACCTGTGAAACAGCATTGCATTCTGCATTTCAACTTTTATCTTAAAACACCTGGAAAATAAAATAAATAATTATTATTCTAAAGAAAACTGGACAACGTGCAGAGGGGTGGGAAAGGGACAGAGAAAGTCCCTTTCAAGTGCTCTTGAAGATAAAAAAGCATAGTTGAGTGCACTCCTATATAGAGCAGTGATCTAAATTATAGTTATAGTGTCACAAAATGACAACATCCATCCATCGTCAACCGCTTATCCTGCGTACAGGGTCGCGGGGGGGCTGGAGCCTATCCCAGCTGACATTGGGCGTAAGGCGAGGTACACCCTGGACAGGTCCCCAGTCCATCGCAGGGCCACACATCGACAACCACTCACACTCACGTTGACTCCGGAGCCAAAATTACAACGTAATTGGCAATTAATTATACTGAACCTAATTAATGTAAAGCTTCACTACATTATGTGTTTGGTAAAATGTGAAACTATGTATAAGCTGCAGATGTGTTAGAGAAATGTCGTGTGTGTGTGTGTGTGCTATGTTATTACATTGTAAGTAAAATTATATTTATAATTTCATTGAAAGTAGAATCTATTGTGATTGATTTCAGGAATCCTATATCTGTTTTGTCATTAGTGTAATATACTGATTCTCATTCAATACCTTTTGCAGATTTCTTTCCTAGTTTTATTTCTACTTTAAATGTATTAAATTGACAGTCATCAGTTGAAATGCAGTGTCCATATTTGCCTGTAGATGGAGACAGTTACCACATCATGAAGTTTCAAATAATGAAACCTCTTCAGCTGTCTAAACATTTTTCTACTGTTTTTTAAAATTTGTGGTTGAACAATGCAGCTATATTTTTTGTATTAATTTTGAAACAGATGATGAAGAAAGGCACAGAGCACCCTACAGGAAAATATAATAATGAAAACCAAAGCAGGATGTGATCCATGGCGTTAGCTGCAGCCCTACTGTGCACACTTTCAGTTGCTAAATACGGATGAACATTAACACACAAAACATGTGACATATAGAGCTTGAACCATTGTGTTTTATGTTTTTCAGGGCAATGACCAGATACGTTTTGAGCTCACATGCTACGCCCTCTACCCTGACGTTAAGGTGTGGAAGTTATGGCTTGTACTATTTGGCATGCTGCTGCAGGTCCGACACTCTCTCACTCTTTGTTTTGTGCCTTTCAGATCATTGCACCATGGAGGATCCCTGAGTTCTATAACCGCTTCCGGGGGAGAAAGGACCTGATGGAATATGCAGAGGTAGTAACTCCATCAGTCTGTTAAGGTCAAAATCCCAAAAGTTAGTTTGGTTTGTCTTTATAATGTCCAAACATTTCCCTCAGATGTTACCAGGGCTCCAATTAATGTCTTATTTTTTGACAAACTGCCCAGAAGTAATGGTAAAGCATGTAATTAAATGAACATTTATGTTCATGGTGGCATTAAGATAATGTGATTTAGTTTAACAAAAAAGAATACATTATAAGAGAAACATCCAAAAATAACTGCCTCGGGTATTGTAATGTATAGAAATTTCTCATTTCGATTCATTGAACAGATTTGTTTTCTACTCACTGAATTCTCTCCTGTATTTATTTTGTATCTGTATGAAGCTTTAATTTCATTGTAGAGCTCTCCCGATTTTTTCTTTTACTTTGTTCTGTTTTTAATTCTCTTTTTGTATTTGTATCATGAGCTGCTCTAACACCTAATTATCCATATGTGATGACAATACTCAGCAGTTTTTGAATCTAAAATGTAATCCCTGGCCATGTGTATTGAATTTAGATGATTAGATTGGTGAAGAATATAACTTATTATTGCATCCTTTTAAAGGTTTTTCCCACTAGAGGGCGGTCATGCTGTTTTAGTCGACACCTCTCTGTTGCTGGCTTGTGGAGTACTTGAGTAGTGAAATCGCGGAATCTTAAAACACTAAATTGTTGACTTTTGCTTTGAAAATACTTTCTTTGTTGAGCCTTTTCTTTTAACTGTGTACTCTTAAAGTTGCGTAAGGAAACAGGTGTATTTTAGTTGCACAGCATGCCAAAAACCAGCCACTGGAAATAGTTTGCTTGGTTCTTTGTGTTCCCAACGTCTCTGAACAGACAAGTACAGCTCTGCTTTCAAGTCTCTACTCTAACATTCATGTGCGGTTAGCTTACAGGTAAACAGCAAGTAAAATAAGAGCTTTCTTTGCTTAACTATAGAAACATGGCATCCCTGTGCCTGTCACTCCTCGGGCACCCTGGAGCATGGACGCCAACCTCATGCATATAAGGTTGGTAGGACCGATGTGATACACCATTTTTAGTTCCTGTTTCAATATCATTTTTGTATTTGTAAATTCCTAAATTGTCTTTCTTTACAGCTATGAGTCTGGCATCCTGGAGAATCCTAAGGTAAGACCAGTTCCCAACAACATGTCTACAAATTCTTTTTCATCCTTGGCCCCATCAACCTTTTGGACTGTGGTGTTTACAGTAAAAAAATTACAGTTCTAAAACCGGTATGATGTACTACTTAGTATTATTAAAGAGATTTCTTTGCATATACTCGGGACACTTATGAATGAACGCTGGTTAAATACCAAGAAAGTTGTTTCGCTTTGAACAACATACCTACTTTTGCATAATTATAGGTTCACTGACAATCTTGACTTCAATCAAAGTAGTTTATTTAAAATCTTAATCACTACTTATTCAAGAACCTCTAGGAAATGTACACCTGAAGTTTTAGATAACAAGAGATAAATATCTGGAAAGTTAATGTCGTCTTCAGGTCAGTACCTGTTCTTAATGTTTTGTACTTATTCATCATGATGTAAACTAGTGCTGAAGGAACACGACGATCAGAGACAGACATCCACAGAACAGTTTGTCCACCTTTGCAGAAAAAGATTTTAAAATTGGAAGTTTACTATTGAGTACAGTGAATAATCTCCTTTGTCCTCCTCTCAAGCATACACAATGTTTTCTGTCATTTCTAGCAGACAGACAAAAATTACATTTTTTGTGTTCAGTTAGAATGGATCATCTGCTTGGAGCAACAGTAAAACTAACATGGCAGTAAGGCTTCTGTCCCTTCTGCTGACCCATGCCAGTCCCAGCAGAGACAAACACGACTCACTCTCCCACAGTGCCATGGGTGAGACTGAGTTTGATCTCTGCTGTGGACGGAGGTCAAAGCAGTACATACAGGTTGCCCCCAGTGACCCCTAAGGCTCCCATCCCTTGGCCGCTGTGTCTATGTCTCTGTCTCTCCTCACCCCGGGTCCTCGTCAGGCCCTGGGAAGAGCCTGGGACACACAGACACTGACTTGTCGTCAGCAACGCTTCGACTAATTCCCGATTTCATGGGAGCCGGGGAGGGGGGGAAGGGTTAGGGCGTTGTGCCCAGCTGGGGCCTCCTGAGTTCCAGCCCCAACTCCTCGGGACCTCATTGTTCCACTGGTTGAGCCGCCGCGGGCTGCGACGTGGGAGGGGAGCCATTTCATCGTGACACCGTGACACCAAAATGTCACCAGTAACAGTAAAGTACAAAGACAACGCGCCAGACAGATGAGTCCCCAATGGACGGGGTGTCACAGGGAGGCGAGGGGTCCCGCACTGCTGGAGTGGAGATGCAGGGGCAGGGCCACTGTAACTCACAGACTTCTATCTCTCTCACTTTCTTTCTCTGTCCCTTTCCCACCCCTCCACTGCCTCTTTACTGGTCGGCCTGTGGAGAAATGTTTTGAAAAGAATCAGACAAACCGGCTCAATAGCATAGCGATGCATGGTGACCGTATTGTGTAACTGATTTCATTGAAGGGTTTTGTGTTGGACCATTACCTCCAATATTGAATCGATTAATGGCATTAAATACAATGAAATATTTATGGTGCAGGGGACCAGAGTGGTAAAAGGATTTGAATACATTACCCAGGGCACAAAATGATATTTTGAACTTTGAATGAGCTGTGATAGTTTAATTATTTTACAGTAGCCACAACCTTAGGCCCTTCTGGCAATTTTTGTAAAGGATCAGGGTAAACATCACCACCGCAATATCTAAGTGTAATTCCAAGTTTAACATGAATATTTTAAATGCTATTTAAGCAGGAAATAAATATACACACGTATTAAACTAACAAAGTTAATTTTTCACTAAAATGCAGAAACCAACATGACAGATTCTGACCTAGCAGGTCATCTGAAAGAGGTCATCTTGTTCTAAATATCTCTTCTCTGTATCAGGCCCCCTCTCTCCTCCAGTTACAGCCCTCAAGGCTCAGGGCGGACCTCAGCTATTCAAACCCCCCAATGCCCCCCACCTGTGGTACAAAGGCCCCTCTCTGCTCAACACAGTCAGATTAAGAAATGTCCAAATGGTCGCTCATATGTTCTCCTGTAGATAAGAGTCAGCAGGGTTCAGGTTACTCTATGATTAACACTGTATCCTTCCTGATAACCCTAAACCAACTTGCCTGTAGCACAATGACTTTTTTATTTTTATTTACTCACCTCCTTCTGGCAGCGTTAACCTATGTGAAGGCATGTGCCCAGGGCAACTTCTGTTATGTTTAGTCACATTTAATACTATTAGTAATGTCAACTGCATTGAGCTAGAGCCTGTCAATTTGAACAAATCATGCTCCCACATTAGATTCTGGTATTGTTGGCAATGTATGTCAACTGTCCGTTTTTTGTTGAAAGATACTGGCAATTCTAAATGCTCCATTCAATATTGTAGGGAATGTTGCAAAACAGGGAGCTGGACTGCTTTGTGGCAATATTCAATAATATTTACAGGATTTTTATTTATGAGGTATTCACAGAATTGGCCATAAAAATATTTCCATCTGGATATTTTATCTATAAATGTTGCCCAATTTAAATTTCCAGGAAATGTGATTTGTGATGGCAATTGTTAGTGAGAAAACAGGAGGTTACTGGGTGAGGAGCCCTCTATCTCCTCCCTCTGTCTCTGTCCCTCCACACATGAGCAGTCAGGGCCCAGCCTGAGGCAGCCTGACACTCGTCCAGAGTCATTAAAACATCACCTCGGTCTTAATTATAGCTTCTGTCAGTGAGCTTCCCCGGGCCCACTCCGCTCTTTGATCACAGAGCTGATGGGCCACTGCTCGTGTTGACCAGGAGTAAAAGAGCGTAACGCCAAGCCCCTGCTCACCTAGAGGAAATGAAAACTTGTTTTCTACTGGTCGCTTGGCTGGCTGGAAAGATGGATGGACAGGGGACTGCCTGTAGGGAAAGGAAGTGGGCTTGTAGGTTTATGTATGCATCTGAATGTGTGCTTTGAAGCAAAGAGGTCAGCATTTGTCATGTGCCTTCGCTGCCCACAGGTCTGATTGTTCTGACCTGTAATACTTAGCGAGTGCTCCCTGTGTCCATCCGGGCATCACAGTAGCTTTGCCTCTATGTAGAAGGTGCCTGTTGTCCTCACTAAATTCGGCTGAGGCCCTAACATTAACCAAAACATCCTTGGTGTTAATATCTTGGCCTGTATATTGTTTTAGCTTTGTCTCAATTTGTCATTTTTGCATTTTAAAAAGAGAAGGGCAGACTTGAAACGTGGTGATTTAAGCGTCATTTCCAACCCACTGCGCGAAAGATTTTTTTTTTACCATCCTCTTCTCGTCTATCTTCCTCTCAACTCTCCCTTGCCGTCCTCCCCCTCTCCCTTCTGCCACCTCTGCCTCTTTTGGCTCTGTTGGCTTCGATTGAAAACCAATGAGGCAACTAATATGTGGAAAGATAGAAATTTACTTGCTTTAAGTTCATGCGTCAGCTTTCTCCTTTGCTGTATGGGCCACGTTTAGCACAACAATATGGCAGAAGCAAAGACAGCCAAAGGAGCTGCTCTGTGCTACATGATGGTGCGCTTCATGCCCCATTTCCCACCAATACCCATTGCCCCCCGCCTTCTCTGTCTCTACCTTTTTCCTCTCTTTCAGGACCATGGCTTTGGGACAGGTCCACCTGCAGGGGGTTTGAATTGAAATGCATTGATCTCTCGCTCACTGGAAACAAGCCTATTCCCCTTATGTTTCCTTTTTTCCCTTTGTATCCAATACCCTATAAGTTTGAGCTTTCATTGTTGGACCACGTATGAGTTTTCAAACATTACTTGATAGAATCTAATTTTTTGAATGTTTTTAATTGATTGGGTGGAAATGAGTCTTATGAGTTTTTTCTCTAAGCCATAGTGCACTTCTTCACTTCATACTTTTGTTGTTTTTTAGGAAATAAAGACACTCAATGGAACTAAATTATCATTTTAAACTGAGGCACTTACTTAAAATTTAAACCAGAAATCTAAATGTTTACTTCACCCGAGCTATAATTAAAACAAATGTACTTCAGTCTGTTTTGACAGAAGGACTAAATCTGGATGCATAACAATCATAATGCATGCCATGTCAAAACAATGAAGGTATTATATGAACACTGTGCAGGTTGCTGTACTGTCTTTTATTTGAAGGTTGAAAAAGACAACCATTCATTTACAACCAGCATATAAACCACAGGAACCATAGACTTTCTCATTCTCCTGTATTTAAAATTCAGTCCATCTTTCCCCCCTCAAAGAGTATGCATCAAAAGGCTTTTTAGGGTAGTCATTTCACCCCTCTCCTGTTCGCTCTCATTTGGCATCTTTCAGGGCGCTGAGGCAGAAAATAAAGGAGAGGAAGCCCGGCGCCTTCCCAGTCAATTTTGGTGTTTAGTTAAAAGGAAGGAAAGTGATTGCGCTGCTCGTTTTCTCCTCACTGACAGGCAACGAGCAGATGCCGATTAGTTATTGTATGATGATTTAGTGTCTGGTAAAGCTTTCCATTTAAATGCACCCAGTAGTTATTTTGCATAGTCCCCCTGCAATTTGCTTCAGCTCAGGAGACATTGGCCATCGTTTTGTCCTAATGCTGTGTAATTGTTGGAGGGCCACATCGCTGGGCAGACACGTCAGACCGCCACGCTCTTTTAGGTCCCTGCCATGACTTACTGAAATCGCTCCGGCTTCCACTAACTGGAAAAACGACAAACGTCTGTCACCCAGGACAACTTTAGTGGATTTAAGGTGTGGACTTTTAAGGTGATGCCCATTAAGCAAAATTCTTCATTTGAAAATAAAATAAGAAGGGACACCTCATTTGGAAAATCTAAACTGGAAAACTGGCTGATTAGAGGAGGTGAAGACAGGTAGGGAAAAACAGCAGATTTTTACAGAGAGGTGGAATATTGAGGATGTAGCGTTGCTCAAATAGGTTCTGTCAAAGTATCAGGTGTGCTTTGACTTGTCAAGTGTCCAGTATCCTTGGGTATATGAGTAATTTCTTTCTTTTGCCCTTTCTACCTCTCCTCGTCGCTGCATCCCTCTTTGCCCTGCCTTTCTCTCTGATGAAGGGCCTTGCACAGAAAATGAAACCAAATAGAGGAGAAAAATGGAACATTGATTTTTGTTTTGTTTCTGACTTCACTCAACTCTTGGTGGTGTTTTCAGGTTTCTCCTTTTTCACGCGTCACCCTCTCTTTTCATCTCCCTGCCATGTCTCGAGTTGTCCGTTGTCACCTCATACAATAGTCTCCCCCGTCCGCATTACTGTTCTTTGATGAGGTCCCAGAAGGTCCTGGTTATTTATCAATAAGTGTGTGAAATGGAGAGAGTGAGTGTATGTGTTTTTTGTTTTTTTTCAGAGCCATGCTCCGGCTGACCTGTACCTGATGACCAAAAACCCGCAAGATTCTCCCAATGTCCCTGATGTGCTGGAGATAGAGTTCAAAAACGGTTTGTGCTTATAACATGTCACCTGTTGATTCCTTCGTCAGTCTGCTTTTATTTTCAACCTTTGTGACTTTTAAAACCTACAGTAATCCCTGATGTAGATGGGAAGAACATCTATGTTATTGAAGCTCATTAGCTCATTATTCAAATGGAATATTCATTATTCATTTGATTTAATTCAACTTAATCAAATTTGTTTTTTCCTTTCCCTTACATGTGTACGTGATATATAAAAAAAATTAATTTCAGTACATGTTTCACTTTTAATACAAACTGATTGGAAACATCTGGTTTATAATTGGTTTTACTTGTCACATGAGCTTCAATTATGTCAGATTTTAGGGCAAAGACTTGTACTTCCATTTGAGGATTGCTTTCTGAAATTATCCATCAACACGAATTTGATGCAATAGTTTTTATTATCATCTATACACAATAGGGTAAATAGAAGTTTCAGTTAGTTTGCATATTTATTGAATGTTCTGAACTTCTTTAATGAACCAGTAAGGGATAGTGTCCATCCTCACCCAGTCCGCTTCTCTTCATGTTCCTTAACATTGATGGTTGTTGCTGCAGGGCTACAGCTCTCAAACTGACCCGGTTGCACTTTATCACCACTCCTGACCACCCAGACTTATCCTTAACCCCTCGCAGCATTACGTGGTCCAAAGCTGCCATGTTTGGCCCGGGGGCGCACACACGGGCCGGAAGCATTAAGTCCAGCTAATACACCAAGCCCTGAGGGGCCATAGAAACACTCATTAGATATATTGCCATGAGGGCCTAGCTGAATAGTAGAAAGTGTCACATGTTTGAGCAAAGAAACATCCAAGCCTGGGGCTAATGGCACAGATGTCCCTTCATCCTGGTCACCAGTGGAGGCTCAAGAGCACTAACATCAATCGACTGAGAGACACTAGCTTCTCTGATCACATGGGCTTAATGGGCAGATTTATGAGCTATAATAGTAATTAAAGTGAAGTTCAGAAGGTTGGCAGAAGATTTTGTGGGAATATTTGGGATCACTGAAGCTATAAATTAAAATGCAATTCAGTGGTCAGTGTGTATCTGTACTGAAATGGTGTTCAGGTCTCACTTTACCAGTTTCCCAAAGAAAATGTTTAACAAGTAGGTTGGTATCCGTTCAACTTGATATGAGATATGCTTTTGTAAAACAGTGATGCAGTAGTAAAAAATTCTAGTCTGGTTTCGCGGGTTCGTAGCAGGCGCGTTCTGTTTTCACACATATTCCCTGTGCCTTTTATTGAGCACCCTGTGACAAAAGCTGTTTTAGCGGTTCACACAAAGGCCTGAGCCTACTCCTCCCTCTGAGCACAAGATCAGCACAAGAATGTTTCATTTCATTCCCCCTCCCACCTTTTCATCCCTGCCTTTCTCACCAAAGTTTTCTCACTGATTAAAAAAGAATATTTAACAACAGGAACCTTTTCCCCCGTCAAACACTCCATTCCCGTCCCTCACCCTTTTTTTTTCTTTCTTTTTTTTTAAGAAAAAAATGTCATCCCTCCCTCCTTTCATGCCAAAGAAGTGGAGAGGAAAAAGAGACAGAGAGGGAAAAATGTAAAGCAGTAATTTTTCCTACAACTGTGTCTGCGCTCCCATTGTCTGCACTGTTAGGCTGCGAAAAACTCAAGAAAAGGATCATGGGGAGAAAAAGACCCTTCAGTGAATGATAGAACCCGCATGATGGAGAGAGCGAGGAAAGAGAGAGCACAGGGACGAAAGGCCAGCTCCTACACTCCCACGTTCTGACACTTAATTTATTTGAACTTTTAATCTAATTATTAGGTATCTGGGAGGGGGTGCGGTCTTAATGCATCATCCATACGGCCCTCTCCAGCACCGGGAGCTACTTTTTTCTTCTTCCATGGGAGCCACCACGATTCCCGCGATATGAGAATGGGCCATCAACAAAGCCCTTGTCTAAAAAAATTTGTCAAGTCCTTCACGTGTCATTCCTATCAGGGCTTTGTAAACGCTGTCTGAAAGGCAACCAGAAGTGCTGCTCTTGTCTTCAAAGCTATTTGACTGACAACTGCAAGCACACTAAAGGATATATAGGACTGAATGCTGGACGCATGGAGAGTGAATATCACATTTGTATTCTCATTTCCTCTCCATGTGGGTAGTTTTCAAATGGTTATGGTCCCAACCACAGACTGTGGACACGTACCCATGTGTCATGTTAGTTTCTTCACCTCCACCTTTGGCCTGTGTTGCTCATAGAAGGCCTTGAATAAGCAGGTCCGTGACAATGATTGATGTGTACTTGGTTTAAGTGGCTTTGGAGAAGAAGTGTGTTGGGGAACGTGGGTGGGTTTTTTTTGTTGTTGTTTTTTTGTTAAAGAAAAACTGTATGTGCTAGAGACACAGTAATAGGAAAATCGGTGATGAATCTGCAATGGTTTTGTCTCCTGCACATGCACATGAACACACAAACACTTAGTGGCGTAAAAAATCTCAGCACTAAAGAGAGTATGGGTAACAAAGCTGCGTGAGTAATTTAATTAGGTAAAGGCCTGCCCACAATTTCACAGCTTTCAAATGAGCAGGGCCTTTGAATTTATTAGCTCTTCTCACCAGCTCCTTTTTTAGTGGTTTTCACTTTTAGCTGACAACTATTGATTTCAGAGACTGAGATAATGAGCGCTTGTCAGCAGATTTGATCAACTATTTGCCAGGGGGGTTTTTATTTGTTTTTTTGTTTTTTTTGACGATTTAGTCAGTTAAAACAAATTTTTCCATTAGTTTTTGAAAAGCCATTTTCCCAAACTGTTGATTAACTAGACTGTGTAAAGGTGAAATTTTTTACTCATTGTTCTTTGTTGGCTATGTGTTGATTGATTCTCTGATCTCACTTGCATTCTCGAAGAGCAAAGACTAGTCTGACAGGTAATGTCAGACCTTTTTGTATTGCTAGATTTGTGTTTAGGCACATTTTCCTACCATAAGATTTCACACAGGTGTAGTACTAATAACATTTAAAAAATGACTGGCAGAGAATGGCAATATATCTGATGTGTAAAAAGGCTGTATTTATGTATCATTAGAAAGATTGGTATAATTTCTATGGCAAAAACAAAGTAAATCAAAACTAGAAACATCATAAAACTTTATGTTGGAGGAACTGATCCCAACTGGTCGAGGCAGTTGGCCGCCCTGCCTAGGTTCTGTTCAAGGTTCCTGCTTGCTCATGGTGGGAGTTGTTGAGTCTCTGTAAATAATATTACAAAGACTACGGTCTAGACCTGCTTTATATGAAAAGTGTATATTAAACATTTCATTGAATTTTCATAACACAAGATTCAGCAGGTTGTGTTATCAATTTTCCTTCCATCAGCTCTTAACCAGCAAACTGGTTGCTTTTTTTCTGTGATGTATTCAATACTTTGTGTATATTTCTAGTAGGAATGTCCACTGCTTTAATACATAAATTCCAATGGCAACAGAATGAGTAACTGTGGTATACTGCTGCAAGATATTCCCCCCCACATCAGTTACGCACATCAAAAAAATAATTTTGACTTTATTAATGCGTCACACTGACTTAGTGCTTTGCAAGTAATTCTGGTTTCTGTATGTTTGTAAATGTTCAGTATGTGAATGGGGAAATTTTAATAGCTATCAGCTTTTTGTGTCAACAAATAATGGGATAACTTTGTTCAGGAAAATATTTTCCTCAAAATCGAAATGTCTTATCAACCTATAAATAAAAACATTCATTGGTTTCAGTGTTTAAATCTCAGATATCAAAATGCATTGTAGACTGTGACACTGCTTTATTTTTAAAAGGAACTCTATTTGACAGTAATAGATATGCACAAATACATTATAAGTCATACAAATCAAGGTTTTGTATGTTGGTGCAATATCAATTAAGACATTTTCCACCCTGTTTTTCTTCCTGCATTAGGAGTGCCTTTCAAGGTGACAAATGTAAAGGAAGGCACATCCAAGGACTCGCCACTGGACATCTTCTCATACCTCAATGAGATTGGGTAAGCATCGGATGGCTTATCTTACAGTTTTTCTCCATTGGTTTGGCTCATTTCTTGAAACAGAAATTACATTCTCAAAACATCATGGACAAACTTCCAAACAACTTGGCAATTGTTCACAACAGAATTGAATTTCTCATTTATTTAATCAAATTAAAAATGTCTAAGTTCATGCCTCAATATCTCAGTACATCTTTGCAAATGATTAAGTACAGGTAGCCTACATTTAGCACCATTTTCAAGTGAATAGATCTTGTTGATCTAAACTGATTGTTCATTCTGCAGTCTAATGGTTGTTCACTCCAAAACGTGTCAGCGTCATTTCATTGTATAAGTCATAACATGCAATAGTCTGTTCAATTGTCAAAATTAGTCAAGAACATAATACCATGAATACCATATATGAATCCCTTGGAACATCTGATAAATTTATTACAGCAATTGACAGGTGAAAGTAGAACTTGACTAACGAATGAGGAGTCTCACACATCTCAGATGACCAATCAAACAGTAAGTTTAGTCACGTGACTGGTGCTGTCATTACTGTGAATGTATGTAAAGAGCTTGACCATGCAGGACCAGTACAATTTCTGAACACGGAGGCACCTGGCCAAGTAAATGAACAAGGGCAACTGCCTGTTTGAGGAGGAGAAAGAAGAGGAGGAGGAGGAGGAGGAGGAGGAGGGGAGTAAGGGTGCGTGGTGATGGAATAGGGGGAAGAGGCCGAGGAGCCCAAAGACACCATCTAGACAGCAGATATACAAAAACAGTACAGTAACCATTGTCAATGAAGGACTGGGCTAAGACTGAAAGGTGGACATGAGGGATATTTCAGTGGTCCTCTGTCATAGTGACAAAACATCTAAAGATTTTGACTTGCAGTGCTTACACAATGCCAAAGGGAGGAAGCATTTTGGGGGCACTGACTGTTTAAGTGAGAAGGTAATTCAGTTTTGACACATGAGTGAACTGTTTTGGGAGAGGTATGAGCTTTTGTAGGTGAACCATGGTGTTGCGCCGACCCATCCACGTTATTCTGGCAAAAGCACCAAGAGTGTTGAGAACGTCTGGTCTGTTTCAAGAAATGAGCCAAAGCAATTGAGAAGGATCTTTGCCATTTTCTTGGCACTGACTCTTTGTATGGAAAAGGAATTTAGTTTTGAAGCATGAGTGAACAGTTTTGTGAGAGGTATGAGCTTCTGCAAGTGAGCTATAGTGTTGTGCTGAACAGTAAAACTGTTTTGCCAAATGATCTTAGAGGTTTGAGAATGTAATTTCTGTTTCAAGAAATGAGCCAAACCAATGGAGAAAAACTGTAATGTCTGTTGAACATTTATTGAAAAGCAGTTTTACTTTCCATGTAGGATTTGTAAGATATCCAGTATAAAGAATCATCTCCATCAGAATTGAAAGTGTCCCCAGAGTTAGAGCAGTGGTTAAGTTCACCACCTCTTGAATGATGTGTGTACATCGCTGCTGGCCTGGGATCGAATCCCACCAGAGGTTTCCCTCCTGTGTCTCGTCCACTCTGTCTGCATGAAAAGTACTGAAATTGAGCCAGCTGATACCAGAAAAATCAAACCAAGAAAAACGTGTTTCCTCTACCACTTTTAAACTCTAAGCTTTATGTTGCAGGTGTAGATTTTTTTTTTTTTTCAATTTAAATTTTTTTTAAAATTATTTTTAGAGAAATTGTCATCAACTAGACACAGTCATTGAACTCTTGTCTGTTTTATCTAGATTGTAACTTTTGTGGTTTTGAATTAATATTGTGGAATTAATTTCCATTGTTAGGGGAAACAAAAGCAGCTTTTCAGAATATCATACTTGAGGAGAGGAGATGACGAATAAAATGGACTGCTAGTAGAACATGCAACAACTATTTATAATGCTGACAAATCTGTGGAAATATGAGGAGAAAGCTGTGAGTTCTTTCCTGGCAGTGTATAGGGCTGCTGTGTCATATGTTTTTTGCTCTTTAATTGGAATTTTTAATTTTGTATTGTGTATTAAATGATCATGTTTTTGACTAACAGGCAGTTAATTCACTTAATGTAGAAGGCTGCTTATGTGGGCTAATCTATTTAAAAGTGAAATTAATGTACGAGCGTGTCCACTCTCCCTGGTTTTTCTCTTAGTGGAAAGCATGGTGTGGGCCGAATTGACATTGTAGAGAACCGTTTCATTGGAATGAAGTCCCGAGGTAAGGAATTAACAATTATATTTATTTTTATCTGTCTTGGTTATGACATTTTTCTATTTGTGCCAAATTAGTCTGACAGGCTTTCTCACGTACACAAACAGTGATATACACTGTAAATGCAGAGAGATGGGCATATTTTCACTTAATTTTACATTCATTCAGAAGCTTTCCTTTCAGTATCCAGGGCTTTCATGCAATTTGCAGTTATTTTACATGAGTGCTTTAAGTGACACGCTTGCTATTCCACTTCCATAAAAGTGGGCTGAGTGGCACACTCTCCTCAAAGGAAATGTTTTACTCTGGTTCACCTGGAATCATAGACACTGAAGTTACTTGCAATCACTTATGCATGCACACAAATAGAGAAAGAAAGCACACTGTGAAGAAGAAAACGGCCCACATGCATCACTGGATACACACAAATACACAGTCTGCCACCTATGTGCCCATGCAGTCGCACACGGATGTTTTTGTGTTTTTGTCTTTGGTATCAACAGGCAACTAGAAAAGCTCCTTTGTTAGGTCTCTACATGTGTTACCGCAGCTAATATAGAAGGCCACTGAGCTGTTCTTGCCTTTTTGACGCACACACAGATACACACTCCTTTTCCCCCACGACACGATGTGCTGTGATTGGCAAATTGACTGGCCAACACACTGTGGCTGTGGCGCAACTTGGCAGGTAGAAATTGGAAAATGGGAAGCCCACTTTTCTCTCCCCTCGGCTGAACAAAAGATCAAAGCTTTTTCCTCTACTGAAGCAATAGGAAGAGGTGGAGCACAAGGTGTCCAAGTGGTTGAATAACTACCATTGAGTGTACATGTTGGTCTCCTCTGGAATGGCAATCGCGTTAGCACAATAGATGATGGGAGGGATTGAATGGGGACATGTCATACCTATTTGTGTTGGGTCACATTTATTTGTGTGGGGTCAGGGAGGCGGAAGGGATTGAAATGGTTTGTCAAGAATGTTGTCACTGTGCCACAAAACATTGAACAGCCTGTGTGCCAGACTAACATTTCCCACCTGTCACTGTGCTGTCAGCCCTCTGACCTGTGCACTGGTGATGGCGTTAGCTGAGGTGCACCTATGAAAAGCAGTCGGAAATGGCTGGATGTTTTGATGAACAGTCTGCCTCATGTCCAGTCCTTGCTGCTTTCAAACTCCAAGGCATTGGCACAAAGTTGTCAAAAGCTCAAATATTTGAAATGTATTTGCTTGTTTATTTTTTTAAATCAATTTTCATTCATTGAAATGATTTATACAGAAATGTCCAAGCACTAAATGGCAAACTATTTCACGTTAAAAATGTACTGAGTGTGTTTTTTCTGTCAGTCTCATTTATCTGGTTTTATTTACATGTGTTGCCTGTTTATGCTGGGCTAACAGTTTGCCCAAAGGGTCAGAGGGGATCAGCTCAGGAAGAATAACCCCTGACCTGAATACCTTTAGGCCTGCAGCATGGTTAGCATACCTGCAGTAACCATATAAAAGATTAAAACCTTAGAAACCAAAGGGGTTGTTGTCACTTTAAGCTTAACCAAACTGCCACTGTTGGAGCTTACCTAGATAGCATTTCATTGTTTGTGCCTTTCTGTTAAGCTAGCTCTCTTTTGGAGCACTTAAGCCAAGTTGTGTTGGAGGGCAGTTTTAACTTTATTTATCTGATAGAGCCAGCGGAAATGTCCCTACGTGCCCTATGTGGCCCTGGATCACCAAAAGGCCACAAGCAGTTCTGGCTCAGGTGGAAACCTTTTGAGGCTTTAGACAATTAGCAGCATTGCTAAGCTCTGTTTTTGGCTGCCAGCACAAAGTAAGTGCTTCTCCATTTTCAGATCAGGACCAGTGCTAGAGTATTTGGGGTCGTACAGATTTGAGCTCCACTGCTCAGCAGATTGGAAGAGATTAAATAGTGTTCATCTGTTAAATCTCAGGAAAAAGTTGGAACACTATGAAATCAGGCAGCATGATGTTGCAGTGAAGTGTCTGTTATGGGAGCTTGGCAGCATAGCTTGAATCAAAAGATGAGTGAATATCATTCAAATTGACAGACGATGTGAGTTACCATTCATTGGATGGGGAAACAGCACTCAGTTTTTCAAAATCTCAGCTCTCACGAAAATGGATGTCATTGATAAAGCTCCTATTTCTGTTGTCAGATCTGTCATCTAGTGTTTTCCCTGCTCTCCTTTTGTTTTAGCTGACATTTGAGTGACAGCTTCATTCCTCCTGTCATCTACCTCATCTTTTCTCCTCTCACCCCTCCCTCCCTGTCCAGAGGGGGTAAATTGCAGGGTATGCAGAGCCCTGGTCCAGGCTCCAGGCTGGCAGGGGCCTCCTACCCTGTCATTTACCCAGGACAGGCTCATCCACGTTTTGTGAGCACTGTGAAGACCTGTCTGTCAGACAGCTGATGGCTAAGAGAGCCGTTTGCTTGTAGTTAGTTCAGATGAACAGGGCTTGTACTTTATGCTCCTATGAATGGCCTCTGATGTTGTGCTGCTGGTTGTGTTAAAATTAAGGGGTGCATTGGAGGAAATTATGTGTACTATGTCAGTATTTTTCCCCAATTTCTTTCATTTTGGCTCTCTAAAAGGTGGTAGACTTTATAAAATCATGATAATGACAAGATATTATGTTAAATATTTGAGATGGACAACATTAAACAAGCTGGTAAAGATGCATCCATGTCCTAACTGATCTCTTAATTCCTGTTCAAAAAACCGAACAACTACTGTTGTGTTTTTTTGCAAATATTCCTTCATTTTGTTGATTTTTTCCCCCCTGTGTTTGTCAGGGATATATGAAACCCCCGGAGGCACAATTCTGCTGAATGCCCATTTAGACATTGAGACCTTTACCATGGACAAAGAGGTCCGTCGGATCAAACAGGGACTGGGTATCAAGTTCTCAGAACTCATATACAATGGTAAGTCTCTAAAATACGTAATCTTAAATTATATTTCACTTATTCTGTTAGATGTATTTTCTTTCTCTTTTCTTTCCAGGCATATTGCTTAATCATGAAATTTTACAGTCAGGCATGCCATTTATTGATTTCAGGACAGGTTACAAGTACCATGATTTAGCATTACACAATATTATATTTTTACATGCTGACAAATCAGATCATAAAAACTGAAGGCTCACCATCCCGCTGGAGTTCATATAAGACAGAAGTGAACATGCAAAATGCCTACCTAAGTCCAGTGTTTGCATGCGTGTGTGAGCTTTTCTTGGCTCAGGTGTCTTAATCATCCCTTCTGCTCAGTCTCCAGTCCCCTGCACCTTCATCCACATAATAGGATCAGTGCCATTAGAGACGACTACTAGGCCACTTCAGTTATACCCTCCAGAGACGGGAAGCAAACCCACACGCATAAAGGTGCTACCTTCAGAAGCAGGGCAGAGATTAAACCCATTGTGGGTTTAAATCATTAATAACTCTGCTGATAGCAGAAGGCTCGCAGTGGGGTTTATGTTAACAATCCACCTGTCTTGCATCTGTTTTGCATTAAAACGTCACTCTTTACCCAAACAAATTTTCATGAGAGAATATGCAGAAATTAAAAGTAGTGCAGTGCTAGTGCAGCAAGTGTTTGACAATTGGAAAATAAACAGCTACATTTGTGTTTGTGGTCAACTAATTGCTTAGTTGAAAAAAAGAAAATTCAGCCAAGTCAGTTTTGAGAACTAATCTAATGGTTTGTCGTTCATCAAGTAAAGGCAGATACAGTATTTGCTTGCTTTGCCCAGTTTCATATCATTGGTTTTAACTGTTGTTTCCTAAGCATATTAAAAACAACACTTTCAGATGAAAGGTATTTTCATTATTTGTTAAATTAAATTGACCAAACGATTGATGATGAAAATAATGATTTAAATAACCACCATACAGACACACACACAGACATGTAGACAGAACTGACCTCATATAAAATTTAGTTGACTCCACACTAAACTGGGGTCTGTGTGCAATTGTCATGTCAGACACCTTGTGCCAATTGAGAGGCAATGAAAGCAGGGAAGGATTGTCTTTGAACATGGCCAGACGATGAGGTGGAGGTCAGCTGCTGATGAGAGGAGGACCCCTGCTGAGTGGGGCGTGCCCGACCTCTGAACATATACAGACACATCCCTCGCCCATCTGTCTCAGAGGCTGACGAGCCCAGGTCAGCGAAATGGGACAAAAGAAAGGGGTGTATGAACTTCACCTGGAAGAGAAATGAGACCAAAGCACAGAGAGAGTTTTAACTCATGAAAGAGGGACCCCGCTGCTAATGGAGGATTTGCACAGAAGGAGCCTCTTTCTTCACTTGTCCATCCTATATGGTTGTTTTCCATTCCATATAACATGTATAAAAATAAATGTAAATATATATATAAATACAAATATCAACAAAACTAGTGGCACTTTTTATTTGTCCAATAGGTGACACTGGACGACATAATCAGAGCATTTAAAGAGAGTTTTGTTTAACCTGTACAACCATGCCTATTTGTTAATATGCTGCTGTTTCGTTGCTCTCCTTAGGCTTCTGGTACAGCCCGGAGTGTGATTTTGTGCGACACTGCATTGCCAAGTCCCAGGAAAACGTGGAGGGCAAAGTACAGCTGTCTGTCTTCAAGGGTCAGGTCTACATCCTGGGACGAGAGTCACCCAAGTCCCTTTACAATGAGGAGTTGGTCAGGTAAGCTAGGACAGAATTAAAGGCAGTGTGTATGTGTGCTTGTAAAGCAGAAGTAACCACGTGTCAGTGAATCAAAGTGTGTGCTTGTTCTGACTTGACAGCTGTGTTTGGCTGCTCTGGGCACAGTGCAGCTATTCCACATGTTCAGCAGCCAGCCTGTTGTTAGGTCATCTTGTCCAAGTTCTCTTATGACTCCCTCACATCAACATACTAAACCGACCCTGCCTCACAAAGACATCAGAGAAGTGTCAAGCTCAGTTCCTGGAGGGCAGGCCTCCGAACCCAGCCCCTCCTACTCTGCACCCCCGTGGCCTCTTAGCCGTGGTAACAGTGGGTTTGTTCAGGAGGCCGACCCCTGATGCCCTCTGGGCAGGCTCAGCACTGACCAAAGTAAAACCCCTCCATATGCCCCTCCACTTCGGTCACACATGCTCCTGTTGTACCCTAGAGTCAAAGACCTAATGGCGTTTTCAGCCAGAGGAAAGGGGTGATTTCTGGGCTTTTAAGGGGAAAGTACATGGGTGTCATGCTAGTTAAGCAGGTCAGGGAGATGGAGTCAAGGAAAGATGTCTCACACAGTCAGACATTCAATTCCTTGGACTGGTTTGGCAAGTGAAATTGCCTGGGGAGAAAAAAAATCAATACCCAAGTTTATATTTTGTCCAGTGTGATCGAGAGAGATTATATTGTACCCAGACCCATGTATATTTATTCAGCCCCTTTTAACCCATATTGTATTAGCTTGTTCCTTTTGTATTCTGTTTTCAGCAAAACAATTAATAACCAACTGCTGAGTCCCTCTTCAAGATAAATTACGACTCATCAATCTTTGAACCGGTCAGTTGCTAAGAAACTCTCACTGATGAAGGCTTGTGTTCTCAGTCCAACACCTGATCCTTGTAGAGACACATGCCTTAGTTTTGACGACGTGTGTGACAGAGGTTTTGTGTTGCAACATCACAAAGACCTTGAGGCAACTGACAGATGGCCTCAGTGTTTCTTCATAAGGGAGTATATTACAAACTTCCCAATTATAAGCTATGAGAAATCAGTCTCAAATGCAGCCATGCACAGTAACACATAACTTTATACCATTCTATTCTGAAATTTCTCATCTTTCCTACTTATCACTGTTCTAAATGAACCCACATAACATTACATTCATATAGGGCTGCAGTGATTTTTTTATTATTTTTTTTTTACTTAATCTGCCATTTATTGTCTCAATGAATTGATAGTTTTCACTATAACATATCAGAAAAAAGGGACAATGGCACCAATCCAAACCCAAAAGATTTACCATCATAAATAACAATGCTTGAAAAGCATAAAATCCTCACATTTAAGAAGCTGGAAACAGCCAATCTTTTTGCTTGACATTTTTGCTTAAAAAATTAATGAAAAGATTGATAAATCATCAAAATAGTTGCAGATCAATTTTCTGATGATCAGCTTATTGTTTCAGCTCTACATGCATACACAGCACTCAGCCATGACTCTCCTACTTGAACTTTTATTCAAAAAGTGGCAAATGAAGTCATGCCAACTGAAGCCTGAACAACTGGATTGATTTTTGAGGCCAGTGCTAATGATAATATTTAAGAACAATGAAGGTTTAATAACATTATATCATCTGGCATTTGTTTTCATAGAAAAACAATTAATTAACAATTAATCTTGGTATCAAAGATCAGGAGCTGTAAATAACAGCACATTTTTATGGGAAACTTCATTAGAAATTATTTTTAAAAATGAAAACTATAAAGAAAAAACACAAATGAATCAGAAATATATTTAGCTTGAATTAATAGATGGAAAATGTATGATTTGGCTTTCCAGGTTTGATGCAACAAAATATATGTACACAAAAATCAGGTGTTTTAATGCTGCCGTTTGCTCCATTGCAATTTTTTGTTCATGTCTAGCACTATACACCAATATAAATATAACTGTGATTCACCACAATTGGAAGATAATCTCAGCCTTGTTGATGTATCAGTCAGGCTGCAGTGCTACAACAGTGCACTTATATGCATACGTACATGTACTGTACCTGACAGTTACACACCTGGAAGCAGCAGTCTCGCACATGCACATTTGCCGCTACATAACGGCGCACGACAGTCACACACATAAGCACATACACAGACCAGATTGGTCATGAAACCCCCGCTGACATCCTGTTGGCCCTCCATGGGCAACAGTAAACGGCGTCATTAACACAGTGGTAATACAGCCTGCCACCGCACCCGTCTGAGACAGAAATGTCACCCTCCTCGCTGTCCGCTGGCTCCACTCTCAATTAGACTGCAGGGTTTCTTAAGGGAATACACAAAATATGACATGCTTGCATGCACACACACACACACTGCCATATTCTTTGTAGCCACTCACTCATAATGATGTTCAGGTGCCGAGTAGGGAGCCTTGTATTGAGAGTTGATGATTTAGTTGTCTGTCTTTCTTTTTATAGTGTTTATCCTATCATTTGTTGGCAATTTCCTCTTTTGCTAAGTGCTTTTGAAGAAAGAGTGCAAGCTGTACACTGGGAGTTGGGGGTGTTGTAGAGAGGAGAGGACTCAGTCAGGGAGTGTATTAAGCACTGCAGGTAGAAACTGCTGTAATTACACAGCACACGGACACTCTTTGTGAAACACTCACACTAACAAGAGACTTTACAACAGCAGCCTGAGCAACATAGAACACACAGTGGCACAAGTTATAGATTTACGTCCTTTTTAGACAAAGTGGATGAACAGGAACGGGAAACATCATATTACAACATCGTGTCCACATTCAGCTCAGAGTTGATATGATGGGATTGTTTTAAAATGGGTTATGTGCGTCTTTTGTGCGCCTGTGAACATGACCATGTTTTTATTCTCTGATATTGCTTCTCCTTTTATTCAGGACAAACAATGCTAAAGAGGAGCATTCAGGGGGAAATCGATTAGAACATTATTTCAAAAGAGCAGATTATCAATGATCCAGTTATCCCAGTAGTTGATGAGGCTCCATGTCTCTCATGTTTACTGCAGTGATACCAAACATTTCAATCATTTTGTAACCAGAACATCCCGTAACCTTTTCTCCTGAGCTATGTTTTCCTCCTGTGTCAAAATTGAAAATTGGTCTCACCTGCCTTTTTCTTGGCTCACTCTAGCATGGATGTGCAGGGAGACTACGACCCATGTGATGCCTCTGGATTCATCAGGATAAATGCGGTCAGGTAAGTATCCCTTTAATCTTAAAAGTAATAACCAACATCTTTATAAAACCTTTAAAAATTGTATATTTCATGTGACTTGGTCCACATGCATGTCCCTTATACCTACACTTGAAACTCCCATCTTATTCTTTTATTTCTTGTTCTCCACAGGTTAAGGGAACACCATCGTCTTCAGGGTTTCTCCAGCACCAAGAAGTAACCACTGCAGCCCTGTGAACCACATTTCTTCTCCACTGGGTCTTAAGCAGTAGTAGGTTTAGACTTTGTGTCTCCATTCCCTAGTTTTTTGCCTTATTGTCTACTCTCCATTATATTAGCATCAGTAGCAGGCACACCATACTCTTACTGTAAAACTGAAGTAGGTGGTTAAGAGTGGAGAAAGAGAAATTTACGAAATGTAACAGACAGGAAAATAGTTTGAATTGTGTGTAAAGAAACTTTCGTTCTGGATGAGAATTTTCATTGTATGTATTTCTTAGTATTTTATCTACTGAATTTCTCATTCTTTGTTTGACAAATAAAATAAAGTAGTGAATTGTGTATTTTCTTCCTCAGCTCTTTATTCATAACAGAAAAAATGAGCATTTATCATCAGTTTACATGCAGACACTTTGGCGACACATCAGCCCATGTCAATTTGAATGTATCAGTGATTAAGAGTTCATGTCTTTGGCAGACAGCCTGTTTATTAATGCCTGCCTGTTTAACGCTTGGGGCTGTGCAGGCACTGCCCCGTGAAGACTTGGGGGCAGCGAGGACACCGTATCATATTTACAATATGTAGATGAAGCGGTAGCAGTGCATGGGTTTGGCACAGGCAAAAGTCAACATGGTGGCTCGCTGATAGCCACTGGAGCAGAAGTGATGAGGCCATTTCTGAGCTCACATGGCACAAGTCAGATGGAAGGAAAACCAATTGGCCATGCATGTATATTTCCCTACTCTGTGTGAGGTCTCCAGGCATAGAGAGAAATGATGGAGAAGAATAATGTGTCATTCATTATTACCTTTTTTGGATAAACCTGGAGAGGGTGAGTTCTGTTTTCCTCAGGCTCACATTGTTTGATTAAAAAAATATGTCAATATGTGACCATAAGGGTGGATAAGCTTTAATGCACACTAACATAAAAAAACTATTTTGCACAATTACACGATAGCCACACAGATATGTGATACAATGTGCTCCATACTATTATAACCCTAAGTCTGTAGGAGACAGCAACTGTGTTGTGTGTATCTCTCCTCAGTCCCCACTACTGAAAGATGTCACTCTTGGATTGAAGTGCTGGGTACGGTGTGGGCTTCAAGGTGGAGTCCACAGGCACAGGAGACCCCCTGCCAGGTCTAATGGGCAATGAGGGATCCTCAGACCCTTTCAGTCCTTAAAGAGCCCCTCAGCCCCCCGCTCAATTACACGGCAGGCGTCTCAGTCTTTGCCTGGTCAATTACCAGCCAGCCCCTGCATTTACTGTCTTGCACACACAGGTTGCAAGATAATCAGTGGCCACAATTGCCCGGTTAGAATGAGGGGATGGATGGAGAGGTATTCAGATTAGTCAGTCAAGCTGAAGGGGAGGTAAGAGGGATGGGGACAGCTATCAATCTCAATCTGGCATCAGTGGTTGGAGGGGGAGGATCATGGTGACCTTTCAACTTTATTTCTGGAAAGATATGATCCCGGCAAATTTTTACTGACGTGATAGCTGTCCTGTACAATACTTTTTTGTTTTATGAATAAAAAGATGGTTTGCTGTATGTGTGTGAGGTCCTTTCTGGGCTTTTAAGTGTTATTTAAGCACAGAGCTCTTTAAGCAACAATCCTGGTTGTGCATGTATGTGCGCACCTGGAAACACATCTACTTACCCACTTCATCTACCACGTCTCATATTCCAACCACCTTCCCCTCCCTCCTACTTGTCTACCCAGCCAGCCAGGTATGAAAACTGGCTGACACCTGACCAAGGGAATTAATCATCCTTGACCCTGGACCAATTACCCCTCATTACCCACTCTGTGTCCATCTCTCGGGAGAGCCGTGTAACAATAGCGCAACATGAAAGTTAGCTGCATCACAGGGCAGAGCCCTAATGGACGCTCCTGTGCGACCGTGTCTCGTCAGGAGTCCAGGTCGACTAACCTTCAAGTCCTTGTCACTCTCCAACAGCATACTTACAAAGGAGGCTATTGTTCAGGATCATGGTCTATAACCTTTTGAGATGAAGTGCCGCTGGCGAAACGAGGGCAGCTTTGCTGGAAATGAATGACTGATGCCTGGGAGTATAAGGAAGCATAGAGATGCTTGATTTTTAAGATGCAAGTTTTGGTTCTATTTGTTTTTTTGCTACTTTCTAATAAGGAGCCCTTTTAGAAACTGGTTGTTAGTTGAAACTAATAGCAGTGGTTAATAAGTGTATTGATAAGTTAGAAGCTATTGCTTAAAATGTTAAAAAAAAAAAAAAAAAAGAGTTTGGCTGGTGTCTTTGCAATCCTTCCATTTGGTAATGACTCAATTATAAATATTTATCATCTAAAAAGTATTGGTAAATTATTTAGGTTTTCACAAAGCAACAGTGGTGTTCGTTTTTGGGGACAAAAAGAAATAATTAACCGAACAAAGCACATCAGAATGTCTTTAACCATCAGAATATTTTGTTGTCATTCGATCTGTACTCTTCATCTACCTATCTGTGTGGAAAAGGCTCCCATGTTCAGTGACCTCTCTTAAAACACAATGAGACAGGAACAATGACCATGGGAGGTTAATTACCACCAATTAGAGGCCGAAGTGGCTTTCCTTTGCTGTGGCTTGTGTAACCCAAGCCATGTGAGTCATATCGAGACATTGTAACGTGCGACCCCCTGTCTCTCGTCCTTTTCTACATTCTACATTCACTTGTGCATTGAAAATTATTTGAACATTTGCTACTTTAACTTACAAATTTCACTCAAGTACTTCAAATCACTGGACTTCATCCTTTCATTTCTCTGTTTCTGCTATTACCACTTACCATATTTTATCCACTCATGTACTAAGAACACTTGGTGATATCTCAATAAACCAATAAACTGTCAATTGCTCCTTGTTTCTGAACATTTCACTTAATGCTACTTTACTTAGCAGGTAAGGGGTTAATGGACTGTCCCCCTGAGGTTTGTGCAGAAAGCTAATGGGCCTGGCAAAGATGATGAGGTCACTCTCTTACTGCTAAGAAACAATGAGTGATTTACAGACCAGGATACCATGCCAATACCGTTGGTTTAATATACTTTCTATATTCATGGGTAAGAGGATGAACAGCTAATATTGTCTGAACTAAAATAGAAGTGTTTGAGGCTGATTAAACAAACTTTCTTAATGTGGTGGCTAGGTTGGCTAAATTAGAATTCATTCTAAGAAGTCATTCTGAGTAAACCCAGGCACTTGAGGACAAAAAACTATCAGCTGAGAGGGGAGTAGGAATTTCCAGCTGTTATTTGTATTAATTTGCTGATTAATACTGCAGCTTGGGTCACTAATTGGGTATAAATGCCATTGACATACTCTAAAAGAGCTGATATGTCCTAATAGCTGAAATGTCCATTTCATTCCTACTCTTGAAACTTGATCTCCTGCTACGCCATCAAGAGACCATCTGTGAGGAACCATCAAAATAAAGCAGGATACACTTTGCCTTCCAGGCAAGCTAACATGCATGGATCCTGTGAGTGAGTGGGAGTGTTTTCCTTGATGTCGAAGCCTATTTTCTCGTGTCAAAGGACACCCATACGCTGATGTCCTTAAGATCTATAGACAGATGGGACCATTACGGTCAAAGCCCCTGGCTTTGTTTGGCCTGAGCCAGTGATGAAATATTGATGGAAAAATAGAAATATTTTGCCTCCTGCTCAATGTAGCCCATCTAAAAGGGTTAATGAGTGTGAGGACTTCCTTGTCTCTTGTTACAACAAAATGTAGCTCAACTACCCACTAACATTGACTAGACTGGAGTATGCAGGTTCTATGGAGCTAACAAGAATCGATAACCTTTTCAATGCCGGATTAAGTTACCCTGTTGCTCTAGTAGCTGAATTTGTGGTTATGTTGAGTTGTAGCTAAACCTTATGGCGTTTCCATCTTTAATGGGAGCGCCTAAAGGAAGAAATTTAACATTTCATGCTCATTTGCTTTCTTGCTCAGAGTTAGATGAGAAGATTGTTACCACTTGTGTCTGTACGGTAAATATATTCCTTCTACATCAGCCCAGAGAGTCTGCTTAAAACACTTACTGTGAGTTCACTTTATTTTTTAATTTCAGCACAACTTCTATACACTCTCCTGAAAAACTGTTTTAGTGGACTCACCACAAAGTACAGACCCTTATGTAATGTATAGAGTAGGCTATACGTCTGGCTAAACAGCCGTGTCAGTCTGCCAGTTGTCTGCAGGAAAATCCTTTATCAGCTGCTCAGACCTGTTGAGCCTGTTGGCATTGAAGTGCCTGTTTTTTCAAATACATACCGACCAACTTCTTGTCAGAAGCCCATCTGCATGTTAAGTATCAAAGTAAGATTTCAGCGTGCAGTGTCTTTTCCAACCTCAGTCAATCCTGTGTCTGTATGCATTTTTAGCTGGAATTCTTATATTATGTATATTAAATCAAATCCTCTGCCTGCTGGTATCACACAAGAATGGCTGTCTACAGCCATGCTAGCTGCTTTGTGGGGGTGTACTGTGAGGTAAATGCTAATGTGAGCATGCTAACAAATACACAATGACAATGCTAACATGCTTATGTTAAGCAGGTATGACTGATACCATGTTCACAATCTTAGTTTAGTGTGTTTGCATGCTAATATTTGCCATGTAGCACTAAACACAAACTGAGGCTGATGGGAGTGTTGTTAGCTGCAGGTATTTGGTTATAAACAAAAATATTAATTAACATTTTGTCTGATGATGGCGCTTGATGAAGTGTCAGGGGATCATCAAAGCTACTGCAACTCATCCTGAGAGGAACATGAATGTCTGTCCAAAACTTTATTGCAGTCCATGCAATTGTTTGTTGAGATATTACAGTTTAGCTAGTCTAGCCCTAGCATAGCTGAAAACTACCTTCATCATTACACCCTCCTTCACTTCCCTGATCCCCAGGGGCAGCACGAGTAATGCAGCACGCTGATCTCACATCAATAGATTTATCTCCCTCATTTGAAAGGGACTTGGCTCGTGCCTCTCCCCTGCCCCTCCTCTCCCCAGGGTCTACTGGCAGGGTTTTTTTGCTGGCACACACTCTTTATGTTCTTCGATCTGTTGGTCTGCGAGGTGGTGAATGGATAAGAGTCCTATCAGGTTCAAGGTGGCTATCGTGGTAGCTTTATCTGCCCCACTCTCAATGAATCCCAAACCCCGGATGATCTAAATGTTTAATGGCGCTGGTTATTTTGTTTTTATAGCGCGTGTTATGATGGAAGGTAATGCAGTGTAGGTTTCTTCCGATGGTGCCTGAATTACACCACAGGGTATGCAGGCTGTTTGGGTTGGGTGTTTAACTGGTCTTCTTTAGTGAGCTTATAGCAAATATGTTCTAAAATTATAGTTAAAGCTAACGGATTTTCTTTTTTGTCATCAATTTTTTTCTTTAAACATAGACACTGTGTGTATTTTAATCACATCAAACAGTGTGTACCTAATTTCCCAAACCCCATTCCACAAAAATTTACCTCACTGACAGGAGTCTGACAGTACTAATTTTTAGCTTTTGATCATTAAAGTCACAGCTTTGCAATAAATAAAGCTTGCCAAGTGTCTGTTGGACAGCCTTGCAAGATCTGGGCTGCATGAAAAGAGGAAGACATGTTTTGCTTCATGGGACTTGTGGACATGTTGCCACCTTAAAGTTGATCCAGCCGTACACTTTGGTTGAGCATTACTTGCCGCTTTGTACCTCAGTGAGTATGAGCGACACAGCAGTAGGTGAGGGTTTTGTCTTGAAAGTACATTCAACACCAGCAGAGTACATCCAAGATAGATTCCACTTTTAAAATGCCTCAGACCCCCATAAAGTGTGGGTTTAAAGTACTGAAAAAGAATCACAACACCCCTTTGCTTTGGATGAATAAAAAACAAACATTCTGTCCATCTCTGCAACTCTGCCTGCTGATGTGCTTTTATTTCTGTCATGCCTGGTGTTTGGATTTGAACAGCGGCTCGTGTCATCCTTAAGAAACTCTTTACGGTGATCGCAGCAGAAGAATTACCTGCAAAACACTCTTTGTCAGCTCACTGTGCAGAGAACTCACAAACAAGACCATTTAACTATTATTTCCTGTCAGTCGCAGATACACACTGCAGAGCGAACGTTTATCAGGAAAGATTGGCGACTGTGGGAGAGGAGGAAAATAGGACAGGTGGAGAGAGAGGCCAGGAGAGAGGAATGGAGGAAAGAAGAGGAGGAGGGGGGTTACTGGAGCCAGGGAGGGGTCATGGTGTCCCAGTGGAGAGAAATAGTGGAAAACATCCGTAATTTTCACCGCGGGATCCCATGTAATTGAGTCATTTAAAATACAGATACAGAGCTGAATCAAAGCAAAGTGGCTTGCAGACAAGGAGGAGGTGGTTGCAAAGTAAAATGGAAGAGAGGTAAAAACAAGGAGGTAAAAAAGTGTGTCTCCTATTATTGGACAAAGCTGGTCTGTTTATCCTTTTCATCTGTCAATCTTCTCTTTCCAGACAGGATGTTACCTGTCACAGATTGGTGTTTGTTTGTTTGTCCTTGATCTTACTCTGTCAACCCCTCATGATACTCCTGCTACCTGTTCTCTTTCTTCACTCTCTAAAAATGTTATTTTGTTCTTTGCAGCATATCCAATTTTCTATTTTCCACTCTTTCATTTTGTTATTGTTGATCCTTTTACCTTTTACCTAAAGTGTGGTACAAATAAAACATAGAATTATTATTGTTATTTCAATCTGTGACGATAGATCTCTTATAAATTGCCTGTAAATGTACACTTTGTTTTTTACATTTTATACATTTATATTTTATTCAGGCTGAGTTAGAAAAGTGCTATGTTTATGTTCCTGAACTGATGAAAAGGTTCTACACATGTAATAAAAAAACAAAAAACAAAAAAACTTAATGGTAGCTAGAACAATATATTGAAAAAGAATGTACCAACAATACGTGTAAAAAGGGGCTGTGCACATGCTTTAGTTTAAAGAGAATATAAGTACTATTAGCGGCCACTACCTTTTTAAAATCACAACCAGGTGTGTACTCGTACGCAATCTCGAACTCATGAGCAAGGAGCAGAATCCAACACTGGCAGACAGCTTCTCACTCCCACTGCAACATTACTGTAATATTTTTTATCAGCTTGAGGTTAAAGTAATCCATGCTAGTCACATGATAATGTTACATTGACTACATTTAGCTGACGTGATATGATGATACAACTATAGTATTTTGCACTGGATAGGCTAATGTTAGTAACAGCTTGCAGTTAGCCTGCGCGCTAACATCATCTAACTTGAGCTAAAGTCCAACATCACAATATCTTTCACATGCTTTGCAGTAATGTTAGTTTACATATCCAATAGAATGAAAGCCAACTCTGTGTGGTTTCTGTCAGTTCCAAGACAATGCTGAGGTCTCTCCATGAATCAAGCCTTTCCGATGTTAACTGTGTTGTCACCCGAAGTCGATCTAATTCTTGTCTCCAGCACATAAAACTTTGTTGGTGTTTTTTATCCATATTTTATGTGAGGTTACAACCCCTTCACACACAGGTAATAAAAACTAATTCATTTCATTAAATAAACTACATATAGTGAATAATAGTAAGTGAATGAATAATGTGACTGCATCCCTACAGAAGTCTATGATGCAATTATGTTGCTAAAAGATAATACGGCATTTGCAAGTAGCAAAGTCTGTCCTCTGCTTGCCATTTGTTTTACTGGGTTTCTAGTTGGTATTTTACCTGATTCTATTTTATCTGTTATGTTAGTGTCAATTATTAAAGACAAAGCTGGCAAAATAAATAACATGGATAATTACCGGCCTATAGCTGTGGAAAGTACTTTATCCAAGGTCTTGGAGAAGACCTTACTAAATAAGCTGGAACAGTTTGTCCTGACCTTTGACAACCAGTTTGGTTTTAAACCTAAACACGGCACAGATATGTGTATTTTTGTTTTTTGAAGGAGATCATAGATTTGTATAACAGGCACAATTCCACCATTTTTTGTGTGTTTTATTGATGCCTCTAAAGCCTTTGATTGCGTTAATCATGAAAAACTACTTTTAAAATTACAAAACAGAGGAGTTCCCAAATCTTTAGTGAGAGTTCTGGCTTTTTGGTATGCTCATCAATCAATGTTTTTGAAAAGGGGGTAACTCTATGTCGGCCCCACTCAATGTATGCAATGGAGTTAGACAGGGAAGTATTTTCCTTTTAATGTCTACATGGATAATTTATCAAAGCTGTTAAACAGCTCTGGAACAGGTTCTATGGTTGGTAACACTATCATCAATCACTAGATGTATACAGATGATTTGGTGATTCTTTGTCTTTATAGTGCTGGTCTTCAACAGTTACTGAGGGTTTGCTCTCATTATGGCTTAGACTTTGACATTAAGTACAATGCCAAGAAGAGTGATATTATGATTGTTAGGAGTAGGGAGGACAGGAACCTGACAGTTCCTGTCTTCTCTCTGTCTGGTACTGTCCTTAACCTACAGTATGTGATAAGGCTAAATATTTGGGACATTGTCTAACTGACGACCTGGCTGATGATAGGGACATTTACAGACAGTGTTGTATGATGTATGCACAGGTTAATATGTTGATTCGCAAATTTAGTATGTGCTCAGTATCTGTTAAGACTACCCTTTTTAGAGCATATTGTACCCCTATGTATACTGCCTATTTGTGGAGGTGCTACAGAAAGAGCAGTATGCAGAAGCTCAATGTAGCATGTAATGATGGTTTGAGGCCGCTGCTGAAGGAGCCGCAATGGAGCAGTGCAAACCAAATGTTCGTCAGTGTTGGTGTGCCCACCTGCTCTACTGTGCTGCGCAATCTCATACAGATGTATGTGTAGATTATCGGACTCTGCAAACAGTATCATTTCAGCACTAACCAAGCCAGTACTAAGTTCAGTTAGGTTCTTTTCCAGAATGTGTAATCACTGGCACTTTAGCCTCTATGTAAATAGGCCTATGTAATATTGTGGACAATGTTTTTTCCTTTGTATACTTTAGTGTTTATCTGTTTAAGTTTTTCATTATATGTCTTTTGGACGAGTGTGTTTCCTTAATAAAGGTTAATGTACTGTATATAGTAATGTTTTATTGCTGTACTTTTACTTTGTAATTACTGTTTTATTTTAACCTGTAAAGCACCTTGGTCAACCCTGGTTGTTTTAAATGTGCTATATAAATAAAATTGATATTGATATTGATATTGAAGAAAAATGTGTGGAATATAAAAAAACAAGTAATTGTGGTTCTGCTGCATCAATTTACTGTATATCGTAAGTCAGACGCTGCTATGGGAATGCAATTTGAAAATTCCATAGTAAAACAAATGGAAAACTACGCTCAAATATTGAGGGAATACTACCAGAAAAAATAGATCACACAATAAAATAGTAACACAATGAGGATCATACAAATAAAAACAAAACAAAACTGGTTGCCACAGATTTTTTTCTCGTATTTTGATCAACGTGTTTTCAAAATATGACAAGTATTAATGTGTTAGAGCCACTGCCTTTTTATTCACTGCTTCTCTCTGCATGAACAATGTGTTCCTCCTGAATGAAAGCTGCATGGGGATATCTCAGAGGTCTCTGGACGAAACACTATCCGTTTCTAGTATCCTGCCTTTGGAAATTTACGTCCATGGCAGAACCGTGGCAATTATAAAGCAATTACCGTTTCATATGGCCGGTTCTTTTGAGATTGAGGAGGAGAAAGGAGGAGGTAAAAGCTCAGTAGTTAAAAAGAGTAAGTGTGCCAATATTGATGTTGCCTTTTTTTCTAAATGGTTTCATTTGTCCAGCTGGACATGCATTCCACTTGCCTGACCACAAAAACATCACATTTTCATTTCATTGAAATGAAAATCATTTTCATTTCATTGAAATGAAAATGAAAAGAAAAATGGATCAATTACTCAGCAGACATTGATGATTTCTTGAACTTTTTAAGACTTTGCTGCACTGCGCTGAAGAGTGGCACTAGAGTTTTTACAACAGTGAACCCTAGGAACAAGTATCTATTCTCTGTAAGACAATGACAGGGAGGTAGCTGTGTTTGTGTGTGACACTTGATCAGCCTGCTACAGTAAGCACCACTCACACAAACACACTACACTAACTCAGTTCCCACTGTTTGATTGGCAGGACGCCACAGACCCACACCTGCTTTAACTGCCTTTACTTTCTAGGCTGTTTGACCAGCTGGGCTTTGAATTCATAATAACTATCTGTGTGTGTGTGTGTTCTTGTGCCCATGCACATGTATGCATCATCTGGCTGTATATGACGACCACAACCTGATTTACCCTTTGATACCAGAGCTCTGAAATAATTTTCCAGCAACCTTGAATACATTGCACAGCACATGGTAGCAATATGTTAGGGCCGGGGCCAGGATCATACTTCAGTCATGCTAAAATGGTGGTCTTCATTTAGAGGTGCTGGTCTGGGAACAGCCTTCAGCTCCCACCTGCTTAATTTCCCTGCTTCTTTTTTGGTCGGTGATAACATGCCCAGGGGCTGACAAGGAAGGGAAATTGATATCTGCACGAATGTCTGTAAGATGCAGCACACCAATCTGCTTGTCTCAAATTCGAGGTCAATCATCCATGTTCAAGCAGCTGCACAAGCATGTTGCATATAAGTAACCATAGAGGGAAACTGTTATTTAAGTGTTAAGAAACAGCCCGTATATTATCACATTTATTTTAAGCTTCAGGCTAGTGCATTCCCTCTCATGCTGTTACCTTTCATGTCCTAAAATCACATTTTTGGACACAACAGATCTGGCAGTATTGAGATTTTAATATCACTAGGTGCTACCATTGTACATTACATAAGAAAATTAACAAAATGATCCTAATGCATTTGTCCTGCAAGGAAAGCTCACATACATTTAAATATCTTTCAACTGTTTCAAAATCTGCTGGACCACACATTCATTTAAGTCCTTACTGGTCAACTTTGCTTATTGAGGTTTGGCTACAATTTATGGAGCAGGAACTGTTTTGCATAAATAGTTTGGAAATTTGCAGCAATTTTACTTTCTTCTGTCTGGCTGCTGGCATTTTCCAGATGTGCAACATTAGATGTTTCCACATGTGCAGCAAGGGAGGAAACCAATATTCCTCAATGTTCATTTTGTTGTGTCAAATGGGAATTTTGTGATTCTGTCAAGACTATCAATAGTAATAGTCAGTTTAAAAAAAACTATGTGGCTCTGTAGAAGGAGCTGGAAAATGTATGCTAGGGCTCTCTGTTTGTTTCTCATTTTAACAACACTTTTTGTATGGATCAACAGTAAATCCAGAAATAAAGCTAGTCTGAAGATGAAAAGATTACAGAACACACACAGTGCAGACATATCTGGGGCTGTGGAGCCTTTATTGGCGCCAAGTAAAAATGGCAAACATTCTCTGGTTCCAGCTTCTCCATTGTGAGAATTGGCAGTTTTTTTCTGTCAAAAACAAAACATTTTTAAAGCTCACATTGGGCTTTGGGAGACTCTAACAGGCATTTTCACAACTGTATTGATTGTATGAAAAATTACAATAAAGTATATATGAATTGCATTTGATATATCAGTGAAACACATTTCAGTAAGACAGGATAAAAGTGTTAGATTATTTTCAATTGTATATATTATATTATTTTGTATGACATATGTTACAAAAATATAGTGTTAAGGTAAACGGGTTTTCCTTGCCTATATCCTGTATGTCGTCTTCGATCAACTCGCGAGATCATCTGGCTCGCGGAGCTTTGGCTTGGCACGTGTGCTGTTCTTTTTCCTTTTTTTTTTTTAAGTGTGGCTCTCAGCTGCCGAGGCGGACGATGATGATGGCGGAGCTGGTTCAGGGACAGGCCTCGGTGGCTCAGCCCGGAACGAAAGATGACTTCGCAGACACGATACGCCGGGTCCGACAGGTAAAATGCTCTTCAGCGAAAACAAATATAGTGCTTTCGCACCACAAACGGCGTGTTTGCATGCGGTGCAGGGCAGGACTTTGGTCGGGGCACCACGGACCCCCTACTACAAACACTCCTCATGCGCCCAGCAAGCTAGCAAGCTAATGTTAAATAGCCGAGACAGCATAGCTGGACAGATTAGAGTTTACACGAGACAGAAGACACGTTAACTAACAGTGTCAAAGCTGTCAAAACGACGAGGCAGGTCTGGTCTAACGCAAAACACGAAGGCCTCTTATAATGTCGAAGTTTGTGCAACTTTAGTAAGTTAAGCCGGCACACTGCAACCTGTTGTCAAGTCACAGAAGTTGCAGTTAGCTTAGCTTGCTAACTCACTATCACAGGCTGCATACCATGCAGCCTGACCCACAACACGGCGAAAGCTAATATTTAGTTTGGACATGAAGCCCGAACAACAGGGCTGACACGCTGTCAGAAAGTTAGCTTGCTAGTTTTGAAGTCCCAAGTTAGCTTAAGTGTAATTTCCCCAGTTAAACAGACACAGTGAGAGCTCAGTCGGTAACTACATGTGATAAGAACATAAGTCCCTGATTTTACTTCATAACAACAATAAGCTTGTGCATCAAACATGCTGGTGTCTCGCACATAATAATAAATCTAGCTAGCATAGCTGGTGTGCTAGCTAGCTAGCGTGTGTGGTACTATGTGTCCTAACAGGCAGCGTTGGAGTAAGGCCATGTAATGTAACGTCATCTGTTCAGATAAACCCCCTCCACTCCTCCTGTTGAGCACACTTGGATTTTTCCATTGCTGACTGGAAAATACCTGAAAAAATATCATTTAAAATTAGTAATGTGCGGGTGAAGCTTTATGAAACGCTTCTTTCTATTTGTGTAGAAAGAGATTTGAAGCTCTGGGGCTTCAAAGACAGTTATATTTTGTGTCTTGTAAAACTTGTAGCAGCCCTTCAAGACCACACCTCACTGATTATGAGTACAATTACAGTCCCAAGCGTTGTATTATGAAATCTGTATACTTTTCTTCAGAACTGCTGCATTAAATATTAATATTATTGTGCAGAATGTTACAGTAAAATAACTATGCGTTGTCCAAAGAGCCTAGATATAAAATATTTTTGCTGATATAAAACGTAGATGTACCTTTTTGGTGTAGTTTAGTTTAAACAAGCTTCGGTACTTCAGTATCACCCGCTCATCTCTATTTAAAATACAACCTGCCTTTCACTGCTCCCCTGTTGAACTGGTATTACTTAGTTTCAGATAGTGACTGTAGCAGAGATGGTCACTGTAGTTGGGCTATCATTAAGTTAGTCAAAAGCAAAGCACTGATTGCAGTTAACAGTGTGTAAACTGGACTTTAGTCATACAGCTAGCAGTTGAACTTCCCCCTGTGAAGATTATAAACTAGGTACAAATTGTGTGGTTGATCCCCATAATATGTATGATGATAAAAATATGTCCATATATATCTTGCATAATATTTGACACATTATTAGTAAATGTGAGAATATAGGTGCATTTAGTCTCATTTTTAATTGCACAGCTAAAAACATGACATGTCAGATACATGTTACTTATAAATGTTTGTCGTGACACTTTTAAAGCCCTCCATAAACCCTCTTCCTCCATTTTCTCGTTTGTAATCTCACACCTGATGACAACATCAAAAGCTGCCATTGTACAATTAAGATATAAGGGATTTGATTGTGGGCTTTAATCTAATCCTTGTGTCATTACTTTGCAGAAGGCCATAGACACTGATGTTAACAGTTGAAGATCAAACATAACAATGAACCACATATCGATCCTATAAAAAGCAATTGATGCCACATTTTCTTCACGGTTGATCTTATAAGTTGTTAATTTGGGTGTTCCCAGTGAGTTTACGCGCGATATGTACTCTATAGAAAAGGGAAGTCATGTTGTTTTGCGTGTTATCATATGACATTGAAGTGGCTTATGTCTAAGAAATGGGCTGAAGGTGAAGCCTTGTTCTTCTTTACACTGGTCTTTGTACCCGCAGATTATAGGGAGGTGACAGTGACTGACAAATTGCATGAGCAGAATTTGCTTTGCAATACATGACATGTTTACTGCGCTTCTTTAAAATTAAGCAATTATCAGAGTAAACAAAAGCAAAGCGTACAATTGTGTTAAGGTCGATTAACTCATTAGCCTAAATCACCAGATGTTGACCTCTGCAGTAGAACTCCCATTTGCTAATTATTAAATTCTGCCTCCGTCTGCCTGCAGTTTCTGGTCTGTTACTTTTTAAAAAAAATTCCCAATGTCACTAAATGTTCCCACTTTGATCCTAAACATGTCAGATATTTTTATGTCAAATATTAAAAACCTCACTGAGTGGAAGTCAGAGTTATGAATAGGCTAGCTCACTGATGAATGCTTATGCCACTGCACCCAATTCATAAGGTGTTCCTGGACCCTAAATATAAACTATACATTCTTTTGTTACTGCATGTCACATGATTTAATTTGTCTTATTTTTAGACAAATCAGACATTTAGGCACATATTTTGAGTATGAAACATGGCTGACTAGTTACTATTAAAGGTGTTTTAAAGTTTTTTTTATTTAACATTTGCTCAGCAAAGATTGCATTCAAGAAGTGAGTTGGTCTTGTAGGCCAGTCCAGTCCACAGTGGTGTTTACCCAGAGGCCTCAGTTGACATCGAGGGGTTTCTACTGTAGAACAGACTGTTTGTACCAGGCAGTTTGCCATAAAATCCACCAGAATGCTTGACTGTAAATGTGGCCTGGCTGCTGCAGAACAAACCTACGATTATAAGTGGCACACACAGGTAAATCAGTATGTGACAAAGTAAATTTGGGTTTTCGTAGTTATTTTGGGTGCTTTGATCCTGTAAGCTGGCAAGACTTTATACTCAGTGTAAATAATTGTAAAATATTTCTATTAAGTGTTAGTGAACCAAAACAACCATGATTATGCTCAAGACTATTTCTACACTAAACTGTTTAAAATAACATAAACAATATGCAAATTCCACACTAGCATTTCCAGTAAATTGTCAGAGAAATCTGCCCACAATGAAACACCTGAACAACAGAAAAACCACTAAATCTCTTTTTCTTTGTCCTCTTTTCAGTTGACAAATAACGAAACTGCACATCACAGCCAACATCTGGTAAGGAGTGGGCCAGACAAAAACCTGGTCAGTCTGCGTCCGTTAACCATTCGTTCTTCTCCTTTCCTACTCTTTGTGATAATTCTCTTTTGTTTTAAATGCATCTGGATTCAGGATTTAGTTTTTCACATTTACATAGTTTTTCTATTTCAGGGAAATATATACAGTATGTTGTCAGACAAGGGAACAAATAACTCATGAATACTCATGAATGTTAACCAGCAGTCATTTTCAAACAGATAAAATCATTATTTTACAATTGCAACGTTGTCTGAAAAAATCATCATAAATACAGGTTAATGGCAAAAGCTGTGTGGTATGTTCGGCCATATTGACAATTTAACATGGAAATAATTCGTAACTTTAATGCCACACAGCACCCTGCCTGTGAATGGACATATGCTTATATGTTTTTCCATACATACTAAACACACAAAGCTTTCGCTTTAAGTTTTATCCACTATGGAGATTGGTTTGTGAAATGTGTTTTTGGGTGAGCCTTTGTGAGGACAGATTTACGCGTTTGAATCACAGTGTTCGTTATTATAAACTTTTGAGTTGTAGCTAGATTGGGGAGTATACTATATGTCAAAACCACGACAACCTACACTGATACTGTTACAGACACAGCTGATAAAAGACACATCAGCTTAGCTGTAGTGAAACAAAATAACAAACATTGATTTCACACAAAGTTTAAGTATTGACCTAGTCTAAAATGCTTTTAGGCTGCTTGACATGCGTAGCTACAGCAATCATGGAAAAAGGAAACACCACACCTGCTTCCTTTTCTGCCTTCATATTTCCATTGCACCCCTCTCACTTCCACTGGTGGGCTCTGAAGTAGATAATCATCCCCGAAGGTGCTGTAGGACTCTAATTGCCGTCACTATATTTTCATATTGTGAAGAAAAGAAAAAAAAATTCTGTCAGGCACAGATGTCAATTTTGTGTAATTTTCTGAAATGCTATACTTTTGTATGGAAGGAGAGGTGGCAGATTAACAGGGAGTGGAAAATGCTTTTGGTGCTTTCGTGCAGCGTAACTGAAGATTTAAATGTCCATCAGCGCAGAACACAAGCGTTTTTACTTAAGCAAGTGGATGGTTTTGAAAATAGACAATGTTTTTTAGCTAAGATGTAATTCAAATAAGTGCACTCTTCTTGATGTTGTATGCAGGGGATGGACACTACAAGAGAAATATGTAGAGAAATGTATGTCTGAGGTTGCCAGGAATGTACAGGAAACTAATCATTTATTGGGACAATCGCGTATTGATATCTGCTAATGTAAAAACTGACTTAGTGTCTAATAGTACTGTGTTATTACATGACATTACTAGGGATAGGTCAGGTTTTGAGTCTCAATACTTTTTTGGTACTGAGACTAAAAACTATTGAATGTGTTCTCCTTTTGTTTACCTTTAATTGATCAGATAGATTTCTGCCTATTTAAGACTCCTGTATTTACTGTAGGCAAGGTTCTTGTACCACATGTTTGTGCCATTTAACATTTGAGAGACTGTTTTCAGTTTACAGAAAAATGTTAAATTTTTCAAAGTAAGTTATGAAATTAAGTATGGTACTGAAACTTGGGCATTGTATTGGCACTAGTATATATAAAAATAGAAAAACATATAAAACATAATTTAAAACTGACAAACTACTGCTTGTAAAATGCCCTCACAATTGAATAGACACCTCTTTGATACCACTCTGAACAAAACCATATCCTTTTATTTATTAAGACATATTAAAAATCAAATGCTAAATGTGTTATCTGGCCATCACTTATCTTTTCCCTTTTGTCTATAAGGAATATGGAACTGGAAATGGGGTTTTTTTTTTTTTTTTAAAATAAAATGTAGTTATCTGTCATACCTGTAACTTTTAAGGCAACTCACGAGATGTTGTGTGCCGTGATAATCTGTTTCATTTGTCAGGAAAAGCATAAAAAGGTTAGGTCAGTCAGTGAGAGCTGGTACATGACGGATGTTTTAAGGAAAGCCTCAGTGTGAATAGTCTAGAACTGCGGCAGACGCTTCAAGCTGCTGTAATTTTGTGCAAAGTGCACTCTTCAACATATTGCTTTGTCAAGGTCCAACTTCACAGCAAGCCTGATGCTTTTAAGAAAGTAAGAAAGAAAGAGAATTTGTCACATGTATCCTGAAGGGCTATCCAAGATGTTGTCTTGGAAAGGAAATGTATGTTTAAAGAGAATATCAACAAAAATCCACTTTTCACCTGTTATTCCATCTGTCTTACTGTTGTGTCTCCAGATGGTAGCAAAGATGGGTGGAGACCAGATGCCTAACATGAACAGTTCCTCTGCGGTCATAGACCCCTCCCTGTACGGTTTTGGAGCCCAAAAACGTTCACTAGACAATGGAGGTAAGACTTTAGTATAAACACATACAATACTACTGGTTCATGTCTGCGGAATATACTGATATATTGAGATATATTTGCAACCACTCCGTCAGATGCTTTAGATTTTATCCTGCATATCACATATGTGGACATCTTCATAACGTCAGTCCTGCTACATAAAAGCTTTTAATGTTTTTATTCCCTAACTGTAGAAAAGAGATTCTTTTATTCTGGACGCACACTAGATAAATAATATCCACCCTCCCAACAATCGTAGGGGCATTCCCAAGGCAGGTTGTTAACAGATTATTGGTCCAAATGAGTTCAATGGTGTATCCAGTTTCATTCTTTTTTTGTTTTTCTATGCAAAACATAACACACACAAATGCAACTAGCTGATAAGTCTGCCTCAGTGTTTGACTTATGTGTTAAGTCACATTTGATCACACGAGTTTCTGTGACATCCCAAGTCCCCAGAAACATTATTCATTTAGTATAAACGCCAAGTTTGTGGTCGTGTGTCTTATTTGAATCATCTGGTGTGTTCGTTCTTATGATTTAAAATATAACAAAAATCCGTTGTCTGTGGTGTGCCTCGTTTTTTAAAAAATATGTTCAAACTGTGGGTTTCTGTGTTCCAGCCACACTTTAAAGTTAAGCCTAAGAGTCTGACTGAATGGCTAATTTGTTTTATTTCATCATCCAATCTGTCATGTTGCCATTTCTGTTTGGGATGGGTGGCTATTTTGCCCTGACCAGTCAGTAGCCAGTAGCCGGTGACCTATCTGCCTACGTCATTTTCAATCGACTCAAAAGCTGCAACAGTGGTTTATTGTAGCAGTTACCTTTTTAAGTAATTTCTGTAACTCAACACAAAGTGTACACTTGCCTCAATGTCAGCCTTTTCATGGCCATTTTTCTGGCTCTGGCAGAGGAAGATGTCCCCATTCTTAATCTTGCTACTTCTGCTTGGTAGGTTTATTGTTTTTGTTTTTTAAAGCATCACAACAGCTACTGAGCACAATACCAGACATAATTTAAGAGCTTTGTGTTTCATGTAAATATTACACACAGATCTACGCTAGATTTAGGCCCCCGCTGACTTAAAGGTCCTGTATCTGTGTTTCCTATACATGGATTTATTTGTGTCGACCTGCCACAATATCAACACTGACCACCACATATTTGTTTTGTTTTTTTATTTAAAAATGGTTAAACTCTCCTATTTCGTTGTAGAGCTGCAAATAGTGCACATATTCGCTCAGCCCTTCCTCTCGCTCACTGGCTCTCTCACAAATACTACAGCCACTTTCATACAGGGGTCCTGCATTAAACTTGGAAAGATTATCTGCCAAAATGCAATATTTGTTTGTTCTCCCTTCATACTAAACCAACATTTGTGGCCTAATCTTGCAACCATGTGTGTTTCACATAGTGATCCGGATTTTGTGGAAACAGCGGCGTAGAATAAGACCGTATTAATAACAATAACACAACACCGGCGTGCCGACTTTGGCTTTTTATACAGACATTGTTCCATGTCTGTGACTACTAAGCAGCAAATTGGCGCAATACACGCAGAAAATAAGTCAGTCTCACAAAAGCTAATAACAGACCCCTCTGTGAATAGTCCCTCCTCATCGTCCACAGTCGTAATCAAAACATGATCAAGCACTGAATCAGTCGGGAGATGAAAGGTTAATATCATGAACAACAATGCACAAATTTGTCAATTCTTTGCCAAGACTAAGAGGGCAACTGCCCTCTTGGCAACATACCTTTTTGGAACACACAGCAGTTGGCTGTATTTATGTTCAAATTGCCATTTATAACAAAAAGATTATTTTTAAGGTGTATTAGCTTATGTCATGTGCTCTTGGTGAGGTCTCATAACTATACAACTGTTATTAGGGATTATCTTTGTTTTGTGTGTTTCTGAAAAGAAAAATATCGGTTGATATATTGGATTTTAAAATACTTGAATATCAAAATTGACCAGAGGTTTTCCTGCATAGAGAAATTTTTGGCACCCCCCAAAGAGGTTTTATCGAGTGCCAAAGGAAAATCACCAGCGTCAAAATGATCAGAATTGGGGGGGAGTGTTTCAAATATTCTCCTAATGTGTATTAATAGCCATTCTCAATCAACTGTTGAGCAAGCAGAACATAAACTTACATACGATGTCTTGACTTCCAGCAGTCATCTCTACTCATTCACATCGCTGTTTTTTAACACATGCAGCTGGCGCTAGATTAATAAACCAGCTGCTGCGTTGGTTTGACTGCATCTGAACGCTCTGCTACAGCCGTGTGCATAGCTGCTCGCCAGTCACTGTTCGTGAAATGACCAATCACAGCATCGAGTAGGCGGGGCAATAAAAAAAGGTTGAGTCACTACAGCAATGTTTAGAAGTGCTGAACTTGTCATTCTGTATGGAGTTTTTATTATTGACAAGTTAACTTTCATAAACAAATGAGAGACCAACCACTAAGTACAGCATGTTTCTTGCAAAATAATTGAATGACTGAAGAAACCCGCAAAAATGAAATTGCTGTTTTGTCCAATTGGAATTAATATTAGGGTACTAATGGTAAGTAGCCTATATTATCTGAAAATATAATGACTATATCAGAGAAAGGTTTTATTAGTGAAACTAGCTGAATTTCAACTAATAAACTATCTGTAGGCAAATTATCCAAATCAAGTGTAACCTGTAAATATATTATTAACATCATACTTCACTTTTATACCTTTACTCTTCCAAGTTGTGTATATATTTTGTTTATCAAATGGTCAGAAATTACAAGAAAATTCATAGATTTTGGTCATTGCGTTTACTGTACAGGTACCGGCCATGGTTACTGTCGCACCAAGTCACCCCCCAAAGGCCCATTTTGAGCCAAGAACAACCCTGTTAACAATCCCATATCGGTCGCTCTCTAGTTTGCTAGCATAGAAAATAAATAAAACACGTGTTTGTGATGTTGCTATTTTAATTGACTTTAGCTTGACTAGTAGCTGCTAACTTGCTAGCTTTGCAAGAAGCTCATAGTCTGACCAACTCTACTGTGAGGAGTAGAAGACTCTAGTAATGTTACATAAACACAAACTTTTTATTTCTTTTCTGTGGCAGCAAAGACAACACAAAGCATTTCAGTAACCATTACACTGTGCTTTTCTACACACACTTTATGGCTTAACTACCCTCCATACTCTGAGAAAAAAAAAAAAAAAGACACTCTCATAACAAATGTGCTAGATCACACAGGTTACCCACAAGGCCACCTTCCTTTAAGGAGAAGTCTCAGCCAGTAATACTCAGGTGCAGTGCTGCTGTGGGTGTTCTAACCAGAGATGGAAGAAGTATTTAGGTCCTTACCTAGGCAAAATTCCTAATACCAGTCCCTTGTGGAAAATACTCCATGACATGTAAGCTTAACATTACCTTGTTATGAATGCTTCTTTTTAGTTGCTGCCATGTACCACAGATGAGGCTATGTAGGGGAAACACTAACACTGCATTGTAGTAAGAACCGTTTCATTCTACCTCACTGTGCCTTGCACACATAACAAAGATTTGATCCATTTCATATTCATGAAGTGGAAACCATAGTCATTTATCATGTCCTCCTCTTATCTTGTCAGAGTTGTTTGTATGACAGTTCAGCCCTGAATGCATGGATAGATAAATTGTATGCAATTCTGGTTTAGGTTTGTTTGAAGCATTGTCATTGTTTGCAACAATTTGTCCTCAGTGTTTTTTTCCCTCAGTCAAGGTTGTTGCACAGTGTGGGGGAAATAACAGAAATGATGTCTGTGTAGCACTACACATTTAACTCTAAGCATTTAATTATGAAATGTACAAATAGGCAGAAATGGGCATTCACGTTTTGTCTTCCAGTTTTGTCCCTGAATTCAGTACACTTCCTCTTTTATATTCATAGCTGTTCCATTCTCAAGCGTTAACCCGGTGCATTTCCAGAAGAAGTGAAATCAGTGCAAACAACCAGAAAATTGATTGAAGCTGCTAGATATCAATTCAGGTGTTCACGTCCATGGCAGCACATCCTCCACTGACCCTGCAGGACCCTTGCTTGGTGTTACCTGTCAAAATTCAATTCCTGACCAGCAGCCACTGACCCGGCTGCTGCCTCTCCCTTTTCTGAACGGCTCTGATTGAAACACTCACTCAAACACTCACAGGCCTGATTACCATGCTGGTGAAAGTCCCCCGCTGTGGGTCAGGCAAGAACAAGAAGGATTGGCAGGACCATATCCATCTGCTCCTGTCCCCTCCAGCCCTGACTCATTTTTCTTCATTTTGCTGCTTCCTCAGCTATCACTTACTAATCAAGTAGTATTTATTTTTAACCATGATCTCAAATGATTTCTCACATGTTAATTGGTTTGCTCTCTTCTCACTTCTCTCAGTAGGGAACCACCTCGGTGCAATGGTACATCAAAGGTGAGCAGAGCAAGCTCTCTATTCTGTTTCTGATTATTTTAATACACTTTGAATGTGTTCCTAGTGTTTTACTCTGTGCTTCAGTTAAGTAGTAGTTTAGATCACTTATTCTTTATTTTCCCCAACCATAAAGCTTTACAACATGTGTTGCTGTGTGGTAGTTTCAAAGGCTCATTATCTATCTGAATGTTTCAAAATTGAGTTATGTTTTCTAAAATAAGTCTGCGATTATTATCACATTATTTTCTGGCTATTTTCTTGATCCATTGCCTAATTGCCAAGTCTAGAAATATCAGATAATTAATAAAAAAGAATATAAGTTCATATATCCAAATCACTTGGATTGTCTGACCAACCAGTGCCTACAGGATTTTTTCTTCTGTATTCTTTCTTTTTTGTGATTGTTGCAGTTTAAAATTCTAAATAATTGCGATGAATAGTGCAATGTTTTGGTGAGTTTCTGGCAGTGAAATTGTGTGATTAAGTGAAAACTGCATGGTAGATGTGATTTTTATTTTTTTTTTAATTTAATTTTTTTTTTTTTACTGTAGAATAATAGTTGAATCATTAAACAGTATACTCTAGGATTTTGCGGACCTAACTCTGACCCTGCATATTTAAAGCAGCTTACCTTGATTATTTCAGCACTTGCAATTTGCTGGGATGCAACAGCCTATGTCAGTGATTTGTCTCATCTGATGTCCTAAAGGCGTTTCTGCCAGGCTGTGTGTGAATCACGATTTCTTTTATGTTTGACCACAATACTGCACATTTTCCAAAACAGTTTTGGTAACGACCGATGCTGTTTTTCACGATTCTTTTTTTTTGTCTGTAAATTTGAGACATTGGTATTGTATATTGGTATTGTGCTGCCACTTGTAAACAAGGAAGTGACAAGCTGACTTATGACAATGTTTTGTGGAAAAAGTTTTGCAGCAAAAGTTTTGCAGAAAGTTTTGCAGTTTTGCTTGGAGAATTGACAATGACAATTGACAATAAACAATGAATCTGTTATCCAAATTGTTTTAGAATAATTTATAATTCCCATTTCTAGAGCTGAAATTATTAGTGGATTAATTGATTAGTTGAGCAATGGAAAATCAATCTGCAAACAATTTCGATCTTCCTACTAATTATGTGAATATTTGCTGGGTTTCTTCTGTTTTTTTTTTTTTTAATGACTGTAAACAGAATTTCTATGGATTTTTGTATGTTGGTCAACCAAAAGTTTAATTAATATAACCATTTAAACTTGTTTGGTTTTTTACATGCACAAGTTGGTTTAGAGAAAGGGTAGCCTAGATGTGGGTTGTTCTTGATGTTATTTTCTTTGAGCCATTGATCATGTCCTAATCTCTCCCAGGGCTCTTGCGACAGAAGACTTCAAAGTGCCTGATAAGATGGTGGGATTCAGTAAGTAGCCCTTCAGTTCATTATAGTCAGTATTAATGTTTGACATGTAATCGTCAGTATTGACATTCTACTCAGTTTTTGGGTCACTGCTTGGGGCCCCTGTGTAAATTCAAAAAGACTTAAAACTGCCCCCCCCCCTCCATAGTCATTGGAAAAGGAGGAGAGCAGATCTCAAGAATTCAGCTGGAATCGGGTTGTAAGATCCAGATTGCTTCAGGTAAGTTCTGACTAAACACATTATCTTAAGCCCCTTTTGTCTGCTTGTGAATTTTCAAGAAATCTATTGCCGCCTCAGAGGCCAGAAATATGTTTCAGCTGAGAGGCATGAATCATAAGCTGAAAGTTCAGTGATGAGCTACATGGAAAGTAGCTATGTGGCAGTGGCAGTAGAATCTGGGGCCATTTCCCTCATGTGCAGTGGTGTTTGAAATGTGTGCCATTTGTAAATTATCACAATGACTTTCAGACACTTTACTTTTTCCTCTTTCAAAATTAATATCCACAACATTTTATGCAGGGTTTCTACAGGGTCTTAAAAAGTCTAAAATTTCAAAATCAACGCTTAAGGCCTTAAAGGCTTAAATTCACTCAAGTGTTGTAGGTCTTAAATAATTTTAAACGGGTCTTACTTTTACAACGTCCATGTAACGCTACCTCTAATGCTCCCGCAGTGCTTTAGAATGTTTCTTTCCTCCTGTGGTGGTGTAGTTATTTCTTTCAATAGGCCAAATATAATTTGCTGTATTACCACTACAAACTCAGACATGCAGCTGTCGTGTTATTGGCGCAAGTACAATCTGTGGTATAATCTTCCGGATTGTACCACAGATATAAAACGGATTTCTTCTTCAGATGTGTGAAAGAGCAAACTAGGTGACTCTTGCCAGAAACAGAGCTTAGAGCTTCATTAAAACTAGTTGCTAGCAACATATTTGAAGCATCTTGTCGCTGCTTAATAATTGAGCACCGCTACTGAAATTTCACACAAACGTTAATGTTTTTCAGTAAGCTACAGTAACACTCAACGCATGGCTGTCTCCCTCTCCTCATTCTTCAAATGACGAGCGAATGTGAGAGAGAAAGCGGCAGACAGTGATGGTGAAAGTTAGTGGCGGAAAAGATTAGCATTAAGTTGTAAGGTTACAGCTCTTTCCTGTCCTCCTGTTCATATTGATAGTAAAATAAAGAAAATAGGACGGTGGTGACCACGGAGGAGCTGAGGTTAGCAAATTAGGGATGCAAACTAACGTTAGTCCTTTTAATTTTCTCATTTTGCCTATTAATGGTAATTTCTACAAATGTATAAAGCACTAAATTAAAACACAAAAGGCAAACATGAATAATGCTACCTGTAATATTTCTGAGGTTATACTAACAGTGTTTTCCTGCCTTTATAAGGTTGTGAAGCTCAAAACTGCTTGGTGCTGTGCCAGGAATGTAAAATCATTGTGGAGAGCATCAAAACTAAGCACATGACTTTTCCTAGATCTAATAATGTTAGAATTCCTATCTGGTAGAATTCTTTAGCAAGTTAGATGAGATTAATGTATGTGTGTATCACTCACTCACTCACTCACTCACTCACTCACTCACTCACAAACTTACGCTAACATTAACAATAGAGAAACGTAAATGTATTTATTTTAATGTAAACAATATTAAACATTGCTTTCAAAAAAAATTATGAAATATTGCCACCATGATGGCATGTTTCCTGGAGTGGAAATTTTGTCTTGCCACCTTCATCAAGGTCAAGCTTGATGATTATTGGTTTTGGATATATGTTCCACACTGGATTTTAGAGAGTATAGTTTCAAAACTCTGGCTAAGAGGGTGCACTCTGTCCTGGTGGTTTGAGGCACTGACCCCAACCTGCAACACTGCTAGTTTGAATCTGACCAGGGACCTTTGTTGCATGTCGTTCTCTCTCATCATTTCTGTCTCTCTATCATCTCATGAGTAAAGGGTTTAAAATACCCCCCAAAATTATTTGAAGTCCCTCTTCAAATAAAAGCATGTTCTGCTCCTTGTATCCTTCACTGTGCAGAATGAATAATATGCAGAGTAGGGCTGAAATGATTCATTGATGAAATCGATTAATTTGTGTGTTGCATGGACATTTATTACTGTTGCACACCGCACTTACGCTGTGTGAACACAACGTGATTATGATGGCGCTGTTTGCAAAGTGGAGGAAGAGAGAAAATAGTAAGGGACAAAAAATATAAGTGTCCAAAGCATGGTATTATTTCAAGCTAAACGAAAACAACAACTCTGTAATGTTACAGTACGCCCATCGTAAAACGAAACTGATGTAACGTTAGCGTAGCCTAGGGGGCGCAAAAGTACTTCTTAAACCATGCATCGATGAAATAATCTGTACAAGTTTTGAGTACTAAAATCATCGTTAGCCCTTGTGCAGAGACACCACAAAGCTGTTTTCACTTTCATCTGCTGTAGTGAGGAAGTTTGTCTGTGCTCACGTTATTTTAAAAAATCTAATCTGAATCTAAGACTTGTATGAGCATTATTCTCTGACATCAGACTAGGGTGGTGATGACAAAGTGGATAAGACACATCCCTCTGGTGTGAGAGGCCCAGGTTCAATTCCCACTGTCACCCGTCGACCATTGTGTCCCTGAGCAAGACACTTAACCCATCGTTGCTCCAGAGGCGTGCAACCTCTGACATGTATAGCAATTGTAAGTCGCTTTGGATAAAAGCGTCAGCTAAATGAGTTATAAATTTGAAGCAGTATTGAACTGAATTGTGATTAAGATTTTTGTCATCTATATTTACACAAGATCAGTAACATAATTCTGTTACAGAATTACATTTAAATGAGGAGTTTACATAATGAGAGGCCAGAAGAGTTCCACAGTTTTTGCGGTGTGTGGACATTTTTGAAGCTGTTTATATTTTTTGATATCAACAACCGAGATAACTTCACTCATTTATCTTGTATGTGAAAGTTTTTAATTGTACTCATAACTACTCGTGTTTGTGAACATGTGTAGTATCTCTAATTGTTCCGGTTTTGATGCAGACAGTGGAGGCATGTTGGACAGGCCCTGCACGCTGACTGGGAGCCCAGAAAACATTGAGTAAGTCTCACCTCTTAACTTTGACAGACTCACTGAAACTGCACAATTGGGGAAAGTGTGTCCTATTGTTGTGACATGGAGGGCATGAACTCAAATCTCTTTTCACATCTCCTCTTAATCAGTCACTGAATCACCTGAACACCTCTTTCACGTCTGACAAAGAGAAATGTGACACAAATGTTTTTTTGTGTAGAGTCTGTAACTGTGGTGACGAATGTATTTCTTGGTCCTCACTCCACCCCCACAGGCAGGCCAAGAGGCTGTTGACTGAGATTGTGGAGCAGTGTCGGTATGGGCCAGGCTTCCACAGTGAGATGGACGGCAACAGTTCGATCCAGCAGATCCTTATCCCAGCCAACAAAGTCGGCCTGGTCATCGGCAAAGGAGGAGAGACTATCAAACAACTGCAGGTCTGGTAGTAGGCCACACTGAACATATGGGAGTTGCTGTTAAATTGTACATTTGACATTACTTTTCATTCTTGCTGTTTAACATTTTACTCACCATCATTGTAGAGATTGTGGATATGTCACTAAACATAGCTCTACAATGTGTCTGCTAAGGAGCAGGTTGTGCAGTTGAACCCAGTTAATTAAATTACATTCTTGGCAGTGAAAAGTAAATTCAAGGTTAAGCTCTACTCCTCAGTGTCCATTATAATGTAATTGTCCTTTGCACTACATTCCAAGCTCTTTTGTTCAGTTGATAGTGTTATATGGCTCACCTTTACATATCATTATAATATTAGTAATCAGTCACTGCAGCCCCAATACAAATTTTATAATGGGAAGCATAGTAGTAAGCCACAACCTTCCTGGTTCTGAATTGGAACCTGTTGTATATTAGTAAGAATCAGAAAATATGCTTTTGGTAATGTGGTCGCCATCGCCTCTTTCCCTCCTTTGAGTTCTGTGTTTATGTTCACGGGGTGATTTCTAGGGATGTCCCTATCAAGTTTTTTTAAATTTTACGTTTTACCTTTTATATTGGTCATCTGCTGATTCTGATACATTTTACAACACATGTCTGTAAAACACTAAGTTGTAGTTCCTGTTATGGTTACTTACAAAAACAAACATTATATACAATAGATGGGTGGATAAATAATAAGCCATAGAAATATAACAGTTTTACATGGTGAAATGCTGAGGATGAATTAAAGAGTCTTGTATCCTGGGCAAAGAAGCTGCTCTGGAGTTTGGTGGTACGACAGATGATACTTCTGTATCTCTTGCCAGATTTCAGCTGGGTGTACAGGCTTATGTCACTGATGGTTGATGGATACCAGTGATCTTGTAGCTTTGAGCTGTGTATATTTTCCTGCTTTTTCTGTCCTTTGCCAATCACATGCCTTAACTCTATGATGTGTGTTTCTGGGTCTGTCTGATTGTACCGCTGCAGGAGAGAACAGGAGTGCAGATGATAATGATTCAGGATGACCCCATGCCCACTGGAGCGGACAAGCCTCTGCGAATCACTGGGGATCCCCACAAAGTGCAGGTCAGTCTCAGATGAGCTCAGTGTGTGTCGCCATCTTTCCAGTTTACACTCAGTTTTACACATTTTTTGGTTTCCTTTGGTCTTCCACTCAACCATCTTTGGTTTTATTGAGAGTATCTCAGCTGAATTTGTGTTTCCCATGCAGCATTTCTTGTTAAAATGTTTTTTTTCCCATAAAGATTTGGTGTCTTTATGATGTTCTTTATAGCAAGCGCGTGAACTTGTGGTGAAGCTTATCCGAGACAAGGACCAAGGAGACTTCAGGGTTGGCAGGGCAGACTTTGGATCCAAAATGGGTGGAAGCAGTCTTGATGTAAGAGCTTCTTTTTTTATATAGATATAGAGATATAGAGATATAGAGATAGAGATAGAGATATAGAGATAGAGATATATATAGATATATATAGATATAGATATATATAGATATATATAGATATAGAGATAGAGAGAGATAGAGATAGATATAGAGATATAGATAGATATATAGATAGATATATAGATAGATATAGATATATAGATAGATATAGATATATAGATATATAGATATATATAGATATAGTTATTTATGTAAACTCATTTTTGTAATCTTTTCTGAATTCTTCTCTCTATCATTGTCGTCTAGGTGGTGGTGCCCAGATTTGCTGTTGGCATCATCATCGGCAGGAACGGAGAGATGATCAAGAAGATTCAGAATGACGCCGGGGTCAGGATCCAGTTCAAACAAGGTAAGAAAATAAAACAAGACCTGATGTTAGCAATCAAGTAGAAATGTATAATCTCTAAAGCTAGTTTTGTAGCTGTACATTAAGGGGTTATGTAGCTACGGCCTCTGCACGACAACAGTCTCTGTTTCAGTAAAGTGACAAGGCGAAATCAAAGTTACCTGTCAATGGTATCACAAAATTACTAAAAGAACACTAATACAGTTATGGTGGGAACTGAAGGGGATAAAATGGCCTGATCACAAATGATACATCCATCTAGTGTTGCCATGGTGAAATCGGATGCAGAACTATAAAGCAACCCTACACCGGTGGTAGGATGCCAGTTAACACCATGCATGAATCCAGCTTCAGTTTCAATAAAATCTGTTACATTTCAGACACACAAATAACTAAAGTTATTGTTGTTATTTAATGAAATATTTCTGTGTGCATTGTCAGGCCAGAACACCTGACACAAGGCTTCCTGTTAATCGTGAAAAGCACTGTTCATCGATGCACAAAAGATGGATAATATGTCGTTTGTTTGGGAATAGGTACAAGTTTGACGTAGACTTTGTCATCTGGCCTGTCTCCGTGGTAACCTGAGTACTTTGTGGCCGATACAATTGCAGCACTTCACAATCATTGGAATTCATGGGCAGTGATATTTATTCCTGTCCAGTCATCCAGAAGTTTAGCATTTGTTTTCTACTTGTTCTACGTGCCACTTGAGCTGTGAAGCATTAAAGTTTCACCATGCTTTTGCTCCTTCTACTTAATGACTTGTTATTTAAAGCGCTCAGATGCAAATGTGTATGCAATCTTTGCATACACAGTTTGAGCAGTTTGTCCCTCGTATTTTACATCCAGATGATGGAGTCAGTCCTGACAGAGTTGCTCAGGTGATGGGCCAGCCCGACCACTGCCACCATGCGGTCCACCTCATCAATGAACTGGTTCAAACTGCTCAGGTATGTACTTCTGCTTTTCCCCCTCTGTTTACACTGTTATTTTGCTGTTAATTTGAAAACATAGCAGTAGCAGAGTATTGCCAAGACACTTAATGTTAATAAAAAGGAAAATAATGCATCCCAACATGAAAAGGTTATAGTTTCATTTCTGCAAACATTTCTTACAGAGTTTTTAAAAATAGAGACTTGCCGAGTACCAAGGTTAAAAATCCATCAAATTAGAAACTTTACATTTTATAAGATGGCATTAGCTCCCTAAATCGCTAGTTTTGTTTTCTTGACCTTTTCAGCAAACAGTTTGTGTCAGAATTCCTTGTATTAACTTTTTTCTTCCTTCTTCTTCCTTTCTGTAGGAGCGAGATGGGTTTGGGGGTATAGTGGGACGTCGAGGGCGAGGTGACTGTAACATGGGAGGGCCTGGAGGACTGCAGGAGGTGACATATGCAGTACCTGCTGACAAGTGTGGTCTAGTGATCGGCAAAGGTATGAACATGTTTTCATAAAGTTGATTTAAGCACCTGTTGAGGCTCTGAACACTTTGGTAAACTGTTTTGGTCATGCTTTATATGTACAGCTAAGTTTTTGTTTGTTTTTTTAACTTTTTTTTTGCTTGTATTTCAACGAAGCTAGAGAAGTGTGTGTGTCTGGTTTTATTTGTTTTTTCTCTGTGAGGTCTGCTTGTGCTGAGGCACAACTTGCTGTCTGAGAAATAACACAGGGTTCATCAATGTGAACACTCTTAATAAAAAGAGTATATCCAACTCACCAGATTGCATTTTCCCTTTTAATAACTGAATGCCGTGTGGTGTTCTAACCTTGCGTGAAACTGATGAGGAGAAGGGGGTGAGTGACCACCCTCCTATTCTTCCTCCAGGGCTCATGTATACAGCACAAGTGGCATTCATTGGCTTCACTAAGGGCTTAATGACGGGGATAATGCGTGTAATGTGACATTAATTGTTAAAGGTGCATAATAACAGCCCTCAATCATGTGGAAGGCTGCCTGGCATCTAATGAGGGTCTTTCAGCCCAATAGAGTGCAGCGAGGGCATGAATAGAAGGAATTAGCTTATTGGCTATTCATGCCCACTCTATTGCCAGCTATTTAAAAGTCATTGACCATTGCATTGGAAGGAGCTCTGTGTGTGTAGTATGTGTGCATGCACGTTGCCTTGGTGTGTGTGTAAGTGCGTGCATTGGTGGGCGGGGTCGATGGGGGCCTCTTTACCTAAGATAAAAACATGGCAATAGAAATGTCAAGTGGCTTTTGTGCATGTAGTGGGGCGAGGGAAACAAATAAACCTGGGCGTTGCGTCCCCCTCTCAGTGCATTAGCATATGAAGTGGGCCAATATGGTGGAGATGGCGGTGGGTCTGGGTGCTGTCAGTCGTCCCTTAAAGGGTGCTGTGATTAATATCTTTACGATGCCATATGCAGCCCATTGCCCCTCTGTTTTGACCCCCTACACACACACACACACACACACACACACACACACACACACACACACACACACACACACACACACACACACACACACACACACACACACACACACACACACACACACACACACACAGCTTGCAAGCCACCCACCAGTCTGCCTAGACTTTATTACAGGCGTGCATCAGTGTAAGAGTCATAACAAGCACCCTAAAACTTATTATTTTTTACCTAAAATACCTTGCATGCAGTTTGGTTAGTTTAATGTTAAAATGTGCTTGTTTGAAAGCTTTTAAGTGGAATTGTGATTTGATAAAATAATGTTTTTACAAAATAAGTTGCCAAATATGTTACTAATAGTTCAAAAGTAACAGTGAGGGTTTTTTTCTTCAGATAAAGTGTAATGTGACATTTTTGTGCAATATATGTATATACTTTGCAGCTCTGGCTCAGCAGGTAGAATGAAGGAGAAGTAATTTATACAGCACAAAAGGGCAGTTTAAATCCAGCCATTTACTTTTTTGAATCTCTGTATACTTGGATAGCCTGAACTGTATATAACAGAAAATACTACAACAGAGGAGTGATTATTTTTCATTGTTTCCTCTATAAAATGTCAGAAAATGCCCATGACAATTTCTCAGTCCCAATGTGGCATCTTAATTTTCTTTTTCTGACAAAGTGTCAAGTCCCAAATAATCAGTTTAGTATCACATTAAATTACGATGCTTGTTGAGTGGCGACTCTAAAGCAATGTTACTTTCTGCAAGAAAGCGATGGATTGCATAACAGAAAAACCGTCATCAGAGGGTGTACGCCTAGGCTCTGTGCAGACATCTGCACGCCTCCCAATTTTTGTGCCACTATGCTACCAGGGCACTAACCAGTGTGCATGTGTGGAACAACTCCACCAAGCTGACTCCACAAAGTTCTATAAACGGAAGACGTCCTCGTCCACAGCTGTCCATGTACGCTCCAAAGTACATTCAAGGCTTAAATCTCCCTTAGGTTTGAATGGTTGTCTTTCTTTCCGCGATATGACTGGCGAGCTGTCCAGGGTGTAGCCCACCTTTCGCCCAGGGTCAGCTGGGATCGGCTCCTTTGACCCTCTAAAAAGCGCTTATAACTAATGGATGGTTGGATTGACGATTAATGTTTAACGCATTGATTAACCAATTGATAATTTAAGCTGTATAGCAAACTCATAAGAGCGTCCAATTAATGCAGTGAAAAATATCCAAGCCAACAAAACAAAAACACCCTGTCCTTATTGAGAGAGTTATTGCTAGAATTTGAGTTTATCCAGAAAAATGTTAAGAATCAGGATCAGCTTTTTTGCCAGGTATATGTACACATACAAGAAATTTGACTCAGGATTGTGCATTGCTCAAGATGTGCTTACTTATACAATAATCAGAAAAATCAGACACAGGCAACAAAAACAGTATAGACAGATTGAGACATAGTGCAAAGGAGGAGTGAATTATTACGACACAAGTGAAACCATGTTTTAACTTATTAGATATTCAGTGTCTTTATTGAAATATTATAAAAATACTCTTTTCATCCATACTACCCACCCCTAGTTTGCCTAGAATATTTAACACATTCTGTAATGCTGTTTCCCCTTGGGGCCTGAGTTTTCTTTTACTTCACCAGCAGCTAACCAGTCCCTTAGCTTTGCCTTGAATGCTGTCACCAGTTGCACTTTTGTGTCCCCTCCTTTTCTCCAGCTCACTAAACCAGCCTCATTAATAAGGCCTGTATTATCTGTCCTCACTACAGCCCAGTCCATGAAATGAATGGTCAGGGTCTTCATTGCTCTCTGCTGTCTGACTAGAAGAGCTCATAATGGCTTCATTAAGGCAGAAGTTTCATTTGGTTGACAATGGGTTAATGGCCCATGTGCAGTCTGTTGGCAGCAAGGAATAGGCTACGGGAGGGGTGAGGTTTTTGATGAGCGTTTTCATTCCGAGGTCAGCCAGGGTCATCAGAGTGTCAGCCACAAGTGAACAAATGTGTAATTGATGTTGGGACAGCCCCGGTGTCCCTCCGGGAAGCACCCGCAGCCCTTTTCGTTCAGATGGGTATTGTGGGGGGGGACTATATGCCCCCCGTTCACTCTCTCCTCTCATCACAGAGGACAACACAGAGTCAAGAATGAAAAGGGTAAGAGAGACAAACGATATCCCAGAAGGAGGATACGCTTCAATTTTGGCCCTTTTCTCCTGCCAGCTATGTTTCATTTCTCCCTGCTGGTGTAATTGCTCTCCCCACACGTCGGGAAGCTGGCATCTGATGCTGGGGAGGGGGAGAGAGGGGTGTGTGTGCAGGAGATGTCTCCTTTTGTTTCCTGATTTGCATGGATGTTACTACAGAATGGTAGATAAGTGGTGAGCCACATGCCAGAGTCCTCATAAGGTAGCACTATCACACCACTTTAGTCAAGTGAGTCAATGTGAGTCTGGTCGAGAGATGGGACAGATTCCCACATTAATGATTACACCTTTTAGATGTTTGTGTGATTACAGACTTGGTCAACTTAGAGATAAAAATCCTGTGCATACATTTTGGTTTAATTACATAGAACGACAGCCTTTAGCGGACCTGAGGCGTCCATGTTTGATTTTCAGGGATTTCTGTACATGGGTCAGGTTATGACATAAAATAACTAGTTCATGCACCACGTTGGAAATCAAATTGAAAGTTGTTCCTTACCTGTCAAGTATCCCGTTTTGGCCGTGAAAGTCCAGTATTTTACCCTTCTTTCCCGCCGTCCTCCCGTATTAGTATTTTCCCGTAAATCTCCCGTATTAAATAATACCCTGGGCCCAGGTGGAGTAAAAAAACAAAAAACATTAGGTGCGTTTGACTTCATGCAGCGCTGCCCAGGGCTGACTTAAGGTGATGCATGTTGGACTTAAAATAGGGCATGCTGGTTAGAAATTGTTTCCGACTTTAGCCGGCGCTGCAAAACGTCACCATGTCACATGACATTAAAAACTCGTGGGAGCAAGGCCACTGCAGGCCCCGAGTCCAGCGGCCGCAGTTGCTTTTCTCAGGCTGCACAAAGTTGGAACCACACTATTGCCCGGTCTCGTGGCATTTTCCTTTGCAATTCCCACAAGATCAGTAATTGATCACACAGGTAGAATGTGGCCGACTTTACGGCGCCGTTTTTATACCCCGGCCCTGCAGTCACCTTCAGCTCACGTTAGACTATGAAGTCAGTGAAAGTCAGCCGCCGTCAGCTCAAACACACCTATACCCAATCTGAGCTCTGTCACTAGCTTCGCGATAACTGCCACCTGCAGATGTTCGACAATAGAACTGCTTGAGCTCTGCTCTCATGTAAAATGAACCACTCTGGCCCAGCCCACAAATACGCTCCTTCCAAAACAGTCTTAAAGAAGCAAAGTCTGCAACAAATTTGTACAATAACTCACTTAAAGAGTAAAGAAAAGTTATGTGAAATTAAAAAAAAAACTTTAAAAGAAAAGCAACATGAAATGAATAGAACGTGTGGAATGAAAATAAAATGTAGGTAAAGACAAGCAATGTTAAATGAATAGAAAATATGCAAATAAGCATTTAAATAAATAAATGCTCTTCATATATACCCTTTTTAGGCTATAACACCTGTCTTAAAATGTAAGGGATACTGGAGCTTGGTTGGGGTGGTTGGACTGCTCGCGGTGGGCGCCGCAAAATTTCCCTTATTTTCTAATCCAAAACTTGAGAGGTATGAGTTGTTCTGAACAGCCACACTTGAAGGTGGACTGAAAAGAGGGGCAGACATGATGTTTAAATACAGGGATAATGTTGACGGTCTCATCTTGAAGCCATTCATGGTTTTGCACTCTTTTGTCCATACAAATACTCTGACTGTACATGTATACTGCAATTGTGTGAAGAATGGCAGAGGGAGGCTTGAGAGAGGAAACCCTGCATACTTTTTCATTTTTACATAAAGTGGACATGATTGCCAGATTGTTTGTTTTGGAAAGTTAAAAAATGTTCAGCAAGAAACTCCTTGAATTCTGCCGTGAGGAAAGTGTGCGAAGACGGGCTTTTGGATGCTTTTTGCTGTCTGACAAACAGTTCAGCTCATAAGTTAACACTCGTGTTGTGAAAGTCTTAATGTCAGCCACATACAGAGACAGTTTTTGATTGGTTGATTTAGGACTAGGAAATGGTTATTTCATTAATCGATGAACTGATGGAGAAAAGTAATAATTTAACTTTGCCTTTTGTGATAACCAAATGTCTTTTGGTTTTGAACAGTGGGTCAGTCAAGATCAGAAGTTTGAGGATGTTACCTTGCGCTCTAGGATAGTTTTTTATAGATATAGATAGATATATAGATATATAGACCAAATGATTGAGAAATGGTCGACAGGCTTATGAATAATAAATTGTGATAGTTACAGCCCTACTTAAATATTGATGTTTTTCCAGGTGGGGAAACCATCAAGAACATCAAAGAGCAGTCTCGTGCCCACGTGGAACTCCAGAGAAACCCGCCTCCCAACACCGACCCCAACGTGCGCATCTTCTCCATCCGAGGCACCCCTCAGCAGTTGGAAAAGGCCCGCCAGCTGATCGATGAGAGAATTGGGGTAGGTGGTCTGGCTTTTGGCCCCATCCCTCTGTTATTCGCCCAAAATGCTATTGTCTGGCCTGATATTCATGAGCGCACATGTCAATGCGGAGAGCTGCTGGGGTGAGCTCGGCTGCTGTGGTCCTGGTGGCCAGCAGGATGTCACCAGAGGTTAAACATGAAGAATCCATCAAATGGACTTAATGGAGTGCATCAGCGCCCAGCCCTGCCCTCTGACCTTGCCTGTTGGCTCCCTTTTAAACACAAGTGTGGTCTCTCACTCTCCTCTTGCCTTTCTCTTTTCTAGGGCCCAGGAATGGGGGGCAACAGCAGCTTTGGTATGAATCCCTACAACCAAGGTCCAGCCACTCCTCCTCAACAGTAAGGTTCAAAGTCTCTTCTCAACATGTCACATTTTGATAAGATTTTCAAGTATTTCTTGTGAAAAGCATGCATCACAGTGGTCTTCAGATTGTCAAGTTAATCACTGACATTGAATTGTCTGTTTATCTTATGCAAGTGGGCCTCAGACGTTCATGACTGGAGGCTGGGGTACAACTTTTCAAATATGGCAGCCTCAAGGCCAGCAGGACCCCAGTAAGTAAATGCACAAAGAACTATTCTAGGTCTAGGTGTTGTAGAAGAAATGCTGCTTGAGCTGTCTGACCTGATTTTAAAAATAAAAATGCAACAAATCAAGAAATATGACTCAGTGAGGGAGCAAAAAAAAATTTCCTCGGAAAGCGCAGCCAGGTTATTTTTATGCTGCAGTGTATTAAAGTCTTCTGCAGGCTGGGACGAGATGGTTCCTTGTGGCTAACCGCCTCTTTCCTGTATGGACAGATTTTAAATTTGCTGTCTATGGAAATCATTAGGAAATCGAATTGCAGATGAGGGCAGGAGGTGAGAAGGGGGAAAGCAAAGCCCACTCTCAGTAACTCTGGTGGTGTTATCTGTGTCTGGTTTCAGGTCACAATGGATCCCAGACGGGCCAGATGGACTGGGAGCAGTATTATAAAAAGCTAGGCGAGTGTTACTCAGAGACAAAAGGATATTTTGTTTTAACAACTATCTCAACGCCTACTTTATTTTACAATCTTACGCCACAGAAGTTTAAATTTGAATTTTCCTTTTCTGATGTGCACTTTTGTTGTTTGTTCACACAAGCCTGATGAAATCATGCATTTACTTGCCACATTGGAAAGATTATTAGCATAACTCGTGCATATAACTCTATAACCCTGGGCATTATAACTGTCAAAGGGGAAAAGCCGTATTTAAAAAGACGTCTTCCGATAGGAGCTGCAGTGTTTTTTAAATGTTTCAAGCTGTTTTTCTTTTTGTTTACAGGTCAGCAGAACCAAGCTCAGGGCACTGCTCCTGAATACAGCAAAGCTTGGGGTGAGTACTTAATTAAGAGCTCAGCACAGACACATTGAAGGATGAGTTTAACCTCAAACCTGCAAATGTGACTGAATTATCTTCCTTACTGTTGTTCCGCTCCCCTCCTCAGGCCAGACAACTGGTCCTGGATCTCAGCAGACCTCTAATCCTGACTACAATGCCTGGGTTGACTTCTACAGACAGCCGATGGCATACTTCAACCAGGGCGCACAGCAGACACAAGCTCCAGGCCTTCAGGTGAGAAGCAACTGCCTCTACAGTGTTTGACAGCTTTGCTCACAGAAAAAAATCTGTCAGGAATCTTTATTTTTCTGACTGCCACCAAATCCCATAAAAAGACCAAAACCAACAATGTCTGTCAATACTTCCTGACTTCCATACCCTGACTCAGCCCCAAACCCATTAGCTTCATCTGAAGACAAAAACTTGTCTAAACAAGTTGCAAATACATGGTTTCAATTCGGACAAAGTCTGCAGCTTCCTAAAACAGCTCAGAGATGTAATTATTAGATTAATTATTAGTCGATCAACAGAATTAATCTTCTGCTACTTTGGCTATAACTCAATCGTTCAGAGTAATTTTCCAAGCAAAACTGCTAAACGTGTGCTAGTTCCATTTTCTCAAATGTGAGTATTTGTAGCTTTTCTTTGTCATTTAATGGAAAACTGATTTATCTTTGGGTTTTGGGATTGTTGCTTGGGAAATTGTAGTGGTGTCGTATTTAGATATTTTCTGACTTTTAGAGAGGAATTGAAAGAAGTCGTATTCATCTTTTTGCCTTTTTCTTTCTCCTTTGAGTTATATAACTTTTTTTGTACATTTAATAGGTTTGAAAAGTGAAAAAGCCCAAAGTCCAGCCCAAAGGGAGTTCCCATCTCCCACAAAAAACTGTGCTCTGAACAGCTCGTTTATAGTCCAGCTGCGTCCCTTTCTTCCCTGTGACGTCACAGGGATGAAAGCTAAATGCGCCTCATAACGCTCGCCAAGCAGCTAGTCCGATACGGCCTCAAAAGCACCAGTGGAAAACCACTGAGCTGCAGCACACACCTCTTCTCCCTTCCAAACACTAGCTACTCTCCAGACAGTCAAAGGACATAAAGTTGTTACTGTGATGTAGAGAGAGAGCTCTGTTGAAACTTTATAGATGAAAAATACTTTTGTTACAGATTAATAACTCGTCACTCTGAAGCTCTTGCTCCAGTCTATGTTACAAAGCTGTTCTGCAATTTATTGACAATAGAAGTTTTCTCAGTTTTTTTTTTTTTTGGTCTGTCACAACTGGGATCAGCTGTAATGTGGTAGATGCTGTGAGAAATAATGAACAAATTGTTTTTATATTCTACAGGATCATTAGAGAAGACGCCCTGGTGAAAGACTTGAATCGCAGAGAGGATGAAAACAACCCTTTTTTAACAGGGGGGGTTCTAGATTTGCAACGCCTTGAAGACTCTTTTTCTTAGTGAGAAACACTAGCTGTAGAATGACTTATATGATAAAGTAATATTTCTAAAATCAGGAACATTTATTTGTTACTAAATGCTTGTGTACACTGTTATTTTGGATAGACAGTATCTGGGATCCCTTTTTGGACTTGAGAGAGCTGTTTTCGTTTTTCTATATTTTCCTGTCTTTGACTCAGATTGTACCGCCAAAATGAACCCAAAAGTTGTAACATTTCAAACGGCAATATGATCTATTTTTTCTAGTTATGTTGAAATGAAACCATGGTTATGTGCTTAGCAGTCTTGAATACAGTTTGTCGACATGTCATAAGATGTTTAAAAAAAGTGTGTTAAAATGTTTTCCTTTTACATAATTCAGTGAAATGAAACTGTGATGTTTTGTTACAGGAAATGTATTTTTGTTACAAGACTTAAAAATAAGGATTAATGTCAGCAAGTGGCAATAGTTCTAATTTAATTCCTGTTGTGCATTTGTATGCTGTTTTTCATTGTCATTTTATTGTACTCTGCGTTTAAAAAAAAAAAAAGGTGCAATATCTTATTTCACTTTTGAAACAAAGATGGGTTCTTTAATATTTTGACAGACTTTTAACTTGTAGTTTTAAGATGTTTTTTTTCTTTTTTCAAATGGAAAATGTCATGGATAATTTATTACAATTATCTGATGATAGGATTTAGGGGGATGTTGCAAATAGCTTTTTTGCCTTTGCTACCTTGTAAAACTATGTATATATGCTCATATATTTGACTGTTAATTTAAAATATATATGTTTCATATATATATATATACTTATAGAAAAACTATTTTTTTTCCTGTGATCATTGCTGCAGGAAAATTGTCCCTCTGTTTCTGTTCTGTTTTCATACTGAAAGTGTTCAAAGATTGTGAATGTGTGATTTGAAATTTGATGTTGCATCTTATTATGAAGAAAACTAAGAAGTGGTAGATTTTTGTGTATGTTCTGTTCCTGAACTATTCAAGACTGCTAAGCTCCTGTACTTCTACCTGTGTAATAATTAATGTAGTATTTTATGTTTTAAGTATTATGATCAAAAACTGTCTTATTTGGTACCTCCCAGTTCACTAACGCCCCACTGAGTCCACAGCGAGGACTCAGTGGGGCGTTGGACTCAGTCCAATGCTAATAACTTTTTAATTATTTTTTTTATTTCTTTGTGTGATCTAATATAAATGTTATAAATGATACATCATTATGGAAAAATTATTCTGGTAATAACGTCATTTCTTAATGAAAAGGGATATAATTTCAAAATGTCTAATTATGGTGTTTGTTTTTTTTCCTTATGTGTACAGTTAACCATGTATTAAAAACATCCAGACTACCTTTATTGTGTACTGTTGAACATTTGGATGTCTCTTGTTGTACTCTGATCCTCAGAAACTTTCTGAGAGCTACTGTGTAATTACTAACAGATGATTCATTATAAGTGAAGGATATATAGGACAACTGTTTTCATGTTTTCTTTTTTAAAAGCATAAAATATATTTTTTCTATTCTATAGTCTATTGCCAGTTCTCAAATTCAAATAAATTTTCCGCAAGCCTCTCTTGTGGTTGAGTTATACTATCGGTACAAGTTCTTAATTTTCCTCTGCTACACAAGTGGTTTAATGTAGTTTGAAGTACACATGAAGATGCATGTGTTGGTAAATTGTCCAACGCTGTCACTGCTTCAGGTCTTGATACAACTTATTTCTGCGTCTTGAGATGTTCATCTCTGTGTAAATCTCTCATGCGTGTCCTTAAATATTTTAAACAAATGACACGTAATTGTCTGTGGTTTTTGTTATGCGTATTAATCCAAATCTATCAGCTGTGATACTGAAGAGGAAAAATATGTTGGCAATTTTATATGAAGTAGAAGAAGAAATAAAAATGCTGTCTTCAGAAAATTGTAAAGTTGGCCCAAATTATATTTTCTCACTGTTTTACCCCTGACTTAATGTGGGTTTTTGGTATATGAGCACTATCTTTAAAATCACACTTTCACATCTGTCCAGCATCAGCAGCCACATTTGGATTAGTTTCTTTGCAGCCTCTTAAAATTTCAAAATACACTTATCAGGTGTGGTTTCAGACTGCCACAATCAAAAGCTTAAGTCTACTATTTCTAAATCTGCTCAGCCTTGTATTTAATGGTTTGTGCCAATACAGAATTGGGTTTGTTTCTATGTTTTCTGACAAATTTCAGTCTGGGCAGATTTCCTACACTTTCACGTGTCTTTCCATCCTTTCCCTCCTTGCACATGCTAACTGTCCAGCAGCAGCATGTCCCCCCTCAGGCTCCTGTCCAGCGAGATGTTCCTCTCCACCCCCTCCAGAGCCTTTCCAGCTTTGTCACTGCACATCTTGAGACTCAGCAGGGGGATTTCTGCCACAGTGGAACCTGCATGGCTCTATAGCGGCCACTGCATTGGTGCAGTGCAGCTGTTTCCAAATCCAGCCCTTGATTTTGATCCTCTTCCCTTTTTTCCACTACGCTGTCCCTGAGGACACTTCTGATCTGGTAGTCCTCTGTGGCTGTCTGATTTAGTTGTTCCTGGATAATTCACTGAGGTTAACATGGATGATGGTTATTACTAAAGGCTGTTCTTGGGCACCTTTTTCTCCTTCAGGGGTTATTTTTACTGCAGTATTTGAACCCTCAACATTTTTAACAGGCATTTAGAGCAGGATACGATGTGCTCAGTGTCAGGGACACTGTAAAAATTTTAAAACTGAGGCAAATTTGGGATTTTATGCTAAATTGACAAGTTGCAACAGGACTATAATATTATGCAAATACAATATCATCACAAACTGACTTCATAGATGAACAAGCACATCAAAGAACTCTTCTATCAACAAACAAAATATATACTTTATAAAGTATTGCAGGGTAAAAACATGCATTCTATTTTCTGTATTTTGCATATATAATATTCCAACTAAGATTATTTTGCACAATTTACTGCAGTTTTCTTTTGTTGTATCCAGTGACAGAAAGTACATTTAACTATCTGCATTTTATGCTACTTTATACTTACACAAACCTGAGGCAAACATTGTACTTTTTTGTCAGCTATATTTGGAATGTTACTTCCAAATATAATTTGACCCTTAAATACATTTATCTGATAATTCTTCTGTACTTTTACTGAAGAAAAACATTTTAAATGCAGGACCTCTACTTGTAATTGAGTTTATTTGACATTGTGGTATATCTACTTTTACTTAAAGAACTTCTTTCACCACTAAGGCCCATTCAATATCCCCTCTTTAAAGCAATGAATGGTTTTCTCACCCAGGCTTTATTGATCTGTTGTGATTGTCTATACATGAAAGAGAAGTACTCAGATCCTTTAGTAAACGTAGAAATACCAGTGTGGAAATTCTCTGCTGTCTCCTGCTACAAGTAAGAGTCATGCATTCAAAAATGTTACTCAAGTCAAAGTATCGAAATATTAGCTTTAAAATATACTCCAAAAGTAAAAGTACTTATCGTGCAGAATGACTCATATATTTATTGATGTACAAGATTTTAATGTTGCAGCTGGTGAAAATGGAGCTAACTGTAATGCATCTTTAACATTACATCATCTTTTATTAGGTAATTATTTTTAGTATAAATTATTTGAACTGACAAAGAAGCTAAAGCTGTCAGATAAATGTAGTGGAGTAAAAAGTAAAGTAGCCTACAAGTAAAGTACATCAAAACTTTACTTAATGAGTAAATGTGCTTAGTTACTTTCCACCACTGCTACAGAGGAAGACAATACAATGAATCTAATGCATACAGTGTGTTTTAGCATTAAAGTGGGTCATAATGTTTAAAGTAGCCTTTGCTTCAGTGGCCGAGGAGTCGAAACAGTAGATGAATCCACTTTTCTAATTTAATGTTTAGGGACAGGCTAAACACCGATTTTCTCACTATGTAAATAAAGGTGCACACCCTTCCAGCTCCTCCACATACAGCAGGTGTCCTTACTCCCACATGTCCTGTCCATCGAGAGAGGGGTGGGTTGTTTTGTTTTGTTTTGTTTGTTTTTTTTTTGTTTCGTTTTTTTTTTTTTTTTTTTACTGGGGGTGAGGACAAGGAGCAGGAGGAGGGACTGCACCTCTTTCACCTTTGCAACAGATTAGCCTATCTTCAGTATCCTCCACACTGTGGCAGCTACCGTAATCTGTTTTTAATGACGCTGCGGAGGATCCCCGGAGACTCTCCACTCGTTCCTCCTGCAGCTGGTTGGACAACAGAAATTTGGAGAAGTTCGTGTGTGTGTGTGTGTGTGTGTGTGTGTTTTCCCTGCAGCAGGTCTGAAATTTGAGCCAGTGATTCTTAAGAATATTTTAAGCAACGTGTTTTTAGTAGGAATATTTTTAAAACAGGATAACTGACCTTCTTTTTCGGGTTAAGTTCTTACTTTTACGCAGCAAAAACCTACACGAAAAGAAGATTTTACATTCTCATTCTATTTTATAATTGTGCGTTATTTTGTCATTACAGTTGAAATGTTCATATACATTATTTTAAGTATTTAAATCTATTTATCCACGTTTCCCTGCACGCTGTTGGCTTCTCTCGTGACGAGCATGAACTCTGCTATTTATCCACAAACAAATGCTTTTCTTTGATAGGTTTCCCACCAGCTCTTTGAAATAAAACAATTACCGCATTCTTTGTGCAATAATTGTCAATCATCCACATTAAATTGATAAGCTTTAAATGGACAGAATAATAGCGTAAATTGTTTTACAATGGAACAGCTAAGCAGGATGATTTGCTATTGCTGACATGCCCGCGGCTTTACCAGCTCCAAATAATGCCATAGGTTAATGCATAAATAAGCAAATCAAATCCATGCGTTACCCCAATTCAATTCATTTAATTCCTCTTTAATAAAGAACCGGCCCCGCCCCCCTGTCCCCGGATTTGTGCGATGAATGCTATAAATGTAAATCAATCTAGATGAGAAAGAATCCTATTGAAAGAGCAGAGAAATTTCATCTGGGAAAAGGAGACAAATGTAGGAGGGGCCCGCTCATAAAAAGCAGCTGTTTCACAGTAATCTTTTTTCGTGCCCTGTCACTCACCTTGCCTTTTCACTATCTCTGCAGCTCCACAAAAAACTATTGTATTTAGTTGCCATATCTTCTTTCCCATTAGGCTACATTGAAGTCCATATTCTTGCAGAAAGAGAGAGAGAGAGAGAGAGAGAGCACAACTTTCCCACTTTATCGGACAATCCCCTTGTAGTTGTTGGAGAGAAAAGAAGAGTGCATGGATGTCAAATTGCCCTCAAAACACCATGAAAGATTGATTTGCAGCACTTTTCAGGTCCCTGACATTACTTGGAGGGGAGCTGAATAGGAAACCTGTGAGCCGGGGATGGAATAAAGATGTCCTCTCTGCTGGAAAAGAAGGAAAACTGCCCATTTAGCCCCAGTCCATCAAGCCCGAAAAATAGGCAAGAGAGGAAAAAACACAGAGGACTGTGAATATAGAGAAGAAAAGGCCCGTATATACTCATCTAAACGTTGTCACAATACCGAGGGGGCTCCGAACATCCATGAATATTAAACCGCTTACCTAAACAAGGGCTTGAAAAAGTGAACCACGTCAAAGCAGCTTTACATCTTTGCATGCGAACAATGCTGTAAAAAAAGCCCACGTCGAGCTTGTTTCCATTCTTGTTATTCCCGCGCTAAACTCTTCACAAAAAAATAATATTACCAGCGCATGAATACGAAATGCCTGAGAAAAAAATGGGCGAGCAGCTCCCAGACTAAATGACCCACTTCTGCGGACAGAAACACTCAACGTGTCGCTTTAACTCACACAAATGTTTTTTATTCTTTTTACATTCTTTTTAGTTGTGCATTCATTTAAAACAGCGTACAATTGTTTTAATTCGTAGGCTATTTACACGTACAACCGAGTGCAGTCTATTCATAATTTGCTCTATAATCGGTTTTCTCTTTAATCTTTTTAAGAACTTTAAAGTTTTAATTCCTGTCCGTTTTTTCATCTTAAAAAGATTTTAAAATGTTTTATTGATATTTATTAAACATGTATTTGCAGCTTTGAACAAACATGTTACAGTAATTTAATGTCCAGCATTAAGTGCAGATAATTACTAAAAATAAAGTTTTGCTCTCTCTCTCTCTCTCTCTCTCTCTCTCTCTCTCTCTCTCTCTCTCTCTCTCTTTTAATGGCTCTGCTGGTGTACTGCGGTGCAGCAGGCAGGTCCACGCGGTGAGGGGTGTGTCATTAATAAGTAATTAGACAGGGGTCACACTAGCCACTTATATAAAGAGACCCTCGCAGACAGGCAGGGCAGCTTTACGCACAGACAGTTTGGAGCGAAAGGGCGGACTTAGGAGCAGCTCTAGGTGTCCACTTCTTCTTCGTCGTCTTTTTATCTCTGACTTGCAGCTGCACTCCGGTTGTCATTTTTTATACCCCCCTGCGCCTTGCAACATGGGCTCCGTGCTACCTGCAGACGCTTTGGCTCTCAAGTCTGGATTTAAGTGTCCAAGCCGCTCGCTGTCAGACGTGATCACCTCGGACATCCTGCACAGCTTCTTGTACGGCAGGTGGAGGAACGTGCTGGGCGAACACCTGGCGGAGGAGCGGCAGAGCGGCAGCAGCCCCAAGACCGCCTTCACCGCTGAGGTGCTGGCTCAGTCCTTCGCTGGAGGTAGGCTGACATGCTGTTTTTATGAGACTACTACTTTTTTTCGTTTTTAGCCAATGACTGTTTTCATCATATTGTTGTGCGTGTTTGGAAGGTTTTAATTGCACGTTTGCACCATACATTAGAGATTTTAAGCGTTTTATTCAAGCTAAATATGTCTTTTTAGCGATAAGTTGATTACAGTTGCTCTCAGTTGTCATTAACTAAATATTTGTTTTAATAAAAAACGTATTTACATTATGTATAGGCCTATTGTAAACAATTTCCTACAATTGTGTATCACTGAAATCTAGGAGGAAATGTTTCTTTTTTCCACTGACAGCTAAATCTAAATAATTTAAGTTTCTAAAAGATCCCACAATGTTCCCCCCCAAAACAGGATTCACTAGTCTTCGCAAACATTTTATTTCCCAAAGTTTCCCCAAACTAACTAGTAGCTGTTTTCTACATTTTCCCTCATTTTGCTGCTTTTATTTCGACCCATTTAACGCATTAACCCTTTCAGAGCTCTGAGACCTCGCGTTTGAGGCTTGTTATGCGTGTAACTGCCGCTGATTGAAAGACGCAGGGCATTAAATTCATTTGGTTAACTTTGTGCTTGACCTGGGAAAGTTTCCACTTAAACCTCGAGGAGAGAAAGGTTTCCTTTCTTTGAGATGTCCCGGGTTTTTATCCCGCATTCATCAATCTCCGGACAGTCTCTTTTCCTCTCTTGGCAGCTATGGGGCTCCGGAGCTTTTCTCTTTCTCTCCCCTTAAAAGATTTGCTGTTCCTCGCATAATGCACCGTGAAGGCTAAATCTAATGCTATTCATTGCATGTCAACCATCTAATCGCCTTTCCATTTTTTTGTTGCAGAAATTCCTGAGTCTTTTAAACAAGTTCTCGTTTCATTCAGTGCAAATTTATTGCTACAAAGTTCTTAAAAGGATAATGAATTTGGAATTAGCCGTTTCTTTTCCAGTAAAGTTTAATGAATATCACATCTGAAGCATGACAAATTGCTGGACTCTGGGCAATAGAGGACCATTTAACCCCTATTCGCACGGGCTTTTTCGCAGCCTCAAAAAAAAAAACTTTGATTTTGACATTAAAGAAGCGCAAGATTTTTTTTTCTTTTTTCGATGCAGATGAAAATACTTTCCAAGGGGGTTTCTCTGCACAACAAAAACTTTCAATTCAACCAGATAATCGAATTAAACGGAGGATAAGATGTAGCTTAATATTTCGTGACCAAAATAAGATCCAGTCCATTTGCTGCTTTTAGGACTTTTCCAGCAATCCTGTTTCATGAGGCGCTTTGGCATCAGCTCACCTCGCTGAACAACAGCTCTGCTTTATCTCAATTACATTTATGTGCAGTTTTACTCGTGCACAATTTTAGAAAATCTGTTTGAAGACGTGGCTGCACGGTTTCTATTTCTAACATCGCTGCCACTTTTGTTTCCATTTTCCATGCTTACATTTCTTCTTTATACTTGCAGAGGTGCAGAAGCTGTCCAGCCTTGTGCTGCCCACTGAAGTGATCATCGCCCAAAGCTCCATCCCTGGAGAAGGCCTGGGCATCTTCTCAAAGACTTGGATCAAAGCAGGAACCGAGATGGGCCCTTTCACAGGGAGGGTCCTGTCCCCTGAACACGTGGACCTGCTCAAGAATAACAACCTCATGTGGGAGGTGAGTTGAAGTTTCTGGTGCTGTCTACATTCCATTCATTCAGAATGGTTCTGCTGATTATATAGATTAAATATAGTGACGCGGTGTTTCTTTGCTGCTGTGTGAGCTCAGGTGTTCAACGAAGACGGCACGGTGCGCTACTTCATCGATGCCAGCCAGGAGGATCAGCGCAGCTGGATGACTTACATCAAGTGCGCCCGGAATGAACAGGAGCAAAACCTGGAGGTGGTGCAGATCGGCAGCAGCATCTTCTACAAGGCGGTGGAGGTGAGAGTGAACTCAAACTCTGTTTCTGTTCAGAAGCTAGCAAAAATAATGCTGTTGGTCTCTGGGCCTTGGGTGGCTAAATGGGGTTTTATTTACGACCACCAAGAATAGAATGTCCTTTAGAACAGCGCCACCTGTTGGCCATCATGGGAAATGAATATCTAGTTTCGGTAGGCTACCAGTTGCAACGGTCAGAGAGCGACAAACTAAAGTCACGTGTAGATTGGCTGAACCTTGCCCTATTTCCTTCCTTCTTCAGACCATCCCACCAGACCAGGAGCTTCTTGTTTGGTATGGAAACACCCACAATACATTCCTGGGAATCCCCGGAGTTCCAGGAGCAGATGAAGAACAGCAGAAGAAAAGCAGGAATGGTAAGTAGCCTAATTTTACGGATCAATATCACAACCTGTTTTGATTGTCTGTGGGTGTCATGGTTTTAGGGAGTACTGTGGACACGTGTTAGCCAGTTTATTTCATTACGACACATTTTTAGATAGGCCTACATATCTTTCAGATTCTTTTTTAAAATACCGAATAGAGGCTACCCTACAGATGAACCCCTGGGCAGGACCCATCCGTGTCAAACTTTATCTGTAAGCGCTTGAACTGATCTCCCTATTCTTTGTTTCCTCTCCCAGACGAGTCCCACTCCTGTGACGGCCCTTCCTCCTGCTCACCACCCTCCTCCATCACGGCCGGTCGGATGCGCTGTGTCATCTGCCATCGCGGCTTCAACTCCCGCAGCAACCTGCGCTCCCACATGCGCATCCACACTCTAGACAAGCCCTTCGTCTGCCGCTTCTGCAACCGCCGTTTCAGCCAGTCGTCCACGCTCCGAAACCACGTTCGTCTTCACACCGGCGAGCGGCCCTACAAGTGTCATGTCTGTCAGAGCGCCTACTCACAGCTGGCGGGCCTGAGGGCGCACCAGAAGAGCGCACGGCACAAACCGGCGGCGCACTCCGCCGACGTGCAATCCCAGGTGTCCCCTCCTACTTCACAGATCTCAGCCATGCCCCACCAACACCAGATGCCCCTGGTGCACCACATCCCCACCATGGTGCTATGATGACAGAAACACGGAGGGACAGTCTCTCAGAACAACGTTGCACTTTAGATTATAGCTGCAGTGGAGAGTAAAGGGAGATCCGGATGAGACAGACCATCATTAAGGAAATACATTGTTGTTGGAGTTGATGTGACAGTAAAGCATCTCACAAAGACATTTAAATGTGTTACCTTATTTGTATTCCTTGTTTCTTTGGCTTTCCTGTGATCCAAATTCCAGCAGAAAGATGTTTTAATGATTGTATTTTGGAAAGCAGAAATACAACGCAAGATTTTATAACTAATTTGTTATTAATGCTTCTCTGTGTGAACAATTGTCATAGCCTATATCACCATAAATGTGAGACTTCTCCCCCTGAGTTTTTTATTTTTATTTGTATCACATCTTCACCAGCTCAGGTGAAAAGTACTTTCAAACAACAGTCTTTGTGTAGAGTGAGTCGAAACTAAGGGATGTGGCCACCAGTGTACATTGTTTCAGCTGCATCATCCCACACTGTAAACTGTCACTTTAACCTTGCACAGACTGTATTATGTACTATTGAGTATTTGTAAAATTGTATTGTATGCTACTGTACATGTGAATGTAAATACATTTGTGATTTCTTCTATTCTAAATAAATATGATATTACCTATATGACGTTGTTTATTGTAAATTCTAGTAGGCCTAAAGCAATGGTAAGTCAGTTACTCACTCGTCAAAATACCTGTTGCTGTTTTAAAAATCTACCCACTCACATACCATTAACACTCATCGTATACACTCTTTTCCTGTTCTGTCACTATTGACAGTGACTGGCTCCATTTAACATGTATAGGTCTGCCTTTGTCAAAAGTGTGCATGCATGATAACCTGTTCTTAAAAGAGAGGAAAATCCAGACCGAAGACTGAGATTTTCCGACTACATCAGCCTAAGCTGATTCAATTTGATAATCTAGTCTAGTTAATTTAATTGTACTCCAAACAAAAAAAATATCTGAGGTTAATTTTTTTTAATAACACGTGTTTGATAAAATAGGAAACTTTCCTAAGCTTCTGTCACTTAAACACTTTTTTTTACTGAGAAAAAAAACATTATGAAGAAACGCAGCCTTTGCCAAATAATTTAATGGCTCGTTTTTGTTGGTCATATCGGAAGAGTGTCAGATTTGAGCGGTGAAATCTGGAAAGGAAGTTACATTGATGATGATTTCACTTTAAATAAAACTGCTTCATCCTTCTAGAAACCGACAAACACTTTATGTATGTCATATTTCTCACTTTATGTGCACTATGATGTCAGTGGCTGATCTAGCCTACTAAAATGTGCGATCTCATTTGACAAGTTCCTAATGACACTGAGTAATTTTAAAAAAAAAATCGAATTCATGTTTTGTTCAATTTTGTTTCCTCTTGGCTATTATTGAACCATTTTGTTTCTTCATTCAGATGGTAATTTTCTACTGCAGTTGTTTTTATCCACATGATGGCGCCACATACTCAGGAAAAACAGTCCCATAGGAAAAATGCAGGCCTCTCAAGACTCAGACAATGACATGATCTTGACAACCAGTGCATTCAGTTCTCAGGTTTAATTTGCAGTGCTGGCCACATTCATACCAAATAAATGATTGATACATACAGGGAATTGCAAGCCAATTCTGAGCCACTGCTGCACTTGTCAGCTGTCAGACATCATCCAACCAGGAGTTTTCGGACAAGTCATCATTAAAGCAAGCACAGGGCAACAGAGATCAAGTAAATACACTTGAGAGGTAAATCAGGTGGTGGGGAAATGTGCATCTCTTCTGTCCACTCTGCTGGGAGCAACTAGGGAGAATTTTGAGTGGATGCTGTTCCATCACTTGAGACTGACCACACGTTCTGCCCTGTGAGGAAAACAAGACAGTTTAGCCATCAGAAGTACGTAGATCATTATTTCAAAATAGTCCAGTTTCACCCAAACAAGCAGCACCGTTATACTGGTATGGGCATCCTGCTGATGTCCTGTCCTTCTTCGAGGAGCCACAGCAGGAAACTATGCACTGAGCGGCATTGCGCAGTGCTGAAGGAAGATATAGTGAAACAGACAGGGATCCTCCTTTTATCTGTTTGTAGTATCAGCCACATGTCTTTTCTGCTGAGATAATGTTATAGCAGGTAACCTGATCCCACCCCTATCAGGTTTAACACGCTCCATTTTACACATAATACTGCTGTATTATGCATTTATCAAGTTCTAAGTTTAGACTTTATTCAAATGAGTTTTGCAACATAGTGAAAAAAATATCCATTGAGAAAAATATGCCATTCACAGAAGCATCCTCTTTATAAAAACCTGTTTACCATAATTATTTCTGTTTAAAAACTTGCTAGAAATTTGCCTGAGAAACATTTAGTACTTACCAGAGAATAATAGTCACAGCATAGTTCAGCTCTAACGTTTCCCTTAGGACTTAGTCTTGAAGTCCATCTGTTCCCATGTGCGAAGTGTGAAGCTGTGTGTGCAATGACTCTACAAGACATGTAGACCTAGATGGAGAATGACACAGCATTTCTCGGTTGCAGAGACTCTAGTACGCCACTAACTGATGCCGCTTTCACCTCCCTCTGATGTCAGTGAACTGTGCCACCACATAGATAATCGAAATATTAGACTACTGGGTGTTGTTCCTTAACTTTCCCATTGTATGTTTACTTCATTGACATTCAAACTGTAAAACAAATAAAGTAATTAAAATAAGAAGAGTGTATACATTTATGATAAGCTATATTTTCATACAATGTATGTAGATAAAAAAACAAACATTAAATGAATCATATATGATAATGACTGCAGTCGGGGTGTGAAGACTGTCTGGGATGCATATGTCTATAGATTGAGAAGAAGGAGGTGTGCATAAAGCATTGTGTTACTATATTTTGAAATATTTCCTCAAAAATATAGTAACACAGTGCTTTATGCACACCTCCTACTTCTCAATCTACAGTCTTAACCATCTCAACATAAAGCTCAGAGTTATTACAAACAGCATAATAGGAAACAATGGTCTCAAGACATTTGCTGAGGAGAGGCCACCAAAATGACTTTTCAGTTGTCATCATCATGGTATTTGTATGTATTTTAGTTTTTACAAGTTAAAAAACTTGTAGTAGTTAATAGTTAAAAATTATTCTCAAGGGAAAAAACATGCAGTTTCACACTTCATACACCATGTCAGTAAATCATGTTTCTCCTCAGCTATAAATTCTGTTTGTGCTACCTACAGTATTAAGCTGAAATAACTTTGATAATGTTGTTTGTGAAGTAAAAATATCTAAAACATAATATAGAATATTCTGATCCTTTTATGAAAGGCAAAGAAAAGAAAAAGCTATAACTAAATGATAAATCAGCAGTGGTGGAAGAAGTATCCTTTGATTAAAAGTAAACAGCCTGTGTATCAAACACATTTAGAGAAACTGACACAACCTTAATTGTTTTGATCAAAACTATTGCCAGGGACAAATCAATAGTCGGGCCATGTCCCTGCAATCCCTACTAAATTCAATGCCCTTGAATCTGATTAAAAACAGGCTATTTGTTTTGGCTGACAGAGACAAAGGAGCAAATTTGTGGAAGGTTTTTCATCCTGAGAGCAGGGAACAGTCATCTTAACACGACAGGTAACAGTGTTAACACACTTTTGGGTGCTAAGCTACTACTTCATTAGTTTCAGAGGGGCAACCCTAAATACAATAATTGAAAGTAAGAAAATAATTCTCTACTCAACATATACCTTATATGAAATGAGACTAAGAAGAAATATGGATTGAATTAGCTTTATAAATAAAATTGATGAATTAGTAAATATTAATATGGTTATTTATTGAGAAAGTTAATTTGCTTGTATACACTATCATACTGTTAATAATTGAATTTAAATAATTATATAAATCTAATTAAACTTTGCTCATTTCATGAACATACTGTTGAATAGGATAATTACAGTTCTTTTGTTTAAAATACCAAATTCGTGTTTAGAAACAAAACTCTTAAAACTCTCTAAACAGATAGTGGCTGAAAAAACTCTGTTGAGGGAGAGTGTGTACTCATAATTAAGCACAAAAAGAGGACAATGGAGGCTACTTGTAAATATGGAATCAATCGAGTCCTTGCTGGAGCGATGATGTTGATATCTGTTAGTAGAGTCTTGTCGCTTCACAGCAGCTGGTGGACTGTTGTCATTTTTCTGTGGCTAGCTTTCAGCGCTAGCTAGCCGCTTGATTTTCTCTCCAACATACTTTGATCCAGCAGGTGGGTCACAGTTTATGTCAACAACTTTGCACTGAGCCAAGCTAAATAAACTAGCGCAACGAAAGCATTGGCTTCTAAAAGTAGCCGCTCGTTGTTAGAATAAATGTCGTCAGATGTAGCTGAAAGTTGAAAACAAATGTCAGCTAACAGCTAGCTTGCGTGTTAACATGTTAGTTAGCTTAATGTTAGCTTGACTGACATATCGGGCTAGCATAGAGGTAAGCTCGTAACTGATTTTGCTTAACAAACTCACAAACGCCCTCTAGTTATCCGACATTTAGCTAAGTAATGTGGCGTAGGTCAGCAGGAAGGCTGTTTTCAATATAAACACAGTGACTTGTTATGAGTTTTACGCAAAGCGTCACAAATGTCCATGTTGGGTCATCACACGGTAGTTAGTTCTGCTAAGTAGAGCTGCACACATCTACTCAGACTCAGACAAGGGTACTGACACATTTTTATAACGTTTAGTTCACAAGGCAGTCCTAATTTTTGTACGTGTATGCAGCTTGTAACTGAGGACATCACTCTACCATGGCTCTGTTCCAGTAACTTAGCGACCATGCTTTTGTACATAACGTTATATTGTAAGCCCCGTCTGCACACTGCTAATTTCTTTGACAACTCTGAGCAAACCGTAGAGCCATTAAGTTAAGTTCAATGTCCATAATGGAGTACTTGTGGATGCACTGGCATGCCAAACATCAGGGCTGCTAACTTTTCAATTTAGTTTGGAGTGAGATTGACATCCGGGTCATCGCTCTGAAAAATATCAGCAGCCACATTCACAATTTTGAGATATGTTTAGATGAAAAGTGAATCAGATCAGTGATCAGCAACATCATAGTCTAAATTGGGAGACCAGACGTTACCTGATATTTGGGAATTATTAAAGTATTTTAGTTGTTAAAATGCAAAACCGTAGGTTTCCTGAAACAATAGAGGGGACACTTAGGTATTGGGTTGTGTGTGAGGTTCCTCCCCCCAGAATATTTTTAGTATCAAACACTTCGTTTCATGTATAAAAATTTGTGCCAATTTCTGCCTTTTTTGCATCCATTTATGTAAAGGGAAACACTAAATTCAGGCAGCATGTAAATTATCATGCATTCTGTATATACAGTATTTTTTTCATGATTTAGTCTTCCCTCCTCTTTTGTGTTTTTGTTTGAGGAAGTAACCTTTTTCAACGTGATGGTGGCATGTTTTCATGTCAATGATAAATGAATTCATTTCAATTCAGTTATAAACTCCTGGACTTTAATAGCTCCTGGGTTTCAGCAGGTTTTCTGCTCATGTTCAAAAGTGTCTGAACATTCAAAATCTTTCCCACATATCTCTGTTTTCTGACATTACGAGACTAATGTCGCCATTTAATTAGAATTAAAATTAAAAATAAAAAATGAAACGTCTATCTGCCCTTTACTCTGCTGTGTATTATGTTATTGTTCCCCCTTTGCACTGAGTCGACGTTATCAGTCATACTTTTGTTTTTCCAATGCCTGAGAAAATTATGCCATGAGAGTGTGTGAGAAGTGTCAGTTGCGTGAGTCTCACGCTCAGTGCGTGTAAGTTGGCAGCTCTGCAAATATGAGGATGATAGGTTTAATGTGTTGCTCTGACAGCAAGAGCCCCGAGCATAGTTTAGTGCTGTCTGTACATTGTAACATACACCGGTATGTCATCTCTCAGCCGTCAGGCTCAAATTAGTCACAGTAAAGGTGGAGCCTCAAGTTATGTATTGGTGCAAAGTAACAAAAAATATGACTTATGAACCTGTATGCTACAGGATTGTGGTTGCTTTCACATAACATCAATCCATGTATGTGTGTGTGTGTGTGTGCGCGCGGGTTATGCAGGATGTTAGGATGGAGTGTGGCTCAGTTCTGCCGGACAGCCTGGTGTTAGAAATCTTCCTGCGTCTGCCCCATGATGCCGTGTTGAGAGCTAGTCTGACCTGCAGACAGTGGCTGGCTGTCTCCAGAGATGAGTTCCTTTGGAGAGAGCTGTTCTACAGCTACTACCGCATACCACGCTCTGTTCCCCGACACCCAGGTAGAAAATTATAATCGTGTGTTCAACAGATGAAGTCAAAGTCTGTTACAGATATTTATAGCACAAAACAACACTGATAACAGCTTTATGTATAGATGTATGGAAGGATTGCAGCTTTAATAACTTCTGATCTACCTTTGTGCAGCGGCAGTGTCGTGGTACAGGGAGTTCAGGCGTCTGTTTGACTGTATCCCCTGTGTGGAGGTTCAGACGCTGAGAGAGCACAGCGACCAAGTCCTCCACCTGGCTTTTTCTCATAGGGGCCACCGGTTCTCCTCCTGCTCCAAAGACTGCACTGTGAAGGTAGGATTTTAAAGATTATTGAGGTAACTTTTTCTTACTTGACTTCTTAAAACATCCTGTCAACACAGTGCTCATAATGCAATTTCATGTGTGTTTAAAGAATTGGTTAAGAAAATCTCACAAAATATCAGTTATAATAATGTTTTTGGAACTTTGTGTTCTTAGTTACTTTGTGCTGGAAGAGGTGTTTTTTTCTCTCTTCAGGTTTTAAGTACCTTTTAGGGGTTTAATTAGTATCCTCTTTCAATATTGTGAAGTAGCTAACCTGGTAGACTGCGTGCACCTTGTTCTAAGTCCTAAGTCCTTGTTCTAAGTCCTACCGTTATTGTTGAGCCCTGCTCTTGCATGTCTATTTGAGAGAAGAACTTCATCAGTCATGCACCAACATCACTGGCAGTCTGACTACAGTACCTGGTAATAACTAACGTTTAACGTTATGTTTAAGGTGTGGAAACAGTGGAGACACTGTGGATCAAAGTAACATCAGTAACAGTGTAGCAGCACACACAATAAGACTCATGCTTATGAATCTGTTGCCCCAGTACATGCTCGGGTGGGGGACTTGCCAGCACACCTACCTAATGCAACTGCAATCACATAATCAGCACTCAGCGAATCATGTGACTATAATGGTTTAAACTCTCTCTTAACATGAAAACCGAACACTACATGTTGAGCAAACTTTGAGTTAAACAGGAATGCAATTACAAGAAATCTTTTTACGTATTTTAGAAAGTTTTTCTGGTATTTCCTTTGCCTTTATAAATACTGACAATAGGGCTTGACAAGAAACAAAGAAAGCGAGGAAATGGGGGATGACATTCAACAAAAGTCTCCAGCCGAAATCAAATCTCTGTCTTCTGGCTTCCTGTGTGCAGCTTTGGGACACAGAGCGGCTAGATGGTAATATTTCGCTGGTGCACAGCTCCAGCATGCGGCAGTTTAACTGGGGCTACACCCAGTTCTCCCAGTTCAACGCTGACGACACCCTGCTGCTCGTGTCTGGTGTATACCTGGGCCCACACCACTCCTCGTCCGGGGAAATCGCTGTCATCAGTCTGGGTAGGAACAAAAACAAATTCCACAACCTTTTGGTGATTCTTGAAGATGAGTTATAATTCACTGCAAATTTTCAGACGGCTGCAATGAGATGGTATGCCCAAAGTCACATAGTCTCAGGCTTTTTAAACTCTTGTTGCCAGTTTATTAGCCAAAACTAACCGTCAAATACAGCAGTCCTGCAGTAAATCCTCCCTTCATGAAGGTAGATGTAGATTTGGAGGCTCTCGTTTCTATTTCATAGCAACATTCAGTCTGTGAGTTATTTAAATGAAAAAAGCCCAACTAACAGTTTGTGTATATCTGTTCTTCATTAATGTGTGTGTTTCCAACTCTCCCATTCTCCCCATGTTTTAACACGCCACAGAAAATTACACGCTGTTGTCGCGCGTGAGGAACAAGCCGTACGATGTGTTTGGCTGCTGGCTGAACGAGACCCACCTGATCTCCGGGAACCTGCACTGGATAGGCAACATGACATCCTGCTCTGTGCTCTGGCTCAATAAAGCCTTCCAGGTAGGACCCAGTGGAGCAGCTAAAACCTGTTGGACATGTCAGTCAGAATATTTCTTTTCCTGTGGTGATCGAGGACCCACTGGAAGACTTTCTTTGTTTTGTATTGTGTCGGAGGATTATATTAGTGTAAAACATCTGCAACATCTTTAAAGTTGAGTCGTTATAATTTTCTTTATAACATGCTGCTATTGGTTTATTTGTTCCAATGAACACAACAAATATATTTAAATCTTCACTTTTTTTATTACACAATTCTAAAAAATCTTTTCTCCAACAGGATGTTGAATCTGAGAACGTCAACGTGGTCAAGCGCCTTTTCAAGATCCAGAACATCAACGCCAGCACCATCCGCACAGTGATGGTGGCCCACTGCCGTCGTCATGACAACCCGGACTTGCTGCTGGACTATGAGGCTCAGTCTCAGGCTCGAAGGCAGAAAGGGCAGCAGCAGCAGCAGCACCACCAGCCCCTGCTCTTTGACCTGGGAACCTCCGGCAGTGACGAAGAAGATGAGGAGTTAGAGGACGAGGAGTGCCAGAGGGAAGCCAGGTGTCACGGCCTCCCCGCTGCCCGCCATTCTCAGCCCACCATGTCGGGCCTGGAGCACGTTATACAGGTGAGCTAGGTGTAAAACTCAAGCATTTTGATCTATCATTGAAAGTAATATTGTTCTTCAGTCTCCCTCTTTTTGTCCTTTTGTTATTTCATTCCATTTAGAGTCGTAAAAATGTAGGGCCCAGGGAGCTGGCAATTGAGACCCGGGTGGCTCAGATGATGGGTAGAGCCCACACTAAGGCCCCTGACTCCAGTTTGATTGAGCCCTCTGATCCCGAGGAGGGAGAGGACAAAACGTATTTACTCTTTACTACTGGCAGCCTTACATACTCCCCTCACCAGATTGGTAAGAGTACTTTCAAGGCACGCAAATATAATGCAACACATTTTTGAAACTTTGTAGAAGAAAAATTAGACAAATGTCTCCTCTCATTTGTTGGTCTCTGTCCCTTTCCAGGTATAAAGCGGATCAAGCCGGACCAGATGACCACTTGTGGTCCTGTACTTGGAGAAGAGCGGAGCTCAGATGAATTTTTTGATTCCCTGGACCATGTCATTGATATCCATGGACACATCATTGGTATGGGGCTTTCTCCAGACCACAGGTAAGTAAATGATGTATAGATTCAGGTTGCTTTAATTTAGAAAATAAGCTATGTGACCTCATATATACAATCCCGTCCACATACTTTTGTGTATATTGGGTCAGTGGGTCTCTCCAAAATATCATGGAAAGCCTTCCCAGAGTGGAGGCTGTTATAGGAGTATATTGAAGCCTATGGTCTGGGAACGAGCTGTTCACCTATCACAAATGGATCTAATGTTTTCACTATATTTTCAGAACCTAGAAAGTCTTGTAAATAGATCTTGGGAAGGACGGTAGGTACATGTACCTATCAGTATCCAGCGACTTGTCCCCTGCAAATAATTTTAAAAATAAAACCGCTTTTGTCCGTCACCTTCTAGTAAATGTATTTGGTACACAAATTGTTAACGGTTAACTGCAATTTAGCAAGACCATAACAAACCACTTTTAGAAAAAACAGAAAAAATTCTGAGAATAATATTATGAGAAAAAAGTTATATTATTTCAAGAATAAAGTCATAGTCGAATAGGTTGCTTTGAGTTTAATATGCATGTTTTAGATTTTCCTGGCAGTCTCCTGTGATTTAGCCTTGTAAAAAGTTTGGACTGCAGTGTGGCGTCTTTCCTCTGACTGGTAGCTCTGTCTCGCTGCTGTCTATGTGCCTCTATGCCTGATTAGAAGTGCCTTCAGTTAGAAGAGCAGCACACTTGTCTCATTTGTTTCATATACCATCGTGACTCTAAATTTGACTCCTTTCCTTTCATTGATAGGTACCTTTATGTGAATAGCCGGGCTTGGCCATCTGGGTGCGTGATCTCCGACCCCATGTCTCCTCCTCCTATTGCAGAGGAGATAGACCTGCATGTGATCGATCTGAAGAGCCTGAGGGAGGAGAGAAGGAGCCTGCGTGCTCACAGAGCCTTCACGCCTAACGACGAGTGCTTCTTCATCTTCCTCGATGTGAGCAGGGACTTTGTTGCCAGGTGGGTGACCAAAGACCGTCTGCTTTTTCCAAGAATAGATGCAACTTTCACACTTACAGCTCTCACTATTAATATGCCTGCATTTTTCCATTAAGTGGTCATGTACAATAAGGGAAGTGATACTGCAGTGGCGGAAATTTTGTCAATTTCACTGCTTGTTTCGATGTAACATCTAATTTTTCTAGTTTTGAAATAATGTAAACCCGTCGCTTGTGTGAATGACAGAAGCAGCCATCATTACTGGTACAACTCAAGTAATTTATTTGCTCAATGTTACAGAATGTATGTGGGAAAGCATCTGCACTTACTTCAGGATTGGAAGCTAACATTGGCTGGCTACACTTGCTGAAACAATACAGAATACTGAATAGTTTCCACCCCAAAACCAGTTTAAAAATAGAAAGGAACCACTAGTAAAAGTAGCCAAACTGACCCACCACAGATATAGAAGTATATTTGCCTTGTGAGTGGTGTAGATTTCCCTGGGGCAAAGTGTTTCAGTGTCTTGGCAGATTTCCAAAGCAGTTCACAGAAGAACTACCAAAGGCCACTGAAAAATACCCCGAGAATACTGCTCTTTGACACCATAATAATTTGACATTTATTGAGTAGAAATTTAGAGGATCTGTAACCATTTGTAATGACCGTAGTATTACTGTATTACATTTTCTTGGAATGTAAGTGTGAAAGCATAATTGATAAAGGGGAAACAGATTTGCCAGATTACCATGTCCATCTACAGTAAGTGCATTATATGACAGTGGGAATAAGTGCAGCAGTAATTTATGTTGCAGTTTTTGCCTGTCGAGTACCATTGTTTTGTCATTATTTAATTGTATATATATTGTATGCTCCCTACTATGTCATAATGGTCTGGAATCTGGAAAAAAATATTACTCATATCAGCACTAGCATTGTGCAGCTTAGTGAACAATACATGTACGTTTGTACATTTAAAGAATTACTGGTCGCTTTAATTGTTCCTCTTGTCCATACTTTCTTATTCAAAATCTACAGTCCTCTGTGCAAACTTTTTTTAAATTTGAACCTGCTTTAATATTTAGATAGCACTCATAAAAAGGATCTTTTGCACATTGGCATTCTCTCTTAGCCTCATTAAGAAACGAGATCATTCTTTTTATTGACTTAAAAGCAGGTTATGTTTAGAACTGAAACGAAGAGTCGATTAATCAGTCGATTGAAAGCACAGACAGTTACTCAGCAACAGTTTTAAAACTGATTATTTAAAAAAATGCAAAGAATTCACTGGTTCTAGCTTCACAAATTTAAGGATTTGCTGTTTGTCGCTACTGGATGGTAAAGGGCATAATTTGAGTTTGAACTATTGGTCAGACAAAACAGACCTTTTTCACTGGTTTCTATTTTATTTAGATTATGTTATTGTTATTATTAAAGGAGGAAATAATTGGCAGTTTAATCAATAATGAAAATAATGGGTTTGTTGCAGCCCTAGTAATTACAGACTAAAGCAGATGCTTGACAACACTTACCAATAATAATTATTTCACTGTGAAGGCTACACTGACATCTCTCTCCACTCTCCTACCTGCAGCGGAGCAGAGGACAAGCACGGCTACATCTGGGACCGACACTACAACATCTGTCTGGCACGTCTGGCACACGACGACGTGGTGAACTCGGTGGCGTTCAGTCCCGCTGACCAGGAGCTGCTGCTGTCTGCGAGCGATGACTCTACCATTAAGGTTTGGCGCTCACCACACATGATCCGCCTGGCGCAGTCGCCCGCCCGGCCGCCGAAGCCCCGCAGCCTTCTACCATCCTGGCTGAGCCGCAACAAGAACTCAACGTCTTCCAGCAGTGTCAATGGAAAACCATGAGTCAGGTTGGGAAACACTTGGGAGGGAGCGGGGAGAGGAAAGTTTGACCTGTTTCCTCTGTGGTGTGAATATATATGCGTGTATATATATATTTACACACTACACTCCATCTATATGTACAGTGTGGTTACAGTCAGTGGTTTTGCTTGAGCTCATGGTGTTGTGATACACAGACGTGTTCAGTGTCTTCAGCTTACTGGAGACGTGATGTGACTCAGGTTTAGACACAAGAGAGCGCCGTTGCTCCAGCAAAGGACAGATATCACCACAGCCTCCGTTGTGCTGTTCACAAGAGTGACATGAAGTGTTATCACGGATATAGTGTAGAGCTAATCAGTTAATGCACAAGACAGACATCCAAACATGTTCCCCAAGAGATGGTTTCTGTCTGTTTATACCTGTCACGTTGCGTCTGAACAGGCCAGACACAGCACTCCTGGATCTGAGGTGTAGATGTATTTAAATGTACTGCCCAAACGGCGCCTTAAGATCGCTGTTGTCATGTCCTGCTCATCAAAGTGCTGTAACTGAGAGTCATTTCATATGTCTTTTCTTACTAATATAAATATATATCCAATTGATGTCTTGAGTCTAACCACATCCATACACCTTGTTTTCAGAGAATTACAAAAACCCTCTACATTGGTACATTGTGCAAATTGAAACCCAAAAGGGAAGACGGCATTTGGCTGCATTTACTGCAGTCTGCCTTAGTTTTTAAAAACATCCCATCCCATTGTTTTTGTGCCCCAGAAATTACCCATCACTGTCCTATTGAACTTAGAATTATTGAGTAATTGAATCTAGAAGAGTTGGCAGTTGGCGACAGCTGACGTAAAGACTGTGAAGGAAAAAAAATGTTGTTTGTGCAGCGAATTGTTTTTTGGGCCTCTATTCTGTAGAAATGCATTTAAACACCTTTTATTCATCTGTAGCACAAAGCTGCACCCAAGAAAGTCAAGTCTCCAGGACTTTTTAATTTTAAACAAAATTGATTTTCTTTCCGAACAGCGCTTCCCCACTTAAAGTCTAAAATCCCAGTATGGAGCGTGGGGACATACCTGGACATACGGACCTATGTACTGTACTGGAAGCTGCACCTTTATCCTGTTGTTCCTGTCAGCACACATTCATCCTTTTAAAATCAGTCCTGAGATGTATTATTTTCTATTAAATAGAGTGCACAAGCATAGTTAAACTACTTATTTATATACTTTATATCCCCTTCAGGAAACATAGGGATTGTTTTGATCAGTGTGTTGAGGTTTAGGACTATTAATTACATGGCCCAAGTGATTAAAATCTCTCTCTCTCTCTCTATCTATCTATCTATATATATATATATATATATATATATATATATATACATATTCAGATAATTGGCGTTTTTATTCAAGTAGTATTTAATTTGAGCAAGAACAATAAAGAAAAGTTTCCATGTCATGTCAGACAAATGGACAAATGTCACCTGATTCTTTAATTTGGAGATAATGTGTGTGTAGCACACCTTAAAAATACCAGAGGATATCTTAACTAAAATGAATATAATAATTTCAAATGCTTATGCAGACCAAATTCAAGTCATAAAAAATTACAAAGGACAGTAGTTAACAAAACACCAAAAAAAAATTCTGATTTCTCTTTTCAAGCCTGATCAAACACATCTGTGGTTTTGTTTTTGTTTTTTGGGCCCCAACAGTCTTATTGTGTTTGTGTGTACACGGGTTACCCCTTTACTTTTCATCATCCTGTAGTCCTCTTAGAGGTCCGTCAGTTTTATCGCTCTCGGACCGGTCTCAAGTAAAACAAAAACAAAAAGTAATACATGTGTAATAACCCTTAACACTTTGTTTTTCAGTTTTACCAGCGTAAGGTTCAGGTACTTCACCTGGTAGATATTTATGTTTCCTTGGAGATTCCCTGCTGAAGGTGTCTGGTTGTATTTGCATGTCAAGGTTTCAGAGAAATCTGTGTGAGTTATTCACATCATCAGCTGACCCTTGCCACCAATTGAACAATATTTTTCATGTTTTGAAATGTCTGTTAAGTCATGAACTTTCTAACACTTAAACACACTTAAAACTTTCTTTCATTTCATGTCATGTCATTTTTATTGTAGCTCCATATCATGTTCCCTGTCCTCTAATGTTATTTTCATACTCCCCTGAAATAAAAAGCATGCCCTGAAAGGCCAGAAGTCTGCAAAAGTGTCAGATTAATCTTCTTTTATACTTTTGGGTCCCGGTTTTGCGCAAAGGCAGTAATTTTTAAAATGATTTTAATCAGACCTCGCACACCAACATTAATTTGTCTAGTCAAAATGTCTACAGGCCACATGAGAGGATTTGCTTTTGTGATTGTGAAGAAAGAAATATATCCTCAGTGTTTAGACAGAAACTTGCCGCTACCAGTGGTAGGGTTTTTCCCATGTGGCCCTGGTGTCTGCTTTAACCGCACCATGCCATACCACGTCGTCTTGAAAAGAGTTTCATCTACAGCCTCACAACAGGGATTAGCCGTGATAGTGGTTATTTAAAATACTGTTCAGAGAATATCAATGCAACGTAACTAACGTCACTTCACAGCAACTGTTCCATATTGAGTCATTGTCGGGTTTTACTCATTAAGGCGACCGGTTTTCTTTTCTTGAAATACGGTCTATGCGGTGATAATCTGGTGGTGACATCCTCTAAATTTAATTTATGGCTTAAAAGTTAAAATGGTTGTAATGCAATGGTTACCATTTTTAAAAGGTCAGTACACCCAAATCACAAAAACATTTGTGACATTTAAACACAGCAAATGTTTTTATTGTTTTTACATGAGTAACAAATCCTGAGCTTGGTCTTGTGATAATGATGTGAAACTTGAACCTGAACCTCTCGAGGTCTGTGTGAGAAAGAGGTTTGAAACTAATGACTGTGGTTTCAGTCTCACCATAATCTATCCCCGATCTGCATATGCACAGCTTTGGACAAAATGGATGCTTTCAGTTCTGCAAAGCAGGCAGGGAACCCCGGTTGTTGCTTAGTTAAGTTTTGTGGTGACAAGATAATCTGTGCAAACTAATAGCATTTTTTCACTTCCTTGGCTTAAATTGAACTAGACACAGCATTTTAGGATTTCACTTCCATAAAATTAGGGGATCCAACAAAAGTCAAAACTGACGAAACAGAGGCCTGAGACAAGCTTATGTTTAGTCCCTAGCATGAATCAAAATCCAAAAACACCGGATCCTACAGTTGCTATAATGCAAAAGACCTTTTCATTAGACCAACACTGCCTGGTAAGTGCCCACATATTGAAACTCAATACCCCAGTTTGTAATGTAGACTTTGTAGTGTAATCTCCAAGCCACTCAAGATAGTGTATTTTCTTTATAAAACTCCCTTTAGAACGACAAAAGAAACTACACAGCTGTTTTCACATGCTGATGTTTACACATGACATCTAATAACTACACTGACCGTTGTGTATACAATTCCACTTTATATATTTTCTTATTAATATGTTTAGAGACAATGATTGCAGTCAACACACTGTGCAATAACAGGAAGTAAAGGAACAGCACATTATGCCCACATTCGAGACAACAGGCTAACAGCAGCAAAGTACACTGATAACTGGGTTAACTACCAGCTTGACACTTTTTTTGGTGACACAGCGGTTGGTTATTTTCTTCAGCAGCTTGCAGAGGTGACAGTTTCAGTTGCTGCAGGTGGTTGATGAACTGGGTTGTGAAGTTACTCGGTAGCAGAAAGCACCAGAAACCCTCACAGGTCATAGAGACACATAAAATCGCCTACTGTGTCCCACAGGGGAAAGTTATCACATTCACATGTGGCTATTTGAGAACCTTATGATATAAACATATCAGCATGGTGAATGGCAATAAAAAGATATTCCAGTTTTTGGGGTATTTTTGACTTAAGCCATTTGTGACGCTGATCCTCACCTGTTGACATAATGTTGTTTCACATTTACAATAAAGATCATCTGTACTTTAAACTTAGTCTAAACTGTAATGCTGCTGGCTGTGGGTACAAGATGCATCAAATGCCTTGGTGTTAAACTATTCAAAAGTGGATTTATTTTCTGTAGTAGGGCTGCATTTAATGATTTTTTCACTGTAGATGTCCAAAACCCCCAAAGATTTTCATTTTTCTGTCACATTAGACAAAAGGAAGCATCATACCCCCACAACTGAGAAGCCAGAACTAGGAAAATAAACAGACTTGAATGATTAATCAAATTTCAAAATAGTCGCCATTTAATGTTCTGTTGAACAACATGAAACCACTTTATGCAAACCTTTGTTTTAGTATTTGTATTTCTTCATAGCTGTGAAGATTGCACCATGCACTGAATTAAAACAACAGTAACAATTATTCCACATTTTTATTTATTTTTCATCAAAAATGCATTGATTATTTATGCGTTAAAGGTTCAGTGTGTAAGTCATGCGAGACACAATATTGTTGGATTACATGTCTCTCTTGCAGGACAATATTAAATATTGTGCGGTCATATTGATTGGGATTTAAATATATGTATTTACATATATTAATAAAAAGAATCATTTAAAATTAGTAAGGGAGCTGTTATGTTGTTTGTATTATTTGATACAGATATGCCAAACCACACAATGCAAAGCTGTGTATTATAATGATTATGGGCGGTGATGATGCAGTGGATAAGACACATGCCTTTGGAGTGAGAGACCTGGGTTCAATTGCCCACAAGACACTTAACCCATAGGTGCTCCAGAGGCATGCGACCTCTGACATATATAGCAATTGTCGCTTTAGATAAATGAATAAATGTAAATATATATGTATAATGTAAAAAGCTATTTGATACAAATATTTGTATTATCTGTTATTTATAAGATTTCAATCAAATGCAGAGAGGGTCACATTAGGATATCCTTAATGTCACTAAAGCTCTTATTGCTTTATGCACGTCTCCTTACCACCTGCTGTCAGCTTTACATGTTTGTATAGTGATGTAGATACAGTCAGAAGTCTTCAATATACAAGACATTAAGAAAATAACCAATGGCCGAAGGTACATAAAGCACAGGTATACCATGGCAGTGCTGTCTGTCCACTGGCTCTTAAAAGTCAGATGAATTTATTCACTAAACATCTTTGTATATCATGTCATAATGTGACCCTCAAAAACATCTTGATGATCTTACTGTATAGTGTACATATGATATAATAATATCATAGTCACATATTATATTACAATATAGATAATCATATAGTTATATTTTTATTGTTTATTTATGTATTCTATTTATTTATATATTTATTATGTTTTCCTTTAAGTTTTTTTTTTTGGGGCTAACTTCCACAGTCTACACCCTATAAGCCTGTGAGATCCACAATGGCTTTAATGAAAATTGTATCATCTCTCAGATAGGGGCTCTTGCCAGCCAGTTTAGCCAGTGGACAGAACAGCGGGCAGCCACTGGCGATGTTCATCTCACTGATTGGTCGCTGAAAGGAAGTGGAGGTGACGTCAGGGCGAAAAGCATCAATAATGTGCTCCCTGTTGTTCTGATCCAAGAGCATTAGAGTCACCTGGGGAAAGAGACGCAGAGAGGGACACCAGTTTGTTTTGTGCTATTTATCGTGGCTATTGTGGCTTAAAATGGGTGTGGAAAGATCATTTACATGTGTTCCTACCTTCTGACTGAATGGCCATTTGAGCAGCGCATCGCACTTGCCCCTCATGACAACAAAGAACAGTGAAAGGTGTGTTCCTCGACCTGTCCCATCGCCGTTCAAATACAGACGCAGACACATTTTGTATCCGTACTTGCTGGAGTAAAACGCTGAGGAAAAAAAAAAAGGAGGAAGCCAGAGTGTAAACAGAGCCTAGAAATGGTCATGTGAGAATAGGAGTTACATTCCCTGAAGGACAACAAGGGTGTAGTGATGTGGAATTTCCCCCGACAACATGCCAAGAGCCATGATCACACATCTTGCTGACTCAAATTCAAAAATAACCTTTCAGCTTGAACATAAGATAAATCACGTGCAAAAATACCCTTTGAAATGCATGATAGTTGGTAATTATGTCTTTCATCTCACCTGGAGAGAACATTGCAGGTGTTCGGCCGGCCACAGCGTCCTGTCTGCGGCGTGAGAATTCAGTGATTCTCCAGACAGAGATCCCATCGTACGTGCAGAACTGGAGTTCACGCACCAGCTGTTCTGTTTCAGAGAGCTGCAAGTCTCTCATGGTGAGCGTCCGCTCTAGCTGGCGCACTTTATTGGAGAGGTTTTCAATTTTTTCCTGGTCTAAACGATGTTGATGTGAGAAAGCCTCCAGCGTAACTGAACTGCGCTCCACCTCTCGGTTCAGAACGCACACAATGTTTTCTAAAGCGTTAACCTGGTAAAAAAAAACAACAACAAATACATTTAGATCCTCATTCAAAACTTATAAACATTAACAAAGAGCGCTCAACCCATGGAGACTCACCTTTTTTTCCAAGTCCACGTTCTGCACGGAGGCTGCAGCTCCAGAGCCGATAGTGACTCCCTCCTCAGGAGCCCTGTACAGGCCCAGACCAGAGTCCTCCTGCCACTCCCCAGGACCAGCACTGTCAGCACACGGCCGAGCCATGGACAATACCATGGACAGCAGCAGACGCAAGTGCTCCAAGGTGTTGCTGTGCTCATGGTCACTGAGTTTCCCGTTCTCTATCTGAGTAACACAACACAGCTCATTTAGCTTACTACTGTAATGAGGGCTGACCTGATAACTGCAAGAGAAAATGTCTGTCATGTTCCAACAATTGTTGATTGACAACAACATAAAATAATATTTGTCATGTTGCCTGACTAGCCATTGAATTTGGGCTCTTAATTGCCAAAAAGTAGTACAGTTTTCATACTGTATGTTATTAAATTGGCCAAGAGCCAGAAATTGGCATTTAGAGTGGCTGTTTTCACCCAAAAAAAAACAGCGGGGGCATGACGCAGGGGGCAAAGTACCCGGATGTGCTGCTCTCATCTATAAGTTCTTGGTGCATTGAAGCATGTCAAATCATTTTCCAACTGACTGAGTTAAAAACAGCCCAGAGACAAAACCTTCATGTGAAATAACCAAAGCAGTTTTGGCGGAAAAGGATGTGTTCATATGTGACCCTCGGCAATCATGGTAAAAAGCTAAATGAGAAAAAATGGTTTCAGCTGCCCAGAGATTTGTTAATCAACGAAGTGTGACCAAGATGTGTACTGAGCGGGACATTTCACAGCTGGAAAATAAACCTGTCAACTTGTCAACCTTCCTTTAAAATCCCTTAAAAACAAGTTATCTTCCATCATTTTATTTTCATCAATATTTTTGTCAACCTGCTATAAGAAAAAGAAATAATAACACAATAAAAGTTTTACATTTGATTAGAATAATGTACGTACCACAGACTTACAGCCCACTTCATTGAATGGACAGGCACTCTTTGACTTGGAGCAGGATTTGCTGTGGTCATTGAACTGAAGGTTTGGACAAAAAAAAAAAAAGAGTTAGCAGACCAGCTTTAACAAACGAGAAGTGAAAGTGGAGGATTCTTAGGCAGAAAGAAACTGTGGTTAAAGGGATTTCTAAAGTACCATTTCATAATAAATAAAAGTTTCACTTTCCAGATGATCAATATGTAGAACTGTTCTGTCTGCTGTTTTTTATCATTAGCATGCATTTTGGGCTATTCTAAGACACGTTTGGTTGCTGTAAATGCTATATTCAGTATATATTCTATATTTAGGTTCTGTATAAAGAAGCTACCTGATTTCTTTTAGAATTTTATTTTAACACACATTAAAACTAAGTTTTCCATATACTAAGTTTTAGTTTATGGAAAATTAAAGGGTAATTTGAGAAACAGCTCAAACCTTTTCTCTTGGGATCTTCTTCTTGCCACAGTCCTTGCATTGTAAGGGAAACTTCAGACAGATCTCATCATGGGCCTAATAATAAAAATAAAATCACAAAGGATTAGGATAATGTTATTTTGGGTCCATTTATCCTGATGCAGCCAGCTGCTGCTTTACACTAAGTAACCTCCATCTCTCACCTTGATCTCTTTAAAGTTAAAGGTCACTTTGCAGTATTTGCAGTTGAGTGTTCTCGCTTCACATTCTCTCTCATTATGTCTGTCCTTCTCCGTACGAAGGATTAAGGTTTGGCAGGCTTCGCACTGTACGCGCTCAAATTCGCAGCGACCTTCATGCTGAGCCTAAAAACGGAGAACAGATCAATTATTATCACCATATTGTAACTGCCTGCTCCTCTCCTGCAGAGCAGATGTGGCTGGTTTAATTTGTTCTTTTTTTAATCAAATGAAAGAAAGACAGCTTTATGGTTTTACAGTATATCTGTGTGCACATATTAAACTACACGGTCAAAACGGGTCATAAAAATGCTTCTGACCTTTTGTCCGTTTTTATATAAAAGATGATACGCCCTTGTTACTCATTGTCAAAACAAATGTTCTACACAAGTGTTGTAACTGCCAGACACACCCGTACATGTGATAAAGTGTGGTACAGCATGTACTGACAGTTGAAAACTGGAAAAACAAGCTGTTTAATCATGCATGTGATTATGTCCAGTGCATAAAAAACTGATGAAAGGTAACAACACAGTGCACTTCATAAGTAATTATAACTAACTGTCAATGTAATTATGATGTTTACAGTCAGAGACTCACAATTTAATTACTTGGACTATATTATTGCTAAAACACAAATGATGAACTACAGTAGTGAGATGAAAAGAGCTTTTTCAAACATCTGGCATGTTATTAGAAGATGAGGAAATCAAAGTACAAAAACAGAAGCACAGAAATAAAAAGTAGAAGTACAATAAATTAAGTAATGAAAAAAAGGATGTTTTAGATTTAAAGTGGCAAGGTGTCCGAGAATTTTATAAAAATAGCCAATATTTTTGAAAAATACCGGGAAACGAAAGGGGCGGAGCTCGATGAGGTGGAGTTTATGGACCGGGAAGTTATTCTCTTCCACTATGACTACCAACAGCACGCATGGAGCTACAGACCCAGAACAACAGGTAGGCTAGCCCGTTTTTCGCTTTGAGTGCTTTTCACACATGCGTTGCCGGCAAATCTCGAACCGAAAAACCAAAATGAATCATCTTAAACAGCTTTCCAGTCAAATCCCTGTATTCAGCAAACCACTCAGGCACCAGTAATTTTTTTCAGCTTCGTAAGACTTAGTTTTGGGTGTGTATGGCTAGCTAACGGCAGCGCGGCTCTTTCCAGACAACAGTGACTAAGAAAGCAGCCCACAATGTTTCACACAAACATGTGGGTGTTAACACACAGCATAGCAATCATTTATTGAGCGGTGCAATAAAACAGTGAGATATCCAGTCAGAGCCACATTTGCAAACCATGCAAAATAATCTTCAGCATCAGCCCGATGTTCTCATTTTATTTGTTTCCTGCCATCACATCATTTTTAAATTTCCTGTCTATCTACATAAGCAAAACCACAAACAACACTACAAACATCCTTTGCATGGATTATCAGGAAGTACATAAAAAAAACACAAAGTAACTCATGCCACACAGATATATTTACAGTAAAAATAAAAATAGTGGACCGATGGTGCTTATTCAAACGCAAGAACACAAACAGCTTTTATGGTTGTGATGGGGCTTTTTTGTGATTATCCAAAACACAGTCTGTCTGAAGGATGTAGTTCAATGTCTAATCCTGTTCCTGTTTTAGGTCTTAAAAGTAAGTGTAAATTCAGAAGTTCCCTTGTGAACTCAATCAGGCAGTTCCTTTATCATGTAATGGTCAACTAGCCCTCCAACGGCAGTCATGCTAATCTCGGGTTAAATGTCCTTTTATGTCCTGGTACTTTCCCCACTGAGTTGTTGTTGTTAGCTGTGCTGGTAACATAGGGACTTTCCAGGCAGTGTGTTAAGTTTCACTTCCTGTTTCTCTGCAGCATGCAACACGACCACGTTCTTCAGACATTATGTTAGCTGAAGGCTTGAGGGGGAAAAAAATAGAGCTGGGAATGCTGGATATGCCACAGGGTATGCTCTGTGCAGTTACTGATGGTTAAGAAATGTAAAAAAAATACTGACAGCACTGGTTTGGGCAGAGTAAACTGACACTTGTACATGGTTATGGAGCAGGCAGGGACAAACACTCAAAGTAGAAAGCAGCTTAGTAAACTTTGTACTTCACCTCATACTCTTTTATTGAGCCTGTCCAGTCGCAGCCCTGGTTCAAACACCTGGCAGGCAGGCTTGCTATTTCTCGACCGGCGGCATTGTCTGGAAATGCCTGGTGGGTGAGCAAAGAACAGACTTCAGTGATCTCACAAAGCCACTAATTGTAATAGAAAACAGACATTAAAGGTTGCATTGTGTGAGGTTGTGGTGAAGGAAACTCCAGTCAGACTGTAGTCATATATTCTATCCTTTCGAACAGAATGGGGTTGAGGGACATTGACTGCAAGCTGCTTACTTCATAACTTACCTCATTGCTATTTAAAATGGAAATGGGTTCCTCATATATCTCCTCTTGGCGGCAGGCTTCACACGGCTTTGGCCCAGAACTGACAAACAAAACAAATTTGTGACTTAATAGTAAAAAAAAAAAAAAAAAAAAAAAAAAAAAGAAATTCCACATGGCAGGCACTAACAGTCAGGAAATATTTCCTGCTGATCCAATACAGGAACAGGTTTTGATGACTATGGACCATAGTGGCAGATGAATCATTAATGAATGTAACAGCAGTGAAAGAAGCTTGTTGCGCTGATATACAAATGCTGCAATTTACAACCTGGATAAGTTTTGATACATTGATGAGAAAAATGTATTAGTTTTTGCAAGGTGGGGAACAAATATATGAATAACAGACAAACAAATAAAATACATGTGACATAATTATAACATGGTGAATTCTCATATGTAGGTAATTTCAAAACATCAATTTCTTATGTGGTTTTGTGCAAGTTCACTACTACAGCTGCGATTGGTCAATTAATCAATAAGTTGTCAACTATTAAATTAATCGGCTATTTTGACTATTTTGATAATCGATTAATCACTTTGAGTCTTTTTTTTTTTTTTAAAGAATGTCTAGATTCTCTGATTTCCCCTTCTGAATTGTGAACATTTTCTCGTTTCTTTACTCCTCTATGACAGTAAACTGAATATATTTGGGTTGTGGAAAAAAGACATTGGTTTTCCAACCATGTACATGTGAAACTTAACAAGTGCTTGTGTGAATGTTGGAACATTAATAAAAATGAGACTTAAGTGCATACATGGTATCTAAGCTTGGTTTAATTTTTTTGCTGTATTTGCTTTTATATATTAGTTGTTAAAATGATTTTTATTTCCAGTATTGTCACCTTTATGTTTAATGATACTGTCAAAGTATGATAGGAAAAAGAAGTGGAAAAGAAAAAAACTATGGACACCTTAAGAATGAGTCAGCATGATGGGTCCTTGTGATTCACTGACATCAGTATTACAGTCCAGTCAAGTGAGGGATGAGTCTGCACAATAATTTATATTGGGTGCAAAAAAAATCCCCAGAGGCAGGCAGAGATAAGATACACAAGATGTGCTGAAGCAGGTCCGGTAAGAGGGTAAGCATTAGGAAAGAGGGGATTTGCATTTCACAGAGTTGTAGTTGGTCTGAGGACCTCCAGTCTACCTGGTGAGCTGCTTGAAGCAGTGTACACAGAAGCGGTGGCCGCACTGAGCCTGCACAGGCTTCCTCAGCACCTGGAGACACTGCTGACATTTGTATTTATTCTCCATGGGCACTGACAGCACACTGAGGGGGATTCCTGGTAAAGAGTTGGGACAGTCCAACGAGATTCGGGCCATTCTTCTCCATCAATCTGGTGCTATAACCTGTGAGTGAAAAAAGACAACATGTAAATCACCATGTTTAGAGTTCCACCCGGTAATTGCTTACTAAATATTTCCAGTATAACTGACACCAATTAGAAGTGTCAGCATATGTTACATTCAGTAGCTGAACTTAAAGTGCAATATTAGCATCAACACAGCCAGACACAATGGTCATGGTACCACATATATGCAAATAACACATTATTTTGCATGTAATGCAAAAAAAGATGTAAAACCATTGGGGCTACAATGGAACCTGTGTGCAAATAAAATACAAATGGCTAGCCTTCACAAAAGTCTTGCCTTATCAACGAAACCTACATGAGATGCCTGCAAGTAAGATAGATCATTATCTATTAGCGAGATACTGAACTGTGTGAAAACAGACAAACTGATGACGGAATCTTCACAACAGATCACAAGTGGCACAGTTCATGCTAAAACATAAAACCGCTGGTTACAGCACCGCCATGTGTTCGATCTGTCGATGTGTTTTTCTTGAGTAACGACAGCGATCTAAAAAAACGTACAGTTTTCCAAACGCTGTTGCTTGGGGACCGCGGTATCCAGCTATGTTTCATGGAAAGGACAATGGTCTCAAGCTACATGCTACATTTGCACTTACTTAGGTGTGCCATTCACTACTCAAAAGATGGGTTTTATTAAACAGAAACTACATAAGGCTAATAATCGTGCTTGAGCTGCCATCTAGTGGTCGCTGTATGTTCTGCCCAAGACGTGGAGTACAACGCAATGCACAATGAATCAAGTCTGCTGTTGTCACAGTACTGATAACAATGACCTTTATTTGTATAGTATCTGTGCAAATGCAACGGTTAAAGCATAGAATGTATAAAAGGGGTTTAGGTCATTTAATTAATTGAATATTCCTTGCTTTGGGGCCATCCGGTGGAAGTATCAAGAAACACTGTGGCAATATGAAGACAGTGAACTTTTTTTACTCGTCAATACATCATGGATTAAATGATATCCCAGGAAACCGCAGGTTTATCCCTTCTAGGAGGTGCAAGGAGGAACTTTTGTATCAAGTCTTTTACGGTAGCAAGGGCACTGTTACGCTGCAGGTAGAACGTGTCTGAAAGTTTCACAACCAGTGCAAAAGTCTACTCTGTTGTCTATTGCACCAAGTATGTCCCACAACAATCAGTATATCACAGCAGGACTTTCTGCCTCTGTGTCACACTTTAAAAGCTATGAACTACGACAAGGTTTAGAACACACTTGGCCAGTTATGCGTGTTCACCCCTTATCAGCCTAATTTCCTTATCAACAGTTTGGCCAGAAACACTGCCGCAAGGGACTGAACCTAAATTTTTGCAACAGTAAATGTACCAATGATAGTCACATCATAGTGGTATGGTAGACCTACTTTTATACTGTACATTTTGACCTTCACACCTTAGCAAATTTTCATGCTGTAAAGTTATTTATTTTTAAATTTTTTTTTACTTTTTAGAAATGTATGTTCTATGAATGTTTACTCTTATCTTATCTTAGTGGTACGTCATTTATAGAAAAACCCCTTATGGGAAAATGAGTGTGGGCTGTTTTCCTCATAAACAAGCAGATGTCATCATTTACTGACATATTCCCACAAACCCACAGCAAACACTCCATTGGTAAATATGCACACAGCTGTTTGTTCTCTGTCATGGTTCCTAACTGGGTTTAGTTTTACACACAGCTGCAGAAAATGGTATACTATGTGTTTGTATACAAGTGTAGTATGCCACCATATTAAAGGTCTCTGGAAACTGTAGATTTGTATGTCATGACTATCTATCTTTGAAATTATTCTTCTTATCTAAGGGCTAAAGGTTGTATGATAATATGTAGTTTATCTGGTTTGAACTCTATACACAGTGTGTAAGCCAAAAAGCTTTGAGCAGTGTTATCTCCATGTATTCATTTCCTTGAGTCAAAGCATATCTATAAAGAACTCACCCATGAGTTTTTTAATATTCACTGTATATTGAAATGCCACTGACAAAAACACACAGGAAGAAGTTAATTTCAGCCTTCTCCTAAAATGTGGTAGTGGTAAGGCTGTGTCTTTGCACTAGGTGGAGATAAATACCATATTTTGGTATAATGCTGCCTGTAATAGGCTTACTCAATGTGATTCACTGGTTACGAGAGCTTTAGTGGACTTTTTGTTGACTAGAAGCTAGGAAATATCTGAATCCGCTTTTTGTTGAACTCCCTTCTTAGCGCCAGAAAATCAGGTCGAAGTCATGTAGGGAAGTGGGATTAAATGTTCTTGTTAGACCAAAACTTAAAACAGATAAATGAAACCAAGCAAACTAAAAAGGTCACTGTGCCCCACAACTTCATTTCAGTAACAGACCTCACAAGCACATCCCTCACATCTTGTTTATAATGATCTTTTCAGAATGAATTATGATGTAAATCTCATGATCATAAGACTAATAGCTAGATCACTTGAATAAGTTCTCATGCCTATCATGAGACTTACATTTTCCCAAGAGAACATATGACCAGTAATGTGTTAGCAGCCTTTAGTCATAACAGAAATCATTCAAGCTACAAACAATACAACATTCATACTCCTGGCATCTTTTCTTCCATTTTCATTCAATAAAAATTTAAAAGCAGTTGTGCTAAGATAAGGTTATTAGCTTAACCAAAACTTTTAAGATTACAAAGTATTTTAACTGTATTCACCACATAATATTTTGGAAAACACTTAACTATTACTGACATTTTGTTATCCTTCTATCAGGAGGATATAATGTGGATGCATAATTTTTGTATGAGTCTGTCAAACATTTTAAATACTCTAAATAAACATGTTTTTAATTTCAATGTGAAGTCACATTACATGGAGAGTGAAACAGAATTATTGGTTATGATGAACTGAATTCTCTAGAATAATGATTAGTAATTATTCTGTTGCCTAACTCTAACCTAGATTACTTAATATCAACCTCAAGACAAACCCAGTTTAAGGCGGGAAGTGTCATATTTCACTTCTTAGAAAAGACCCAACCATGCTCATCATAGGATGTCACACATGTTTAAATTCTCTGAATCCCTATCTGACAAGTGGCATTTAAGTGACATGATGGCTAGCCTAATATTTCTACCCTGTTACACCATACAGTAGTAAAACTATGTTGTTTCACAATTATACACATTGTCTTTGTCCAAACCTGTCCAACTGCAACACAAAGGGTAATGTTATACTATTCAATAAATAAGTCATTTACCACTGTTCGTAACATGAGCAGCCATGCAGGGAACAATGAGCCAAGCCATAAAAGTACACTCAAGCTGTTTAGTTTATGCAACCATAGAAACCTTGAAAATGTATCAATTAAAAATGCAGTGAAAACAATCATTAAATCAGCCAATCTCACTTGCTGCTTTTCTTTGTCACACTCCACCAGTCCTGAAAAGACTAATAAACACACCAGAATCTTTGTACACTTTAGCTGAAAATGTCAGAAACAAGAGTTTAAGCAACATGAAAGTAGTGAAGCACTAAGCACAAACATAAATTGAAGACTGAGCTGTGATAAAAACAAAATGACCTTGGTTATTGAACTGTGAACATTACATTCATCTGGCCTTCTAAGTTACAGTTGTGGAAACTTGAACAATCATGTCTTTGGGAGAAGTATCACCAACACCAAGAGCTGCATTCTCAATCAAAACAGACATAAAGTACAACCACAGACAAACAGCATTTCCTGACTGCTTTATAAAGCTAGTTGCAGCAGAAATAAACAACCCCTGCTCTGTATGCTCCCTCTAGGCACCCTTATCCGTTCACCATCATTCTTGCTCAATATTTGTCTTTCACTCCAACCAAGGGTTTCTAGACTAGGTCTGAACCTCGTTACTGTACTGAAACCATACCAGGACATTTTACTCACCGTGCTTGAAAAGACTGCCTGTTTGAAGACAAACTAACCGAGTATTATATGCTACACCCACTCGCACACGTCAGCAAGGCAGCTGTTTGTGCTTATAAGAACAGCTGCCACGGTCAGTTTGTCTGAGTCTAACGTTAGTCGTACAGTTATCTTTACTTCTGTTTGTATTATTGCTATCGGGGTAAAAAAAAAGCAATGGAGTAACCTAGCATTAAACTTTACTTCTTGGTTTTTATGAGTAATGTTTGCTACACAACTTTTAGTAGTTAACGTTAGCTGTTCGTGTTAGGCACTGGTTTGTAACCCTTTTACTATGGGTTTAGCTTGACTAATATACACAGTTAGCGAACTGCTAAGCTAGATATCTGGCAAGCAGAAACACCAGCTCAGCTAACTAACCTTGGCGTCGTGTCTCTGCCGACAACCCGAAAACGAAACTATTTGCCCGCTTTCGCACGAGAAGGACAACTTAACCTTTAGCTGTATTTACAATTTTACTGCTACATGCGTTCATTTTAAGCAGGTAAGACAGCTACGTAGAGCGGATTGAGTCATTTTCTCTCTTAAGTTTCAACTGAACAACCCCGCCCCTTCACAAGGGCTGCCCCGGAGTAGAAAGCTGGTGAACTTGACTCATGCGCAGTAGCGTTTCACAATGTGGCTGTTCATAGGTAAACCTTTCCAACGCCAATGCGTTTTGATCTCCAAAGGTATGACTTGGTGTCGTGTGCGTTATTTGACAAAGCGAAAAGATACCACTACTTTTTAAATACATGTAGCTAGGTTGAATGCAAGATTAATTTAACAGTTTAATGTGGAAATTAATGAATGCCGAAGCCTAACGTGAGCTACTAGAGAGGGCAAAGTAACACGAACCTCAGCTAACGTTATATCACCTATGTAACGTTAGCTAGCTTAATTTAGTCAGCTAGAATCACAAATATCGGTAATGAGGTTGTAGCTTACCTTATATCAACAATTAACGTTAGCTAGTCAGATATGATTGTTGTTTCCAGGACAAGCTGTATGAAAGTTAGTTGTTTTGCCATAAAATCTTACAAATGACATATCGCCTTCAGATTCATTGTAACCTCTTTTTCTGAAACATGAGCACACTCTGATTCAGTCGTGGTTCCGTGACATGTGCTGTTTTGTATACTAACGTTACACCTGCATCAGTAAATTGCTGACTTCTATAGAGCACATCAAAGGTTTTCCCTTGATATGAATCGTTATCAATAAAACAATTATATCTCTTGCATTAGTAGATTGTCTTGGTCCAGTTGTATAAAAGTTCCTAATGTTGTTCCTCCTTTGTGTCAGCTGTATGTCTCCACCGGCTGCACTGTAGTAGCACTCAGTTCACAGACGCCTGCTATGATGGGCTGTATCCTGGACATATCCACACCACCCCCATCCAGAAAGCGCTGCTGGCTCTTGGGTCAGGTGTTGCTGCACTACAAAACCCCTACAGACATGGTGAGACTGGAACATAAGCATGGAGCGCAGGCTGCATTGTCTGTTGTTTGTGCTTTCTTTTTTCCATCTCCTTTTCATCAAACATGTCTTCTCATGGGGCGTCTGCTAGCCCAGTATTTATTTCATACCCTATAACTGCAACGCATTGGTTTGACTCCGGCTGGGTTTGTTGCATGTCAACCCCAACTTGTTCCCTGCCTTTCCTGTCTGTAGTTCTCCTACCCAAATAAGGCGAAATGCTTAAAAAAGCCTTCCCAGTTCAGTTCGTAACAACTTATTGTCAGATATGGTGATAGTGCACATGATAATGGTGCAATTGATTGCGGTGCAATTAAAATCCCCTAATGTTCCAAACTTTGGAAATTCATTAAATACCATTTGTACCTGTTAACATGCTTTCATACATGCAGCTTAGTAGATGTCCATTACTCTGGTAAAACTAATTAAACTATTCATATCTTCTAAACATTCTTCAAATAAAAACAAACAAAAAGTCTTGTCACAATGTTCATTTATTTTTTCTGAGCTTTCAACTTTACTAGCAGATGGATTTCGCAGATGAAGGCCGCAAAATGTGTCTTAAAGTTCTGGAGAAAAAACAAACAAACAAGTAAGTGAACATTGTGATAAGAACATTTTGTCAAACAGCTGTTTTCAAGGTCAAGAATGAACCTTAAAGCTCAACTCAACAAATTTGCTTTACAACTTTTAGGAATAAATTGTGTCAAATTTTATCTCTCTGCCAATAAATTCTAATTGAATGCTGAAATGCATCCTTCATGAATAAAATTACAAGACATAGACTTGGCTGTGTCATTGCTATTTTGGGCAATACTTTTATAAATATTTTATTACACAAACATGTTTATAACAGATTTTGTTTTTATAGATTTTCACCAAATAAAGAACAAAATAGCACAGAACAGAAAAGGATGCAAGGGACATATTTTGTTGCTGCTTTACAGCATTCATCTATCTGGTAGCCTTACAAAAAGTATGACGATTAAACCTAATGTGATCCAGTCTGCAACTGATACTTGTGTCACAACAAGCCTTTGTTTCCAAAGGTTCATATTATAGGAACTTGAAAGAGTGCTTCATCATGTGTATACTTTTTCAGTAAAATGAAACCTTTTCTTGTGTACATTTCAAGTACTGTTCTCAAGCTTTTAATCTCTGGAGAACACTGTTACTGTATATATTTCAAAAATGCCTTGGAAACAGTATTGAGAATAAATAACCTGAAACTTTCAAAGAGGAAGAGAGCCCTAACACCTGTCTCATGACATATAGTTTAGAGACTCCAGGTGTCTTGGGGTGACTCCTGGCTTCAAGTCCTTATCTTCGGAGGATCTCCAAACATGCTGGATTCTTTTTATAACAACAGTAACATAATTTAATAACATCTGACCCTTCCTGCTAGACTTGGGCAATATCAAGGTGTAACGGAATTCCAGAATATGTAAAAATCCCAAAGTATTATTTAAAATGGCGTCAAACACAGAGAGACTCCCCTTTCTGGTGAATTGATCATATTGGGTTTTTATTTTCTGTGCGTTCAGTTCAGTTTTGAGTCCGTTCAAATGATGCTCTGTGCTTTGACTCATAACCTTCATGGCGCTTCACACTGTTGCTTTTAATAATCGCCACAGTCCACATGTGGGAAGAATGAACAGATAAGAGAGTCTGTTCATTCTTGATTACAAGCTCTGTTTTCCATGTCTACTTTTCTCTTTTTAGACCACAGTGTGTTAAATTACTGTCTCTCATCTTCAGTTTACTGTCTTCTCATGTGCAGTTTTGAGTGGCTGAGTAGGATTATTCTGGGCCTCTAAACCATTACTTGAAAATCTGTGGGGGTTAACATAGAAACACTCCACCATACTGCAATGACATCTATTACCAGCATATTGCTTTTACATAAAAACTAAAAAATGCCTACGCCTACTTCCTGCCGGGAAAACACCCAGGCCATTCCAGCTCAACTCCCAGTTTTTAATACAGGATTTCTGCTAAACTGAGATAACTTTTATGGCAGACATTTTCTCAGGCTTAAAATATCACCTATAGAAACCACTGAGCAACTGTTTTCACTGGCTCATTAAGATTCCTGTGATGAGTAAACTGACTGGGGAGTGCCCCTTTAAATCAAGTGTCTAGGTGAATAAAAGCTTTTTTTACGCACTCTGTTTTAATACAAACTGCACACATTTGATAACCCACAAAATGAGAATCTTTAAGTAGAAAAAAGTAATTTGGGGCAATCAAATATTAGATAGTAGGTTAGGAAGCAGCATCTTAGAAAATCTCCTTATAATACATGTATTATAATACATAATACCATTTAACTCTCCCTACAGACATGGTTGCAGTGCTCGGAGAGACTACGGGACACTTAGCATTGATAAAGCTCAGGGACAGGATGAGAAACGATCCCGAAGGCTACTCTGTACTAACGTGAGTCACTGTTCAATAACTTGATGATTGTCGTGAAATTAGATTTAGTTTCACTCGTTATTGACTGATTTTTGCAGTGAAAGGCCCAGAATCCGCCTGTCTACACTTGATTTGAGCAAGATGGCGTCAATGCCTGACGGCTCTTTTGGGAGAGAATACTTCCGTTTTCTGGAGGACAATGTGAGTGTTCTCTGACATGCTGTAAAACTCCCTACAAAGAGATCTTATACTTGTTTGACATTTATTAACACTGAGTTTATCAAGATAAACGCATGCCCTCAGAATTCCCTCCTTTTTACGTTTCTCTTTCCTATTCACTCATGCATTCACTTTCCTGTTCTGTCAGCGTGTGACCCCCGACTCAAGGGCAGAAGTGAAGTTTGTGGACAATGAGGAGCTAGCTTACGTCATGCAGAGATACAGAGAGGTCCATGATTTGCTGCATACCTTGCTGGGCATGCCCACCAACATGTTGGGTGAGTCAGGCCATTCTGAAAATGCTACCCAGATAAGATATTAGACATTACTCTTCAGACCAGGGCCATAGCCGTGATTGTAGATAAGAGTTCTTGCCCCACTAGGAGAGTTTTGGGAATGCCCTCTGAGAAAATTTGCTTCAATAGTAGTAACTAGTAACTATAGTGTATATATATATCCATGCTTTTGGAGAGTAACAGTAATCAGTGGGCACATCAGCGAACACATAGATGAAAATTGGTCTGGATCTTTCAGGTTTTCCCTTAAAAGTTCATCCAAACAATAAGCCATAGCCTAAAAGTTACACATGGCATGACAGTGACAAATGTGTGCATAAAATATAGTAAAACAAAGGCCTAGCTTAATGAAGATATATGACTGTTACGGCCATGACCCCTGAACCCATCATATAAATGCAAGAAAAAAAAGAAAAGTTAGAATTTATTTAAATAATTAAATGAGTGTAAGTGCAGTGCAGGAACACTGCTTCCTGTAGCCTACTGCCCAGTTTGTAATTTGGTTTTACTTTTAGGTGTGGGGCAGCCAGACAGGGTCAAAAATAATTCATTTTAATTTTGGTGGTTGCTACAACTATATATATATATATATATATATATATATATATATATATATATACTTGGAAAATTACTGTTTAATAGTGCAATGAGTTACTGATGTGGCCAAGTCTTTATTGTGTGGATGGCAGACAAAACCAGATGAAGGACACATCTCGAGCCACATGTTTGACTGTTGACAGAACAATGAAATTCTCACCAGAACTTCATTGTGTCCCCCTACATTTTCCTTTCCAGCTGCCATTTCCTGTTTTTCAAATGTTTCTAGGAATTCTTGATCGGAGCTTTCTGTTTGACAACAGACAAGTGGATTGATTCTGTATCACAATAAACTGGGCCAAAACGTTATGTTGCGGAGGAAAAGTAATGTTTTACAAAAGGGTTTCACCACAGTAGTTGATTTCGACACTGTTAACTGACTTTTGGTTTTCTCTTCTCCTTTCTTCTTTAATAATCTGGATATTTCTTTTTTTCCCCTGTCCCTTCCTGCTGCTTACAGGCGAGGTGGCAGTGAAGTGGTTCGAAGCTGCTCAAACTGGGCTTCCCATGTGTGCTCTTGGAGCTGTGTTGGGACCACTCCGGCTGAATGCCAGGTACAACACCTTTGCTTTTACCAGAGTTTGAACTACAGCTCAATACTGGGCCAGCAGGGCTCTGAGTGAGCTCTGTAGCACTACGATCGAAAGTCGAGGTAGTTAGAATTTCAGTGAGTCAATAAAATCTTTCATACACTCATAGCTCATTCATAGCATGGTCCCATGTTTCTGTAAACTCACAGCAACGAACCGAGCTGAGTCATTGGGGTTGGGCTGCAATTTTCAGTAGTGATTCATCTGCAGAAAAGGGATGGACGATTGTCTCTATTTTCATATCTGATCGCGGCTACTTGAGATTACCGATTGGTGATCTGACTGCCAGGGTACGGTGTTACATTGCAGCAAGTCAGTGAAATGCAAGCATGGAAAAAACAGGCTAATTAGCTTTAAGAGAAACCACCAGAAACATCTGTAAAGTTAAATGCACAATGCAGTGTTTCCCACAGAATTACTGCATAACTGTGGTGCTGCCTGGGCGGGGGACAAGGAGGGTGCAGTCGATATCAGCTATGTACAGTGTATCAACCTCGACAACCCAGATGTATTCTAACGTTAACATATCCGTCTCTTACATTGATGCGTTGTATTAAGAAAATAGATTTCCATTTCCCTAAGCCCAAACTGACATACCCAGATGTCATCTTTTATCTCAACAACAAATCCAAACAAGATTCAGTTTGATATAATAGAGAAGTAAGGAAACCAGCAATTATTTTGGAAACTGGAAGTCTTTGCAATTTTGCTCAAAAAATTATTTAAACAAGAGTTGATTTAAACCCAAGTGTGAGGCTGGCCCCCCCAGGGTGGCTCTAAACGTTTCAGGGGAGACAGTGAATGGAACAACTGTCAGCTAAGCAATTAATCAGCTAATCATTTCAGTTATGCATTGCAGTCTTTAGTGTCCCGAATTTGGCTTCTTAGGCTACATAGCTCTACAAGGTGGCTTTTACCCTGTACATAACAAATGTAAACATTTAAAAGCATTAGCCCATCTCGGATGACAGTGTGGCCTGGTAAATTCTAGATCATTAAGAAATGATTAACATATTGTAAACAGTGTTTATGCTGTTGTCCAGCTCTGTAGTACCACAGAGGCGTAAGAGAAAACACTCCTGGTAACTGCCGTCAATTTAATCATTAATCCTTCCTCATTCAATAAACATGAACTTCCATGTTTTGGGGGAACTGGGCTATGGCTTGTTTATTAGAAATAAACAAGATTTATTGTATCATGCTGAAATGTTTCTTCCTTTTATCACCTTCCAGCCGTTTACAGTTGCTGTTCACTTCCTTGGGTCCTTGGGCTCTGCAGAACGGTCAGCGGTCTCGTTGTATCCTCAGCATCTTCTACGAGAGACGATGGGAGCAGAGCCTTGAAGACCTCCGACAGGAGCTCAACATAGAGCTGCCTCCTGTCATACTCAATGCCACCAAGAAGAGGCGCAACTGAAAAACGTTTAATGACAAACGGACGAACCAGAAATATTTGATGTGCTTTACTGGGGAAGTTCTTAATGAGAAGGAACTACTGAGGAAATGGGGAAGTTGCATACTTGGCAAACTTTGGCTTGGCCCAGCTTACATCCTGATGGCATCTTTCTTCATGTTAAGTCAGCTTTACTACTGAAATATGAATCATCACTTTAGTGAAGTCATTTCAGGTGAAGTTTCTGGCTCATGGTCTAGGTAACCATTATGTTTGTAAATACTCAACCATATACTGGTGTGATCTCAAAAAAGTAATCTTTCTATATATTCAGTATTATAATTTAATGCATATATTTGTTCAGTTGTTAAATTGGTATTTCCCCGACCATTTTTCTATTTTAATACAACTGTCAAATTATTAAGAATTAGGGTTGTGCGCCTGTGGTTGCATTAACACTTATGAGTGGGAAAGTAGCAGCTGATAGTAAACATCAGTGCAGCTGCTCCTGTTATCTGACGCACTGTTTTATCACATACTAAATTCTAAATAAATAAATGCCTCTCCTTTTTATAGTAATAGTGACATTAACAGGAAGTCTAATTGTGTACACTGCTGGGCAGCTGTATGAGATCCAATCCAGGGTCAAAAAATAACCTTTCATTTTTCTAGCTAAAAACATTTTCCTGGTGAAAACCAAATTCAGGGTCATTATTTAAATATTTATTTAAATATGTAATTTCACAGCTCAGAACTTTTCCATTAAAACTCTTATTGCATCATATGTTTAGTACAGTTTTACTTTACGTCCACATAATGCTGTAGACACAGTGCACAAACATAATTCGTGATGTTTGCTTGGCATTTTATTATTACCCACAGTATTATATAAATAAAATTTTAAGGTTATTTTACATATAACATGGTTCTGCTAGCCCAAAAAGACATGTTAACATTATAAATTAAAATTGGGCCTTTTCTCAACAATGACATTTATAGGTAGGTGTTTTTATAGACAGTGTTTCTACTGAAATTAAATAGCTGTAGTTGTAACATCCTGGGGAATCCACCTTATAACTTAAACACCCTGAAGCTACTCAAATCATTTCTCTCCTAATAGTAACATAACATTTCTTAGAAAACATGACAAAATTTGTCTTAAAATTATCATTTACAAAGGAGGTAATAACCAGGACAGTGTTTTTCTGTAGGGCTGTAGTGTACTTTACCGTTAATGAACAGTAGTGCTAGCATTGATGACTTATTTTGATATAAATATCACTGATGATGAGTCAGTGAAGCCACTTCTTCAGGTTTTTCCTCAGTTTTGTCTCATCGCCTACTGCCCTCCGCTCACATCTTGTGTCTGGTATCAGAGGAACAAACTGTTCCAGGTCACTTCACACTTTTTAATGTCACTGTGTTGCTTTCATTGATAGTTTCCTACCCTGAAATAGAATGAGTGCATCCAGTCTTTGTCTCTTTCTGATGTTAAAACTAAATGTCAGATCTCTTTATTTACATTTATATCATAAATTCAATAGGTACCATTTATGTGCTCAATTTAAAATTTGCTGTTTGAGGTGTTTTTTATACAGTCTATGGTTTTGGTGTAATTGTAAGTCCGTAGCTGTCCGAGGTCCTGGAATTACATTTTTAACTTTCTCACTTGATCAGACAGGAATCATCAAGAGCACACTTTATGATGTCAGTTAATATGACATTGCTGCCCTCTAGCGGTTGTCTTTGAAAACTTCTGCGAAATAGCAGAGGCATTCACTTCTGCTCTACTTCATGTTAATGTGACCTTGATAACCAAATTGGCTCTTTGTCAGATTTGGGCTCAAAACCACTTTTTCTAATTTAATAAAAGAAGACATTTTAAAAAGATCAGATAAAAAAGACACTGCAGCTCAGCTACTTAGTTAAATTTTATATAGTTTGACACTGAGCTCTGAGCAAGATTGATAACTGTTTTTGAGTTCATTCATTCTGTTGACATATCTTGCTGCAGTGTCCCTATAAATGCAATGCAAATGGTATTGTAATGTATTGTTGTACTGCAAATTGCCAAATGCACACAAAACAAAACCTCGTTGTGACATACTGTAAAAGCACAAACTCATTACTTTTCAGCTCTGAAAAATTCCAAAAGTATACCGTGTGTATTCTTTGGACTGTCTGTTGCAGAGTCAGCAAATACAACTGTAATAATTGGTTTACTGAGCATATATGTAACAATACAAAATGATCAGTAGTGAGTTTCTTTGACCCACACCATTTAACAGTCCTGGATCAACCAGTGTTTTCTTTGAAGAGTCTTAGAGAAACTCCATTACATGATTCAACCTGATGATAAAAACAGTCATCTTAAAAACAAACAGCAAATTTCATTAATTAAAAAACAATCATTATCAGTCATACAAAATACTGTTTTAGGGTTTTAGCACATCTATAAAAAGATAAGACAAAGAAATTGAAATCTAGGAAATCATTACAAACAGTAACAAAAAGAATCAGCATCTACTAATAGAATAAATAGATGGAGGATCTGTAGGGGCTCCCATTGCCATTCCTTCACATGTTAAATGTTTAATTTATGTTTTTACTCATTCATTACATATTCATTTTATTGTCTTTAATGCTTCTGCTCATGTTCTCTGGTGTTTTTCTCATTGTATCTGCCTCCTTTGGTTTATTTCTTTTTGTTACGCACCTTATAAGAAAAGTGCTATATAAATACAGTTTATACAGTATGTTTAGTTTTTTGGCAGTGTGTGGGGGGTCGGTCAGTGCAGTATGGTGATGCTGCGGTCAGCCACGGCACACGCCAGCAGCAGCGGGGCACTGAAGTTATGTGTGACAGAATACAGCACTGCACTGGAGTCCAGCTCGTAAAACACCAGCGTCTGACTTGGCCAGTCCAGCAGCAGGCCAATCTTCTGGGGTTTCCTTGCGACCTGCAGGGGCACCTTATTCCCCCCGTGGCAGAAGGAGTAGTCCCCATCATAGTGGGACAGCACCCAAGACTGACTGTTGTTGCCCAACCGGGCCTCGTTCCCAGAGCCTTTGCGCTCCAGAGAGGAGTAGCAGACCCCAATCTTAAAGGCAGCACTCTGGCCTACCCCCACCACCCAACTGTGGGTGCCAGAGGACATGGACAGTGAACCCAGTGCGTTGGGCAAACAGTCGAATCGTGCTGGGTCGTACTGCGGGGACTGACGAGCTTTTTTGTGCAGGAAAGTCAAAGTGCACAAGTCATCAGACAGGGACAGGAGAGGGCTCACGGTGCGCTCATCAAACTTTAAAGAGGACAATCTGGAAGCTGGGGGAAGAAGAAAAATATGATACACACTGCTATGATACTATAATCAAACATGTTTTGAGGCATTTTGAGAATTCTTCACTGTAATTTAAATCCTTTGTTTATTGTAATGTCACAGCAACTATTATTTTTATTGCAGAATTTGTTGAATTATTTTCTTGATTAATTGATTAGTTTGGTCTATAAAATGTCAGAAAAGGGTGGAAAATGTTGATGGGTATTTCCCAACGCTCAAGATGACGTCCTCAAATGTCTTGTTTTGTCCACAATCCAAATATATTCAGTTTACTGTCATAGAGGAGTAAAGAAACCAAAACATATTCACATTTAAGAAGCTGGATTCAGAGAATTTTGAATTTTTAAAAAGATTACTTAAATGATTTATCGATTATCAAAATAGTTGGCAATAAAATTGAATAGCTGACAACTATTTGATTAATCATTGCAGCTCTAATAATTATAAAATAATATAACATATACTGTGCAATATTGTAACACTGAAAGGAGCCATTCTGCATAATGACTTTTACTTTAATACTATTTTGCTAATAATACTTATCCTTTACTTTCACTTTTTATGCAGGAACTTTGTACCAGAGTATTTTTTACATTGTAACATGAGATACTTTTATTTCAGTAAAGGATCTTTCACCACAGAAAAGAGGTTACTTTCACTTTTTCTCAGGGTGTTTCTGTTTAGAGCACAATATCTACTTTGGCATTGTTAATACAAAATAAGCACTCGTCCAAACTTCCTGCTTTTAATTAAAAAAATGTCCCGTTTTCTAGATTTTCAAGGTTTGCAAGAATGCTAATTACCATCATCAGTATTATGTAATAATGATCCTACTGGACCTTCCCTGGCTGCATGGTGTTCGAGGATGCTTTACAGTTGAGTATAAACCTACTGACCGTTTGGGCCCAGCAGTACAGCAGTGGCCCACAGACCTCTCAGCAGCTTGCTGTCACTGCAGCCGGGGTTCAGGTTGAGCTGGTCTGTGTCACACGGCTCCCCAACCCCCTCTGCTGCCTCCACCCTGACACAAACACACACAAACAGGAAAAGGAGATAAGATATCACTTCTCTGTTGTGTCCTAAGCAAGAAAATATATTCACAAGCATGTCATGTGTTAAAAGCTTACCTTTCAGCTATCTTCTGGACACTAGTCTGAAAGATAAGACAGGAAGAAAGTGTAGTTTATTATCTTTATCGAGATTCTGCAATTTGAGCACACGTTCCTCTATTCTTCAGAAACCTTCCCCCTCTTACCACCAGCTGTGCGTCCTGCGTGTCTGTCAGCGTGTGCACCAGGTGGGAGCGTGTTTGCGACAGACTCGCCAAAGCCTGGCTCCAGTGGGCTCTCTGGGTGAGGAGACACTGCTCGACCCGTTCCTCCTCCCTCTGCACCTCCTCCAAGAGCCGCTGCTCCTCCTCCTCCAGGGCTTCACGCGCTGCGCTGACCTGAGCCAGCACCCGCTCCCTCGCCCTGCTTGCTGCTGTCTACACAAAGAGACAGGAGAGAAAAATAAATATTGGAAGACTTGTGGTGTAGTAGGTGAAATTATATGGTTTTGAATCACACTGCATAATATCATTGTGACTATAGTGAACAGGTTTATTATAATTTAAGTTTATAAAGCCAATACATGTACGTAGTGTTTCTTAATCTCTAGAAGGCTTCTCCAAACAGGACACTTTTGTGAGACATATAGATGTAATACCTTTCATGCTTTGATATAAAATGTAGGGCTGGAACTAAGGATTGTTGTCGTTTTTCAATGATCATCATTGTTTTTCAATGATAACAAATCTGTTTAATCTACAAAACGTCAGAAAATCTGTGAAAAATTCCCAGAGCTCAAGATGACGTCTTCACGTTATGATTGGCTGATATGACAATACATATAAACATACAATATTAATGAGATTTTTTGTACTGTTAATACAATTGCAGGTATCTAATTAATATCTCTGGATGTGGGAAATGTTGCAAATCATTGAACAGGACTACTTGTCAGTACTGGAATTTAATGAGTTCTGCACCAGTTTAATTTTTCTGGATTAGCCAAAACTTTCCATCTCTCCATTGTTTGATTGTTATCCATAAACTGTTCCTCTATTGATTTTCCAGAAATTTCACTATATCACAATTTACAGGTAATCAGTATTGAGATACAACTTAAACATCAAAAAGCTTGTATCCATATTGCCCGTTCTTTAAAATGTTTGTTTTGTCCAACCAACACCCCCAAAACCAAAAGATATTCGAATTACCATCATGTAAAGAGAGAAAGGAGGAAATTCTCATATTTGAGAAGCCTAAACAAGTGAATGATTAAAAATAATTTATGTTGGTACAGTTGGTTTGGTGATTTGATTCTTGCACGGAAAGGGTATTTACGTATTTTTCTGCCTTTGTTGTTTGCTTGAGCTTTGTGTAACCCATGGTAGCTTGTTACCTAGAAACCTTGTGTTCAGGGAGGTTAATAAATACGCATGCACAGAAAGAGGCAACCTTTGCTTCTCTGCATGGTGGTGATAAATTGACTGACTTAAACACAACCTCTATTTCAAGATATACTTGACTAGTGAACATACTGTATTAGTGGTCGACTGATATCGCTTTTTCAAGGGCTGATGCCGATATTGAGAGAGCATGTTGGCCGATAGCCGATATATATCGCCGATATTGACTCAAAGAAAAGTCATGTATTCCATTATTCCATGCAGAGTGCTATGATTAACTTCACCAGTAACATGTTGTTTTAGAGATATTTTTTTTTATTAATTAATAAAATAGAAAAATTCATTGGGTTATGCTTTAGAACGTGACTGTGTTTATGGTAGAGCAGGGTATAGTTTGTCAGAAGTGACGTCATTCATTGTGTGTGTGTATTATTCTCTACAGTATACATATTTAATGCGAGCCAGAACAGATTTTAGATTAGACTTACTGTCATTTAGGATACGAGAAGCATGGTAACATTTAGAAAAGATGATGGTGACTGAGGACATTTAGGGCTTGAAACTAACTTTTTCACCACCTTCCCAAAACTCACAGGGGGGAGAATAAGTAAAGTTGTGGAAAAGACAATTCCATCAGCTGAGAAAGTTGTGATACTCACTGATTCAAAAGAATTTACATTTAGAAAGGATGCTCATCATACTGACATTACATTTTTAGTTAATTAACTCATGAGCTCATGTAAAGAAACATCTAAAGTGTTTGTTTTTTACAGTACTTGATGATATCTATCACATTTCTTCTTCTTGCTGATGTGACAGTATCTGTTTGCACTGAGATGGTTGGTCCCATAATCAATTAGTCGATTAAGTTATTTATCATTCAGTGGCTCTCTCCCTCTGAATTCAGTTCACTTCAAATCAGCATGCTTTATTGGCTTGAGTGTAACAAAGACAATATTGCCAAAGCATCAAGCAATAACGATAGTAATCTCTTTCCCTGTGTGTCTGATTATGTGCAGCTATGTGTGATTATACGCCCCCCATTATATTTGTCTATGTTCTGACATCAAATAGTTTAATTGTTTCATTAATGAAAACAATTTTATAGTCACAGCCCTAATGCAAAGAGACTTATCATAGGGGTCACATGCACAAACCACAATGAATGGGTAGTCTCACGTGACTTTTCCATAAAGGCGAGACAGGCAATATGAAAACATTTATGAAATAAATATTGTGCTTGGCACTGTGTGTCAGGGTAAACATTAGAGGTTGAGTGGGTGGGGATCAGTGTTTTTCTCACCTGAAGCCTTTGCTCTTTTGCTGTCAGTGTCTGGTTGATAAACTTCTCAATCCTCAGTGCCTGCAGCTGTATTTTCTCACACACATCCACCAGTTTGTTCTGGTGACAACAAACACACACACACACACACACACACACACACACACACACACACACACATACAGCACTTGTTGAATAAGCAAAATACACCTGAACATCATCAGCTGGAGACACAACAAGAAATTCCTGTATTTTCAAATACCACACAGAAGAATCAGCAAGAAAACCTCTTGCAAAATGTGGCACACCCAAGCACCCAAGAAAAAATTATGTTGACATTTAGTAGAGATATTAAACTGTCAATGAACATAATTCCCCCATTATCAGAAGCTCAGGTGCTTCACCTTAATGAAGCACAGCTACCATCCTAAAAAAAGTTAGGGCGACTGGTTGAAATATGAAAAATCTATAGCCAACGTTCTGTTATGAAAGCTTTTCAATTAGATGAGGTAAATGGGTAAACATTCTCAACAATAACATACAGGGCAAGTTAGGAAGGCACAGGCATTTAAGTAGCCTACAAGAGAAAGTAGGCCTAACCTTCCTGGGTTAGTTATAAGCCTGCAGGTAAAGAAAATATTGTAGGCCTATCCACTGTGCATTTCCAAAGTTAAAAAACAACTCCTATCATGGCGCAGCTCAGTCAATGCATGAAAAAGAAGCAAACAGCTGTTGTTTAGGCTACACAGTGGAACTTACTCCGCACACTCACCCTGACTGCGGTTACTCTGGTGGCCAGTGGGGTCACAGTGTGTCCTTGGCAGGGGCCCTCGGTGGCGCAGTGAGAGCAGATGAGTTTATGCTCGGTTCCACAGAACCAGTCTAGCTTGGACTCATGCGCCACACAGAGCTCACGTTCACCAGAAAAGATCCCAGACTCTGTATCGGAGGTGGTCCCAGCGGCCGGGGAGGTCGCGTTGCCCGTCTGCTGTTTCACACCGCCGCTCAACGCGGAGAAAATCGGCTCCTCACAATCCATATCCCCCGTTTCCACACAGTTTAACGTCTCCTCCGGGTTACCCGATGAAGATGAGCTGGTTAGGTCGCACGTTATGAGCTCCTCGGTCATGGCACAATAAGGCAACAGGTGCACCGGCAGAGCAGGAGTCGCGCCTACAGCACAGCGCTGTAATACAGGTGTAACAGGTGAGCGAAACGCGGAAGTAACGCGGTCTTCAGAGGTCAGAGCACAGAGGGAAAAAAAGGTTTCGCTCTACTGGTTTTCACTTGTGTTGTGTGAATAAGCTGGCCTTAATTTCCTGTTTCTGTCCTCGTTTTATGTCCTCTTCGACACTTTTAACAGAAATTTGCTGTGAAGCCTACCCACAGGGGAAAGTAAAACTCTAATAGCTATTGTAGTTTAACTATTATGAGGTACATTATACTTGACACTATATTTTAGGGTATTTGTACTTTTTCACAATCACTTGAGTAACCTACCTCAAGAACAATTGCAGACTTTTCATCTATACCTCCTCAGTTACAAATTGACTGAAATAAGTCTGATTATATGGCACACGACATTAATAAGACTTTATTATTTCCTATATCGATATAGTTCACTATTAGGTACCTGTAAACAAAACCACATTAAAAATCGACCTAGGCCTAATCAAACTGATCTTCAGTGCGATTAAATGTGCTCCTTTACATTTTATATTCAAAGCAAAAACAATCATATCAAAGTGTCATCCAGCCACTTTTGGAGCATTTTTGACATTTAGTTTTTTAGTATATCAATCTGACATTCAAAAACTAGGTATTTTCATTTGGAAATTTCACTCATGTTTACTAGGTAATGTTGTGAAAAAAAACTGTGGAAGAGTATAATTAAATTTTCCAGGGTGGATAGGTGTGATAAATACACAGTTTCATCCGATGAGTGTACCCAGGGATCAGAGATGCGGCCACACCTCAGAGACTGATCTGTTTAGCAATAGTGAGCAACACCCACCATCTGGAAAAGCTCTTAATTCTAGAAAAAATAACCTCTAAGAAGACCAAATATACATTAAGAAAGAAGGCCCGCCCTTATAAATGGCCAGGCCTATTCATTTAAAATGTTGCATTTTTTTTCTAAAACACAAAATATATTAATATGGTTTACATAATCTAATACTGGTAAATTAGTAGAACTGTTTACAGTGTGATAATGTCGTAAAAAAATAGAATAGAGATTTATAGAGATATCCTGTGTTTTCCTGTGTAATTTAATATGCTGTTGTTCTTTAGTAGGCTTCTTGATATATTTGGTGAGATATTTTAATTTGGCAGTGTAACATATTGTTTTACTGTAAACTGAGCAGCTTCTGTGTCCTACAGTATTCTACCCATATGCTTTGTTTTTACCCACTACCAATATTACAAGTTTCCTTTTAACTCTGTCAAGCATCCTGAAGAGGAAAATGTGGGCAAGAGGTTTATAACAAAGGAAAGTAAACATCTTTGTATCCTCTTTACAACCCTTTCCATCCTATCACCTTTTAAAATGAGCCTAAATTATATACATTTTGTTAAAGTTTTATCATATGTCATATAGGTAAGTTTGAGAGGATCAAATCTCAAGATATTCAACCAACTGCCTGCTCGTCCCATCTCCATGTCTTTGCGTAACTGGATAGGAGTGATGGACAGATGAGAGTCATGCCTACTGGCTCAGACAAGGTGGGTTGGACATTCACTTTGAAATGAGCACAGCAGAGGCACAGGGCTGCCATTGTCTCCAACACAAGAAGCTGTTTTGTAATGGGTAAAACTGGTAAACACAAGACATACAGGTATTCATGTCATGAAACGAACAAGGGCTTCCTGTGGACTAAATCTGTTGTGTATGAAAGAGTTGAATGCATGAATACAATACGATAAACAAACATATTTGATAATGCAAAGGGCATTTGCAAAAAATTACCCCCTCTCTCTATTTTTATACACCCTGTTAAGGTTAAAATAAGTTGCACCGAAAAATTATCTTCATGTTTATTTAATGTCACTCTGAGAGCAGCATGTTAACATAATAATAAATACGATTGTTTTGTTTTGTTTTTATTCATTATCATGTCCCATTCACCTTTTTAAAGAACATGCAAGAATAGTACTGCAGTAGAGGGAAGAAGTCAAATTGGTAACATGCATTAATGGAATAAGACTGCATACAGATGGTGAGGGAGAGGAGGAGACTGGAGCTTAGTGTATCATGGGAAGCCCCCCCCCCGGCAGTCTATTCCTGTAGCAGCATAAGTGAGGGTTCAGGGATTATCTGAGCCAGCCCTTACAATAAGCTTTATCAAAGAAGAAAGTCTTGGGCTTACTCTTAAATGTAGAGATTGTGTCCGCCTCCCTAACCTAAACTGGAACCTGATTGCACAGGAGAGGTGCTTTATTGTTGAAAAATCTGCCTCCCATTTTTACTCGTGGAGACTCTAGGAACAAAATGTATCCCTGCTTTCTGGGATTGCAGATGTGCTGGGTGGTGGCCTAAAGATGCTGGTAAACACTTAAAAGCGCAGCGTCTTGTGCTTCTAGATGAAACTGTATCCGGCCCTGGCGATTACTTAGAGTAATGACTGCACATCACTATAGCTTCCTTGATAATGAATAATCCTTAATGGCTCCACATTCCAAATGTTACTCCTTGGGATGCAAAAGTGGCACATTGAGTTTCTTCCTTCCTTTTATTTACTCTCCAATATCCCATTATCCAGGTCCTGGTTGTGCTAAACTACGTTATTTTAGCCTCACATAGTGGTTTGATCCTTTTTACAATTCTTATTGTTACCAAAGTCTGTTTAAAGTTTATTAGTAGCAGTTTCACTTTTACAAATTTTAGGCCCTGTAAAACCAGCAGAATAATAACCCATTGTTTAGCTGCACTGGTTTTCCATCTTAGTTGGCTACATCTTCCAGTGTGCTACCATATGAGCATCAGAGTGTGTAGGGATGAAATCAAATGTGATTCATTTCTTTAAATGGATGGAAATAAAATGTCTATTCAATGAGACAATTATTACTGGCTTTACAAAGGGCAAAAAATGAAGTGAAAAATATACAAAAAATATAGCTTAGCGGCAATGATCGGGATCCAAGCAAGTGAAAAACGCAACATTTGACATTTTCGCAGAAGAAGAACAGATGCAGACAACTTAAGAGATTAAAGTGATGAAAGAATTCGAACTCTGAGATAATTCCAGCAACACAAACTTGATTTATTACAGCATTGCCTTGAGATCAGAGAGTATCATTATGTGTAGGCTACCTGACTACTGGATGAAATGTTCAACCCACCTATGACATTTTGTGATTCCAAGTTTTAAAGTTTAAGCTGCACAAACACTTTCAAGCAGAGAAAAATAAGAAGAAAGTGCTAGGGATCGAAATAAAATAGAGACCTTAGACTCACTATGATTTGAACCCTTGTCAGCACGTCTAACTCGGTTAAACCCTGGAACTTCAGATCTCATGCTTAGGTGAGAGGCTGTTTTCACTCACCTTCTCAAAAGTTAGTAGTTAGTGATGTGACATGTGCCAGACCTAGATAGTTTTGTGAGTTTAAAATTACAATGCTTACAACTGTCAAGATGTTGGTGAGAAAATTCACACATCATTCTGCTGGTTTAGGGTGTGTTGTCAATTATTTTGGTGGCATTTTACCCAAAACTGAGCCAAAAAGAAAGTGTTGTGCATACTGTACAAGTTATGGCAAGATACTTAATATCAGACTCACCGTTTGACCGATCTAAAAACCCTTTGAAACACTTGATATCAGCCATCTAGATAATGTCTGATTTTGGTAGCGTTTGAAGAAAGACTTGTGGAGATATAGATGTTAATTGATTTAGGATATTCTGAAAAATATAGAGTGACTGACTTCTGAATTGAACATGGGTTGCACTGAGGCAACCCATAGTCACATATCAGTGGATGTGCTGAAAAAAATTCATCTCTCTAGGACGTACGGATGATTTTCTCAGATTTTTTGAAGTTTGGAATGAGAAATGTCTAGAAATTTACATTTCTTGTAACAAGCCACGGCCACTTTGAGCAATCATTATCAAATTTTATGCATCAACTGAGCAGTGACCCGAAATCATACAAACCGAATTTTGTAGGAATCCATGCAGCGAATTCCGAGATATAAACTATTTGCAAGTGTAGCGCCCCCTAGTGGAATAATATTTCAGGACTGCTCAGCGAAGCTCGTACTAAGCTTCTGAACAGACTCGTCAAGTTTGGTGACAATAGCTTAAGCCAATTTTGATTTACCGACATTTATGTAAAATTGTATGTAAATGCACAAAAGTAAAAATTTCTGGAAACAAAAACAGATTGACCTATCAAAATTGGAAATTTTGATCATCCGGAGATGATCCTGCCACCATGAGGTCTATGAGTGCCATTTTTCCTCCCTGTGTAGTGGGTGGAATTTGCAACTCACCTGCCAATTTTGGTGAGTTTTTGCTGACAAAACACTTTTAGCGGAGAAAAAGAAAGAAATAAACAAGAAGAATCAGAACAAAAACAATGGGCCTCCAGCAGCTTCGCTGCTTGGATCCCTATAAACAAGCAAAGGTAATACACAATTATACAGAGGAATAATGTCTACATCTGATATTTAAAAACATCTGTCCTTAGCTGTGCAAGGATGTCAAACACCACTGAATAGATGAGTAAAAGGAATGGATGTATGATCTCTTATTGTTAAGCACATTTTAATAAATATCTCGTTTGGAATAACGGTGACATATTATTCAAAAACAAATCTATATTTATTTCTGCTTATATCTCCACAAATCCAAAAGAATCTTCTATTGTAGGATGGCATCAATATAAAAAAAATAATCACACGCACACACATGATTATGTTATTTAAGGGAAACAATGAACCACCTCTTTTTGTTTTTTATCCAGCCCTTCAAACTGGAAGAGAAGGATTCATAACACTAAGAGTATTTTTCAACAGTTTCATGGACTGTATATATATATATATATATATATATATATATATATATATATATATATATATATATATATATATATATATATATATATATATATATGTGTGTGTGTGTGTGTGTGTAGTATATATACACTATTAGGGCTGATCCCTAATAGTCAAAGATTGATGCTTCGATGGGTGGAGCCTGATTCGACTGTCAAATCTCACAGTCGAAGCACCAGGAATCATGCCATTTTGGCGATATTGGGTTGCTCAACGTCTGATTTTACACAGAACTACCAGTTTTCTCCCAATAAGTTAATAAACAATCTATTACAATATACATTTCGATGTTTAATGCTGTAAATAAACATCTAAAAGGAAAAAAAGTCAATAAAAAAAAAAGAGTTGACCGCACTTTGTGGGACTTTCGGATAATTTATCACCATTGATGAACCACACAAAGGATATTAGGATAGCGTTTTTAAACAGCCAACTACTTGAAACAGACCCGTGAGGAACCGTGATGTGATTGCAGTTGTCGGCAGCACAGAATGCACGCAAAACTCTGCACAAGACCAGTGAATGACAGGCGGAAATTTACAGTGTGAGTTTAATGAATAGAGACTGCAACTCTGCAGCTTCTCAAGATTGGCTTCAGCCCCCTGCGTACATGGTCGCGGGGGGCTGGAGCCAATCCCAGCTGACATACAGCGAAAGGCGGGGAACACCATAGAGGGGCCACCAATCCATCGCAGGGCCACACATAGACAAACAACCATGCACACTCACACTCACACTTAAAGAGAATTTAGGGTCACCAATTAACCTAGTCCGCACATCTTTGAACGGTGGGAGGAAGTTGGAGCACCCGGAGGGAACCCATGCAGACAGGGGAGAACATGCAAACTCCACACAGATAATCCGGCCACAGTGCCACCGAATCACCGTGCCACCCAATAGGCAACATGCACAGTAAAAAATATTTTAATAAAAATACCAAAACAAAAACATTGCCACTAGCATTGTGTTTATGCTTTGCATGACTTCTAAGACCCAGTCAGGAAAACTATATGTGAATATATAGTCCACTCAGAGTAGCAGAATGCATTTTCAAAAGTAGAGTACAACCGATGGTCACTAACCAAGCTGTATATACCACCATCCATTGTGCTGACGAAAAAATGTGTCCACCAACCAATTGTGCAACAGCAATGATGTAGATAAAGGCTCAGAGATAATCAGAGTAGTGTTGTTTTCATTGTGCAGGTGAGCTCACTATATCCTCTATAGAACTCCCTAGATAGGGAGACCATTTAATAGCATTTACATTTATATTTACTCATTTAGCTGACGCTTTTATCCGAAAAACTTGTGTCTCTCACACCAAAGGCATGTGTCTTATCCCCTGCTCCATTGCCACCCCATAGAAGATACATGTAACTAGTTTGTATCACATTTTGAACCCACTCTGATACAGAAAGAAATGTCAAAAATGTCACAACCAACACAGACAGACAGCCAACCAGACAGACGGGTAACAAATTAAAGAAAGTGTGGAGAAACATCAAATGCAGATGCTTCCTTTTATCATCATATGCATCTATTTAGTGATGTTTTTGACCATCTGATGATCTTTTTCCTTTTATTGTGTCTGGCTGTGTTTGTTTTTCTTTTTAACTGCTTCACTTAAGTATCTCTTACAAAAGATAAATTGATCTCAATTAGATTATCTGATAAAAAAAGGTTGTGTTATATATAAAGAAGGGAATATATTGTGTTCATCCCTCCAATAGAGTTCCACAGACTTGGCAAGGAGCACTGATCGTGGGACTGACTCCATATAAGACACTTCATGTTGGCTTCTCCTTCTATTAGTCAGCCATCTATCTGTACTTGGTCCTATTCGTTTCCATATGCTTGCTCTCTTAATGCGTCCATGGGTAAAAGGCATAGGTAAAAAGGTGATAATCCCACACAGCCATTAAACATTTCGCGCGAAAATGGCTAGAAGTGGTCACGAGAGTCTGATGACGTGATAACTGAAATTAGGCGGTCGTTAAGAATAGTCATTTTTCTATTGGACAGCATGATCGTACGCGTCGCGTTATAAGACGTAGCGTTATGTTTGATTGGGCGGTCAGATTACTGGCTCGTCCCGCCCCACCCCGCCCCCACCAGCTCGCTAGGCTTTCCTGCGCCAGCAACGGTGTGTCACCGAGGCTGGGCTGCTGCCGGAGAGACCCGGAGTAAGGGCAAACACCCAACCAGTTAACCCAATCTGGCATCGCAGCGGGGCTGAGGGGCTGCCCCCTGCGAGTTTTAAACTTTAACACCTAGGTTGGATCCTACGCCTCTCTCTGTCACCACCGCCTGTCCTCCTGATGTCGGATTTCAAGCTCGGGATCGTACGGCTCGGCCGTGTGGCCGGGAAGGTGAGCTGGATCTCAGGGCTGCCATGTGCGGCCGGGGAAGGGCCCGCGGAGACCACAAAAGGCGATGGAAAATTAGTTCTTTGAGTCTGTGTTAGTCAACCACTAATGGTTATCAAGCCGTTGCGTACGCGGGAGTAGTTCAGCTTTACCGATTTTAGCCGCGTTTGAACGGATTAGAGAAGCCGGCCGTGCCGAGCCAGACTGGTTTTCTGTTCCGCCGCCACCAACACAGTTTTGCTGAGAAGCTAATGCTAACTAGCATGTAGCCGGGGACGTTAGCTGTCGGCTAACGTTAAACGGTGGTGTACTGCCATAACGGTCAACACATGGGTGCTTCTTGTGTCGTTACCGGTGTCGCGTATTAAAGGAACGAAGACAACAGTAGTTTTTCTTTTCTTCGGTGGGTCATAGTTAATGTTAACCGTCGGTGGTACATAGGAGCGACACGCTAGCAATGTTATTTAGATTACACGGTGAAGTGTCTGCTAATGAGGAAGCCCTGCTCCATCAAGTGATTTCTTTTGTGCAACGTGACAAAGCACCGGCAGGACACTACTCAACAACTGGGGCCGAAAACATGCATCGTTATTTTGGCTCAAGTTACATAAGTATCCCTCCACACAGATGTGACGTTAAACAAAGGCTGAATGTTGGTCAAGAAATGATCCTGGCTGCTCGTCCCACACTTTAGGGATAAACTGTGCAGCCCCTCTTGTTTGAGCTGTGACGAATCAGCTGCTGAGTGACAGTACTCCTGTTAACAGTCATGTAACTAATTCGCATGATGTCACTCCTGATCTACACAATAGCCTGACAGACAAAGTGTCACATAGCACGTTAGGACCTTTTGGTATGTGGACAGCACCACCCATGCTGTTTTGTAACGTTACCATGCTCAGTGTAGTGTGGGGTTCTGTGTTGGTATGCTGTCACGTGCATTTGACCCACCTACTAACAGAGTGCTCAGGTAGTCCATAAATGGTTAAAAGTAATGTGTTGGTCCTTTTTAAAAGAAACATGTTGCATCTGGATTTGAGAGGAAACATCAGTTTCCCTAACCCAGCCAATGGTTATCACTAATTCAAGTCTTGTTTTATTTAATATCTAATTGACAGTAGTTACAAGCTCTATGTGAATGCCTGAAGATGGATAGATGGAGCCAGTTATGAGGTTATTGGGCCTTTTCTCCCTTTGGGTTACTTGTCAGTGTCCCGAAATGTTGGTTGTTAATGAGCTGGCGTCTTGCTGAAGCTGCTCCTGTAACAGTTGTTGTGGTTCTTACGGTTGTTCTCTCTCCATTCTCTCACTGCAGACAAAATACACGCTGATAGATGAGCAGGACATACCGCTTGTGGAAAATTATGCGTTTGAGGTAAACTACGTGGATTCAACTGTGTTTTCTTTACCACCCATCTGAGAGTGCCAGTGTTAAAGAACTACATTAATTCCTTTACAGGCTCGCATGGAGGTAGATGCGGATGGCAATGGAGCTAAGATCTTCGCCTACGCTTTCGACATTGGTAAAGGCCGCTGGGCAGGAAGGCCACTGCATGAGCTGCTCTGGTGAGTATGGTGTTCCTTATAACAGGTGTGGAATAAATTTTCTGTTGGACATATGGGGTATGACCCCCTTTACACATGGCATTAATATGTGTCTCGGATCTAGATATGACTTTAACCTGATTACATTTATACCTGGTATTGATACATCTCCAGTGTCCTCATCTAGATCTGGTGGCTTTGTCAAGCTCAAACAACCAAACGTGACATCCTCCTCTTGTTTGCACTGGTCAAAAAATGCTCTAATTATATAATTAGTTTCTGCACTCTTTAAACGTGTTAATTTGTGGAAGACTGACTGGTACATATTTCTGCCCACATAATTGTTGTATGTGGACCAACAACCTCTGGAGGTGGTTTAGCCAATTAGATCACAATCTATCCTCAATGCATCTTGGGTGCATTTATCTGTACTTTAACATGGTCAAGGAATATCTGATTACAAACCAACTACCCAAAACATATTTGAATGCCAGGTGTAAAGGGGTGAGTATTCTTGATGCATTTCTTCTGATGCTTCTATATCTTAAAAATAAGATTTTGTGTCCCTACCAGTGCAGGCTGGTGCTCTGTTACTGGCCCTGTCCACCAATATGTTTTTTTCTGAAGCTATTAGTATAGCTTCACTTTAGTTTGTAATCTTAAGGATCTCAGTTAGTTCAGTTAAACAGTCCTGTGTATCTCATAAGTTTTGAGTTGACAGTTGCTTGTTATTGGTCTCTCAAATACTGTAGTATCCCATATTTATCAGCATCTATATTGGCACTTTGTACCTTGGTCTAAATAGTATCTGACCTGCAAATAACTTTTTAAACATGAGTCTAAAAGGTCTGCTTCGTCCACTTTTTACACAAGACCAAGTATTCTGAAATAAAACAAGAAAGTGGCCAACATGCAGTCAATGCAGCACATCTTCATCAGTGAATAACACCCTCATCTTCATGAGTTGTCTTTATTATTTTGTAACTGACGTATGATCTGGGTACATGTCTTGACCCAGGGAGAAGCACAGAGGAGGCATTGCCCCCAGTTTTCAAGTCATCCACATTAACTCTGTGACTGTGGACAACCGGCTAGACAACCTGCGACTGGTGCCAGTGGGCTGGAGTCCAAAGCCGGAGGAGATTTCCAGCAAACAGAGGTAGGGCTACAGCTACTAGTGCTGAAGGCTGAATTGTGATTCTGTAGCTCAGTAGGAACGTGGAGTACTGCACAAGCTGGATGTTTTGTCTGTAGGCACAGCCAGTCTGAGTCTTTAACGCCCTAGCTTGGCCTAAGCCTGACATCAACAAAAATATTTTTTTTTCCTTCAGGATAACCGATATGGCCATTTGCTTTGTCAGTCAGACAAATTTAGCAATGCATTAGCACCATGTTGGGCTCTGCTTATATGTAGTGGTTCCTTACTTTTGTATTCTTAGTTAGCTGACCCTTTGAGACTATTAAGAGTAATACATATGTTTAGGACTGGCTTGTTATGTCTCAAAGCACTTAAGAAAATCACTTCCATACTTCACTACACTTCCAACACTTTTACATCCAAAGGAACAGAGTGGAGTGAAGGGTCTTTGTTAGGAGAAGTGGAAAGTTTGATCATTTTGTCATATGTCTTGTGTGAAAGTCCAATATGTGATGTGTCTTAAAGCTTATACATAATTTTTGTATTAGTATTTGTTGTTAAACATGTAACACATGCCTGATATTTCATCCCATACTCTCTTTCTTGTCCAGAGAACAGTCTCTGTACTGGCTGGCCATCCAGCAGGTACCAGCCGACCCTGTAGAGGAACAGTATCTGGAGCTGAGCCGCACACGCTATTACAACGCTAATGGGGAGCTAGTGGAGGAAGAGGAGTGCTCCTGCACTTACTATGAGTGTCATTATCCTCCTTGTTCACTCATTGAGAGGAGGGTATGTACTGTAACTGGCATTCCTGTGAAACCCGCATGATTTTCAAGTCATATTTTAATGAATTAAATATGTAGTGAAGTCCTTTCCCTTCATTTATTTCAAAAGTGGGAGATGAAAAGTATAAGCCTTTTCCCTGTCATGAACCTATCCACATGTTGATGCATCCAGTAAATGGGTACCTGGGATCATGGGACTGAAGCAATATCCAGACAGGCCCAGAGCCAGAGATGAACTTGTTCCTCGTCTTTCCACAGCTCCGGGAGTTCAACATCTGCGGCCGCTGCCAGGTGGCGCGCTACTGTGGCTCCCAGTGCCAGCAGAGGGACTGGCCCGCCCACAAGAAGCAGTGTCGCGAGCGCAAGCGGGTGCTGGCCCTGGAGTCAGAGCCCGAACGATGATCTGCCTTCATCCTCGCCTGGGAGAGCAGGGAGAAGTGGGGTGGGGTAGTGGGAGGGTTAGATTTAATGGAGGGCAAGGGGGGGGGGATGCTGACAAGAGACTTAACGACAGAGGACAATGTTGGTTGCTCGATTGTTTTGATGGATTCAGGGGGTAAGAAGATGGAGGAGGGGAAGAAGAACAAAGCAAAAAGACATCTGCCACTTCCCAGAACTGGTAATTCTCCATAGCTTGCTTTTCATGTGGACAACGGGCGCGCGCGGGGGGGGGTGGTATTTTTGTTTTTTGTTTTTGTCTTTAATTTTCTCGAGGATGGAGACCCTCGAGCTCTACCTGCTGCTATGGTTTTGTATGTGAGGGGGGAAAAGTTGTCTTGTTGATGAACTGGACAAGCTTCTTTTGGACCACAGTACGGACACTTGTGTCGTCATCCACTTTTGTTCCTCCACCCAGCCACAGGGGTGTGTTGACGTCTGTGCAGATGGGGGACCCAGGAGCTGCAGTACCTGTCGTTCAGCTGGTACAATGGGACATGGACCTTTTCACTGTATTGCTCCCTTTCTGACCTCTCTGGTGCACATGGCTGCTGTCTACATCGACACCTTAGCCACCACTCTGCCTGTTGCCCCCCCCCCCTTCCCACCACCCTCCCTCAACCCGATAGATTTCACTGATTGAATCACACTACCAGTATTGAGTGGGAGCGTGTATGTGTGTGTGTGTGTGTGTGTGTGCGTGTGCTGCCAATATGTACTGAAGGACATTGACATGGTCAACATGGGTTATGGATAGGGTTAATGTATGTCCTTTCTCTTCTTAAAGGGGCCATATTGCACCGTTTTTAAATTTCATATTTAATTCATATTTAAAAATTGGTGGGTTAAAAATAATTTCACTGTTCTATGATAAAGTAGCTGCCAAACAAAGGCTTTAATCTTTTTTTTTTCCTAGAAGTTTTCTCGACCCATGAATTATTTTTATTTTCTATCAATTTCATCTGACTTGTTTAGTTGTTTAAGACCTGGTACAACATTTTAATCAGCTGAAGTAACTTGATATATAACTTTTTTTTTTTTTTTTTTTTAAACAGCATTTTCAAAGTTCTCCGGTTACTATTCAGAAAGCGGTGGTGTTGGTACTTCAACAAGCCCTTTGTTTTGTTTTTTCCCTCATGATCCCACACAGCTCGTCACATTGATCACGGAATAATATGACTCTTGTGATCTCAAAGCAATTTCATGTTCTTAAGACACAAAGTATCTGTCAAACTTTTCTGATCACAAGGAAACAAAATGGAAGAAACTCTCTACCAAAGTCTACTATGACCTGTAGTTTGCCCCTCCTGTGTCAACTGGTTTAAACCCTCCATTCACTCTTAGTTTACTGGTTTTTAACAGACACCGGTCTTTTCAACTGTACTTTTTGCATCTGCAGGGTTATGGTATGTGTGTGTTGGGGGTTGGGAGGGGTGTTGGTGCTCAGTTTCTTGTGAGAGTTTGCGCTAATGATTTTTTTTTGTCTCTTTTTTTTTTTTTTTTGAAGAAATTCTATCAACAGAGCTATATTTATTTAAAACATTTGATTGTGAAATCTGTTTTTTTTTTTTTTTTTTTTTGTCCTGGTAATATTTGAAGGCAAAGGTTATATAAAAAGTGGACAATATGGGACCTTGATGTCTCATCTTTGTGGGCAGTGAGTGGCACTGAACATTTCAACCCCTACTTGATTGCTTTTTTTTTTTCTCTTCCTCTTGGTCCTGAATGAGTCCTCCTTGGTGTTGCCCTTCCAGATTTTTCATGAAAACACTGCACAACATCATTGTTACTAAAATCTTCCATGTGAGAGATGTTTGGGAGTGTAAAACTTGAATTCCCCCCTTTACACACCTTTGGTAAAATTTTATTATGGAGAGTGGTTTTATGAACTGAACCATTTCCCGCTATTGTTTTCTAACACATGGCAGTCCAAGTGAAATTGTTCTGTGTCAACTTTTATCCTCAATTGCCTGCCTTCCTTGTATTACCTACAATGCACACCCGCTTATGTGTCCTCTTGTGTCTTCGCTGAGGAGTCCAGACACCTGGTAAGCATGTATTTCACAGACGTACATGCGACTAGTTGATTGTTTATTTTGTATGTGTGAACAGGTTTTCAACACTGCACTAAAATTTGGCTCCGATGTTTAGCGTATTTGTCATAGATGGGTTGAAGGGAGGGGTGTGATTTTGGAGTGTACAGATTGTGTCTGAAATCTTTTTGTTTTGTAAGAATATAAACATTAATCACCTAGAAATAAAGAGCTACAATATGTGAATGGAAGTACAGTTGGCGTTAACTGACGGTTGCTTTTCCAATGTTAAATGATAATAAATAAAATGAACCTCATTGGCTGGAGTGTGTGAATAATACTGGTAAATGTGGGAGTGCAGTATTCTCAGAAACTATGTTGACTTAAATTCAAGGATGCTTCTGTGTGTGTGAATAGGTAAATAAAACTGAATAGCGTTGTCCAGCTGAGCTAGAAAAGCAGCAGGACTGCACTAGCCAGTACACATTTATTTGCTAACACTTTACTTTAACCACCCCTATTTAGTATTTATTACCACTATATAAACATTTAAAACATGGTATAAAACACATTGTAGTTTTAAGCAGCTGTAAGGACATTTTAAGTGTACAGTGTGACCAATTATAACTTCTATAAAAACTTATATATTACAACTGTTTTACTGTATTTATTTTGTTTATACAGCAGCCTCCATATTCAGATGCCCACAAAAGGATTTGTAGTTAACAAGCACATTTGCAACTGATATTTGCTTACAATTACATTTGAGTGTGGTATAAACCATTTATTGAATGTTTATAACTATAAATGCTGAATAGGGGTGGTTACAGTTATCACTTGTGTCTCCAATCTATTCCTTCTTCTTTCTTCTTTGTATGCCCAGCTGCTCTGCTGTGGCCGTCTCGTAACTTAAGCCTCTGTGTTGTTACTAGTGTCTCAGCAGTAGGTGAATTCTCTCCATCTGCCTCTTCTTCTTCCCGCTCATTGAGGTCACTGGTGTCAAAGTTCAACAGGCAGGGTTACAGAGAGTCAGAAGGCTTTGCTCTTGTGACAGGCCTGAGGTCACAAATGGCATGTAACAGACACGAAGATGTGATGGCTTTATTTAAGCACCATCTTAAACTTTAGACTTAATGCTGCTGTAGGTTAACAGTTTACATTAATTTGCACAGTAACACAAAATAGATATCGTTGTTTAGTGGCTAAAGACGTGCAAGATAATATTAGAAGCACCAGATTCAAAGTGCAATGTGTGGAAATGATCAATAATGACAATTATAGGTAGTTTTGGTGAATATGACATTTTGTTTTCCATGTTTGGAAAAAGAAGGAGTCATAACTTTTGTTGATCTGAATCTCTGAACATTTAATGGCTGTCCATCTGAATAAATTTATATTTTATGGTCAATGGCAGTCTGCGGTCAGACAGATCACGATTATTGTCAGATAAAACACAACGGCTCTAACTAGAAGTCATATGAAAATGTAAGAATGTGAACTTTTCTCTGTGTGATTGTGTGCTGAATTTTAACAAACTTACATTGAAGAGCCAAACGACTTACATTTGAAATATTATTACCTTTTCTCTACGAATGGCTATCATTTGTTGCCTGTAAGTAGTGGTGGAAAGTACACTTGCTGAAGTCAGTCCGTCCATCCATCCATCCATCCATCCATCCATCCATCCATCCATCCATCCATCCATCCATCCATCCATCCATCCATCCATCCATCCATCCATCCATCGTCAACTGCTTATCCTGCGTACAGGGTCGCGGGAGGGCTGGAGCCAATCATTTACTGAAGTATTATACTTAATTCCAATTTTTAGGTATGTTATGCTACTTTATATTACTACTGCACTACATTTCAGAGGGAAATGTACTTTTCACTATACTACATTTATTTGATAACTTAAGTTAGTAGTTATCTTGCAGATTTAGGTTAATAGTATAAAAATATAATAAACAAACTGTGATGTGTTATTATAGAAAAGACTTAAAATCCACAGAAGTGTAAAGTCATTAAAATGAGATTTTAACCAGCTGCAATGTACATTTAGATTCTACCTTTACTTAAGTAGAATTTTGTATGCAGTAATAACATAGTATTTCTACATGAATAATTAACAGTATTATTTTGGATTGTTATACAGTTTCATAATTATTTATTTTCTCGTTGATCTAATTCAATTTTAATTGTCATTGCCTTTATAATAATAAATAAGATTAGAATTTTTGTGACCAGCACAATCTGTCTTCCTCTGCAGTACCACCTCCCCTCCATCAGGCGTCGCTAGAGTTTTACACAAACTGCTGTTCCTCTCGTTTTCAGTATTTCTTGGTTCGTTTGTGGCACGGAAGTTTTAAAACATGGGTTATGTACTTTTTTGTCTATGGTTATGTATACACCATAGACATATACCCTCAGCTAGTGTTATATTTTACCGAAGCCTTTAACCTCTAGCTTCACGAAGGCCAACAAAATGGTCAATATCGGTCTCACCAAAGTGGACGACGCGCTGGCAGAAAAACACCCGGTGATTTTTGTTTTTGCCTTTAAAAGAAAAATCTTTGCAGTCTGTTGATCTCTGGAGGACAAAATGAACTAGCTGCTGCACATATTAAAAACAGCAGCATAAAAATGTTTTAACAGGGTCAGCTGTGTTATAAAAGCTGCTGTGGTTTGTTTCCTCACTTTCAGGGTTTAGGAAGTTATGCTGCCTGTCAGTCTCATGCCTTCATGAAGGGGACTGGGAGCTTTGTACTTGGTAAGTAGACTAATGTGTTATTTACAACACAATTAAAAAAACACTAGAGAATACTGTGTATTGTCGTGTTTTATTGTATTATCATCACTAAAATTATCAAACAATGTAAAATAATACATTAGTTAGACTCTTATTTGTTTTTACACTCTTTCTTTCACTGTGTCTGAATCATTCCCTGAACAAACAAATGTATCTATCATTAAATTTAACTGAGTCAAATTGTGACATGTCTTTAGCAAACACTTACGGGTGAGTAAGAAGACCAGTGAAATTACAGACAAAACATTACTTTGTACTATGAATACCACAAGAGGGAGCAATATCCTGCATGTTTTTGGTATAAATAAACCTGGCATCTGAAAATGACAGCTTGGTTTGACTTCTATGAACTTGACAGTGATCTGTGATTTCTCGTATCCTACCTAGACAGGTATTTATATACATTATACATTATATACAGGTATTGCCATTGGAAGAAGGTCATTAAATAAATATTTGTCCCTGTATACTGTTGTTAACCATCCTGACTGTTATTGTTGGTGGACACTGTCATTGCTGTCATAATCCACTTGTACACGGAGGTTTGAATGTTCATCATGGCTTCTAGACGTGCCATTGAGATGTGTCCTGTGTTGCTTCTACAGGTGCTGCCAGTTTATTTGCTGTTCAGAAGGTTCTTCAGAGGAAGCTTCCTTATCCTCTTCAGTGGAACCTACTCATTTCAATAGGTGAGAAATGAAAGGTGGGCTTTATATAGTAACACACAAGACATCAACAAAAATTTGCTCTCTAGCGACCCATACTTCCTCTCAGCTAACATCTCCTCCTCTCTCTCTCAGTGGCGTCGTCAGTGGGAAGTTATGCAGTTACTCGCTGGGAAACGCAGAAATGCTCAGACCTTTGGTTGTTGCTAGAAACAGGCAAAGTCCCGGACAGATCGCCACCACAGGGTGAGTGCAGCGTGTGGCTGCAGACGTGCTCACCATCCCTCATGGCTCAGACTAAAATAATAATGAAATGTGGATGTGTTTTGTGGCAGTGGCTGTCTTTTTAGATCAGCTCTGTTCTGAATGTTTTCTGCTGTATGTTTGCACGTGTCTTTCAGTGTCTAAACAAGGGGAATCAAAAGGACCCGAGAAGACAAAATATGGCGACGTGATGGAATGAACATAGTTTTAAACATATTTTTGCATCTACTGTATATAACTGCACCTTTTCAGAGAATGTACTATGGTCAAGTGATATTCAGATAAGATGTTTATTAACTATATAGAGAGTGCAGGGTGTGAGGTTGTACGTACTGTATATAACCTTGTTTTTTTCACCTTCTACATGAATGAAGTGTCAGTTTTTCTGTTGCAGAGTTTGTGGAGCTTTTGAATTTCATAACAGCTTTACTGTGTAGATAAACAGACGAGTTTCCTGAATCAGAGTTCAGGAATTAGTTTGGGTTTTTCAGAAGAATCCCCCGTTAAGCCTGTGATCCGGTATTATTATTTGGATGCATTTGTTTGACATGCAACAGGAATTAACGCCGCACTGCCAGAACCACCACTAGCAGAGGTGTGTGTTACTGGTGCCTCAACCAAACTAGTATATGACCAGTTTCTGTTTTCAAGCTTATGATCGAAGTTGCACATTGATCATTCTAATCATCTATGTCTTGAAATACATGAAGCAAATCATTGTGGAATCATTCATCCTTTTAATACATAAAGATTATTAGCTATTTAATAAAATGCTCAGGGCTGCAGTGCAATGGACATGACATCATTTACTGCTGTTTCTTTAAGCCATTGCATGTTGAGTCATGCTTCTTTAGTTCAGTGATGCTGTTATGAACCCTGTAATACCTCAGTATGACTAAATATTAATCCTGTTTGGATTTATATGAATTTGGCATCCACTGCATGAGGTTAGGTGCTAATTTAGAATGACAGCACGAGCAATAGGTTAGGAGGATTAAAAGATGTAAGAAATCTTGATGGCATTGCAAATTCAGGATTTGTTTGGTTTTTTAAGAAATTGTTGCTGCAGAGAGGAGAGAATAAGTGAGAAGTAAAAATGATGTTTGTTATTTTAGCTCTGTTCACCAGTGGGAAATTTTAGATCGACCTCCATCCTGCTAATGATTTTACTGAAAAGTTTGCTTTATTAATGTGTAAAAACATTCGCAAACCCACTCTTTGTTGTGTATTTTTTATTATTCAAAAGTGAACACTTATTAAAATGTAGACATTACCATGAAACAAAAAAATATTGTATACATATATATGTGCTGTGTATTTAGCGATCTAGCTTTCATTCCTATCGAGTTGTACTGGAATTGCAGAAACATTATTTAGAGTACAAAAACACAACACTCATCTTCCCTCCACACAGACACAAATACCCATAGTTTTATGTTTTTAACTAAACTGAGAGGGGAAAATATTACAATGTATCAGGTACTGTGCAGCTGTCAAGGTGGACCACTTTCCTAGCCCCTCTAGCCCAAAACCGTCATAAATGTGGAGTACAAATATCAACGGAATATGCCAAAGATGCAAAGATGTGTCAAAATCATTGTCAAATCTTCAGGACAGGAGTGAGAAAGTTACTGGTTGTCTGGACAAACTGTACATGACTTGTCCCATGCTACACTGGATGCCTAACATGCCTTTGTTGGTTTTGACCAGGAAATACACAAAATTTAAAAAAGACAGATATGTGGATTAGGCATATTGAACTTTTATAGCAGCCAAATCACAAATACAAGCAACATAAGGCCACTTTGAGGTAGATAAATAACGGGGAAAACCTAAATAACTAAACTAATTTCTGCTAAAACTAAAAAATTACTAGACTAGACTACATTTCTATAAATATAATGACAGTGCCTACTGTTGCATATAGCAGCAATGCTGCAAGATGGCAAGGTGCTTCATTGGAATTGCATGAGTGTTGAAAATAAGAAAATAACACACACAATAAACAGCTTTATATGTGGCACAAACAGGAATAGAGCTGATCTTGCTTTGGCAAGTACCCAGATTCAAAGGTAACTGCAGACACTTGGTCTACCTTCTGACTCAAATCTACAACTGCTGATAGTAGTGCTGAACATGTCTCTAAATGCATGTTAGTGAGATCTTTCATTTTCAAATGTGCGAACATCTTCTCATGACATTTAGGCTCAGCCTTTTTGTGTTGGTAAACATGTCCACTAAAGAAAACTGTGAATGTGATTACATTCAATCTGACTCCACTTCATTTGCATAGCTGAAGTAGTTTGTACAACAAGGTGTTAGCAACATAAATTCTGCACCATGCAGTGCAGGCCATTGAAACAATCAAGTCTTTCAAGCATGCTTTAACACCTCGAGTGAATGAAACGGCCAAAGTCCAGGCCTTTGAGTCACAAGCCAAAGAAAGTCCACAAATTCTGCAGTGAGAACCATATTTACAGTGGGTATAAAAGACAAAATTTCTGGATTGGTGATTCCCATAGTAAAGGAAATCTGAATAAGGCAAGATCTTGGCTTTGGTTTAATGTTCCTTTTCCTTCAACATATTTGTGCAGCCTGAATCCACCCCCACTCTTGCATCCCGTCGTTCTCGTCCTCCCACTGTAATTCAAATCTGATTTAACACCTCCAAGATTTGTAGGTTTTGAATCCTCTTTCTGTGTCTCTCTTCGTCTAAAAAAGGCTTAATGAATTGAAAAAGCCCTCAAATCCTTTGTCACATGCACACTGATGCTGCTGAAGGAAACGACTTAAGAGAAACAGAGAGCAAACAGGAGATAATGAGGGGAAAGACTGCATGTGTGTGTAAGTGTGTTACACGGGGGGACTGACCAGCCAGTGGAGCTGAGGATCAGTACACATCCAATAACTAAAACAAACAGTGGTATGGACTGGCCTTTTGGCACGCTTGGCAACCAGTGGCATGGTTTATAAAGCCTACACGGTGTGTGTGTGTGTGAGGGTTTGGCTGCCCTGTGCAGCAGTGCATGTGCGTGATAACATGAGAATAAGAGATGAGAGCAGGAGTGAGTGCGTACTTGTCTGACCCTGTGAGTCGAGAGATGAGCTCCAACTGGACAGTGTTGAGTGTCTCTTTCTCCTCTTTTTCACTCACTGTCTTTCTTCCGTTATATAATAATCAAGCGTAAAATGCAAGGCAAAACAACTCCCGAACAAACAAATACAATTTACTGCATTTTTATCCCAGCTTCAAAGTGGAAAAAGCAAACCATGATCTAAATCTATATTATGAAACACTGTTATTGGATGTTTGAACATCTGATCTATTTGGCCCAACTCTCTAGCCTAGAGCCATAATCAATTCCCACAAATGACTTTGTTAACAAGAACAACTGGTGTGTTATTGACTGATACGTGTTTGTTGTGAGGGGATTTATTGATTGTGTGTCCTCTCTTTCAAACGCTTTTCCCATTAAGAAAAATGCACATAACGTAATAGGGAATATATGTGTATTCAGAAACTGGTCTGACAGGAAAAAATAACTGAATTCCATGCATTAGGCGGTTGGTAAATTACAAGCAGTCCTTTGTGACATTATGTTTGACGGAATGGGAGTTCAAGTCTGGGCAGGTCAGAGATAAACGTGGGTCTGTGCAAGGACTGAGAGTTTCTCTGCTTGACTCACCGGTAAAGACAGAGAAACAAAACTAGTGTCCCTGGAGTGCCAGAAATAAACGGTTGCGATTTGTGTTTCGACTCTGTGAAAGTTGGATTCAGGTTGTGTGCAAGGATGCAGCTTTCCAGCCCAACTAAGTGAAAACCTTACATCACGTTACATAATATCAAAACTGATGAATGATGAAAAGTCTACTGAGGGAGGAAGAAACACAGTTAACACTTTATTGAGATAGGATTTGTTGCCATTATTGTCTCTTGATAGTAACCTTGTTTTGTATTGTAACGTGCAAATAAATAAAAAATGACTGGCCTAGTTTTATGCTTTAATTTTAATTAGTTACAAACCAGTGGTTCTTTATTTGGTATAACCCCCCTGTAAAATACATAAAATGGGAAATATGAGCCATTTTCCCCTTTAGAAGATGACCTTAAGTTCTAGTCAAAGAATATGAAAGATATGAAAGGATGCATATAAAATAATGCACATGATGTACAATTCTCCAATACATGCACTGCACCTCTATAAAAATCGCAACTATATAGGCTACTTAATGTACCTAATATAGCAACAGTGTATACATGAACACTTGTATAATCTCATGAAATATAGAATAACAAGTTCTACATTTGTGGACCTTCTTGTTTGCCAGAGGTGGTTTTTTTACATTGCATTATATTGTTATGAACATGGTTTATACACTTTCCAATAATATAGCTTTTACTAAGGACCTATATTATAGCCTATTAGACTGTGTTTCATGTGCCAGACTCCTGTATATGGATAAAGTTGAATAATTTAATTAAATCTATTATTCAAGGAGTTAAATTCCTCAATGAAAATTAATTGTAATTTTTGAGACATATAGGCTAAATAACATAAATGGCTGAATGTTTCTCATTAAAATGTCTCTTTCCATTCACATTGAAAATGAATCATAAAGTGCAAAGGTTATTTAATGATGTGGAACTAGTCTATGTGTAAAACAAAAGGATTTTTATGACTGTGTGGGGCTGTAAGATGATAGTTTACTAAGCGCTTTCTGGTTATGTGGAGGGGGGGTGTTCATATCCAGGCTTTATGAATAACGTCTCAGCATTAGTAATAACAAAAGCACAACTCAAACTGGAGCATACCTAAGGCCTGCACCAATGAGCGCCGAGCTCATGCACACCGCGGCCAATGGCTGGTCCCGGGCCGCTCGCGCACAGACGTTTGAAGGGCGGTCCTCGGCAGAAAAAGGAAAGTATGGATCACAGAGCAGCGGAGTTTCGGTGGGAAGGTAGACTCCCAAAACTGCAAAATATCGGGAATATTTCAGGCTGAAAGTCTTAATAAGGATATACAATTTCTGTTCAGTAAGCGTGCGTTGCTTTTATTGATCTGTAAGTTCTGTTGAGTGTTTATATAAAGTTTGCAACTTGTATTGGGGAGTTTTTGATTGATTAGTCAGTGAAATTAACAGAACCTTCATGGCGTTGATAGCGACCGACCAGGGCTGCAAATTGAACGGGACGTCGGCGGTTTACGGCAGAGTTGGACCAAGAAAAGAAGTCTATCAAGGCAAGACGGAAAGCTTTAAAACTGCCAAAATGCAGGCCAAAGAAACGGACTATTCAACAGATGGCCTGCCCAAAGCCTTTCTGCACAGCCTGAGGACCCTGTTTGACATTTTGGATGACTGTGGCCGGGGATATGTCCACATTTCGGAGATCGAGAGTCGCTGGCAGGGCGCAGACACCCGGGATCTGCCCGGTGGGGTTCTGAGCTGCCTCAGGAGGGTCACCCCACCGCATGGCTGCCTCACCTTTGAGCGGTTCGTTGCAGGGCTGCGGTACTCCATGCTCAATCCGGAGAACAGCAGCCACTTTAAGGCCCAGGCTGCGGTGCACCCGCAGCAGGCACCAAAGCAGCCCCACAAACCCGCTCCGCTGTCCACATGCAGTGTCGGGACACGAGTTGAGAACAAGGTCCGTCCGCTGGGCCCAAGCAACGTGACCAACACCCAGCCGCACCGGGCGTCCTCCCTGCAGAGCCGAGCCAGACCAGAGGAGGGTGCCGGGTACCCCGTGTCTGGACCGGCGCCGTTCAGCGCGGGCTTCGAGAGGTCCGGGCGGAGTTTGGAACGGAATGCCGTCGCTCAGGGGGGCGGCTGTTACCGGGCCGAGCCGGCCCATGCCACCAAACCAGCGCAGCCCCAGCAGAGCCGCGTCAGGTCCATTGAGTCCCTTGCTTTGGAGTCACCGCAGCTCCAAGGACCAGGTAGGCTATATGGCATGTCATATAAGTACATACATAAATAAATAAATAACTTTATATCTGTGTGTGAGGGGGTTGGGGGCCGTTCAATGAGTAGCTACTTAGTGGCCTACATGGAGGACTTATGTCTTCAACAAGTTAGAACAATGTCTGACAAAATCTAGATATAACAGCAGCACACACTGAAACCACACATAACTCTGATCTCATCTGCCAGTCAACAGTTCATACTGCTGTCACAACTCCCACCCCTTCATTGATAGTGCGAAAGAAGTCTCTTTTTTCTATTATGTTTAGCCCATAATCCTAAATGTCTGGGGATAATGCAAAAATACCTATCAATTTTTCAAAGCCCAAGATGAAGTCTTTAAATTGCTTGTTTTGTCTGACAAACAGTCAGATAGGCAAGGATTTTCAATTTGTGTGGATGTGCTGTCTTTCTGGTTTCTAGAAAATATTAACCTATGTATGATCATATCAAATATCAAAGGTTCATGCAAGGTGCTAATTGAATGGCTCTTTTTGTTTATGTAGTAGTTTCAATTTGCTGCTGACCTAAAACAAAGACAAACTCTTATTTGGACACCAAAAAATGTGCCCAAGGATGAGTTAGAAGTGGAGCTGCTGGGTCCCTGAATACACTTGAGACTGAATTCCCATGAGCAAGCCAATTGATTGCGTGCATAACTGAGTTGATATGTCCATTGCAGCCTTGCCAGCTCCAATCTCATATTCTCATTTAATTGGATGCAGTGATCCATGTAGTACACACAAGTGCACAAGCCTGCAGGAGTGTTTGCAGGTCAGTGTATGTCATCCAGAGAGAGCCTTGCAAAGTTAAAAATGGTACTTTTAAAAGGGAGTCTTTGCTTGAATCTCAATTGGGGTCAACAACAATAGTCATTTTTGTGTTTTTACAACACAATTCTCAGGTATCAGTATTGCCTCACAGCTTAAACAGACCCTGTTTAAGAGCCTCTACCGCTGTGGGTGACTTGTTGAATAATTGCCGTTGTTAACCCCAGATCAGGTCAGAGGTCGTGTCAGAAATTCCTGCAGAAATTTATCTATCTTGAGGTGTTGCCTCGTGGAGGGAGCAAAGACCTCTCTGCCATGGCCCTTCTTGAGTGGGGAATGGGCGATGGTCAGTTGTATGCGTTTGATTTGTTCCGTTATTCGCCAGTGTGCTGAGTGTAGGTCGGAGGAGCTGCTGCTGAGAAATTTCCATCCCATTCCCTCATTATCTTGTTCATACATACAGGCTCTCGCTCTCCTACAAACTCACACTCGTTCTTCTTCCTCTCACAATCATATCAGAGTATTTTCACATGCTCTCTCCCTCTCTCACACACTACACTACACACGCACATCAACTAGAGTCATTCTAAGTTAGCCCTATCTCTATACTGACAGGCCTGTCTGGAGCTATAAGAATGACACTCTTTGTTGAGCCCTTGGGACTTTTACTGCTTTCACTACTTGCACTTGGTACAGTGTTTTTAGATCAATAGACTAGTCTCCTCTATAGACTAAAAAGTTCACTTTTCTGTACTTTCTTTCAGTTTTTTGTTCATACAAATGAAAGGAAATCTTAATGCTACAATATCCAATGATACAACCACAGTGCCCTTGTCCACAAAGCAAGCTCCGTGAAGAAATGGTTTTCTGATTTTGGTATGAAAGAACTGGACTAGCCTGCACTTCAGCCTCATCCAACACCTTTGGGATGAAGCACCCAACATTAGTGGCTCTTGCGGCTGAATGTGCGCAAATTCCTGCAGCCAGTTTCTAAAATCTTGTGGAAAGCTTTCTAAAAATGACACTTGGGTGGAATAATATGTCCACACACTTTTGGCCAAATAATGTAGACAGACAAACAGGCCAGCTGAGCCTTGCTGTAATCTGTGACACGCAGCCAAACCCTGCTGGATTAGGCCAGATTACTGCAGACACACCAGAGCTCGCTGAATCACGGCAGTGGTGAAATCCTCCCCAACACCCTGGACATTGCCACAAAGTCCTGCCTCTATCTCTCTTTCACTTTCTCTTGGTTTTTGGAAAGCAGTAGGGTTTGCTCTTAAATCTAAACATCTGATAAATACCACAGTTGAGATGAGGGAAATTCCATGGAAAAATACCACAATGACATGCCGAGTTTACACACTCAATTCAGAGAGCTTGCAGACAGCCTCCGCTTCATTAGATCTGCATGTCTTACAACTGTGACAGAAACAGAGAGAATGTCCAGGACAGATGAGAGGTGATTTGATGCCAATATATTCATAAATGAGCAAGCTATTGAAATTACAATGAACTTAAAAAGTACATATTTCAGGCAAAGGGTCCTTCATTATGCTGTTATGGGATTTGCTTAGGGCTTTTCCCACAAACTAACAGCTGTAAAAGTGGTGTGAGGAAGTCTGGGACAGATGAGACGTGATTTTTTGTCAATTCATACGTAAATGAGCAAGCTATTGAAATTACTCACTTGTAACGTGCATAATTAAGTATTTAATAATTAATTGATTAATTGTCATGTTTGTTTACAAACTTACAGGTGGGAACTGTTTTAGGATGCTCATTAGTTATATTAGAAGTGGTTTGAGATTTTTATGTTGAAAAACAAAAAAGTTATTGATGATTGAAATCGATGTGTTGCAATTTGCAGATGGTCCCTAACTCCCCCTACAGTAATACGCGCATTTGACAGACATTCAGTGCATTGCGTTTTCAACTGCATCATTATCTTCAGTGATTTTGAGGTGATCACATCTGTGAAACTTTTGCCTGAATTAGCTCTCCAGTATATCCCAAAACTGGGAGAAATGAAGATTTTGACACAAAGCTATTAAACCGACGAACATTGAATATTAAACTAACTTCACCCTGGTTATAACCTTTTGAGAAACCCTGCCAACAAATGTTAAAGTGTTGTTTGATACCCACTGTAATTTATAAATGTCACACTTTGCTTAGTGTTATAGTGTTCATCCATGTCACCTCAATATTGGAAATCCTAGTATTGTCTAAGGACTTGCTTTAGGGTTCTGAAAGTTGCGTTGAAATAAGGAGGTTGTTCCCTTGTTGTTGAGATATCTAAGATGTTCTCTGCAGTATTAAAATTGAGATACTTCACATATTTCCTTTTGTATTCACATATAAGTGCTCAAACAAGGGATCATACCATTTTTTTGTCCTATGTAATCTATATCTGGCTGTTTCTGCTACAGGCATTATCACTCTGTGTTGAATTCAATGTGCACCATGTAATACAAGTCATGCCGGATTGTTGGAAACAGGCACAAGAAGAGAGGGAGTACAGCTCCCTCCTGTGGTATACACTGGCAACCCAAATGCATTATCAGGTCAAATGAATGTTTTGCTTGTAGTTCTCTTGGTCTTCTTCATTACTGTCTACAGACGTGCATGTTTTCCTGGTGAAACTTAATCTCACATTTGTTAGATCAGGCACTAATTTAGAATGCATATGAAAAATGAACAAGAATCTGAATACAATGCAATATTTTTTTTCAAATGTTTTCATAAAAGATTGTGCAAACTAGAGTGTGTTTTTTACTCTATACTGCAAGCAGTAAAACTCCAGACCACAGTGTTGGACTGAAATTGATTAAATCTGTCTGTTTCATATTTGTCTAGGTGTTGTGAAATCAGGGTTACCAAGATCTCAGAGCGAATCAGCAACAGGATTTACTGGCTGCTCCAGGAGACATGGGCTGAGTCGGGAAGAGCAGAGGCGTCATACCATATCCAACGGGGTGGATTATGGAGTGGTTAGTACACACACACACACACACACACACACACACACACACACACACACACACACACACACACACACACACACGCACAGGAACATTGGGGCAGCAGGTGACTTGCAACCATAGATTCAAACTCTACAGCCCTGGAGGCAGAAATACCTGCAGAAAGTGACAGAAGGAGAGAGAAGAGGAAGCACATGCACACTACGGAAGAGGGGAGAAGTCAAGTTAGTAACATGCATTAATGGGATAAGAATGCTTAACAGATGGTAATGGTGAGAAGGAGAGAGAATCTCACTGCATCATGGGAAGTCTCCTGGAAGTCTAGGCCTATAGCAGCGTAACTAAGGGATGCTATGGCAGAATATGATCTGTTTTCCTGGTTCTTGTCAGTATGTGCTGCAAGAATTCTGGATCAACTCATAAGAGACTTATTCAGGCATTTGGCAAATGCATGTCCTGTTTTTTCTGCATCATTTTGAGACAAGATGTGCTTGATTTTTGCAATATTACTTAGGTGAAAAAGGCAAAGTCCTTTAAGTTTGTTTTATGTGGGAGTTAGAGGACATCCTGATCAAAGATACGTTGGAGATTCTTTATGGTGGCGTTCGAATAGAATTGGTCGAAGCACAAAGTTATGTGCTTCGACCAACTGCGGCCCCAGCTCGTCCCAGAAGCAGCTCTCCTCTCCGCAGAAAATATGTAGCAGGTCTATTTTTGCCGCTAGCCGCGTCAAGCAGCACAGAGCAGATCGAACCAGGCAGGAAGTCAGACACAGAATGGCAAACAGGATCCGGTCAATTTTCATCCTGTGGAGACTCTGGATTATAACAACAGTAAAAGCGGTTAAAACGGACACAAAACGAAATCATTTAACTATGTAGCCTACTTAATCACAGTAGAAGCACAAAAAGCAAACACTGATCACCAAATCAACAAAATCTAAACATGTCAGGAAAATCAGGCAGTCAGAATGCTCTGACTCTGAAATGCTCCTCATTGGAAATGCAGCCTGAAGTTGACGGAACGAAACAGGGTCACATAGAGCTGTGAAGATGGGAGTAGAAGCACAAAAAGGACAAATTAATAACAAGTAAATAACATGGGGCAGGACGCACGCTCTGCTGCTGACATGCTTCTGAGATGCTTCCAGTGGACTTTGACGCCAGGCTATGGACGCATCAAAACCGTGGCACGCAATGTGTCGTTGTCGGAGTCAGTGGATTCCTGTAGTTAGAGCGGTTCCGTTAATGCCAATTAAATGCTCATGTCTCTGTAATAGAATATGATCAATGGCTAAGAAAATCTAACAAGACAAGTACAGAGACAAGACCTTTGTCTGATGCAATTAGAAGGTCATTTGTAATTTTCACCAGTGCTCTCTGTGCTGTGATGCACTCAAAATCCTGACTGAAATCATGAAATAAACTTTAAGAAATAAAAATACTTTAAAAGACTGTGGCACATAGCCTGTTTATTAAAGACAGATTGATCATATCTTGTAAAGAAGTGCTAACTAAGGGTAAAACATCTTTAAGCAGCCTAGTTGGAATGGGGTCTAAGAGCCAGGTTGATGGTTTAGATGATGAAATTATTGAAGTAATCAATGGAAGAAAATCAGTCTAAATATTTAGCAGATTTTAGATTTTACAGCTGTTTGTAAGGTTCCTGAGATAAATCTGGACCGGCTGAGGGCAGGAGGTGATGAATTTTGCCTAATGGTGTGTATTTCTGTAATAAGGACTCAAAAGTTATTAAATAGTGGTCCAATAGACTGTGATTCTGTGGAAAGACTATTTAAATGTTCCATATCTAACACCTCCTTTGCTGGTGCCTCGAGGAATGTGAGTATTTATATAACCGGAGGGAGTGGATTCATTCAGGCTAACATTTACTTCACAGCTCTTTCAGTAAGACAAAATAAATCAATGGGATGATCTGATAATAAATAATTTACTCATACATCTTTATATGACAAAGATATGATTGTCCAATTTACTTTTACTTTTGCAGCAGTGGTGTTAATTTTTATTAGGTTTTTATGCACGTCTCCTCTTTTGTTTACATTGGTTTTAAGTAATTTAAGTGGTTGATGTCCAGCCACTGTTGCTAAACGGTCTTGGGTGGGTAAAAATCAATCAGTTTTGATAATCGATAAATAGTTAAATGATTTTTCAAGCAAAAATGCCCAAAAGGGGCTGGTTCCAGCTTCTCAAATGTGGGGATTTGCTGATTTTATTCGTCTTATATGATGGAAAATTTAATATCTTTGGCTACAGGACTGTTGGTAGGACAAAATACGCAATTTAAATCGTCTTTGCACCAGTTTTTAAAACTCACAAAATACCGCTGATCAAAAGTAGGTAAGGTAAGTAACTAAGGAAGATGAGATTTTTGATTATTCCCCAGTGGATGGAAAGTGATTTAAAAATATATGTCAGAAAAACAAACAAACTCCTACTTCTAGTACAGGCTCTTCTCCATTTCACTTTCTATTGGTCCCCACATTCCCCTCCCATCCCTCTGCCCGCTGCCTTCCCCCCATTCTGCCCCTCCCACCCTCCAGTTCGGAGCTCCTGCCTCCCTTCGCTCTCAGTCTCTCCCCCTGCCTCACCATTTCTCACTCTCTCCAGCTCGCCTCCTCTCCCTCTTTCTCTCCCTGTTTGTGTCGCCGTCTCCGTCTCTTTTCCCCTCGGCCTCTGTGTCTGGAGAGGCTGACTGACCGACTCCCCTCCTTCTCCCTCCCTCCCTACCCCTCTCCTCCTCCCCCTTCCCTGCGGCCCTCCCACCCAGGGCGACTTGGCCCACTGCTGCACTGATGGTAGTGAGCCGGGTCGGGCCCAGGGGCCTGGTTGAAGTAGAGGACTCGCTCGGCCGACCTGGCCCAGCCTGGACAGCTGTGTGGGCTGCCTACACTACCGTCTTCATCCCCCTCAGCAGTAGCCTCTACAGCAGCAAGGCCCTACACTTTTTCCTTTGGGTGAGTAGGATGAGAGGACAGAGAATGAAAAGGCGAGGTGGTTGTAGAGGATACAGGAAGTTTTTCTTTAAGATGGTTTTTCAGGATTTCAAGATGTGCATCAGGTTGTCTTTATATTTAATTGTAACAGCTGAGACAAAAAGAGGAGATGAAAAGTTGTGTTCAAGTTCAGCAGCTGGGAATTTAATGCGTATGCTGAACCGGATAATTAAAATGATTTATTTGTGCAAGTTTTAGGGACTTTGAAGCTTGTTTGTTGGCTCTAACTGGCTGTGGTATTATCGAGTTTTGGGGTTTCAACTAGTGCTGAGACAAGTAGTCGATCAATCGTTTAGCAGTTTGCCCAAACTTAATCGACAAAGTTTCAAGTCATTTATCAAAATGAAAAGGTGTTTTTTTTTAATGTGTATGTTTGCTGCTTTTCTGTCTATAATATAAAGACAGAAAAGCAAATTAAATATCTTTTTTACTGTTGGCTGTTGACAAAACAAGCAAATTTTAAGGCCGAATGTTGAACTTCTGACATGCTTTTCTTTCTATTTTCTAAAAATTGAATTGATTAATTGACCAACTGCTAAACTAAAAATAGCCTACAGACTATTCTGTATAAATAGTTGTTAGTTTTAGCCCTAAACTGTCCTTATTTCAGGGACTTTTGGACTTTGGCTTCATGGTGCTTTGTAGATGCAATTTGAAAGCCTGTTATGCTCTCTTTTGTGTTTTTAGCTAAACAGCTTGTGCAACGGGTCATGTTATTGTATGTTGTGTGTATTCATGCCTGCTCATTCAGCCAACACACAAACATACATGCATTTTTCCACAACCTTTTTTCCTCTCTGCTCCCTCTGTGCTTGCATTTCCTTTTCTCTGCTCCCTTTCTTTTTTAGTCTTGAACAGTAGGCTCTTCTGCCTGTGGACTACCGCACATTCATGCAGCCTGACACTGGGTTATGCTTCATTCTAGACACGGACCCCTCCTCTTCCCCTAAACCCCCCTTCCTCTCTTCCTCTTTGTGTACTTTTGCTTCAGGCTCTTTGGAAAAGAGTATGTTAAACAGGGTTTGATTGATTTTAGACTCTTAAACTCTGTCCTCTTTTAGTTTACTTTCACTACATGTGTCCCTGTGTATGGACTGTGTTTTCAACAGCACTGATGAGCGGTGATGAGTGGAATGTACTGAGCTACACAGGGGATGGAGGGCTGGAGCAATGGGTAGCTAGAAAGATGACACACCAGGTGGCTGAATGCCAGCAATGAGGCCTGGACTGTAGCAGTGTGCCGCATGGACAGCCTGGTCAGCACAACTCAATGCAGCCTTGCAGGGGTTCATACATACACACACACACTAGGGTGGCCATAGTTGAAGTGGGTCCACCGTTTACCCCATTCTTAGGTTGCTGCGTGGTTGCCATGACTCTGGACTGATTGCTCCTCTAAACATTGTTCAGGATGGGAGCGAGTCCGGCACAATTGCTATGGCGCCATTGTCTCCCCCAGCACAAAAGAGTTTGCTGCAGATGCCCTTGTGAAAAGATGGGAGTTTGTCTACCATGCAGGCTGCTGGCAGCCCAAAATCAATCATTAGATTTAATCTTGGCAGCAAACAGAAATCTCTCTTAGTGAAGGCATGAGAAAAATGAAAAGAAATGTTTTCTATCCATGGGTCTTTATGTAAGACCTGGAGAGAAAGTGACTTCAGGCGGTTTTGTTTTTCTTAATTCTGGTTCTTAATCACATTTTTCTATTTCCTTTTCCACCTTTTTGGCCCCCCCCCTTTCACTCTCAACACACCTTTGTAACTTTCAACTCACACAGTTGAAGCAAATGAAAGAGCTGGAGCAGGAGAAGGACTCCCTACTGGCGGGCCTGGAAGTGGTGGAGCGGGCCCGCGACTGGTACCAGGGCCAAATCCACAATGTCACAGAGAGACAGCGGCAGATTGGCCAGAACTCCCACTGCACGGTCGGTTCAAACACTAGTCTAAAACTGTTCAAAGGCACAGAGAGTGTTGGAGATGCAACTTGTTGTATTTTGTTTGGTGTTTGTTTGTTTGGTACTGCATTTTTTATTGATATGGCTAACTGGATAACAGAAGAAGTATTTTTATATTTCCCAATAAAACAACAAAACAATGAGATCATAATAACAGTAAACAAAACAAACATCTATGAACTATAAATCCGTTAAGATTTTAAATGGAATCAATGGAAAATGAAGGCCTTCTTTTTTGAGGAATTGTTTGGGCCCCCTATCCCCATTGTCCATGAGTTTTAAAATGCCTTCAGTGCAGCATGTCATTCAGAGAAAGGTACTTTGGGTAATGTAGTAAACTGGATAACCAGTTGAGGCAGGTTGACAGGGCAGGGAACTTGGGTAGACCCAACATAGAAAAGTACCAGCCAGTGTTAGTTTACCGTATGTCTTGATGCCTTGATCAACATTTTTGTGATGGCAAATAGTTCCTTATTTACTATTTTAAGGGAATCTCCTTTTACCAAAGCTCCTTTGTGTGTTAAGTCATCTTACCTCCTTGTCATGACATTTTCAGACCTTTCACCACTTTCTTGAATTTCACACTAATTATCTTTTATGTCCCCTCCTCTCAGGATTTCTTCACAGAAGCAAATCAGAGTCGCATTAATGTTCTAATACCCAAACTGCAAGAAGTCAACCGCTGCCTTAACGACCTTATTTCCTGCACTGGGATGGTGAGTGTTGTCTGCCCATTGCTCACTGATTCATGTGATTGTATTAAATGTTAAATGATTCTCCTGACTGCCAGTTTTATCAAATGGCCTTTTCATAATGTCCTTTTAGCTAATTAGGGGAAATTCAGAGACGTGGTGATCTTCAGTCGTACTAGCGGCACGACTCTAGTGGGTGTCAGTGTCAGTCGATCTATCACTTTTGTTCAGACAGAACTATTTCAACTACTATTGGATGGATTGGCATGAAATTATGTACGTTCATGTTCCCCAGAGAATGAATCCTAATGACTTTGGTGATTGCCTGACTTTTTGCATTTGTGGTTTGACTAAAATATCAAAACAACTAGTGGAAGAAATACCTTCATAACTAAAGACAAGTTTACGAAGCCACGCAATATGTCTTGTGTTCCCTCGCAGTACTTTTTATCCTTCCATTCCTTCTGACCCATAGCTGTGTATTTTCCGGTCAACTGCTCCCAGCACAACGCCCCATTATGGTTCAGATTTTATTTTGAACTGGGCATTACCTATGTACACAAACCAGACTAGTCACCACAGGAGGGTGCTGTGGTCATCCCAGAGGAGGGGAAAGACAGCCGTATATGAGCCTGGTCCAGCTTGGACTTAAGGCTGCTCCTCCTGGCCAGTGTCCGCTCTGGACAAAATGGGACTTTGAATCACGGCCTGTTGTGGCCCCATCTTTACAGTGACATACGGGATCATGCACTCGGCGGGCGCATTGTGTTCTAAGCTGACAAAACACAAGACTCTGGCGAGATGAGAGGAGGCGGAATCTGTGTTTACATTGATGATGCTTGGTACTCAAACACAGTCAAAGTGGATGGATGTTTCCCAAATGTCGTTTTATGTGAAGATGAAAACCATATTATCATCACTATCTTGTTGCTGCTGTTTATGTTCTCGTGTAGCATGAAGGGACTACAAACGTCCATTTCGTTGTACAACCTTGTGTTATGTAATGATAAATAAACTACCTTGATACTTGATTAGTGAAAGTAAACTGAAATTAATTCTTAGATGAAGAGGCCTCTCCAGAATAAAGCACTACATTAATCTGCAAGACGCTGTCGGTTTCATTTGTAAATAGTTATTGTGCTCAGGACAACTACACCGATACAGATGGATGTATTTTGAAAGAGCTGGATCCCAGAGGGGGTCCAACTGAGGAAAAGGAGACATCTCCAGAGGCGGAATTACTTCTCAAGGAGACCCAGATTCAAATGGCATATTGACTCTTATGATAAACTCAGACCTTTCAGCACTTATGTTAATGGCTGCAAGTCTTTTCTTACTTGTAGGCCCTAATCCTTACATTTAGAATACATCCATTTGAGTACAGTAGCTGTTTATGAATGAAACCAACATGAATGAACAGCAATCTGAGGATTACAGTTTCTTTTACGGTTTCTTCTGGAGTCTACCTTAAATAGACATAGTTACAGTATGTGAAGCTGAGTTAGACATGAAATTAATGATACTTCACATTCAAAAAAAGCAACTAATGGAAAATCTAAATTTAACTCTATTGGTGATATCCGGGGTGAGGTTTTCATTTTAACACTGGTTCCTCTTTCTTTCCCAGCAGTCATTTCCTTCCAGCGGTGCACAGAACACATTGCTCTCAGTTAACCCCCAGCCTCCAGGTCCAGCTCCTACGCAAGCTATCCAGAGACTGAAGGACCAGAACCGACTTCTCACACAGGTTTAACACAGTCTATTAAAAGTTTATTAGACTCGCAGACAGTTACCAATCAGTGCTGTTGTTTTCAGGTACTTTAGGAGTATGGGTGTCACTCACTTCATATATTTTTCTTCTTTTCATAAAGGAGGTGACAGAGAGGAGCGAGAGGGTCGCCCAACTGGAGCAGGAGAAGTCAGCCCTGATAAAACAGCTTTTTGAGGCTCGAGCCCGCAGTGCGCAAGACACCAGCACAATGGATTCCACCTTCATCTGAAAAGCAATCCACCCACCACCATAGCATCACAATGTTTTAGCTAGGAATGATCATGACGCTGGTCTGGAGCAAAACTTTTATAAGACTGACTGTTGTTTACCCACACTTGTAGCAATGACGCACCTTTAGCCATGACACTCCTACACCCTTGACCATGCACTACCCAGATGGGAATACCTGACCCGATTAAGTTGACCCGAGAGTCCAAAGACTCTTTTACGGCCTTTACGTTTCACTGCATGAACACTTGAGCTGAAAAGACTGGAACCCTTTCAGGAAACCAGTCATGTCTCATGATACCTTAACTCCCTGCAGGATTACAGCATCTGCAAGATCTCCACTTCCACTCACAAAAAACATCAGCTTTTTTCTTCTGCTGCTTGAATGCATGGGCAACGGGACAAAAAACCCCACAAACTTTAACTTAGAGGTCCAAAAAGGAATTGGACAGTAGGGGAAGAAGGTTTTTGTTGGAATAAAATGCAATATTTTACAGTTTAATATGAAAACACATCATCAGCTGCATTTGCTTGCTGTAACCCATCAATTACAGTTTTGTTTAAATATACTTTTTTTCTAAATATTAATGAGGTACACCCATGTCTTTTAGTATTTCCTTCATTTTAATGTAAATTAATAATAATAACATGTTTACCTGACAGTGGCTTTCTGGGTTTTAGAGTGTTTAATTTCAAACACTGAGAGACAGGAATTACTGAAAAGAGCAATTTTTTGTTATAGTAGCATGTTTAATGTTAAGACTTTTTTTGGTTGAAATAAGAGGTGGGAGGACAGCCTACAAGCCATCGAGATGTAGAGGCAGAGACAGTTGAGAGAAGTTTGCACGTAGAAGAGAGATGAGGAGGATAAACATGGTAGACGGTGAATGTGTCAGAGCCTGAGCTCCTGGGTTGAGAGATCTTCTGATGTCACGTCAGAAGCAAAAGAAAATCACTTTGGCTATTTAGTGCTACAAACCCCTGTATGTCTTTACAGTGGATTCCTTGCATGGGGTCATATTTCTAGCTCAAGAAATATTTATCTTCTGAAGAGATTTCTGTGAGATTAAACGTTAGTGTTAGTGTGAAAACATACTTTGTCCTCGTACGTATCTCTCTTTACCAGGATCAGCCTGGAAATGGTTTGCTTTAGACTAAAATTGTAAAAACATTCAGCCATCTACAAGTTTACAAAATAAATACTTAGTTAGTGGGTGGCGGTAGAAAAAAAAATTGTAGTTTTATATGGTACTGCTGGGATGACTGTACTTAACATATTGTTGATGTCTGTTTCCCACTTGTTTGATTGTATGTTTCATGCTGCTCAAACTACATTATGTGTGAGTGACACTCCTTTTCCTTCTGCTTTCTATCGAGAATACTCAAACTTCAGATGGAATGTTAAATAATAAACACGACCAAACAAAGCTGACTGTGGTTCTGTGGTTTGTTGCAATGTGTTTTTCTTTACTGAACTTTACAATGCTGCAGTCTACATACCTATATTAAAAAAAAAAAAATAAATAAAAATAAAAATAAATATATATATATATATATATATATATATATATATATATACATACATATACATATATATATATATATACATATATACATACATATATATACATATATATATATATATATATATATATATATATATATATAGAAACCAAATCAGTACACAAGCATGTCTCAAATACAGTATCTCATAAAAGTGAATACACCCCTCAATTTTTTGTAAATATTTGATTATATCTTTTCATGTGAACAACACTGAAGAAATGACACTTTGCTACAATGTGCTGTCGTACAGCTTGTATAACATGTAAATTTGATAACACATCATACAGCCATTAATGTCTAAACCACTCACAACAATGGTGAGAACACCCCCTAAGTGAAAATGAGCTATTTTACCTCCCTGGTGTCATGTGACCCGTGAGTGTGACAAGGTCTCAGGTGTGAATGAGGAGCAGGTTTGTTAAATTTGGTGTTGTCGCCATAACTCTCCCTGCAATTTGACTCATATGTTTTACTCTTGCCCATTAGTCTTTTCCTTCTGGCAGAGGTATTTTGATATTATTTCTGATTTATTTATGATGAACGTAACTATCTCTCCCCATGTTGCTATATTTGGATGCCCAGAGGATTACAAAAAGATTTTTAAAAAAACAATTAGACATCCTTGCTTTCACATCTCTATTGGCGAGACGACAGCTTCTTTTCCATTGGAAATCTACAAAAGCCCCTTCAAGCGTCCAATGGCTAAGGGATGTTATGTTTTTTTTGAAATTAGAAAAGATTAAATACTCTCTGAGAGGTGTTTCCAACAAGTTTTACAGTAAATGGCAGCCCTTTTTATCCTTTTTTAAGTCTCTCTCTTCACTACCCCCTGATTGACGGATCACCCCCCCCCCCCCTTTATTGTTACTTATTATCTATTGGGTTTTTTTTACCTTTCATTGTGCCATGTTTTTTCAATAAAAATATATACAAAAAAAAATAAAAATTTGGTGTTGTCGTTCTCACACTCCCTCAGACTGGTCACTGGAAGTTCAACATGGTACCTCATGGCAAAGAACTCTCTGTGGATGTGAAAAAAGGAATTGTTGCTCTACATAAAGATGGCCTAGGCTATAAGAAGTTTGCCAAGACCTTGAAACTGAGCTGCAGCACAGTGGCCAAGACCATACAGCCGTTCAACAGGACAGGTTCCACTAGGGATGTCCAGATCCGATCACGAGATCGGAAATCGGGCCCGATCACATTGTTTCAGACTCGATCGGAATCGGACGTTACTTCCCGATCAGGACTCGGATATAAATGTATATATATTCTCATATTTTTATTTACTGTTGTACGAAAGTCCAAAATGAAGAATTTGTGTTATTTATTACTTGGTTGTTCAAGCTACCGTGCTCTGTTTGTTAACAGAGTTGTTGAATGTTAAAATAAGGTGAATTAAATAAAAAATAAGGAACATCCTGGATCTGTTTTTTCAGTATTATAGAAGTATCGGATCGGGACTCGGTATCGGTAGATACTCAAAATCAATGACTCGGACTTGAACTCGAGGGCAAAAAAGCCTTATCGGGACATCCCTAGGTTCCACCAAGAAGAGGCCTCGCCATGGTTGACCAAAGAAATTGAGTGCACGTGCTCAGCGTCATATCCAGAGGTTGTCTTTGGAAATAGATGTATGAGTGCTGCCAGCATTGTTACAGAGGTTGAAGGGGTGGGGGGTCAGCCTTTTAGTGCTCAGACCATATACCGCACACTGGGATGGACATGGATTACTGGAGCCATGTCCTGTGTTCTGATGAGACCAAGATAAACTTATTTGGTTCAGATGGTGTCAAGCATGTGTGGCAGCAACCAGGTGAGGAGTACAAAGACTGTCAAAGTGTGTCAAGCATGGTGGTGGGAGTGCCATTGTCTGGGGCGGCATGAGTGCTGCTGTCGCTGGGGAGCTACAGTTCACTGAGCGAACCATGAATGCCAACATGTACTGTGACATACTGAATCAGAGCATGATCCCCTTCCTTCAGAGACTGGACCGCAGGGACAGTATTCCAACATGATAACGAACCCTAAACACACCTCCAATACGACCACTGCCTTGATAAAGAATGTGAAGGTAAAGGTGATGGACTGGCCAAGCACGTCTCCAGACCTAAACCCTATTGAGCATCCGTGGGGGATCCTCAAATGGAAGGTGGAGGAGCGCAAGGTCTCTAACATCCACCAGCTCAGTGATGTTGTCATGGAGGAGTGGAAGAGGACTCCAGTGGCAACCTGTGAAGGTCTGGTGAATTCCATGGCCAAGAGGGTTATGACAGTGCTGGAAAATAATGATGGCCACACAGAATATTGACACTTTGGACCCAGTTGGGACATTTTCACTTAGGGGTGTACTCTCTTTTGTTGCTAGTGGTTTAGACGGCTGTATGATGTTATTTTGAGGGGACAGCAAATTTATGTTATACCCTTATACTCACTACTTTACATTGTGGCAAAGTGTAATTTCTTCAGTGTTCTCACATGAAAAGATATTTTTAAATATTTAAAAAAATCTAAGAGGTGTACTAACTTTTGTGAGATACTGTATATGTTGCAGAAATGATTTACATTTAAAGATGTCACTTTTTCTTCCATGTGAATTACACAATTTCCTGTAACCTCGAGGTTAATTTTGTCAAGAGAAAAGCCTTTTCAGTGTGATTTAATAGGTTTTTATACAGATGTTGGTGGTAGATGACACATCAATTCTAATTTTTTTTCAAACTTTATTTGAAATGGCAATGCTTATAAAAGTATAAAACATTTGTAACATAACAGTACAATAATTAAAAATCTCTGATCGCTGGGGGGAGGGGGGGTTATATAAAAACTTAAAAAATAATATCAAGCTGATAAAGTTTTAATTGCCTTTTGCTTTAGAGATCCCTGAATTGATGAGATGTAATGTTTGAACTCATTTGAAAAGGCCACAAAGCAAGGTTTCTTATCTGTGAATTTACATTTGTGAATATGAAATTTGGCCATAATAATAAGGAGATTAATCAAGTACACACAAGTTTTTCGTTGTGCATTATATTCTGGGAAACCAAACATTACATTCTTCCAAAACAAAGCAAAACACATGGAAAACAGTTTCTGGACAGCCACCACAGAAACTACAATATTTTTCTATAAATCTGTACTTAATATAGTTTCTAGCTGGATAGAATAACACATCAATTCTAATCAAAAGGTTATCCAACATTAAAGTACATCACAACTTAAACTTAGCAATTCATTCCTCTCAGTGCTTTTATTTCTCTTTTTCTGCTTCCACATTTTGATATGAATTCAGTCGCGTGATATGTTCCAGTACGATAATCTGATGTAACTCATGCACCGAATTTGCACTTCACCTTCATATGTCACTAGCTCTGCTTTTATTTAGCAGAAAACTCATAAATCATAAATATATACATTTATCCTACAACTTTGATGACTTTTCATAAAGAAACATATACTGTATAATCCTAGCTCAGCAGCATTCATGTTGTTCACCGGCTTTTTTCATTTATTGTTCATTTGCTTAGATGTTCACTTTGCAGAATGTCTGAGCAAGTTTATTTCACATTTGCAAATAGGCTCAAGGTGTGAAGAGATCAAGCATTTCCACAGCCACAAAAACAGACCTCCTTCATGTCCAAATTTTTATTCACCAAGCAAGAGGATAGTGGAGAACTGTCACATAAAAGTCAGACAGTAAACAGTCCTCTGCAGTTTTAAACCACAGGTTCCTTTTATGCTGACTGCCCCCGAGTTTCCCTATTTTGAGGATATTCTCAGACCCTCAAGCAAGGTGTTAAAGAACAAAAACCAGACAAAGAGTTTATCACTTGTCTAGCACTTTAACTTTAACAGAGACATTAAAAGTCAAACAGTCCTACATGCGCTGTATGGTGCGGGAGAAGCCTACAATGGCTTATATATAACCATACACAGAAGAAATACATACAGTAAAGATACAATACAAAATTACAAATACATTTTCAATATTAGTAATATTAAACATTGAAAGTAATAATAAATATGACGTAGAGAAAAAAAATCCAAAAAATCCAGAGAAACAGGAGTAATTATCAATGTATAGAATAAACCGCTGTTTTTTGGAGTAACCATTTTTCTTTCAACTCAAATGTATTTTGACAGAAGGCCATTTCTAAATCTCTTTTTGTACCCACACAATGACGCAGAGAAATCCAATCCAATCCACTTTCATTCCAAGATAACTCCATGATATTCTACAGAAAACTGACCATGTGATGTTTTATACAGAGATAGATGAAGATTCTTAGCTTGTCCAGTGGATAATTATGGAACTGTGAATTATTAACAAAGTAATTTTGTGTCTTAACAGACACAAAATGCAAGTAAATTGTCTGTCCAACATGAACAGGGCTCTTTCATGACAACAAGATGCGTTCAGCAACTTAGCCATTGTTTAAATTCACCTAAATAGTGTTTTTAGACGGCTAGCTGTAGTCTCACGCTGAAGTCCCGTGGGAACTCCGTTCGTTGCCGGAAAAAGGTAAAGGCTCTGGGCATTAGCTGTAGCAGCTCCGTGTTGGAAGCACCAATCCGGCTCGTTTTTTTTTCTATAGACAGAACTCACAAAGGTATAACAATCAAGATTAACTTAAAAATTGCCCGGAGTTCTCCTTTAATCTGTATCTGTAAAATACATTTCCATTACACTTCCCTTCTTTGAGCATGCTCACACAAAACAATTTGAACTTAAATCATGTGAGTGTGATATCATTCTGAAATTACAACTGTTAAGAAATGTTAAGAAATCTGGCATTAATTCCCAGGCGTTAAGAAACCTCTTCAGATGTTCAGAAATCTGGCGTTCATTCACTTCCATTTACTGAGTGTTAAGAGACGCGTAAAATAGAACCTGGAATAATTATTGCCAAGCTCAATTGCAAAATACTCCCCCCTTGCTATCATATTTTAAGCAAACTGTTATAAAATGACTATAAGTGTCATCACAATCATTTCTCTCGTCATGGTATGGAGACATCGAAACTGTAGTCGGGAAGAGATCTAGTACTGCATTTTTAGAAATCTCATCAGTTTCCTGTGGAATTTGAGTGTATTGGCCAGTTATTGAAATCACCACACTCTTAAACACTGACATCAAACAGGAAGCACAGATACACATCAGCAACATCCAAAGCCCCAAAGTCAGCCCAATAGCAAATAAGAGAGACCTCAAAGAGGAGAGAAGTTGTTTTCTTTGGATTTGGGCTGTAGGTCCTGTACAGCTCTGAGGACTGTCATGTTCAAAAGGCCATGCTGAATTATACCTCCATCAACATCATGCTCTGGAATAAAGGTACAACATGACATTTCCACCCTGGCGCACACACACACACCTCCCTGAGCAGCCGTCAGGTGGTCCAGCACCATCCTGTTATGCATTACCATAAGTCTCATCCTGGTCATCTGTCCTTATTGTGTGGAGGTGATAGTCATGTCAACAAAACTCAAAAATCTGTAATGCTGAGTTTCCATGTGTAGTAACAGCTTTTCCACCCGTCCGCGGACTGTGACAGGGCACACGTTTGTGTTTTACAGCCAGCCGCGTTCAGGGTGTGTTCTTCTGTGTTTTTAGGCTGACTGGTGTTGGTAGAGTTGGAAAGTGTGAATGCTGGTTGTGGCTTTTCAAGCTGCGGTGTGATGGGTAACACCATGACAACAGCCAGAAAGAGGAAACAACAGTCCCCCTCTCAGTCTGCACCCTGGGTAACATGGTCTCTGGGTCGGCGTCAGCTTAATCAGCACTGTGTCCTCAGCTCACCCACAAATTATTTGTTTTAGTTCTTTGTGAGTTTGACCACTTCTGCTTCTTACTCTAGCTCTCACAAGCGCTCTACTTGCTCTGCTCTGCAGTGCTTTTGTCCAAGTTAAACCAGTTAAGCACTCATTAAAGTTGTGCTGACAAAAGGTGTATTGCTAACGTTACTGATTTTTCAGTAAAGGAATTCCCATCTGTGATTAATTTCTGTAATCAGAATGGTGAGGCTTCAAACCATTTAGAAAAGATATTCATGATCACTAGACAGAACGTATTTCCTTCACTTTTGTGATGTGTTTGCTAAACAAATAGGGCTACACACTGCTGGCATAACCTTTTTTTGTCCTCTGCCACGTGAACCTTACTGCAATGTCCATCTTTTCTAATCTCATCCTGCCTGACGGACACCAATATTCACGTACCTAGCTCATGTGATCAAACTTGGTTCCATCTGGAAATAATTGTGTATTTTCCCCACATCAGACTATAAAACATAAAATATTTATTGCAGCATCAACTAATAGACATATCATTGGTCATCAGAAAGCATAAGCTCAGGTATGACAGTCATAGAATGTCACTAAATGTACAATTTGTTCATCTGCTGAAATAAAAGATAGATCAGATTCATATTCGTCAGACCACGTGTCAGCACTTGTGTGTGTTTCAGGAGTGTATGTTGCAGGAATGTCAAGATAATATCATATTTTGATGTAATGATTATTTACAAGATTCTTTATATTTCATTAGTGACTGATCAATTGTACACACTCTGCAGTTCTTAACTGCAGGGTCCTGTTACTCTGAGTGCCTTGTCCCATTGAGTTTCTCATTTCTGAGTACTCTTGGACCCTAAAGAACCAAAACCAGAGTTTATTAATTACTCTATCTAGTGCTTTAACATTCACAGAGAAGGAAAAAATCAGGCAGTTTAAAATTAATTTTCCATTACAGCTGTTTTCACATGAAAACATGCTGAAGGGACAAAAGTCTCACCTTAAAGTTTATTAAGTGTAGGTTATGTATGAGCAGGATTTTGTGACATTGTGATTAGCTTGGAAGCCAATCACGGTCCAGTATGTAACTTCAAAGTGTAATGTGGAAGCCTGGGGGAGTTCAGTCGCAAAACGTTACTTATGCAGAGGTGGAAAGAGTACAAAAATAAGCAAAAGTACGGTTACTTTGATGAACTTTTATTTAAGTACAAGTAAAATTAGTGGTATAAAAATGTACTCAAGAAAAAATAAAAAGTAGCTCATTTAAAATCTAATAGTGTCTTAGTTACTTTTTAACCTCCTAAAATAACGTATTTATATTGATGTAATATCTTATTTATACTTATTTAATTAAATTGCAGTCTTTTGTGATAAAAGGAACAAAGCCAATGGCGCTTTCAATTAAAAAAAACAATGACATTTATGATATAATGAGAAGTTTGAGAATGTTTTTGCTTCACTAGGAAACAGATTAGACTCTGGCCACACTCCTGGGAAAACGGGAAACACAGGATAACACAGTACGCTATATGAAGTCATATCCCTATTTACATATCCCTATTTCAAACAGCTGGTAATTTTACCGGGATATCATAAGCGTTAGTATAATAAATAACTAGTTCCCAGCAGGTTGTTAATGCCAACCAACATTGTCATGCACCAATGTCTTGGAGCAAAGCATCTTACTATGAAACCAATCTATGAAAACTTACTTGTAACCACCAATGGAAGTAGGCTATTATTTAACTTACCTACAACAGGTGTCCTCAACTACATTTGTTGAAGCGCATGAATTTTGTTAAGCAGACACTGTGGGCGCTGGACTTTCAAAAATAACTGCCATTTTACTGCTTAATATTTTCAACTTCAGCAAAAATTATGTTTTTCATTAGGTTATAGCCTATCAGTGTGAGTGTACAACAAAAAACATGGTGGGTCTAAATTCATAATGATAAATCTACATAGGCGTACTTAACTAGAAAATGCTCTCAGACCGTGGCAAAAGAGGCAGTTCACTGAGGATGGATTGATGGTTAAAATCTGTAATTGTAAATGTAGCCTACCTCTGATAGCTATGATTTATTAATCATCCGGTTTTGACGCTTTTATGCAGCTGCGCCGTTATTGTGCATGAGACACCTGTATTTACTGCGGGTAACAGCAGATGCCTGTTAATACCACAGGACACAGAAGTCTGGGGCAGCTAAACAAACTACTGTCGGGCAGTTATTGGTATTTTCCATGATTATGTGAGCAGTCATGATCTGACTTTATGCTGCACACAACATGAGTCTGCGAACAGCGAAAGTGAAACGAGTTGGTTACCTGGCAGAGAAGGTGGCGGTGTCCCGCCTGCAGATCTTTTTCTAACAGCTCACTGTGTCTGCTGCTCCTGACTGTTGCATTAGGCTACTCACTGCAATATTTCAAACTGGTCCACCGTCAGAAAACCGTTGAAAATGACGGTTGACTTGTTGTGTAGACAAATTTTGATGAATGAGAGCGGTCAGCGCTGATCTCACAAACAGGTTACATTTCCTGTGGCTCCTTCAAAATAAAAGTCAACTTGTTTTTCGCCAGTTGAATGCTTTAAATGTGAATCTGCAGCAACAGGAAGTGTTCTGTTTGCATTAGCAGTAACTTAATACAACATTTTTTCCACAGCTTACACTGTATGATAAAACTGTTCTCTTGCAGTGGAAGCCGAAGTGGTCGCGAGTTTTTCCTTGTACTTTTTTTTTTTACTCGTAACGGATATGATTGAAAATGTAGCGAAGTTAAATACTTTAAACAAAACATACTTAAGTAAAAGTAAAATTACAGATTTAAAAAACTACACAGGTACACCTAAAAACTACTCAAATATAACGAGAGTAATTGTAATTCGTTCCACCTCTGGACTTATGTAACATAGTAGGCTAAAGGTCTGCCTGCCCCTGGAGCAGTAGTTTACAATTATCATTGATGTTGTTGAGGTAGAACTTTTGGGAAGCGTTTACAAATGACCTACTTTATTGTTAAGGTGTGACATGTTGAGTTGAAGAAAACTTAGGTTTCATATTTTAAGTATTACTGTAAAACATTAAATATACATCACTAAATAAGCAACTCTAAATGTAAAATGTATTATTTACTTAAGAGTATAACAGCTAAAAACGCTGCTAATCTGCTTGGTCTTTGATCATACCTAATAGACAGTAACCAGACAACCCGCATTCTGTCAACAGGTTCTGATTCAAATGTTGCTAAAACCTGATTGATGCCATAGATTGGTGGACGTCTTTCTTGTGTGACGTCACATGTGACATCAAATGTGACAGAGCCCCGCCCACTTCTAACAAGTAAGACGCAAAGAGGCGAAAGAAGAAAAAGTACAAAGATCTGTCATGTGAAAAAAAAACAAAATGTTGCAACTTTGAGGGAAAGCTATGTGTTAATGCAGGAACCCACTGATCATAAGAGGCTGATTGAGAAAACAGGTTTTTTTATGGTCATTAAGAATTTAAATGAAGTATTTTTTGTGGAAGAAACACACCAAACACAAATCATATCTTATTATTTTAAAAGGCAATACATCACTATGTGGGAATTATTATTAACTACACAGAAATACAGTAGTGTCCATATATAAAGACTTGTTGTCTGCAATATGAATGAGCTAAATAATTTATTACTGTAAAATAATTTTTTTCATTTTTCTATCTACTAACCTTGTATATATTTTGATATGTTTATTTTCAAAATAATGAACAGAACAGCCTTTTGCATCTTTGTACTAGTGTGATGGGAAACTAAATGCATAACGCTAATCTGCAAATATTGTATTCATTTAAAATAGTGATAAAAATGTGAAACTACAACTTCAAGAAGATCCGATGATCTCTGCAATGGGCCTGTGTGGACAAAAGCAGCTGTGTGCTGCCCTGCCGTGTGTGTGTATTTGTACTCTAATGTAGAATTTAGCAAGCCTGTGAGAATCTTCTACCTTATAGGAGGGACACATCCCCTGCGAACCTGACACCAAAACAACCCAGTTCAGAAACAGACACCTAAAGGTAAACAAACGCAAGAGGCAAGCTGTTCAAACAGCAATGACTTTAGCACTAGCACCGCAAATATACAAAAAACAACCTGTGGTGCACCAGTGAAGAAGTGATCGATGATGAAATAGTCTTCATTGTAACATGTTTATGGAGTATAATATATTGAGTTTGTTAACATTGGGGATTTGAATGAGTCAGATTTTAACAGCAATCTTTTTACTGTTCAGTAAAATAGAAATCAAAGGTCAAAGCTGAAAAGTTCATTTAAAAACCCTCAAAAAACAACACTATCTGTAGATGCCTGGAACAAGATAAGACTCAGAGAACTTCAGTTAAACACATGCTGTACAAACTGTAGTAGAGTGTTCAGCAGAGATCACTGTTTTGCATGTTTGGGTGTGCCGACGGACATCACACCTCGAAACATGTCAGTCTCACGTAACATGTTACAGGTTGTTACACTGAATTGAATCAGAAGTGATATTCTGGACTGTTGCATCAGTTGTTTACTGACAATTTTCCGTCAGGCACCATTGGTTTGTTGCATCATTGCCAATCAGTGTGAATGGATAATAGCTTTCCACAACATGTCCTCCACACACAACTTGTTTCATGTTATATCACTTTCACACATTTTAATGCCATTCATGTGATCACCCTCATCTTTGTTTTATGATTATTTAGATTGATCATTTTTAAGGGGTGATGGATGTACAGGTGCCAAACAAGGCATTGTGGTATTCAGAAGGAGATCCTCAGCTTCCACACCCTCATCTCAACACTATGATTGGATAATTGGACGGAAGCAGGATCCCTGAAGTGTTGGGTCATGTTCCAAAAGATGTTTTCCCATTCAATTTTAAGGCGAGAGCTCGGTATTTTCTCACAATGGGACAGATGTACGCAAGGAGTGACAAGGATTAGGTCGAGAGTGGGGACACCAGTTGCTTTAGGAAGGTGCTTTTGATTCTGTTGAACAGGTGAGTATCATTTTGGCATAAAATGGTAACTGCTGAATTAAAGTAGAAACACTGTCAATGTTACTTCTTGAGAGAATGCTTCAATTGTGTAGCCATGTCCTTTACAGTGGCAATATTCTGGTACAGCAGACTTTATTAGATAACATGTTCTGCAGGAGACGAAGGTATCTTTACAGTCAGGTTGCACATTTACATGTCTCCCTTAGATACGGAGATAGTGGAATGGGCAGCTTGTTGACATGGTGGAAACATGTAGCCACACATGCAAACAATTCTGCAAGCCTTTTTATAAAGCAACCTTTTGACGTTGCTCATATCACAGTGTGAAAGGGAAACGGAAATGCAGAGACATTGTGTCAGCTCTACAGAGACAGTTGAGGGCAGAGTGGATCAGTTCATTAGACAACTAAGGGCTAGTCAAAGGTAAGACGTTTCACTTACAATACAGAACTGCACAGAATTGTAATTTTATTTTACATATGCTTGTCTACTATATGCTACTTTAAATTTTCATCTCATTTATGTATTGCGTATTACAAAATGACATACTGTAAAATGTGGTGTTGTTTGTTACATGACTGGAAACACATTTTTTCTTAATGTTAAAACAGAAAATAAAGCTGTTTATGGAGACTGAACTACAGTTTAATACCACAGTATCCTATGTTTGCTTTTCTCTTTTTTAACCAGAGCATTAATGTGATTAAAATATGCTTCTTATAAAATATATTTTTCATTACTTGTATAAAGGGTATTTAGGGGAAGTAATTTGCTGAAAGAAAGCAGTGGTGTACCAGACTGAATTTAGCATTCAACATACTTCCAGTCAGCGCTTGTAAGCAAATTTCAACTGTGTAACCACAGTGTATGTGGCAATATTCGGGGACTATTGCTTTGATACAGTATTTTTTATCTGAAGTCTGGGTGAAACGAACATGTTCTACGTGCCAGGTATCATAGAGCTGTAGAGATCTGAACTGTCAAGTTTAGTTTAAAACAGCCAATTATCCATTAACTCTCTAATACAATAATATTTGACATTTAAGTTGGGCTATATCATGTTATTACAATCACCATACAGATGATCTTTAGTCAATTACCACAATATCAATATTAAACCTTCATCACAGCTTATGAGATTAGTGGACACATGAGCATTTCTGCCATAGAGGGATTTTTCCTTCTTTTTAGAGGCCAACAGTGGTGAAACTGTCCAGTATTCCAGTAAAAACGAAAATGTTTCTTATCCTTCTAATCACCTTGTGATTTATCATGTCCTTGGGAGGGACCTGACCCCAGATTGGGGACCACTGCCTTAGACTGACTTAGTAGGATCTTGTGAAGTACCACGGTCCGTCTGTGTGTCATTTTTTGCAATACTTGCAAACACATTGTTGCATTCACTGTATTGGAGTATTGAAAAAGTCACTTCTCTTTGACAAGTCTAGTAGGTTTTGTGACATTGAAACAGATTGGCTAACACTGCTTCCACGTTGTTAATGTTGTCTGCTGGACAGCAATCCAGTTTACAACACAAAAAATGATAATGATAATAAAAATATAATATGTTTTAAAAAGTGTTTTTTTAAATAAGTCACATTCAACAAAGATGCTCTTCGTGGTGAAGGCCATCAACAAAAGAAAAGAAAAATCCCATCCAAAATGCCTTTAATACTGCATCCCTGACACATGTGTGTTTTGGCTAAAAGCCTTTGTCCAGGTCTTCAGGTTAAAAATAGAGGGACACTGAACAGACACTTCAACAGCAAACAGAGTGTCCTGGTGAACATTGTTGCATGTCCTTCCCCCATTTCTCTCTCCTCTCATTTCCTGGCACCTGTCAACTATTGACTCTTATAAAGGCATGCGATTTTAAAGGCATGTTTAGTTTCAATGTCAAACGACTGTGCCTTAAACAGTCTTAAACTTCAACTTTCCTGCAGGCTGTTTTGTGTACAACAAGTTTACGTGTGTAGTGTCCATTTTTACACCAAGTAAAGAAATTATTGTTCATGGTTAGTTAATGAGAAAACATTGGTTGGTAAAAAGGTTTTAAAAAGCATCAACCTGAAATGTCTTTTCTTGTAGAAAATGCATCAGTACACCAACCACACTTGCACATGTTTAATTATGTACCATTGCAATGTGTATATTTATCTTCACTGGTCTTTATCTCATAGCTAACTAACACTCTTCAGTCTCACTATTTTAATACATCTAGTGTCTCTAACAACTGAACCTGACTTTGTTTCTTTGTTGTTCTGTTTATTGACAGATTTTTGCTCCTCTGGCTGAAGTCTTCTGACGACTTCGCTCTCTGATCCGGCTGTTATGGAGGTTTTAGATGTCAACTCCTCTCTGCTCTTCATCTCTCAAAGACCCCTCAGCTACAATCTTAGTGAGAAGACTCTGTATGAGAAATGCAGAGATACGCATGGTTTTCTCATTTGGTACCTGTGCCTGCAGTTCATTAACATGTTTCTGGGCATCCCGGCCAACGTCATGGTGCTGTGGCTCATCCGTAAGAACAAGGGTGACTCCTCCACCTCAGATATCTTCATCATTAATCTGGCGGTTTTGGACATACTCTTCTGTCTCACCCCTCCCCTTGAGCTGGCCAACATAGTTTTCCTCCCCACCACCAGCAGGAACTGGCTCATCCTGTTCTTCTTCTATGGCATGAAAGACTTTTCACCTCTCTTTCTCTCCTGCATCTGCCTGGACCGCTACATGGCCGTGATCCACCCCATCACCTTCACTGAGCTCAAGGACCGTCACCACCGAGCAGTCCTAGCGCTAGTAGTCTGGCTGATCATTCTGGCCTACTCTACTGCTAAATGTGTAGTCACCAATGAAAACTTCAGCTTGATCTTTTTGGTGATGATCCTCGTAGCGTTCGCCTTCATGGTGTTCTGCAACATTTCAATCCTCTGGGCACTGCGGCAGTCTGGGCCCGGAAGAGACGAGATGCATCCTGTGAAGAAGAGAGCCTTCAAGATGGTCCTCATCATCCTGGGTATCATAGTGTTCAACTACTTCCCACCTGTTGCACTGTTCCCCTTCCGTAGCTACTTCACTAAAGACGTGTTTCATTGTACCATACACCATATCGCATTTGGACTGATGGACTTCAGCAGCAGCATTCAGCCTCTGCTCTATCTGTCCAAGCTGCCATGGAGCCTCAACGTCTTCTGCCAGAGCAGAGAGCTCCAAATCCAGTAGGGAAGCATGTTTTTATGTGCTATAAAAGTTTTCATATGAACTCACTGATGTTATGAAATTTAGGAGAATATGTTATTTATATGCTGTGTACTGCCAGCAGCAAATTAGGTTAACACAAAGATTAGAAACAGAGGTGAACGGCTAGCCTGGCTCCGTCAAATAGTAACAAAATCCACCAACCAAATGACACGAGAGTGGCATTGATCTTCTCATTTAACTCTCTGCCAGAAAATGAATAAGTCTAAAAATCTATCTGCTTAGGCTTGTGTTTGTATTTTGGATGAACTGATCCTTTAAAGTGCTTTATAGAAGAAGATTTCAGTCGTAAAATGCACTGCCACTCTGAGTAAGACCAGCTAGTCTAATCTGTTTGATTGTTATCTGTCAAAGCATCACTATTTTACAATAACATAATCCAATATCTAAGAGCTTTATAATAATAATAATACCTTTTATTTAAGGCGCCTTTCTTTGCACTCAAGGACACCGTACAGGGATGCAAAACATTTAAAAGCAGCAAAACTAGAAAATAGAACATTAAAACAAGATAAAAGCAAAATTTACATCAAATGAGGTAGGCAGTTTTAAACAGATGTGTTTTGAGTTGCGATTTAAAATGGGAGAATGAATCGATGTTTCTAAGGTGAGGTGGTAAAGAGTTCCAGAGATGGGGAGCAGAGCGGCTGAATGCTCTGCTCCCCATTGTGGTGAGACGAGCAGGGGGGACAGACAAGTGTATGTAGGAAGAGGATCTAAGGGAGCGGGTGGAAGTTGGACCCTGCAGGAGATCAGACAAATATGGAGGGGCAAGGTTGTGGATGGCCTGGAATGTTAACAGAAGGACTTTGAATTGGATACGGGACATGACCGGGAGCCAGTGAAGCTGCTGGAGAACAGGAGTGATGTGGTGGATGGAGGGTGTTCGAGTTATGATGCGGGCAGCTGAATTCTGGACCAGTTGAAGTTTATGAAGATATTTGTGAGGGAGGCTGAAAAGCATAGAGGACAGAGAGGTACTTTATAGTCATGTATGTAGCACAATTCTTTCTTGTTGAATGGGACAAACTCCTTGGCCAATGGTACTGACTGGAGAACCTAACATGTTTTTGATGGTGGGAGAAACCGGAGCATCCACATAGACACGGGGAGGACCTGCATACTCCACACAGAAAGGCCTGTTATGACCGGGTTATGAACACAGGACCTTCTTGATTCCTACCTATGTATATGGTGGTTACTTTATGCTTCAGGGATACTACGGTGGGAACCACTGCATTTTGCAGAGGCACTTATCTATACACTGTGTTGTATTTGTTTTTGTGGTTTCACTAAATGTGTAGAAAAAAACCCTCACTGAATGTATGTGATTGTCTATTTTGTATTTTAGTGAATATTTTCTTAAACACTGCCATTTCTAATAAAGTACACATATAACATGTAAATAAGACATAAAAAACTTTTGGTTAAATCTTCTCTTTAATTTAGACACAAATCACACAAAAGTAATTCACAACAAAGTCCTAGTAGCAGTTTAATATACACTGCTGTGCAGATACTGTATATCAGCCAGTTGCCACAACAAACAGCAGCCCTATCACAAACATGAAATTGCACTCCTGTGTGTTTTAAGATAATGCATGGTAATGCATAATAATGCATGTTTCCTGGTAGAACAGTGAACAGCCTAAAACACGTCGTCTAGAATCTTCACATTCATTGATCAGCATGGCTTACAAAACAATTAACTACTGAACGCTGGTTAATCGATACTGAATATCTGTAGTAACATTATTTTCAGTAACATTACTACACAAATACATTCTTATCAGTTCAACTGATCAGACTGCTGACTGTTTAGTTAAAGCTATATACAGCAATATATTAATGATCTTCACCTTAAATCAGTGTTGCAGCGCACATTTTAACCCTCTGGCTACTACAAATTGTATAAATGTGTTTAGAAGCTTATTATTCTAAAACAATTATATTGTTCTTTTTTTACTGACCCCTGTGGGGAACATTTAATTTCTCTACTGTGAGGTCAAAGTCAGGACCAGTGGATTCAGTGTCTTACTTTGGAAGGGTAGTTGAAACCATCCTGCCAATCTGACTTTCAAGTCATTTAATAATTTTTCTTTTCCTTTACAGCATTTACAACATTGTGGTAACATACAGCAAGTTCTTTTAGGGTCCTGTTTTCAAGCTGTATCTCTTTACACTGTGTTGGGAGAGAGAAGGCTATAAGAGGCTGTATGATAATCAATCATACGGTATTGGTAAATATTTTCGACCTATGAACTAAATCACAGCAAAGATTAAACAACAGTGTATTGCACTGTACCACAAACATCACATTACAGTTTAGAGCGCTAAACTTTATTCTCGACCTTGGGAACAAAATAATCTGAACTCAAGGTTCGCTTACTAGCTTTTTTTCCCTGGAGCATTCAACCACAGCCAGAACAGTAGTGGTGAGTCAGGCTGAACACAGCTCCTGTTAAAACAGGGGGTTCAACCTGAGTAGAATTGCTAAGCGTTTAAAGGCACAGCAGTTTGTAATACTCTGAAATGCATCTCACGGTCTACATCTACAAAGTTCCGAAAAAGCTAGTAAGTAGACCTTATTTAAGATTATTGTGTGAAATCACACACAGCACCCATTCTATACTTTTATATTCCTGGAAGATTTTTTTAATAATACTTAATTAAAGAATTTGGTTCTATTTTCTATCAGGGTCTGAAAGTGTTTCAGAAGCTGAAGGCTGGGCTGTGTTTGTTTCAGCCTCGCTGGTGCTACCCTCACTCTGAGCCTTCTGCTCCTTGGCTGCGTGCATCTTCAGGTGCTTTTTAAGGGAGGACTGGTCGGTGTACGTCTTTCCACACTGGCTACAGAGGAAGACCTTCTCTTTCGTGTGGACCAGTTCGTGTCGCTTCAGGTGACCCGACCTGCTGAAGCTCTTGCTGCAGTATGAGCAGCTGTACTCCTTCTCTCCCGTGTGAGTCCTCTGGTGCAATTTGAGGCTGCTGGCCACCGTAAACTTCTTGCCACACTCGTTGCAGCTGTACGGTCTTTCTCCCGTGTGCATTCGCATGTGTATGGTGAGGTGGCCCGCCTGGCTGAAGGTCTTCTTACAGAGTTCACAGCTGTAGGGCCTCTCTCCAGTGTGAATCCTGTAATGTGTTTTGAGGTCACCCAAGCCATTGAATCTTTTCCCACACTGAGCGCAGCAGTATGGCTTCTCACCGGTGTGGATCCTTTCGTGTATACGCAGGTTGCCGGCATTGCTGAAAGTTTTGCCGCATTCCTGGCAGCTGTAAGGCCTCTCCCCGGTGTGAGTCCGCAAGTGGACTTTTAGCTGGTTGTGCTCGTTGAAGCGCTTCCCGCAGTGCGAGCAGGAATACGGCTTCTCTCCAGTGTGGACGCGTTTGTGTATCCTGAGCTGACTGGGATGGGCGTACGTTTTGCTGCAGATGTTGCAGCTGTAAGGTCTTTCACCTGTGTGGGTGCGCTTGTGGGATTTCAGGAGATCGGCCCGGCCGAAGCGTTTCCCGCAGTAGCTGCAGCTGTGCGCCTTCTCACCACTGTGAGTCTTGATGTGGACATTGAGCGAAGCTGCCCGACTAAATGTTTTGGGACAGACGGGACAGCGCAAAAAGTTGTCACGGACCTCCAAAAACTCATCTGCGGGAACAGCGGGTGATTCGTTTTCCTCATTAATCACTACTTCTGGCTCCGCAATCTGTCTGTTCGCTCCCTCTGGTTCTATTTCCAACTCGGGGTAATATCTTAACGCATGTTTTAACTCTTGCTTAGAGAAACATCCATTGTCACCATACGGCATCACCCCGTTCTGCTCCTCTTCCTCGGTCTTAAAGAACTGCCCATCCTGCATGTAAGTGTCAGAAACAATGGTGACTTTAACTTCACTGTCACTACCTCTGGAGTCTTGATCAAGACCTGTACATGGCGACAGTGGTGCATATGCACCATGACTGTCCAAACTGACCTCTGTGCTCTCATTTTTAATCGGCCTCATTGTCAGATTGAGAAGGGATGAAGGCTGAGAGAGGTCAATAGCACCGCTTTCCTCCAGGTCAGGCTCTATTTTTACAGACATGTTTTGGGTGGAGATGCCTACTTCTGCTGTGTACACACATGGTCTTTCTAAAATATGATCAGTCTGCTGTAAAACGGAGGCAGAGGACACGCTCTCCCTCATCTTGTCTTTGTGCTTCCTCCTGAAACTCTTCTTGTCACTGCTGCATATGGACATCTTGAACATGCCCTGGCCTGAGTTGATGGGACGATTGTTCCAGTCTGAAGATGAAATCTTTTCAGTGGCATCTTTTTCATGAATATCTGTAAAACATTCAAGAAAGCAAAATAATGTTATTGAGAGTCAAACATACATACATTACAACTAAAATGTTTGATTCGCTAAAAGAAGTGTAGGCGCATAGTAATTATAGGCTACGTTAATTGATTTTGTGGACACTTGGGCTGTGTTTGTAACAGAAGGCAGTTGTCTCGCTGCCTCGCTATCATAATAGACAGCGGACTCAGAAGGCATCACTTTCAAGTGAAGGCTGCTCTGTTTACATTAGTTTCGAACACTTGCACTTACGGCAACGTGTGACGTCAGTATGCCGTCTTGCGTCTCTTCTGGCTGTCAAAAGAGATGCTAGCCTTAGCATAAGCTAACTAGCTATTGAAAAGCTCATGGGTAACAGATGCCTCAGAAATCATACTGAACAAACTTGGTGGGTTACTGTCATGGGCTAATATTATTGTTCAGTGTTTAGTTCTCGCTAGATTTTCAAAAATCGAAGCAAGAAAACTACTAAAAACTTTTAAAAACGTATAATTGTGTACAAATTCTGCTTGTTTGTTCGCCATCTTGACCAGCTTTTTTGAAATGGGTAATAACGTTATGGGCAATAACCAGCATCAAGTCACCATCGATGCTGCCTTCAAAACTGGCCGTTACTGGGGAAGCTTGAAGGCATCTTAGGAGACAGGAAGAGATTGTTCGAGCCGTTTCGAACAGCACTCGATGCCTCGCTGTCCTGTTAGAGACCTTCTGAAACAGCAGTTTAGCCCGTTTCGAACACAGCCTTCGGGACTTTGTGTTGCATATTGTAAATAGTACCTGACAATGTAGTATAATGGTGTCCTGGATGGTATTTTTACCATTTCTCTTTTCTTTTTGTCTGCCTGCTTAAAAATTATATTCTGTTTTAGGGGTGACTTTATAACATTTGTACAGGGACTACACATAGCCTCTTGGCTTTACATTGATTTTTTTAATTAATTCACTGTTACCGTTAAATAAACCAACAAATAAAAAAATAAAAAAACAACCATATTATATTGTTATGCTGATTTATAAATCCAGCAGATACGGAGCTACATAAGCTTTCATTTGCAGTTGGGTTTCTTTTCAAACTATTATCATACTTCTATCTTCTTCTATAATGCTCTGCAGCTTTGTCACTGCAAGCGACCCCTTTCACATTGCACATAGTCATTTGATGCGGTTTTTATATTAAGACATTGATTAGTGCAGCTTTAACCAGAGGAAGCTTAAAGACACCCTGTTGAGTTTGCACTGTAAAAAAACACTATAGGCCCTATTTAAACAATCTCACACTGGGTGATCCGTACCATGCCTGAGCACGTTTAACCCCCAAAGTCCACTTTGGTGTGTTGTAGCAGAGATGTTTTAAGAGGGGACACGCCATTTAAGGAATCCTTAATACAAAACCAGTAACACCAAAGATGGTGATTATTCTGCCCCTGCCATTTGAAAACCAATCTTCTACTTTTAACAGCCGAGCTGGGAAAACTGCTGTATTAAGGGGTCTACTGCATATGTGTCACTACTACCACACGTGCGTAGTAGAAGTATAACCTGTTTGGAAAAAACGCTTTTTAAACCTTATTTTGTGGCATAGTCATCAAACTTTTTCAGCAGCTTTTATCAGATTTACTGGTGATTCTATACATGCACGTCCAGATGACCATTGAAAGTGTAGTTAAGGCTCCCCATTCATTTAAAAAGGTCTGTTTTTTAGGCTGAAATACACGCCCCGGACGCATTACCCAGATGGCTGCTGAGCGACGGGACTCGACTATAAGGAATTTGGTCCAACCCCATTGGATAATCTGGGCACAAAGTAAGGAGGAAAATGCACATGGTTGTTGTTGTTTAGTCTCTTTATGTGTTCTGGGTCATCTCCCATGATGCAGCGTGATGCAGACAGACAGAAGAGAGAGACAGAGAGAGAGAATATGGACAGAAGTGTGGAGGTGATGCAAAAACTTTATTTGACCATGAAGGCCTAATGTTTCTGTACAGTTCTGAGGTTTATAACTGAAGTGACTGAGTGACAGATCCTTGTTATATCTGCTCTTCTCTTCTTTGAAATGTCAAGCATCATCCTCACTGCACCGCATTATTATAAACTATGATGAGCTGGTCGTGGGTTACATCTCTGAGTTCTTTATTGTGTGCTATACTGATGTTTGATGTTTACTTTTAAAACTAACTTTAATGATTAGAAAAGCTGCTGTGCTGTCCATCATTTTAACTATTTCCATGCATGCAGTAAGGTCACAACAAATATTGTGGGGCATTTAAGCAACAAAACTAAAAACTGCAGCAAACTGAGGAACAGAGAAAACATAATTAAACTTTGAGCTTCTGAAATAATTTTTTAGACAGCTCTGATTGAGCTCATGAATGACCAGGGGGACTAGTTCTTTACTCCAATCTATTTCTCTACCTGGGGTCTAATTTATATATTACATTACATTTACTCATTTGGCAGACGCTTTTATCCAAAGCGACTTACATTTGAGGAACAACATACAATCATTAACAGAGCATAAAATACAGCACAAGATCTACAACTGACAATACACATTACTAAAAGCAACAATAAATGCTAGTAAGCGTTAATGACACCTATCGCATAAATGGTGAGTACACACAAAACAGGGCTGGAAACGTGCGTACGCCACGTCCCATGCAAAGGTTATAATAATTATAAAAAACAAACTTGACGGGAGAATATGCTGGCCTCCATGCAAACTCTGAGCCATGAACATGCATATAAACTGGAGAAATGAAAAATGGCGACTCACAAGACAGAAGGATATTATCAAGGGGGACTGAACTCCGGTGCCCCCTTTCCTCTGGTGCACAAGCATAGTTCATCAGCGTCACACTGGGTTAAGTCTTGTTTTTAAGCTTGTCTGTCAGAATTTGCCGTCCTTATCTTTATGCAGTCAGTACTTATTAATATTAATCAGGGTTGTGTCACTGACCATTTATAGGCAACTATGGGTGTTTAAAGGATTGGACAAGGAGCTGGCTCACATACACCACATTTCAAGTTGATTGTGATTTATAAAGGGAAATCTGCGCAGGACGTGCATGAACTCTTTTTTATAAATCAGAATATTTTTGTGCGTACACACTTTCTGTGTTTTGCCCTTATTCAACCCCTTGCCCCTTGGCCTGTGTGTTTGACCTTTTAGATGTGTAGCTGAATGCAAAACATTAATTAACATTAGATCCTGTTCCCAGACAATGTAAGATAGTGCCCAATATGTAGGCTGTATGTTTCATACAAGAGGATATCACAGATTATATATTGCCATATGTAAAAAATAGTTTGGACCATTATAAAAAAAAATATCTGCTGTATGTTTCTTTCATGCAGACTTTTGAACTTAATGTCTAAATCTAGGTTGGCGTACACAAACTCACTTTGGTCCACACTGTCTCATCCATACAGTTTATGGTCTCATGTCAGCTATCTATGAATCACTGAATCTGAAGTCTTGCAGTATATAAAAAGGTGGGATTGATACCTGCATTTGGAAACATATACTGACATTTTAGGGTTACATATTTACATCTTCAGGTACATAGATATTTGCTGTATTGTAGAATTGTCTACATTCTTCAATCATCATTAATAAAGGCAGGCTATATGAATTGCACTACAGTGTAATTAGAGCTGTATTGCACAGTGATCACCAGGCCTACTTCATAAACGTTTGCTGTTTTGAATGTACTGACACCTGCTTTGTTTACATCTGATGTCTAGCTGAACACACACATCGCCTAACGTTACCCTATTTGCTGACAATGCAGGGTCTGCCTGAACAAAAGGTCAGCGGCTGCACTAACCTGCAGTGTCCGCTGTCGTGACAAACACCCTCCATTATTCATCGAGCGAACACTACCATACCTCTGCTGGCAGACTCCGTGCTCTTCTGTGCGAAGAGCAGCCGCTTCAGGCCCTCGTTCTCAGACTCGATCCGGTGTATTGTGCTCTGGTACTCGGACAGGGTCCGGTCCACTGAGTCCAGGATGTCGCTCACTGTCGCTTTAAAGATCTCATTCAGAGAAGACTCTAGGAAGATTTTCAGATCACTCGACTTGGCCATGTTAGACCGAGCGGCTGTAGACAACTCACCAGACGGTTTGTACACAGCTGAAAGTATCTTGAAAAAAGTGGGCGTGTGCGACTCCACTGCCGTGTACGGAACAAACAAAGCAGAGACAGTCGCATGAAAGTGACGGCGAGGAGGAGCTGGGTTTGTTTTGCCAACACGTCTGTAGCGCCCGCTGTTGGTGTGGAGTCGTTGGCTCAACCAGGACCCTTGTAGCAAACGTTACTGTTAAACTGTTTACACAAATAACCACGGTGACAAATGGTGTTTAAAAAACAACAAGGACTGCAAAACCATGGCAGCACTACTAGGTCATTAGCAAATAACTACTAATACTAATAGCGCAAGTACTACTTACCAGCAGCTAACTTCACTTTACTAAATCACTACAAGGATGCTCACATACATGCTAGGTAACGTTAAAGTTAATGCTAATATTTGAAAACCAACGGTAATGCTAACCGTGTGCTTACTTAGGTCAGTTAATGCTAATGCCAATCGTAAAATGTTGATAACGAATAACAACGTTACATAATATTACTAAAGTAATGTACCTAACGATACGTTTCTTCTACTACGTAACGTTAAGTTAACGTTAATGTGCTAACGTTAGTAAGTTATGCTATAACTACTGTAACTGCAACAAAGTGAAAATGAGTGCTAATAATAATAATGTGAATGTCTAAAATGCTGATTATAGTACTCGTTTTGAATGATAGTGTAACTAACGTTAGCTAATAATGATAAGAATGTGAATGATGATGAATGCTAAAAGAGCAAACACTATCAAAAATGCAAAAAATAACCAAAACGATTTCTAGTGATTAACTTACATCAATTAATTACTTAGAAAATAGTAGGAAAACGTCTGCTAAAAGAAATATGCAGTCTATGCAGTTTTGTCCTTAGAGATAACTTAAGCCTCTAAGAACCCGTGATGTCTGTGTTAAACAGGTTTCTCTGTGTAAACCAATAGAAAGCAGCACAGCTAATTCCAGGGCAGGTAATGACTTCAGCACATAGCATCTAGATACCTTCTGGTTTAACCACATAATTCCTGGTGTCATTTTTAATAAGGAAGCTGAGCCACTCCCCTCATCTAACCTGTGTGCTTGCATGCCTTCAGGGTTGGTGGGCGTTGGCCTAGGCATCTCAGATATCTGAGCTTTGGAGTCATCAACCAATCACAATGTGCCTTTTCTTCCTGTTTGTTGTCACTCAGCTGCTTTCTCTTTATATCTGTTTTCTAAATCCCCCCCTTTACTCCACCAGACACATCTGCTGGGAGACGAACGGGACAGAGAGAGATGGAAGTCTGATCTTGATCTATCTAAAATGGACAGGAAACATCAAGAAGAAGGAGGAGAACCCGGTTCAGACTAGGACTTGCATGCATCTTTATGCACCTCCACACACAGAAACGCTACTCAGCTGAAAGGGAGCGGATGTGAGGCTTGTTTGTTGTGCGCAGCAGGTTCAGACATAATCAACGGAGGGTTATTTGTATGCTTGTGTGCATGTGCGTGTGGATGAATATGTCTGTGAAGGCACAGCTCTTTGACATTGGTATAAACCCAGTATAACACAGTGGTGTGTTTTTCCCTCCTACAAGACTTGACTTAAAACCTCACAAGCCAGCGGATCATATGATGTTGCTTTATAGAGCCCGGAGCGGGTAAGTCATGCTTCACAGTTGATAGATTCCTCCTAATGAGATTTTTCTTTTTTTGTTCTTTGAGGTTTGAAAATGTTTAGTTTAATCTCTGTGCCATGTTCAGTGGTAATGAATGAAATTCTAGATAATGTTTATCCTCTTTAGACAAATTCTGTTATGATACACATATTTATAAGTCATTTAACAACTTTCACTTCAACCTGTGTGGCTGTGTTCCTCTTTTTATTTCATTCTCCCTGCTATCTTTTTATTTATTTTTTTGTACTTCCTAATATTGCGTTAACCTTTCGGTCAAGCCTGTGATGTTCTGTATAAACTTTCCATGCATTGTAAGCAACTTCTGCTATTTTCCACTTATGCCAGACTGCAGTTTGTCTGCCTGATTTGTTGAAGATGAACTGGTGTTTCTTTCTGTCGCCTGAGCATTTCTTTTTATCATCAACAGTGCTGCCAAAAATAACATCACACTAAAGATTAACTGTGTTATTACAACACAAGATGGCAAGACATTGTAATCAGTACTGTTTAATATTAGAAAGAGACAAATCATTTTGAAATTAATTTGATTTAAACTGTCAGATTCTCACTTATAAGCCATGAGGGGAGACAGTAATGCTTTAAAAAAATGTTTATTGAAGTTTTATTATCACCACATTTTTTGTTTCAAAACACAGTGTGATTAATTTAGCTTAACTGATGATCCTCTTTGTTAATCTTTTATAACTCTCATACACGTACTGTAGCACTTCTTGCACCCTGACAGGAACTGAGAAATGAGCACCCACACAGGAAATGTGGTCAAGGTCTGTCCCGGATGTTGGTTGCATGACGTGAATAGAATAATGAAGAGATAGACAGTGAAGGATAGAAACAAACTGTGACAGAGAGAGGGAGAAATAACTGAAGGTGAGAAAGAGTAGGCAGAAAAAAACAAGATTTTGCGATATTTTAACACCCCCACTACAAACAGGGACAATGTTTTGTTGATGACCTTCTGTTGCTGGCCTTGGTCTTGTCAGGAGAGATGCCCTTGGTTTGTTTTGACAACGTGCAGTTCAAATTTTGAATCTTTCACTGTTTTATCCTTTGCCCAGAGTCACAGTGCAGCCTGCCGATAAAATGATAAAGCACAGGACGCACGACTGTTAAACTGCTCACCAGAAGCAACCCCTGAACCCCACCCTCTGCCTCCTGCTTAATCCACGGCGTACACCTCTATCTCTCTTTCTCTCTTGCTCACTTGCTCGGCTGATTTTTTTGTGACTGTGGTCAGGAAGTACAAACATGCTTTTGTGACATTTCACTTAAAGTCTTTTGCACTGCACATCTGCAATGCCACACCAAGAAGGTTTACAAAATTGACAAATGAGCAGTTCAGGCTAAAAACCATCTTCTCCAAACTGGATTATGTTGACATACGAGTGGTGAGTGTGGAGGATTTTTGTGGCTTCAGGGCTTTAAATGATTTTATTTCAGTTCTGGTTTTGCTTGGATTGTGGTGTGTAATTTAAAATGCTGTCCACAGCAGTTTTAAATGTGCACCTTCTCACAGATGAATAGAAAATAATTTAGAGCCACTACAAAGGTGTCACTATTACTCAACAACCAAACGTAGTTGAATCTCATAAATGGCTTTTTTGTCTGTCAGCTAAACAGATGTTCACTCTGGAGGTTCCCCAAACTTTTTTTTAAGTGGCATTCAAATAGTTCATGAAGGATCAGTTTAACAGAACAATTTTGCATGTATTGTTTGAGCAATATCAGGCTCCCATAATTCGAGGGAAGAATTTCTCATGTTACTTTAGACAGAGGTTAATGTTTTTTTTTCTCCTGTCACAGCTCTGTGAATGGCACTATTGGAGGTTATGACATGCTTCGGGATTTCACGTTCATGGGATCTTACAAAATGATCGTCCTTCTTACAGCAGAGGAGGACATTTTGTAGCCAGACAACGTTTACAGCCACAACCCATTCCATTAAAACCCACAAACACCCCAACTACGGAACTGACTGAGACACATGCTAATGGAGGGGGAAAGCGTGTGCTCTTCTCTGCCAGATATTACGGATTCAGTCCTTCAGCAGCCTCAACAAGACTCATGGATCTCAATAGACCACCAGTACATTAATGGAGAACAGCAAGCCATAGTGTGGGGCGAGACAGAGGTTCAAATAAACCAGGCACATGGGACAGATCAGCTCCCTTTCTCTGAAGAGGCTGAACCATGGGAGCAAATAATATGGCCGGTGACCTGTACCAGTCCTCACCTTTCCTTTGCCACAGTGCAGTGGGACATGCCTGATTCGTCTGCGGAGACGTCTTCAATCATGACTGACAGTGGCTGGGCCAATAATCTGGACTCTGGCAGTGTGACGAGTCTAGACGCAACTTCTCAGTCACTTCACCAATCTCAAGTTGTAAATGCTGAGCTTTTCACACGGGAGGACAGAGAAGAAGAAAATGGATTTCATTCACGGTGTCTGAACTCAAATCTAGAATGGACGGGGAGCTGGTCTGAGGTATGTACTGTATTTGATGAGATACAAAAGGAGGTGTGATGTTGTCAGGCAGCCATTAATTAGAATTTTGTCTACTGTTTTTACACATTTTCCATGTGCATATACACTTTCAGATACAATTTCCTGTGTCAGTAACCCTTCCTTCTCTGAGCATTGACTCGACTTTAGCCTCACCATCTCAGTCTGTATTTCTTTAGAGAAACATGTTTGGGTTACTTTAGTAGGTTGAGCGGACGTGGGAGGACTCGAGTAGACATAATGTTGGTCAGATGAGGCTCAGAGTGCAGCTCTTTGTGCGTGAACCCACTGGCAGTCACAAGCTTTCTCGCACAACTGATGTTCATGAGCCTGTGTTGCAATTTCCAGCCATGTGATGCTGCAAATGTGCAAGAGCCGACGACACAGGAAAAGGAAGACACAACACTTGAGCTGTTAGACAGTAATAACGGTACGTATTACTCAGAGGAACATCTTAATTAGGTGTTAAATAGCGAATGTTTTTCTATTTGTTGTACAGTTTGACAATACACATTCAGGATTATTGGTTTCTGGAGTTTGCTTGTAGCCTGCTAATTTGTTTTAATCAGAAATTACTTCTGGTTTAATTGCAGAACTGTGACGTTTACCTTCTAAAATTTCTTTTTTAGAAATCCCCCTTAGGACAGACTCAGAAGAAGCAGAGGGACATTCAGCAACCTCTGATTCTGTTGAAACTGTGGACTTAATCAACACTCTTGAAGAGAGTGAAGGCTCGGACAATGAGGCGGACGGTTTTGTAGATTTAAACCCAGAAGAGGAACAGGACAAGCCTGCCGTTCTGCTGACTGGACAGGGACACTCGGAAGAAGAGCAAACTTCAACGAATGTTGTTAAGATTGAAGAAGAGAACGAGGAGGGAGACGAGGCAGGAGAGGAGCAGAGTGTGACAATTGAGTCTTGTACTGAAGAAAGTGAAGAGGCAAAAACTGTCAGCTGTCTGAGTGATGTGTGAGTATCATGGATTTCATCTAAGAAAGGGGAACAGGAAGTGTTTATTAACAGTAAAAACTTACATTATATTAATCATGTCACAGTTTTGTGTGCTATTAAAACATTAATTGCATATTCATTCACACTTTGTAGGGAGATTCCTGCTGAGCCACTACAAACCGACAATACTGGACCAGCCATAAACTCAGATAAGCTAATTGATCTTCAACAGTCAGAGCTTTCAGAGGAAAGGTGGTGCACAAGGACTGAAGAGGACACAGAGATACTGGAACGGTCACAAGATCCCACAGGGCAGACTGAAGTACAGGAAATGTGTGAAGATGTAAGTCAGAATGTGGACCCTGAACAGTCAGAGGCCATGGACGACAACGAAGAACCATTGATACAGGTGGCAGATAATGCAGAGAGGATAGAAGCCTCACAAGCGATACTAGAGCTGACTGAAAAACTGAAGGAAACAAGTTTAGAGTATCAAGATTGTGATCAAACAACTTCACAAGACGCCGAGCCTGAGAGCTCTGAGTCCGAGCAGCTTGAGATGACCAGAGAGTCGGAGCAGAACCAAGCGGAGGTGTTACATCAAGCAGAGGAGCGACACTCTGCAGACCTGTTGCCCCATCTGGAACAGATGGAACTGACAGAAGAGTCAACCCAACCTGAAAATGCAGACTTGCCAGAGGAGTCCACTTGGTCAGCGCAGACAGTTTGTGTTGAAGCTGAAGACCCTCAAGTGGCAGAGCAGCAAGCACAGACGGAGTCATCAGAGCAAAATGAGCAGCCGCTACAAACGGCCGACTCGCATCAGGCAACGCTCCCCGAGCAGCTCGTGGGACCAGAGAAGACGGATGAGAGTGAAATAACAGAGCAGCTGTCTCCTGAGACCGAGGTCACACAGCAGACAGCCGAGGCCGAGTTAAACCAGGTGGACAAACAGGCTGAGACACTTCAGGACGAAGAAGTACGAGGTAGCGAGGACGGGTCCGTACAAACACTTGTCGCAAATGGAGAGCAACACAAACCCCCCCTTATCATGAACGGAGGTGAGGTGGACAGAGAGATGGCCCGCCACCTCGCTGAACGGCTGTACAAGTTGGATGGGATCCAGCGTGTTGATGTGGTGAAGCACTTAGACAAAGAGTAAGATCAAATAATACATATCTTTTATCTTCCTTTATTGTGTTATCAGCACTGCAACTAAACCCACAACTGGTCTTAGTTGCCCACAACTGGTCAGTGAAGCATACAACTACAAAATCTTAAGACTTTAATTTTCTACAACAAAATTCAAATATCACTGGCAAAAGCATTTACTGTTTAGTACTTAAGGTAGAAATAGTCCACCTTGCCTCCTCTTGGCTTTTGAAACAATATGAGCAAATGTAATGCATCAAAATTAAACAACCTTTCTAATTTGTGACCATCTGTTCAGCACAATATTTGAGGTTGGGACTTTCCACTTCACCTAAACCACAGAGCAGAAATATTTTTGAGTCAACCAACATAAATAACCAGATGAAGAATGCTGGCTCTCAACTGTGCAACTGATGCCTCGCAGTCTGCTGATGTGTGTATGATGTGTGTTCTCTCTCTCTCTCTCTCTCTCTCTCTCTCTCTCACTCTCTATATATATATATATATATATATATATATATATATATATATATATATATATATAGCAGGCTGAGTTTATGGAAGCACTGTATGTCTTTGATATTGGATTTGACAAGACAAATATACAGCATATCCACCTCCTCAAAGATTGAGTGAAGCCCACAGAAGATGACTTTGTAATGTATTCCATATAAACACATTATTTGTTCTATCTGCTGCCATGTAAAAGGGGCTCTATGCAGCTTTTCCACATTAAGATACGTTTACTTTTCATAGTGAAGGGTTGCTCAGTCTGTTTAAACCTATGGTTAAAATCAGTTATGTATTGTCTTCTGTAGCTTTGGAGGAGCTTTCAAATGTCTGAGAAAATACTGGGGCTACCAGTCAATAACAGAAAGTCTGTGTTATAAATTGGGTGTGTGAAGGTTAAAAGACTTTTGCATTTACCAGACATAGAGGGTCTAAAGATAACGTTGAGTTGCATTAGGTGATGTGTAGGATCCAGTATTTTTGATCCAGTTTGACCTATACTAGTAGTTAAAAATCAGGATGTATCAACCTTTGTTGCCTGATTTGTTTTTTTCTGATCCCCCAACTTTATGGAAAAGCAATACTGAAATGCTGGATTACATCTTTAAAGAGTGAATCAACTAAAGGCTGAAAGGCAGTGTTTTACTTCTTCTCTATGGCATGTCACATGGGATTTTGGTTGTCATAATATTGAGATTTAGCTAAAATATAATCCATTTTTTTTTATTTTATCCACATCATCTTCCTTTGCCTCCGGGTTAGATTGAAGCACCAATAGTCATCCCCAGCATATTATCATAATTAGAATCAAGATTCTTGATTTTATTTTTAGATTCAGCAAAACTAAAACTAAAATGCATTTCTAAGAAGTAAAGTGATAACTCTGATGCAGAATGTATTTTTTTCTCTGTTTAGTAATGACTTCAGTCGAGCTGTCGGAGAGGAATACCTCAAATTGTTTGACTTCACCGGGCAAACTCTCGATCACGGCCTGAGGTGAGAATTACAGAGGCGGCACCTGGATTGCATGCACTCACATCTCTCACAAAACACACTCATAAATCACCTTGTAATCTTTTTTAAATTTCCCTTTCGGTTTCTCTCCCTCTCAGATCTTTCTTGAAAGTGGTGGTACTTATAGGAGAGACCCAGGAGAGAGAGCGCGTGCTGCAGCATTTCGCCTGCCGCTTCCATCACTGCAACCCCGACTCCTTCACCTCTTCAGGTGAGCCTCAGCCACGGTTTACTTGCTGTTGTTTTGTTTCCTGCTGAAAGAGACAGCAGCAAGCACTCACATGTGACAGGTGCATGTGTCATTTGCCCTCTTTTTTTAAATCCTCAGGGGCTGTGTTGGCTCTTACGTGTGCTTTGATGCTTCTCAACACTGACTTGCACGGCCAGGTGGGAAACATTTATGACTGCCAAAGTTTTGTTTTGACATGACCCTGTGTTATCAGATGGTGTCTGTGAGGCATTTAGTTAATCCCATGTTTTGTGTGCGTTTTAACAGAATGTAGGAAAATCCATGTCCTCTTCTAAGTTTGTGTCCAACCTGGATGGGATGAATGAAGGAGAAAACTTCAACAAGGATCTCTTGAAAGTAATGATTTTTTTTTCAGAAAGCAAAGTCTAATCCTTGTTGGTAAAGATTTTTTAACCTTTCAATTCAATTCAAATTAGCTTTATTGGCATGAATGTGTAACAACAATATTGCCAAAGTATCATACAAACTACATAAGAACAATCAACTCTCCCTCTCATCTACATTTCAGAGTCTTTACAATTCCATAAAGAGTGAACAGCTGGAGTGGGCTATGTAAGTGGACTAACGTAGATACTTAACATCATTTGTTCTTCCTCCTTCATTCGTCATCAATTATATCCTTAACATTCTCACACACTAGAATCTGTCTTTGTATTTTATAGTGATGAAGAGGAATTAAAGAGCTCTGTCTTGGTGGACGAAGATGCAGCAGACGACGCGCCGATGCGCTCAAAAGCCAACCCCTTCCAGGACGTCCCTCATGACAAAACTGCCTCTGTGGTCAAAGAGGGATTCCTCCAGAGAAAACTCCATGCTGACATCGACGGCAAACGCAGTGAGTGAGACACAAACATGCATGGATGAACTGAGCGTCATGTAATATCTGTCTCGTTTATATTGCCTTTGAGGAGTGTCACAGATTAAAAGGAACAACCTGTGATTTAGTTAATGTGACATAAATAGAAAATCCACACCAACAGTAGATCCTATGTCAGATGCGGTTTGGTGTTGTGTTAGGGTAAACTGAGGATTGCAATTGGAAGATATGTATCACAGCAGGGCTCATGAAAGTAATCAAGTAATTAATGTAATGTAAAAACAGATTTTTCTATCTTTTATGACCCCATGGCAAAACTCAGACCTACAGGTCAAAATGAGAATGCAAATGAGATATGGCAGTGGTGATTTAATTACATTTTTTATTTATTTTGTTTATGTTTTGTATTATTTTACTTATTGAATGATTTTATTTTCTCTTGAATGTGTTTGCTTTAATTTATCCCCATTTAATGTTTAAAATATATTACATTTTTAAGTTAGTACACTGAATCTGAGCACATCACATTATTCTGTAAAGGTTTTTTGGTGGTAAGCGCTCAGTTAAAGAAATAAAGATTGTATAAATTTTAAACCAAAACTATATAGGTGAGATACTTCTTGGACACGTTGATAATGCAGTAGGCAACTTCAGCAGCACATTAATAGAACAATGGAAACTTACCTATATTTTGATCATTACTTTACTGTTTTTATTTGTGATATCACTGTTGTCTAATCTTCGTGTACCTGCTGATTTGTTGTGGCAGCTCCTTGGGGGAAGAGAAGCTGGAAGACTTTCTATGGCGTGCTGAAAGGGATGGTCCTATACTTACAGAAGGTCAGAAGTTTTTTTTTTTGCATCATGCAGTAGCATTCTCAAATCAATGTCATAATTAGAATTTATTTTCTCTGCAATAAATATTTGTAGAATATTCTGCCTTTAATGATTACAAATACTTTTCTGTAATATTTCCTCTTTGTGTGTGTGTCAGAATGATTACAGGAGGGATCAGACGACTAACGAGGAGGTGGTGAGCGTGCACCACTCTCTGGCAGAGCAGGCAGCCGACTACACCAAGAAGCCACACGTCTTCCGCCTGCAGACGGCTGACTGGAGGGTTTTCCTATTTCAGGCCTCGTAAGTCACAGCTCAGCCAGAGTGTGAGTGTGATTACGTGTGTCAGAGAGTCCCAACAGTCAGAGCTCTGTGTGTTTTCCTCTCAGATCCAAAGTGGAGATGAATTCATGGATCAGCCGCATTAACCTGGTTTCGGCTCTTCACTCCTCGCCTCCGTTCCCCGCCGCTGTCGGCTCTCAGAGGAGGTTCTTCAGGCCGATCCTCCCCGCCTCGCAGTCTGCTCAAACTCTGGTACGCACTCCTGCTTCTTTTTCTTAGTGACATTACTTCTCTTTTAAATACAAGTCATTCTTTTAAGTTAAATATTTAAAGTTAATTTTGTCTCAGTGTTACAGTGCATGTTAGTAAGATGAAAATGTCACAGGTTCAATTCCTCGGAGATTCTACCAATCCTGACTCTACCGTCCACCTCGGAGTTGTCATACTTATATCTATGCCAAGCCACCCCTATATATAAACTGATTCAAAAATGCTTGTTGTTCGTGGTAGAAAACTCTGACAGAAATTGAATCTAGCTCATGTTTTGCTTAGTAAGTCACACAATACATGCTCCTGGACTGTAAACTCACAATGCAATGACAAAGGTTGTTTTTCACATTAGAAGCAATTACCATGATAAACATTTGCAGCTATCCAAAAATTGCACACATCCTCTCTAATAACATGAACAGCCTATAAACGTGTATTTTTGAACGTAACATTGGCTAAACAGTGGCCACTGTGGCCACATGTGACAGTTATGGAATAATAATAAATGCTGAAACTACGACGTCACCTATTGGTTTGTGGGCTATCGTTTTGAAGCCTCGAAGCTGGCATTTTGGCCATTGCCATCTTGATTTTTTGGAACCAGAAGTGAGACCACATTGGGATGAGAGGGTGGTGCTAGCTAGTTATTTTGTTAAAACAAAATGTATACCAGAAACAATAAAAAGCTGACTCTTAAGAGTGTCTTCTAGTACAACTAAACACTTAACAAGTAATTTTTAGCCAGCCATAATGTTACAGTTAACTTTCATGTACTGAAATCACACTGTGGGTCAAAGCTCTAGATGAAAACTCAGACAGTACCCAAAAACAAGTTCAAGGCTAGTTAAATCTACACAGTGCAGTGGACGGGATTCACCTCTTTCCTGATTGACAGGTCACTGTGGCTGCTTTATTGTATATTTTACTCTATATGAGACTGTAATTTACAAAATATACATCATACTGTTTTAAAGAAGACTTTAAGCTAGCGACCATAAGACCATAAACTCATTAGGAAAGTATTTCTTGAAGTAATAAATCAAGTGAGTAGAAGGGTCATTCTCTCATAGACTCATACTTCTTTTTGCAACCAGTAGAGTCGCCCCTGCTATACATTTTGAGCAAATTAGACTGTGAAACACTGACTAAAGTGACTGACTGACACTGACTAAAGTGATCAAAGCTGAATTTAATTGCTCATAAATCAAACTTTTCATTTGTCAAAGAAGGAATGTGCTACTCCTTCTTTCAAAAGTTACATAGTTTAGTCTCACTTTAAAATCAAACCGTCTGTCTTCAGCAGGATTAGTATTAAATGGATTTGCATGAAATCTCCTCTTTCCTGTTCACTGTGCAGGATCGTCAGCTGCAGTCTCATGCGGGAATGCTGAAGTCTTTCAAGGCAGACCTGTCGTACCTTCAACAAAACCAACCAGAGGGAAAGAAAGCCAAAGCCAAGGAGCTGGAGGAGCATCGCGTCAGAGCAGAATACCTGCAGCACGAAGTAATCAAAGTGTTCTCATTGAAAGTGTGGGTATACCAGTGTAAAAACAATTGTAAGTGACCCTGGGTCTCTTGTTCAAACCCTGCAGATGTGTCGCTATGAGATCTACATCCATGGGCTGGAGGCCTGGATGAGCTTGAAAAAGACAGGTGAGGACGTGTTGAGCTCCGCAGACCTAACCCTCTTTGATAAAGCTGTGTGCGGCGACTCTGTAGGGGAGGAAGAGGAGGAGGAAGGTGGGCTGAAAAAGTCCTACTCCAGCCCCTCTCTGGAGCTGGAGGTGGCTCCCCCGACAGTGATCAAAGTCAGACGCAACATCTCAGAAAGACGGACTTATCGCAGAACCATCATCCCCCGATGGAATAAAGAGGCCTGAAAGGTGTTTTCCCTCAGAGGTAACATGACCAGTTAACGGCCCTTTGAATTCATTCATTTCTGCTGTGAGCTGATGGGACTTCAGTCTCTGAGTTTATGGAAGCACTGAGCAGAGGAGCAGACAAACACCAAAGTCATATGTGAAATCTGCCTCAGCAAGTTATTGTTTTGTTTTAGAGTTTTTCTGCAGTTTTATCTTGTGCACTTTCACAAAAAATAAACCTCAGGGAATCCCTAACCCTCAGTCTCTCTCAGGAGAGAGAGTGTGGGGGCCTGATCCATTTGTTGAGTGGCTCAAAATATTTGGACTTAATTTATTTTATTTTTTGTGTTAACTTTAGTCTGTAGTAGTATGAAAATAGTACAAATTTGCTTCCATTTGTTATTTTTCTTTGGGCAAAAATGTGCCTTTAACCTGTAAACCACTAGAGGGTACTACAGTACAGTACATCTCTGAGTGAATGGACGTTTGTTTTTAAAGAATCCAAATTGCACTTTTATTGTTTTTAATATTGTGTGTGAAAAGAATTCATGATGTTGACATCACTTACATATTTTTTCAAAATGAGTCGTTAATTTCTAAAATGTTATGAAGTGTTTTCTCTTTGGGGGAAAATAAAATGTTACTTGATTTTATCATTAAATATGAGACTGTTTATGGATGCTAACACTTTTAGTTTGAGGGCATGCAATTCAGTTGTTGTCTCTAAATTTAGATGCAACAATTAGTAGAAATTCGAAAATTTGCTTCACAGTCACTGGTTTTATGAAAATGTCAGATACAAACCTTTGGTTTGTGTGTGTGTGTGTTTCGGACCATTGTACCATATAGTTATAGTGCATTTTTTCTATTAGCTTGATGAGAAAGTTCTAATCTCAAACATATCTTTTTGGATGAAATTCTCTGTTTTCATACAGAACTGTGAGCACAAGGAGGAGTGTTGCAGACTGATCAAACTTATAGATGAACTCAGAGTTAAATTGACCTGGTGATCCAGTGGTCTGTGAATTTTTTTCTTCAAAATCATGAGGTCTCCTAGACTTTTTTCAAATACTGCATATCTAAAGATTATTGAAGTTGATGATTCTCCTCACATGTCACCTCAATTACAAACAACTAAACAAAAGTTGGACTAGGCCTGCCTGTGTTTGTGTGTGTGTGTGTGTGCGCGTGTGCGCATGTGTGATCGCTCTCAGTGGCACGGGCCCAATTTTGTTCTCTTTCAGTCTGACATGTCGAACAGTGGTTGACCTGGGGCAGTCAACAATAAGTGCAGGATGTCTGGAATCAAGCCCACCCCCCAACTCCAAACACACACACTCTTCACACAGCAATGTGATGCGACAATAGGAAACGCAATCAAGAGTGTACACAATACAGACGGAGACACACTGTCCTGTTTGGGTGTCCGAATCGGATCACGACGCTGGACAAGTGGATGGTTCGCTAGAGCTGAATCTTGTGGCTTTATTGGGCAGACGTCAGGTGAAACTCAGGAGCCTCTGACGGATCATCTGTGGTGCTTAGTTAACGTGATAATGCTCAGCTTCTTGTTCTCTGAATGGAAGCGATCTCCATTCATTCACAGGAATGACAACAGCTCATTAAGATAAAGTCAGATTCTGCAGATGAGGGTGACTGATGGGCCTCATGAGTGACAGGGCCCGGGGCCATCACAACATCTTGAGGGGTAGCCCAACGCGCTGAAAGGCGATGCCATCTCAGCTAACCTACATGCTCTCGGGCCTGTGACGAAATGTTACAGCAAGGAGACGGCCATTAGCGCCACTTGTTTTTCGGATCAAATTGAAATGTTTAATCTGTGCTAAAGGTGCTCGTTTGGGCGCTGGCGTCACAGAGGAGCTCTCGACCAAAAGCTTTCCTCACATGGCCTGTGGACCATGACTTCAGCGGCGGTGGTGGCCTTGTTTTGAGAGTGCCATCTCTTTCCACCTCTCCAACAACAATAATGACTGGCTAGAGCAGCAGGGGCTGCATTAGCTGCTGGGTTCAGAGGGCATCTTTCCCAAGGAGTTGGCCTGTTTTTGTTCCATCTGCGCCACTCCATTCTCGAGCTTTGTGCGACTCAGTCAGGCCTGGGTGGGTAATTAAAAAGGCAAGAGCTCAAGTTGTGGTCATTAGGGGCTTGTCCATGGGCTCAAAAAAAAAGACCCCGACACGTAAGGTCACTTCTGCCCCTTTCTTTTCCGCTTTCCACCCCCCCACACCTCACACATACAATGTTGCTTTGAACATTGCTCAACATCCACAATGGCTCTGCAATGCTCAGTAAATATAAGCCGCGAACACCTGCAAACTCTGCCAGCAAACATAAACTGTACTGTAAACACTCACATTCATCCCTGGGATTTTTTTTCTTGCCCTCGATGCTCCTCCTGACGCACATTCTCCATCTGCTGCTGACGCCTCGCACGCTCTACTTGTTACTTTTTATCTCCTATCCGCGCCAACACTTGATTTCTCCCACTCTGGCTGTTGGAAAAACATTTTCTTTTTGTCTCCCACTCGGCATCGTCCCCCTCCTCTGTTTCTCTGTCTCCATCCATTTGCTCTTGACTCCTGCCGTTGTGGTATTTCTGTCTGTCCAGGGCCCTTGAAGTCTCTCTGTGATCCTTGCGGGGTTTTGTTTTTCCACTGAGACTCCATTCACCTTTTTCGCTGAGACGTTAACTTATAACTCTCTTCCTGTTCTGTCCTGCTCTTAGCCAGCGCTCTCCTGTACCTTCTGACCGTTGACTGCAGAGAGCGAAACACACTCCCTCAATATATTCGGTTTCCATATGAGTGTAATTTTCAGTGGGAGGTGATATTCTTTTATTGCTGTAGCTTCATTTGAAAGAATTGGTAGGCACTGAAGAAAAACATCTTACTTGCCTCTTTTTTCTCCCAGACTGCACTCATTAGTGCTGCTTTTCTCAGGGCCAGACATTTTCATTTTATTTGCCAATCAGACCCAAACATGAATCACCCTTTTGATTTCACCAGACCCAACCCTTCATAGCCCCATTAACAAATGTTTTTTGTAGGAAAGGAGCCTCTCTTTGAGAGAGTTATAGCAAGTGCCTTGCTTAAGGGCATTTCAACGCATGACCTCTTTTTGCCCTCTCCTCTTCCACACACACTCCTGGCTCTGACAACACTCCTCGGGCACAGACTCTGTGGCTTTTAAGATGCAGAACAAACACAGCGGACGGGATCTTAGAGCTGGCACTCCATGGGTCAATGCAACATATAGAGCGGAGCAAGAATGTCTGTGAACTAACCTCTAATCTTATCTTGCTTCATCTTTCAGCTCATACAGGAATCAGTTTTAACTGTAGCTCTCAATCCAAGTCTATCAATGTTTGCATCTGTTCTTTTTTCTGATTGATAATCTTTAGTCTATTGTGTAATTCAAGGATAAAACAGCATTATGGAGATGTGTATGTGATGTTGAAAGCACTGTTTGTTAGCTGTGCGTTTGACTCCCCTGGCCTCCACAGGTCAACCCTCTCCCTCGGGGCAGTACCTGATACCTGGCAGATTTTATCCACCTCGGTGTGTGTGTAGTGTTGAATGTGTGTGTGCTGTGTGTGCTTTGAAAGGTGTGTTTTTCTTGATGTCTTCCAGTCAATGGTAGCTTCCTTCCTTCAGGGCCTGTGTGTTGTTTAATAGGCTGGTAGGACACAGGGCACCTGTGTTTCCTTCCTCCGCCTGTTCCTGCACAGAAACACCCTCTGTCTAACTGCTTTGCTCTGTTTGACTGGCACATTTGTTCCAGATGCATTATGGTTAAAGGTGGAGGAGAGTAGATAGCTTCCTGAAATACAAGGACGGTGTTGTCATTTGAAGTCCGCACAGGTGGTCTGAGGCCTTTTGTCTTGTCAAAATGTCTCTTATACCAACATTTGGATGGCAAGGTCGGCCGGTCGATCCACCACTTTGTTCCTGAATGAAATATCTCAATCTTTACTGGATGGATTGGCACACAATTTTGCACAGACATTCATGGATCCAAGACGATGAATTCTACTGACTTTGGTAAATAAATAATGAGGCTGACACTTGTGGTTTTTAGTGAAATGTCTCAAAATCTATTGCATGTTGAGCTTGGTGATTCATTTTTGGTCTCTGAAACAGAAAATGTTGAGGCACCAACTTAACAATGTTTTCATGACATGTGGTTGAAATCTGGAAAGTATTAATTTTATATTATACAAATATTGATATTTTTTGGTTAGATAATTTTAAATTGTCATGACAACAACTGATATTAACTTTAGTGATCCCTTATCCTTTCATCTAGTTATTGTGGCGTCAAAATTGTGTCTAATACTTCACTGCAATACCTGCAAAACTAATGACAATATCTTCACCCCAACTGTACTTTGCGTTTATGGCTTTTCATATTGGACATGGCTCTACCATAGACTGTATAAAAAGTGCACGTACCCACTGTGACTTCACTCAGTGGTTTGTGGAGTACCATTCTGAAGCCTTCAGCTTGGCATCTTGTTTTTTTGGACCCAGACATGACAATATTCAAACAAGTGGGTGGAGCTAGCTAGCTTGGTTAGCAAGGTGCAGCCGTAATTCATTTTAACCATGACATTAATTGAAAGTAAAAAACATGCTGAATTGAAGAAGACGTATAACTTGTGCGTGAGACCATAAATTCTTTCAGAAAGTGTTTACTGATGTAATATAGATCAAAGGAGAAAGTCACTTTTTGCCTTTTTGTAACCAGTGGATTCGCCCCCTGCAGGCCATTAAAAAGAATGCAGGTTTAAAGCGCTTCCACATTGGCTTCACTTTTCAGACCCGGAGATTGCTGCTTGGGCTCTACATAAGAAAAGTGACGGAAGTAGTTGTGTAAAGAAATACTTGTTTCAGCAATGTACAAAAATTGTTGGACACAGCTCCCACAATCCCAATGACAGGATGGTAAAGGAGGGGATTTCAGATGCTGTTCGATGATCAGAGACCTCTTTAATCTTACCACAGGCCAAGTAAGAATGAGAAGTTGGCATTTGTCGACATGGCAGAATCAGGATCTCACACTGTGACAGGGCTGCAAAATATCTGTGAGAGACTCCAAGAAAAGGAGGATAGTTTGATATAAAAGACGACAAATGGTTCAGAATTATCAGCCAGGCTTCCTCCAGAACAATTAATCAACAAGGTGATGGGTTCACTCACACAATCTGGTTTTTCTCGAGGGCCACAAAGAAGCCTGAACCGGGCGGGGCAGACACAGCAGGGCTGCCATTCACAGTTTAAAACAACAACGTGTTCTGCAGCTCATTTGGACGGACAAATTCTGTCAGTCTACATAATACTTATTTGCCAGGCTGAATTGGGTGGCCAGTGTCTCGGGCCCAGAGATAAGTGGAGAACTTTCCAGATGACTGGTGCAGGACAACCCCGACCCGTCATCCCACTGATTGCCACACACTCCTCTGCTGCCTTTTTGGCAGCAATTTCTCCAGGGGCCCCTATTCTGTCTTTGAGTTTGTCCCCATAATGGTAATGGGGCACATGTCTTCTCTTCCACACAGACACACACAGAGTTAAATCACACAACACACACACATAGATAGACATTCTTGCTTTGTCTCTCTATCGCACACACACACACACACACACACACACACACACACACACACACACACACACACACACACACACACACACACAGTCGGACACAGTGTTAGTGTGGCTCTGTGTTAAATGTAGTAAGTCCCAGTCGCCCCGTCCTGCCAGCTTTGTCTGCCCTCAGCTGTTCCGGCCCGGTGCCTGTATTGTGCTGCCGGGCTCATTACCAGAAGCACTGTGGCCCGAAACCTCCTCACTAATAGGCCCAGAGAGAGACAGAGAGGAGTTATTTCTGCTGTGGCTTGTGTGTTGCTGTATAATGTTCTGTTTGTCTTTTGGCATGGAGACTGTTAATGTTTAACGCTTGCTGCTGTTATTTCTCTGGCCGGACATCAGCTTGCTGCGGAATTTGAATTTAGGTTCAGTAAAAAGGTTTGCCTCGTCCCTTTGAAGCACGTTGACTTGAAAGCTCCTCTGTATGTATGAGTGTATATCGATGTATCTGCGTGTTTCTGCATGCCTGAGCAGGGAACTGGAAAGAATAAGTGTCCAGTCAGTTGATGGGCTGTCTGAAGTGGGCCAGGCCACTTGGACAACAATGGGATGAAGTGTAGCTATTGTTTAAAGTTTACAGGGCGGTACGCGGTGTGTACAGAAGTGCGGCTGCAGGAGAGGGATACAAAGAGAGGGGTGTAAAGAAATGAGTCAGGAAAATGGTGAAATGTGAGAAGAAGGAAGGCTTGGAGGGACAGAGAGAAAGAGAAGTGCATACTGTAAACAGAAAGACGTCAAGGCTGATCGTCATCAGCAGACAGATAACGCTCTGAATGAACTGATATTGAGGATTTTAAGTGATTGTTTCAGAAATCAGACAAAAGCCTTCATACTGTCTGATTCAAGAGTTATGTAATTAGGTTTGAGGGTTTCTTTAATGGTAAATTAGGCCACATACCACACAGGAGTTTGTGAACTGAAAATGACTGCAGAGGTTGCAGTGGCCTAATGAGACCAAACGGCCTCATAAAAGAGGGTTAAACCCAGCACTGTTTTCTAGATATAGCCTAATTTAAAAAAAACAAACTTTTTAAAAAATAGATAAATAAGCAAAAGCAAAACATTATCCAAAAACAAACATGTAGTAAAGAAAAAACATCTGGACTAAATAAACAAATATTTGGTGAAAGAATATAGAAACTTTACTTTTCTATCACACATATAGGCCTATATAACATATAATATAAATATATAATATGTATTATATAATATAAAATATATAATGTATAATTACACACACACACACACACACAACAACACACACACACACACATATTTATATATATATGGTTGTGTATATATGTATACATATATACATACATATATATATATATATATATATATATATACTCCATCTGCCGATGAAGATTGTGTGCTATGATCAAAAGCTCGAATGGACTTTGTGGTGAGATTGTTTGCCCCCTATATATTTTTAATTTAATCTTATGAAACCACGTGCTTACTGATAAACAGTAAGACATATAGCCTATTATTAGATGTGTTTTAGGCAGAGGTTTCCGCATCACTCACAGGTAACACTACAATAGTTACAATATGTGCAATGTGTAACTGTCTGAGCGGACGCCTAAACACTTTCACGTGCTGCAGGTCTTGGTACTGGAGCGTCATGCGGCCTCTCTCTCCATCATCCTCGCGCCGTCCCACGCAGCGGCACCAGGTGGGCCGCGGCACCGCCGAACCGTGGCATCGTTAACGCGCTGCAATTATGAGGGCCGCAAAGAGGGACGAAGTAATTGCTAATAAAACTACATGAAGCAGAAAATAAAAAAAAGAAATTAAACAGATGCGCGTGTTTTCGGGATCATTGCTTTCGTCCTTTTAAAATGCTGAGAGTTGCAAAAAATATTCACCATTTCAGCATATGCCTCTGACTTTTAACGTGATTACTCGGATTTTACTATATTATAATAATAATAATAATAATAATACTAATAATAATAATAATAATAATAATAATAATAATAATAAACTTTAGGACTTCAGCTACTACTTTAAGCACTCATTAACATATCAAAATATTAGTTAACCAAGTACAATACTATTAGTATCTCTTCACCTGTACAGATATTTACAGAAAACATTTTTCCTTTGTCAGCTTACATTTTGTAAAATCAGAGCTATTCTATACAAAAGACAACAGTAAAACAGCAGGAAATGTGTCATGCTTTAATTAAAATAATTCTTTAGAAATTCATTATTTACATCTGCAATAATATTAATAACAGTATAAGAAAAAATAGTCACAGTTCTTACCAAACATCAGAACATCAGCATGACAACAAACTAAATTTATCTGACGCAAAACAAATGTATTTCAAGCCTTGTTGGTTTTAGAAGCCATCACCATCGTCCCCCGTCCCCCGTCATTCTCTGCATAAAACTGCTTCACTTCACCATAGGTAATTCATCATTTACAATATGTACATATTGCTAAACAAATCCATTAATTATTTTTGAGGGGCATATGAGGGTCTTTTGTTGTAACTGTGATTTAATGTGTCACCTTTTACTGTATTTTCACTACGGGAAAGCTCTTTAAAAAAATCCTCTGAATTTACAGTGAAAACAAGTCACAAAATGAATTTGCAAGCAGACACTGATCAAGAAAAGGAATTAATTTAGTAATGATGGGACAAAAACATTGTAAACAAAAGCAGGCATAGTTCAGTATAAGAAGTTGCATATCCGTATTCACTGGATCAGTGGTGTCAAGTTGCAGATGTGCGAAAAAGAAAGTCTTTGGCCAAAACAGCGTTAAAGAGCTCTATATACTGAAGATATGCACCTTGATGAGATGTTGGGCTGAGTCTCTGGAAACAGGCTCTAGGTTGGAGTTCAGTGTTGGCAATGTGTAAACGTGCATGAGTCAGAGTTACCCTGGGCAACGGTATCAGTACTGACAAATAAATAACTGGTGAGTAGTAGACCATGAGAGGATATAAAAACAAACAAATGTGTTGCTGGTTCATCAGCAGAGTCTCAAGTTCACATCCAGTTTTGACTTTCATGCCTTGGTCCTTGATCAGATGTGCATCAGCTGATGTAAAGTTCTCCAGTCTCGGCCCCGGGTCAAGTCAGGTCCAGCAACAGCGCAGAGTCTGTCCATGCAGCAGGGACTAGAGGTGGTCGTAGGCGGCTGCGGAGGGGGGAGCAGTGCGGGAGGCCGAGCTGTAATAATAGGGTGAACCTGCGGGGGGAGACACAGATGGAGGCCTTCAGAAGTGGAAGGTGTTGGGGTAGAGAGGTGGATCGGTCTTTCCTTTATCTTATTCAAGGTTTTACCGCAGATGGTTAAGCTGGAAGTCTGAGCAGCTCGGGCTGCTTGTACTTTGAGTTTATTGTGTCTGAACCCACACTCACATGAAGATAAGAGAAATGCATGACTTTCTTTTTCTAATCAGGTTGATTGGAGATGCAGTGGAGGAGACAGAACCCAAATGGCTCTGTGTTTCTGTAAAAACAAGCTTCTGGGCTGATATACATCAGTCTCATGCCAATTCATAGTCTTCATGATCTCAGCAATGACAGAGCAATATACCATTCCTCCAAATAGGAGTTTTTTAAACTTGCCTAGTATTTTTGTTTGTATCATTTTGAGACCCAGTGTTTATTTCACCACTATATCTCTGCTAATGACATAAAGTGATTCAATTGTTTTCTCAGACTAAAAGATCTGAGGTCTGTCCCCAAAGTCAGGTGGAACATGGAACTGATGTGGTGACACTTAGTTTTGAAGGCTTGATCTTCTGTGCCTTGGACTGTGCCTCATTAGTATGTCGCTTTGGGCAAAGAATTTCAAATTTAAATTCCTGTAAAAAGAATTTAAAAGAATTGCAGCTTTTGTGCTGCAAAAGAGCTTTACAAACTTAATTTGGGCTATTACTAATTAAATAAAGGTTAAATAAGTGCTGCAGCCGTATGTAAACCCTAGTTAATAATGTGATTATATGACATGCGACTTAGGGAGTTTGCATGCTGCTTCCTGTTGAGTCTCTCCTCTTTCCTGCAGCATTGAAAACCATTTCAAACATCTAAATAATTTGTCTTTTATTCAAGAAGGTCACAATTATTAAGGTAAATCTAAACATATTCTGAGGCAATGTGCTGGGTGCAGTAAACGAAAAACAGAAATGTTTAAAGCACAGTACTCTCGGTGTGTCCCTACTCACCCAGTATGCTGGAGTTGGTGAACCTCCAGGCTTCACTGTAGGAGGTGTAGGGCGAATGGCTGTAGGTCTGACCTGTGTAGTCTGCACCTGCTGCAAGAAAGCAAAAGACATCATCAAACACTCACTCCCAGATAAAACACGGGATGCAAAATAGAAAACATTCCTTATTAATAGGCAAAGCTAAGACGTCGCCAGGACCTGTACAGAGTGGAGTTGTTTGTGTGTGTGTCCCAGCATCTGCTCAGCCTTAGCACATAATTCACCAACAGTTAGTGCGGCCTGTAAACCATTAATCTGTGGTGCAGGTGGATGGCTGAGGGTAAAATCCCTCGGCCCAGTGGTGCGTGCATGCAGCTAGCCTCTACGCCCTCTCTCCTCAGTGCCCGGCCCCTCACATCGCTCAGCCTCTGCCCTCTGAAATGCCCTCCGCCTCCTACTCCTCTCACCGTCCTACACTTCCTGCTTTAGCCTCTCTGGCACTCCTCTTTCTTTCTTTTCTCTTTTTTTAACATTCCAATATCTAATTGGTAATTATGTTGGCTGGAATGAATCCCTGAGCCCCCCACCCCTCCACCCCCCCACCTCCTCCTGTCCTAACCCCCCCTTTCACTCAGTAATTGTGTAGCAACGCTTCCTCACAGCGAGCCCACCAGAAAAATAATAAATCAGACCCTCTCATTTCGCGCTTCGGAGGGCAGACTTCAAATAAAAAAAGGCACATCACACACACACACACACTCCCTTTCCCTCTCTCTCTCTTACTCACGTCGTATGCAGGCATCCTGACGCAGATACACACACACACACACACACACACACACACACACACACACACACACACACACACACACACACACATCACAAAGACCCTCCTCCTCTTTGCTCATACCCAGACTTTACACCCCCTCAGCCCACCCTGCATCTCCCTCCTGGGCCCCCTGGTTCCCATGGCGATGTGTGGTCAGAGGTGTCTGGGTGGGGGGTGTGGGCAGCAAGGCGGAACCCCCAGCCTGCTCCCTGTACCCCCCGGGCCCATGTGCACCCGCGAGCACACACCCACGCACTCACACACACACTGCACAGTTCACCACCCTGGCAAGACTACTCATTGACTCAGCCTGTCCTGTTAATCTACAAGCCTCCATCCCTTCCTCTCTTTCTCTTTATTCCTTCCCTGTCTGCCGTTATCATCCTCCCTTCTCTGTTGTTCTACCTGTCTTACTCATTTGGCGCCATTTGCTTTCTGTTTCCTACCTAATTCCTAAAGTCAAAATTGTGCCCATACCTGCAACCATGCCCGTGATGGCAGAGGAGGAGTATCCTGACTGGGCAGGGGAGGGAATGTGAGGTGGGTAGCCTGGCAGGGTGGAGCTCACCATGTCACGACCTAAAACACACCAAAAAACACACCTTTAATGTCAAGATGGAAGTTGAAGTCACTATTTTGTATTTATTTCAGCTACAAGACGCTCTGGTTTTAGGTTTGTGTTTGCTGCAGAGAAAAAACAATTAGACGATAAATAGATACGTTGACAGTCAGAACAATTAGAATTCTTTTTTGAGAAAAAAATGCCACATTCACAGCTTTCAGCTACCGAGAGGTAAGTATTTTCTGCTTTTCTTTGTCTTCCATATTAGTAAATTGAGTTTTTTTACAGTTCTGCAGTGTTGGTCAAAGAAACCAAGATATTTTCAAGAGGAAATGTTTAGCATTTCTAAAGGTATTTTATTTTTCACATACATATGGCTAAATTCATTCTCTGCATTTAACCCATCCCTGAAGTCAGCAGTGGGAAGCTGCTGTGCAGTGCCCGGGGACCAACTCTAGATTGAATGCAGTGTCTGGTCAATGGCACTGACTGAAGAACCTAACATATAACACCCAGAGGAAACACACGCACGGCGACCGAGGTTTGAACCCAGGACTTTCTTGCCGTAGTGCTTTCCACCGGGCCACCGGGCCACTGGGCCATTGTGCCACCCCATTCTCCCTATTTCTCATCATTTTCAGACAATTCAAAGACCAAACTTTTAACTGATTAACTGAAAAGTGTATAAAATAAAAGCAGTTTAATCAATAATGAAGAAAACCTTTAGTTCCAGCCTTACACTAATTGTCCCTTGAGAAAAGTTGCACGTGACAAATGTGTGAACATGAATGAGATGGATGCCTGCATTACCTGAGATGATAGATTGACTGCCGAACTGCCCGTACACTGGTGCATGATGGGAGAATGAGTTGAAGGCGTTGGGGAAATGGTTGGAGTTGCCGCAACTGCTGCTGACAGAAACGGGCTTCTGCAGCGCCTGCAGCTCCACAAATGCCAGGTTGGACGCTGCCATGTTTGGGGAGGGGCTCGTGCTGGTCACTTCTGGGGACATTTCCTGTTTTAGACAGAGCGGCAGGGACTGTAGGGGCTCTGAGGTGGAGACAGCCAGTGTGCAGTGGTGGACAGGGTGCAGGCGGGTGAGAAAATGAAAACAAATAGTGAACATGAGCGGAACTATGAACGCACAACAATAAAAGTGAGTGAAAATGTCAATAACAAATAAAGAGTGAGTGGCTTCTGGATACAGGTGCACTGTTGTGTGTGGAAGGAGTCAGCACATGGGTTAAAGGTAAATCATAACACAAAAGTCTCACCAGTCACCATGGTGTAGCTCTGGTGCGCCGTCAGATTCCTTCCAATGGCAGAGCTGGATGTTGAGAGGCTGGTCTTGGCCTCGTCTAGGCTGCCATTGATGAGGGACAGCGGGTACAAAGACTGCGGATGATGAACAGGAATTAACTATTGGTGTGCATATGTATGAGAAGGAGCAAACATGCATGGGTGCAAGCCAAAAAACAAAGGGTTTTATTTTTTTCACTTTACAGTTTTGAAATTGTGGAGAAAGAAATCTAAACTGGAAAGAAAATACGAAAACAAGACCAAGGAGAACAGATAGAGGAATCAATGTTCACTTTGCATTTATTCCCTATATATAGACTTTCTGAGAGGTGCTTCAGCATATATCAAACATAACACCTGTTTGTACCTGCTCTGCCTTGCTGCTGGAGGCGGAGCCGAATGAGTCGGGCGGATAGTGGTGCCGATCAAACCCACAGTCCAGATGTTGCGAGGCCGCGGAGAAGTGATCCACCCTCATCTGTTTCCTTGGGACGCCCCCGCTGCCCTGAGAGTCCACGCTGTGCCGACAACTCTCCTGATCACCTGAGAGGCACCGAGGGAGGGGGGAAGGTGGGGGAACAGACAGTTCACATGTGATGTATGTGGTGAGAGCGCAAATCAACTATTAAAAAATACAGAGGATTGAACTCTTTTATTACCTAAATGTTACAATGCTGAAATTGCTCTCAACCGTTTAACCTTACACTGATACTAATAGCTGTCCAAACATAATGTGGGTGCAAATAAGAAAGGGTGTCATGATTTTGTTGATGAGGTAGATGAGTGTGAATGGGCTGTTATTTTATGCTTGCAACTCCAGCAGGCCTCAAATTGCCCTTAATGGGACGAATAAAGTATTTTGAATACAACTGAGCAGATTTTCTTTCATGAATCCCTTTATTGCGCTTCGTTTGATGCCTCTCGGCCTGTTCCCCCTTGTGACAGAAAAACTTGCTCTTAATGAATTTCAGGCAAAGCAAAGGTCGAATAAGTTAGTAAATAAAGGTGTTTTTCACTTTTTCCAGGCATGATATTTTGGAGTGAGTGACTTCAGGCAGGATGCCAATATACTGTCAGAAACTAAACATTAACCTGGAATAAAGTTGAATGTAAGTGCTTGTGTTTGGAAACGACTTCAGTATGCTCCAAAAACTAGCAGAAAAAAACAAGAACTGATACACTTCTGTTGGGCTTCCTCCCATAAACCACCACAATAAAACAAAAGTATGCCAATGTGTGGTGTCTCATTTATTTGATCTAATTCTTACTGTCATCATGGCTCCTCTTGCCCTCGGCGCTGGGTTGGGGGATACCCAACAAGCCACTGATGGAGTAGGTGGAGCCCAAAGAGTCCGACTGTGGAGACTCGGGAGGGGTGACTGCCGAGCTGGGGACTGAGAGAGAGAAACGCAGACAGATTTGAGACGGCGGACATGATACTGTACATCTCACTAGTCTTGTTAGCACAAGGTCATGAACTGAATCCTATAGAATGATGAGGATGTTCTTTAATCTTTAACCTTAATCCTTCACCATCACATGATAATGCTTGGTGATACAGATGGTGACATGGCCTCCATTGCGAGTGTGTGCACGACTTACTTAAGGTTTGCCCTGGACTCAGGCCTTTTCCATCCAGAGGCAGATTGAAAGGCTGCTGGACCTTTGTTCGAATTATTCTGAAACAAAAAGAGCAAACAATAATTTTACATTTAACACTCTCTTTAACTGTTGTTTGGTGGCTGTAAATATTGCCATAAAGACAGCATATCAATGTTGAAGGAAGATGCAGTTTCTCTTATGTGTGAAATGTGTTCTTCATTTCCTGAAACATCTTTATTATATGTTGGTTTCATGACCCTCAAGAAGCCAGATGTCTACATGTCGCTGAGCCACAGTGGCATATCAGTACCTCTAACATGGTCTCATTCATAATTCAGTTTGTCACCTGTTAATGGAGCTCACGCTGGGCACCGTGTCGCTGTCACATACACCCTCTGCCAGCAGTCTGTCCCTGATTTCCCAGGCGAACATGGTGGGATTCTGCCTTTTGTACTCTGCAATTTTGTCCACAACCTTCGGGGTGGCCACCTTGGGCTTGGAGCCACCGATCACGCCAGGCTTGATGCTGCCTGTCTCGTAGTAACTGGAAGACAGATGGAAGACAAGGAAGGTGTTGAGGATTGATTGTGTGAAAGGGACTTTTAGTTTTGAGTAAAGCAAGTAAAGGTTTTCAGTCATTACTTTAAGCTTGGCTGTCAGATAAACACCAAACTGTCCAAGTTAAGTAAACAGACTTTCAGAGGTCAAAGAACATGAACAAGGCTGATTAACAGTAACAGGAAGTGGAGTAAGGTGCTTGTTGACGTGCTTACCGTCCCAGGATCTTGCTGACGCAGCCGTGGCTGACTCTGAGCTGCCGGGAGATGTCACAGGGCCGAACCCCCTGGTGGGCCATGTCCACGATGCGTTGCCGGATCACCTCCGGAAGCGGGCGTCCATTAACAAACATTCCACCTAGTTGGTTAAGACCCCCATGACCTGGGGGAGGAGGGGGGATGAACACTCATAAATGTCATGGAACCTAAGACATGCCAACGTCAACCACATACACACACTTTTGGAGACACTGCAGACCCAGACCAACCATAGTGAAGACAGAAAATATTTTAGCAGTTTCTGTCTGTGTGAAAAGCATGTTTAAGTCATCAACTTATTCAATTTTACAAGTGATAATAAAAAGTAGCTGTGAAAAACAGCTTAGAAACATTACTGCATTACTTGTTGTAGCCTGATGGATCAAAAACAGTAAAGAAAGTAAATTATTTAACTTTACAAAACAGAGTACTGTGTGGTCCCTGAAAAGCTGAAGAGCCACTTTGAATCTTTTAAAAATGACCTGCAACATTTATCATTGATTCTCTAGCAGGCTGAAGGTCAAATGTGTCTTGATAAACTATAGCAGTGCTGTCGTTGTCGGGACTGTAATGAAGTTTTACATTAAAAAGAGTGGAGGACACAGGAGGCGATGAAAGCAGCAAGAAGAAACAAACCTTCACCGCAGTTAGGAGCTATGAGTAATGTATGAAAGATTGTGGCATTCCTGCTTCAGAGTTGATTTATTTGCATTTACTTATTTACTTGTCTAAACTATTCGGTGAATCCATAAGATTAAACTTTCAGATTATTATATTGTACCCGTTTAACTGTACCCAACAGCAAAGCTCTTCCTTTTAAATTGATGGTTGTTTGATTACTTACAGGCTAATCACCTCTTTATGATTAATACCTGCAGGCCTATTCTCACAATTCTCATTTATATGCCACTAATTTGTTTTGAGGGCTGTGACATGAGGCCCAGTGGGCTTCAGTGACGGTGAATCTTGTTGTATTGTGCTTGGAAATGATAGTGAAACATGTCATGTAAATGTCTGTGTGGTGATCCTAATCATTTGAACACTCTATTAAGAAACACATGGAAACACTCACATTATTTTTTATTATTAGTATTTTTAAATATATAAATAATGTTTAATAATACTTTTACATTATACTTGACCTTTCTGCTGGAATTTATAAGAAAATTACAGCACATTGCTTATTTTTATATGTATCAATATGCTTTCTACAATATAAGACGTTACTTTGGTATCCTGCAATATAGGCCTACTGCTTATACATTTTAGATATAATTTTATTAATAATAACAGGTAAAGCTGATAATGTTTTATTGCTAATGTGATGTGTCATTTTGACATGTAGTGTATTTAGCCTATTTGTACCTATGCTGAAAATATTGTGAATAACAAAAAGCAACAATAGCCTATTTGATTTTCAGAAATATAAAATATAGATAGGACAACAGTTGTAACATATTGCATGTGCATTGGTCTAAATGAAATCCAGAGATGTTTAAAATCCTGCTCCTGCAAAATAACCTTCAAAAAAATATTTTTCCCCCTGGTAAACACCAACAGACAAAGCGCTCGCTGCGTTTCACCGGCATCCTCCACTATCTTCTCTACAGGCTGCACGGTGGTGACTCTGCAAGAACACCATTGCTTTTAATTTAACCCATTGAGACGCTTCTTTTTCTCAGCCTTTTCCCAGCTTTCATTTCCACATCAAACAGCCGGACGAGGCCGACGAGGGGGAGGGAGGGAGGGAGCCTCTATTAACGCTGCCAGCGGAGTGTGGAAAAAAATCTCCCCGCCAAGCTTCATCAACCTGCAGGATATTAAAGAGGAGCAGACCCGGGGGGCGTTGAGCACGCACGCACGCGCGCATGGCTCACGGACCTCGCGTGCACACTCAAAAACAAAAAACAAAGCGCGAGTTCATTACGAAAACACTTAGATGTCCTATATATAGATAGATATATAGAAACAAGCCGTTAGCCTCCTGCTGCTCAGTGATTGACCCAGCTGAAGTGGCTCTGACCAGGGGAGGATTGCTCTAAATTTAAATTTGACAGCTTTAAGTGCCATCCAATTAACTTCCATAATATCCTGCACTACAGCCAGAGAAAAAAATAACAATTCATTGCCTCAAGAATCACACTGAGCAGACAAAAAACCTCTCTGCATACCATTGTAGGCCTTCCTTCTCCAACAATATTTCCAGTGTGTCTCATAGCTAATATTAGGCTGGGTGAGACTGACATGCCTTAAAAGTCTAATGCTATACAGCCAAAGAGTGTTCAGCCCTACAGAACTTTATTTTTAAATTTTAGTGGCGATCTCAACCTTCTGAACACACCAGATATATCAGGCCACATTTTGGATAAATATAAAACCACATCTATATGGTGCAGCCATAACCTACATTGAGACTTAGGTTTGTATATTTAACCTTAAGGTTAAATAAAGAGAGGAACAAGCTGACACGGTAACACTGAACTTCCCCTTATTTAGCTTTTTTAAGTATGTAAACATTTAATAAATGGTTTATAACACACTATGTAGTTGTGCAGACATAAGGGCATTTCTCGTATGAAGACATATTTTATATTATTACAACTGTGTTTTACTATATTATCTGTATACAGCAGCCTCCACTTATTGGTGCCCTCAGGAGGAGTTACAGCGTTTGACAAACACATAAACACTTATATCTGCTTACAACTGCATTATGTGCATGTGTTGTGTAAACCATTTAATAAATGTTTGTAAGCTGCCAATGAATGCTAAATATTTTTTCCAAATAAAAGAGGAAGGATGGAAGTTAATAAGAGAGGTTTTAAAGGTCAGGAAATGCCAAATATGATTAGCCTAACTGTTCAGTCAGCAGCAGAAGAAGCTTGTGTTGTGTATTTACCTCTTCCACTGTTGGTGGACATATCCCTGAGTATTTGGTCCTTGCTCCACCAGCTGAACGTGATGCTCTCCTCCACGCTGTCCCAGTTTAAGTGTTTTTACTCCCCGCCCTGCCTCGTCTGGCATCAGTGTCACTTCTGAGCGTCACTGTCGACCACACGCTGCAGGAGAACAGTGGTTTGTGAAACAGGCTGTTTGTTATATATGTGGTACCTCTGAGCTTGTACAGGTCCACCCAGCTGGTGTTTCGCAGTGGCACCCTGTGTGACTCTACAGGGAAATACAGCTAATACACTGAATATTGTCTTTAAACCTGTACATGAGACAGGCTGTGGACAGTAGAAGAGACTCAGAAGAGAGGTCATTTAACATTAAGACTAAATAGAACAGACCTGTTTTGTAAAAAAAATTCTGTGATTTAATAATCAGTATTTGTAAAACATGAAAGATTTTCTTCCCCTACGGCCAACCCAGATGGCTTCTGCTATACATAAAATTCCCCTTCATTAACCGCTTGTTAATTAGGATTGACTGGTCTCATTAATCACTTTATAATCATTATAACCAGAAAGTGTATTTTATTTTGGGTATTGGACCGAAGAATTGTAATGTAATATATGTATAATGATGTGAAGTAGATTTGATGTAAGTGGAAAAAGTTGGAGGAGAGAGAGAATCACTCTTCTGGACTGTGTTTAAATAAATTATTTAACCTTTTGAACAAAAATCAATGTTAAATGAAAACAAATGAAATTAAACAGAATCAAGTCAACATGAATTAAAGGACTTTTCTTAAAGATCTTAAGTGGCTGTTTCATCTCTGATTTGGAAATGAAATTAAAATGAAACAACTCAGATTGAGTGAAGAGATGACACAAATTATATAATTGCAACTCTTAACTAAAAGATGCCAAATCTGTCTTAAATGTGCTGGCAGTTGTTATTGCCCACATGCATAAGCCTTGTTTCCAGGCTCATTCTGATCAGCTGCTACACACCTCTCCACACTGGGTACTCACAGTAATAAGAGCAGAAAATGCTGTGGTATAATAAGTAAAATAAGACAGTGGCAGTACCTTTATTAATGACAAGTAGGACTGCTGTAAATTTACTGAAACTGCAATTGTTGGAATACTATGTTTTCACACAAGTGGAAAAGAATGGCACTTATATGCAAAAAATTATTGAAGCCAGTGTTAACACAAACTGAGAAAAACTGTTGATTGTCAAAATGCTAGCATGCTGTTTAAGCTGTCAGGCCCTGCTTGGTGGACACTTTAAAAATAACCAAATAATTAGCAGACTATCACAGACTGTTAGATATTAGATGTGATGATTGACAACATAAGTTATAATGAAGTTTTTGATTAAACGTATTCTGGGTTTGTGGCTAATAACATTTAAGCTGTTACTGTTATATAAAGCCTATAAGGGGAATACTTTATTTTCACTATAGTCTAACCAAGTAGTGTTTTAATTAGCTTTTGTCTTTTGATGTTTGTGTATGGATCAGCTTAACTGGCACTAATACATTTAATTGACAATGTAGTGTAACATGATATGTAATTTCAATTTTTTGTTGAATATATCTGTGTTTTTTTATTTTTTATTTTATTGTATTTGGCTTGACCGTTTGCAAGTTGTCTCCAAAAACCTGGATATTTTAATTTCAAACTTTATTGGTATAATACAAAATTTAAAGCAGCTGGCTAGAACCATATTTAAAAATTTTACATTTTAAAAGGTGAGGTAAAATAATTTTTACTTAATTGGCTGAAATTAAAATGTAGGCAGCACAATTATATAATTAGTTTAATAACTAAACAACATAATAGCTTATAAATTACTAATCAGTGGAAGTTTTGCGATGAGGTCTGATTTTTGGGAAAAACAAGGCAGGATTAGAAACAAAGTAAGATTTTACATTTCGCTTATTTTTTAAAAATGTAATTGTGTGGCTTTCGGTGAGTATAATAACGATTTATCATGCACAACGTTAATACTTGTGGTCATACAACAACTGCTTGTAACTTTTACTTACTGTTTTAATTCTTCCTGTTAATAATGTCAATCAATATTCTCCAGCCTGTAGGTCAACATGAACATAGGAACTATATCATTGGCATTTTGAGATCCAGTTTATGTCTAGATCGTTTATTTTGTGTGGTTTGTATCTGACAGTTTCTAAAGGTGAAGGATTTGGATCTTTGGCTTCGCATAAATTATGTCTGTAACAGTCAACCCTCGCACAGCTTCACTTCGGGAAAGAGATTTATAATTAGCTCAAAACAGATGAGAGGCAATCATATTTGTAATTCGTCGAAACTACAGCCTATAGCCTCCAACGCGGGCCCGAGCACCAAGGTTCATTTTTAGGACCACGTATGAATGTGCACTAGAGAAAAATATGAAAATTAACCACAATCGTTCAGGTCTTTTTTGTGTAACGACGACTGATTATTACTCTTCTTCGAAAAAACTTTGCTCTTGTGTGCACATGGTCACATCTTTACACCCTTATCATGATAAACTGCTGCCATTATTATGCCTCATGTTCACCCAAAGTAGAGTGACACAGTAGGCTACTGTCTCTAATGTTTTTCTTTTTTCTTTTGGTTCTGGATCACTGAAGTCTCCTCTATACGGTTTCCAGCTCGCTGTGCTGTCAGGACTGCGGATCACTAATTGCTCCCAGTATTCACCACAGACACCACACAGACTAACACAACCAGATAGTGAGGAATTGAAACGAGGGCTTACCTTTCAACGACGCAGCTCAAATAATAAACAATAAAAAACACGTCCCACCGATATTCTGATATTATCCAAATGATGGGGTCTGTGGTGGTGTGACACCGTGTGCCCGGGCTGCTGTTGTGTTGTGCTGTGTGTGCGCTGCCAACTCTCAGCCAGGTTTTATCCAACCGGGGCTGCGCAGAGGAATGAGCCGTGTAGCCATTGGAGGAGGAGAGGAGAGGAAGCAGGAGGTGTGGTTTTATGGAAAACAGAGGGGCACCTCACCCCACCCGGTCCCACACACTCAAGCTTAAAAAAGAAAATTAGTGGATAACTGACCCTATGTTTTGATTGCATTACTCCCACTGAGTGACTGCGACTGTACGGAGACACTCGTCAAGGAGAGACGGCTTGTTTTCACGCACCTCCAGCGACAACCCTGCTTTAATTAGACTGTGGCATGTGAGTCCGATTCTGCCGCGTTCACACACAATTTACACCCGATTTGCTGCCAAGAGCCCCAGTTCCCCTCTGACAGGTAGGTCTATGGCTACTGCACACCTGACTTGAGGAAAAGGCCCGAAATGTAGCCAGAAAGGTTAACCACTGACCCTAAAGTTATGTTTCAGAACTTTTTTTTAACTGATCACTCATTGGGAAAAAGAAGAAAACAGACAAGGCCAACTAGGTGCATAAAATTAGATTTCGGTGTAAACCAGTTACTTTCTGTCCCACACACAGTCCTATAGGCCTAATTCAATAGGAAATGAATGTGATTTTTTATCGCCAAATAATTCTCGTTTCCAAGCTCAGTGAATTCGGATTTTCATTAAAAGAGGCATTCCCCTTTAAGATCTCGAGCGATCTTTCTTTTCTTCTCCGTAAATGTATTTGTCCTGTAAAAAAACAAAACGGGTAAAAAGACTAGCCTATATATATTTTCTTCTCCTCTGTCTTTTGCTCACAAAGGTTAAAATATCTGTAATCATGAAATAATAAAATATCAACTCAGGTAGGTCAAGTCGCACCTGTGAGTGCTCCAGGGAAGCGCGTTTTTTTGTAAAGTTTGGGCTTAATTATTTTTTTTTAATCTAATGGCAATGGAAACTGAAAAATAATAAGCTAATACAAAAGCCGAGATAACATTTGAGGCTATTGGTAGCGTACTATGTCATAGCTCATCTTGGTCTTTTCCTGACATTCATCTTGAAAAATAAATTAGGCATAGATTAAACTGGGTTTACTGATAACAATGAGTAATACAATAAATAAATAAATTAACACAAACTAATTTAGAGCGTGTATATGCAACAAGGGTAATGCTACCTCCAGACGCTGCATAACGAAACAGAAGAGATTTCTGCACAAAAAAATATTTCTTGCAGGCATGCAAAGACTCAGAAGAGTTGTCTTGACTTTCTGTACCATGCGTAAAACGGGGTTTGTAAGCGCGTGATGTCACACCATAGTGTCAGGATCCATCTGAGTTAAAAGGCTGTTATTGTTGTTTTCACGAAACAGTAAAACAAACACAACACCCCTTAATGACATCCATTCCTGGCACCACTTCGTCTGTCTCATGAAAGCAGGTTTAACCATGTGGACTTTTTTAGGGGAAGTGATTTGTTGAAAATAAGTTTTTAAGTAGCCTAAATTATTTTGCCTGGAATAATGGTTGATCTGTGAGAATGAATTCATACATTTATGTAGTCTGCATGTAGCCTATTCAGATTCAGGACAGGTTTACAGCAAGAAAAGGGGAACCAAAATGCCGGGAGAGGCGACCTCAGTCCTTATCTGGTCAGTTTGTGATTGAAGTCCTTCATTCCTCTGCCACCATACATCAGTGCCGCTGCAGGACAATGGATTGACTGTTTTTAAATAAATAAAACTGCTAAGAGACTGAAGAGAATCATAACATTAGCTGGAAACAGAGACAGTCCTCTGTAAAGTGACCAGAGCGCAAAGAAAATGACAAGTGCCCGGAGGGAGAAGAAGTGACAGAGGAGAGAGAGAGGGGTGACAGGGAGTTTAACAAGGGATTAAAACACAGACACACAAACAGATTGGTATCTATCGCGATGATACTGTGAATTAAAATAGTGCTTAATTATATGGGTCCACTTGCCGAGGGGCAGGAGTCACACACGCCCTAAATCCGGACTCTCATAGCACATGAAGTCCGATATTTAGAAAAGATCCCACTGGAGCATCTTCGTGTTTTCCTCAAGCTTGTCAAGCTGTTCTCATACAGTAGGCTATTGACAGGATGCTGTCAGATACCATTTAGGCTACAAACATTGTAGCTATAGCTATGGTTAATCTTTCTTTTTTGACACTCACAGAAATCCAAGAAGACTAGACCACCAGAGAGAAATAAACATTCGTTAAAATTATAGGTGTTCCTAACGTTGTCGTGAATGTATTATTTATTTTCAAACAAAAGTGTAGAAGACATTATAGGTCTGAGAACCTACCATGTCATAACTGATAAAAAAGACATTGAGCTGTATGTGACCTTTCTAACGATGCTATTTGTCTCAAGAAAGGGGTGATTTTTAAATATTATTTTCTATATACGTTACATGTTTTTAAAAGGCCTATACTGCTCAGAAATGTGGTACAATTAAAGTCTGTGTTGATGCTGACAGTATGCAAAAAGTAATTTTAAAAAGGTAGGTTACAAAGGATAAAAACACTTTGCTAAAATATATTTTGCATATAGCTGGCGCCGTTTATTGTGTTTAACTTTGATGCATAATTAGGGCTGTAATTCCAACTCAACCTCGTCAAACATAAGATGCAGTTTTCTGAATTTTTTTCTGCATCTCACCTCATGTCACTTAAAATAAACAATATCCAGTGCAGCTAAATTGCGTCTCAGAAAGATTCATAAAAGACACTTTGCCAGATTTCATAAAGCCTTCAACACACACTCATCGTCTCCTTCACCGTCTTTTAATATCGGTGTGCACCCTCAAATCTGCAGTCCCTTCCTTATCCAAACGCTAAAAGTGAGGAGTTAAATATACGGTGTTTATTTATTTCCATGTCCGGTGTTTCTTGTTTACGGGCTTTTCCCTGGATTTACTTCCTCGAGCAAAGTTTGTGTCCTTTGCAAAAAAAAGCAGCGTAACCTGCGGCGACAGGTGGCAACAAGAGGTGAGGGGAAAAGGTCAGCAAACACTTCCGACTGCAGAGATAAGGGAACATGCAGAACAATTTTGCTGTTTAGAGATGTCGGGATATGTAGGCTATTTTCAGCTTGACTCTAAAGAGAGAAGTAGGCTAATCTAATGCAATACAGCACGAATATATTGGAAACGGTTTCCAGATGTAAAATCCAGCGGTTTCACTTCACGTGTCGTGAAACGTCTTCAATTTAATCTTTATTTTACCTTCTGCAAAAGTTAAAGGCTATTCTAATAATAATTCTGCACTTATAGGCCTAATGGCTTTTATTGGGGGTATAAGGGCAAAAACCAGACTAGACTTTGTAGGTCAAAAAGTGCAGAAGGACTACGGTCAAGATAAAGTCATTATAAACAAATAAAGGCTATTAGAAACAGACTGTGCACCTATAGGCTCTATATTAAAGTGAGACCTGGTGAAGATAAATTATGAAGCACCGCACAGTGAGTGGGCCATACAAACTCTTCAGGAGTATTATAAAAGTCAGGTTTTCCTCTCTCATCTTTCATCCCCCTCTCAAACCAAGCAGAGTCGGACTGCCAGACTCGCAGTGCGCGCTCCCGCAGACAGTGATGCATAGTCCCCTGCCGCCTCCGCGCGCGCCCCTCGCACAAGATGAATGCTTCCCGGAGAAAAAGCATCCACTTAATGACAACTTTTATAAATCTATAGCCGCGCCAGCGCACGTCTCTTTGTGGTCAGCGAGTCGAGATGAGCCAGATAATTAGGTCATAATAGCTGGAGAAACACCTCACTATTGATGATCCCATTAGGGAGATGATTTCCCCACCTCACAAGTGCTGAAACATATATTTTCTGAGCTGTTCTTGGTTTAGAGGGTTTCCCATAATGACAGAATAATTAAAATATTTTGCAATAAGTTTATTCACTCCAATTTCTGTCTTTAAACTTTACTTGTGGGTTAAACAAGATATTCTGCTTTGCGTAAAGAGCTCTCTGAGGAGCACAGTGTCTAAGTATGTCACCATGAGAACTGGGATGCACATCGCTCCTAAGATGGAGTGAAATCCATATTAGTACAATTATAGTTGATATGAGGGGCTCTGATTGGCAACAAATGTCTGCAGATATGTAGTGTGCCTGTTTGTTGGGATTCAGTCATGTTTAGGTGTTGAGCCTTTCTTCCTTGCTGTTACTGTCATGCCCCCCCTGCCATCTTTCAGTGCCGCCCCTTTCTCTCCAACCAGCCTTTACCATCTGTTTTGGCTCCCCTCCATTCTGTCCCCTCATCTTTTTCTCCTCATCTTCCTGTGTTTTGTGCACTGTCCACCCTCCCTCCAGCTTTGTCTGTCTTGGTCCAGCCCCAACCATTGTTCCCCCTGTGCCTCCCATTTCCGCTTTGGTGTTGCCCTCTGACCCCACACCCTGTCCCCCCCCTTGTCCCTCCTGCTGACGCCGCCCCCACCTACTGCCCGGGACCCCAAATCTTCTTGTTCTTCTCTTGACTGCTCCCCCTTTAGGTTTTTTTGGGGGGCTAATAACTGTTGCCAGCAAGCTCCACACAAAATCCCAGCGTGATTGCCATTGTGAGGCCTACAATGGCATACAGGCAGTAATGGCCATTAGCAACACAGGGGCTTGGTCTGTGAGCAGTGTTTAGTTGTGTTTGGCCCACATGCGATTTGGACTGGTGGTCAGATAATCTTCAATTGGTCAGCCAGAAGTTTTTAATCTGCTCAGTCTCTGTTTCTGTTGGTCTGTTACCGACCCCTCCCTTTCTCCTAACTTAGTGTAAAAGCATCAATAGCCCAAAATGTGCCATCATTATTTATATGAATGAAATCATTGTGGGTGATACAGGCCAGTAACACACACACACACGCACACGCGCGCACACACACACACACACACACACACACACACACACACACACCCATCGACACACACACACACACACATCGACACACACTAGTAATTGCAGTAGACTTTGAAGATCAGAGAGAGTCCATCAGAGTGGACCTTGTCTTCATGCTTGTCAGTCAGAGTCGGTCTCCACAGAGATGAGAATCACAGAGATGGCAACTGGCTGTGATGTTTTGAGGGGTGTGGAGCTGAATGTCCTCATGGGAACTCAGGTGCTCCTCTTAAGTGTAGACATTTAGGCCACAGAGTGTATCAGATGAAAAGTAACAGAGCCTCATTAGGCCACAAAGCCATGTGGCTGTATTGCAGAAAATATCAAAGCACAACTCTGTTAGCAGACTGACTGACCAAAACACTTTGTGTCATCTTCTGGATTAGTGTCTTATTACTCTCAGCTTCCAGTTAACTTGCTAAAGAGACTCAGAAGAAGAAACGTTACACAAGAGCAAGATTTGGTTTTGCTCAAGTGTTGTTTCGTTTTTGAAAAATGCTTTAGATTTATAGGCCTTACAGACTGCACTTAGGGTCAGTTCAACCAGATTACAAAAACAAACCCCAAATGGCCTTGTTGTTAGGAATTTTCATTAAGGACTATTTCTTTGTTAGAAAGTAGTTGTTGGACATATCTCAACAACTGTTAGGTGAATTGCCATGAAAGTTTGTTGAGACATTCATAATAAACAAAATGACTTTGTTGATTCCCCTGACTTTTTCTTCTAGTGCTACCATGAGGTTGACAATTGCAATTTTAAATGAAATGTCTCAACAACTATTGAATAGATTGCCATGAAAGTTGGTACAGATATTCATGTAGCCCTCAGGATGAATTGTAATAGCTTTAGTAATTACCTGATTTTTCATCTAGCGCCATTATCAGGTCAAAATTTCAATTGTCTAATACTAAGTACCTGCAAAAATGCCAAAATGACATTCCCATCAGCCTCAGCGGTACTTTGTGTTTCTGGTACTTTGTTTAATGCTAATAAGAAAATGTTAGCATGCTAACATGCAAGCTAAGATGGTTGATGTGATTAACACTATGCTAAACATCAGCATGTTAGCATTGACATTGTGAATATGTTAGAAAGCACCACATTGCTAAACACAGCCTCACATGTGGCTGTCTCAGTGGTCGGTCAACTATTAGTCTTGTTGTAATAGTAGAATTGGCCTTTTAACACACACAAAAAAAGTTTCAGTTGCCAGTTTACTTTTGGTTCCAGATAGCCTAAATGAAGCCGAAGACCACATTCACATTTGTAGCAAAACAGTGACAGTTTAATGTACCTCCAATAGAGTCAGTTACAGGGTTATTTAATGTACCTAACTTGACATGGAAACATCTGACAAGCTACACCTGTCCCAAACAACCCATGAACAGCCAAAGCAAGAGCTCTAGCAGTGTGGCAGCAGCATTGTTGTATTCTCTATCAAGTTTTAATGGACACTTTTTATGATCAAGCTACACATAGGGAGGTGGGTAAGAATTAAAGAGGGTAGTTATGTATGTAACATAAACCATATATTTTCATACAGTCAATTTTATTCATATTAGTCTGACATAATGTAAGTGTGACTGCTTTGAGTATATTTGGCTGTCTCTGCTGTCAACAGACGATAAAGTGGAAAGAAATGTTAACACAGTAATGGTAACAGGCATTAAGAGAGCCGGAGAGAGCGTCTGCAGATTTACTGCTGTGATGTCCCACTGATGCGGCGTGTTTGACGATTACGGACAGCCCAGGGTAATAGCAATGTAATTAGGCCTTTACTGTCGTGTAATTCTCCGTCAAGCACATTGTCAATAGCTTGGCTGATGAGGTTGAAAGTGAGATTGGGATCCAGTGACCCAGGCCAGCCGCCGTAATAACAGCACGCGTGCACGCGCACACACACACACACACACACACACACACACACACACACACACACACACACACACACACACACACACACACACACACACACACACACACACACAGGCAGTGTTTGTAATGCAGTGTTGATGCTGTGATATTTGCTTTTGTCCCAGTGTTGATCTAAGCTGACATTATGCTGTATGGCCCTGATCGCTGTTTGTCTGAGTGTTACATTTGTCATCTGTGAGAGGGCAAACGAGGGATCAGGAGCAAAGTGAGAGAGGGAGGGAGGACCTGGCAGGTGAAGGAGGGAGGAATAGGAAGAGAGTGTATGGAGATGGGGGACAGGGGAGTATGTGCTCATCTCTTGTGTGTCAGTTGCAGATCTGCTGGTGCGGAAGCAGATCTTTTCCCTCAGTGACTCTATTAATTTACCTCATTTATCTTAACCACCCCCCTCCCCCCAATAAATACTGGAGACCTCAATCCATGTGTGTTTGTTAGTGTGTGTGTGTGTGTGTGTGTGTGTATGCGCATGTACGTGAACAACCATATATCTGTATGTGTGGATGTGTGTGTATATGTGTGTAGGTGTGTGTGTGTGTGTGTGTGATGGAATAAAAACACAGCAGCTCCCCTTTTCTATTCCCAGAGGACAAATCCGTGGCGGAAAAACTCATTTTCCTGCAAATAGTTTGTCAGCCAAGCTAGGAGGAGTGATAAATTATCACAGACGTTAGGTGAAGGAGGGTGACTGGAGGAAGAGGGAAGCCCTCTCTCTCTCTCTCTCTCTCTCTCTCTCTCTCTCTCTCTCTCACACACACACACACACACGCACACACAGACACACACACATACACGTAGACACACACACATACACGCGCAAACACTCCTTTCTCTCATCCTCATTCACTTTCCCAAACTACTCCTCCTTCTCCTTCCTCCTATCATTTCTATTTACCTTTGCTATTTCTCATCCTGAATCTCACATTTACAGGAATCACTGATCAAAATACATACATACATGTGTTTCATATGCAGAGATAAACACTCACACATACAGTATGTACACTAGCACGCACGCACGCACGCACGCACGCACGCACGCACGCGCACGCACGCACGCACGCACGCACGCACGCACACTCACCCAGTGCAAGTTGGAACTGGTAAAATGCGGTTGCCCCTACAATTCAAGTGTGACTCCCCATTCCAAATGATAAATTGATGGCCAGAAAAATGGATTTGTTTTCAACTAGTAACACATCAAAGAAATAATAATTCTTCGTGGGGGAGAGTGGCGGAATGATGAATGGGGTGGACAGCTGGATCACAATGGAGCAATGGAGTGAGTGAGTGAGAGAGAGGGAGAGAGATGAAGGAGTAGGATATGAGAGACAAACTGTAAGATCAACACGCAAACAAAGCATGTCAAGACAGCTGAAATGTTTTTTTGCATTTTGTAACAGGGTAACTCTGGGGCGGACACATCTGATACCTGTCTCAATTGGCCATATCAACATTTGGACACCTGGACGTTACACCCATATGGGATTGTTAGACAGCATATTCCAAAACGACGGGCAACCTTTTCTGTACTGGGAGGATTTTCCCATCGCAACACACACAAGTGCATGAGTGCACTGAAATTCATCCCAAAGATGTTGGATGTGGTTGAGGTTGAGGTCAGGGCTTTGTGCAGGACAGTCAAGTTCTTCCACACCAAACTGGAAAAAACTTTATTATGGATCTGGCTGTCTCATGTTGAAATAGAAAACGCAAAGTTGGAAGCACACTATTGTTTAAAGTATCACTGAATTATGCAGCATAAAGACCCCATAATTGGATCTAGCCCAGGGCATGAAAAAACTATCCAGAAAGGGAGGTCCACATGCTAGTCCACACAAATTCCATAAACATTTTTAAGTGTAATTATTTATGCTACATATATGCTGCAGGAAAGGCATACGAATACACATTTCAGTGTGTATTGTATTTTGCATTAAGTCTGTGTTTAATTTTTCTTCTTTAGGCATTTAAATACTCCATAGTTAGTAAATGAAAGGATTGAATCAATGACAGTGACAGAGGTGAAGGAAAAGTTCAGGTCTTGAATGTTATGGCACCATAACATATACTGTAGTGACTGTATACATAGTCTGTACTTTTAGAATTTTTATTTAAGCTGAAATGATCAAATATTGCGACTCACTAGTATCTTACATTTATGTGTTTAAATCATCCAGTTAGATGTACTGCAACATCATTACAGCAAGCAATCCAGATTTGATTTTTAAGAACACCTCAATCTCCATATAATTTAGTCCTCCTTACATACATAAGCAGCTCTCTCCATTGTTATTCATTTAGTTTGGAGGAAATTTGTAAAATGAGTGAGCTTGTCCATTGAGAGATTCAAGGGACTTTACTCTTTGCTGGGTATTGAAAAGATTTTTTCCCGAGTGTTAAAAATGTGAAATTTAGACTACATGAAACCAATCATGAGACCATTATGTTACAAGCAACATTTTTGACTACTATTGGCCCTGTTTTCTGCTATCAATATTTGGCATCTAAAATGATCACTTCCGTAAATTGGACTGGAGAGTTTGATAAATCAATAAAAATGTGATTTATTAAAAGTGAACAAAAATACTCCAATTCACAGATGTCCAATGTAAAACTCTGCGGGATCTTCAAAGCAGACTGTTTGGCTTTTTTAATGCTTGTTAAACAGAAGAGGGAAAACAGAATCAACCAAAGCTATTTACAAGAAGCACATTAGTAATTTGCAGAACAAAAACAACAGGTGTATTTCAGTTACATCACTCCCTGATGTATGAATTACGGAATATATTTCCCTAGTAACCTGAAAATCACAATTAGTTCTTTCTGTTGCAACTCATCCACATCTACAAACCTCCCACTCAGCTCTCATCCCACTCAGGTAGTCATCTCACTCAGGTAATAACCGTTAGCATAAGCACTAAAATCACATCATCGTGATCATCATCATTATCATTATCATCATCATCCCTGGTTCTAAAACATTTATAATCATAGGCAGAGCCACAATGGTAACCATATATTCACACAGTATTCAGGGAATTATTTGGACTGCCATCGTGCACAACGGATCATTAAATGTAAGAGGTGTTCTTCCCTCCAGGTTTCTAAAACCGACCCAGTACGATGTCTATACGCAATGTGTGTTTTCATCCCGCTCATTTTTTTCCAACCATATCTTATTTCTATTCTTTTTTATCGCTCCCACCCCCCCTGCACACACTCTTTCCCTTCGTAGTGATTGATGGAGTTAGGCAACGGAGCACAGAGCAACTTGTGGCCAACAGTCCAAGACAGCCTGCATCTGAGAAAGAAAGAGAGAGGTTAGTATGTGTTGGTGGTGAGGAGGAGGAGGAGGAGGAGGAGGAGGAGGAGGAGGAGGAGGAGGAGGAGGGTAGGGATTAAACGAAGAGAGAGGTAAAAGGGAGGGAAGGAAAGAGGAAGGGAATGGGGAGTGTGAGTGTGTGTGAAAGAAGAGAAGGGGAGGGAGGAAGAGGGAGAGGAGAGCATGAGAGAGAGAGAGAGAGAGAGAGAGAGAGAGAGAGAGAGAGAGAGAGAGAGGGGAGCTCAGCTGAAAGCCACAGACTTAATTCTATGCATCATTAAGCAGTCTCACTCAATGCAACATCCCCTATACATCATCCACGCTCAGTAAACACAACGGTGACATTACATTAGCAACTGCAAATGAATTTTCTTTTTAGAAGGAAATTGAGAATACTCTCTTTCTCTCCCTCTCTTTTACCCTCTCTGGCACTGGCAAAGCTTGAGCGCAGGCCATAAAAGGCAGGGAGATATAAACAAAATAAAAACACAAACAATATTTCCCTTTGCCTCTCAGACAGAACAGTGCAGAGATGTGTGCACCAACACACACCACTGTTGTGAATTCTGCTGTAATTTATTTATAATATGAAAGCTACATCGTAAACATTAAAATTTTATTTATACTGTTGCAGGAAATATAGATATTTTTTATTTAAAGATAAGGTACGTTTGGTGCTTGGAAACACTAAAGCTGTTTGTGTTGTGTTCTAGCAATAGGCCTATCCCTCAATTTGCTCTCAGTCTGTTCATAAGTTATCCTAGTTATAATGTTGTTTCCTGAGTGCATATTCACACATCACTCAATTAGAAAGATTAGTTGTTACTAAATATTCCACTGCTAGGTGTAGGCTAACTTTTGCTAACTGAACCAACTGATAAAACTAACATTAGCTTACTATACCACCTGTTTAGACTGACAAGTTTAGACTGACACTTAATCAAAATGCTGTTTAATAATGATGTAAACTTACAAATATTCAAAATTAGAAAATGTTACGCCATGTTAGCAAGAATGACATTAACCTAAATAACCGAATAAAGTTGATTATGTCAATGTGCAAAACTGGATATCCCCCTGTCACTTTAAATTAACTTGTTTTTCATAATTCTCATTTGTTGTTAAATTCTGAAACTTTATGGCAGACTTACCACGATTAGAGAAAATAGGATGTCTGTTACACATACATTGCAAACACAAAGCTACTACTCCTTTCATAACAAAAGATTTAAAGGAGAACCTAGCACCAAATCCTAGGCTAATAAAGTAAGCAACAAATGCTAAATTAAAAATACATTGGCAAAGTGTGTGTGATGTGCTACTAAAAATAATTTTATTTAAACTACACGAATACTACAAACATACACATATTTCTCTATGTATGCATATATAAACAAAGAGATTCATAAAATAACAAACGATTGGTAAGTTTAATAAGGTGTTTGGCCAATTGGCTGCCTAAATTTTTGGCAGTAATGTTACTGTGGTATTTACATAGTTTTGCTTTATGATGGATACAGTTACAGATGTTTATTAGCAACTGATTTACACAGTCTTTACTAGCTAGGACAGTTTTAATTGCGCAGCTTGAGTGAAAAATCAGTAGTTCCAAACTAGCAGTCAAGAGCTTAGAAATGCACAAACTTAGTAATGAATTCAAAAATAGGTGGTGAAGCCCAATTTTGAGGTTTATTAAAACAACTACACAGATACCAGCAGGTAGACACACAAAAATTTGAGTTGCAATCAATTAGAGAACGTGAGTAACATAAATTATCAAGCAAGTCAAATGAATAATTATGTTTTTATTACACAAATTAAGCCCTTTCCCCTAAACTAGCCAGGCTCTGAGGCCTGGGAAATCTATTAAGGCTGTGCTATAGATCATCCCATCCACTGTGGCATGTATATAGATCTGTCGGCTCATTTAAGGAATATTGAATCGGTTACAGTAAAGTAAGCCCCTGGATTGAGTCAAATGTATAAATCCATGCATGTGTGAGGAGCTGTCAGTGTGTGCTGTAATGACGGATGGCACTGGGTCTCTGTTTCAGTGAGAGGTGATAAAAAGTCAAATTATGAGTGCTCGAGAGGGACAAGAGAGTGTGGGGGAGCAAAGACAGAGAAAAGAAAATTGAAACAGATCCGTCAAATGATAAGGGCAATCAGTCAATCTGGGAACGTTTCGGACGATGGAAAGTGTTATTTCCTCCCAGTGTAGTTTGGAGTCAAGGGTCGGTGAGGGGTCAAGAGTATGACCTCTGACCTCTTGCTAGTGAAGTGTTATTGATTCATGGTCTCCACAGTTTACTCATGTTATTATCTATTGGACATGATTGGTTTCCAATTGCAGTGATTTGAAGTGAAAGTACTTTAACACAAAGGGGTGACAAGGACTTGATAAGGAAACAGCATTTTTTAAATATAAAAATATACTACTAAATTTCTTCATATAATGCACAGACATGCACTCAATTTTTGTCTCTTTTGAGGAAATTGACCTGACAGTATTTTTTTTAAATTAATTAAGTAATTAATCTCTTTTTTTTTTTACAAAAGGTGAATATAGGAGTTTGAAAAGTGGAAAGCATGGGGGAAAAACAACCACTCAAACACATCTGACACACTTAATAGCACTGCTGCTAACTAACTTAATATAAATATTAAGTTAGTTAGATATATTATTTATTGTGTGTCATAATGCTTATAAGAGACCAATGTTTGGTTAAATTCTTCACAAAAGGCCTATTTGTTTTTCATGAGACAATGTGTTCTGAATTTAACCATATGATCTGAGCATCATATATATTACACTGTAACCTGTTCTGAAAATGTTCAATTAAATTCATACTACAGAATGAAGATTTCACCTCACTAATGCAGGGGTGTACTTGGAAAATCTCCCAGTGAGCATGCTGTTGAGGCAAATCCTAAATCCAAAAGTTTAGAGGTTCCCATCAAATAAAAACATGATTGCCAAACCCACGTGTAAAATTATGAAATCCAGAATTTACCCCCATGAGAACTTGGTCAGAGTTTCTGGTAGCATCCCACTGCATTACCACACAACTTTTGGTTCATCTTGACACCATCTCTCCCTTTCTGCTTTCTGTCTCAAGACCATCAAACAGAGCCACGGACCCCCTACTAGGCTGACCCCCATGCTGACCCCTGTCCACACTCTGAACCGCTCTGAGGTGTGAACTTCTTTCCCCCAGCTGATAGAGCTTCCCGATAATTTTTATAGTCCCCATCCCTTGCTGTTTATGACTCTGCAGTTTGATTATAGCAAAGGGGGCTTGGAGAAGAAGAGCCTCGGAGACACACACACACACACACACACATGCACACACACATCAAAGGAGCTATGGGAGGAATGTGGACATTTGTTGTTTGTTTTATCATTCAGTACCAGCACTTATCTGCTTAATCATAAATAATCGGCCTGGGAATGAAGCAGGAGGGACCGAGTGCTGGCCAAACAAACTATCCCCAACACTGTAATTGTTACTGGAGGGATGAGCCAGGTTTGTTTTAGTTATAGCAGCTTACAAAGTTCATGGGGGTTTTATTCATAGAGAGCAGAAGAACAATTTAATTTAACATTACAACTTTTGCTGTTATGGTAAAAATGCATCCGAGTGATTCAGCTGACAGTCCAATATTTATACACCTTAACATTACAGTTTAGATAATACTTTTGTATTGGGTTGAATAAGGGTGGAACAACTAATCAGTAACATATGACTTCTTGCAAGGCATTATGATACACTGTTAACATATTATGATACATCGTCAACTACAGATTATTTTCATTATTGATTAATCTGCCAATTGTTTTCTTTATTAATCATGTGGTCTATGAAAAAAACCCTGGAAGAAAGCCGCTCACAATTTCCAAACCTAAACACATTCAATTCAAAATGAAATAAAACAGAAAAGCAGCAATTTTTTATATTTTCATATTTGAGAGGCTGGGACTAGATATTGTTTCCTTTTATTACAGACACATGACAAAATTGCTAAGACCTGGTGCACATTGTTAAAAATGGTTTTTCATCTCAAAGCAGTGATAATCCAGCATTGATTCCTACTTTGAACAATGTTTAAACTATTTTCCTCCACAGTTACAACACATGTAGTAGTGTAGTGTAGATGTCTCCTGTGTTGAAAATACCATTGTAATCATGGTTTTTCACGCCACAACAGACAAATTGGCTAATCACTGTTCAATATGAAAGGCGACATGAAGGGAATGTAAGTGTTTAGTTTTCCCCAATAGTCTCTGTTTAGTTCCTCATGGTTGTGAGACTATCTCCTCAACCAGTTACATATTCCTAAGTATGGGAGCCAAAGCAGACAGGTAAAGCAGATAATCACTATAAAGGGGTACTCCAATGATTTAGTTTTGCACATAATCACTTTTAATGTTGGGGACTCAGATTTAAATAAAAAAAGGTCAAATTTGTGTGGCAAAAATGCTGGACCTTTCAATTCTCATGATGCATCTTAATAGCCTCTACTTATGTGTTTTCCCTCAGTAGATAATTAGAACATAAAAACTGTTTCTGACTGACATATTTTTGCATTGGCCCACATGTTTCTCACTCCCTATCTGTATGTTGTGTTTTACATGGATTAAATGTTTGTTTTTCTTAAGATCTGGTTGAGGTTGGAATGCTTCATTCTAAGTGAAACCAGCGTCTGAGTCTCAACACTGAAGCATCCGACAACACCGCTGTATCACCAAAGTGACTGAGCTGTAGTTACAGTGTGCCAGATACACAACACTTTAATTAAGTCACAGGATCTCACCCCCTTTTTTTCTCCATGGCCCGCGAGTCAATCAGACTCTATGCCCTTCGTTTCCCTTGTGTGGGAGGCCGGTGTGCTGGTCTGAGTAGCTGGGAAAGTCCCATGATTTATGGCCCTTTGCAGGCCTGACTGCCTCTCACCTCGCTGATGTTAGAGCCAGGGGTAACGAGGACTGGTTGCTCCAATCCACTCTTCTATTTGGCAAATCCAATTTTATTCATTTGGGATTGAAAGCCACTTCACAGCTTTTGCCATCTGATACTACTCGTAGGTCTAATTGCAAAGATTTATCAGAGTACTTCAATATGTAATTGGGTATATTTTTTCCAGGTTAGGTGATTATCACATGGACTAGATGTTAATGATTAAGTAGTGCAAAGGGTGAGAGGGGGCATTTGATTCTCAGTCTCACATGGTAGACTTTAATTTCCTTATTCATTACTTTATATTTCTTTGATGTATGCTCCATAGAGCCTTGTAGAAGTAGGATGCGTTTGTACGAGCAAACTGAAAACAGCATGAACACTGAATACCAGTATTATTCCATTTTCAGTTTGTCCAAGAAAATCTGTTGTGGCTTAATATTTAACTTGTGACTTTTTGGCCCGGTCAAGCGTCCCACACTGCTGTATCAACAATATTCAAATGTACTGTAAAGCAGAGAAAACCCTACCACAGGAGACCAAAGTCCATACTCAGGGCCGACTCATTATGAGGTCCACTTTGAGATTTCTGCACTTGTTTAAGTCTCCATTTGAGGATCAAGCAGCTCTGATATTAAAATCAACCAACCTTACATACATGGAGGGACACACACGAACACGCAGACCAGCAGCAGCAGGGCAGTAACTCAAGGCCAAAGGAGGAGGTTTATTTTTATCATGGGCAAAGGCGCCAAATCATGTTGGTATGATGGGGGCTATATAAATGCAAATTGTATTGGAGAGCTATTAGTCCTGGAAAAGGTTTGTATGTAAATGCCCCATAGGACCACAGAGGAGCACTCGGCCAGTTCAGATTAGTGGGGTATGTGGCAAATGTGCTGCAAAAGACAAAATAGAAAAATAGACAGAAAATGCAATTGCCTTGTGGTAAATCACGGTGAACAAGGTGAGTAGCTGAGTAATTGAATGGCCAAGGTGTTTCTGTATGGTTTATTGTGTATGCAAGAGAGATGTATTGAGGTCGGTTTCCTGTGTGCATGTGCAAGTGTTTGTGTTTTATGGTCATTTTTCTCAGGATACAGATTTTTTTCTGTACCTGAGCGGAACACAGTGTGGCCATAAGCCGCTCTGCGAAAGCGTGAATGAGCAAAATGTTGAAGGTAAATGAAACACTCCTACCTTATTCACAGCCTTGAATCAGTTTGCCAATATGTCAAAAATGGATTTTGTGGTTGGCAATAGAGCATGCTATATTGACTGAAGAAAGAATGGGTGATTATGACATTAACAAATCAAATATGGCAGGGGATGCCACATCATTCATGGAAAGTAGAAGATTCAGATGAGCATAAGGCTGTGACAACACTAGCGCAAGGCCGCCCTCTAGCGTTAACTTAAGAGACTCACAGGACTACAACCCTTTTCAGTCATAAATCCACCACAAAAAATACAGAATTTTTATTCAGTCAGTCCTTACATACCCTTGCATTAAAAGCACCACATTACAAAAAAGTGCAGAACCAGCAGTTTGAATAAAACAGCCATGATATAATATACGTAGTACATTATACATAGTATATACATTTCAAGATATGCATTGCCAGGTTAACGTGTAGAAATCACTGTACTGACAACTTCTACTTATAGAATGTTTTTAAACTGCCAGGTGAAGACAGAATGGCAAAAGTGATTGATTAATATAAAAAGAGTAACACATTCTGCCTTGTCCTGGACATAAAATGTCTGAGTAAGTCAAATGTAAAGTGCAACTGCAGTGCTTCACAGATCTTTTGCCTCCTCAATCATTTCTTCGGAAACGTTATATTTCTGCAAACCCAGGTCATGCCGTCCTGGAAAGAAGCAGACAATGCTGTTAGTGAGGCAAAATTGATGTGAACCACAGCTTAAAAGCCATAGTCTACCGCTTATTTTCATGGCTGAATGACATCCCTCTTTGGCAGCATGTGTATGAGGATAGAAGGCCGCCCGATTTAAACAAACCAATGCAATTAGTCAGGAAATCCTACTTAGAGTGGACTGTTATCGTTAAGCCAGGTATCAATTCGATGATGTATGTAATATGTTGCCTGGAAGGGGAGATAATGCTGTTTTAAGGATACTGTCTAACAGTGGCTGGTGATGACATTATCATAAGAGGCTGAACCATCTGAATGCATGTGATGAAGACATAAAAGCAAATCCTCTTTGGCCTTTAGAGAGATGATAATGTGCTTAACTTCCGAATCTAATTTGGGCAATTTCATAAATATTATGTATAGTTTGAACAGGGAGAATTATAATTAGATTATAATTCTGTGTGTATGACATACACCATTGAGCTGTACATGCAAAATAGAAACCAAGTTCACTTCACTATTTTAGGTGCTGTCACAATGTAAATTTGAGTATAGTCAATGCCAATATTCTCTAAGATGTCACTTAGTCACTCTGCATCCAACCCTTGCTGTGTATGCATGCAGTGTGTTTGCAGACTGTGTGTACTGTATTTACCTGTACTCCCTCCGCAGTGACTGCTGAGCAGGCCTGGACCTGCCACATGCGATCCCTGATAGTGTGCAGATTGAGACTCTCTGCCAGCTCAGACGCTGGGCAGGCTGTCATCAGATCCTGCTTGTTGGCAAAGATTAGCAGTGGCACAGCAGCAAGCTTTTCCTCCTCCAGCAACTCAGCCAGCTCCTGGACCCACAGACACACACAAATAGTCAGTGACATATGTGCACTGGCTAAGTCAGAAAACGAAATAATATTGACGTTTTGATTGCACAGAAAAGAAAACTTGGTTATAATTAGTAATATATAAACTGTAATTGAGATGTTGTGATCATCATCTGTAATCATCCATGATCAACTCAAATTGTTCTCTAGTAATTGTACATGACCAGTAATCACACTAAAAATATTGCATGAATTACTGCACTTCTTTAAAGAAAATATAAATTGTGTCTCACCAAACTCGTCTCTTCAAACCTTTTCCTGTCTGAGCTGTCAATCACATAGATCTGCAAATAACACAGCCAAAGATATTACCAGAACGTTCCATAACTGTGTAACAAGCTGATTAAGTGTATCAAAGAGAACCTACCAGCACATCTGTGTTCTCAAAATAATTCCTCCAGTAGGGACGGATCTTGCGCTGACCTCCAATGTCCCAAACATTCAACTTAAATCCAGACGATTGAATGCTCTTTATATTGAAGCCCTGTTGAAAGATATTTAGATGCTTAATGTTTTCTTTGGTACTTGCACCAGGTGGATTAAAGCATGATCTGTTTGACTGGAAAAAGAAAAAAGGCATCTATTTGAGGACATTTTGTGACAACAGTGAAAATATTCTGCACAGTGTGAGACTGAGCCACTGGATGTGTGTGATTGTGTGCATATTTGTACTTGTGTGGGGGTGATGTGGCTGACATCTTCTGCCGCTAGCTGTTTTAGCAGAGTGGTCTTGCCAGAATTGTCCAAGCCAAGCAACAGTAAGCGCACCTCCTGGTCAGGAGACTGCTTTAGCCTCCGAAGAATGGACAACAGGCCCTGTAGGTGCATCAAAGTACAAGCTAGAGGTGATGAGCTTTGGTGGGACAGCAGGATCCAAGACAACAGAGCAGTGTATTACATTATCATGGCCTGAGCTGTATCAGGTAAAAAAATTGTCAGAGGTCTGCATGGTGTTAGGGGTTGGCAGAGAAACCTGATGCAGCTTGTACAAGAGGTTTAACACTCACCTCACAGCAAGAATTATCTAGAGGGGGAGGATTTAGCTGTTTGTGGCTTGCAGTGACCTATACATGTAGCAGGCCAAAAGCTCTCATTGGCCAAGATTAGGCATTAGCACAGTGTGTGGCTTGTAGCCAGAAATTGGTAAGGAAGGCTTTGGCTCAAGCAATTTACCTTGCAGTGTGTCACTGCACTCTGATCTGTAACATGTGCTAAATGTAGAAACAACAGATTTTCTATCAATAGGCACATAGACCAAACTAACTCGTTTTCTATGTTTTTTTCTTAATTAATAACTTTATAATTTGTGGTTTGTCTGCTTTGTTGTGTTGTTTATATATATTGTCTGTGTCCCTTTATTTCTTGTTTCTTTCTCATGTAAAGCTCTCTGTACCTACTGTTTTGAAACGTGCTATATAAATAAAATGTGCTTGCTTGCTTGCCTGCATTGAAAGAAAAACACAAATTGTTTGAGAGTGAATGTTCCAAACACTAGAACAAAACATGATCTAAATTAAAACTCTTACAAACAAGGTACAAGATACATGGATGTTTATTTGTCATTATACAGCACATGCTGCATAATGGAACGACATTTGTAGTTCCTTCATGCTACACACACACACACACACACACACACACACACACAACATATAATTAAGTGTAAATAAAATATGGTAACATAAAATAAAACAATATATAGGCCTACAGTTATTTATATACATATATACATACACCTATACTTGGAAGTATACATTCATGGGCATGTAACATTAGCCAGCTATAACTAACAGTTTTAACACAGGTCATAAAACAGCATTCATCATTCGATGAAAATATAAATTAAAGATGTTATGCTAATTCCAAAGGCAGCCCTGGCTGTGATAACTCACCATGTTTTCCTCAGGTGTTGGTGTTGTGGCCCTTGCTCAGGCTGAGTGGATTAAAATATTTCTAACCATGCCTCTCGAGAGAACAGCTGTGAACTTTTGTTGCCAGGGAAACCGTGACGTCAGGTAAACAACGTGACAGCTGGGCGTCTCTGACGCAAAAATGTACATTTACATTACATTTACTCATTTGGCAGACGTTTTATCCAAAGCGACTTACATTTGAGGAACAACATACAATCATAAACAGAGCATAAAAAATTTACAACACAAGATCTACAACTGACAATACACATTACTAAAAGCAGCAGTAAATGCTAAGCGCTTATGGCACCTATCGCATCAATGGAGTAAATAGGCTACCTAGGGAAAGTTAGAGTTAACAAAAAGTGCAATCAATACAAGGTAGCGTAATTGTAGGGGATAGTGGAAGAAGAGCACAGGAAGTGCATTTTAGATGTTAGGAGTTAGAGGTGTTATAAGAGGAAGTGTTCACGGTAGAGATGAGTTTTCAAGAGCGTCTTGAAGTTAGAGAGGGAGCCCCTGCTCTGATGGCGTGGTAGCTCGTTCCACCATCGTGGTGTCACAGATGCGAACACCCGGGACTGGGATTGCTTTGTGTTAAGGGATGGCAGAGCCAGGCAGGGTTCGTTGGAGTAGCGTAGTGGCCGAGAAGGAACATAAACTTGTGTTATGGAGTTTAGGTAGATGGGTGCAGATCCAGTAGTCACTCTGTATGCAAACATTAGTGACTTGAAATATATCAATAAAAATATTTATGACCTCTTTATAAATGATAAATATTTATGACCTCTTTAACAAACTTACCCTTCACTCGTTATTTGCTCAAAATGTTTTACGGCTGAATTGATTATATTATTATTATTAGCCTATTAAGCAAGTACAATGGATGCAAAACATTGCAATTTACAAAATAGGTTTTCAATGCGTGTTACAAATTTCTGTTATTTATATTTAATATTTTTTCCTTTGCAAGTTGTTCCAAATTTAGTTGCCACAATCTGACAACACTGACCTCAATCTTTCTTGTTAAAATAACGTTGCTACCTACAGTCTATGGTTGCTACCCATCATTTATTTTTTCATCACTAATGAACAAGATTAATATTGTTTCTGTTTTTAAGTAGTTCTCTTGCGCATTGAACTTGAACGAACAAGGATATAAGAATAATGTAAGACTACAGTTGCGATATTGCTCTGCATAAGAAGCAGCAGCAGCAGACTGATTGAACTTGAACTTATGTGAAATCGTGTGTTTTCAGCGGTTCACCTCCACATACGTATACACAGCGCCTTCTAGAGTTCAGTATCCCTCTTTCCTCTTACTTACTACTAACGCTGGTGCTATTTCACGGAACAAATAAACATGTCAGCCTGAACCAGCAACACCTGCTGTCACCTCAACAGGTCGTCGATTCGACCGACTGCTATATGATTCCCGTCGTGTTAACGGCCGTCAACCCAGAAAGATGCCGCAGAAAGCACTGGGATCCATTGTAGGTCTTCTTTGTACCGGGACTTGTCTGGTGCAGGTAAGCCGCCGCTAGCGCTGCCTCGGTCGGTTGATGGCTCCAATCGAGGCCGCGGCTCCTGGGGTGGACGAAGGCCTGCCGATCTTTTTGTCTCCTCCACAAAGGAAACTGGGCACGGTTCGCCACTGTATACCGTGCATGACGTCAGTTAGGCAAAGTTTTCATTCATATTTCGACAGCTAAGTTGCTATAAGATGTAGGTTTTAACTCGAAAAGTTACACGGATGTGTTTTTTATCTCAATTTTACGGTTTAAGTCAACGGTCTCAAGATTAACGTTAGCCGTTGCTAAATGGGACCCGGCAAATGTACGTCTTCATTGTTGTTGATATTAGCTTGCTGGACAGGGCAGGCAGCCCCAGTTTGTCCAGTTTGCTTATCTGATGGAATCGTTAACTTAGTCAAAATAACGTTAAGTTGATAACAATATGAACCCTCGCAATGGTAACTTACTTCAGCAATTAACGTTAACCATTTTATCTGCATATTTATTGACCTAACCTAACTGTAACGGTACCGTTGGCGTCATTGTTTTATTGCTACATGTTGCTTTCGAAACCTATTTAAATCAACTTTCAATGTGTAGTAGCCATTAGTAATTGTAATACTATACAGTTGGACACATTTAGCAGTGGCTGCTGGCCTTGCCCCTGTAACCGTTTTAAATCAGATTTTTAAATCTTTAATTAAATGTCTTTAATTGCATGTACAAATGTAGATGTCACAGTACTGAAAATTTGCCCAGAAATGTGCGAATACAATAAGTGACACTGAAGTGACAAATGACAAAAACTAAACAGATCCTGGAAACGGGTCATTCTATCAAGAGCTTGCTATGCAACTTGTGTTATTTAGTATTGACTCACTTTGTGTACCTCTTGTGTGTACTTAAGGGGAAGGAGTTCTGTTTTGGGGTAAACAATGAGCAGTACCGCTGTGAGATGGGGTACTGCTGTGGAGAGACAGAATGCTGCACCTACTACTACGAGCTCTGGTGTAAGTCCTTATAGCATTTTTGTCTTTTTCAAATTCTTTATTCACATACTCACGTAGTGTTTCTTTGTACCACATTCCTATTGTCCATTTGATTCTCTAATTTGGAGACTCAATTATTTCAAGATATGTTTTTATGTGTGTTGTTTCATCTTCATTATTGGTTTCACTTTAACAGACAATATACTGAAAGTGAAAACAACTTTAGCTTGCTATTTAGAATTGATTTATTATAATATTTGGAGCCCCTGTTACCCCCTTTGGTTTATTTAGTATCAGGGAGAGCCTTGCTTACATTACATTAACCCCCCTCGTCCCGTCATAGGGTTCTGGTTGGTATGGACCTTGATCATCATGCTTAGCTGTTGCTGTGCCTACCGACACCGGAGGGTTAAGATGCGTCTTCAGCAGGAGCAGCGTCAGCGTGAGATCAGCCTCATGGCCTACCAGGGAGCCTCCAGCTCCTTCATTACCCCTCCACCTCTCAATCTAAGTGAGTAGGCTTTGTGTTGGATTCCAGAATTGAACACTTTTACTGTTTGATTTTGGTGCCAGTTTAAGTTTTCTATTACTGTACAGTTCCACATTATATGTCATCTTGCAGCTTTATATGTATGCTGTGTGGTTCTTCAAACCTTTTAGAGGAAGTGCCCACTCCAGCAAATGGAGAGGCGGCTCTCAGATGGAAATCTGCATGGGCCTGCTGGGAGATTCAGTTTCTGTTGGGTCTGCCCTGAGATCTCCTGATTCAGTGCAGACTTGCAGCTTTGTACCAAGGTTGTTTGGTGTAGAGCTAACTTTAATCCTACTTATCAGACAAATTAAAGCCAGCCATCCTACAAGCTTCATGTGTGCAGCTTGTATGCACAGTAGTATTCTTTGGGGCACTACTCAAACCTCTTGTTCATAGGCCAGGCTCTGGACTTTTTAGGTGTCTCTGTGTTTTTCTGTAAAGTGTACTGGGATCATGTTGTTGGTGACTTTACACTTTAATTAACCCGACTTAGCTTTGAACTTTGCTCTCTCCACCACAAAAGCATAACACACTACAGCAACACAGCGAATCTTGCAATATTTCTTACTCCGATCTACATGAGACCTGAACTCTCAGTGGAACAGCTGTTCTTCCCATTTCCTGTATGAAACAGACACTTTTTGCTGAGAGAGAGTGTCATAACCTTAAAATTGGAGGTGCTGATCCTCATCCCGATCTTGTCATACTCAGCTGCGGATTGCCTGAGAGTATATTTGAGATCATGGTCTGACTTTGCCAGAAGGCCAGTAGACAGCAGAGATGCCACCCTAATGTCAGTGGTCACTCTGGACTGTGGCTTAACTTGATATCATGTCCACTAATATGACAGACAGGATTTGGTACAAGGTGCACACTTGTCGGAGTATAAGGCACACAGCAGACATGCTTGACTTAATGTCAGGAATGTGAACACAACCCTGACTGTGAGCATACACAGACAGTGTCTCACACTGAGACCCTCATATCATGTACTCTTTAAAGCTCTTCTCATAGGATATCATGGGGAATGTAATAACAAGCCATATCCAATTATTCAGGTTATATTTTGGCTTTTCTAGCCCCCCCCCCGAGAATCCCCAACATAGCATGTCTCACAACATTGCTCTTGTTTCCATGAGCATGTGATGCACCTGAGAATAGCTTAAAACTGCAGTGTTTTCCCAGTTTAATGTGAGCTTCAGATGAATGTTTTGGTGTTGGTGGGGGGGTTTGGGGGTGCTCCCAAAGATCAGTCTACTGGAGGAACTACAACCTTTAGATCTGGAGAAAGTAATTTGATTGGTTCTGTTACTCCACAGTGATTTTACATTGATGGCACAGCATGTTTCGGGCATCACCCCTTAGCCTTAACGGCAGGAAAACCCTGTTAATGTGACCTCGGAATCATTATAGATACGACTGTTCATGTTTGCCTTTTGTGTCTTCATTTTACAGCTTAAAAGGACTAGTTTGCATCACTAATTAGCTTTACTAACCTCAGCTCCTCCAGTCACCTCCATCCTTTCTTTTCCAAAACCACTTTTTCAGACTGGAAAAATAATTGAATCAGTCTGTACAGGACAGAGCTGCAGGCTACGTCAGTTTAGTCTAAGTTTGTACCTGATGTTCTCAACATTGGACAAGTAGGCAGTAATAAAATAGAGCTTCCAGTTACTTTCTATAAATTGAGTTAATGTTAAGTTACATAGTAGCTCTGTAGAAGGTTACCTGCTCATCTGCGCAGTCTGAAAGGGAGGGGAGATGTTAGCTAACTTAGAGCTAACCGGCTTCACTTTTCCAGCAGCTAGGAAACAACAGACTTTTCTTGGTCTTGAGAAGCTAACACACTGTAACAGATACTGTACATTTACTGCCAGAATATTTTCCTCTGCTCATGTTCACCGTCACTTTCTGCTGCTCGGACAATCAAACACTCGCTCCGCACCTCCTGATTCAGAGTTACGCTGCTCTTATAACACCATCTGTCACGTATGTTCTGCATAGAACGAGGAGAGGAAGCGAGCCGAACATTGAATGCTGCTGTTCGCGCACAGTGTGCAAGTGAAAACGTTTGTAGCGCATAGTTTAATGATCGTGGGGAAATTTTAGGAGCAGCGGTCGTGATTCAGCAGCGTCGGACCGTGAGTAAATGTACTCACCAGAGAAAGTGAACAGCCAACTGCTAATAAGCTTTTTCAACGGCACTGGTTAAATTTTCACAGTCCCGTAGGTACATGTCACTGTAGCCTGATTGACAGGTTGCCATTGTAATGACTTATCCTTCACAGATAATTCCGCCCTGAAGCATACTCTGCTTTATGGTCTATTTTCCTCTAAATGGGACCATAATTTACTAAATGAACATGCTGTATTGAACAAGACTTGAAACTAGCAATTGAGACCATAAACTCATCATGAAAGTGTTTACTGAGGTAATTATTCAGGTGAGAAGTAGGGTTATTTTACCATTATTTCTAATGGAACGAGACTTCTTTTCGCAACCAGAAGAGTCGCCCCTGCTGGCCGTGCGATAGAGTGCAGGTTTAAAGGACTCCTGCATACCCCTCAGGTCTCTGACTGGAAACTTCCCGCTTGGTAGGCACACACAAATGTAGCTCATGGTATTTTAGATTACCTCTTACTGCAGTGGTTGTACCACCCACGCCCCTCTGTTCTACTTTTATAATATCAGAGGTACCCAGCAAAGTAACAAAAAGTCATCTTCTGTCACCAAACATTTTAAGGTCAGCAATTGAGTGTAGTGACCGTACTGTAGTTGCAATGATGAATTGACAATCAAAATAGTTTTAGATCAATTTTCTGTTGATTAACAACTAATTTTTGCAGTTCTACACATCTTAAACTTTATTGGGATGATGGTTTGAAAGCTAATGCATCTTTATTTGCTGACTCTCAGGGTTCTGGAACGACTGCAAGCTTCCTGATTATGAAGAGGTGGTAGGTCACCCCCCAACACCACCACCTCCTTATTCTGAAAACCCTCCTGAGACTACTCCAGCACTCCCTCCACAATTGAGCCAGCCAGATGCTGCCATGGTGCCACAGCCACTGGCTGAGGCAGACCCGAGGGTGGACATTCAGGCCTCAGGCTCATCAACAGACCAGGAAGCAGAGTCCTTGCCGATCCAAGCACAGTGTCTGGCAGAGGAGAACGTGGAGGCTCCACTGATGGCGGCAGAGGAGGAGGACGAGGAGCTCATCACCCGGCGTCGCCATGTGACCGGCGACTCGGGGATTGAGGTGTGCGTTTGCCAACTCGACATAGACGAGGGCTCTGGGCTTGATGAGGAAAGCGACGAGGAGCACCGGATGTGCAAGGACACCGATCGGGACTGCTGTTCCGGGCACCAGCAGCAGACCTTCAGACAAAAGGAGCACACCTCTGAGCTGCCCAGCCAGACCGCCAGCACCAGCACTGGAGACCACATGGTGTGATCCACAGCCTAACTAACCAGCCAAACAGTGATTCAGTACAGCAGTTGCCATCATCATCACCACAGGGACTGCCTGTGTTTTAATTCTCTGAACGAACACAGGCACGACATTAAGATGATGATGATAGCTCCTGATTTGCAAAGGTGAATAACACCTTTTTCTTTTGGTTTGCTTTTCCTTAGCGAGGAAACCAGCAAACACATTGATGCTCCATTTGGTATGTTTTTTTCTTGACATTAAGTGAGAGACCGTCATTGGGTAGTGAGAAGGCAGCAGTTGATTGTGACTAAAACCAGAATTGACTATTTCCCTTGCCTCCTACCTTCTCTTTGAGCACTGCCATCATGTTTCTGTTTCTGTCCCGCCACTGTCCCTGGTCAGAACATTTCCGGCCATCCTTCCATCTGATATTTTACCTCTGGTGGGATGGTCAGCTAGGCGCATACCAACATTTCTCCCCTTTCATTGCTATGACTAAGCAAGAGGAGTGAAAAAACAAACCTCCTGAATAGTTAGGATGTAACTGGATGAATGGACAAGCGTGCACAAATTGTTTTCCCTAAAGCTGCGTGTACGAGAGACTTTGTGCGTGTGCTGTGGAATCTAGGGCACAGCTGCATGGTGATGTCAGCTCTGAGGTCATGTTGTGAAGTCTGTGGGACTTTTTATCTAGAGTGGAGGACGCACCCATAAATAGCAAAGGAGAGACAAGAAGGAGTTGAGTTTGTTGTTTGGTCACTAGGATTTAAATGTCATACCCCACACCCCCTGCCCTTTTATTCCTTTTTGATATCCATATTGTGGCTCCACAGCCCAGTGGTCACCAATTAGCATGACTGTAGGTAAGGAGTGAAAAGCTTTTAATGATTTATTGATTGTGTTTTTTGACTGCATTAAATTTATAGTAATAGCTGAGAGGGCTTTGCCTCCAAATTTAAAAAGTCCTTTGGTGGCTATGTGTGTTTAATTTACTGTATTATGTCAGAATGAGTAGTGGCAGCATTTAGCTCATTCTACACGAAAATATATTTAGTTTTGATGTTCATAAAGAAAGATATACTTGCTTTTGTTTTTTGTTGTTGTTTTTGTCATTTCATAACCAGCTATGCTTAAAAGGCCACAGGTGTCACCATTTATTGAAACAAAGCTCCTAGCGTGGGGGCTGCTAGAGTGTCTAGTAGTGAGTGGATATTAGTGAGGTTAGGGAAAGGTTGAGTCCTGTGTTCGTGTGTATATATATCTTTAGTGCCGTAGCATTGGGTTGAAATACTTACTGAGGTTGACTAACTATTAAAGGCACTGGTATTTTGCATGAGGCATGAGTTTCTGTGTTTATATTTGAGTTCATTAGCATTTTGTAGCAGTTGTGCTACTTGCTTTCGTCATCTCTTTTACTAAACGAGTTGCACACACAACCCAAATGTTGTGGTGAAGAAGTGGACAGATGTTGAAGTTAAGGTGCCCTGGCCTGGAACCTAATTTTGTTGTGTTGTTATGACTGTGTGAGCCATGCTGTACTGTTATACAGTGCTAGTAGCTCGTTAGCTTGTGCTGTCTCGACTCTCTGTGGCCCCTGTAGCTCTTGGCAGTGTGAGGGGTTTGCAGTGGTATTTTCCATTGGCAGCAGAGGGGGTGGGTACATTATCAAGTTAAGATGGATGCGGGCTCTATTCTGCGGTCTAGTCAGTGTTGGCACCAGTGCAGAATCTATTGTGATTAACTGTATGCTTCTCTGCATGTCATGTTGCTTCCCCTATATACTGTACAGTATGTATTCAAAGCATAGCAGTCGGACCAGGTGTTGTCAAATGGGAAAACCACCACATACCAGAATTGTTATTTGTTACAAGAGAAATGTCTGTTCAGGAGAAGCAGTAACTAACAAGTCGGAAAATATTTAATTGAGAATTTACTTTGGAACTATGTTGAACAAACTTTTAATTTGTCTGCTTTGAGACTGTGTCAAAATGGGCACAGTGTAAAGACTCAGGTCAGTCATTTTGCTTCACACAAGCACACATGCTCACAAAGTACTGCTCCTAATTGGCTTGGATCATTATCATGATGTGAAACTCTGTGGTGCAATATTCTAGTCTAGATAAATCCATAAACTTGCAGTTCTTACATAAGGGACTCCAAATGTGTTTTTTAAAATATAGCTAACAATTCATGCTTGCCAGATCTATTTATTGAGGCTTTTTTTTACATTGGTATGTCTCTTTTCTTTCAGCACTGATTGAACTCTGATTTAAGAAATTCTTTGCCTCTTAATAAGACACGACACTTGGTTCAGCACATAAATGTGTATAATTTTTGGACTTACGCACCTCAGTAGCCCATGAAAGGGTTTCCGCTTTCCTCCAACTATTGGCAGGCCAGAGCTCCGGTACTGACTGTGATTGTGTTTTATTGTTTCTGTGGTCCACCATTTGACCACGCTACATAGTGTTGTAGTTAAATATTGCAAAATCATACAAGTGGGCCAGTGCACCAAACTATATAGAGTGAAACAAAATGAACACATAGCTGCCTAAGACTTAAATTGAAAGATATTGTTTTAATGTTCATTAAACAGACATACTCTAACATGCTGTTAGATAGTTTTACAGCAGTGGGGGAAAGCTTTGCAGTCTTTGTGTTGCATAGTGGAGCAGGTGTTTAAATATGGAGCCAAACTAACATGACAATGACCTTATCAGAGGAGCTGTTGCACTGTGCGCATGACTGCACACCCATTAGCAGAAGCCACCTAAGACATTTGTTTTTGACCAACACACCTCAAACTGCCTTGCTGCATCTCTAGAGAGTAAATGATTATGGAGCTGCACAATAAAATGCCGCCTCTATGTGCTACTGCCTTACTAGAGTAGATGTAGGTGGTTTAGTTCTGTCTTTCTTTGGAATCGTAATATTTGTGTTGTTCCAGAGAGAGTGCATTCATATCAATAGAAAACAGAATCTGAGCTTGTTCTGAGAAAGTGCGCCCACTTTGTGAGAAGAGGATGTGGTTTATATAAAAAAAAGAAAAGTAAAGCCACAAGATTTAAACTGTCAAATGTTCTGTAGTTTTACTTACGGTTTTGTTTCTGAGGGTGGAAGTGCTGAATTTAAAGTAATGTGTGTCTAGTTAGTTGTGGCACTGATGGAATTTGTCAAGACCAGATTTTGAGTTTGTGTTCATCCTGTTTTTGTTTCCACAAATCTGGTCACAATTAGGTTGTGATGTTAACTGACCCGAAAAAAAGAAAAAAAATAGTCAATTTTTTTTTTCAAGGGTTTTGTTGTGATTCATCCTATTTGTGTTTTGTGTTTTGAAGGACAAAAAAATTATTCCAATAGGAGATTGCTTGGTAATCTTCTCGCTAAGGTGCATTTGCTTATTTGTGCATATATATGTAGACAAAAAATCGGGGAGCATGGTGAGGAATGAGGGATGGACACAGGGGTTCTTTTGTGCATGAGTAAACTTGAGGTCCATAGTTTTTTCCATTGCCAAACCACTACTATGCCTCCCTGGTTTTCACATGTTTACGGAGTTTAAGGGCTATATCAGTCATCAGTTGTGGACAAACATCCATCCATCCGTTTTAGTGAGTATTTTGTCTGCTCTGTGCTGTTCATTTAAAGCCACAGTTGCCGAGATCCACTATCTGAACATGGTTTGACATCTGCAATGTGAACATGGTCAGTGTTTGGATTTGGATGTCCTTTTTTTAATGTTATGGTGGAGCTCATATTTAACAATAGCTGATTGTATATGACTGTATGCTTGTTTTATAGGCTTTAACTTTGCATTTTTGTTTTGTCATCCATCCTCAACAGAGGTGCGTGATGTGATCCCCCTCCCCCCGACTATGATTCTTTATGTAATTAGCTGCATGTGTGGTTGTGACGGGACTGTTTGCTTCGTTGGCTCTTCTGTGGACTGTGACTTCACCCTCCACCATGCTCAGTCATGCTAACAAACTGTAGCCAACACTGTAGCTGTTTGTTCCTCTCAGCTGCACCTCTCCAAACGTGAACCCTTGGAAACGGGAGGGCACATCCACACATGCAAAAGTGTCGACAGAATAATCAACCAAAGTCGCTGCCATCTCCATGCCACACAGACCATTACTGTTTTCAACGGTGTGTGCGTGTGTTTGTGTAGTTTGTCATGGCGATGGTCTGTTTGGTTTCCCACTCTCAGGGTTGTCTTTAACGAGCAGTGCTCAAAGTTTTAAATTAACTCATTTTTGACCCACCAGTCTCATAAAGCCAAAGCAGTTGTTTTGTGATAATTTTGTCCCCATTATTTCTGCATCACGCACCTCTGTAGTATATTGAACTTTACTCAACTAGGCTATGCAAAAACCATAAACCTACTGTTATATGCTGCGATCCCTTTCTCACTTTCTCTGTCTTTTGTCTGTGAGCACTAGTAAAAGCAATATAACTAACACTCAGTACGTGTGGCACTGTACTGTAATGTACTTTGGTTGGTCTGTGTACTTGTATGCATTTGTTAAAGAAAACTGGGGGGGTATACAATAATGTGGTGAGCATGTATGCTTTGGTGTCAGGGGCTTGAGTTAAAAAGCCATTCTAGTTTATATATTCTTTTTTTTTGGTGATATCCTGCCTGCCTCCTCAACCACTAACATTTCTACTCCTGATTTATGGATAAACCACATTATTAAGTTGTGTTAGTCGAAGGACAAAGTTGAATATATTGTTTTTTGTTGGATTAATTCATATTTGGTGTCTTTGGTCTGCCATTTTCCTAACCCTAATTTTTGTTGCACTAAGTGGATATGTTGGTTCTTTTCAGTTTAAGCAGCAGCTTTCTTCTTTTTCCATTATGATGAATTTTTACTGACTGAATAATTAACTGTTGCCTTAAATCCTCAGTTATTACACCATCAGTTTCAACATTTTTATATATTATACATATGAAAGACCTCAACATGGAACACAGTCAGTTTACATTAGACATTTTAGGCTGATACAGGACCTCTCAACACTGAACTTGTCAGCTTGTAAACTGTACTTTTTCTCAACCATAGATGATATCAAACTGCTGTGGTTGAGCTTTGTGGTTTTTTAAAAACTTTTATTTTGTTTTGCCAAAATGAGAAACATCCTAGTTTGAGAAGGAAGCAGGCATCTATCTATAAACACCAATCAGCTATTTCTACATGTTTTCCCTAATAACTTTAAGCACGCCAAAATAAGTAAAGTGGAAAAAGAGGAAAAAGCTAATTAAAGCACTGAATGATAGACAATAGAAACAATGTTTTGGTAAGAAGTCTGCTGTGTACTCGTTGGGTCATCATTTGTATTTTATTTTTTTAATAAAACAAACATTGGCACTCAACTGACTGACTCTTGCCATTTCTTTGACTTAAAATCCTTTGATTTCTACCGTTTAACCTCAGGAAGCCTTTTGCAGGATCCTGATATGTTGCCTTGAACATCTCTAAAACCTGGGAGAGGAAAAAAAGATTCCTTGAGTACTTACAGAGAAGTAGTGTTTCACCCAGACATGTGACAAAGCTGAGATCTGGAGGATTATTACATGGCTGTGCGAGAGGCACCTCAGGCATTAAATTACGGATAGGATGTTAACGTCATCCAAAGATTAGGATAACACACAACTTCTTGTTGCCCACATGCTTAAAAACACATGCCATGAAAGCTTAAAATGTTTGATCATGACATTTCTATAGTGCACTTATTATCAGACTCTGACAGACCCAGAGGTCATAAACCATACCGATGTAGGTCTTAATAATGCAATGCAAATAGTTCAGGAAAGCTATAAATGGTTACAAAATGTAATTTGCGGGTAACTGAATGGACATGAGGCACACAGTTTTCATACAAAGCAACAAAGAATATATGAATACGGTAAGGCGGCTGTGGAAGTGGCAACAGGAAATGAAAACAAAGGACCATATGAAAAATATATGATGTTGATTTGAGGCTTTTTACATCTAGAAGAAGGTGGGGCCAGGTCAACAACAGCTAGCCAACACCTAGATCCAAAGGAGACAGCAGCCTGAGGCCAAGCCAGCATGTTTGTTCAGTTCACTGCAAAAACACAATACTGCATGACAATCAACAGAAACACGGAGGTGCTTGTCTTTACATAGAACACAAAAGGAACAAAAAAAGGAAAGCTAATTTTAGTGTCCAATGTGCAGAGAAAAAGTGTCAGCAAGAGGAAAAATACAATAAAAGAGTAGTCATTAAAATGTTTCCTTCAGTGCAAAGTCAGTGTCTGATCTATTTTAAATATATTTATTAGAATTTGCTCTAACCTGACCAAAAGGCAATGATGCATTTCCTCTTAATACACACATAATGGGGAAGGGAAAAGTGACATATATAAATAAACATTTCAAACAACAGTTTAAAGTAAAGATTTCCCTGAAACACCCAAATCTTTGCCACATGCGCAAACAAGACAGCGGTCAGTTTTCCATATGCTTTACATAAATGCATATAAAAGGTCTACAACAAAGTAGATGATTCATAAAAAACAAAACAAACCTCAATGAATGTCATGCATACTACAAATACAGGATGAGAATATACAGTATGCTATACACATTCAAAATGATGAAGAGTGGGGACACATCTTTTGTTAGTAAGGAGCTTCTGTAAAGAGTATTTTATAGTTGTCAAATGCAGTGAACGGTAACAAAAAATAAAATGTAGCTGCTTATGAGAGACCATGTGACATACTGCATGTCTGTTGTGTAAATAGTACAGAGGTGGAGATGTTAAGGCTAAGTTGGTGTGCGTCAGACGGGGGCTGAGAGCAAAGTGTGAAACAAAGTCCTACTGCGTCATGACCTCCAGTGGCAGAGTTGGAGAATGGCTCTTTGTAACAGGTGATACATTGACTCCATCTCCTGTCAAAACAGTGTTGTCCTCAGGATGAATCGTCCTACTGCCGCTCTACTGGCCAACAGCAGCGTCTCACTTTTGCCTCAGTCCAGCTGGGCCCACAGAACACAGCAGTTACCACCATCTCCACCGTGTCTTTCTCAGTAGAAGCGCTTGCGGCGGCTCTCGTTCCAGTGGCTGTAGACCACCAGGCCAACGACGATGAGGAACATACAACCCAGCATGGAGAAGAGCACGGTGAAGAAAATGGCTAGTCCACTCATCCGTTCTTCGGTCTGTCCAGCTGGAGGCGAGGACAGAGAGTTAAAGGAAGGGGAAGCAGGTAGGTGGCGAGGTGAGAAATAAAGAGGATGGATGGAGGGATGACAGCAAAGGTGATAAAAGATGGAGAAAAGATGTGACAAGCAGCAGAAAAACAGAAGGGGAGAGGAAGAGAGTGACATCTGACAGTAGGGGATTCATGTAATTCAACAATAATGTGAGTGTGTGTCTTACATCTGAGTAGTTCAATGTTATCTACACTGGGTATGGTTATCTCCTCTTCCTCCTCTTCCTCCTCCTTTTTACTCTGCAACACCGTCAGTTGGTAGAGTTTCAGGGAAACGATATCATGGTTATCTATCAATTGAGAATCAGAAAATGAAAGCAAAAACACATATCAATTAGAAGTGATAATATATAGGGGTCTCTGTTCAGCCAGATCTTATGGTGTAACTCTTTGCTTTAAAATGATATAATCCTTGAATCAACTGTCTCTGACTGAAGATACAGTGAAACAAAAACATATATTTTATTATAATTTTATTATCTAAAAAGTTTGAGCGAGCAGGTTGATGCAATTTATGATCTTTAATTATGGGGACATGACTTTGTTTTTAGTCTAGTTTCAAACCTCTGTATCGCTACACACATCTGCCCAAATGTTTTCAGCAATTCATATGCTGAAAGTGAAAAATGGGATTTCGTGTGTGTGAATGAAGCAGTAATGGGTATATGATGCCTGTATCACACAGTCTGATTCTTTAAAAGGATCAATTCACTAAATTTTAATGTTATCTCTACGTAGCTGTCACACTATGACAAGCTACAGTGCATTCATCAATACACTTGTCAGTAATGTCTAAATCTTCTGCATGCTCCGTTTGTTCCGCCAAAAATTAATGATCCATACACAGCCAAGCAACAGGAAGCAGCAGGAGAAAATAATCTTTAAGGAGTCATTTCAGCTCTAATGATGATTTTTACCAGATAAAATAGGCAGACTACATTTCTGAAAAAGTAAATATAGTTTTTTTTAATTATGTATGGAATTTAGAGGACGAAAGGTGCCAGGACGAGGTCAAAATTAATAAAACGAAACGTAATAACCAGAGCGCTATCTTCCTAAAATTATGCACAATGTATCATAAAAACTGTTTTTGAAAAGTGCCTTTGATCAAATGTGGAGATTCACAACAAATTCATCAAATTCATACATTACACCCCAGCATATCTCATAACAAACTATAAGTACAGATATTCAGTATTCCAGGCACTAGTATTAAGCTTTGACAAGTTTACAGTGACAAAGCTACAACTACTGGTGGTTAGTCACCATGACATGGGGAGCTAAACGCAGCTTCTTCTTCTTTCTTTTTTTTTTTTTTTTTACCCGAGAGGTCTCCAGTGATGGCTGTAGCTCCAAAATAATAGCCTTGGGGAAGCCGCACCCCGGGTAAGTCCAGGCAGTCCCTCCACTCATGTTGCCCCTCAATGTCGATCATCACCTGAAGAACAGAGGCAATCAGGGAGCTTCAGTGACCTTCAGAGGGTCACAGCATGGAAATAATCTGTATTATTCTATTCTCAATCTGTGCCCTATACCTGCTTTAAATCCTCTTGTGTCTGTACTTGTCATATTCTTATTATTTTTTAAGTAAAAGCACATGCATGCACAGCAAACCTGCACCTTATAAATAAAGGCTAAATAAATATTACCTCAGTCCAGCCTGTGTGTGCTAATAACAGGTCGGTCAGTTGAGGACATGAAATGTCTGCATTTGCTAAGCAGTGTTATTACTGTGGATAATTGAAGTCAGAGATCAAAGTGTGTGTCTCTCACCGTGAGCCTGCGGCGGACATATCGAATGAAGAGGAAGGTGTCATGTTTGAGGTTGCGCACCATGGCGTTGCAGCTGCCTAGCTCTGTGGGCCGGCCGTCCCGCTCGTGGTCATAGCTGATGCTGCCATTCCCAACCATGGCCAGGACGATGGGGAAGATCCTCTTGTGGTCACAGAAGGACAAGAAAGGGATGAGGAAATACTCCTGATTTAAATGACTGCCTAGTCATACGCTATCATCACACTGACAGTTAATGATACTTTTTATTGGCCACAGAAGATTTGTACATAGTTGCTCACACGTTGCATCTAAGCCTGGAATCATGCAGGGACATTGTATTTTCACAGGTAAGAGTGCCATGCAAGCAGCTGAGATTTCTATCTAACATTTCATGTGACTTTTGTCATGTATGACCATGAATAATGTCAATTTAAAAAAAAAACACTTGTATTTAAAAACTTGCATTAACTTTTTCACTTGAATGTCACATTTAGTAGCATGCTTTATTTCTAGAAGGATCTACATTAAATACTCTAATCATTTACAAATGTATGTTACTCTGAGACCACACAGCAACCATGCAGGAACAAAATAAAACAAACATGTCACAGTTTGAAAGTTAAGTGGATGTTTGCAGTCAGAGAAGCATGCTTAAAAACCAATGAAGGATGTATAATTAGAGTTAGGATCAAATGTTCCAAAAGCAGGTTACCTGTGTGCGAGGAGTATATCTTTTCTTCTGCGTCTGTCTCCAAATGGTTGCACAAAAGAACAAATAGACAGCCCTTTTACACATATTTGCAAGAGCTTTTGTCCATGGCTTGCCCTTGCCCATATTTTACTTTCTCATAACAGCACAGTGCTGCTTCAGCATACCTCTAAGTGTTTCTCCTCATTGGGATACGTGTCCACAAACACACCCAAGCCGGTGAAGTTGTCCATATTTCCAAATACAGGACCTGTAAAAGAATGAGAAGACAGAGAGTTAACAATATCTAAAAATGTGTTTCTTATGAGATGAGAAGAAAGGTAAGGTAAATAATTTGTCCTATAAGTGTTTACCTTTCTGCATACGTTCCTTAGTGTACCAAATGGCCAAACCATCACCATTCAGGTTCTTCTTTCCTTGCCCATGGATCTTAAAGTGCACTTGCATCTCCCAGTCCTTCAGATGGCAAGGCTAGATAAACACACAAGTTCAATGAAGCCAGTGAAACACATTGTGTTTCCAGCATCTAGGCAATAAACATGCGAGAGGACAATAAGAGTTGTGGCAGGCCCAAGCAGGTCCTGGTTGTTGCTGTCAATATGTTGGCTAAAACCATTCTATTTTAACCTGAATTTGAAATGGCATGTCATAAGCCAGCAGTGCTACAGTTTATCAGTACCAGGATTTGGTATACTCACAATGCGGCCCCATACTGCCCCCTGCCTGCTCTGCATGTCAGGTGTGAGGCGCACCTGGTCGGTGGTTACCATGGCATCCCCCATCAGCTCCCAGTGGGAGGAGCCTAAGGAACCCACACCTGAGAACGCCAAAAGAACCATCAGCAAGAGAAAACCCCACACAGCACAACAGAGCTCATTGAGCCTAACGTTAAAATGGCTCTGCTTTATTACTAAACAAAACATCTGTTTGAGTGAGGAAAAAGTACAAAGACAAGCATTCAAGCAAAAGGTCTGAAAGGAAGCACAATGTAAAGTAGCCTATTAAATATGGGAGTCTATATTTAACAGGGCTTGTTTGGCTGAATGTTACAGCAGTAAGATACATTTGATGAATGACAACGTTAAAAGACATATCAAACCAAAAGAGCGTAACAGCATAGATACATAAAAACATATGTAATGTAACGATCGCTATATGAATTATTCTGGAAACGTCTGTCGCCCCTGGGCTAGTAATCGCATCCCTTAACGGGGTAACGGGTGGCGGTACCTTGGTACGGCTTGGAAAGGGAATACTCCCGCTTCAAAAACTCCTCCATTTCGTGATCATCATCGGCACAACACCAGCTCGCAGTAAGAATAAGAAAAGCTAAAGTCAAGTATAAGTTAAAAGGCATTATTTTCCGTCTGAATGGTGTTTTGGACTCCCTGTAACGATGGTCCAAGCGTAAGGCAGCCATCGTAAGTCAAAACTCATCCCACTAAATCGTCATCTTCCTTCCCATTGGTTTACTGTGTTGCATGGCTCGACACCATTGGTACGTTTGATTGTCAATCAAAATGGACGCTTTTAATTGGATGGAGGCCTACTGTCCGGTTGCTTTAGGTTATGTCAATGTAAAATCAATTATTACATTGGATGTGGACAACTATCGGCAGCAGAGCAGTAACGACCTATTAATAATATCAGATAATAATCCTAATCATAGTAATCCAGGTATTCTTGGGGAAAGCTGGACAGTGCAGAATTTATATGTGATTGCAGGTTCTCTACATAAGTTCCTGTAACATTCATGGTCCTGCACTTGCTTTTAAGTACTTTCACATTAAATGAATCAATGAAATGTAGTTTATAAATAACCGTTACGTTCCTTTGGCCTTAAATTACACCTCTTCTTTCATCCCTGGATAATCCATCTGCCTAATTGTTGTAATTATGAAACCAAAGCTGGAGCTGCAGAATGACATCATTTTTAAACAGTACGTTTGCTGCTGTGACATTGTCAACATGTCAACATTTATTTTTCTATACTATATCACCTGTATCCATTGAGGTGCCACCTTTTTTTTGCTTTATGTTTCATCATATAAACTTTACCAACAGATCTCTTATGAACGCATGTGTGCTTCTGCCAACCAATTGGACTGAATGAGTGTGTTGCCAACTAAGAAAACTAACAATGCTCTGTGATGTTCCAAAGCCCCCACTGTGAGATAGTCCTCTCCCAGCCTCTTTGACTTTGACTCTCTCTGTGACCTGTCTTTCCACTGAGCGCTTGTCAGCTACTAAGCTTACATTACACCCACATGCAGGCCAGAGATCACCCACATGCAGAACCACGGGCAAAATTGAACTGTATTGACCCACACTCTTTGCAATGTGCATGTCTTGTACTGTATAAGTACTCATCAAGCACGAACACACAAGAGGAAACTACAGATAGCAGCTTCATTATATTTTCCCCATGGTCCCAGAAACCCACCAGTAGATTACTCATGCTGCTGGAATAGTACCCCACCCCAGACTTGCTGTGTAACGATTGTCTGTGGTAATTAGATTAAATGCTTTATTCGGAAATATGTACCGTAAAAGTGCTATATCAAAATTAAACGGGGCACTGCAACAAGACATGGCCTCACCGAAGAAGCAAAATTTAAAAAACACATTATTATTTTTCTGATTTTCCTTTTTTCTTAAAATAATAGCTAATTTATTTTAAAAAACCTACAAAGACACAAATGATGTAAAAAAAAGGCATCATCAGATAGTAAAATGTTTTAAGTGTTACTACATGCATAAACACCAAATGTTTCATTGTCACTGACAAGGTGGGGTGTGTGATTATTTTACTAATTAACAATGCAGTTTATACCTACACATCTTCTTCATTCAATCAAAATAATAATAATTTGAAAATTAGTACAATTATTTATTAGTTTCCATCCAAAGACATGCAGGCTAGTTTAATTTGTGTCTCCAAAAATGTGAGTGTGAGTGGTTGCTTGTCTATGTGTGGCCCTGCGATGGACTGGTGACCTGTCCAGGGTGTACCCTGCCTTTCGCCCAATGTCAGCTGGGATAGGCTCCAGGGCCCCCGCGACCCTGTATGCAGGATAAGCTGTTGAAGTTGGATGGATGGATGGATGGATTGATTTATTAGTTTCCACTGGTTGTCCTCAGTTCATGGATTTTCATGGGCATTTCTCCCAGTAAATAGGGGAGTTTCTGTGTGTCTGATATAAATTCAAATTCGGGGTATATTTGGGAAATGTTTGCATAGTGTTTTTGACTTAGTGTTTTATATTTAGGGCATGAGGTTAGAAAGTGCAGCTCTGTCTCTACCTGTTCCGTGTCTAACTGGGAGCAGAGTCTCTCCTCTTGTGGTAGCCAGCTCTGTCTGTAGTGACCCTTTTCTATGGCCAGGCTGTGTTCACTCAGTCTGTATGCTGTCAATATTTTTCTTATTTTAGGACATTTTATTGTTCTCAGCTAATTTGCCATTGTGAATTCTCTTTTTAGTCTCAGATAACAATGGAATTTACTTTGTATTTTGGTTGTTTCCTTCCAGTATTCAATCTATTTTTCTTCCTGCTTGCTGATAATTTGGTTTGGTCTACTTGAGTTGGCTTTGCTGTCCTGAGGCTGTTGGAGACTTTTTACTGCAGAGAGCCTCAGGACCAGCTGGCTGAGGAGACTCGTCTCTGGTTTCAGCTCCTGGTATGTTAGGGCTTTGTAATGGTATGTCTGGGAGTTAACTGATTTCAAGTGATTGAAAATTTAATTTATCTTCTCTGTATTTTTAGTAAGATGGGGTATTGGCCGAGCTCTGCTCTGCACAGATTATTTGGTGTTTTTCTCTGCACCTGCAGGATACTCTTACAGAACTCTGTATGGAAAGATTCTATGATTGTTTTGTCCCATTTCTCAAATTCATTATTTTGTTTTGGCACCGAAATTTCGCTGACATATAGAATTTTTGGTTCTAGTACAAACTGGAAAATTTTAAACCAGATTTCAATTGGGATACAGATTTTAATATTTCTTTTTATTGCATAGAAAGCTCTTCTTGCTTTGCTGTGTTTACTGTCAGGCCCAGGTCTGAAAAAATCTCTACAGGAGATTAAGGTGCAGCTGCAAACCTTCTTTAGTAGGTGAAAGCAACACTAAATCATTTGTCCATATCCTTTAACAGCCTAACCAAATACTGTATTAACACGAGTGTAGCTGCGGGGTTGAGATGTTTCTGCTGCCAGTTGGATGCTGTAGTTGTGATCACGCCCCCTTCACTGCCCCTGCTGTCTGTCGGGTTTTCTACACTCCACTCAGCAAGTTCATCTAACATTAGTACAGCCATAAGGGTATGGAGTAAAAGCAGGAAGGCATGGATCCCGAGGTAGAAAAAACAAGCAAAACGGTCGACATTTATCGTGATACATGGGTACGCTTCTTAGGTATGTATTGCAATATTTTCCATTTATTGTGGTCCATGAACATACTCTAACGAGTGTAGAGAGCTAACTTACGTTCACATCAACGACCCTGGAGCTGTGCGTTAGCTAGCTAAAGGTTAGCCTAGCTGGCTAACTACTCTGTTAAAATTCTATTTATAGCAAAGTTGGCTGTTGAAGGACATTTTGTTACCACGGGGCGTAATGGACGACGTCCAAGAGTAGACAACATGCCGTTGTTCGTGCTTTGTTTCCACACAACGTGTTTAACTGTTACCTACTGCGTTAGAGCTGTCTGTAAAGGTAATAGTTGTGTTCACGCAAGTTGAAGCAGTGACTCACCAACCGCAAAGAAACACCCATAGGCATAAACAGACTGAAAACGGTGACTGATATAACTTATAATCAGTGCTTGGTTTCCTTGCTGTCCTCTAATTGAAACATATCATTGGTTACACTATCACCCAATGAGCGGCTGGCTGAGAGGGGCAGCACAGAAATAAAAGCTGAAGGACATTCACACTGCAGCAGTGCCCCGTGGTGAACAAGCCTAAATCTCCTGCCCTTCCACAGCTTACATTGGCCATCAGTGATCATGTAATATCACGTGAAACGGTTTATCCTCTCTATAAAATCATAATTTGCTCACATCTTTAATCCTGTCGTGCAGTTAAATATCTCTATCTCGACTCAGTGATAAGCTTGTAGGCTAAACAGAAATGTTAGCGTTTCTACATCAGTTTCTAATATTTGGGTGATTGCGGTATGAATATAAGCCATTCTTTTAATAAACTTGTGAGACTTAATAAAGAATTGAATACTTACATTTCAAAGGTTTAGTGCAATTTATGGACAAAAGTGGATAGGCTTTTTTAAATGGAAACTTGGCTTTTTACTCTAATATAGCATTTTGTCTTGTACGAGACATTTTTAGACATTTTATATTAATATAATACTAAATGGTTGCTTACATCTCATGCCTCTCTACATCTAGCCAATAATTATTTTTTTCACATTGCCCATAATGCTAGCATGTCTGGAAAATATAATTTTTTCACTGCTGTGGAAAATCTGTGATAGTGGTTATGCAACGAAGACTGGATTTAACCTAAAATGTGGCAATATTAACCAATGAAAAAGCAGGAAAATCCAGAAATAACCTCTGTCAAATTCTGATGTCATTGTAGCCATCAGCTGTATCATATTCACTGACACTGACATTTTGAACACCCTAACGTAATGTAAGTGTGCCCACCAGCCTAATGGGTCTAAAAGCCCTATTTAGACCTAAGGTTTTTGGTAGAAATATACAGCAGGTGAATTGTTGATGGATAACATTAGAGAGATAGATAGGATTGACCGATGTCCTTCTAGATGTTTCTTTCAAGGTCATTTAGTAGTCTGGGTCTCTTTCAAAATCTACTAATGGTAAATAATACTGCAGAAGTGACGTGATAAATGTATATTTTGATGTGGTTGTTGAACAGACAGTTCTCTTTTTGTCACACCCCCCCCCCCTTTCTTTCAGAGCACTCAAGCTCAGGTCAAATAGTGAATCACAAAGGGTAATCTGAAGCCGTTGTTCACAGGTCAGAATTGGACCTTAGCTTATTATACCAGGGCATGGCATATTTTACTATCAGATGCCCTGCAGGAACATAATCTTATCTGGACTCTGCTTGTCATCATGTTTTAAACTAGAATGGCTCTTTTCACCTAGTGCTCACAAGTGCTTCTGGAGCTCCAGATCAACTTGTCACAGTAGGAAAAGGACAGGTGATAAGAGTAGCATTAACAATTGCTCAGTTCCATTCAAGTGTAAGTTATGGCAGTGTGACCGTGAGCTAGCATTCACAATAATCAGGATCCTGAAACTGAAGCAGCGGAGTGGAATTCAGCTTTTCTTCCTGTGACATGTCAAACTGTCCTCTGCGTAAAAGGCCTATATCGACATGTAGGGATATGAGAAACTTTTTTTTTGCTTTTCAGTTTTCATTATTTTAGATTCTAAAACATGAAGAGGGCATCATATCTAAGTTGATATTTTTACTGTACTACTTCCCTTTCACAGGTTTTAGGACTTTGCACAGTGCAAGCTTTATCTCAACTACTAGTCCTTGTTCTGTAAAGAACTGTGATGCAAGAACATAATGCTTATATTGCCTTCATCTGAGATACACATATTTTCTTGATCGAAATATTGGGTTTTCTTCAAACAGCCACTAAGTGTTACACAAACTCAAATTTGGAATTATAAGCACTTATTGCACGTGTGATTTTTGTTTTGATGTGCAACCATTTCCTCTCTCTATTTCTCCTGAGACATAAAGTGTGCTGAATATGTCCTTGTGGTTTTAGGCCGTGCTAACTTTGGAGTTCATAATTGCTCAGTCCTAAACATGCCTTACGGCGATTTTGTTTTTCAGTTTAAAGGGTTTGATGTGCTCTTTAAAAAACACTTAGCAAAGCTGTCATGTGATTTGCTCTCTTACTTTAGCTGCTGAAGCATGATTCACTCCTGCATCTCATGAAGGCTGAATGAAATTCTTAAAGCAAACAAGGAACACCTGTTGATTAAGGACTAAAATCTGTTGAGACAGGGAGAAGTCCATGTACTTTGAGGTTTGTATGAAAATGCCTGTTTTGCATTCAAGTCCATAACAATCTGTAAATACTACGTGAAACTTTTTTGGACAGTAGGGATCCAGCCTTTTCTGTTCAATACCAATACCTCAGTATTGGATTGGTGAAGCCTTCCCTCAGTAAAATTTACTGAAGAGCAGGGCTGAATTAGGACAGTAGTTCAGATTCTGACTGCAGCAGAGGCCATACTGCACAGATTGACTGCAAGAGCAGTAATACCTATGATGTTATGATCCTTTTTCAAATTGTATTGTAATATATTATGTGTGCTCAAACTATGATAGCACCATTTGTTCATTTCAAGCCCCTAATGAGGCTGCAGCAGGAGATTTTAATCATCCAGATTGTGATTATTTTAGTTGACGCGTTAAGTTAAAAATCTTTGGTGTTTTGATAATCCACTAAGTAGTTATAAGGATTAATTACATTTAAATTGAAATCTATAATCTGGATCTTCACTCAATCCTGATTTGATTGCCTCAAGTGGAGAATAAAGACTTAGAAGCTTACGCATTTGATGTGTTTATCAAGCCAAGTCCAACTGTGTACTGCACTGACAATGGTGGTTCCTTTTCTTTTGTTTACACTGGCTGTCTTAAGTGTTTCATTGGCTGTGACATGATTGCTTAGAAAGTAAGTGCTTTCCTCAGCACAGTAAAGTGTAGTCTTTGCACAGCAGCCACCGTTTTGCCAGTAGGACCACAGGAGACAAACAGCAGAATTTGACTTCATCACACTCTGATAGTTCTGTCGTCATTGAACCAAAGATAATAACTTTGTGTGTGACAAGCTAATTTCACTGAGTGACTTTCATGTTCTGTGGCATATGGCACAGGTGACTTCTTTATAAGAGATCAAGGGTGTTTGAGTCATTCAACCCTTGTGAAATGGGCATTGCATCATTTTCCAAATGTTGCTCTCCATTTTCACAATGTCACAGATAAAGCTGAGATTTATTAGCCTCTTGTATGTTTTAGGACATATGTACTGGAAGTAGTAGACGCTAATACATTATCATCTTCATTTCATCCTGAGAGTGCTCCCAGATGTGACATCACTGAAAAAGGCTTTTGAATATTTAATGCAATGCCTAGCCACCGACTAATGATTTTTTTTATAGATCTGAGGCCTAGCACCTTTTAGTGGAGTGGCTAACTAAGGTTATAATACATTTAGAGGAGACAAAGAAGTTTAAAATTTTATCTGCAAGTATTTATGTGTGCCCACAGGGTATGCCAATGAGGTCGGCGAGGCTTTTCGGGCTCTGGTGCCAGTGAGTTTTGTATGGGGCACCTATGCTGTGGCCACTTTGTACGTTAGTGCTGATGCTGTGGACAAAGGGAAGAAAGCAGCTGTGGTAAGATTACCATTTGTGTGTGTTATAGTCATTAATAATCATATTGGTCATTCTGTTATTATGTAATGAGAAAGGTTTATAAATATATATCAGGTCAACATTGTCTTAGATCACTGGTTCACAACAGTGGAGATCAGGGCTCCCAAAAGATACAGAGCAGCAGAGATGCATTTACAGAAAGCAGAAAAAAATATTTCTGCTACACAAAGTAATTTTTTCAGACATTCCTCTAATTTTAGGTGGGGAAGGGGATTACAGTAGTAATCTTTAATCATTGCCATTGACAGCAATATTGCACAGCACTATTGCTTTAAAAAATGCTCTGTGTGTCATCAGCTTTAGGTTGAACTGCTCACAACAACTGGTTGACATATAGTGACAAACAGTTGCAAGTAGACTTTCTTTTTTATGTTTTGTTCTGCGGGGTCAGAAGTCAAAAGGGTTGGGGGACCACTGTCTGATGATCAAAGAAAACCCTGAATAACAAAGCTTGAACTGAGAAACTAGAATTTCAGGTCCAAATTATGATTAACCTTTTATATTATTTTGTGAATCCTCTGTGTTTGAAACCCTCATTTTTTGATCATCTTTCCCTCAAGGCCCATGGGGACAACCCAGGGAAGACGACACGGGTAGCGGTGGCAGTGGTGGACACGTTTGTGTGGCAGGCCCTTGCCTCTGTGATGATCCCGGGCTTCACCATTAACCGTGTTTGTGCTGCATCACTCTACCTGCTGGGCAGAACCACCAAGTGGCCCCTGCCCGTGCGCAAGTGGACCACCACAGCTATAGGCCTCTCTACAATCCCCTTCATCATCACTCCTATAGACAGGTTAGCACAGGTGTATTTGTTTCTTTGTATGCATGTGGAATATATAAATTGGCCATTATGAAAGATTTGAATTTAAGGGTTGGGCTGCTCACACATGATTAGCAGGTAGCAAAGTCAGTGCTGACAGCTCAGTTCAACACTGATATGTTGTTATGTAATTTATCTACTCTAACCAATGTGAAAGGTTACCTCTGGTGAGATCCTATATTTTTATTATTGTCAACAAACCACATTAAAAAAACAAAACCAGCAAGTATTGTCTGTGTATTCAAGGCCTAATATAGCTCATTGTTGTCCAAAAATGAATAAAAACACATTAAAGAGCCCCAGTGTTGTACTAGTTGACTTGTTCCTTGATTACCATAATTATTGTTCACTGAAGTCAATCCCAAAACTCACAAGAGCACTAAATATGTATTAATCCGCAGCTGAGAATAGTCCCCACTATTTGCTCCTGTTTGAGTAATGTTTGCTACAGTGCACAGCTGTTTTAGGAAATGACTGAGTCGTTGTGGCATTCACACTGCGTGACAGATCGGTGACAGGGGGTCACACACACTACACAAGCTGACAGCGACTCTGTCACCCGATGTTGGTCTCCAAACCACGTTTTGTGAAGAAAACACACCTGAAATGTGAAACGGGAAATGATGCGAACCTACACATGAAACAGCTGTTTATTGTTATAAAGATACCAATTATAAAGACAAAAAATCTGTGTGAAAGAATGGATTAGCACACTCAGGTAGCAGGGATTGTCTGTGTTACAGAGAGAGCTGAAAAGTGTTTTGCGATGAAAAAGTAGCTGCCTGTTCTGCCAGTAGCCTGCTCTCATTGGCTGGATGTGGATGTCGACTCGGCCGACTCCGCCAGATATTTGGCATGCTAGATACTGTATCTGGCACACGTCGGCGATGTGTCAGAAATGTGTTGAGGGGGATGTTTTGATGCGTCATTGAGTAGTTCGGACATAACGACTGGCGACCGCTGATCAACCGCTGATTTACCCCCGATCACAATCTGACGGTCGCCGAGCGGCAAATTTGGCTAAAAATCATGTAGTGTGAACTAGGCTTTAAGCGACAAAACAGTCAAGCCACTATTGTAAACCAATGGAGATGCTGCACAAAGAGCTTCCTGCTAAAGAGGCAGTTTTCACAAATCATTTCTGCTTTTACAAAATTGATTCAGAACTCCTGTATTATGTGTCAAACATCACAATGTTTCTGTTTTCTGTACCCTGTAGGTCAGTGGATTTTCTGCTGGACTCGAGCCTTCGGAAGGTCTACGGTGAGGGAGAGAAGCACAAATAAGGAGGGACCAGTCCAGTCCAGTCTACATAGATCTGTTCTGGTTATCCACCACTGTAAAACCCTAAAGAAGTGTGAAGAAGAATTTCATGGAGCAAGATTCTAAAGTTAGTCAAAGATACATACAGACAACATAACATTAACCTCTCAGGGCAATCTAGGTAGAGACACCAAAACATGTTTTCACAGGAATGTAACGGTATGAAAAATATAAAAATATTCCACTAGAGACAGTGAAATCCCGCTTCTTAAAGTATTCTTCAGCAGGGATACAGTGTACTATTATACTATTATATTCCTGTGATCCTCTTTACAGAAAAAGCCTCCAGGGTTTCCCTCATGTTTTAGAGTTGTGAGCTGTGGCTCACCTCACGTCCAGATGTCAAGGAGATTAAATACAAATCCACACTTTCTTTGTTTATTAGCCATATTCAGTGGTATTTGAATGGCAGGCCAGAAAACCAGTTTGCCATAATGTACCTCTTAGTCCTTACATACTTACAATTTATCTTTTTTGTGTGTTTCTTTCTGAAAACAAAGATGTCTATTACTTGGTATAAATGTTTCAAGAAGTTTCTTCTGATGCACTTTTCCATGGTTTCATTCTACGTTATTGTTGGTCGTGGGAGCAAAAGTTTCCACTTGGAACATTTTTACATCATGGTTACAATCTGTATTATTCTGTGTTCTTTTAAACTAAGAATATGTGTAGTAACATCAACTAGTACTTGCTCAGTGAACCTTACAAGTATTTGAGTTATTTCTCACCAATATCTAAACTGCTGGTCAACAGGTTTGTAGTCAGACAATCTCAATGTACAATATTGTAACTTCTTAAGCCTGAATGCCAGACATCTGTAAGTCATGGAAAATGGTCTTATTAGCATCAGGAGTCAAGTTGTTTTGACTCCACTCCAGATGAATCTGAGACAGTATGGTATAAGTATACAATTGGGGGTAAATTACAGCTGAAAATAAATTTACCCATTAGATTCTGAAATATCTACCAGGCCAGCTTCAAGCTTTGGGTGTACACTTTTAACATGTTTTCCTCCTCGATGCAAAAGAGCAGAGATTTCCATCCAGTACAATAAATTTTGGGTTGAACTTCTCAAATACTTGTGGCGGTCATTGTCGCACCTATGCAGAAAATTATTATATTATGAAATATTATATATTTTAAAATTTATAAATACTGTATGTCTGCATTCTTCAGTGCTGTTCTTTGAGTCGCCAAGTCATACTGTATCTGCTGCTGAACTATGCAAGGGAAACACATTGGGTACATACTAGAGCGTCACAAACTACAGGGATCGTTCTCCCACTTCACAATCATCTATGTGGTTACATAATGTTAAAATGGTGTGAAATAAGAAGGGAAGTCTTAAAATGTGGATGCGCTGTCACTAAGACAAAGAGGATCATAGTGTATTGGAATGGTTATCATTGCGAGTTATTGTGTCGGTTAAGAATGTTTGTGTCACATTATATTCTCATTGCAATGAAGGATGTGGTTCACTTTGTCATGGAAGTAGATGCTGAAAGAGATTGTGCAAACCAGATAAGGTCACAGTGCAACTAATACAGCACTTGATTTTTTTTAGTGGATTCAAACACGTGCTCAAGGCTCCAGTGTGTGCTATTTTGGATGTTTTCAGTCACTAAAGCATAGAGCTTCCTGTAACCTTATGTGAATGTAAGGGTACAGACGTTTTTCACATCAGACAATTTAACTTTGAGCAGGAAAAGCAGATGTGTAAATAACAAATGCGCCAAAGTCAGTACTGTGCACATAGTTTTAGTGTCCCAGTAAGCTATGCTACTGACAAAGAGAGCATATAACATGCCCCTGGAACTGGGACACTTAAACGTAATGCCCCGTAATTAATGTTATTAAGTACACCTGTGCTTTTCCTGCTGTGACATGTCAAAATGTCTGCACTGAAAAAAAGCATATTGGTGCATCCCTAGGGAAAATCTATATATTCATATAAACTTTTTAACATTTACATTGTACACATAACTTCATTGTGTTTTTATTGTTGTGTGCTGCAAATGAAAGGGACTGGTTTACTTTTTTGAACATTTTTAACGTTTTTTTATGTGGCGGTGTGTTCGGAAGTGGGTTTTATGAGTCACATTTTCAGCCTTAACTGAAAAAAAAGTCAAACCTCAGACTTTGTTCTGTGTACTGTAGCTCACAAGGTGGAGATCACTAGCACTGCAGAAAAAAAATCACCTTGTGAATCTGAAGTGAAATAAATGATGCAATGACAAGTGTGTGCAATTCTTCTTTCAAACATCACAAAACACAGTATAAAATACCATTTGTCTTTTTCATTGATGAATGGTAAAACAGTTATGTATCAAGCCCTTTAAAAGTTGTTTTTGTATCAGTTCTGCAGTTATCCTTTTACTACACAATACTGATTGACAGCTGAGTTCTGCGAAAATATTTCAGCATTGTCTTAAAACAATCTGCATAAAAGCCTTCCTATAAGACACCTTTCTGCAGTGTGATTTCTAGTGGCAGCATATCAACTTGTTCTTTGTGCAGGCACAGTTTCCACTTCCTGAGTAACCAACCTTCAGATGAGAGAGGTGTAACTCAAGGGATGGTTTAACCAATGAAATAGAAGCACTCCAAAGCACATTAGACCAGACCCATGCAGTAATTTATCTTGATTGAGTCAGGAGACACAGCTGATACCAATTCTAGAGATCAAGTGGCCACATAAAGGCTCATGTTGGCCAGTCAGTGGTAGACATGGTCATGTTTGTTCTTAATTTTGTGTTCTTGGCTCTTTTGGCCCCATCAACTGGTCAGTCAGGTAAGAAGAAAAGTATTATATTAATCTTCTGGTGGCTGAAGGTTTGATCAATTTGGTTAAAAAATAAATATGAAGCATACTGCTGAATTTACTACACGTGTCTGTTCCACACTCATTACTATTTACAGGCATTCCTCAATACATCCAGGACCAATGGATTATGAGTAATGAGGATTTACAATACAAAGACACTCGTGGACTACCAGTAGAAGAGAAGAGATGGCCTGAGAGCTCAATGGAAGATGTTTTTGAACTGGTGACAGTGGGGAAGCAGAATGTGCTGATCACTTCAAAACCATATGTTCTGAAAGAACAAGGTGGTTAGTAACAATAGTACATTTATAATCCAGAGCATTGTGACTGTCCAATAGTGTTCATCATGGTCTTTGTTCAATCTGCCCATTCCAGACTACACTATACACTAAGTGCTTGGTTTCTTATTTCCTGTTAGATTCAGACAAAGGAGAAGAATCAGCAGTGTGGAAGATCGTCCTGGTTGCAGCCATCTTGCTAGTGACTCTAGTGGGATCTGTGAGCATGGCCTACTACTTGTGTATCTGGAGAGGAGGCAGGATTCACTATCAACCTCAGAAGGAGGGCTATGCTTAAAATAAAGTGAGCTTCTGTAGAGAAACCATTCTCAAGTGTCTCTACTTTGTTAATCATTTGTCCAATACAGCGCTGTCTGAGTCAACAGGATTTGACATCTTTACAATCGTTGCTCTGACAAGGAAGTCCGTTCATACAATGGACACTGGTACCCCCTCGCAATCTGCATTTGAAATGGCATGATGAAGCCAACTAATAAAGTGACTACCCTATGCCTTACTAAATCTGTTATCAATATAATTTTCTACAATTGAGTGTAAAAATTTACTTTTTAAGTTGTAGCTGCTGTTCAGTTTGGATCATGTGCTACATGGGCAGAACTGGTATTTGTTGGTCTGGACATCAATGGGGTGTGTCAGTCAAACACACATTCTGTGAACATGCTTTTGGGTCTTCAGCCAAATCTAAGACTATCAAATGCTGCTTACTTGTCCATGGGGAAAATAATTAGTGTATTTTTTTTTTTTTTGAAAGCAGTACTTTTGAGTGTATTTAAGTGTTTTTAAAAGGTTTGTATTGACATTATACTATTCCTGTATCTCTGTGTAGTCTTGGCAGTACTAAAGGCAGTGGTGCCTAGTATTCAAGGCAATCACCTCTGAAATCCTGTAACCTTTTAAAAACTAGATTTGTTTTGTTAGAAATCCACAGATTGGATGTTGCTTTAGTCTGACTCTGTAAGTAGCTTCTCATTGAGAGGATTTCAGGCACATCTTTTTTTGGGGGAATGGCCACTAGAGGTCATCACTAACATTGATTGTTCCAAGCTCCACCTATTCACTTGGCATGACTGCAGCTATGCACACTTGTCAGCCCTGTATTTTACTATACAGTGAGTTTATACTTAAAACAACACACAACTGACACTAGCAGGTTGGGTCATTGATCTGGGAAACTGTTAAAATGTCACACTGAATTAAGTTGATCAGTGGATGTCTGCCCAATAACCAACTTCGTTATTATTTTTTGCTATGTTTGTGTAGATCTTTAGAAAGAACAAATTTTTTGCTTGCCATCAGACTGAAAACTGCCCAGAATTGTTGAACAAAGTTTGCTTATTGTGTGTATAGCCTTTTGCAGAGTCTTGTAGGCTTAAAGGTGTTGATCAGCCTTTTCATTAAAAGCTCATTCTATAAAATGTTCACATGACCTATATTTTCCTCCTCCCCTCTATCACCAAAGCTCTATTCACTTTGTAAACACCAGTTTATGTTGTTTGCTGCCCTTGGCAAACATTTTCATCTTCATAAAAATTAATCTTGGTCAGAGTTACAGCAGAATTGACAGGCAGGCTGTTGGCAAAACTAGTGTACTGTTAAGAGTAAAGAGTAATGTTTTAATTCAGTGTCAAGCAAGTGGGCTCAAATCAAATCCACAAACATTTATAAGTCCCCCTTGAGCAATATCAGGTGGCATTAGGGGGCCCAAGGAGACAAAAAGCTGATGAATTGAATTAATCTCCCCTCCTGTGATGGATGGGCCTGTTCACAGGGGGTTGGAAAATGGGAGCATTGTTCATCTGTCACTCAGATTGCCATGTCCCTCTATGATTTGTGCATTGGTTGTGAAGGCCACAAGTGGCCAAAAGACCTCCCTCTCTCTCTCTCTCTCTCTCTCTCTTTTTAAAAATCAGGAATTCCCAAGCTTTCAATTGCCTCCACCCCCACAGCTCACACTGATATCCATAGAGCAAGAAGCAGAAAAACAAGCCTTCACTCAGGACAAGCAGACATAAGTATCTGTCACTCTAGAGTTATTTTATACACAGTTTGTGGAGTTATATTGCAATGTGCATTTCAGACAGAGTTCAGATGCAAAATCCCTAAACAACTGTGCACATGCTGGACAATTATTTCCAACAGTGTGTAATTACATAATGGAGCATAATGTCATTTTAAAAATTAAGAATGAGTGATGTATTTGCCACAAAATAATACAATGTAATTGCGTTTGCTTTTCATAAGGTAACACAAAACTGGATTATGTCTACTGAAACTAAACTAAACATGAGTCAAATAAAATGAAACAAAGTTTGCCTGTTGTCAGCTTGCATATTGGTTTTGCTACAAGGTTGTGTTTAAATTATTTTTCTTGGGATTTGTTGTCTGAGCTGACATGCATTATTCTGTGCCAAAGAAATTCATGCCATGCCTTAATTTCTTTTCATGATGTTGGTTGTAAGCCTCTTTTCTTGCTTTAACTGTAAGGTCCATATAAGTACAAAGTGGAGAAGCTTGCCTTTTAACTGCAGCTTTCATTTGAGTTGCCTTGTTTGGGTTTCCAGACTTTAAGAAAAAATGGGGGTTTTGATCCTAGCTAATATTATGATTCATTTAACCCATGTGTTCAGAGTAATGGATTAACATGTAAAGCCTTCTATGCTTCTTGACATTTTAAACTAACAAACTAAATTTAATTCAGTTATGGCAATGAAGGCTGCTGCACTTTTTAACTGTGTGTGTGTGGGTGAGATGGTGGTGCTCTTGGTTTTGGGTCTTTAGTCTCAAGCACCTGACCTGCTGAAGGAACAGGTGGTAAGATGTATACAGAAAACAGAGCTCTGATTTCAACACTGCTTGTGTCCAATGTGAAGATTACAAATTGAGATTCAGATATCTGTCTGAATATACTGGAGAAGACTATGCAAAAACTGCAGCAGGTGAATAGGAGGTACAGCAGAAGCTGTCATAAATTAATAGTTAAGCGGTGCCACTAGACCGTGTGGCACTGGGCATAGAACACCTTGGCCAAGAGAACAACTGGCAATAGAAGTTACAATGGGATATTGGGAACAGAGAGGCCTCTTGCCCAGAGCATGCTGGGACAATTTCCAACCCCAAGGACAGATCGCCATCATGATCACAGGGGCCTGATCTAAACTAACTCTGAACTGGGCAGGATGTGTAAAATACATGTGCATGGTTGGAAAGAAGATGATGGATCATTCCTCTTTAGAGTAGTTTTTGGAGCTCACCAAAGTATTTTGCCAGAACATCAAGACAAGAGTCTACAGCCCTGCGTGCTGCTCTTTAAGGTTGTACTTAGGGAAAGGGATGTTTTGAGCTAAATACCAACACTAGCATGCTAACATTCTTATAATGATAATGCTGACATGCTAGTGTTTGACAAATATAATGCTTACCATGTTCAGCAACTTAGTTTAACATGTTTGCATGCTAGAATTCACCGATTAGTGTTAAAGTACAATTGAGGTTGATGGGAATGTCATTTATTTTGTAGGTATCATAAACCAAAACTTTGGACAAATTGAGATTTTGACCTGATGGTTGCGCTAGATACAAAATGAAAGGAGCATCAAAGCGATTAGAATTCATCCTGAGGCGGACATTTCACAACAATCCACCCAGTAGTTGTCGAGATATCTCACTCAAAGTCAGTAGGATTCATCCTCTGGGAACCATGAAAATTTGGTGCCAATCGATTTTGTGGATGTGATATTTCATGGGGTAAATGAGCAATTTTACCAAAAGTCTGAGAATCACCAAAGTCATCATATTGTGGGTACTATGTAGCGGTATGAGATTTCATTACAATCTATCCATTAGTTGTTGAGATATTTCAGTCTGGGCTAAAGTTGAGGATTGATCAACAGACCAATATTGCCATCCCATAAAACATCTCATCCTTTGATTTGACTTCTTGACTTTGTTCTTTCATTTGGCACCCGCATGAAATCCCTCTTCCTAAAATAAATAAAAATAAAAACTAAATGATCAAACATGATCATTAACAATGGTCAACGGGCTTTAATTCTATTATACTACAATGTCGGTTACTATAATACTTTTGTTCCTCTCTCTCTCTTTCTCCCTCTCTGTTTCTTACACACACACACACACACACACGCGCATGCACTCACACACAGTTCTCAGTGTCCTCTTTTAGTGAAGGACTGTGTTTGTAGAAAGGCCACTTTAAGGGCACTAACTGAAATGTTTGACGCTCACTGGTCGATTTATTGAGGTCAACAGAAGGCTACGTTTTGAGAAACAGAAGAGCGGGCTATGTTTGGATTGATTTTCATGAATGATTTTATGCTGTGAGCAAAAGAGAAACAAAAGACAATCACGGCACATCAAATCACGACACAAAAGAAATAAGGGACGGTGACATAAAAAATGAAGGGCAAGGCCAGGGCCATGTCACTGAGCATTGAACTTATCAATATCAGTTTCTGTCGCTTTTAAATGTGAACAACAAAGAGCATGGAGAATTCTGCCAGATTACGCTGTAATGCGGATTTGATCAAGTTCTTTACTCTGGAAGGGGGTAAAATTAGCAAATTATTGGTGTTCTTGTTAATGATTGATTTTCAAATAGCGCCTTTAGAAAATAAAAGCAAGCATTGAACTTGTACAATCAATTGAAATATGTCAAAGGATGATAAATACAAAATTTAAGGTAAGTGGCAAACAGTATAATAATGGGCACAACCCCCCCCAAACAAATAAGTTAAATTGAATGAATAATATTATAACAAAACAACAAGCACTCTGTGTCTTTATGATCATTTTGGCAACCGCAAAATACAGTACTGGGAAATCAGGACCTTGATATTGACAGTATGACACCAGGAACACTTCTGATTTGTGTGGAACAGTGTGAATTGGTTTAATAAGGATTCAAACCAAACAAAAAGCAACATGACAGTGCTTGTTTCAACAAAGAAACTGTCAGTGGTGATTCCTGATTAGACGATCTACAGTGTGATTCAGGCTCTGTGCTCTGTATGCTGACAGAGCTCTCTCTCTTTGTGAAATGAATTAGGAGAACATGAAAACTGAGCAGACTTTAAGCAATACATTATGTATGAGGAGCTTGAAGGCTCCTACTGAATTCTGTTCAGGTGGCATCAGAGGGTGCAGCCAAGTGGAAATGCTGGCTGGTCACTTAAAGCACACTATCTGTGGTAATATTTCTACATGAAAGCGCAGCACACGGCTTGGGCTATATTTTTCTACTTGCAGGTTGAAATATGCAATACAACCAGGTTTCTATGGTGGCCACAGAGGAGGTTTACTGGGGCAACAGGGGATTAAAGGCCTTGCTCTAACCTTCAGGCTACCTCCTGCGCTGCATAACTTTAAGCACCTATTTGCAATTTAAATTAAAATCTATATTGTGTTTCCCATTTTGCACTTGACTTACTAGTTACAGCATATCTGTGGTAAATAATCATCGCTGTCTGCAACGTAAGAGGAGACTTGCAGCACACATGTCATCTATGTATCAGTGAGTTTGACAGCTTGACAAAATTTAAAAATCAGATAACATACCATACAATTCCTCATCTTCTGCTGTTATGAGATAACATCTAATTTCCCATCTCTCGAGTAATCTCACAAAGACATCGTCTGCTCATCGTGAAATCAATATGCTGTGGAAACACCATTACAACAGTCTTCACAGTGCTTGAGTGAATCACTCAAGATCACAGATGAACGTGCGCACGCAAGCAGACGCAGAGACACACACACACACACACACACACACACACACACACACACACACACACACACACACAAACACACACACAAACACTCGCATACTGGAGCAGGTACACAAGCACACTGTCACCTCCAGTGTGTCCTTTGATATAACAAGATTAATTAAAAAGCCCGAAAAGCACAAGAGTGCTCAGTGTAATTTAATTGTGTGTCATTGCCCAGAAACAAATCTTTGGCACGTTGAGAAATGTGCATAAAATCACACAAGAGCAGAACCAGTATCAGGATGAATTATACTAGGTGTAATGGGCTCACAGGGGAGAGAGGATCATGGTCAGTGGAGTGCATCCTTTGCCAACAACCAGACAGTACACTAGAGTCATTAGTAGTAAAGTACAGTGGAAAATCTAGCATCACAAGTCAGAAGAAACCAGCAACATATTAAAATATAAAATACTAGACTGTAGACTGAGCAAACCTGAATTTAGTGTTGAAACACTTAATTAGTCAATCAACACAATTATTATTTTAATTATCTAAAAAATATATTTATATATATTTTATATATATTTAATAAATATATATTGCAGAGCAGGTTTACAATATTTACTGTCTTAGTTTAGCATGTTACCATGCTAACATTGTCTAATCAGAGCTTTGAAGGTATTTGGTCATAAACCAAAGTATTAGACAGAGTGAAATAACCTGATGATGGCGGAACATGAAACATCATGAAATTTGGCAGCAATCCCTCCAATAGCAATAATAACAACAAACAACTTCTTGATGGCGCTACAGAATGAGGGGATCGCCAATGTTATTAGAATTCATTCTCTGGGGACCATGAGTGTGTGTACAAACTTTCATGCCAATCCTTCAAGTGTATGTGGAGATATTTCAATAAAAAAATTGTCAACCTGCCAGTGGCGCTGAAGGGACAGTGAGGGAAGCCCCAAAGTCATTAGGATTCATCCTCTAGGGAAAATGAATGTCTGTACTGAATGGCATGACAATCCTTCCAATAGTTATCTAGATGTTTCGGTCTGAGCCATAGTGGTAGGCTAAGTGAAATAACAGGCCGATATTACCATCCAAAGAGCAATGCCAGTAGCATAAAATGCCAAACATACAATGGCTGCAGCTCCTTAAATGTCAGGATTTGCTGATTTCTTGTTTAATAAGGATAGAAACCCCTTGAGATGTACCATCTCGTTTTCGAGGGGGTCCTGACCAAAAACACACAATAATATAAAAAAAATACACAACATATACAATAAACATCAGACACACATAGTAAACATTTCAAAAATACATTAAAAAACAACAACAAAAACACACACAAAAAAACACAAACACATTCACTCATGTACCTTGCACATGCCACAAACTCTAGACACCAACACTAATAGTAAAAGGTTATATTATTGTAAGTTGATTACCTTTGGGTTTTAGAACTTGTAAATGGCATTTTCACTATGTCCTCCCTTTTTCTAGACTAACTGATTATTCATAAAAATAATCAACAGAATAATTGATAATAAAAATAATTGCCCCAGTAACAGGAATAGAAAAGAATGCAGTGTGACTTGGAAGTAGACAGACGCAAAGCATGTAAGAGGAAACAGACATCATATTTCATGGTAACATACAGGATAAATAGGAGGTTTACAGTGGGCATACAGTAAACTGACAGGGAGACAAGCAGGCAGACAGTCTCCTTCAAAAGTGGACTGGGCAGTTAAAAACAACAACGATGAGCTGATGACAGTCTAAGAAGAGTTAGACCTATAGACTTCTGTGATTTAAAGTCTGCCTCTCCCTCTCTCTTTCTCTGGTGCTGGTATAATTTTCCTGGGTGGAATGATGGATGAGGTGGTGTCAGCCCATGTTCATTATAATGCACACCATCTATTCTTCTCAGCCAGACTCTCCGCGCTCCAGGAAATGCCAGAGAGGTATTGGAGCCGCGAAGAGAGGAGAAACTCTCATCTGATTTTATGGAGAGAATTTGCTGCTAGGTGTAAACTTAGTGCACGGTGATCTATCAATCACTAATGAAGACACTGCGAGAATACTGCTTGTAAAAAAACCCAACATGTTTCTCTCGAGATATGAATGATAAACCCCCTTCGATGTCCATGCAAGCTAAATAACTTGCAATATGCTCAGCCTGAATTAATAATGAGCAGTTAGCTGTATGCAAAACATTTAGAAAAAAACATGTAGAAGCAGTGTTTGTCATCATGACCTATTTGTAATGTTTTAAAGGCCATGGAAACATCTTTTCTCAATCAGCTTCTTAGTATGAGCAACGTGATCTGAAATGAACACACAATTTTATACTAGAATTAGAACAGTTAGGGTTATTTTACCTTTAATTTACTTTTTTTGTATTTTTGTCTGTTATCTTCGCACCAGTTGGTGGGGCTCTGTTAGAAAAATGTGAAAAGTGTGGAAGTTCTTAGCAGCTGTTAGCTACAGTGCTAAATCTGGTTGCACATGTTAAATTTAAGGAATGACTTAGCTAGTAAAGACTTTAGTAATGTATAAATTGGTGGCTAGGAAACATCTGTAGCACCATCCAATCAAAGCACAATCAACTGTGTGAACAGGAAGTCACTATAGCATCACAAACTGTAATATAAATTTAAAAAGTAACAGTTTTAGGAGGTCAAATGATATATTGAATTTATATTAAATTAGAGTTAGTAGCACTGAAATTTCAATTTTATTTGGTTATTTAGTGTTATGTTGTTTTCTTTTGCAATTTAAGGTATATTGTGTTGTTCTGTTCAGTTGTAATTTAACATCTTCCTAGTTTGCATCAGTATTAAACAGCTTTTCAGTCAGTCTGTCTGTCTAATGTGTCTTTCTAATTGTGTTAACAAGCTAACATTAGCTTTGTCAGTTACACCTGGCAATTACGTGTAAATATTTAATACAACTAATCTCTGTTTAGGAATTAGTTTGTGTAGTGGAACCGGTTTTAATGTAGGGATTTGTAATCCCCACTTGTTTACATTATCCAAAGCAACTTACAATTGCTATTTATGTCAGAGGTACATAGAATAGCTATATATGTCAACGAGGGGTAAAGTGTCTTGCTGAGGGACACAGTGGTGGATGGGTCACAGTGGGGGATTGAACCCCGGTTTTTCACACCAAAGGCATAGCTTTATCCATTGAGCCATGTGTTATTAGGCTATGTTTTAACTTACAAACAGCTAGCGTTACTGGCTGCTGTTTAGGCAGATTAGCTTAGTTAGCTCAGCTTAAGTTAGGAATTAAACTCCTAAATAAATAACACCATGTATGTTTATGTTTGCAAACTTTAATTTTTATTGTTACTTTAATCCTGAATTGTTAATATTATAGAGAAATATTTAAGATTTGTAAAGTTTTAAGGGCTTTAACAAACCAGCAATAATTCCATTTTCTTTTGACAATTCATGTTTTTTGTCATTTCAATTAGGCCCCAATTTTGAATTATAGGCTTTTTGCATACTTCACAAATGTGTTTAAACAGACAAAGAGACAAACCAAAATATTACGAAAGTGAAACGTTTACAGAAGAACTATTAAAATAGTAAACAACATACATAATGTGTTGCAAAAAGATCTGTGACATGTAAATATACCTTTGCATATATTCATGTGAGCATGTTTATAGTTTACTACACCTTGTCAGTTTGAACTGCAGGAGAATAAATGAAAGATCCAAAAATACTTTAACAGAGCCACACATTAAACACACACACACAAATGCCTATCCACTCCATCCAGGACAAGTCTAAACACATTGTCTAGACAAACACATTATCTTTAATCAGACCAGTAATGCATCTTTTCTCTTCACACACAGATCAAGTCAGTGGGGGCCTGATGAGGGGAAATACATAGCATGTTGAAATAGATTTATTCAAACTGATAGCATCTCATCCCATCAGCTCCACACCAAGAGTGCCAAACTGTGTGCGAGAGTCTTTTGAAGGCCTTTAAGGATGTATTGAACAAAAAGGGGGGGAGTCTCCAAATGAGTTCTGGATCATCCTTGGAGCAAAGGGATCAATAACAGCCAGGCTAAGCCCTCGCTCATCCATCTGATTCATATCTTTTCTCCCCTCTGCTTTTCAGATATAAGAGGAATCACTGGACTAAAGGCACCCTATCTGTGGCAATATGTACAAGCTGCAAGCTGTTTCCTCAAATACATAAAGCTGCATGAAGTGATTAATGTCAGAAGCATACTTATGTCATAATGGATTGGATATGTCACCATATGATGAGCTTTTACATAGTTGTATGGCAGGAAAATTAAAATACAGTTGTCTGTAAACAGATCTATTAGATTTACACTTCTGTGAGGTAACATCTCTCACATGTAGAAATTCATCTGGAAACCAATAAATTATAAAACAGAACTCAAATTACTGCCACTGCACATCCGTATGAGCACTTCACATGATGATGGGTTGATGTTGAGAAAATGTCGCTCTGAAAAAATATAAAACTCCCTCACGTGTATGTGTACATTACGTGACTATGATGGCTCTTAAATAATAGTTTTTCTCTCAAATGCCATTAGATTATGTCAAAAACACATCAGTCAGGTCAGCAGTGATACACTCAAATAGCTCATTGTCGTTGTTGTCAGTAATTAGCTAAACTCTAGGCCAATTCTTTGCATATTACCTGCTTTTTCAATATTTGTTTCCTCCCATGGCTAACATTTAGGCTGCATCCTTAGATCATACAGCAGCTCTGACATAGTGATGACATTTCATACCTCTCCTGCTGCTGCTGCTGCTCTGAAGACCATATCTCACTTCAAGAAATCACTGTTATTATTTGTACAGACTCAGTCTAAAACATATCTCAACTGAGTCTGCATGCAAAAAAAAATCACTGAAAATGAAAAAGCCCATTCAATTCAATGTGATAAACTTATGTTTGTCTGTGAGGGACAATGTGAATGAGGGATAAAAAGCTTATTGATTGAATAAACCACCTATTGAATCTTTTTAAAGACCTCAAGGGGGATCCATGTGCAAAGGTCTGCAGCTATTGACTCTTCATTTTCCTGTTTATTCATGACTAAAATTACATGCAAGATAAAGCAGGCTGCACTGTATTATAGTCGCTGTAGTTTAGTTAAGAGTCTAGGAAGCTAAACCAGAAACCAACATTAACGAATAATGTCCAATAGATAATTAATATTAACACAACTATTTGATGCACTGACTCCTGGATTGCCTCTTCTGTCTAACACAGGAAACTGTGGTTATATTAATAATCTTTTGTTCTTCAGCCTCAAAGGGCACCACCTGCTATCTCAGAGAACAGAAAGAACAACTGGAGCAATCTTTTATAGGTGGTGTAAACAAAACTTCCAACAATATGTCTACATAACTATAACAATGCGCCACACATGACTGGATAATAGGAAAGATAAATTAATAGGTACTGTATAATTCAATAATTTATTTAAAGTGTAATTCAAATCAGTATAAAGTTAGGATTACAACAAGCACCATAGCTACCACTATGAATACATCTCCACCTGAACTTTATGTTGGGAAATAAGTTTAATGGTTTATATTCCGTAATTTCAATCAATTTTCTTAAAGAACTCTGCAATCTAGTGATATATTTACAGGGAAAATAAGGAGAAAGTTCTAGGACAGGTGAGTTTTACTGTTTTGGCCACTTGGTGGCAGAACAAAAAGCTGTAAACATGTCACTGAAATGTAATGTAACATTTTTAACTTACATAATGAAGTGCTGGTACGCCTGTTACTGGTAACTGTCATATGTCATTTTGGGAATGGTCATATATGGTGTTTTGGGAGTCAGTTTGCAAATATTTAGTCATTTAGGAATGAGAATTTGTTGACCAGAACAGTAAAGCTGCAAAACATAAATAAACCAACAATACACAATAGAGGTGAGAGGAACTGCAGAGTTGAGTCATAATTCTTTGTGGATTTGTCACTAGGAGTGATGCCTTTCACATTACATGTCATTTTTCTGGCATTTAAAAATATAAAAATATTGATTAGTGCAGCTTTATATACAACTTGCAGAAAATATAATTGAATAGCTAAAACAATACATATGATGTGAACAAAAAGAATAATTAAAGAAAGTGTATGAGGGACTTCACCTCATCAGTACCTCTAAATCTTGGCTGCAGCCCTGGATTAAACTATTTTGGGTAATTTCAAACAAATGCTTGATTTGAATATGATTCCTAGTGATTTCGTCACTTACTAATTTTATTTCAAATGATAAAGACCACCCAGTGTTATGATGTGAATTTGGTGAGACTAACCTACATACAGTAGATGCCTCTTATGAAACACTGTATGAGCTCAGTAAGTCATTCTGACCTCTATTCTGTCACATCCTCTGTTGTGAGAACACAGTAACATTATGTAACACATGCATCACAGAAAGACACCACGCAGCCATGAAAACACACATCATGTAAAATAATCTTGAAGCACTTTTAATAGACAGATGGCCAGAAACATCAAAGGTAGGCTACATTTAACAACAAAGAGTGTAACGATAAAGGAGTCCCTATATGATTACTGGTTAGCGCGAACGGCAGGCACGGCGTCCCCGACGTCGCATCCAGTCTCATAGCAAAGATACTCAACAGTACCGTAATCCCAGACTTTGATCACGTGAGCGCAAACTTGGCCAAATGGGAAGGCGAGTCTCGGTAGTACGCTTCCGACCGCCATTACATTACAATGCGTGGTGGGCTGGACGATCGTGCGCGAACAGAAAATGCTACAGCGGCGCTTCGCGTAAAGCAAACAGACACAGAGGGTGAGAATGACACACTCAGGCTACACACACACTTATTTGCCAATATAATCTATCAGACAAACAACGAGGAACGAGTCGCTGCCGAGGACACCGTGCACATGTTTGAGGATTTAATTCAATAATCAAATCATCATTGCGCGAGAACGAGGTGGAACGAGCTTTTAAATGTCGAGGTGGTTTAGAAAGAAAAATCCTGCAGCATGCAACATATTCTCTTTATGTCAACGACGAACAGCGCCAGACGAGGACTGCCACTTCTGCTTGGACTGTGCATTTAAAAAAATCCCATCAGATATTTTCTTTTGTGCAAGATTGAGGATGTTGTGGCCGCGAGAGGACGTTTCGTAATGATATAAAACTGAAAGGAAGGAAGGATTTTTTCAAACCTGATTCTACAGAAGCCTGCTTGTCGTTTTCCTGGCGGTGGAGTGTAAGAATAGTTTTTTATTGTCTGAACGGTTTGACTCATGATTCAGGGTTACTGGGAACCCGCTCGACTTTGTCCGCCCTACCTCGGAGGAGCACTGGGGTCTTTTCTTTTTCGTCGACCCCTCGCCTGCGGTCCGTTTTTAATTCAAGCGGATTAAACATTCCTGCTCGCAGCGCCTGTTTGCGTGAGGCAGACTGGGTTACATTGCGAGAGGAACGGTTGTGGTAAGAAAGAAGGCTATAAATAGCTCATGCAATTCTCGAAAACTATCACAAGTGGTGCATCAGCTTGTGGAGCAGGCGGAATCAGATATCATGCATGTAATGTCTCGGGTTTAAGTTAATTGTTTTGCAGAGCGGTGAACGTGCCATATTTTTAAAGAAGTTTGGACTATTTCGCATTTTTTGGGGGTGTACCTCGGCACGGAAGAAAGGAGTCGTTTCCCCATGGATTATGCTCATTTAGTGATGAAACTATCAGCGGAAAGACCGATATGTAAACGGGCAGATCTTCCTCTGTGCGTGGATTGAAATGGATACATTTGTGTGCTCTCCGCCTTTGACAGTGGTCAGATTTGGAATCGCCTGACCTGGATTGTAACGATGTTTTGATCCCCGCACACGCTTGGATTTACATTACAACATTATATATCCGCTGGGGCTTCATGGATGCATTCTGCACTTCTTTTTGAATACGCCCATTCCTCTGTCCAACCCCAAATATATTATCTGGACCTCTTGTGAGGTTATAAGCCTGCTTGTTTTGGCAGACTCGTAAGGAAAACCGATTTGTCAGCCCTGCTCGGTGTTTGATACCGATGTAGGATTTCGACATGCCCAGCGCTGACGACCCCAACGGCGGACAATTATGACTGCAACAGCGAATTGGGTGGCTAACGGGGCAAGCCTTGAGGATTGCCACTCCAACATCTTCTCTCTGGTACAGTATCAATAAATCATGCTCGTTCCAGGCACGCGTGTCTGTTGTGATCGACAAGTCATAAGACTTGTGGCAGGCACGCTTAAATGTGTGTCTGCTGTACAAAGGTGAACCAATTCCTGATGTTATTAGGTAATCATTACCACGGGTTAGTGGTGCGGGAAAAAACGCACCACATTTAACCCCTAAGCCTGTTATAATAAGACATCTCAGACCGCAGGCTTAAAGCAACATCTACTCCCACTTTATTATGTGATTAGAATATAGGCCTGCTGTTGAAATTGCAATTTTCAAAAGCTGCCAAAACAAAGAGATTATTTTGGCATGCATTTGCAGTGTGTGGCATGGGTTTAGCAGCTAAACAATACATTACAGTCATTTTTTCCCATCAAGAGCACAGTGCACTCTGGCCATTATCCTCCTCCCCTTTTAAATAATCATTTCGCTGGAAATCTAGCAGGAACTCTGTTGCATTGCCAAGCAACAAACTTGAAGAGAAGGCATAGACCGCTGCTGCCCCTGAATTCATTTCTAAAGCCAGAGAGTTTAATTTGTTCATATACAAAAACAGCTCACCAGGTTATAAATTGGAAAAACACGGAACATTTTTGTATGAATGTGTGAAAGGTTAATACAACTTTGACAGATAGCTGCATGTATCAAGCACACAGCGGAAACACCACTTTCACAATCAATTTATCCAGAAAAAATGGCCTTCTTGACTCCACAGGCAGTGACATTTTTGCAGAACTCACTGATTTTGAGGGCGGAGGACAGACTGAGCAGTGTGTTTTCACACTTTTCATCCTGCAATCAGCGAGTTAACTGTCCTACTGCAACAGGCAGCCAAGTGGAAAGGCATGCGATAGACTGAGCTCAGGCATAGTCTGCTGAGAACCACAACATAGGGGTGCTGAGGGCTTTTAGGTGATCGTGCAGGTTGTCCACCAGCGACAGCCAGGCTCTGCTACACTACATGTCACACCAAAGCTAAAGAAACACATGTCACATGGTATGGATTTTGACAAACAAACTTTGTAGATGTCATGCAGCTTGCATAAATCTCTGAAATGTCAAACAAAGCACTGGCAGTTCTTCCTCCTCATGTATTTCAGCTTTTGTGACTGCAAAGGGAGCAAGCAAGGGAGAGGGGGATTCAAAATAGTATCTCAAGCTCTTCAAAAGCAGCTTGTTTGAGTTTCTGTGCACTGACGCTGAAATAAATGCATCAGTGCTCCAGCATCAGACGTCTTAAATTCACCCAGTCTGACACGTAACAGCCAAACAGTGATTACGTCTCTGTCAACTGCTCAGTCGAGGTTATTCATTCGCGGAAAAAGGTTTCATTCACTTGCTGTGGCGTTGTTGGCCATCGTGCCTGTCCTGTGAACGTCCCTTTCGAACTAAGGGAGAAAGAGACCATCCATCAGCTGGCTTGTTGAGAATATTTATGACTGGCTAGTGCCACAGCGGTTGCTCACTGGCAGGACTCCTACAGGGAAGTCAAAGACAGAACAAAACACTAATGACACACAAGTGTCCTGTTTAGAGGGTATGACTGACACAAGGAGACAGACGGAGCGATGCAGATTGCATCCTGATGTTGAGAATCAGACATATGTGCAAAATAAGCTTCGGATGTGGAGGCTGAAGTACTGTTATTACCACAGTACTTCAGTGGGTATATCTCATCAGGCATGAGTATTGATCCAGCAAATCTGTATTTTAACATTAAATCATTGCAGAGTTAATATTTCCTGCATGCATTTATGCCACTTATCTCTTCATTTAGTGCTGAAACATTTCATTGATTAATTGATTGCCAGAAAATTTAACCAACAATGATTTTGATGATCTGTTAGTAACTGGAGATTTCTGACAGTTCATTGGTTCCAGCTTGTTAAGCATGAGGATTTCATGCTTATCTCTGTGTTGTCATTGTAAAGGGAATACCTCCCTGTTTTTTTTTATTTTTTTATTGTTGTTCCAGCAATGAAGATGAAGATGTCGCCTTTGTTTTCAAGAAACTGTGATATACTGGGTATTGTTTTTTTATTGTTTTAAAAAAACTATTTTCTTATGTTTTTAAAGACAAAAAAATAAATCAAAATATGCTAATGACTACTATTCATTAGCTGCAAGTCTAACTTGGTCATTCAGAAGTCTAAAATGAAAGAATCTAACCTGTAACATGGGATATTTTTTAACCTTTTCCTCCAGGTTGTATTGGCTTACATAAAGATCTTGTGGCTAACTGGTGAGCGTTCTTGTCCTACAGCCTGTTAAACAGCATTCCAACATGCACTAACCTCGTCCCTCACACAGATTTACTGGCTGTTATTGCAACCCACATCAATAAAAAGTACCTTAGAAAGCATAAGTGCCCATACTGTGGGACTTTATGGGGGCGCAGCAGATTACTGTCAGGCACTGTGTGAGGCCGCTGTCACATACTCAAGATCGCTGCGATCACACAACCCACAAAACGACTGTCTTGTGTGCTGGTGATCATCTGTGACAGAAAGCAAACAAGACCTTTGTAAGCAGGAGAAAAGCTCCGAGCTGGTGAGTTAAGTTGAAGTGGCAACGGAGGAGCGAAGGGTGGAGGACGAGAGGAGAAACAGAGGAATGTTTTCAGCCGAAGGAGTGAGTTAGAGAGAGGGGGAGAGTGCGACTGAAGGAGTGCAGCGGAATCTGTTTTCATTTTAGGAAAGTATTATGACTGATGTGCATTTCCTGACTGCTAGCCTCAGCCTATTTCAGAGAGAGAAACTGAGAGTGAAAGAGCAAGACAGAGCAGGAGAGAAAATTAAAGAGGGAGGAACGTAATGAGAGAGAGGGAGAGAGCGAGGGAAAACAGTCGTTCTGTGGACTGGGCAGGTTACTTCTGACACTGACTTGAGCCAGAGTCCCAGAGCCTGAATATGAAACGCAAGGAGGAGACAGTTAAGAGCCTCATGACACAGGAAGCCTCAGTGTGTGTGTGTGTGTGTGTGTGTGTGTGTGTGTGTGTGTGTGTGTGTGTGTGTGTGTGTGTGTGTGTGTGTGTGTGTGTGTGTGTGTGTGTGTGTGTGTGTGTGTGTGTGTGTGTGTGTGTGTGTGTGTGTATATTGTAAACACTGTAAACCATCTCAGACTCAGGAGACAAACTTCAAACACCCATCATATTATATACGCACACACAGACACACAGACAAATACACACACGGTTGTATTCACAAACATGAGCACCAACACCGGGAGAGGAAAACAAAATAAACACCCACATGCTCACACAAACATGTATCACAAATGCAACACACATGCACACACTACATCTTCCACCCACACTCACATGCACATGCACACCACACCACATATTTTATTGCCTTAATTTTGTCCATGAATGCATCCTGTATCCCAAGGACGCAGGCTTGTACAAACACAGGTAGAATGCAGAGGTCTTAATTAAAGGACTTCCTCCGTCCCCCTGACAGAGGCGCATGGAGTGCAACAATGGTAATTAAGTGTCCTCAAGTGCAGGTCTAATGTGATCAAGTAAGAAGTGCTCATTAGCCAAACTGTATTCCAATAGAGATCTTGCATGTATAATAATGATGCTACTATCTGGCATGGAAATAAAAGCACTAAGAGATGAGGCTGAGGGAATACCATTAACCACAGTGTCTTGATTTATGGCATGTGAGTGGCTTGTAAGGAGAAGCAGGTAATCAGGGATGGTGCCTTTTTAATATAGACTGTTTGCATTTCCTCGTTATTAATGGTGGTGGATGCTGTAAGGATGCTTAAGGATGAAAAAGAGGCAGTGGTCGGATGAAGTGTGTGTCACGATCTGCTGAGCCAAAGAAACTGTTAAGTTGGAGTTTAGACAGTGCCAGGTATTGTTTGAATTGTTTTAAGCCCAGTGCTGATTTGGTGCTGAGTGTTGTGATTCTGATACCAAATCTTACATTTGAGAATTATGAACATATTTACTTTAATAAAACACTTTATTTATCAGTTAACAGAAGAAGCCGAAGTCCTCCAATGAAGTTCTCAAACCTATATACTGTTAAATCGGAGCCTGGCTATCAAATCAATAATGGTAAGCTAGTTCTGCCCGATGTATTATATTATATATTGCACATATGTTGGTATTGGTGCATACATTGCTAAGTATCAAGACATTTGTTTAAAAACAGTATGAGTAACAGTACTTAAAAAATATCTAAGTAATGGTAAAAAAAAACATTTTGGCCAAAATATTATTGATTTTTTTAAACTCTTAAATATCGATATCAGTCAAACAATAGCCTAAACACCAGCAGCTAAATGAGAATTTTGTCTAAATAAAAAGTTTGATTGAAAAAATGAGGCTGGTGATATTCAATATTTTGTTATGTCAGCAATTCCCATAAAACCCCTACAACCAAAATGTCTGCAAAAGGGTGCCAAATATAAACTTTCATTTAATAAATAGTTAAATACTTTCCAAGAAACTGTAGTTTTTAGAAAACATCACACAAACAAGCCATAAATAGTAAATTTGTTGGGGCACTATTTTCTGCATATTTGTATTTGTAATGTAAAATTGATTCAGAATAAATGACAGTGCTCAAAGCTGTGGCTCACTGATGTTTTAATGACAACAATGGAAGTATAAACTAAAGCACAGGGGAATAATCAGTGGTTGACCACAAGCAGAGTATAGATTGTCATCACCAGACTTTTTTAATGCAGGAACTATCTGAAGAAGTGATCTGATAATATCACAATGAATCTGACCAGGTGTTCGATGCCAGCTGTTAGTACTTGACAGTTTTTTACACTTAGTGTTGAAAATTATAAAAACTCTGAAGGTGTTGTTTAAGCCCCTTTTCCACTGCATAGTACCAGCTCGACTCGCCTCGACACTACTCGCCTTTGTTTGGTTTTATATTGTGGAAATGTTTTACCTGTACCTGCTTCCAGGTACTTTTTTTCGTTATCACCGCCGTTGAGGTTCCAAGGGAGCTGAGGCGATACTAAAATGTGACGGAAAACACAGCAGACTACTGATTGGTCAGAGAGAATCGTCACTATTCACTGCATCATCATTGCGCGCTACTGGCAGAGGCCCACAGCAGAAAGTTTTATATTTTACAGTTTTCTTATGGAATTTCATCACTAAATCCCCTTCGGATTTGAGGTGAGAAATCAACTGTGTAGATTTCGAATATTGACAGTTTTATGAAAAGTGCTACATTGAGGGGTTCCATATCTGCAATGGAAAACGGAGCGCGCCAAACCAAGTCAAGTAGAGTCTAGTCGAGGTGAGTTGAGCTGGTACTGGTAATGGAAAAGCACCATTATATTAAGATATCTAAGTTTGACATTGAAGTCCTGGCAGTGTCCTTTTACACAAGGAGAGGATCAGTCCAGGTTTCCAAGGCATCACCACCAGTCCTGTGCTTCATGCCCTATGGAGCAGCTCCATCTGGTTGCTTTTCACAGTCCACCCCCTACGCTCAACCTGTGCTTTTGGCTCTGCTCGCTTACAGTTTTGACAGCTAGACCTGGCTTCACCTTGAGTCTGTGTGTGGAACCTCCCACTAATCTGCCCCTGTCACTGCTGTGGGAATCCCTTGTCATCGCAATGGGACTCAACCTGGCAGTGGCCCACCTGTGTGAACTTGGCATCCTGCATGTCAGACACACAGGTTCTTCAGATTGTTTAGTTAAAATGGTTTGTGAGCAAGCCTTGTTATGGGTTAGCCACTGACAGAAAAAGGGCAGGGTATCGGCCGGGAACAGGAAGACAGGGCTATTCTCACTCTTGCCTCTGTTTTTACTACACATCCCTTTTCTGTTAAAGTCTCCTGTGTGTAGTCATGGAACTTGTCTGAGCAGTAGGCTTGTCAGGGTCCATCCACAGAGGTGAAGAACGTTTCAAAGACGGACAGGGAGGGAGGAAGGGAACCTCTGGTCTCGAAGCTGGAAATGGGATGGGATGGGGAGGAGTATTTTGGAGCATGGTGGCTTGAGTGTGAAATATGTAGGCCCTGCAGTGCCAGCTGTGTTCTATTCTCGGCGCCCACTGGTGTTCCTGCATGTGTGTAAGGCAACAGAAGGCTGAGTGGGAAAAGAGGATTGGTAGGAAGGGGCAGTAGCTGGTGCAATCAACTGCTTGTGAAAACTGGAAAGTTGGCTAGTTACCTGGTACATGAGCTGATATCATTTTCACAGTTAAAGATGAAACGGTATGAAAATTTCATATCATGGTTTTAGTGACCACAATCATCATGTTTATCAGTATTATCTCAGTTATGTTAAAATGGACAGAATATTTTCAAAAAGATGGAAACCATTTCACCAAATTTTATATTGCAAACCCAACAAGTCCTCCAACCTAAACAACAACACAGGTTGTCTTAACCAGCCTCTAAATACGACTCATATGAACATATTCTACAATAGCGTAATAGCGCCATTACCAGTGACGTATGTCCATGCCTCCCAAAACGGCAATTTCAAACTCTGTTTCCAGACAGGACCTAACCATTTCAGAAATCATGTGACCTACGTCACATGAAAAAAACATATGGAGACAGCAGCAACACAAAGGAGGTGAACCCTGAAGTGCAATTTATACTTCTGTGTCAAATAAACGGCGTAGCCTCTGTGTAGCCCCCTACCCTGCGCCGTCACCTACAGCGTAGCCTGATGTACACCTCCTCAAAAATGTAACTACATGTTGAGGCAACGCATACCGTAAGCAATGTGATTGGTCGGCTGGGTAGCCTTGCAATGCCTCCGAGCCAACAGGAACTGCCCCTGGCTTTGAAGTAACTTTTACTAGCCATCAAAATAGCAGCTGAAACACAGTGGATCAATATATTTGACCGTCACAACCTGAGCGAAATGACTCGTGTATCAGAAAGTGATCCACTTGGTCGATAACATTTGAAAAGGCTATAAAAGCCACACGTATACAATTCCCCGACATCTGATAAAATTACAGTCTTGTCTATAGTGTTTCTGCTATTGGAACACTTTTGCTAAGCTAAAAAGTTTAATGAACTAGATATTTTGGTTGGGTGACTAAACTATGTAACATGTTATCGTGCTGTGAGCGAATGGGGTGTGCAGACGCACGACACATACAGCAGCAAGACAACGTTTTTACAAGAGTAAGCAACACTGAGAGCTTCAGTTTACAAGCTTTAGCAAGTCAGACAGACAAACCATGACATTTTCCCTCATTCTGAAGTTCGCCCATCTGACAGTGCGTTAAAAGTTAACTTACCTAGCATTCGCTGTCAGGTAGTGGGTTCTAGTACGACGTGTTGCCCCCTTTCACAGTGATTCAAGTTTTCCTCAGCACTTCTATAAAATGCAAAATACAACTATACTTCAGAATTAGCCCTCTGAGGACTAGGCTGAAAAATTTCCGGGGTGCTGTCAGTGCCTTACGCCATGCATCTGGGAGACAGTTGGTAACTTTGGTTGATACTGGACAGTATTTACTGTGACTTTTTCAAAGCGTCATAATCAAACATGTTTATAATGATAATGATTCAAATTTGTAATGGTAATACTAGCCATCTGAAATTTTACTGTGGTCTATCATTAAACCAGTAACTGTTTCATCCATAGTCACATTGTTACTGCTGCTCTGTGGTCAAGAAAATTGAACTAATGAATTCATGAATCATATGGTTTTGATTGGAAACAGGCTGAAAGTATCTCACCAACCTGGAGCATGTTTTCAGTTGTTTTAAGAACACTTAAAACTCAATGATCACTTGGTAAGGTTTGAGGCTTTTACACTGTGCGCAGTATGTAAAGACTTAATCTGAAAAACAGCTAGTATTACAGCAGTTAAATAAATGTAGTGGAGTAGAAGAATAAAGCAGTATAACATACATACTCAGGTAAAGTACAGGTACCCCAGATTTGTACTTAAATACAGTACTGGTGCAGTAAATGTACTTAGTTATTATCTACAACTGCTGATGTGAGTTGTTCTGTCTCTTAGTAGTTATATGCTAATGTTCAGCAGAGACACTCCACCTGGCTCAGAGACATTTCCCTGCCAAACGCTGGTGTTTTCCCCTGCGGATTAACACCACTTTCCTCCAATCTATTTTGGAAGTTGTGTTGGTACAGCACCTCTGGTCTGAACCCAAATTCTGACGCCTGTTGCCTGATAGATGAAACTTGTGTTCACGGATGCTGCTGGTCTGTGCCATCACACAACAGTTATGGCCTTTTTGTCTCTGCAAAGTCTGTTTACAATCTCTCCACCTGACTGCAGGCACCTCGGGAAAGAGAATTTCTTTAAAGGGAGATACTACGCTGCTTGTAACTGGGCAAATATTTTCTGCAAGCTGGACAGCTTTGCCAATATCATGGTTGGCTGGGGTTCAATTGCAGTTAGAACACACTTAGGTTAAAGGGTGTGCAGAACAAGGGGAGAGAGAAAACATTAATGTTGTCTGCTGTGCTTTTGCAAATTCTAATTATCATGTGTTCATGTTCCATTGAGAGATTATCTGCAACCAATCAGAAGGATACTTGATGAGAACAAACACATTATGTCCAGACTGTTGATTCACAGCCATTTGTGGTGCATTGATTCTCCCTGCGCTGCCAAACGGCACTCTCTCTCATCTTGAATTAGGCAGTCACCCATTATTTTTCAGATGCTAATGAAAATTTGTACAGCTCAATTTCAGTCCTGGCTTGCTTCATAGAAAAAACTGATTTTGCACTATACAAGTGAGACACAAAAGGTGTGATATAGTATTTACTGGGCATGACTGAGTAAGCATGGAGCCATAGGACTAAGTGTTTAGGCAGGGTGGTGTTAGCAAAGATATGAACATGCCATGGTACTTTTGTATTTGCTGCAAAGAGTGAATAGACAGGAGAGGAGGACTTGAGAGTGGGATTACATAAGACTGTGTGTTGAGCGTGTTAGCAGAATTGCAGAGGACTTCTAGTGTTAAAGCTCTGATTGGCTGCCACTCCCACTTAGTAAGCAAGCTACAGATTACAGACAGCAGCCAGGTGAGTTGCGGGTTGAAACCTGTTCAGGTGTGACCCATGGTGACGTTAATAGCCCGGCCCTGCCTATGTCATGCAAGCGCACAGACACACACACACACACACAGACACACACACACACGCAAGCGCGCACACACAGAGGCATTGCTGCTTTCCAGTTTTTCTCCTTTGTTTATGTGGTGTGTAATGAAACAAGGAAAAGTCATGCTGACTTATGCAGGGTTGTCATTTGATCTGAAATGGCATCCCTGTGGAAAAAATCAATGCAGGAAATTACAGTCCAAATGGGATATTTTTCATACTGCTTATGCTCCATTTGTCCAATTTCAGGAACAATCAGAATATTAACTACTTGTAGGCATTTCAGAAGCCTCCATGCAGTGCTAATTGTACAATTACTGCAGTGACTCATTCTCTCACAAAAAAACTCAGTGAGTAATCTTATACTGCAATGTTAATGTCTTGTTTCTTGTAATCCCAGGACTTTCCTGACGCATGTGTGACGTGCCTGATAATATCTTCAGCCAAATTTGAGTTTATGAATACCAGCTGTAAGGAAGCAAATGGAGGTTTAGTTCTGCTCAGCAGAGATGACATACACAGACGTACAGTAAGCTCCTTTGTGATTTGTAGTAAAGTAAAGGGACCACAGAATTTTTCCACTGTAACCCTGGAGACAGAAATCTCAAAAATTGAATACCTTGCTGAATTCCTATAGATGTCGTATGTTGCCTAGCAACTGTTTTTTACTTTTCCCTCTGTCTTCTGTTTTTTCTTCTTTGTGATTCTCAGTTTTTCTGTCTTTGTCTGTGTCTTTCACTCATTTCTTTCTCCCTGTGGCTTGTCACAGTTAATTAAGTTACACTGGAGACACAAGTAAAGCAGAGACTGGTTTATTTATTTGCACATTAATAATTTAGGTTAAGCAGGGCCGATGCTTTAGCTTGTCCCCTAACACTGTAAATGCAGCCTGATGCTGCAGCTTTGTGTTGCTGCTTTGTGTTGTTTTATTTGCCAAATGGCTGGGGATCTTGTCAGCCCTTTTAGATGCGGAACTGCCACTGTACACAATGTCTTCCACTGCTGTTGCCTTCTGCCTCCCGCCTCTCTTTGTTTCAGGTGAGAAGTCATGGCTTGATGGAGGCTTTCTGCCGTTTGATTGGCAGGACTATCCGTCACTCAGCCCTGGGGACTCTAGCTGCTCTAATTAGGTCGCTTGGCTTGCTCACCTCCCAGGCCTGGATGCTACAGCAGAACACAGATCAAATGACGGTCCCTTGTTTTGTAGAGACTTGTAAAGGTGGCGGCAGAAGGCAGAGGAAAAGCATCTGTTTAGTGTCTGCAGCCCCAGGGGCTTTCTTTCTACACCTGTTTGGTGCTTTTGTGTTGCTCTTGCTCCCTCACATGTGCAGTAATGTGCATCGCTCTTCATTTGTGGTGTAAAATGCCAGAGGGGAGTGCTACTCCTTGTGGGTTAATTTGATTTCAGCGGGTTAATTGATGAAGGGGGAGTCGTTGCCTGTTCTGATTTCTGCCACTTGCTCTTCTAACTGGTGACTTCTCACTGCTGACTTAGCAGCACAGTCACCCAACCTTCTTTGTCTTTGTATTTGTTTTTTGCACATTTTTCATTAAATTGCTTCATCGTGCCAGTGCTGACGCGTTCAAGAGAAATTGTTTCATTGAAGTTGTAATCCTTAAGATTTTTTGGTTGATTTGGTGGCACCGTGGTTACTGGTTGTAACAGCATGTGTGGTTTAATTCTACAGCAGAAACTCTTTGTGCTGCTGCTTTGTCAGTTCTACCACAAAAGAGCAAGGGGTGTATCCGTTTACAATACCAAACAAACTCATGTTGTCGTAATAAAGAAGTCAGTCAATATTGCGCCTTTTCAACCATGTCTTGAGCCACCGCCATCTGATTTCAAGTAGTATTTAAAACTGATCAAAATAGCGACTGTCTTGTTTGGTTGATATGTATAGACATATCTGACAAACAATCGTAGTTAGTACTAACCTCAGTGACGAATACATTTCATTTCCTGTGACTAATTCACAATGAAGGCTGCCTCATGCTTTGCCAGTTGATTGCTTTTCTTAATGTGAACAAGCAGCCCGGCCGTTTCTGAACATTTTGGGGCCAAAAGCAACATCTTCCACTGCTCCACCACTCCACCACTAACAATGAAAACTACAATATAGAGAGCTAAATACAGAATGTAAATATTTTGACTATTGGTGTAAAACGCAGACCATAAATAGAATAAAAAACAGGCTTTGATTTTATTAAAGTCTTAAGGATTACAACTTGTGTGTTTCTGCTGAAACTTCAGATAAGTTGTATTGGGTAAATTCTCTCAATTAAATGTCCCCTGTTCTATGACGTTGAATAAAAGAGAGATGGATAGTGTCTGATAAAGACATCAGGTCTTATCTAAAGACTCACAGGCATCACTAGCGATCTGAACACACCCCAAATATTGGCAGCTTGTCAAGTGTCTGAACAGATTTGACGTTGATGAGAAAGCTATGCCACTCTGGCAGAATAAGTGTTTCACTTGTGCCAGAGTAGGTAAAACTGCTGATACAAGCTGTCTCTCAATTGCCTAAAGTGCCTCCTTTGTCAGACTATCAAACTATGAGGCTCTTATGCTCTTGTGAGATTCCAAAAGAAGTGGCATCTCTCTTAGACAAGTTCTCGTACACTTTCTGTCACTTTCTGATAGAGCACTAGGCACCTTTCAACTTAGATGCAAATGTTGACATTAGATGCAATTCTTATAAAGTGCCCTGAACAAAGGTCGGGCATACTAAATATTGTTTTTTTTTCTTAATTTATTCTGTAAACACCTGCACTTTAATGATTGCTCTTGTAGTTACATGTAGCCACATGTGTACTTTAAATTATTAAAAGTAATTTCTCATGAAAGTAAAAGGAAGATCTATACAAGTACAGATTCATGTTTAAATATGCAGTCATTACATGCCTTTCTCTGCCTCAGGCAGCCGCAAAGCCTCGTTTGCATTAGAAAGTGTGTATGTCTTTGTGTGCATTCCTTCTTGGGAGTACAGCATAAACATACATTCAGCTGCATGTTGGGAAGTTCAAGAGGTCCATTCAAAAGGTCCCACAAGTTTTTTGAGAAAGAACCAGAGGAGCTAAATATTCTCAGTCTGCAGAGGCATTCCTATAAAGTGCATGTCAAGTGTGTTTTCCTTTCAGCTCTGCTATCTAAGTAACGGAGGTTTCCTGCATATTGTTTAAAGCTCCTGGGCTTTAAACAATATGCAGTATACAGCATGTACATGTCAATCTTTTACACCTGCAATATGTCAAACTTTTTAAATCTCTAGAAATGGGATTCTCTTCCTAGTTTATGTCAAGTGGTTTACTTCTTTTTTATCCACTTCTTTATGTTTAAGCAAAGTATGCTAAAGATGAAAGTTCTAACTTCCATATTTTCTTTACATTACCAGCACATGTCTGGTGTACTGAGGATGACCTCTCGTTGGGAGACGGATTGTTGACGGAATGTTTTTTCCGAAGCCTGGGCTCAGTTCACCTTATAGTCAGAAAATTATTTTTAGCACTCTGTTTTTAAGTTTAGGTTCCTATTTGAAATCTATTTTCAAAAAAATATAAATGAGAAAGAATCCGTCTCACTGCAAGAAACTGAAAAGTGGATTTGAATACAAATGGAGCTTCCATCGTCTCTGTGCTAACACAAAAATATTCTGGAAACATATGGCTAGCTGTTATCTTTTCTCTGTTTATTAGACAAAAGGGCATAAAGAGAGGAATAACAAAAAGATGAGAGGGAGGGCGTGAGATACTCCTGGTTGTATTCAATAGGCATCCGTGACAGTGAGAGAGCGTTGAGAGATGAGAGGGAGAGCGGAGACAAGAAAGATAATAGAGGTGAGGGTAAGGTCAAAGCTTTGCTCCGTCTTAGCAATGGAAGGAAAAAGCTCTTGTTTTTGGTCCTGCACTCAATCAGAAATTGAACCAGCTAACCTACAGAACAAGGGGCTTGGAGGAGTGCTGGCTTTATTGACTGTGAAACTAAATCCACCGACTTTTCCATTGACCTCTTCGCCTTTTTACCCCTGTGGTAGTTTTTAAAAGAGACAGAGACTGCTGCCTAGAATAATTGTTGATTCTCTGAAGGAGTAATGACGAGGACCTTGCTGCTTTGGATACATATTCGCTCTGCTTTTTGTCTCCTATATTGACGAACACACATTCAGTTTCCCACCAAACTACCATTACCCCTGCTGATCGCACAAAATAATTTTTCTCAGATTAATGAGAGTAAAATCCCAATTAACGAACCCTCAGAATTATAACATGTTTTGCTTTATTTACCACCTAAAATACTTCTTACACAGCCAATACATAGTATAATTTATCCACCTGGTACAAACTATTCTATATTATCTAACTTCAAAGTCTACGACTAACAATGACTACAGCTAAAATGGAGTTTTACTTGTGTGATTTTACTCACGATACTGATTTGTCACAGGAGTTGCAGAGATAATAGCTTGACACGCTTGACAGGTTTCCTCTGCTTTCTCTTATGTGTTACAAGTGATAATGTTATTACTGCGACTTCAGGGGGCTGATTTAGTGAAGGTGAAGTGTGCTGAGAAACTGAAGTGTGTAAAAGTGTAGCCCTCACTTACACACAGACACACACACACACACACACACACACACACACACACACACACACACACACACACACACACACACACACACACACGTAGATGCATGTGCACATACACCCATTAAAATACACAGATGGGCAGATCTTAGCTGTCATCACTGAAAAATAACTGGACATCAGCCGGAAAATATGTCTGCCTCCTGATGCATGTCAGTGTTTTTGAGCACTTCTGGTCTGCACATCATCACAGCTGCTGTGTGTGGGGTGTGTGTGTGTGTGTTAGTGTGCAGGCATGTGTTTGGATCTGCCTGGGAGCATGTGACTGTAGCCCTGTTCCTCTTCCTGCAACTGTGCCACAGCTAATCCTCCAGAGGAGTTCAGCAGGGTGTTGGGTTAGTGCTTTACACATGGCCAACAAATACACAGCACCTGTGTTTTGGGCTCGGGCAAGACAGTGCAGGCTTTGGCCATTTGGTGCAATATTTCACCTGAAAGCACAGCTTGTTATTGGAGAAATGTTATACTCCAAACCATATTTCTGCACTAAAAAGTGAACAGATTTTTGCCTGACGGCCCCCCTCCACTGAAAAGTGTGTTTTGGTTATTGTTGCTGCACTTGAACGTTTGACCTTCAAGGTGCAGTTTGACACTAGAAGGACGATTTAACAGTCATCTGTTGAAGGGAAAGCTTCTCTCTGCTCACCTTAAATTTCATAGCTGGTTTGGAAGCCAATCACGGTATGCAACAAAAATGTGATGTGGAAACTTGAAGCCTCCAGTGCATAAACACTAAGAATTGACATTACATTGAAGTAGGAGACATTGGAGGCCAGTATTTAAACTCTTTGATACTAAAAAAATGTATGCATAGATTCTGGATTTTTCAATAAGGAAAAAAGAGATAGTAATTTTAAGAATTTTTAGCCATTCATGTTCCTCAGAAGATGAATCCTGCTGACTTTGTGGGACAGCACATCTGTGCCTTTGAGTGAATGTCTGGAGGATTATTGGATGGATTGCCTTGACATTGGGTACACAGATGCATGCACCTTCAGGATGAATTATAATAACATAGAAATTAATAAATTAACTTTTTATCTAGCACCATAATCAGATAACAATTTCAATTAGTCCAGAACATCGGTTTATGACTAAATACCTGAAAAATATCATCCTCGGCTCTACGTTGTGTTCAGTGCTAATTAGCAAATGCTAATGTGCTATGGTGGTGAACATGGTAAACATTTTTGCTGCTATACAGCAACATACTAGCATTGGTTTTTCTGTAAAAATTTCAGCCTGCTAGCAATAATAGACAATAATGTAACAATAATCCAAATATAAATATATTTTTAAATCATGCGTTTGACTGACTATGAAATTCATAGAACGTGCTTCTCAGGAAGAACAGATTACACTCAATCTTGAAGCATGTGTTGCTATGGAGAAAAACAAAGGGTTACAGGCTATGCTTATTATCTTAGCATACGCCCCTCAGACGTATTAGAGTCAGCGTGGTAAATTAACTAATCAGATCTTTCCTATTTATTATGAAGACCAACTAGAACATTAATATAATAAGGCCACAGATGAGGAAGCACATAAGATCTTAAGGGCACAGCTAGCATCCAATCACATGGATGTATCGAAGTAACTAATACTAACCAAATCACATCACATTAGAACAGGACTTGACGCATTACAGGTTAGAAAAAAATAACGCATGCTAGCATTGTCATTATGAGCATGTTAGCATTTAGCTCAAAGTATCCCTGTACTGGGGGGTACAGCCTCACAGAGCCACTCGTATGGCTGTAGACTTGTGAGCTTTTTTTCAGCAAAAAACATATTATTATTCCAAACAAGTATTTTTATATGTCTTAAAACATGTCTGGATCTTCAGCAATCAATTCACCAGAGAGCGTGTGTTGCCTCATAAAACAAACAACTGGTATTGTGAATGTATTTTCTGACATTTTTACTCATCCTCCTCTTCGCTCCTGATTCAGTAGCAGCAGACAGCTGTGTCAAACAGTGGAGGAACTTTTGACATTGACTTGGAGTGACGAGGCAGTGCAAGCAGATGTCTTCCTCTTTGCTTTGGGAGAAACAGCATCCTTGACCTTGTCATTGCTAATTTTAGGGCTTGGCTTATCACAGCGCCAATGTTTATATCTCCCATTACACACACTGTCATTATAGGAGGGACATGCTTGTAATTATGGGTGCATTCTGTAGTCAGGATGTTGCGGGGGGTCGTGTGCATACCTCAGACTACACTCATTTGTAAGATGCTGCAGCCCGTGTTGTGCAGGTTAGGAGATAATGTGTATATGTTTGCCATGCAACACATGCTTTTAGTACACAGACTTTGTCAAAAGCACGGTTAGATTGTAGTTTTGATTCTGACACATCCGTGCTATACTTGCATACACACACTGAAACGCACACAAGCTTCCTCAGTCCCTCTCACCACATTCATCAAAGCTGTGGAGCCGCCTTTTTTTCATCCACTCAAAGACACTGCAGGCTTTAATTTTCTTTGAGCTGCTCCTTTCTACCTGTCTCTGTGTTAAAATGGGTCAGTATTTTTTCCCTCTCTCAGCTGGTCTTGGATGTCTTGGTGCCTGAGCCAGTGTGCCAAACATGATCCTCACAGCTGGGTGAACACAGGAGAAGAGGGCAGCACGACGCACTGAGAGATTTCCCCCCTGCCTGCCAAATCCCTGTCCTGTTCAACAATGCCTTTTGTGCGGCCGACTCATTCATGCACAAAAACATACACATGGACACAAACAAACAGCTAAACAAGTTTCCAAAGCACACATGAGCATCACATTGTCATCGATGTGCTGAGCTGTTGCTTATAAATATGTTAAATCACAAAATTTTAAATAACATGCATGTTTCCTGTGTTTCTGGTTCTGGTGGAAGTAGACGTCTCTGCCTCTTTTACTAGCTCATCACTTATTGTATCATGACAGAGCGCCTCCACGCCCAAGTCTGCAATAGGCAACATAAACACCTTTCATCCCATTAGATTGAATGTAGAGGATGTCGGTTGCTGGGCCAGGCTCCAACCATTGACACCGACACTACTTCCTCTTCTTGTGTCTCTCTCACTCTTTGTAACTCCCTCTATATTTCAATGCTGTCTCTCCTGTAGTTGTTCATTCGTTGTATTTCACTCAAGGCCACTCTTTATGTCTTGCTGTCACTCTCCACCTCTTCTTACACACAGTTTATTGTGTCTTTATAGCATCATGAACAGCAAGTGAAGGTTTCAGTTACATAAGATTATAACACAATAAGGGAATGTTAAATGTGCTGAAGGATCTAACAACTGTTTTGATAGTAGATTACTGAAATAAATAACTGACTATTCGGATTATGAATTGCGTGTTCTTTAGCTGTTCAACTGAAATTAAGTCCTGTCATTGACCAAACAGTTATATACAGTAAGCAATATCTGTGTGTGCAACACTCATCTGTGCAGCTGATCTGCTGTTAACAAGGCATTTCATTTATCTAGTGACGGAGCAGCTTGCCTGTACTGCAGCTCAATGGGACAAGCTGACACAATTTTTTTATAGAAAGAAAGAAATAACTTAATATATTACATTTGCTGAATTTACGAGAGGAGACAAATAATGAAGAATTTGTAATAGACAGCATTTAGTTTAGTTAAAGTTTCTCCCAGTCATTTTGACATCACTGGTTGGTTTGTGGACTGCTGTTTTGAAGCCTCGAGTTTGGCTGACAGGGTGCCACCATGTTGAGTTTTTGCAACCAGCAGCAGCAGTGAGACGGTGGAGCTAACAGCCCTGTGTGGAACTAGCTACCTTGCTTAGCTAGGTGTAGCTGTAATTCACGTTAACTGTCATTTTAACAGGGCTGATAAGTTTGTCTAGTGAACAAGAAGCCTAAAACTAAATGTACTCACCAGAGAAAGTGAACAGCCAACTCCTAATAAGCTTTTTCAACTGCGCTGGTTTAATTTACACAGTGCCGTGGGTACGAGTCACTCTAGCCTGGTCGCCATGGTAACGACTTGTCAATCACAGACAATCCCGCCCTGAAGAATACTCTGCTTTATGGTCTATTTTCCTCTAAATCGGACCATAATTTACTAAGTGAACATCATGCTGACTTGAAGAAGACTTGAAACTAGCAACTGAGAACATAAACTCATTATGAAAGTCTTTACTGAGGTAATAAATAGCTGAGAATTAGCGTCATTTTGCCATTGTTTCTAATGGATCTGGACTTCTTTTTGCAACTAAAAGAGTCACCCCTGCTGGCCGTTCGATAGATTATGCAGACTTAAGGGACTTTCACATTAGATTCACACCTCAGACCGGAAGATTCCTGGTTGGTTTAAACTGAAAGACAAGATCAGATCGTTCCGGGTAACATATCTGGATACAGATCGCATTTTAATCACATTTTCACAATACTGTCACTTTTCGCCAAAAGAAAAGTTCAGTTGAGATCAGACACACCCATAAATTGTGCAGATTAATTTAAATTTAACTTACATTGGGGACACACGCATTGACAGGAGAACTGTTTACCCATTTAGGAAGCATGAAATTCTCCGGGGTTCTCTAAACTTGGCAACAACGCATATTCCAGGCGTAAACATTGCCATGAACTATGCAATGTTCATGATTGTAAAGTCAGAGCACATTTGGAATGTGAACAGGAATGTTGTGTATAATAATTATTTGCTACTCTCAGTGCCATTAACAAGTCATTGATCAAGAGAAAATGTATAGAAAACATAAAGTAGCTAGCTAGCTTATGGAGACAAGTCTTCATCCAGAGGGGCAACATTAAATACCTCCTCTACAGATGCTCTGTCATAACTGGTGTGCTCAAATGTCAGACAAGGTCAGCAATTGTTGCAATTCACTACCTTTTTGACTGAGTGAAGACACTTTGGAGGTTGAGAAGGTGGTAACATCACTGATGTTGCCAACTTTACCATTCACTTCACACAGTATTGTCTGATGCTGTTTTTCATATGAAAGACTGAAGTAGACTACTTTTATTTTATTTCTACTACATCTGTAATAAATGTTTAAAAAATGTTGCATGTTCTTAACATGTGAATATAGGATATGCTATAACAGGAACACTGCTAAAATACAATTTCAAATGCTTAACATGCTTGTTGTATATCAATAATTTTCAATATTGATCAATGTGCAGATTTTATTCTTGATTATTCAGTTAAATTTTTGGTCTATAAAATGTCACAAAATAGAGAAAAATGCTCATCACTATTCCAAAGGGCTCAACATTACAACTTTAAATGTGAGACCAAAAGTACAAAAAAAAAGATCTTTTTCATTTACAAAGATAAAAAGAGAGAAAAGCAGCAAATGCTCACATTGGAGAAGCTGGAATGAGAGAATATTTGGAAATTTTGCTTGAAAAATTACTTAAATGATTGATGGACTATTATATTAATTCCAAAAAAATATGTTGATTGACTTACCAATGACTCAAATGATTGTTTCAACATTTAAATTACAGAGGAAGATTACTTTATTATTCAGTGCACATACATAACTATGCTGTATTACCAATTTTGAGGTTGTTTAATAGACTGCTGCTTTAATCGTTGTTCTCTCTCCTACTCTCCCAGGCTGAATTGACGGGCATTAAATGGCGTTGCTATGGCTTCAGCAGTGGTGGGGAGTACGGGCCGGTGATCTCGGCCCCCGCCCAGGACGACCCGATCCTACGCAGCTTCATGCGCTGCGTGCAGGCCAACCTGCTGTGCGTATGGCGACGCAAAATCAAGCCCGACGCCAAGGAGCTGTGGATATTCTGGTGGGGTGAAGAGCCCAACCTCTCCAATGTCATTCATCATGAGCTGGAAGGTGAGAGAGGGAGAATGAAAGAGATGAAGGATGAGGCTCCTCTGTTCGATCCGTCTCAATTATTTTTCCATCCCATCGGTCTTGCCTGCAGCTTCTGTCGATGCTCTCTGAAAGTTTAGGTTAGAGGCTTGTACATACATATTTTTATTGTTGCTTTTAATTATGTTGCGTTGGGTATGTTACATAGACTGAAGAATGATTACATAGTCGTCTTGTGGTTATAGCATATTTTTTTGAATACTGAATGAGAAGTAGTGAAATGTGTTGTGAGTCACAACTGGTAAATAAATTAGAGTTGCCTGTATGTTATACATGAGCTGCATTGTCTAACAAAGAGCGGGGTTCAGTATTATGCAGATTCAAGCTGCCTGCTGTTTGTTTAAGATGTGTAGGGCACATTGATCTGTACTTTGTGGATTAGTCCTATATTTGAGCCTCATATAGAGCATATCTGAAATGTGTTTGCTTTGCAGCTCAAGTGTTTATATGCTGCTTCAGGACTATCACTACGATGAAGCACACGGCAATAGAGTTTTTTTTTTTCCTTGCTGGTATTTACAGTGTGTGTGAATGAGTTTGCGTGTGTGGTTGTGTGAGTGTGAAAATTACACTGAGATATCTTACTTGAGAGAGTTCTACTGTCAGCACTATTGTCCCTATTTATAGAAACATTTTCATTATCTCACCACGCACGTGTGTGGAAGTCATACATATCATATTGACTAAGCCTCAGGAAGACAGGGAGAGGAGGAAACAGGAGAGGGATTATATTGGGTTTGGTTTAGGCGAACAACCGTCAGGAGGAAAAAAACAGTAATATTGGATGGAGAGGTTGAAGCGATAGCGAGAATTTCAGTCCTCAGTTACCTATTAAAGCTGACTTGATGTGAAAAGGCCTTTCAGGCACTGCAGTAGATATTTGACAGATGTTCTCACTGCTGTTGGTGAGAGCCCTTTACTCAGACTGCACAAGCATGTGTAATAGAGAAAAATACACTGTACATTTCAATTCAGTTTTGTTTGCATCAATAGCAGGCTCTAAGATAACATTTGGGCATCCTCAGCATAAAAGTATGAAGTATTCAAAGTATACTACATACTTGTTATATGAACTATGTAGCAGTGTGAAATTTGGCATTACCTCACCAATTTGCAAGCTGTTAATTGCAGTCTATCAGTTATGCCTCATTATGAGCAGCACATAGAGGTCTAATAAAGTTAATAATAATATTGGCACCATTTAAGTACATTTTACAGCTATTGATTATTTAGGATTTAAGATGTGTCACTAATGTAAGGATTTTGATGCCATTTGTTTAGATGCAGGCCATGAGATGTGATCTGCTAATGAGTGTTAATTAGATGTTTGTATCCAAGTCTCATTTTAATGCATGTGTTAGTTAGTTACGTGTCAGTTAAGTCACAATCTATTAATCAAAGTCAAATCAGCATTTTTTTGGAGGAAAGAGATACATTTTTACACTTTCTCTTTGTCACTTTTGCTGTTGGGATTTCTTATGTGTCCCATTGCAGCTAATGATTGTTTTCTTAATCGAGTATGAAATTTCAGAAAACTGATATGAAAAACGCCCATCACAGTCTGATCCAATGTCTTGTTTTATCACACCAACAGTACAAAAAACAATGTTTGTTAGTGTCTACAACATAACAGATCTATACACACACACACACACACTCGCACACGCACGCACATACACTCGCACACGCACGTACACACGCACATGCTGCATACAATTAGGATAATTTTTTACTCCTGTAAAATCTCACAGGTCTTTCTGTATAATTCCTATTAAGCATTGGAAATTGCACTTGGGGTGTGAGCAGGAGTTGATAATTGTTAATTAAAGTGAAGATGGATTTCCTCAAAATTAGAATTGGTTGTAACACAGGGAATATCAGTGTTTTAGCAAGTCTTAAAGAGCTCCACACCTGAATGTCTTGTCTCTGTGGGAATGTTTCATGCTTTAGATTTCCCTCTCCTGCCGTTCTCTCACTCTCTCTCCCTCATGTCACCTTGACTTCTTCCTCTCCCGCCTGTCAGTCTGTTCCTCATGTGAAATCTCCCGCAGTTACTCCCTCTCTTTCTGTTCCTTGCTCTACTTGTTCTCTGGCTGACCTGGTCTTCACATAAAAACGACCTATTGAAGTGATGCATGATGTGCTGAATTGTCACGACACTTGAAGAGCTAACCTTGGATACTGTATATAGAAGCAGACATGCAGTACTGGTGCTAATGCCTTTAGTTTGAATGCAGCGTTTGTATAATGTGGAAAACTGTTTATACATCACAAAATAGTTGCACATTTTTCTACTGTTGGGGCAAATTTTTCAATTCAAGTGGTATCATAATATTCCCTTGGGAATCTGGCCCTTGCTGAATCCTTATAGAGAGTAACAAATTTGTTGTTCTCTGGTTTTTGCTAAAAATGGTTCACATTGTGAAGTCACATTTAAAACGTTTGTTAAATACAGCAGGATACTCACCACAAAGTAAAGTATCAAGTTTCCCTCTGACCTCTTTCTCTTTAAGACACAGTGTTCTCACAGTCACAGTCTGCCACAATCTTCTGCAATATAGAATTTAACAATCCGCATCAGTTGCTTTTCTTTGTTGCCTGTTGATTAAATCAGAAGGTTTGTAATAAACAAACTTCTGTTATTGTTACTGCCATGCCAGAGCCTTATAAAAAAATAGGCATGTTTTACACTCATTTGAACATTTAAAGCTGTCAGCTTGTCAGGCACATGAAGTGCGATTAATCAGCAGGTTTTGTTTGCCATATAATGGTTAAAGAAGAGGATGTTGCCCAACATCCTTTACACAACAATAAGAAAAAGACTGACCAGGCAGTATTACAAGAAAAAAGTTTTAAATGCAATTGCTGATAACACAGATTAAAAGCAAAAAAGGATGGAGGATTGGATTTAACAAATACTCAGGCTCCTAAAAGTCACCTCATTAAATATTTTTTTTAAGTAAATGAATGTAAAAAATGCATTCTCATTATATTTGCACTACATTCATTATATTTTAGGATGCCCACCGGCTGCTATTAGAAATATATAAACTAAATAAACTGTTTTGTGACCTGTGAAACCGAGACGAGTCCCACATTTACACACAGAGCCTGCACTGCAACAGGTGGAATTTAGGGTTAAATTCAGTTCTGCTGGCCGAAGAGGGTTCATAGAGATATGCAAGGAGTCAGAGGTAGAAATTGAGGGAACAAAAGGGACCCGCTGACACTGATTAGCAGGTGAAAAGAACACACAGTAAATCTGGTGCGGTTCTTTGTCTGCAATGCTTTATTCTTTTGCCAAATCTTCTGTAACTATGGAGGAGAGAGACCATGTTTACAGCGCCACATGCATGCCCAGTGTACGTGAACGGCCACTGGGCATTCAGTTGTTTTAATGTAGATGGAGATCAACTCTAAAATGCAGCTAAAACGCTGCTGTGGATGGAGATCGTATTTGTTTCAAAACTCTGTTTCCAAAACAGTTGATATCAATGGCCTGACAAGATGTATCTGGCCATTATGGATAAATTATACATTTGAAATTGTAACATAATAATTTACAGCAGAGTCTGTCATACTTAAACTCCTGACTACTTTTAAAAGGTTTATGTGCAGTTGAGCACTCTTATCGCTGCAAGAATCATAATAAAGTGCACTGAGCCATTTCACCAAACACTACACTCACTTACAGTGCTGCTAGAAAATAAAAACATGAGATGAAATTATATTTTAGTAATCATTCATACGAACAAAGTAATGCGTTTACACAGTTAGACAGGAAAGGAAGATAAGTGTTACACCTATTTCTGTATCTATTTATATTTGCTATAGCTTGGCTGCTGCTGGCTGCTTCTACAAGCTCATTCTAATAAAGCCAAAGACCTCTCCTGCTCTGGCTGTCCTGCTAACTACCCACTTCTCAGTGGCATGAAGTTGCCCATCTGATCTAAGGTGACAGGGCAGATTTGGCTGACTCCCCAGAGTTCATTTGTTGTTGTTTGTTGGTAGAGGAAATAAGCAAAACCCAATCTAATACTTAAACTTATGACTGTGGTGGCTATTGTGGAGAAGAAGCCATGGATCCTACAGTGTGAGGGGAGTGCAGAACTGTTCAAATGGTGAATGATTTGATATTGTATGAGGGTGATGAATCTTTTCACTAGCGGTTAAGTCTAAATAAATCATGCTTTTGAGATAGCGCCAGCAGTATGAGCAGCTGTGATCTAGTGTTACCTCTCAGCTCTTCTCTCACTGTACTCCAGCACACGGGGATGTTTAAACATTGTCACTGAACCAAAGGCAATGTTTAAAAATCACCTTCAACACACGGTGGCTGTGATTCTTAAAATCAAATGGCATTGGCCTGTGTGAGTGTGAGAGAGAGTTGAGTATGACAATTTGGTTAAGTCGCCAGCATGTTGCCAGCACAGTCAAAAAGAAAGTGGCATATTTTGGACATGAGTCATAAATATGAAGGCACACACACACACACACACACACACACACACACACACACACACACACAACACACACAACACACACACACACACACACACACACACACACATACACACACACACAGGGCTAATGTGTGACTGAACATATGATCTGGACCTTGTGATTATCCAACAGAATAGAGACTCACAAAGGGTGTGTAGTGCAGTGTCACAACAGCATGTATACACACACACACACACACACACACACACACACACACACACACACACACAACACACACACACACACTCTTTAAGTTTTTAGGTCATCTGTAAGATCAACTATTATTTAGTATTTGAGTAACACCTATGATGCCATATCATAACACACCAATTATAAAAACTTATTATTAAGAGCATCAAAACTGCAGTATTGTCAAATAACCTTAGGTCTAAGTTACTTATAATGTTCAAGTTTTTAAATTAACCCTTTAGCCATTAAATTAGCAGTAACAGCATTTTGGAAGTATGGACAGACCTGTGCATGTGTGCATTACTGTAAACAGGAGCAAACAGGAGCACACACACAGTGTCAGTGGTGATGCTCTGTGCCTTTGGATTTGATAACATGGCAGCTGCCTTGTTCTGTAGAATGATTGACAGTATCAGGTGTACTTAAACCTGAGTTTAAGTACACCTGATACTGTCATTTGTCACGTTTCTGTGATGAATATCATAAAGACAGGGGTTAATCATTATTTGCTTGACGAAGTGTGTGTGTGTGTGTAGTCTCTTTCAAGGCAGATAGTTTGACTTGTCATAGTAGAAAGAGCACAGGTGTAACCAAAATCATTAACGATAGCTCAGTTTTATGGAAAAGGCCCAGTAAACCATGACAGTAACCCGAGCTCTGACACTGATACACATAAATGGAATTCAGTCATTTGTATTATTAGTTAAACCTGTTTTTTCAGTGTCAAAATATCTTCCATGGAAAATGACCAGTTAAAATAGTTTAAGGGCTAGTCAGTCGGTTTTAAGTGACATATTTATACCAGAAATCAAGTGCAAACAGATGCTACAGGTCACTGTGAGGGCAATGGAGCGTGAACCTGGAAAAGCTGCTGTAGACAAAAGCGTTGGTTGAAATTAAGGTGTTTCTGGACTAAGAGACGAATGACTAAAAAATGTGTCTGAGTCGTGTCCGGTATAAACAAGCTTTAGTCACAGCTGGCTGCCTGCAGACACACAGTCAGCAGCCACAACACACCGACCAAAGGCAGGCACAATAACACCAAATGACAGCCCACCAAGCCTTCAAAGTGCAGATATAATTGATCTCTTTTGGCCAACATTTAGGTTTGTTCATAATTTGTAGTATATCTGTTGTGCCAAATGGGAATTTGATGGTGTAGTGGTAACATTTTAATTACCAGATCACATAGCAAAATTTGCAGATTGTGAAATAAAGAATGAAGTTGCTAACAAATCTTATAGTCTCAGTGTTCTCTATCTGATAATACTCCAAGTACCAAAATAGCCTATTAAGATGTATGTCGGTTGTTTAGGAATTTTGGGGGATTTTGATTTTTTAATATTAAAAAACATACATACATATTACAATTAGATATCTGAGTAAAACATCTGTTCTTGTTCATCTGTTTCAGTGATTGTTACTTGAGGGAGTCAAGTCAGTGTCCGTGTCTTGTTACATCACTAAGTAGATGAAACTTTTAAATCAGGATAACAATCAGTTTAAACTTATGTACTCCTAAGAAATCAAGTGTTTTTCAGTGAAAAAGAGCTGGCCTTATAAATGCAATGTCCATTGATGAAATTAATCTTTATATTCAGAATAACTTGCACATCTTGTTAGATAATTTTAAAACTGCCTTGATTTTCACATGACTTACTTTGTGGTATGCAATGAATAGATGCCCGTTTAGTAAAAAAAAAATTGTAGCCTATGTTATGCTCCATTCGGCTATTTCTAAATTATTGATGAGAACTTGATAGACTGCAGAGAGGAGCTCTGTTTTTGTTCGTCATCACCTCCTCTGGGGTTACCCAGGGTCACTCCTGGGCCTCCCTGTTCTTATTTATCTAGACTCCACTCTTTGTATCTCCCACACATCACATTACATAGTTTTTTCTGCTGCTCTGAGACCAGCAACACACTTTCTATTCTCTGACAGCTGGGAATATGACACATGGGGACTGATAAAGTTTCATCTCACCTGAGCGGAGTTCATCTGTTCTTGCCTCGTTGACATCTCCAGTCGGATGCTTGTCCACCAGCTTCAGCTCAACCTTGACAGGACTGTGTTGCTGTTTTTCTTTGGAAAATCCTGTGCAAGACCTCCCTATCGACACTGACAACACTGCAGTGACTTAGATAAAAAACTGCTGCGTGAGCCTACCACGTCTCCCATGTCCTACCCTGTTTCTTGTTCAAACTCATCTCAAGTCTGGATTACTGAAACTTCAGTCTGTGTATCTCGCCCACAGCCTGATTTGTCCTCAGTGTCCCTTAATGTCTTCTGTCACTTTGCTCTTACACTGCGTGCATGGCTGTACATACTAAAAACAAAACTCATACTTTCAGGTCATGACCTAGACTGCTGTCCATACTCTCTGTTCTGGTACAATTGTCCAATTATTTATCCGTCTCCCTGCAGTGGCCTTGCTGTCTCCTTTCTCTCCCGTGGAGGAATGACTTTCCCACCCGAGTTAGATGAGCATGAGTCATTACCTCTTCTTTATCACAACTTACAAACCTATTTCTGAGTCATATCTTGGTCTCTATTTATCTGCTTGCTTACAAAATGCTCCTGTTTTAATAAATCTATAGCCTTTTTGCTTCAACCAGTCTTCCTTTTAGGATTTCTGGAGTTTCAAATATTATCAAAATTGAAGGCCTATTCAGTTTCAAAGGAAGTGGAATATTCAATTAACTTAAACTTTATTTATATAGCACCAATTTACTTAATAGAAGTTTTCTCATTGTGCTTTTGATAGAGCATATCTAGACTGTTTTCTTTGTAAGTATAATAATTATCTTACAATTAATATACTGTTGTAATGGTTAGATGCTCAGTAGAGTTTAGTGATATATTTTGCCATAGAAACAATTTTTTCAGTTTAATGCACCGAAATGTGTTAAAGTGGTCATATTATTCTCATTTTCAGGTTCATAATTTTATTTAGGGGCTGTATCAGAACAGTTTTACATCGTTTCATTTTCATATTTTTTTTTCATACTACACGTTGCAGCCACACATCTTTTCACCCTGTGTGATAAATGCTCTGTTTTAACTATAGAGTGATGCATCCCACTTCTACAAGATCTTTGTTGGGAGTTGCACATGCGCAGTTCCTAGTTAAGGACTACTAGCCAATCAGAAGCAGAGTAGGGCGGGTTGTGAAAACCTGGTAAACACGGGTTCGTGTTTAACACATAGACTGGAGCAAGAGGTGGTGAGTTATTAATTTGTAACAAATTTATCTTTCATCTTTAAAGTTTTAACTGAGCTCTGTCTATACATCACAGTAACAACTTTATATCCATTGACTGCCTCGAGGGTAGCTAATGTTTCGAAGGAAGATGGGAGACAGCAGACGGATGTGCTGCAGCTCACAGTGTTTTTAAACCGTTTTTTTTGAGGGTGTGTCTGACTAGTCGCTAGGCAAGGATTATGATGCGAATTTTGCTGGGTCGTCACAGCGAAGCGGAAGCAAAGGATGGGCTCCAAACGAGCTGTTTTCAAGCAGTTCAGAGCTGTGTTTTCTGTGAGAGATGGGAACTTGCTTTGGTCTGGATATTGGGCTTTTTCACTTTGCAAACCTATTATATGCACAAAAAGGTATATAATTCAATAAAGGAGAGGGAAAAGCCAAAAAGCAGAATATGACCTCTTTAAAAATCTCAAATAAAGCTTTCATTAAATTTGCAGATGTCCTTTATCATAAATAAGGACTCTGTAATAAGTGTTATGTGTCCTGTGTACCCTACAGCCTTTACTGTGTGTTGGTGACTTATGAATTTCAAATTATTCCGCTGCTACACTTATCACAAATCACTCTGAATAAAAGCATCAACTAGATCACTAAAATGGAAATGTCAGTTTGGTTTTGTCAGTCCACAAATATGCTCCATTCACAATGAGACAAGAGCACTATAATAGGATTGATTATGGATGTGCTGACGAGCGTGTGGGTGTAGCGTTATCTAGTTAGGAGTTTCTACATAAAAAAACTAAGGGCTGATGACTTTGATAACACCATAGGTGGTGCTCCTGTGTGCCACCAAAACAGCATGTGGTCAAGGTGAATGTAAGAGCAGGAGGAAGAGTTAGAGAGTCATTCAATTTAACATTACGCAGCAGGTGTTATCATATTTAGCCATGCTGTATGATGTGAATAATTTATTCTGAGGTTGCTGAAATATTTATCTTCCCAATCAGATCCATGTCATAGTAAATGAGTTTTCAAGGTATTTAAAATGTGTTGCCTTCACCCATATGGATGAAATATCGATATGTTGTTGTTTTTTTAACCAAGAATCAGCCTTCCACCACGCTGAGTTTTCCTTTTCTTTCTTGAAACTGTAGTAAAGCTGAGAGGAATACAAAGTAGGGGAAATCCAGCAGAAAAACATTCTGACTGGAATCAATCCTAGCTGGGGGTGAATGTTGTTCCAGAGAGGCGAGTCTTAACCACACTGTCTCCAGAGAAATTATGTGCATACTTAATTCAAAAATGATCTTAAAAACGACTAACTAAATAGCGCAGGGGATACAAGGCAGGAGAGAGATAATTAAAAAGACCACATCATTTGAATGTGTTATTTTACATTTTCAGACTAACAAATCATTCAACTGTAAAGCCCTTTTTGTCATTGTCTTATTTGAAAATGACTTTCAGCATTCATTCAGTGCATTTCTGCTGCCCTCACAGTTACCAGTCAAAATGAGGGGAAGTGAGATAGGACTGAATTAAAAACCTGGGTTGTGCATTGCCACTATCAGCCCAGTGGCTGGCTGGTGCAACAAAGATATGTGACCAACAAGTGGATTAGAGCAGCAATGCTTATGAGAAAATAATCAGAGATAATGGAATTAACAGAACAGAGAGAGGGTGTGAATTGGACATGACTTCAGGCACTGGGTTTAAACAAAAAAAAACCTCTGCCAAATATGTAGGAGAGAGTCTCAGTCTGTCTTCTGTGTTAGAACCCTGCAGCTGGGTGCTGTGCCCTTCATAAACAGAGCTGGTTGCCATATTTTGCGGAGCTGGAGGGGTTGTGGAGTGTCAATGTACGCACCACGACAGGTTCCTATATGTGTGTGTCTGAATTGACTGTGACTGTTATCATTCCTTGTGTGTGTCCATAATTGGCCAAGAGTGTGTGTGTGTGTGTGTGTGTGTGTGTGTGTGTGTGTGTGTGTGTGTGTGTGTGTGTGTGTGCATGTGTAGGCTGGCAGAGGTCGCAAGGTAATTGTCCTGTGAAAAACTGGTTGCCAAATGTGTGTGTGTGTGTGTAGCAGAGTGCAGGAGGGAGGGCTAACCTCTGCCTCCATCTGTCCACGTCTGGCTGTGAACTCATAATCTGGCCTGTGGAGACAAACCCTCTTCACCACTTGCCACCTGCTTCAGAAATACAGGTTAGATTGAGGTTATTACTGATGGATCCACCAGCGGGGATGCTCAGTTAGTTAATGTGCCGTACATAATTTCCTGTTTATTTTAGGGATCTACCTGACTCCTTGCTATTTAAAATTGGATGAAAACCAATATTATTTTACATTTCATCTTTGGATTTCAAATCTTATTGAGGTAATACAGAAGCAGAATGAATTCCTGACACTGAGAGTCTTTTGTGTATCTTATTAAGAAAGTGGCATGTCTACACCAGACAAGTGTTTGTGTTTGATTTGTTCTAATTATGTGCAACTGATACTGTTCACCTGTTTAAAAGAGGTTGGGCTGTGACAGTCATTGTTAATATTCTGCATTACCAAAGAATAAAGATGCAGGAAATGTGAACTTCAAACGATTCATTTTTGCAAACCAGTTTACCATCAGTTCAAATTAAACCAGAAAAGAGAAATGATTTAATTCAGGACAGGTAGTTAAATGGTTAAACATCAATTGAAACATTAAAATTTGAAATGAATGAATGAATGAATGAATGAATTTGAAATTTTTTGTGAAATCGACCTGCTGAAGTGTAAGAATGACAAGTTGTAGTTTTACAGGGAATTTAGTGCTGAACTATTTCTTGTCTCCGCTGGTTTCCTGACAACCTCAGGATGATGACAAAACTCCAGGAAGTCACTGCACCTTGCCAAGAAATTGTCTTGGACATAACTTATTTTTTCACTTAGGTTGTTTTGCAAATGATTGAGATATAATTAGAGGTAGACCCACATACTGCCCTACTGACTTACATAGTTTGGCTACAAGAGAGCACAAGTTCATTTTTCAACTGTAAAATGTCTCGCTTATTATGTATCTTGATTACTATTAATTAAAAAAAATCGGTTGATATATTATCAGATTTTTTTAAAGCTCCCAAATATCCATCACATCCATGTTAGATTTAGTGAGTTTTAGAGGTGGTAGTAGGAGGATTTTGTTACATCTGGACAGAGCCATCATGCTAAGTCTTTATGCTAAGCTAAGCTAACTGTCTGCTATCTGTAGCTTCATGTTTAATACACAGATATGACAGTGGTATTTTCTCATCTAAGGCTCATCAAGAAAGCGAATAAGCATGCCCAACATTTCTCTTTTTGGTTTTTCATATTTGTATATTTCTAGATTTTCGGAGCAGTTTAAATCCACCTCCTCAACCAAGGGCAGATATTTACACCTATCCACATAATGGCACTATCAGATCCTATATAGTACTGCCACAATCTTCTGCCTATGACCCTCCTTGAATCAGCGATGGATTAAGTGTTTTGCTGAAGTGCATCTCGACAGCAGTTTTGAATGGAGAGTCCATTTCACCTCTCTGATGTTTGCAACCAGGATTCAAACTGGTGACCCCAAAGTGTCGGCTCTTTATGTGCTTGTCTACTGTTACCAACTAATCATTCTGATGATGACAGTGAGCAGCTGGATATACTGTGAAATCTAACCTTTAAGGTTATACAGTGGCCGACACATTCTCAGGTCCATCATAATATGTAAAATTTTAAGATGTGTGAAGTATTGGGGCATTTTATAATCCCTCCTTCTCCTACTCTCTTCCCTGTACTTGGTTATTCTTCCCCTGATTCTTCTTCTGTCTCCACTCCACCTACCCAGCCATTGTTACTGATATCATCATAATGATACTGTAGTGGCAAATTAACAAGAGAAGAAGAGAATCAAGTGAGACTGTCACAGGCAATGCTACAAGAGCTTTACACCACTGCTCTCCCTGCTCAGCACTGTGCCAATGTGATCCCTGCATGCACAGCAGAAATGATGAGTGTGCAAACACGTTGAACCAATTTTCCCAGGATGCGTGTTGAATACTGTCTGAGAGAACAGGTGTCAATGAGCAGACAGGAAAGTGTGTTTCTGACCTGATAATGTGGGTGAAAGTGGTAGTTTCTTTCCACACAGATTTCAGAAGGCTTTTTACAGCTATAAATTGATGAATAGGATTTGGAGAAAAGCCATTAAAGATTAACAAGATGAAGACCACACGGGTCAATTAGGGTAAAAATAAAGAAGACAGGAAGTGAGTAAAAGAGAGTCAATGAAAGTGAAAGACACCTCTGTGAATATGGAAGATATTTTTCATGAAGGTCGTCTGAAAGAGAAATATTCATTGCTAAGAACAGCAACCTGCTAAAATTTCTATAGAGTGCAAAACACCTGGCCTTTTCCATAGATGCAATAATATGATGGCACTCTGCGTTGCTCTAAAATATATCGCTTTACTGATGAAAGTGAAATAAAAACAGAAAAATGAAAGAAGCACAACTCAGGTTTAAACCTTTTATTGAATCTGCTGAGCCTTTTTAATAGAGAAATGGTGGAAGAGCGTCTTCTCATAATCTGATTTTAATAAAAAAAAAATCAGCTCTGATCTAAAAAGTCTCCCAAGCCCCTTTTCTGTGTCAACAAGTTTTACTTGGCATTCATTCTTTCCTCTGACGCTCGCCTCTTCCAGCCCTCTCTCCATCCTCCCCCTTCCTCCCCCCTCCTCCTGCTACTCCTCCTGTTTTCAGGCTTTGTTGTGCTTTATTTCTTCTCTCCTCCCTTGTTTTTGGGGTTGCTCTCTGTGATGTTAGGGTGGCGCATGTCTCCGAGCACGCTCAGCTCCTTGGCAAATAAATGGTGGGGGTGTACGGTTGCCAATCAATGCCTACTCCTTCTCTTTATTCCTCCAGGGTTTGTCTTAGGAACAGCTCTCAGAAGCAAAACTCAAACAGAGGGAATGAATAATTAGCCTCCCAATTTTTGCTTGAATCGGGAACTAGGTCGCGGGCTGACACATGCCTCAATAGGGAACAACCTCGCTGAAAGAGGGAGACCTATGGGGGTATAGAACTCCCCGAAGGAAAGCTGCGTCACCTACTGAGAGGGGACACACAGAGGCAGAGAGGCAGAGAGGAGACACAAGCATTTGACTTTTTTTCCTGTCTGGCTTTGGCTGGTGAAAAAGTGAGTCACATGTGGAAAGCGGCGATTTCATGATAGCAAAAAAAAAAGGAAACATGAGAAAGAAAAAGTGGGGAGGAGGAGCGGGAAGAGTGAGAAGAAGTAGAGAGAGGGGTGGGACACGGGAGACATGGACATGCATGTAGTGAGAGAGAGGGAGAAAAGGAGGGGAGTGTGTGTATGACGGGAATTCTTGCTTCAGAAAGAAGAAAAGAACTGGTTTGTTTGGAGGGAGAGAAGAACATCTGTGATTTCTCTTTGGGCAGTTAGTTATGCCGTTGGTTGGTTGGTTGGTTGTTCTGCACATGTTCCCTTTTTGTTTTGTTTTTTGTTGCTTATTTGCCATCCTGCCAGCAAAAGCAACATATACTTAATTTGAAAATTGGTCACTTCACACCTCCTGTTCTTTCTCATCTCAAATCTGTGAGAAAGGATCAGTCTGCTCTTGTAGCTGTGACTGTTTCTGACAGCTTGGACAGATGTACAGGGCACTGTCACAGATTTACTTGCAAATTCTTACTGCTAAGAAAGGAAAATGTACTTTGGAGTTAAAAACCTTTTCCTCTGACTGGGGCAGATATACATGGAGAGAGAGGAAGGTAGAGTGAGCTAGGAAACAAGGAATGAAGGAAGCAGACAGACAACTGAGGAAAAAACTGCCTCAGTCATGTTTACTTGGCTGTAAATTTGTGGGGAAGGACAGAGGATCTCTGATTTCCTTACTACCTCCTCTTCTTCTCTCCACCCCCTGTGGGTTGTCAGGGCGTGGTCTGTGACCTCCTGACCCTGCACCATGTTTGTGTGTGAGAAAGAGAGAGAGAGATGAGATGGTAGGGGTGAAGTTTCCCAGCTGCACGGATAAGGGGTGGGGGTGTACGTTTTTTCCTTTGCAAGCTTTCAGTTTTGAAAGAAAAGCCACAAACTGAAAGAATGAGAGCTTTGTGTGTGTGTCTTCGCGAGAAAGAGTGAGACAGCAAGAGATGGAGACTAAACAAGGGACAGAGAGAGAGAGAGAGAGAGAGAGAAAGAGAGAGAGAGAGAGGCAGGAGAAATAGTGTAGAATAAGTAGATGGAGAAAGAAGAGTGGGGGAAACTGTGTAAGTGTTAAGGGATTGGTGCAACAGTGAAAAAGTGGGAAACAGAGTTGAGGGGTGGGGCAAACTGTGAGACAGAGGGTGTAGGGAAGTATGAGGGAGGGAGAGGAAATGAGACAGTTTGACATTTCTTTTTTGCAACAATTCTGTGTTAATAGCTTTACAGGAATCCCTAAAGACAACTATTTTCTTCTGTAGTTTGATTACACTGTATATATGGGCAAGTATTTATTTTGTCTGTGGCATTTTTCCAACAGGTGTCATACTGTATGTTGTACCTGTTTTTTATTCTGGGTTTCATAAATAAAATTGACTTGACAATATGTCATCATGTGATCTAGGGCTGAATTATTAATTGAAATATTATCCATATTACAAAATGGCCAAGTGCAATATCTAAACCATAGGAGTTGCAATTTTTTGATAAAGGTACTACCTTTTTTAAAATAAAGCATTGTGGTTCTACAGAGATGTCCCGGCTTACAAAATATATTCTCCAGACATGTGGGAACATGCTTATTTGGTACAGACCTCAGCAAAAATCTTATAATCATTCTTATACGTTTTTCAGTGAAAATCAAATGCAGAAATTAACACTATGATATCGTGGCTCATATCGCAATCGCTAAAAATACTAAAATAATGACAATATGTTTTTTTGCATATCGTTTCAGTACTAATGAAAGTTATGTGATAATTAAGTTTGCAGTAGTTTTTAAATATCGCTTTCAGCTATTAAAATGCATTGGAAACAGGGCTGAACGAAAAATCGTTTTCAAATCGAAATTGCGGTTTGAAAGAACGCAAGTAGATAACCATGAAGACGGCGATTCAAATGAAGGTTAATTATACAGGACATCTGACCCATTTGAAACAGTCACGCATTAGCAAATTTATTCCGTTGTGTGACAGATACGCCAATAACAGCCGTGCGCCTCCTGTTATGGTCCTTCCCACCAATCACAGTGGGCACAGGGTGTGTACATTTTACAACAACAAACGAAACTAAAGGAAAACGTGGGATAATGGCGCCAGCCGAACAGACTCAGGCAGCGGTTTTGTCTGGTGTCAACTCACACTGAAGTGTTTCAGCAGCTACGTGTTTAGCCTACATGTTGTTAAGTTGTCATTTTGTGGGCTTCAACTACGGATTACAGCTCTCTGTGAGCCCGTTGCCTCCTGCTTTCTGCAGGCTAATGTTACATATCCACATGGAGGATTTCAGAATAAGAGTGTTTTGCGGTCTGATTTTGCTAAGTTATTCAGATTTTGCTTATTTGTTCAGTTGATCTTGGTCTTTGTGCTTCTGCTATGGTTAAGTAGGTTACGTAGTTAAATTGTGTCTTTTTTGCTCTGTGACTTGTGTGTATTGTTGATCGGGAGTCTGCAAAGGGCGTTTTATTTTGAAAATCTACCGTATTATCTATGCCGTTCTGTGTTTGACTTCCTGTCTGGTTGATCTGCTCTGTGCTGCTTGATGCAGCTTCAGTCAGAAATAGACTGGCAGTGAATATTGAACTTTAGCAAAACCTCAATAAAAAAATCGCAAATCGAATCGTTATCGCAATATAATGAAAACAATATAATAATCACAAATATATTTTTCCCCAAATCGTTAAAAGCCCAAAAGTCCTAATTGCAAAGAACAAAGAATAACACTCCTCCACATCTTATTTCAGTCTGACTTGAACGGCTTTATTTGTCATGGCATAAGTATTATATATATATATGTGTATACATATATATATATATATATATATATATATATATATATATATATATATATACACACACACACACATATATATATACGCATATATATATATATATATATATATTTTTTTTTTAAATAAAAGATTGAGGATTAGATAGAATGAATTCTGTTGTTGTTTCATTCCATCCTCCTATTTGAAAACAAGCCAGCCGCCTTTGATAGCTGCAGTTTGTGTGAGGCCTCACTGCTTACATCAAGTGACTACATTGGCCAAATTGATTTTTTCCCCTGGCGTTTATATCACCAGCAGAGAAATGCTGATTTTGTTTCAGTACCCACACAATCGATGTCTCCACAATAGATAGCTATTCTCCTATAGGGGCTTCAGCTGTTTGTTTAAACAATTAGCAATCATGAATATTACATTTTTTTTAGACTGAAATCCTCCACGTGTTCAGTACATGCCGTTCTTAATATACTGTACTTAAACACAGGCCAGAATAGTCAATCATTTTGTAGTTGTTTGTTTTTCAGTTTACTTTTTAAATTTGTATTTACTGTATGTTGTTTTGCATTTCTAGTGGCCCACTGGTGTAACAAGTTGGGATTAATATCACTGCTTGGTGCCACTGACATGAATTCCCACATCCTTTTTTAAACGATGGGCTGTTCTTTCATCATCAGAATCCGTTTATCTTTAATCTTCTATAATCACATTTCTCGTGTAAATGACAGGGGCCTCAAGAATTCTGTCAGAAGAACTCGGATAATGAATCCTTGTGAAGCCAAACATTTTGAAGCAAAATTCCCACACCACCCTGTGGAGACTATACTTCTGGTTTGTTTGTTTTTTCCCCCCTTTTGAGACACATTTCTCAGCTACAATGTTGGGCTGGAAAATATAAATTATACAAACAAAATCAAAGTGTGATTGAGTAAAAAAATAAATATAGATGAAATGGTGTCAACAATCAATTCTACCTTATTTGATGTGCTCATTAGATTGTGTGTTGCCATTTGAACAGTTCCTACAGCTGTACATAATTGACTCCCCGCTAGTTTGAATTGAACCACGGTTCTGTTGTTAAATTATTGTCTTTAAAGTTCTGCAGCTTCCTCATTAATTAAGCCTATATGCTACCATGAGATATAAATTTTAAACTGTACTGATAGGTGTTGTCAGCCACCTCTTTGATGAGTAGCTGTTTTTTAATTGCTTTCAACTATTGACCTCTGCCATGCTATGCAACACTTCACAGATGACTGTATCCAGTGCTTGAAGTGGGCCAGAATACCCCGGTACTCAGTACCAGCACCTCGTCATTTTACTCTTTGGCGTACTGGGACATTTTCTTGCGTACCGTGACCTCTCCCAAGCTGCCGGTCCTCTCCTCTGCCCTTTCCATATCAGGTTCTCTGGGCGCTACATGACGCTCACCTGTTCCCATTCTCACCTGCCTGCTAATCTCTGTTGGCAGAGAGAGACAAGGGAGAAGAGAAGCCTCTCAAGTAGCCATGTGCTGAATGTAGCTCGTCAATGTCACTTGTCGTGAACCGACCAATCACAGCCTGGATGGGGCGGGACATTTAAAAATATTGACAGATAGGTGTCATTTACACTGATGACGCTGGGGACAGGTCAGAATCAGAATCTCTCCGTCACTTTTTGAAAGCTTTGTTAAAAATACTCTGAAAAACAACTTGCAACTACAAATCTTAAATAACAAATGAAACAATGCACAATAAGAAATCATGCAATGCAATTGAAATATAGAAGAAACAAATTTGCATTGTCCAAAAGCTGATTACTGAATTATATTCCATTATTTTTTGAATTGACACCTTAATTTAGTTTCCCTTCATATAAATAAAGACATTTCCTCCATAACTCTGTGCAGAAAATGTTTTCAGAATGCAGGAAATTAAGTGGTTAATGCAGAAGTCGTTAATGTTATAATATTTACTAGTTTCATCTAGTGGTTGACAATAGTGGAGGGGTGGGGGGGGCTTAGGGGTGAGTACTGGCACCTATTTTTTTCCACTTCAAGCACTGACTGTATCCTCATGCTATAAGTGCTGTAATGACCAGACTTGGGACCAACACAGACACCCCCGACCCTGCCATGAATGAACTGCTGCTGCCTGCCTGGAGAGAGAGGAGAGCTCTCCATCTCTTGCTCATTCCTGAGAGAGAGAGCTTTGGCGTCCATCTCTCTCTCACTCTCTCTCCTCTCCCCTCTAGTGGCAGTTAGTGAAGCCCTGTGGAGTCCCGCTAAGCCTCTCAATAGCTGCCCGGCCTCCCACCTCGAGGCCCATTCACTTCTAATGAGGTGCTCAAGTGTCTGTGGCTTAACATGAGGGTCAACACCACAGAAATGGGGTCTTTTTACACAGCTACCTCCACAGCTCTGGCGAATGCTAAAGTGATTAGTGATATCTTGCTCTTATATTTTAATCTGTTTGTGTGCTTTTAATATGCATTTGTAAAATGCTTGTCAAACTTTGTGCACCAGACCCAGAATGGGAATTGCCTGGCAGAACCTGCCAGGCAGGTTTTCATATACAAAGGAAGTATATTCCATGGCATTTTAGTTACAACAAACATAGTAAGAGAAAAGAAGTAAAAACAAGTACTGCAGAAGTCAAATATCATAAATCTAAAACAGAAATTGACAATAATATGAAAAGAAGTTTGAAAAGAATGTTCAAATGAGAATTTCACAAAAGACTTTCATACATAATGTTATACTTACATTATTCAGAATATTTATTAGGCCTATTTTAAATCCTCAGAGCTATAATTTGCTAGATACTTGGCTTGTGCACATGCCAGCACTACTAGCTGCTTGACACTTGTCACATTATTTTGACAGCTCCAGGTACACACTGAATGAATGGGCATCACAGGAAGCGTCACGACACTCAGCCAGAGCAACACTCAAAATATCAAGGTCCTGAGCAGACCTCATGCACTTGAGATGGTGTAGCAGACCGCAAACAAAAGCCATTTTAGTGCATGTCGCTCTCCGGCTCCCCACTTCACAAACGCTTCCTCTTGAACGATGACTCACATTGTTGTTCATCGTTTGTCAGTGACCTCCCCTGATGTGGTGCCGTGGTGTGACCCAAAGTGCAGGCTGTGTGGTTGCACTGCCGGTGGAAATAATGTGAGCCCAAAGTGAGTCCACCTTCCTTTAATTACACATATTGCTTCCTAGCATGAACAGGCACGGGCGGAGTTCAGTGTTTCATTGGTGTCATGGCTGGTTAGAAGGAGAAGGAACAACTTATAAAAGGTGAAAGTGAGACGAACAGAGGAGGACTTCAGTTTTTGGAGAGCTGAAGGTTTCAGGTCTATTTCTCCATGATGATAATATATCCTAGCAGCTTAGTTTTTTGAATTAGTGTCACCGGCTTTCTGCTGTACAGCCTTGAGTATCTGTAGAAGTATTCATCCCTCTTTTTAACTCCATTTCTATCACTTAGTTTGTCCTCTGTCCACATCTAAAGGAAGAAGGATGTTGTGCTTTTTGAAGTGCTACTAAATGGCGCATGTTTTCATCCAAAGTTTAAAACAAATTTCCAGAAAATCAGTAAAAGAAAATGCCAAAGAATCCATTGTTTCCATCCAATACTGTTATGTAAATATCAGGAGTTGCATTGCGATAAGCAGTTGGTGTCGCTATTTCTCTGGTTGGGTGGCATTAAATGGCTACAGAAGAAGAGTACATAATGAGATGACATTGAGTGTGTGATGAGTGACGTTTAAGTCACATGCTTTATGTATGTCATGATTGACTGGCTAAGTCTGTGATCACATCCGTTTTATTTTTATTGTTAGGCCAATTTTTCTACCTCAGAAGTCTGTATTGTGTATGGCAATTTTCCTCTTTTTAATGCTCAAATTGAAAATACAGGCGGATAGAAACAGTTCCCAGTGATCCTCTCCTTAGGTCAGTTTATGTAATCCCTTTAATGCCTATTTATAGTATATCTGACAATAACAATCATCCAGGGTAGTGGGATTTTATCCAGATGCAACGCAAAAGCATAAAATCCAGGTGTTAATGGACCCAAGACACATGCGTAGTACGTCACATAGACCACCACTGCAGTTCCTTAGAAACATCTGCTTACATGATGAGCAAACTGTAAATACAAGTCCTCCTCACCACACTCAGCTATGTAAACAGAAATAAACTGTTGCTTTTACTTCCTGTGTGTTCAGACAAACAGGATTAATTCTGAGAGGAAACAGTAGATTCTTTCTTATTTGAAGGAGATATTTCATGCTGCGAATTGAGAGCCATACAACTCCAAATGGGAAGGAAATGCACATTCTTGTATTGATATAGATGAATAATAATTATCTGATTTGCTAAAGGCACTTGGCTGCACAACTGGACACAGTTCTTGTAGTGCAGATGATACGTAAATGGAAGCAAAGAACATAATCTAGAAATGCTGAAACAAACATTATAGTAGCACCCATTTCTATGAATTATAAATGCAAGGTCACAAGGCTGAAGGCAATTTTAGAATTTAAAGGAATACTCCAACGTTTATGCTGTCTTGATCAATAGTGATTTAATCTTCAGCAGAGAAAATGATGCTTATAGAGTGTAGTTTACGACTCCCTTTTATATTATTTATTTTTACTTTTAATTCTGTGCTGAAATCCAAGTGGCCTGTTGTGATTATGTGAGACCACAGAGACAAAATGTGTTTTCACGACAATGTGTGCAAAACAGTTTAGATACCACGTCCCATTCATTTATTTATTTCCCAGTGGCTTATGGGAAAACACTTGGCACTTAGCACTTAGCATCCCTCCATCCACAGCATCCCAAACATCAAAAGATGTGTGTGTGGTGTTGCTTTGTGTGCGCGTGTGTGTGCGTGTGCTGGGTTGAATGAGCTAAGTGTCTGTCAAATTATGTAAGGGTGTGGGATAATACTGTTGGCTTTTCTCTGCACAGTTGTTTCTTCTTGATTGTCAGGGCTGGCGAGAAGCCAACGCCAACACGCGCACGCACAAGCACAAGCACAAGCACAAGCACACTCCTTTTTCACTTTCAGCATCACACTGCATATGTTTTCTGTCATGAATTTTCAGCAATCTTTCTGTTTCATGCATACCTGTTTTATTGTTTTTTTGTCTCTTTTCTTCTCTATTTTTGTCTCTCCCTTACACCAACTACCCATTTGTGTCCTTCTCAATGTGTCTTTCCGCTATGCCACCATTCACCCCAAACCCCTAAACACACATTCACACACACATGCCGTTTTATAGTGGGTTATATTAGAGAGTAATCTCATTTTGTTCGTGATGTTGGTATAATGGCCCCAGCTAGATCCTCTCCAGTCAGCCTAATTACACCATTGACTCCGCATTAATACAGTAAATATCCTGTAAATTATAAATTACTCTGTCAACATGCTGTTACAGTAATGACAGGCGCTGGAATTACCCACACTATCGCTCCAAATCAGCACTGGGCTGACTGGTGAGATGCTAAATAAATGAAGATGCTTATGTCTTATTTCTGTTTACCGAAATAAAAATAAATGAAAAATTCTCAGCAACTGACAAATATAAGATATATATATATATATATATATATATATATATATATATATATATATATATATATATATATATATATATATATATATATATATATATATATATATATATATATATATATATGTATATATATATATATATACAATAAAGTTTTTAATTTGAACATACATATAGCCTGTCTTGTTGGCTTGATGAGAACGATTGAAACAGCAGCTGTTTTCTAGTGTTAAAATGGTGGCGCAGCCTTGTGCATTTAGTGATTCTTCTTTGTTGTTTTCAGTTATTTATTTTCCTCTTTAATTCCTGCCCATGATGATTGCCTGCCTTTTGAGTGTGTAAAATGTACAGCCTTGGCTGTGAAACAGATCCCTGTTTACACATAGAGAAGCTGACTCCTCAGAGAATTACACCTAGTCACCATATACCTCTGTCTTTCTGCTTTCTTTGTGTATACTCTCTTTTCAATCTCCTGTTAATCTTGCTACACAAGCCAATACACATACAATAACACTCACAATTTATGTTTTCACCTTACTTGCTTCTCTCTGGCTCTCCCTCTTCCCATCAGTGTGCCTTACGCATGCCAGCAGCAGAGGCACTTTAGGCTCCTTGTATTCACACCAGGTCATCACTGGCAGCAGTGTGACATGCTGTGTAGCAATAAAAGCATGTGAATAAACCACAATCTGTGTTACATAAAGCTGTGACATGATATAGTCTGTGCAGATTGTTATGTCTGCAAAATCAGATTTGTTCTGCAAACCTCAGCTGCACGCACAGTGAGACGTTGGCCAGTTTCCCTACAACACGTGCTCGCAAAGTTACTTTGTGTTTTAGCCTGTTTTTTAAAAGTTCAAGTCAAATCCCTACATCGTCTGAGTCAGTGAGAGAAAACAAAGTGCTGTGAATTCAGTGTGCAAAGAAGTAATGAGAGGAAGTTGTATAAAAGAATATTGAGAGCTGCTGTGTTGACATGGCCTGGGTCGCTGCCAGCCACCCGTTCTTTCCCTCCGCTTTGACCTCAGCTCATGAGAGGTGGGGCTTTTCTGGCTGCAACTTGACTCCTCGGGTCCAAGTGGTGCTATTGGTTTAAAGAGACGATCAACAACATTTACAGAATACTCACATGGACAATTAGCTATGTCACCAAATACTTAAGGAGCAGGCATATACTGTAGCTGCTTTTGTGTGCTTTTGCTTCTGTGAATACAAACACTCATGGCACAACACTCACACCCTGGTCCCTTCTCTTGCCTCTCTGCCTGACTCACTCCCACAACTATGCAAGCAACTCCAGCTCAGTCACCTAATTGATTCCAGACTTTCCCCTCATCCCTTCACTCTCTTAGAGCCTCCTCCTCCTCGCTGTCACTGCTGCCCCTCGTTCTGTCCATCTGTCTGGGCTTTCTGGGTCTCAGTGCCTGTCATGTGTGCATTCAACTTGTTTGCAATTACATATATGTACTCCTAAGGGTGTGTCTATGTAAACGTGTTTGATGACATTGTTGAGTGTGTAAGTATGTGTGAAAGTATGGTTGTCCGTGGGTTTTGTTTCCATCTTTATTGAATATGATGAGGATGACTGAGTGGATTTGAAAAGCAGATTGCCAAAAGTTCAGGCTTAAACCAGAAGTTGTAAATCTAACCAGTGTCCAGGCTGCAATAAAGGTAATGTGATTCATTGTGCCACCAGTTCAAAGGTTATAAAAATGTGTAATCTGTTCAATTTAAAAGTCCACAGGTTTTCCAAGTGGTGTGTTCAGAGGTATGACTCTAGTTGACAGAGGTATGACTCTAGTTGACAGGTGTCACTGAAAAGTTTAGGAAATGGTATCACTAGAGCATGAGATTGTGTAGGTGACGTGGACGGGGTGGAGGATGCATGGTGTTGAGCAGACAGAAATGAGGTGAAGAAAATGATGTCCTTGTCTTTGGTTTGGTGCAAAATGAGATTTTACACTGTAAAATTGAATCCCGTAATTGTAACCTTCCATCTCAGAGCCTATTACGTTTCATGCATTATGTTCCAAAAAGCGTACTATGTACTGTCTTTAATGAGAACATATTCACCCCAGTGTAAAGCTCACAATGAGGAAGTGGAGACTCTGAACACAGACATGGTTGAGTACTACAAGAATACACATTAGTATGTACAATTTAAACTGTGTAGTAGGGGGTTGTACAAATACACAGGATTTACATACCACTGGATAAAAGGCACATGGCCTTATGCTACTACTTGGTCATGTGACTGAAAACAAACAAAACAATAGGTGTAATAATAATAGAAGTAATAATAAGAGACCCGCTTGGCCTATATAGAGCTGTGGGTCTCAAACATTTAGCATAAAAACAAACTGGTTTGCAGGTTAACTTTCTACCTAAATTCCACACCTGCTGATTTAACTGATTTACAGATCTACAACCAGAAAGAGGGGCCTTAAGCAAAGATGTTGTTACTGTTCATAACACACTACTGTTACATAAGACGGTCATACTGTTTCAAATTGATGATAAAAAGGAATTGTTGAACAAATGAGATAGCTAAACGTAAACGCCATTATGATCTTGTAATTGTTTAAAAATTACTGTGGCCTATGGCTGGAGACTGTAATAAGATCCATGGAAATGTATATCTGATGGCAAACATTGTTATTTTTCAAGTATTCATATTCAGTTATGGTAGAAATTATTAAGTAATATGGCCTTAAAACGACATGCAACTCTCTGGAGCCCTAAGCTAAATTCACCAGAATGAGGTATAAACATAATCCATCCATTGTCAACCACTTATTCCGTGTACAAGGTCGCGGGGGGGCTGGAGCCTATCCCAGCTGACACTGGGCGAAAGGCGGGGTACACCCTGAACAGGTCACCAGTCCATCGCAGGGCCACACGTAGACAGACAACCACTCACACCTAAGGACAATTTAGAGACACCAAATAACCTAGCCTGCATGTCTTTGGATGGTGGGAGGAAGCCGGAGCACCCGGAGAGAACCCACACGGACACGGGGAGAACATACAAACTCCACACAGAAAGGCCAGGGCAACCGGACCCACGACTTTCTTGCTGTGAGGCGACAGTGCTAACCACTGCACCACCGCACCGCCCAACAAACAAACAATATTTATTGAATAGAATATTTTCTATAGAATATTAAAATAAGTGATAATTAACATTAATAAGAAATTGTAAAAAAATAACATTTAGAAAATAATAAAATATAGCTTTGGTTTTGCTGCCTGGTAATTAGCCCAGTCAATTAATTAATTTAAATTCAACAGTCAATGTTGCGTTAGTCCAGAGTTGTAACTAAACCTTGACTAAGAGATTATCCTTGTCTCACAATTCACTCTCATAGTTTTTTTTATTTTTGTGACCAGAAGGACAATTCCACTTCATCCTCAACTTGGAGCTGCCCCCCTGGTGTTTCACATACAATGTTGATTTGAAATAACAAAACATAAAAATGAGTAGCATATTTGCAAGTCGCACTGGACTAAATGGTCGCACTTTGGAACCCTGTAACACTGGAAATATGTATCTTGAGCCTTAATCCAGTTTGATTTTAGGAGTTTTATAAGGAGAAATATTTATTAGGATGGCAACAGAAAAAGACTGATAATTAAACTCCATCGACGTGAAACTTTTTCATCATACACAGGCCTCTGAAGATAGGAGATCCCCACAGACTAGATGCTGGTGTTGGTTGAATAGAGTGAGAAAGTGTAAAATTGGAACCTCTCAGTTCTTCTTGCTGGAACAATCTGAAGAGATTCAGACACATCAGAGCAGCAGCAGCATATTTGTTTGCAGAATGCACATTGACAAAACAAATGACTGGCCAAAATTATGAATGAAAGGAACTCTTACAGTATCTTCTTCCCTGAATTTTCATGAAAGTTTCATCAGGACAAAAATTAGGCCATTTTGACCCAAAAGATTCAGGAACTGATGAACCTAGAAGCTTGTGATCTGCAGGAACTGCAAAGATTCAACATGCTAATGTTAGCTTGCCACTCATCAAACTAGAACAGCCAAAGAACCCAAATTGGAAGCAGATTTGTCAAGTAGAATTGAAGTTCCTGAAAAATAAGTTCCTTATAAAGATTCTCCTAACATCCTGTGGAAGACGGGCCGTACTGTCAATGTGTTTTCATTCCCTTTCTTTACATGAATACATTTTCTGTTTTGTAGGGGGAGAGGTCTGTGGAACTCAGCTGGCCAAGCTGCATTAACTCAGGCTCAGGTCCAGAGTAATACAGCATATTATTACAATATTACCAGCCAGCACAAAGACAGTGAACTGCTATTACTATATAGGTAAAGGCTATACCTGTTCCCCTCTGGGCGTCTTATGTCTCCCTGCACGCTACTCTTTTTTTTTTGTCTGATGTCCATGTGAGTTGAATGGGAAATTGGCCCTGTTAGAAGTTTTCTGTTTTGCTTGTCTCACACAAATACTTGTCTTTTGTGAGAAGTTCCCCTTTATGTGAAGAGTGAACCTCAGTCAAGAGATGGCTAAAATCTAAATCATCAAGTAATGACAGTGGAGGGAGTGAACCCCTGCTTTACGGGACACTAATACATTTACAGACATGTGTCCAACTTCTGTCCCACCAACTTACATCACATTATTAACCTGGTTGTGTACAGTCACCTCATATAAGCAAATATGAATTCAATATGAATGCAATATTCATTTTGCTTACATTGCACACTTCACAAAGGTTAGGTTGTCTCGTGTAATCTCTTATCAAAGTTCAGTTGACTCATTTTTTAATACATCCACTTGGAAGACAGATTATTATTATTATTATTAATATTATTATTATTATTATTCTTATAATTCTTATTATTATTATTATTATTATCATCATCCTTATCTTTGTTTCCCTTTCTGTCCATCTGTGCATCTTTGTAATTGCTCTTTCTCTTTTATTTGTAGAAGCACATAAACATACAAAGGCATGTTGCCATGCACCCCCCACCACCACCACACACACGCAGCAAAGAGAGACCAACCTCTGCTCAGACATACAGCACGGCAGCTAATTAGTAAAGTGGCAGTGGGGTTTGTGTGAGATCACACACACATTCACACAATGTTACATACACACACATTTCCCTGTGAGAGCACATAGCCTGAACACTGCAGAGACACCACTGGACTCCAAGACTGCTGGTGCTATTGATCCAGGACAAATGAGTGAATGAGAGAGAGAGACAGAGAGAGAGAGAGAGGGAGGGAAGGAAGGAAACGTGTGCAGAGGGGTCATTGTGTGTGAGACAGAGTGTTGTCGCACCTCAACTGCCGCCTTCCCTCCCTAAGATCAATACCATCTTTGTGTTTGTTACCACAGTATTGTAGTGGTGAGTGGTCACTCCCTCTAGTGGTGTGAGACCAACACAGTCAGGGGACGCGAATGACAGGGGAGGAGAGTTGTAGGACGGATGTAAAAAATGAGAGAGAGGGTGTTGAACGTACTGGGAAAAGAGAGGAACGAACAGATAGAGATGGAAAGACAGGGTTAGATACAGTGGATGAGAGAAAGAGAGGTGGAAATATAGAGAGGGGTAGTGGCGACCCAGTTCCATCACTGCTTGTTTGTGTTTGGGGTGGCGCGGGAGTTAAGTGCATCGAGGCACGGGGATGGGGGAAGGAAGGCTGTGTGATATAAACACACATTTGTGAGGATGTTACCTCACTGTACACATCCACATGCAAAGCCAGGCCCAGAGCTTGCATGTGGCACTAAGGCACTTTGGGAACCAGTTTTTGCACACACTGCATGCATGAAGATCCAATACGCACGTTCATAATGGCTTCTGACAATTTTGGGGCCTAATGTTCTTTTCACAGTGATATGTTCATAGTTCTGAGGCAAACATTGTGCTTGTGTATGTGCATGCTGTGACCATGCATATTTGTACACACACTGTTTTTGGACCATTTGGAATAAACTACAACAAATATTTTGACACATAAACCCCCAGACACTTTCTTTTAGGATCTCTCCACACAGTAAAAACATCAAGTCTCTGCATATTATAAATTTTAACAGTTAAATAAGGGCTCATAATTTGAAAAATTCAGTAAGTTTAGTAGTGATTATTCTGGTGAAATTTGGATTTCAAATGAATAATACAAAATCAGGGTGAAATTTAAAAAACATTTACAGCACAAACTATTGCTTAACTGTTAAAGATAAATATTTTTGCTTACTTTACAGGCCTTTACCTTCTGTTTTTGGAAACAAACCACTTTTTAAAAAAACAGATCTGCTTCTTTAAAATAAGCTGGCTCTTTATCAGTTAAAATCAGTAAAAAACAAATGTAATTGATGAGCTTTCAGTTTAATCTAATTGAGGTTGATTGCATCCAGCTCCTTTAAGATCTTTTAGGCGTGATTCAGTTCCCTGTAGCTCAGGCTGCGGTGAATGATGGATCATGATGCTTTAAAGCCCTATTGCACTTAGCTGTGCATTTAGTGTCTACAGCGCACTCATTTCTTGAGCCATCTGTGTTCCTACTCTGATTAACATGCAGTAAAAACTCCAAACACGGTGGTTACTGATTGACTGTTGGTGAAATGACAGTTTCATGTTGTTTTCTCCAAGTGTACGCCTCACATGTTGTTATAGGATATCACTGCGTTAATGAGATCACTGTTTTATTTCACACTCCGTTTTCTATATTTACAATGTTGGTGTGGGATTGTGTATGCACGCTTCTGTGGATGCCTGACCTTGTTTGCTTGCAAGAGTGATTTGTCACACCTTGAGTTGACATGGTGCAGTGAGCTGGCTCTTATATTGTAACTGGCTTATATTGTAGCTGGCTCTGACAGCTACAATATAAATGGGAGCGTCTAATATGGATTGCGTGTTTTCCAAGCATCTAAGTTTGTGTTGCTACCACTGTTGAGATTTGCAAGACAGAATGTACCTGCTCTTTTAAGAGCTCCAAAAAGCAGATTCAGGATTTAGGGCAACAAATGTGGAAAAGTTTACTTTAAGTCCATTTCTCTGGGTGTGCGGTTCACTTTTGTCGACTTTTGTGTGGGAGTGTTTAGAGGATGCGAGGTTGAGGAGTTGGTGACACCGTTTTGGAGTAATAGGGGTCAAGAGGATGCAGTGGATCTGGTCATGACGAAAGTAAATGAAGATGGGTTATGTAGGATTGGCAGAGTGGGGGAAGAAAAAAAAGTTGGCAGATTTTTAAGAGAGGGGGAGAGAGGGAGATATAGAGACAGTGAGACTAATGAGCTGGATTTGCTGGAGACTTGGCATTCTGGTCGTGGTGCTCGTTCTATCTCTCTCCTCTGTAGAGGAGCTGGCTAGAGTGAGCTTCCTGTCTGAGCCCTGAAGCAGGAGTAAATGAGGGGTGGGGGTGGGGGGAGACAAGGAAGGGGGGAGGTGGTGGAGGGGTGTTGGAAGCAATAGAACAGAGGAAGGAGGAGAAGGAGGAGGGTGAGGGGCGGGAGGGACCAGTGTTGAAATTGAATGCCAGGGCGCTATGTTCTCACCGCCAGCGTTTCCATGGTTACGGGATAATTCTGGCGAGTAAGGAAATTTCATTCACTCTGGTATGAAGAAGAAGCAAAAGAAGAAGAATTCAGGAGGGAAATATCAACAAAGCAATAGAGAAGGAGAAAGGGAAAAATCAGGGAGAGAGGAGAAAGAGGAGTAAAGACAAAACTGGGGTTTATGCCACCCATCCCCCAGGCGATCTGCCTCTGTCTCTCATTCCTCTTTTTTATGTATTTCTGTGATGCTTGGTTTGTTTGCCACCACCCTATAAGCAAACACAACACCCACCCACAAGCCAGGAGCCCTGCAGGTATATGGCAAAGAACAAAGAGAAGCACTGTTAACTGGCTCCTGTTCGCGTGCATCTTTGTGCATGTGTTCTTTTTGGGAGGACTGCAATGGGGGTTGGTGCTAAAGGGTTACATGTGACACGTGTGGACTGGCTGCTAACATGTCAGACTCTCGGCCAAAGTGTAGCTGATTTGACCACGTTTGTCTTTAGCTGCTTAAATTTTCACTGAGAAAAAAGGGTTGCATTAAACTGTACAAACCTGAGCATACAAACATGTGTGTCAGCCTGCACAGACAAAGGCACACTCACTATCCAGCTAACTGGGGTTGACAACTGCATGGGGTTTGACTGGGCTGTCGCCACAGCCAACCTGACAGCTGTACAGCCAAGCACCTTCTGTACATACACACACATACACACAGCTTCATCTTCAGTGTAATTTCTGATATGATGTGCAGGTTTTCTCATCAGCACATGCAGCATGTTTTGACAGAGTGAGCTATAAACGCATGTAGTTAAAATAATGTGGTGTTTATTATCCACAAGCTGGTTCGTGCAGCTGTTTTTCTGTCACAGAAAATATCTGTAATATTGCTGTTTTTTTATTATTGAGATAATAAAATATTGCTAATTTGATGAATATTTTCTCATTTTCCTTCAGTGGCTGAGGAGGGGCTTTGGGAGTGCGGGCTGTCTTACGAGTGCAGGACCCTCCTGTTCAAGGCCATACACAACCTGCTGGAGAGGTAAAACCATTGGCATTTCCCAGAAGCACTTCATTAGCTGCACATTGAGGGCTGCTGAATGTTATACATAGAATATGAAACCATGTTAAAATGTAATACCCATTTTATGAAGTATATCACTTGCAATGATATAAATGTTATTGCACAGAAAAACACAAAGTGATCTTAAAATGAAATAAAATAAACATTTAATTTTCTTTGTTTGAGTTTTCACTTTACCCCAGTTAGCATTTATGAGCAGCATATTTAAACATATAATATATGGTTTATAAGTGTTCATTAATTTGGCAAAAGCTTGTCAAAATAATTGGAGGCTGATGAATGAACAGATAATAAATAAATGTACACAATTGTAATAATATATAAAACAATGCATATACATAGTTATAATTGTTGACAAATACTGAACATTTTTAAACATTTAAAACTGGCCTCATCTTTTGGCAGGACTGGTGTGTTATAAAATATTTATTAAATGTTTATATACCGTTAATGCATTTGTATTGTGCTTATAAATGTTAAAAAAGGGAATTAAAGTAAGGTATTTTATAAAATTCAAAGAAAAATGCAGTTGTTAATTTAATAATATTACAATAACTGAAAGTAGGGTGTACATTTTGGAGCATCAGCGTTGTGTGTGGGAAGAGAGTTTTCTTGATAGATGACTAAAGTTGATCTCTTTTTTTACTGGACAAGACAGACTCCAGATGAAATGCACCCACATACACTAATATAAAGAATTAAAAATCAGATGTATTTAGCACTTTTCTGAGCTAAACAATTATTTATTTAGTTTTTTTGTACTTACATTAAAAAAATTGAATTATACACAAAACTCACCAAACAAAGGAACTTAATTTCGTATTGATGGAGAGTTTTAGTTTTGTTCCAGCAGCTTCACCTTAATGAAATTATAATCTGAGTGCTGAATCACTTGCTCAAGTACCCAGAGCTGTCCTTTCTGAGTCAGAGCCATCTGTTAAATGAAGCAGCACATATTTGCTCTCTATTAAGTTAAGCATCAGTGATCATCATAGGGGGCAGGCTGAATTAACCTTCCTATTACCTTGAAGCTAACTCATTTTATAGCTCACTATTTCAACACAGGAGGGATCACTTCCACATTCTCTTTCACATAGTACATGTGAAATTGACCTCTGTCACTGACTGTTATTATTATCATTATTCAGAATTAAATCTGGATTAACTGAGTCTTAATCAAACAATTACAGATACGACAATTATGGATATTTCAATAAAACAAGCATAGAAACAATATCCGTCACGAAAGATAAATGTTAATAACTATGGTTTCAAAGTACAAGACTTACAATTAGTAAAAATTTTTGTACAAACTGAAGATTTTGTGGGACACTGCTGAATTTATCAGTCGAAGCTCCACAGACAAGACGTCCTTATGTCATAGACTAATTTAGGATTGTAATGGCCACGAGAGCTCATGTATGGTTCACTGTTTTTGAAATTTCAGAATAAGATTGGAATAATAGCAATGAGATGAAGTGTTTTGTGGTTGGTTGAAGTCTCAGGGCAATTAATTAGACAGACTGTGTAGATCTTTTGTTGAAGAAGTGGGACATCTGCCACTGAGGCTTGATTTATAGGAGCCCACAGCAGCATTCCATATGGAGTGATTTGATTTTATCATTGTTAGATAGATAGATATTAGATATTAATTATCCTCAATGCCTTAGTCTGCTCAGACGTTATATATATATATATACTATAAGATACAGTTAGATAAAAGTAAGTGTTGATGGACTGGACTTTGGGTTCACCGCTCAATGCGATTTTTGGAAGTTGTGTTGCTAGAAAAGTGCTGTCTGGGTAGCAAAGTGGTGCCAAGAGGGAGCTGAGGTGGGACGAGCAAGACACAAACACCTCAACCTCTTTACTTTAAATAAAGATTTTAAAGCAGCTGTAATCATTATTTTTATATTATTAAAGGGTCAGCTGATTTGTAAAGGGAAAGGAGAGAGAAGTATCACCTACCTGTGCATTTCCCATCCACTCTACGGAGTACGTCAGTTTCGGTCAGCTCCTTTTGTTGGTTTTATGGCCCACAACTTCACTGTTTTTGTTTGCTGCCAATGCTCTCATCAGTTAAATTTCCTGATGCATTCAGAAATGGATGCAAATGTTGCTTTATGTCTGCTGGATGCATAAACAGTTTGCTAACATGTTTTCCATAGCAACTTTGTATGGTGGTAGTAAATGTTTTGTTCACAGCTTGTTGTGATTTCCCCCGGTGGACAAAAACAATCAATGAATTGAGGTTTAAAAATCAGTATTCGCTTGATAGATGAGGGTACACATTTTTCAAATGTTCTAACTTGTGACATGTTTGAGAGCCTAACATAATGAGGAAAAAATATTTTGTTTATAATGAAGAGTTGTATCATATTGGCTTCAGTATTATCAGGAATATTTTGAGCCAGCATTTAGTAGCCATTGAAGGAACTGCACCTGGAGGCTTTTGAAAATTAGTATTAGCATTTATCATAGTAGTTGCTCCGTTGATATACAGGTGAAACTCGAAAAATTAGAATATCGTGCAAAAGTTCATTTATTTCAGCTTAAATGGTGAAACTAATATATTATTTAGACTCATTACATGCATTAATTGCAAACTTCTTTTGCAATTACCTTTTGAGGCTTTCCCTCCTTGTGGAGGGGTCAATGATGGTTTTCTGCACAACTGTCAGGTTAGCAGTCTTCCCCATGATTGTGAAGTCTACTGAACCAGACTGAGAGACCAATTAAAGGCTCAGGAACCCTTTGCAGGTGGTTTTGATTAATTAGCTGATTAGAGTGTGACACAGCCTACAATACTGAACCTTTTCAAAATATTCTAATTTTCTAAGATTTTGAATTTGGGGTTTTCATAAGCTGTATGCAATAATCATCGAAATTATATCAAATAAAGGCTCGAAATATCTCACTTTGCATGTTGTTGAAGTTGAATAAATTAACTTTTTCACAAGATTCTAATTTTCTGAGATGCACCTGTATTGCTGTTAACTCCCTTACGGTATATTCTGTTATAAGCAATCCAATGAAGTGATCATGCTTAGGGATGCACTGATCTGATACGCTGAATTGGTATCTGGGCCAATACAAGCTTTTTTGATATGATCAATCTACATTAAATACAGTTTATTTGTTCATGTAAAATTATTGTTTTTGCAAGATAGAGAGTGAGCTTATGTACAATGAGCAGCAGTGGTCAGATAAGAAAATGTGTTGATGAGAATGCACCAAAGATGGTAGAGCTTGGAGGCTGAAAGCTTTGGATAGCTCAGCCTGGCGGGTAGAGAGGAGTCCATAAAATAATTTTGTAATTCCTTGACCCGGGTCAGAGGATCCAGTGGGGAATTCACTGGCATCTGCTCACAGAGACCAGTCAAAGTTCTGAGAGCGCTGAGTTTTGTCTGTGAAAGCAGGCTGAAATGAGGTGAAGAAGTGCGCAGATGGTGGGATAGCCAAATAGGGAGCATGATGACTGAACGGTTTGATGTGATCAGTAAAGGGTTTTGGAAAGCCGTGTGTCAAAAGTGCACACCACTTTGAGGGAAGCAGATTAGCAAGAATTACCTTTCCTTTTCCTGTGAACTTTACTCCGTATGTCAGCCTTCACTCAGATGTAGCTGAGATGCTCTTTATAAAACAATTCAAACAGACAAAGCACCAAAGTTAGTCAGTATTCTGTTATGCAGGTCTTGTGGCTTATTTTTGCTCCAGAATAAAGCAATTTAACTATGCAAGGTCAACTAAATATAAAAATACATTAAAACGTTTGTACTGATATGAGCAATAAAATTCACAACAAAGCCGGAAATTGATATTATTGAAGCTGTCATTGAGAAGCAGTCTGCAATGTAATGAAATCCTGTACAACATCATTTAATTATATCAAAACTTCTCTAAGCCTCACAAGAATACTATTTCTTGCAAGATTTTTATATGGAAATGCACTTAACATATTGTTCAGGTTTTTCTTTTAATGGATCATTGTCTTGTACATAATGAGACAGAAGACAGAGCAATTTCCATACTCGCTTTTTCTTTGTCTAATGAAGACCTTTCTTTCTGTCCTGCTGTGGCTTCTCTTTCTTCTTCTTTCTCTTTACTGCTGCAGATGTTTGATGGATAAAGGATTTGTGAGGATCGGGAAGTGGTTTTTCAAACCACATGAACTGGAAGAAAAGTCTTTGGGCAACAGGTAAGTACACCTTCGAACACACACACACACACACACACACAACACACACACACACACACACACACAAACGGCTCATTGAGATATTATACTCTGCCCATGTGGTTTGGTGTATGTTAGGCTGTGAGAAATAGATGTGTCTGTGTGTGTGTGTGTGTGACAATGTGCGTGCGTGCATGTGCGTGCGTGCATGTCAATGTGTGACACAGCTAGGCAGTGTGAATGGCTTTCATGTGATTCAGTATTTGTCGAGTCTATGCTCCTTGATGTTCCAGCAGCTGGATCGTGGTGTGAGACTATTAAAAACCAGGACAGTGGTGGTGAGAGGTGAGAGCTGAGCTGAATCAAGCTCTCTCTCTCTCTGTCTCTCTCTCTGGGTTAGAGGGGTGAATGTGTGTGTGTGTGTGTCAGTGTCATGCTGTGTTACTGTGTGGGCAATGTGGAAGACAGACTGGGTGTGATGACAGTAGCTCAACTTGTTGCTTCAGCCATTATAGTTCCCTCTCGCAGCTCTGCCCACTACAGCTCCTCATGCTGGTGAGGATGCAACATTTCTCTCTAACATAACCATGCTCAAATGCTAAGTATTCAAGTAAATAACTTCTAGGTAACCACTCAAATGGCTCATTCTAGAAATCTATTGATTTGCTTTGATGCAGTAAACACAAAAACCATCTGTCTGTTTACATTTACTTTGTGGTGTTTGACGTCGAGAGCTGTAAATTTCATTGTCATTGAAATGTGGTGCAAATTAAGAGATGCACAGGAAACTCTTGCTGTAGAGAGTTGCTGACACAAGTGCAGTCTGCTGCGAAATGCTGTAGCAAACTCAGTTTTGGCTGTTCAGAGCAGGTGGAAGTCCCTCAGTGAGGCACACTGCGTGACACCTCAAGAAAGTCTGTTTGTGTCACTTGCGTTGCATTCGTATAGTGTTTTGAATAATACTGGATGTTAATTTTAAGTTTTCACAGCCACCAGATCTCAACCCAAGTTAATAATATGGGCGATTTTTAAATGTCACAGTGTCACATAGTGCTCTTCACCACCATCATCAGAAGAACAAATAAGGTGACATCTTTTGAAATAAAGGTGTTCAGTCCCTCCAATAGAGTTCAAGAGACTTGGTGAATCTTTCACATAGGGCACTGAAGCTGTTCTGGTGGCTCGTGGTGGCCCAACCATCTGCACATACAGTATAAGCTCTACTAGCTTATGTAAATGTGAGTGTATAAATGGTTATGAAGTTTGTGCCCTTTAAACACTGCACTTTATACTCTGCATGTACACCAAACTTCTCACATTGTATCTCACACCTTCGCTGGCAGTACAAGGTGACCCCCAACTCTAATTACCATAGTGACATTTGGATGCATTATCCTGCTGGACAAGTGAAAGTTGCTCATTAATTATCTCAATGAAAAGGCTAATACTTTGCTTTGAAGAGAAAAGATAAGAGAAAATGGGAAAAAATATCCCGACCAAATACAACCAACAATACAAGATCTTTCAAACAGGAGAGAAGCAGAGAAACGTCACTCAGAAGATCAGCTAAGATAACTTTTGTGTGGGAGGTAGGAAGGTGTGAGAACAGTGGGTCCTTCGTACTGTATGCATACAAACTTATGTTGAGTTTAGACACTCTGAAATTAAGCTCAGTGTTTGAGTGAGATTTAGGTGTCTCTTTTGCACATCTGTAATTCCTCTTAATTTTGAAAGAATATGTTGTCAGCTGGGACACCCCATGCTGAGCCAATCCTGACTTGTTCTGTCTGTGAATTATTGAATGTCCTGGAAGGACAGACTGAAAGAGAGAGCAGAACATTCTTGAACACGTAGACAGAAACAAATACAAATCTTATGTAGCTGTCTAAACTAGTCATACTGTACTTTGTCATGCCTGCACTCTGCAGCTGTTGTCTCCACTGTTTCCTTCCAGCACACATGCAAACATGCACACTGTCCTAAATGCCCACACACACCACTCCTTGTTCCCAGAATAGCAGTGTTGCCACACACTTGACAGTGTGAGCCGTAAGAACCCCTGCAGATCCCTTGCCATCACTGTTTTCATGCCATGAGGGAACATTGCTCAGTTAGGCATACACTGACCTCCTGCTTCAGCTGTAACCAGCTCCTTTGTCTCTTCCTTACTCCCACACTGTGCCATTTTATCCCCGACAGGGGGCGCTTCTGTGCTAATATCCATGCTATGCGTCTTTACCCATGCCAACTCCTGTGCCTTGGCGCTGCTGCCTTTGTCAGGCTTATCTGGTGTTTATCTCATATGTGTCCCCGGGGCACGGAGAGGATTGGCACATTCAGGACACATGCAAAACCACCCTCCTCCCCCACTCCTCTCTCAGCACAGCACTCGTGCTCTCTTTGTGTCTGAATGGGAGGAAAGCACTCTGGGTTGGTAACGGATTGCATCAGACGCTGAGGGGAAAGAGAGAGAAAGAGTGTTACAGGGATACAGAGAAAGAGAGAGTGAGAGGGAACAGGCGAGAGAGAGAGAGAGAGAGAGAGAGAGAGAGAGAAGAGAGAGAGGAAGAGCAGTGAGGAAGCTCCGTTTGTGTGGTAGAGAGGTGGGGATCAGAGAAGGTGGGGGGTCGTAAATTAATCATTACTATAGACGGCTGAATGGATGTATTAGAGGCTGTCTCTCATTAGTTCAGTCAATTCTATGCACGCTGAGTACAGTACCCAGTGTATTTGTTAATCTAGGTGCTTGCAATTGCTGTAATGGCTAAATACTCGTACATAAATAATGTTGATATTTTACAGTGTAACAGAGCTGTCCTTGGCTAGTTGACCATGAAACAGAAACAAGTTGCACTGACTATTTAAACTACTTAAAAAGAAAAGAAATCCTTACCTGACGGGATAGAACAGCTTTTAAAAATATTTTCCTTGGACAACGATTTTCCTCTCCTCTCCTCTCCTCTCCTCTCCTCTCCTCTCCTCTCCTCTCCTCTCCTCTCCTCTCCTCTCCTCTCCTCTCCTCTCCTCTCCTCTCCTCTCCTCTCCTCTCCTCTCCTCTCCTCTCCTCAGGGACCAGTGACATTGAGATATTAGCTCTCTCCTTGGCAACAAACATTTGGTGTTAGGCCACATCACAAGGTCATAGAATCTCCAGAAATAAAAACCAAAAAAGAAGAAGACATTTCCTCTTTTCTCTAACTCTTGTTCCTCTATCCTACACATTTTATCAACTCTCAAAGTACTGGGCATTCATCTTTTCAGACCTGCCTTACACATTTACTCATGCCCACTTTGTTTATCTTTCTTTGTTTGGATAATTCAAATAGCATGGTAAAAGGATATGTGCATCAGAGGAAGAATGAAATCCAAAGAAGTGCAAAGTCGAATGTGAAAAACATTCAGTTCAATCATAATCATAAAAATGACAGCTATATAATAAATAAATTTGCCAACTGACCTAATTTTGCTCATATTGGTGTGGTTAAATCCTTCCCTCCGTGTTAAAAAAATTGAACTCCCAGTTACAATAAGTGAGAGAAAGAAAGTCAGGTGTTTTTAGCCTTTGTTCTTTATCTTCATTCATAACAATGTGTTGTGCTGTGCGCAAGATGATTCTAATGCATAATTGATAGTTTGTTGGATATAAAAAGAAAATAAAAATGAAATCTGGTGTTAGTTAAAAGTTGTTTTTTTAAATTTTCATCATTAGAATAATTATTGACCATGATGACCATGATATGTAAAATAATTGATGGGTGGATGGTGCAAGATGTGGTGTATGGTCTGAGAATTTTCTCACTGGTTGTCTTAGGGGCAAGCCATTTATTTGACTTGTTACAAAGATGACTGACAAGGAAAATGCCTCCATGAGTGACTGATTGATAGATAGCAACTTGTGGACTGACTGGCAGACAGATGGATATGGCTAAATATGACCACTTTTGTAGTCAGTGATAAATTTGACTTACTATAATTGTGCGTGCTTCAGTCTATCAACAGTAAATAAGCTTTCTTAGAGAAGCCATTGGAAAATCTTCTGTATTTTAAAACAGCAGCTTTGGTCTATGCAGTGGCTCATTGATTGACTACATGCACTGGGCCCTAAAAATATTAATGCAGCACTGGGGAATGAGGCCGTACCTGATGTTGTGTCATGTTTGTGTTATTAAAAAAGTATATTTTGTGCTTTGGATATAAAAGTACAGGAGTCCCACCCCTTCATTCATAAGTACCCTTGTTAAATATTTGGATTACTGAAATATTTGTATTTTCTCCTTTGAAACGGGGGCCTCCCTAGAGACAGAAAGAAAAGAACACCTAATGAGCTATTCTCCCAGATTTTTAATATTACCAGGTAAAACCACTGAGAGTGAACGAGGAGGTAGAGAAAAAAAACACAGATCAATACAGAGGACGGTGATACATCACAGCAACAGCCTACCAACAGATCCCTTTGCTGTTTTTTAATGACCACAGATATGAAGGTAAAAGCCTGTGGTAGCTCACACTGATGTTCTTACTGAGGTTAGCAACTTATACTTTTCCACATGGCAGCAGTTGTGTGGGAGTAATACACTGACAAAGTATTCACAGTCATTATCTGCTATTTTTCAGGACTAACAATACTTCTAATTTTAATTTTCAGTTGCAATATACCTTATTTCTATGCTTCTTGTGCTCCCAGAAAGGGCAATGAGTGTGTCCCTGAGAATGGTACCTTTTCATTATGAATCCATATACATCGTTGGAGCATGTTTGAGCACAAACATTGTGATAGCAACACTGGCTAAAGCTACCTACTTGTGGCCAATGAATAATACATCAAGCTGACTACATCCCCCTTATGCTTGTGTTAATACTGGTGTGTCATGTGTGTCTGCAGGAACATATGCACACACCTGCAGAAGCCTGGGTGTATTGTGCAGGTTTGGTAGGATTTGTTTGGATGAAATTAAACATATTGTGCCAATGCAGTGGAAAGACTTCTACAGCATGTGTATACATGCTGCTCACAAGAGTTTACAAGAGGGTAAACATCTTCTACATCAGTCCGCATACACCAGAGCAATGTCTACACCCTTGTGTTTCTAAGAGATGTGATCAGATTCTGTCGTAAGAGTTAGGCAGCGAGGACGATGATGAAAACTCACAATAGTGCTGCTTTGGTGGCAGACAGTGAATTTAAGGTACAGATTAAGGCGATTAATCCCCCAGATTTGAGATAATCTAAGAAAATGGTATCATGCCTGCTTAGTGCATATGACTGTAGTTAAGGATATCTAAAAACAGTTATCACACTGTGGGCTTTAGATGCCTTTAGCAGTGAAAGTAGAAGCTTTGTGTGTCTTGCACATGGTTGTTTTTTTGTTTATTGCTGTCTATCTCCATTAATCTAGTCTTTTTATTTTTCCCCCCGATGGGTTAGATATGAGAACATCCCGACAACCAAGATAACCATTGTTATTTTGTATGCATGTGATTGTACACACAGATGCTATGACGTGTCAAGTCCGTGATGCATGTCGGACATTAACCAGCTCCCCTGCTGGCTGGCTGGCAGGCTGGCTGGTAGCGTCGTGATCGGGTGAAAATACACATGTTGTCATATGAACCCAACACCGCTTTATCGTTGCTTTACCTTTTTTTCCAGGGGCATTCAAACATCCATCACATGTTGTTATGTGCCTGCATTTGTATCTCCTTCTACATGTGCATACTCAGTGTACACATGCATAAAATATATACATTATGCACGCAGCTAAGTTTAACTAAATGATGCTGTTAACGCTGTCATATAAGGCACAAACTGTATATATGAAGCCAAATGAAATAGAGACATACACACACACACACACACACGTAATGTGTTCTCTGGCTCTGCATTCCCTGATTGATTTCACCATAAAATTGTGCTCAGTAGCCACCCATTAAAACTCTGATCTCATCGATATGTGTGCAGCAATTGCAGTGCGCTGCACTGAATTATTCACCTCCTCCTCTTTCTCCTTGCTCTCAGTCTTCATTTTTTTACTGTATCTTTTTTTCTTGGCCCCCAATTTCCTCTCTATCCTTCTGTTTTCCCTTTCTGTCTCAGTCTTATTCATGCATTTCCTTAATATGTCTACCTCTAGTGCTCACTCTGTCTCCATCTTCTTCTATTGCTGTCTTTATTTCGACTGTGCTCTTCCTTCTTTCTTCCTCCTCTCACTCTTCTTCTTTTTTTCAACCAGCCCACCCCCTTCCTTTTTTTCGACTCCTCTCTATCTCTCTCCAGTACTGTCAGCCCTGAGGCGAGTCTCAGCCATCACTCCTCTTCATTTATTAATACCTGTACTCATACAGCCCAGCACACACAGCTGCCTCACATCTCTGTCCACTGTTCTCACACACACACACACCCACACACACACACACACACACACACACGCTTGCCGACTGCACAAATGCCCCCGAGGATGCAAGGAGCCCAGTGTGTCCACACACACTCGCTTACTGTGCAAAAAAATGCCCTTTGTAAAAGGACAGAGAGCATCAATCTCCCAGCTGCGTCAGCCTACAGTTTTTGTAATTCTGCTTTTCACATTTAATTGCACTTTATTACAGCTATGATCTTAGGTCATAATTGTTGCACATTAGTTATTGTTTAGACTGATGCGTGTATTGTTTATCCATTGTTTACCCAACTGAACTTTCCCTTTGAGTCTAGAGGCAATATTAAATGACTTAAATCATTTTCATCAGTAGCCTTTTTTGGGCTTTGCTTTGTAATAACATTTATATACCAGGTAGAATTAATTGAGGGCACCAAGGTGAACGATTCTTCAGCACGCGATGAATTCCAGCTGAAATATCAAAAGTCTCCATCTGCTAATTCTGCCACATTGATGTCTGAATATAAGACAGAGAAAAAGAGGCGATGACACCAAGAGAGAAGAGATGATTTCCAGCAGTGATTCCCTGCTCTTTGGCCGGGCTGTGGTTTTACGAGCGGTCTTAAGGGAGTCGTGTTTTTGTACACACATCGGCCCCGATCAGTGCACTCACATCTCATAAAAATGCACAATAACAATATAAAAAGCATTATCAACACAAGAGGGGAATACATTCATTTCACAACCTTATTTAATCTGTGTAGGGCTGTGAAGAGAATGTGTAACACAGTGAAATACATACAATATATCAGTCAATCAGCCAATTAGTCTGTCATTATGAAAAATATAGAAATACTTACTAACTTAATTGTCTCAAGTGTCCTCATTCATGTCTATCCATAGAGGTAAATTACTTTTTAAATAACTCAATGAATCAATGCAAACACAGAAGATAATGTGGCATTGTGACCGTTTTTGCATATGTGCCTGGCAGTTAGCTACACTGGTACTCTTGAATTACAGCTGTTCTCCTTAGCTTCCCCATGCAGCTATATATAGCTCTTCATATGGTGTAATGATGCACTGAGAGCAAGGTTAGAGGGCAGTGATATTGACAGCATTTTGTGTTGTAGAAATATGAACAGTGGAGATGATAGACCACTGCTGTGTCTGTGTGTGTGTGTGTGTGTGTGTGTGTGTGTGTGTGTGTGTGTGTGTGTGAGAGAGAGAGAGAGAGAGAGAGAGAAAGTGAGAGAGCAACAGGAGGTATGCCCAGTCTATTTGTATTTTTGGAGTTTCTAATGGCAGAATAAATAACAAAAGATAGAAGATAATAAGCAAAGTCTGGAAAGGAATAATAGGTTTTGTAATTTATATAATGACTGCCTGGGGGATGAATACCATGTTTTGTTTGAATATAAAAACACACGCATTGTTGCGAATAGAAAGAAGCACCTGCCACAATACTCTGTAAGCCATCCGTCTATTGTTTAAATGTTTATTATTATTGTAGACAGATAAACCAAGAATAATTTTATCGCAGGCATTACATTTATTCAGCTAAATGAATAAATGTAAATGTAATTTTTGAGTAATGTTCTGGCTCTCTTTAAATGACTTAGTTTTGTGCCATAGATCTGTTCTGCTTGTTTACCATTTGTGCTGCTGTTTTGTTTTATGTTTGTACTCCATACCCCGAGGTGTTGTCTACAGTAAATAAAATCTGAATCTGGCAAAAGTCTGCCTGTGTGCCCGTTTATCGCAGGCATGTGCATGCATATGTATTGGCTTTAAATCTGCTCTTCCTCCTGTGATTGTTCAGACCTTTGTCCTGACCACCTGTTATTAGGATATTTTTTTCTCCCGGAGCATCAGGAAATGTTTATGAGGCAGAGAAATTTGGCCTCTTCTCTCCTTGGGTGCACTTAGCGCCATCTGGAGGCCGTCACGGTCAACACCACAAGATATTTGTTCTCCCTCAAGACCATGTTTAGCTCTGCCCACGAGTGACTGTGGAACTGGCCATTTTATTGAATTTGATGATCCATTACAGCTCAAATGGAGGTCCAGCTCCCTCAGGGCAAAGGACATATTGCATAGGCAGCAGGATAATCACAGGGAGATTACAGTACCTGCTGACTTTATTGTCAGTCTGAAATATATAAACCAAGGTAGAAGGAGCGTTATAGATTAAAAAATATACATCAGTGAAGCCGTCCTGGTTGTTAATGGTGTCCAGCCCACCCACTGGTATATAGATTGCAATAAGGCCTCAACAATTACTCCTCTGTGATTAAAAAAAGAGCAATGCATGATGAACTGTGCCTGGGCTGTGTAATAAAGAGAGCGCTGCCTATGTAAACATGGAGTCACCACAATCAGTCATAAGCAAATGAGAATTTATACCTGCAATAAGGAGCCCATGTGGGAAACGTTGAAGATGATCAATGTAGGTACAGCTTAGCAAGGCTTTTACAAAGACACTTTCTGAGCGTGTTCTCTAAATTGCTGTTGGGAGAAAAGCACTCATCATCTGTCAGAGACCGGCATATTCATGTAGTACATTTGTTTTTCAATGGATGTGATTTATGGCTTTATTTAATCTCAAGTTTAACACCATTGAATGTAATTTAGATTCAATTTAAATCTCAATCTAATTATGTTAACATTTGTGAAGGTAAATGTATGTTTAATTAAATTGGACAAAGAGAGATGTTAATGCAGCTGATCACATCTTTCAATGATCAGCACACATACACACACACACACACACACACACACACACACACACAGATATTAACCACCACACACCTATACTGTTTTGGTTATTTCTCATCTGCTAAACTTTTACTGTCTTCTGTCCCCAGTGAACACCTATCATGCTCCTTCTCCTTCTTCCTCCACGGGGAGAGCAATGTGTGCACAAGTGTGGAGATTGCCCAGCACCAGCCTGCATACCACATCACAGAACACCACATTCGCCTCGTACAGGCCTCCATCACACCAGTACAAGGTAATTCCCATTATTTCCATCTGTGGCTTATGTACACAGAACGAAACAAAAATGATGTTTAGTAAGCATGGAGTTGCATTACTGATGAACACGTACTGAACAACGTGCAATGGACCAGCCAGTATATATTCATATCCGTTACTTAAGGATAACATCACCACATTAAATGAATACTCGATTACAAGCAGAAGTTTACTCTTGAAGTTAGTCACAATGGAGCTAATTTAAAAAAAATTTTTCAGGGGTTTTGTCAAGCACAGTAATTCCCTCTAAATTGTATTGGAGTAGAATATAAAATAGCATGAAAGTAAATATTTAAATATGAGTACCTCTTAATGTACATAGTGACTGTTCACCACTGCAAATCATTAGTCATGTTCCTGATTTTATGAAGATTAGATACTCTTCTTGTCGAATACTCATTATTGGCTTAAACAGAAATACTGCCAATTATATGACGAAATGAAATGAGGTTATTAAGGGCAAAGTTAAGGGAACCTTCTGCAAACTCATTGTATTTACCATTTACCTCATCAGTGTGTAACTCTGCTGGTCAGTATAATGAAATACAGTATCTGTTTTATTCATCCGCAGTGATCCTGAGTCCATACGGTCTGAGCGGCACTCTGACTGGTCAGGCCTACAAGATGAGTGACCCTGCGGCCCGGAAGCTGATGGAAGAGTGGAGCTACTTCTACCCTGTGGTACTTCAGCAGAAAGAAGGAGAAAAGGAAAAATCAGAAGCAAGCCAGGCCTACGATCGCAACTCTCACGTGGCAGTAGATGTCATCGTAGGTATGGATAAGTCAACATGTTTGTTGTATTTAAGAGAGTCTGGAACAGGGAAAATGTATCTCCAGTCGCAGAATTTAGTGCTTTTTGAAAAAATATTTTGCCAACCAGCATTTAGACATTTGCTGTAGTGTCAGTCCACATTGAAAACCATGTTCGGCATATTATATAATCACAGGCCACAGTGATGCTCTGCTAAATTAATAAGATTTTATTGTATCAGGATAGACCGCTTGAGCCATATCACATCATTTCAAAGAGGTCCGAGAACAAATACTCATTAGAACAAACAGATAAATAAACAATATAAAGCACAAGGCACAGCAACACAACAATGTGAAGGAAAAAATAAGACAATCTACTCAATAACAAAAACAGATAAGATGTACAACCACAGGACAGACACTATCATAAGAAAAAATATGAAACTGTAGAATAACAGGTACTGAAAACACATCTAATGTTGCTTAATTAGCTAAATAAACATAAATAAACAATAGACATCAAAAAATATATGTACAGGTAAATTATTGTAATTGGAAGAAGTCCTAACAAATAAAAGCATTTATACCAGTCACAGTAGAGACTAAATGGGACCATAAAGAGGAGCTCATGCAATAAGTGAACCAGCAACTCCTGACTGACTGCCAACACATTTATCTGATGTATCAAATGTTTTTTTTTACATTGCCCAATGTTTTTGTGTTTATCAACCACCTTTGTACATTTGGAGTAGAGAAGAAAGAAATCCCCAACATTTTGAATGTCAGGTATTAATTGTGGTGGTGATTTGGGTATTTTCATGTCCCTCACACAGTGAATTACTGAACTGTCATTGAAAGAGTCAGAAAAAACACTCCCTGGCTCTGCTTACCTGAGCCAACCCCTCCGCCTCTCCCTACTGCAGCCAAATGCAAAGCAAACCACGCCCACCTCCATATACATATTTATTTTCATGCATGAATTACTTGAACAAATAGACGCTCAACTTGTTTTGGATCTACATGAGGTGTAAGTCACTCAGATGCCAAATTTGATTAAACAAATGTGGCCACACCACCGCCTGTAGTGCCTCTATAAGCTCTATCGCATATAAGTTGGTTGTTTGAGGTCAATTTACTACACATCCATGTTTGACATTGTGATTTTTGATTTGTGCAAGGTAAACCATGCTCTAAGCAATTCCATTTCTGGTACTATGCTCCTAACATTATTGTGTATATTTTTAAACCAGTTCATATTTTCCTAAAGCAAACAGTATGGGAGTAATATCACATTGATTACCCTTAGTCTCCATGTAGACTCCCGGGCAATTTGAACTGAGGTATTAGTTTACTTTGGCTGAAACAATGTAAATTTAAATGATCTGTATTTGTATAGCATCTTTCTAGTCTTCTGACCAGTCAAAGAGCTGTTCACCCATTCACACAGCCTACAGAAACTAGCATTCACACACATCCATACACCGATGGAACAGTCACCGGGGGCAATTTGGGGTTGCCCAAATCTTGCCTAGGGACACTTCGACATGAAGCCCGGAGTAGCCGGATATTGAGTTGATTAGTGGGCAACCCATCTACCTCCTGAGCCACAGCCACCTCACAGATCATCACAGTCTTTTAACACATCTCTGAGTGGAAATGGGGAAATGACTAGAAGGGAGGAGAGAGCAGGAACGACACAAATGAAAGACAGGGAAGTCGAGGTAAAAGCCCCAGGGAGTTATTCTAATAGCTTTATCTAATCAGTCTGATCCCACAGCGTTGGTTTGACCTGATTATAAACAAAACACTAAAAAGGAAAGTCTGTCTAGTCTTTGTTGCCTGAAATGATAATGAAGAAGTGAGAATGAAGGGATTTAAGACTGTGTTTTATAGGAGCAGTGAGTGAGAAAGTGCGCGATTACATTAATGGATGAGGAGCAAGTGCATAATCTATATACAGTAGCTACTGTACTTGTGGCCAGTTGTCATAAATGTCTTGTACATATGCTCTGTTCTTTTTGACTCCTACAATTTTTTTTACAGTTTCAATAAACCTTGCAGTTAAAAATGGGCAGCAGCTCCTTCTGTTGTTTCATAATAGTTAATAATGCCCCTTTTTTGTCTTTTTAGGTGGAGTAAGGATGACCTACCCAGCTGCTTTAGTGCTGATTGCCCAGGGGGACCTACCAGTGGAGCAGCCTCCACCTGTTCCTGTAGCTCAAGGCCTCAACAGGGAGCCAAACCACTGCAGCGTGCCGCTCACACCGCCAACATCACCACAGCAGCCCTGCTCAGGTGACAAATACACACATAGACACACTAACCTGCATGACATTATGCACAACATCATGCATATACATGTTAAACATCTAACAAACTCAACTGCATTCATTTAAACAGACCACTGAACACACAAAATCTGCCAAGAAAGACATTGTTAAGAGTCAGGTTTATTAGATTTATTCATTTAGCTGACGCTTTTATCCGAATTTACTTACTATTGCTACATATGTCAGCGGTCGCACGCCTCTGGAGCAACGATGGGTTAAGTGCTCGGGGACACAATGGTGGATGGGTCACAGAGGATTCAAACCTGGGTCTCTCACACCAAAGGCGTGTCCTATCCACTGCGCCATCACCATCACCTACAGTATTCCTCACTAAAAGTGTTCCTCAGTATTCTTTCTTAGCGCACTCTCTTAAATATGCCAGCAGTCACTAATATCATCTGCCATAAACAGAAAGCAAATAAAAAATAACAAAATACCGTACATTAGGTACATTAATATGAAGAATAAATCATGTATAACAAACAGTGTAGCTGCAGGCAGTTAATGCATTTCAGCATTTTACCAATACATTTACACAATTAGACTAATTAAGTCTTAAGAATTACATCAGCTTAAATCTTTTTCTTTTGCTCTGTATGTACCAATAATTTAGGTACCCATAAACAAATGATGATTAAGCAATAAAGATAGTGCTTAGTGTTGGGAAGAGATGGGGGATGAAGGCTAAATTAAACCAAATCTAATTGTTCTTTAAAATCCTGTGGTCAGTCCTGCATTATTACATTCGTTCCACCCTTTGTCTTTTCAGCGGACAGTGGCTTTGTGACCTCCGTCTCCAGTGTTCCCACACCAGACACCAACATGGGGGTCACCAGCATCAGCCCAAAGCATTCTGGGAAGAAGCTAACCTGTCAAGTAGTCCATCAAGCCTGGAGGGAGTGCTATCTCAACCAGCCTCAGTACGTGTAAGTTAAACCATTGCTGAGTTTGTTTTCTCAGTGTGCCGTGATTATTACTGAAGTGCGTTGATGCAGCTGAGATGGTGCCCTCATCGATCTGTTTGTTCCCTGCAGACCGAATCAGCCAGCTGACGTGACGCCTAAGAAGGAAGTGCCAAATGGAGTAACCACATGGGACTTCAATGATCTGGGAATGAGAGCGTCCTGCAGCTGCTCCAGGTACCACGGTGCTGCAACCCAAGCTGCTCGATATCAGCATTATACTTTTATGTACAGTATCTGTTGTGTTTATGTGTAATACAAAAGACATATTATATTTAAAGCCTTTTGGAAAAGATGCTCCAATTGAAACTTAGTCCAGGGATTTTTTAAAATCAACATACAGTCTAACGAACAAACAAACAAACAAACAAGCAAAAAAAACCATAATGTTAGTCATAGTAAGATGCTGTAATTAAAGCAATTTTAATGTCCTACAGTATTACTGTAGTACTGTGTGAGCAGGCTGCTCAAGTGATCACAGTACAGTACAGAAATTAAATACAACCAAAGACTGATTCTGCTTGGAAGAACAGAGACATGCTGTGTAGCTAACCAAGGTTTTTTTGTCTCACAAACAAGACATTAGAGCTGTTTCAGTGGGCTTTGCTGGCTGACTTGGGACGAGAACAATGAAAGGGACCTGGTGGTTTTTGAATCTCTCAAAAAGAAGATTTGGCTCAACTTGAAAACTCTCTTAATGTCACACTGTGACATTAAAGCAAAATCTTTCTAATAATGTTCTTAAAACAGATTCTTAATAATTCTTTTCATTGTTTTTTTTAAAACTTTTTAACCTACTTGCCTTTGTTGCAGGATGAAGCAGCAGAAGCTGAATCTGACCACCACATCCACTGCCAACCCCCAAACTAATGCCAATCCCGCTCAGTCCTCTGCCCAGTCATTATACCCTCCCTCTCTGCCCAAACACAAGAACAGTGACAAGACAGAAAAGGCTGACAAACAGTCGAAGAGGCCAGCCACGATCCCCTTCCACCACCGTCTGTCTGTCACACAGGAGGCCCCTCTGGAACAGGATTCACCAGGAGGGCCCCAGCTTGGGGGTCTTGTGGCACTGGAGCCACCCTTGGAGCCTCTGGCAGCTCTGCCAAGCTGCAAGTATCCCAAATCCCTTTCCAATGGCAGAAAAGCCCCAGAGTCACTTCTCCATTTGCCAATGTCTCCACTTCCGCCTACACTCAGCCCACACCCTCGAGTGCAGGACCCAGAGGTCCTGGATGGGCCTGTGGATATGCCCGTCTGTCCGGATGGGGCTTCAGGGCTGGGGATGATTACAAGCGAAACAGCTGTGTATGCAGCCTTACTGAGGCAGAGGGAGAATGAGGCAGGCTGGTGGAGAGACTTCAGGACTCCCAGCACTGATAAGACTGACTTCAGACCCCCTGATCTCCCTGCTGGTAAATTAGAGGAAGCGAAAACAGATACAGCCACTGAGGGAGCTCCGCTTAAGAGGTAGGAGAGAGACACAACCGTGTTTTGCAAAATGTTACGTGCAACTGTCATTAAAGAATGACAAGGACTAGCAAAGAATCAGATGGATCAGAAGAGATTTTAGGCTTTTGGAAATATTGGACAGTGAGCCAATATCTACTAGACATAAAATATTAACAAGAAAGACAGGGGTAGTACTTGAGCTACTTTGTGTGACACATCCGATGAAAGAGTTATTTTGGGGATAAGATATGAGATATGAAGATGAAAGAAAGCAAGGCAGAAAGAGTGAACAACTTCTACTACACATTTTTGGATATATGTTTGTCTCTTTGTCTCATCCAGACTATACACACAGACTCTAAAGAGATTTAAAATCTCAGAGGAGAGGGTGAAGGAGCACATCCATGCTTTTGGCCTGTTCCAGCAGCCAAGTGTGGAGGCACTGCGGGAGCCCGGGGATGATCCCTATGACTTCAAGGAAGGGGACATTGAGTACAATTTCTCCACCTCCAAGAGGTTAAAGGGTCAAGGGCGAGAACCCAGCAAAAAGGTCAAGGTAGGACAACTCACACACTTTTGGAACAACTATAATCACCATTTTTGCACAGTACACATCTTATTCATATAATCTTTGTTTAAAAGGGGTGCTGAAATTATTCTTGTCATCTTCTAATTCATCCAGCAGGGAGAAGAAATCACCAGCAACGGAGCACTGCCTGATGGGAAAGATGCGATGTCCATTTTTAACTCTGCACCAAAATCAGGTGGGACATAGCCACCACCAACGACATTATATGCATGTTCTACAGTATACTGAGTGCAATCCATATTTCAAGGTTCAACTACTCACAGGTAGTTTTAAACTATTGTCTTAAAGTTGCTTGTGTGTTGTTTTTAGATGAATCAAGTCAGGATGACGCAGCTGCCAAAACCAATCCTTCTCTGACCAGAGAAAAAGATCTGGTGGTTAACATCTCTGATCTAGACAACATATTTGATGAAGACGAGGAAGAGTTGGGGGTGAGACATCATGGTTTACGTGCTATATTCATTCGTTTTTTCAATAAACAGCATGTGAGATATGCTGTCTGACTCTTATACATTTGCATTTCTAGCAAACATACTGAAGTTAACATGAGAACAATTTTTCCAATTTAAAGATTTAGCGGAAGCACAGACATTATTAGTATAATTCTGTTAATATCCGTTATGTTTTATGCTTCAATATTCTGAAGCAGAAAACATTGTATTAAAATTTCATCTAATCTCATGTGTAATAATTTGTAGACCGTTTACCCCAACCAGCACTCAACCAAGCTTCCAGTATCAACAGAAGATCGCCCTCTGGGTAAAGAAGGGAGAGTTGCAGTACCTTATCCATCAAGTGAGTATTTAGTTCTATAATCTTGATGAAATACATTTCTTTCTAACTACAGTTTTCATGTATAGCTGTTGCATCCCTACTTGATCTGTTAAAGTAATTTTTAGGTGATGCAAAGATTTTCTTAATCCCATTACCCCTGTGTAAACTACATTTTTTTCTCTCTCCATGTCTTTCTTCAATACTGTCTCCTTTCAGCAGTAGCAGACCTCCAGCGGATGTTTCCCACCCCACCTTCTTTGGAGCAGCACCCTGCCTTTTCTCCCATCATGACATATCGTGACACTCCGAGTCAAGAGCCCCCTGCGCCCAGCGCAGCGGGCTGACCACTTGCCGCCTTTAGCCTCCACCCAGTTCACTGAATACAGGATGGAGATTGAAGAGGGCATGGCCAGTCCCAGGCAGGAGGATATCAAGGTGAGGAGAGGTGGCATTAACATGAACAATAGACATTCTGGATCGATCCCCAATTAAGAGCACATAGCAGCCCATTAAGCTTGGTCCATCGTGTGTTAAAAGCATGAACTACAAAAAAAATGACATTAAAGTGTGGAAATAGGGACTAGTTAATTACTTTCATAAATTACTTCAATCCATTTAAAACTCATCAAAGGGATATCAATACAAGGAATTGTTGACTGACTGGCAGTCGGATACAAAGCAGCCGGTCAGGCTGACACATCTTGTTGGAATTGTTTTACTCATACCTGTTGCTCGCTAATGAGCTACCTCTTTGTTGTGCTCCGTTTCAGACATCTGTAGTGACTGCAGGCTCTGTGAGCTGGGAAATACTAATTATAGTAGAATGCACTTAGTGGCCACTATTAGGTGCATCTGCTCGTTAACACAAACAACAAGCTCCTCAAAACAACAAGTATTGTTACTGCAAATCAATATGTAAAACATGCAAACAGGATTAAAAGGTTCAATTTAACTTTAGAATTGATTGGATCAAGGCAAATTAATGACCACTGAGTGTTAGCTCCAGATGTACAAGATTTTCATTGTATTGTATTACAGACTATTATAGAGCATATAGAGTGTGATGTGGTGTATAATCAAAATGTGTTCAGTGCTAATTGATGTGGGGAACATCACTTTGTAAATGAGAGGGGTCAGAGGAGGTTTTCCAGACTTATTTAAGCTAACAGGATTTATAATTTATTTTGTAATTACCTGACAATCATGTTGACAGGCTAGAGTGGACACATTTAAGTATATATTTGTTCCTCTGTAAAAATGTACATCTTCAGTAGGAATGAAAAGGACAAGGAGCTAACAGCATTGCATTGTTGTTTTTGGTGTTTTTGTATGATTTGTTGACCGTAAGTAAAATGCCTTGACCTGTGTATATTATAATAAGGTCAAATTGCATCTTTCTAGGTTATCCCCAATAATTCCTTGATAAAGTACCCATGGCTTACTGTAGCATAATATGTAACGTGCTGCACCCTTACTATCTACATAGGCTATGCCAAACACATCTAGTAATTTCAGTGAAAATAAATACCAAGTGATTGATATACACTTTTACCACTGTCTGTCTATGTTACTAAATGATACAATTTTTCCATTATGTCTTCTCTATCCAGCCGCAAATAGGCTCTTCCATGTTTGCACCGCTATCCTGCCTACCCAGCCAGAGTCTACCACCACTGAAGATTCCCGAGCAATGTTACTATCGTCCATCCTGGGCCCTCTTGCCCAAAATGGAGCATTTCCCAGCAGTCATGCATCCCCAGAATAACACTTTCATCAGAGACGGATACACGTGAGTAGTGAGCTATAATAAGCTTTTGTGACTAAGAGATCTTTGTTGTCCATAACATTTAATCATGCTATTATTTTTGAAGCTTTTATTCAAGATTTTAAAAACTTCTGACTTCATTAAAAAGAATGCTAAGCATTTTGCTCTACCCAGACATTTAGAGTAAACTTGTTTCTATCTGATGATTAGTTTTTGTTTCTGTCAATGTGTGTATTTTCCAGAAATATCCCCAGCGTCAACACCCTCACAGACCAGGATTACGGCCAGATGAGCGCCACTACGGCCTCTGTGAGCACCACTGTTGGCATCCTCCCATCTCCTGCCACTCCCCGCTTCTCTGTGCCCACTCCACGAACCCCTCGTACACCACGGGGTATTAACGCTGCAGGCTCTGGGCAAGGGTCAGTGAAGCAGGATGGTACTGAGCTCAGCTCACCGGTCTCCACGCCCTCCACCAGCCTGCCTCTTAGCTCTGTAGAGCCCCTAGCTCGGCCAGGACCCTCCCTGCCTGAGGCCCACAGCCTGTATGCTATCCTCCTGCTCTCTGATTCCGTCCTCAACGTCTTCAAGGATCGCAACTTTGACAGCTGCTGTATCTGTGCCTGCAATATGAATGTCAAAGGAGCAGATGTGGGGGTGTATATCCCTGATTCCACTTGTGAAGATCAGTACCGCTGTATGTGTGGCTTCAGTGCCATAGTAAACAGGCTGCTGGCCCATGGCACAGGCCTCTTCCTGGAGGATGAGCTGGATATTTATGGTCGGACATCTGAAGTAGGCCGGGCTGCTGAGAGGAGGCTGGCTCTTTGCCGGCGGGACCCAACTATGGGAGACCACAGGGCCAAGCGGCCGCAGGACACGGCCCCTGCCTCTCCGTCGGTCATGGTCCTTCTGCAGGAACAGTGCTCCCAGCCCATTTCTTCCCTGGCATCACTGCATCTTCCCCTCAGCTGTTCCTGCCATGGCCGCAAGGGGGCACTGCTCCAAAGCTGGATGTCTGAAAAGCAGTGGGCTGACGGGAGTGATGCCTGTGTGGAGTGTTACAATGCCTTAGAACAGGGATTGCAGTATGTGGATAATCCCACAGGAGGGAAAGTAGATCCAGCTGTTGTCAGAAGTACTGCTCTTCACCCCTGGCCTCACACGAATGGTAAGAAGGATGATTTGGCTAATGAAGAAGTGACTTGAAAAATATAGGCCATAAAAATAGCTAAATGCATCCTTAGGATAACAGTGTCCTACTTTACCTTTGCTTTTGTGTATAAAACCATGTGAATATGTGTGCATCTGTTCATGTTTCCTTTTTGTGTGTGTGCCTGCCACAGTGGTGGACATGAGCATGTTGTCGTCCCAGGATATGGTTCGTATGCTGCTGTCTCTGCAGCCTTTCCTGCAGGATGCCATCCAGAAGAAGAGAACAGGACGGACTTGGGAAAATATCCAGCACGTTCAGGGTCCACTCACCTGGCAGCAGTTCCATAAGATGGCTGGGAGAGGCTCCTATGGTGATCCAATACATTCTCAGTTTATATGCCTTAAACATATCCCCTGTCTTAGTTTTTTTTAACTGTTTGTTAACTGTGATATTACAAATGTCTGATGTGATAGTGTTGGATGCACAGAGACGTCGTCATTAAACTCTAGCAAACTAAAATTGTTACTATGTCTATTTGTCTAAGGTTCGGAAGAGTCGCCAGAGCCATTGCCCATCCCTACAGTATTACTGGGCTATGACCGGGACAGGGACTTCTTGGCATTGTCTCCTTTGGCGTTACCATTCTGGGAGAAGTTGCTGCTGGAACCTTATGGGGGACAGCGGGATGTGGCCTATGTGGTGCTTTGTCCCAACAGCCCCTCTCTGCTGGCTGCAGCCAGGGCTTTCTTCCAGGAGCTCAGTGCTGTTTATGAGGTAGGAGATGGATTCCGAAGCATATTAGGATTTCAACACTTATTGTAATATAATGTGATGAGTGTTTCCAATGAGAAACTGAACATTAGCCCTGACTCTGTTTCCAGACTTGCTGCCTTGGGAAGCACCGTCCTCTGGCCAAGGTGTCCAGGGATGGCCTTGTCCGTGTGGGGGAAGAGGTGGAGCCAGAAAAGCTGGAGGAGCTGGATGTGGAACAGTGGTTGACTGGACCCTGGGCTGGACAGCAGCACACTGACAACCTCAACAAACTTAAACTCTACGCGTATGCCTGCAAGCAGCAGCTTGGTGAGGACATTAAAACCGACTAATCTGAACTAATCTAATAAATAAAATATCATCCAGGCACTCTATTCTAATTTAAAATATTTTTAAATCCAGGTCCCCAGCTGTCAGCCCTGCCTTTGGACACCAGTCTTCTGTTGCCTCCTAAAGTCCAGCCTCCTTTAAACCCCACATCCTCAACCCAGACTGCCTCTTCAGGGCAGCTTCAAGCTTGGGCTCCTGATGGTGAACAAGCGCGCCAGGGGCTACCAGTTCAGGAAATGCTCCCACCCCGAGTGGAGCAACCTCCAACCAGACGGCGGAGACAACTCAAGGCTCAACCAGCGATTCTAAAGGGCTCTCTAGTGCCACACAACCAGCCAACACACCAGCGGAAAACCCTGAACTGTAAGACCAAAACTATTGGGGAAATTGTCTAATCTCAAATTTCGTTCCACACATTTGAACTAGTACAATGATAGTCTTTCTTCTCTTGCTCTCTTTCAGCACTCCTGAGCAGGCTAGAATCGGCATCCCCACTGTGGCCGACTCAATGGAGAGCCATGCCAACCCACCAGCTATTGTTATTTACATAGTGGATGCTTTTCTTGGCTCAAGTGGAGCAAGAAGTGAAGGTGGGGAGGAAGAAGAGGTTGACGATGTAGAGGCAGGTAGCATTTGGTTACTAGGGCTTCTACGCTGCTACACAGAGATGCTACAGACTTTGCCTGAGACAATGAGACCTGCGCTGGTGCTACAGGTAGGAAGACAGATTTACACTGAACAGAATTATTCACTCTTGCGCTTGTGATCTTCATCTTGATATATCTTACTTAGGTGGTGCCATGCCAGTACCTTCTCCAGCCGGCCAGTGGGGAGAACCATTTGTACTTGCAACATCTGCGCTCCCTGGCATTCTCCTGTTACTCCCAATGCAGGCGTCTGCTGCCCCAGCAAACACACATCAAGTCTCTGACTGGCTTTGGACCAGTGTCCACTATCAGTTCTGTACTTAAGAGTCCAGAGGTAGGCATGAAAATATTCTATCATAATATTATAATATTATATTATATTATACACTAAAAATAATTGTAATATACTTGCTCATGCTTACATTAATTCACGAGTCTTTTTTAAAATTTGAATTTCCTCCCCCAGCATCCCAGCCCTCTGCAGCTATACTGTCCCCCCTTCATCCTTGGTCCAACCCGTCCCAAGCAGCCAGAACCAGGGGAGATATGGGCAGAGCTCCCTCCCAAATACAATGTGCTGTTTGTTGGATACTGCCTATCGCATGACCAGCGCTGGATCCTGGTGTCCTGCACCGATCAGCAGGGGGAGCTCCTGGAGACCTGCATTATCAACATTGATGTACCCAACAGGTGTGGAAAAGTTACTTTGTATTCTGTGCACCTTTTTAATTGTTCTACCTTTGCTGTTGTTGCATGTGGAAAGAATGTGTTTAGCATGAGATAATGCTCTGATTACATTTCGCGTTTGATTGTTTCTTCACTTCAGAGCGTGACGTCCCAAGGTTTCAGCCAGGAAGATGGGACTACAGAAACTGTGGGAATGGTGTATTGGTATCATCCAGATGACCTCACTGCCATGGAGGATTGTGATTGGTCGATTAGGCAGACTAGGGCATGGGGAGCTAAAAGGTGAGTAAACAAAACCTTTTAATTTTTTTATTTTATTTTATTTTAATGCTGATAGAACACTACTTTAAAATCACTATGATCAGTACATATACTTTACTTTGTGCTCTTTGTTCTTTATTCCTTATATGTTTATACATATATTATATGTAATTTGAAATAAAGTAGCTGGAGGCTTAGGAGTCTACTTATTTACTCAGACACTATTTCTGGCTTTGAGCAAAGACAAAGCAGTGAGTAGGGCCATTCATTTAGCATTAACTGTGACTGTTTGACCAGTTCCCTAATTTCCATTTATAGTATATATGCTCTTGGGCATACACACGTGCATACACATGCAGTCAAATTTCTTTTAAATTCCATCCCATCCCTTTTTATCAATCTCAATCTGTTTGGGTCTCTTTCATTTTCCCTGAAGAATTTAGATGTAAGAATGAGACAAAACAAGATAAATTATTCTCTCTACTCTCTTGCTATCCCTCTAAATATCTCTTCTTTGATCTTGTTTTCTCTCTCACACATGCATCTCCCACCTGCTCTCACAACTAGACTGGAGCTCACTCCTTGGGGAACATTCCCTCCATTCAATAGGGCGTCAGCTGAAGGAGGCTTGTCGTATTTGCGGGATCTCAGCTGCTGACTCTCCCACTATCCTCAGCGCCTGCCTGGTAGCCATGGAGCCACAGGGCTCCTTTGTGGTCATGCCTGGTTAGTAGCCTGTCTACTTTGTGAAACTGTTAGAGGATGGCAGTGACATAATGACGTTAATGACAGTGGTGATGTTCATGGTGACAATAATATCGGATAATGCAGTACTCTGAGATCATATTTAGTTTGGTTTCACTTTTACAAGATTAGGTAGACAGATGTACTACATAATTGTGCAGATAAAAACTATAAATGAGCTACAGTATTAAAAAAAGCTAGTGCATTAACTTGACTTAATATGTGGACTATTTCTATTTTGCAGCTCAGTTAAAAAGCATATTTTTGCAGACCTAGTATAAACAGACATGTCACCTTTGCTGTGTTTCTCTATGTGTGTCCAGATGCAGTGACTATGGGCTCAGTGTTTGGCCGCAGCACTGCTCTGAACTTGCAGACCTCGCAGCTCAACACACCTCAGGACGCTTCCTGTACACACATACTCGTCTTCCCAACTTCTGCCACCACCCAGCTGGCATCCAGCTCCTACCCCACTGAGGACAATAATGGTAACGACCAGCAGGAAAACAGTCCTGAGAGTCCTATAGTTACAAAATTACTTACTATGTCTTGAAACATTGATACAACTTAACCCATTTAAAAACGGTTTAGATTTATATATTTTGGAACCAACAGGTGGCATTGTTGTACCAAACAATCTCTCCCCACATCACAGTCACAATGACAATGTGCAAAAAAACTACATTGTGCCTCTTTTTGGGAATATTAATTGTGTTGGTGGGAATGATCCCAGACTGGAGAGATGTCACTGTCAATTATCAAAGTTCAAATTAATTGGGGCTGTGATGACATCTTTTCCCTCGTTGTTTCTTCCCACAGATGACATGTTTGATCTGCCCTTTCCTGAACTGGAGAACGACATTGGCCATGACATGATGCTGATCACGGGGAACCTTCACCCTTCCCCTAACACTTCTCCTGTGCCCTCACCTGGCTCTCCGTCTGGAATGGGAATGGGAATGGGATCACATTTCCAGCACACCAAGGTGAGTCAGGGACCAGTGTAAGGAAAGCATCCTACAGTGGCTTGAGCAGCAGCAAATGACACCCTCTTGCAAAGCAAAACAATTGCATGCCCAGTGTGTGAAACAGGCATTCTGTTGTATTTACACATTTCTACTAAATTTTTTTCATTGTTTTTGAAGAAGGAAATAAGGCTGTGTACTGCTCTGACTCTGCAAAGGGATTAAAAGAATGATTATGAAGCACAGGAGCTCCTGTTCTGCAAGCTTTGCTAACATCACTATACACTATACACTTATGGTTAATACACTTATTATTAACCAGAATTTGAGTTTTGCCAAGTGAAACAGATACAGAGGAATTTGTCTTGGAGGCAAAAGAGAGGAGGTGTGTTGACAACCTGTATTATAGCACATGTCATTCAGTTCTGACAAACTGTGGGAACTGCCCAGGAAAATTGTAGCTGTTAAAGCAAGTTATAGTTTAAAGTAACTGTTATGCATACTTTGTTTGCTCCGTGTGCTGTCATTATAGATGTATGGTGTTCTTTGGCAAATATTTGCTTATCAGCTAACACAAGACATAGACGTTTGTTGACTAATAAGGGTATTTTTCCTCTTCAAGTTGGGTTGCTGGAGCTTTATGTATAACTTAAACAATACTGTACTATATTACAGTATATATTTTGATCTGCAAGGGCTGCATATGGCTGCATGCTATCTAACTTGAAATAAATGATTTTGGATTTTAGCACTTATTTGGGAATTTGGGAAACCTATTGCTAAACTACAATATATATGCAGGAGATCTCTGAGATCAAGAATGTGTAATATTATTAACTGTTGTGCCAGTTTATCAGTACTCTTTTCATGCTTTCATGCATTATTTAAATAAATAAATTACATGTTTACATATTTTAGTTTAAGAACAACAACCCACCCATGGAAAGGCTCAGAATTGTAAGATGTAGATGGATTAATAACTTGTATAGACCATGACCCTGAATTTGCTAAGCTACAATAGAGGTTTGTAATTAATTGCTGGCCTTCTCCTATGTGTATAGAACCAGGGGGAGCGCTTGCTGTCCAGGGACAGTCCACCAGAAGAGTTGAAGCAGCAGCCGCTGGCTCTGGGCTACTATGTCTCCACAGCACAGGCAAATGGCCTTCCTCATTGGTTCTGGGCGTCCTGTCCACAGGCTGAGAGCCAGTGTCCACTCTTCCTCAAGGTATGACAAAAACATGTGTATGTGAGAGAGACAAAGAGAATGCCAGTAAAGCCAAAAAGGTGGAAAGAGATGCTAGTATATTGATTAGATCAAGAATTTGTGCAGAAATGCTTTTAATTATGTAATTAAACATTAAACATTGAAGAGGCACACAGCTGCTCACTATAGCCGAGCATGCTTTTACATTTGACATTGTACCCTTTGTGTCTGTACATCAGGCCTCCCTCCACCACCACATCTCCATAGCCCAGTCAGATGACCTAGTGTCAGACAAGAGTAAGAGGACCCCTCACCCCTTAGACTCAAAGACCACCTCTGACGTGCTCAGGTAAATACAAAACACATGCTGTCCCTTTCGATTTCTTTATCATCTACTGTATAGTACTGCTAGTGAAAGCAGATACTGGAGAAGCCTTCAAAGTCTTTTGCTAATGGTCTTATTCAAGTAGCTGATTTAGATCTATGTGATTTGAAATGTTCTTTATTATAATACAACATAATTAAATATAACATTCATTATCTAATTGTTAAGAACAGATGCTTTGCATTTTCCATGTCTTTTTAATGTCTGCTAAGGACAGGTTTATATTATTTGTTGATCAGTCAAAATGAACAGCTTATCATTGGTATATGCATCACATGCACAGCTGATAAGAGATGATAATAGTGGCTTCACATAACATTACAAAAATGTGTTTATGTTGAATATTGTTGTCCATTATTAAAGGTAAATAAGTCATTAAGAATTGAACAATGATTATAATATTGATATGACATATCAAATGAGAAAAATGCCATTTAATGCTACAAGCTTGTGATCAGTTGTTAACCAATACTTCAATCAAAACCAAAATATTACCAATACTGAGAGTGAAAAACAGATTTTAGTGCTCACTATTATGACAATGGATTATTAGGATACACTTTTGTAATTTAATCCATTTAAAATATTTTCAGAAGAATTTTGCACAAATTTTAATTGCTAAAATTATATATTTTTCAAACACAGGTTTGTATTGGAGCAGTACAACGCCCTATCCTGGCTGACATGTACCCCTGCCACCCAAGACCGCCAGTCCTGCCTGCCTGTCCACTTGGCTGTACTGATCCAAATGTACAATGCCATCCTGAACATGCTTTAGTTGTGTAAGACTTCAAGGACAACTTAAGGGGACTGACGGTTACCTTCATTTCCTCTGTGCCTACACTTCCTCCTTCTGGGCACAAGAGAGCACCAGAGCCCTTCGGTTGTTTCGAGCCGACGTGGATTTAATGGCCAAGTAAAGGATGGGGCAAGTCAGATTCTCCCATGCCTGGAATGTAATAATTAAGAAGAGTGAAATGCTCTGAACAATGACTGAGTTTTATTTTTTAACCACGACACCCTGCAAACCCAGTAACGCTTGTACCTTCAGAACTGGTTCTCTGCCAGTTACGGTGCTTTCTGGGGGAGATAAACAGATGAATATATATCAAACTATGCCCATTTTACTGACATATCACAATGTTAACTTTCTCCTGGTCAAAGCAGCATTATGTTCCACTTGGGCTACACCTTTTAGTGGCATTTGAAGCATCTGGGGAAGCTCTGTATGATTCTCTATACACACCCTCACCTGTGGAAAGGGACATCTGTGCAGGGTCACATAACTCCATATTGTACAACCAGCAAAATGGCACGACAACACAAACACGTGGATTTGTTACATCAACAATGCTTTTACCTTTTTTGTATAGAACTGCACTGTTGAGTTTCTTGGGACTTGCAGTCGGTTAAACTTTTACCTTTACTCTGAAAGGGGCAAACGTCCTGTTTTACTCCAAAGGGGAAGCATTTCATAATGGCACTTTTTCCACACCTTCCAAAGTGTTGGATATGAACACGATGGAAAATATTTGACCAGTTAAGACAGAAGTGTTTATAATGTAAAACGTACAATTGCAAAGAATTGAGACTTATTTTTAATATTTAAAACAAGAAAATGAGAAACTTTAACAAGGCCTTTTCCCCAATTGACTGTTAATTGTCATGGGATTTGAAATAGAAATTGTCATTTAATGCAATTGTAAAGATGCCATATTTATAAAAAGTATATCATGTCATAGAATTTGAAATATATATATATATATATATATATATATATATATATATATATATATATATATATATATGTATATATATGTATATATATGTATATACATAAATATATATTACCTCTTCTAAGCAGGCACTTAATGATAAGGGTGATGTACACAACCATCTTTAGAAGTGGAGACCGAATGAACATTTATCAAAGAAAATGCATATTTGTTTTTTTTGTTTATTTTCTACAGATATTGAACATTTTACCTTTTTATTTAATGAGTTTAAATTAAACTAATTGATGCAGGAGATATGTTATACTCTATATTTATAAAGTGTTCCTCTTCTGCTAAAAACTTGAAATAGGCAATAGAAGACCATGATCTTAGAACATTGCAAGGTTCTGACATATTTAAGAATGATGCTTTATTTCATTGGTTCTCCTTAATGATGTCAAGCAAACCATTAGAAAGGCCTGTCTGTTCAGCATCACTCAGTCTGCTCTTTGTTTGATTCCTAGCATGTTTGTATATACACTTTTCAGCTGTGTTTTTTGGAATTTCTTAAAGCTGTACATTTCATGCTGGTTGGTTTACTTTCAAGTGATTCATATCAAAAGTATTTTTTTGCTGTGAGCTTTTTTGATATACAGTATACAGTGTAAAACCCATTTAATTACACCCAAGAGGTTAAATTGCCAAGTAAGTGTACACAAATGCACTGACAAGGGCAAGTTTGCAAAAATTTGTTACATCTGTCATCACTTTGAATATCGAACAGATCCACTTCAGTGAGAGAGAGATCTGTTACTTTTACACTCTTTTTTTAGTAAATTATTAAAACTCTTGAAAATGATGTTGTGTTCAGTGTTCTCTTTTTAGCCAAACGACTGTAAACCACAAACTGTGCTAAATTCTTATTGAATTTTGGTCACTGATAATCACTGGAATGTAACAGAATTCATGTTCTCATATAATGCACTTAAGTACAATTTTGATGTAGTTGACCCTGATTAATACTTCAGTTTTAAGATACGTTATACGATCTGGGTCAGGTCCCACACACACACACACACACAATGACTCAATACAACATACAGTTACATCTAACGTGTTACATCTAACACTTTGCAATAACAATAAGCTTGACTTCTGTCATTGTGAATAAGGCTGAATGCAAAGATGACATGATGATCCTGAACTTTGAAAATCAGTACTACAAGTCCATTGGAGCAAGTGACCCAGCTTTCCTGTTCAACAAGATAGTCTAGTTTTATAACCTGTCTTCAGCTCACTGGTTTAAACATATGGCAAATGTTTATTAAATTGCTTTAGAGAGCACAGAAACAAAGGGAATAAAGTAAATACACTTTTATCACAATAAAAAGTGATTTCCCTACATTTACCCGCATAAGCTGACATAGGTCAGTTTTTAAAAAACCCAGCTGGCTAAGGAAGTGGCTCTGAGCCACAGTGCCACATCATGGTTGTACAATGAAGCCAACGTCAGTTGCACTATTTGAAAATTAGCCCAAAATGAAGGGCAGTGCCAATTAGAGGAGAGTCAGCTTCCTATTAAGGTGTGTGTGTGTTACAGGGTTTGGACATTGTGGAGGACTAGATATGAAAAACAGTAAATGCCAATTTGTCAGACAAATGTTATGGGCTTTTAAGTTAGCTTAGTGTGTGTCTGTAATGACTCTAAATGATGTCCTTTTGATGGGGAGTAAGAGCTTTGCTACCTTTTGTATGATGTAGTGGGGGAGTTAGAATATGTGAGGACAAGAGAGGAAAAAGAGGAAGTGAAGGGGATTCTATTTGACCGCCAGGGTCACATACAATCCTTGAGTGGAAAACTGCATGTGTTTTAATAGAACCTAGAAAAGACTGGTGGACAACAGAACAGGACAAAAGTCAGTCTTTGAGGGGCTGGGCAGCTCGAGGACACCATGAATGAAAAGGAGTGGGTAGCTGAAGAGTAAAAGCCACTGAAGAGTCACTTGTGGTGGTGGGGTTGTCTAATGGCCATCACAACTGGAGGCAGTGGACTCTTAATTGACTGCAATTTTTTTTTCCACAGATGGGCTATTAGGCCATGGCCATTCATCTGTTATCTTGCTCTCCAAGTGCATTGCTGTAGCCAAATGGCCTACAGACTGGACAAAGGAGGCCAGGGTCTGACTTGACATAGCATTAGTGCAAACACAATTAGAAGTCAATGACATTTTATGTCGCTTTGCTGCTAACAGAGCACCACATGCGACAACAAGGTTGTTCAAAAAAGCCCTCATATGAGAGCGAAAAGGTTGTGTTAACACTTAAATTCTGGCTTACTGTTGCCATGTAACATGATTTAAAAAGAAGACATCTTGTGACTGAATAGTGACATTTAATGGAAATGTATTTTAGACTCATACTTAGAATATTTCAGATCAACAGATCTACAGTATATTCACAACATGATGCCCACAACTTTTTCAACTTTGATTCACAGTAACTAAGTCTCAATAATATCTATAGTTCTACCATAAGAGTACATTTAATACATAAAAAGACACAAAAAAGCAACATAAAACCCAAATTGCTTCCTGACTCACAGTTACATTAGTTGGAAATATTGCAAAATGATTTCATTTGAAGAGAGGAACATTTCAGAACTAGAGAAGTAGTGCACGAAGGATCAGGGCCGCAGCCATTCTGTCACTCCAGATGACCTGCGAGAGCGCTCCTCTTGCAGGCGTGACTTTAGCAGGGCAGAGCCATGTGCTGTTTTGACATGCCCTCTCCCTCTGAAGTGGAGGCAGCTGGGGGCTGTAGCTTCACACTGCTTTGTAGATGGCGGTAAACACTGCAGATTTTTCTGAACTTTAAAGGAAGAGAGACATGTAGCACACACAACCCCCTTGGGGGTGGGGGTGTTGGACAGCGTAGTAGGTCCTATCTCTGCCTGACCCATGATATGCCAGTCAGGTCAGCAAGGGTTCAGGGCTCTGTGAGAACTCTGGGTGGTATGGGTCAGGGTGAGCGCTATGCGTTTGGGAGGTTGTAGGACGGATAGCTCCTGCTTTAGTTTGATGGGACTGTCACAACCATTGGTTTTGAGTGCAGTGTTTTTCTGTTATTTTTGTTATATGTTTATATATGCGTCTGTGTTCTTGTTTAAGTTTTGTTAGTTGAGCATTGCTTCCTTGCTTCCTTGTTTTCTGTTGTATTTAGTTACATACATCCTTGTGTATTGTCTGTAGCTTTACTTCCTTTTTTTTGTAATTTTGGTGATTGGTGTTTTTGTCTAGCTTTGTTTGTCTGTCTACTTTGATTCCCAATGTGTCTCACCTATGTTTAATTGCCCTGCCTGCTTGTGTGTGTGTGGTGTGCCTCTGTATATATTGCCCTCAGTTGTGTTTTGTTCTTTTGGTGTCATCATCATATGTTGAGTGTTCAGTCTCATGCTCTGTTTCTCTGGATTATTCCCTTTTAGATTACCTTGCCTTTTCCTGGATTAACATGTGTTTAGATTCTGTATTCTGCCTTTGTTTTGGACATCCCTGTAAGTGACTGCCTTAGTTTGAATAAACCTGCAATCTGATCCAGCCTTGTTTAGTGTCTGCATTTTGGGCCCGCATCTCTGTTTCTTTGCCGTTGCACTCAGCCTTCCTGATTGTGACCTCAAATGTGAATAGTTTATAAATGGCTTTGTAACCAGGTTTGTCATGCTAATTGGGTCATTAGGGCAGATACATACAATAGATAGATACTTTCAGTTGGAGTTTCTTAGAAGCATGTGGAAACTGACTGGGGAGGCGTGGACTCACAAGTTTGACTTCTCAATTTGACGTCATCATTTCATGTGAAATAGACACACACACTGTGTTTGCATCACTTGCATCTCAGCCTTTATCTCTTTTCATGTGCTGCTACAGTTGAACTAGATATTTTTTGTGCACCTAACTGTAAGTGTCTGCATCTGTGCACACATTTTTGTTTGTGTGTTGTGTTGTATGTTTATTCGATATATTCTGATCAAGGGCTTCACTTTGTGTTGAAAATTGATGGGGATATAAGACCTCAGATTAGGGGCGTGATGTTACACTTGGGTGATGAGATGTGACGACGTACGGGAACAAGACAAGAAGATTTTTGACACTATCTTGAAGAAATAACTGCAGATGAAATAAGTGGGTGGGGGGTCTGGATACAGTTTGTGCTCCAAAATACAATGGAAATGTCTTTATGTAAAGGAAAACAAAAAATCAGCTGGCAGGTGACCATACATAAATATAACAGAATAATGCAGTAATCAGCAGCTTGTTTTTTCTATATTGAAATGGCAGTGTATGTTATTGTGCAAATCAACCTTTCTCAAAACATTTCATTGGTTAATATTAGTTGTCATTTCTTGGTGCTATTTTTCAGATCATTTTTAACAAATGCTTTCAAAAAGGGATAGGAACAAAATCTGCAGTTTCAAAATGTGGTGGGGACATGTCCACTACGTCCCCAGTGTAAATGGCCTATGATTCTGGTGGAGTTTACATTTTGAAATGACACTGAATTTTTAAGTTTCTGTCTGCTGGAAATTTGATAGTTTACCAGTATAAGGGAAGTGTGGTGGTTCTGCAGAGGCTGAACAATCCCAATTTAATTACTTAGACAGCTATTCCAGCTGTGCACCGCATGAATCATCCTTCAGTTAACATCCTTAGTGACATTATAAATTAACTTCAGTGCAATTACATTTTGACAACTGTTCACTCCTACTGATTTCATCCACATACAGTGGACTGTTATTTGATTGTACTCTATACTATATAATTAATGTCTATTCATACATACAACAAACAAACACACTTCCCACCATACAATAAAGTAACTGTTGATTTTGTTGTATTTGTTGGTGAGGTTTTGAGGTCTGTTGTTTACAGACTTTTGCCACCAGCGCAGAGTAATGAAGGTGGAAAGCATTTCAAGTGCAAAAAATTACATTACAAACATACAAACTCAACAGTTGTCAACAAAGTGTCTCAGTTACTGTAGATGGTTACAATAAATAGGTGAGCTGACCCTTCCAAAACTTAAAATCTCATCATCTTGAATTTCTCATCTCTTCCCCTCACATCAACAGAGGGGCTCAGTTGCTATTATTAGATCAGTAGTATTCGTTTCAATTAGTGCCCTCACATTCTCTGTGCTCCTGTGCTAGGCGCTCCAGCCAGGCAAATCCTCAGCCATCTTCCAGATGGCTCCAAGGAAATGCAGCTCTTGACACAGCTTACACTCAATGCAGAGAGGCATCGACAGCTTTTGTTTAAAGGGTCCCTGCTGAAGGGACAGAACATCTGCCAACTCAGCACGGCAGCCTGTTGGAAAACATCTGATTTTGTCTGGGAGTGCTTTCCATCTACAGCCTCTTGATTTGCATAAATAGTTTTTGTTAGAAGGGCCCCCCAAAACGAGCGCACACAGTTTGCAGTTCCCTTTCCTGTAAATCTCTCATTGCAGGGTATTACATCCTTCAAGCCAAATGAGAACTCCACTTAACACTTTAGCCATTGTAAATAGAGGAAGATAAAAGCTCTACGGACTTCAAAGCAGGACCTATGTGCCCCTCTCTTGCCCACATCAAAACGCAAGAGAGAAAACAATCTGTCATTTATGTCGGATATGAAAGTTTGAGGGACATTAATCCCCTTGATGACTGTATGCCACAAGCAATCCAGGGGGGCTAAGTGGGGAATGTAGACCTAGACCTAAAAAAAAACAATGATGGAATTTCATCTGTGATCAGTGAAACAGAGATCCAATAAGTCTTCTGGTCTGAATCGCACATATAATAATAACCCTGCCACATGCCAGCTGGCCATATTTGAATGTCTAATTAATTTAATTGGTTTTGTTTACTTAGCTTTCCATTCAAGTTTTCCTTTTTCTGCTACTGTTTTGAAACAAAGATGTGATGTGTCTGTGATGGATTCTCCACTGTCTCATTATAGTATTTAATAATATTTACCTCCACCAATGAAAGCTCTAACTGGAAATTTAACAAGTAAAGTTGAAAGATCAAATGGGACTTGAAAGTAGCCCTACAAGTTGGGAAACACATCGACAGAGGTGGATAAAAACGGATGTTTAGTCAGTCAAGGTGACAAGAAGTGGAAATGATGAATAGTAAGTGATGAAGGACACATTAAATTCAGTTTATTCAATATATGGCTTTAACATATATATCTACGTGATTTGGCATTTTCCACAAGTAAGCTTTTCATTATCACATCACAGACATTTCAAAGCTGTATTGTTACTTATAAGACAAAAATATTGCCATGCTAAAAACAAAATCATGCAGTATATATACACTACATACACACGCTTACTGTTTAAGAAAAAACAAATGTTGCTATTGATCAGTGCTTATTGTTTTCAGAATAAAAAATATTATCATCATTGAATCATAATAAAACATTTGTTGAACATTTTGTCATGTCTTTTTCAACAGTAAAGCTCACAGAATATTTCAGCTGATTCTTAAAACCAAAAAGCCATCAGACACTTCAACCCTTGCTTGGCATCATGATGAGGACTATCAACGCCTCTGAGATGTAAAACACGTCCTCTCCAGACTCATTGTTTCATAATTTCATTAATTATTTGACCTAATTATTAAGAGAAGGTTCCAGTCTGCAGCTGTGATTGGTCGAGACATTTTTGAAGCAGCTGTAAAATACCCAACAACGGCACACCTGTGACTGAATCACAGTGAATTTCAATGTTACACACGATGGAAAACTGCCACTTACACTGTTAATTATACACTCCTGTTTGTGTCGCCTAGCAACTGCTGTGTTTTGTTAAGTAACAATCTATTGTTCAACTGTTTTGCTTGTGTACAGCTTACTAATATATCTGAAAAATGATTTGATGAAAATACAAAGGTTCAATGATTTAAGTTTTGCTGTACTGTACTTCTCATGATGTTTTACAGATCTTAACACAGCTATTTTCAACCCTGCTGTAAATATATATTCCAAAATAATGTCTGTCTTATAATAATGTCTAAACTGTCTTACAAGGTTTTTGCATTTAGAAATTATTGCATTCAATTAATTTTTTGATACAGTTTATTTTACTTTGTAACAAGATACTTCTGAAGTCGGCTATACGTGTCTGTCCGAGTTACATCACACACACTGAAAACACACTGAAAAGGATCACATCAGAAACTAAAACAGCAGTTCAGTGAGGCAGTGAAAACTGTGAAAACGCTGAAATCTGTGAACACTGTGAGGTTTAAAAAAGGAAGCAGGAACAAAAGGTGAAGGTGATTTTGAAACTTTTCTTTTCCTTACTCATGTAGTGTCCTCTGTGTCCACAAGGGAGAGTTGTTAGTCAACAGATGAACTGTGTATATGCATATTAGAATATTTTAAACATGTGCTACAGGTATGACTGTAGGTTCAATATAACATTCATTTTACTCCTTTTTCATTTTTTAATCAACTTGTGGCCAATCAAATGAATCAATGACATTTGAATGCACTCTGACATTTGACCACACACAGGTGCCTGTGACAAACATGCACAAAGACACATATGGACAGACAAAAATACCTGTAGGGTTTAATGGTTATGAAAGCAATATTTATAAAAATGTATAATGACAATACAGTAATTCAAACTGAAGTTCTTGCTGGAAATGTCCATAGACTAAAACCTGAACTTTGAGCTTAGAAGTGCCGTTGAACCAGGCAACACTGAAAGTCTATCAAGTCGCTGTCATTTATTCAGATAGAAGGCTGTTGTAGCCACATGTTTTGTTGCTTTTTTCCCTCTTGAAATGCTTTATTTTATTTGACATGAACAATTTCTGGGGAAAAACTGGAGTAAATATTTCTCCATGCAGAGTAAGAAATGATTTCCCCCCATGTTTAACTGCTGTACATGTAACACATATCAACATATTGAGCATCATTAAAAACAGCACTGGATCATTCAGTTTTTACTGATATGTGAGGGCATTTTCGGGAAGAAACTGAGCATACTCAGAAGTCACCAGACTTTAAATACCACACCAAATATAAACTTTCTTCTTTTTGAGGACCATTAAAGAAATTACTACAGACTCTTTTTGCTATTAATATTTGTTTTAACTTGCATTTCACAGTGATTTTCATCCAATCAATAACAGTTAGAACAACTCTTTCTATGCCGCTTCTTGCTGTCTTTCTCCCAAACAGAAGAGCAAGACAGAGAACGTCAAGTGCCATATAAATAAAAAGGTCTTGCCAGAGGCACTTACTCTGCAATCTCCTGAAAATTGTGTCTTAGCTCAGCTAGTCCACTCAAGTCACATTGGAGAATGGCCTCCAAATCAAAGCCAGAATCGCAAAGCCCTGTGGTCATTAGAAAGATAGGGGAGTGAGGAACACATAATAATGATCTATTAGCTTTCTCTCCTTGCATATTCTCAAGCTCTGCCTCTCATGGTAAGATAAATCAGCTTACAGACATGACTGAAACCGAGAACATAAGCACACATTCCCCTTTGCCTGCTTTTCAGCTTCCTTTTGTTATCCACATGGAGGATTCAAAATTGCATGTAAATCAACATTATGGTGGAGAAATTTGATGAAACATTCTTAGACCCAATGTTGTGCCTGTCTGCCTTGATGATCATAACAACTGACATGCTATCAAGGAACAGTGTGCTTCCTCGTGCCATGAGCGCGCTGTATATGGCGATTATCATTACAATAACAATGACAACATTCATCTTTTTGGAACAAAGGTTTATTGGCTCTGTGCATCAATTCTAGAAAAGGTAGCAGGCAGAAGGGATCATCGCTTTGGCCGATCGGGCTGTTCCTGTCTGTCTCTCTCCTGCTTTGCGTCCTCTGGTTCTAATTTAGTCGTCCTAATCATAAAAGCATCGGCGAGCTGCTGTTGCAGAGTAAACCAAGAGGTGAAACGTGCCCCTAAAAATTCCATTTTCACTCAAGTGGACCAACACAACAAGGAACATGCCGTAGACGGAGACAGACTTCTCAGCTGCCAGATCAAATGGCAGAGAGGCTGATTATTAGAGACAGACAACAAACAACCCTGCTGATGTGTGTTTTGTTGTGGTCGTCCCAGTAAGCACGCAAGGTGAGGTACACTTTCACATGTGTGGATCAACTTGTGGTGAACATAAACTAGCATTATCTTTTGAACTTTACACACACACACACAAACACCCTGATGTGTCGTCTCTTTCTTGCTAGAGTATGAACAAAGAAAGGTTACATTTTGTGAATTTTGAGCCCACACCATTTAGGGCAAGGGGGTCGAACGGATGCTGTCTATTCATATTCTCTGCCATTACATTCCCCATCTAAGTTGGCAGACCCTCTGACTGCATATAATTTGAGTCATCAGTCTCTATTTCTACACAGCAGATGTTTCCCCATGTCAGCAGCCCCCCTGACAAAGCAAGACGGAGAACCGTCCTCTTTTTAAAATGTTGCACATGAGTCTCCCATCTCTGCTTTCCTGTCCATTTCCCACACCAACCTTTGGGATCCCATGGGACAGTGTTCCGTGCCCATTCATGATGGTGGGAAAACACATTTTAATCGATGCCTATATTTTGTGTTCTGAATCCAAATGGAAAAAGTACGCTGGAGTGACACACAGGAACAAAAGGCAGTTAGTTATTGTACTTTTGCGGTTGGCTTGATGACTCATTTATCCTCAAACATGGACAGGGATCCTGGAACCCCACTGAAAGCCCGGTAAAAGACACTAATGGAAGGTGATTAATAGACAACTGGAGTAAATGATTGCTATGATCCTGGTATCATCACTGATGTAATGTGATTGAAACAACCATGATGCATAATCAGATCCCTTCTTCTTACATCAATTTGTATGATGATGAACAAGTGCAAACTAGAGCAGAAATCATAATTTTATTTATTTCAGGTAGAAAGAGATCTGGTGTTAACATATTGAAATAAATCGGCTTTGAAAAGAATCAGAAAACAGTTTTATATAAATAATTATTCCTATCAACCCTTTCTTTTTTAAAAAAAAGATTTTAATTTAAAATAATTTTGATCAATAACAAAATTTAGAATCATTTTGATGGTATTTAGTCCTGGGCTGAGCATGGTATGTGAAATAGTACCCGAAAGAAAGAAAGAAAAACTGGGGAATACCTTCAAACAAGGCAGAAATAAAGGTTGAAGCTGCTCTCATCTCTTATTTCTAATGATCAGCTGGGGCATAGTTTAATGGTGACATTAATTTTGTACCCTTATTATTGTATACTATTTATTTCCCCCGTGTTGCGATAAATATTACACTGTGTGAAATATATTGTGTTGTAGAGGGTTTAAAATAAATTCAGATAATGTTTCAGAAAAGACAGAGGGAGGGCATTTTATTAATTTTGTACGCTACAAAACAGCACATACCAGTATTGATTCAACAACAATTCATTTTGATTTTTAAAGTAGAAAATAACGACAATGCGATGTAAAGAAAACACTACAATAAAATACTTCCGCATGATAGGCCTATAAAGTTAGAAATCGTGTACAGAAAGGTTCCATTCTTTATTTAGATTTATTTAAAATTAATAAGATTTGTTGGATTTTTGTAAGACTATTATGTTGTCAAAATCCAAAACAGGACAAACTTCTGGACTCATGTGTGATGTCTGAAGCGCTAATTAAGGCCGACATGTTTTCAAACTCCCCTCAGGATCGACCTGGAGAAACTGTTTCAAAGAAAAACCATCCTCAAATGGTCCCATGTTATATTTCCTTCCCTCGCCGGTAAATGAGTCCGGGTGGAAGAAAATAGCAGGGGTCATTAGACAACAAAAGTGTCACAGTTTTCTTTGGGTATTCTTTGAACCGAGCGAGGGGATGTTATTGTATCAATTTTACTTGATAGACCCAATTAGGTTATTAGGTTTTTCCTCCTCAAACGGATTTTGTGCTAAAACGCTTTTCATTCTTGACATCAAAGTTGACTCTAACAACCTTTAAAGTTGGAGGATAATAGCTTGTTTTTGCGCAGAAAATATTTTACAATTGTCAAACAAGACAAACCAACAAACAGAAAACTGAAAATCATTCTGCATAAAATAGAAATGGATTGATTCATATTTTTAGAGTCATCAAGACCTTTAAGTGCAAAAAAGTGAGAATAATACGTCTGCTTATATAGTCTGCTTAGTATAAAAAAAGATTTCACAAAGTGACACACACGGGGAACGTAAATCACTCCTGAGCGGCGTCGAGCCCAAAACGGAACTTTGAAAACGTTTTCCTGCCACTGTATGGCGCTAGGGAACTACAGGATACATGGCACTTTCTCTCACATTTGGACAGGATATATGATAGCAGCAACAGCAGCAGCAGCAGCAGCAGCAGCAGCAACAACAACAATAATAATAATAATATTAATAATAAAAAAATAAAATAATAATGATAAAAAATAAGGATAGTTTACATTTTCTAAATATAATATGCCCACTCTTGTGTAGGCCTATAATTAGGAAAAAACCCTTTATTGTCTTCTCTTACCTTTAGCTTGATTTAAAAGGATTATGATGTTTTTAATATTCACCTCTGAACTAACTTTAGTGCGACATTTTTGCCAGTCAAATGAAAATAATTGAGAAAAACAGGTGATATTCTGCAAATGTACTTGTCTTGGATTTCCTCCTTAGAGAGGCTAACACGTTAATTTGCAAAACTTTTTTTAATCCTACAAGCCACGCTGTCTTTTAAAATTAACCAAAACATAAAAAAACATTTATTGCATTTAAAATGCTGGAATGGCAGTTCAACTGGAAAGGCGGTGTACAAAATGCCTGTTTGCAGTGGCATGCATACAACAAAACACACATTATTTTTGGCAAGTTTTTTAACAGCATAAAAGTTAAATTTAGCAACAAAAAAAACTTTCGGTGGTAAATGGTTAGATTAAATGATCTTACTCGATCGGAATCAGGCCTGCTGTCTCTGTCTGCTCCACGGAAACACAGTGCTGTGTGCTTGCCGCCTACCTGGCGCTGCTGCAGCATGATGCCTACTGTATACGGTCTCGCTGGCCTGCCCCCCCACCCCCCACCCCCCCACACACACACACACACGCACGCACGCACGCACGCACACACACACACACACACACACACACATACACAGACAGACTCACATGCTCACGCTACACTTTCAACTCCAAAAACCGGAACAAAATCAAAGTGCTACTGAGACTTGACGCTGAAAGACACGAAAATCGTCCCAGCAAATTGAACTCCCTTACTGCAAATACACCGATGTTTTCCACATTACAGTAGCCTGCTGCCCCCCACCCCACCCCACCCTCTCGCTCTCTTTACTGCTACTGCTACTCTCTCATTCAGAGAGCTGAATAGTATGGATCAGTAAGAGTCACACAAACAGCTGGCCCGTTGACATCATCTGAAAGTTTCTCCTCAGTTTGACATTGGCACTGTGTGGACAGTGTGTTTGCATTATCACAGTTTTAAATGGCAAACTCTTTTCCAGTGCCTGCATGCCCGCTGTAAATAGCAGAGCGCCAATCACAGAATACCAACAATGCAATCACGACAAAGCGATCAGAAGATTACAGGAGGTTTAGCAGCGTTCCTTCAACCTTCAGCAAAAAGAAAAACTCTAGGAAAACATACAAGAAGTATGTACAAGAAGTATATACAAGAAGTATACAACAATAGTTTGCTGTGGTTTTCATATTTCAGAACAATACTCCAAAGGCCATGATATGACAGCCACTGCTCCCAAGAATATAATTCATAAGTAGCCCAGAAAATCTGTAATGGATTTGTCTTTAATACCTGGAGGTCTCCTCTATAGCTCAGGATTAAAATGTTTTGTTGAGGATTTTTTTTTTAGTAAAAGGGGAAAAATATGTTGTAAACTGAGTCTAATGTGCTTTATTTAAAAGAAAACTAATATTCATTAATTATGTTCATGTATGGGTTTTGTATTGGGTATTTTTGGGGGAGTTTTGTTTTGTTTTCACTTTAGCAAACACAAGTCTTGTTCCTGCCTATGAAAACGAGAAGATGTAAACCAGCTTATTCCGGCAAACACTAATGTTTGGTTAAAGGAAATATGTGATAGACAGTTTTTCACACAGTGAGATTAAAGTACAGTAGTTGTTATGTTATGGACATAACCTACTGTATATAGCTGAGAAGTTGTTTTTTTACTGCTTTTTGTTATAACTGGAAAATATTTGCTAGTTAATTATGGCTGATATTGCCCTGTAATTTGCACAAGTTTATAGCTTAATTCTGACTGCACTGAATTCAGAGAATATTATGACTGGTGTAACAAACTGTCCTGTCTAAACATGCTCTGCCTGTGATGAATGAATCATGTCCTACACTATTACACACCCCATTCAGGAGGAATCTCACGTTTCATTAAGTCTTTACAGATAAATGCATGTCATTGTAAAATGTACGCAAACAGTCAGCAGCTGACCAAGCGAATGGCAAGTGTGTGATAAGAGTGCGAAAGCAGAGGCTGCAAGTGTAACAACAGCCGAAGTGTCTCATGTTCGGCTTGACAGAGAAGCAGCTATGTTGCTGTTTTTCTAGCTTTTCTGCACGTCTGTGTTAACTGATGAACAAGAAGATGAAACACCTGCAAGAGACAACACAGATACACATACACACGTTTGCCACTATGAACAACAGAAATACTGCACATACAGTATGTCTTGCAGGCACACAAATGCACTGATAAATGCATTATGCAACATGCAAACACAGTAGCACATAGGAAATGTTAGATAAAAAAATTGCAAAGACTAAGTCATCCGTCAGCTTCTCAATTTCTCTACCCTTATCTGACCCACAAATCAACCAACGCATCCTCAGTCCTCCACACAACATTTCTTTCTCCGTGTTTTTTCTCCAAGCTTGGCTCCCAGCTTGCCCCCCCCCCCCCCTCCCCACCCACAGAGAACAGATTATTTGGGACTGTCTGTCAGTCAGTCAGGAAAAAGCACCCCTTGTTCTGTCCGTTCTGTGTGTATCATCACCCAACACTCCCAGTATCCAAGAACTTCCACTCCCAAAAAAGCGTCTCCAAATCTGATTATTCTTGCGTTTCATCAGGTTGAGAGATTTGGCCGATGGCGTATTGGCATTTGACTTCTGATTTATCCTCTCTCCCTCTCAGCTGCAAATGGAGCTCTGCAGCTGGCAGCAATTGCATGAGTAGTATCCGTTTCATTAAATCCTATGCAGAGAATATTGAAGTTTTTCCATTCTGGCAATTTGTTTAGGCGTCATCGATAAACTTCACCCCTCCTAGGTACTGTTTCTTTCTATCATAAACATGTTTGTTTTACTGGAACAAACACCTCTGATACCTCTTCTGCTGACATAAATGACAAAACCTTCAGTTAGCTGGCTTTCATTTGATGCTCAAATGTCACTGTGTACTCAAAGACTTCTATACCTTTGCTACATTGTGACTTAAATGGGCACAGTGACCTCAATTCAGAGATATTATTTTCATATTTGACTGCGCCAACCTCCCCTCCTTTACCTGTGAAACTGAAAGCCATCACAGGAAGATTTGCTTCTATGCTGACGCTTTGGCCGCACTGCCTATATGCCATCTTAGTGCCACACCTCCACGCCACTTCCATTAGCTGCCAAGAGGAGTAGATGAGTTCTTAGAAGATAAGAAGCATATCCAAAGTGACAGCCAAATGGAAAGTCTTAGACACACACCGACCGCAGCAGAAGAATAAGGAAGAAAAACACTGAAGTAAAAAATGTTTTTAATTCTGCCACCTCCATCCACTTTGTGGGCTTTAAAATCATGTATTTTAATGTATTGTATTGTATTTACAAATCATGTGCATTCACAAATATGGTGAGCTTTGTACTAACTTTATACTAAAGTTTACTGCAAAAGGGTCAATGTCAGCATATATCCTTTGCTCTCCTACAATATCTGCACCTGGAAACTAAAGTATGATTCATGTTTTATGGTTTTGCTGGGAAAAGATGGTGGTCTTTGTTGAATGTTTAAGTTTTTTGTGTTTTCCCAAATCAAAATCTTTCCCTAACCTTAAAGGAACTTGTCAACGTTTTTCAAAACACGCTTATTTGCTTTCAGCTGAGTGAGATGAGAAGATTGATACCACTCTCATATTTGTATGCTAATTACATGAAGCCTCAACCAGGGGCTGGTTAGCTTAGTGTATCTTAGCACAAAGCTAACAGGAAACAGCTAGCCTTGCTTTGTTAGCTGGCTAACCGACTACATATTTTATGAATAGCTTTAAGAGTTATATTGGATTTCTTTTCTAATTCCTGAGTGTAATCCCGAAAATGTCTAACTTTTTCTCTGACCAAGTGTTTGAGTAGTATAAATCTTACAATAAGTGTGACACAAACCACATTCTCCTGCATCAAGGTCCTGTAATTGGCAAAGTAAATTATTGCTGAATAAGCACATTTTATTTATAGATAGGTTGTTTTTTCAGTGGATTTCCAAATTGTACTATTCAATCCACCGACTGTTGGTTCCCGTGTTTGCTTGTAATAGAGAATAGCACATTATGTGTGTGAGCATGTGTGTTTCACATTTCTTTATGCTTTGCCTGAGAAGGTTCCAAACCCACCAAGGACTTCACACTTCAATATTCACTACCTCCTGCCTGCTTTCCCTACAAAGCAACAAGCTTTTATGTGACATGGTGTCTGTCTTCTCCCCCCATCTTTTATGAAAACACACTCTGACCTTCACCAGCCTGACTGATCAAAGACACTGACATTACATCTACATTTAGAGCAAGCACCTGCCACCACTATGCTGAAAGTGTATGTAATATGTTTGCTTCTTGATTTGTGTGTGAGTGTGTGCTGTGTGTGTCTACAATGCATGTTTGTTCTTATTACTACTACACACACAGTACACACATACAAACTGAAACATGTGTGTGTGTGTGTTCTGCCCAAATTGCATCATCTCAATGTTGCAGCAGCTGCAATATTTGGCACCCACCATCATAAAAGAGCTGCTAGGTTTCAACTTATTTAAATTCATGCTCAAACATTTATCCATTACATATGACTTTGTATTTATGAAGCAAGGTTAATATAGTGGTATATTAATAATACAGACCCGTTAATTGGACAATAATTTGGCAGTGCTCATTCCCACAGGAATCATATAAAGCAAAATGAATGCTGGAAGCGTCCCTTGAACCTGTGACACTGTTCATGGCAGAGTTCATATGAACTTGGCCTTCAGTGCCACGTGAATGCTACTGCTCACTTCTCTGGTTGCCAGGGCAGCCAACCTAAACCAATTCATGACTTCCCAATATTTCTTTTTCCCATGAATGGCCAATGTGCAATCACAAAGCTTGCATGGAATTGAATGTCCTTCCTCATCATGACCACATTTGAAGATGAATTGGCTGTACTCCTTATGTCCATGAGTTTTATTTGGCTGCCCCACTCCAATGGATATTTTGCTCTTGGGATGATATCTCTGGAGAACCTCCAAACATCTGTGCCCAGGTCAGATAGGTGTTTGTAGAAAGGCAGGTAGGTTGTTTTGTTGTCCAAAATAAAATGGAAGTACACTTTTTGGTAATTTCTTAATAATTTAATAAGTACAGAATGGTTAAGGTTGGAGAAAGATGGTGGTAACATGGGAAATAAAACATGGTTAATGTATGATTAGTTGGGCAACTAATTTACTGTAATGTAAAGGCAAATATGGTTACACGCAACAAAAAATAGCAAATGTTAATTGCAGGTCGGTGAAGGGACCCAAACATTAGCCTCTTGCATGAAAGTCAAACGTGCTGCAAGCCCTTCCACCGTCCTAGCTTTAACCCATTTACTTACCATCTCGCTAAATACTGAATGTTGGCATTGGATGTAAATTGTCAGGTGCGGAATCATCCAATATCTACGTGATTCTTAGGAATACTTACTTGTATATTGGCCATATGTGCAGGATGAAAATCCCTGCATATGTTGGCTCTGTGACCTGTCCAGCATGTGTACCTGTCTTTTTCCCAAAGCATGCATGGATAAATACATTAAAGTTCTTACTGAATAAGAATTAGTGGGTATGGAAAATGTAAGAAGGAACTGCATCAGTATACCCACTGCACTCGTCCAGTCCACCTGTCCAGTCCTTTAGTGGATTAGCATGACTATATCCTCCTCCTCATACTAATTGAGAGAGGAAGTAGTATGTGAGGAAATGAGAGTGAAGAAGAGCGTAGTAAAAGTGAGCATAAAGGAGGCTAAAAGCATTTTTCTTTTTTTTCTCCCACTCCTTGTCTTCCTACTTTAGGCCGTGGGGAGATAATGGGGGCCTTGGCTTTGTAAACATTATTTCTGGCATATTGCAGCTGCCATCAGCTTATTTATGGCCTGAATTTTAATAATCTGGGAGCTAATATGCTTCAGAAAAAAAGGAAACACACAGTAAAGCCTGAGCCCAGCCAAACATTGCTTTCCTACCCTCAACAAGGAGGCCACTCAACAGGAACATCAAACGCTTGCTCTCCCGTGCCTGGCCCACATTAATTGTACATCTATTGTTCCCACATAGGTCCCTGGGAACCAAAGAAGGAGAAAATTGGCAAAGAAAGGGGAGAAGAGAGAGAGAGAGAGAGAGAGAGAGAGAGAGAGAGAGAGAGAGAGAGAGAGAGAGAGAGAGAGAGAGAGAGTAATGAGGCTGAAGCTGAATAAATACCTTCTAAAACAATATCAGACTGACAAAGGTAAGAATGTCTTCCCCTGGGCTCTCCATTGCCTGTGTCCCCATTACTCACCTTAATGACAAAAGAGGCCTGATTAGAACAGACATGTTCTACACATGTACACATACAGTAGTACATGCATACAGTAAGCGGTCTATCTAGACCTGCCTTACAGACCAGAGCAGAGAATATTTATGTGAAGTTGCCCTGTGCTCTGTGAATGTGACTGAATTCTGACCAGAATACACAATGATCCTTACAGTCATTTTATCCACTGGAAAATAAATTAGAGCAGGATGTTGTGATTTGAAATCAAGTTAGGCTATTTCATTTTACATGGGTCTGTTCCGGCCCACTAGAGAGTCCTCACCAGAAAAGGGGATGTAGAGGTTGATTATACAGCTGCTTATACCGACTCATATTTACATTTATTATTAGGCCGCAAACCTTTAGTGTACTTATTTTAACCAAAACCACCATCTTTTCCAAAACTTAACCAAGGTTTTAGGATGTTTTTGCATACACCTGTGCAACCTTTACTTATGTAACATACTTTAGGTCCTGTAAGCCTGTTGCTGGACTGGTACTTTCCAATGGTCATATATGTCATTTTAGTACAATTGACAATCTACCTATTTTGTCATTAAGGGATGAGGACATGTTGTTGTAGAGAAACAATGATTAATTGACTGTAAGGACTTTTTAAAATTTGTTGTAAATTGATAGCCTTACAAGAAATTATCTTTTTAAAATTGCACAGTAAGATAAATTCTTAAAATGGAACTCCAGCAATTTTACACATCAGAATCAGTTTGTAGACCTTGGGAAGAACAACTACACATGTGAATAAATTTGAAATAATCTAATCTCTGTTCACTGCAGTTCGAGGGTACATTAGCTGCTCCTAGCACAACACACCTGAATCTCTGACAGAACTTTTCAGCTGGTTGAGTTGCATCGTGGGTAATGTATGAGTCATGTATTGACAAGGAAGAAGAATGAGTGGATAAATGAATGAAAGGATGGTATTTCCGGTTCTACTGCATTGATTTTCTACAATTTTGAGCCCATCCCCAATCTGGCATTATATTAGGGATACAATGCTAAATTGCTAAACATTTTTGTTGTCACCATGGCCTTACATGGTAAGTTTTCTTAAAAGCAAAATTTGATTTGCACAACTATTTTAAAAATATCATACAACACATACTATAAGCCTTGTCCAAATATGTTGCCCCTATCAGTAGAACAACATTATGGTCGTGGTCAAAAGAAACCAAAGTGGTCTGTTGGTAGAAGATGGGAAACTGTCTCCCGTACCACTGTCACACATTTCGTATACCCACACATCCATTCCAACTTCTTCCTTTGCTTCCAACAGATTAGAGTCATCATTACTACAGCCACTAGAGGTCTTTTTCAGTTGAAGCCAAAACAAATGTTGTTTTTTGGGATTTGCTGAGACAACTGATGCAAACCTTTTTCTTCAGAGGACAGTCTCCTTGTATATATTTATTGCCTTAGGAGAATGCCTAAGGAGATTTATAATCACTGGCAATTCAAAGATTAACTTTTCATGTCTTTTTTTTCACCATCAGTAGTTGCGGACATTATTAACAGTATCAGGACCATAGTGCCCATCCACAATTTGCTTAATGAATGTGCATGAGAGTGAATTTATATGTGCAAAACAAATAGCTGAGCGTCAATACAAGGTTTTGTTCCTTAATACAGAAACACATTAAACCAAGTACAAGAAGCAGATATGCACACAGGAAACGTGAGAGAACAACACAAGGTGCTACAAAAAACACTACCAAGCAAGAAGACAAGCCAGTAAATACACAGCTGCTGGCCTCCCTTTCTGCCACGCAGCATACAACAAAATAACAGACAGTCGGCAGCAGGACAAGGTGACTGCAAGTTCAAAGGGCAGGGTTCAGAAAAGTAACTGACCCCATCCTGCCTCACACACTCCCTAGCTGTACCTATTTACGAGGTGTAATTTTTATGTGAGCGCCAGGCAACAACAGGTTTAAGAGGGCCAGTGTAACCTTCCTGGGTCCCAGGGTGACCTGCACCCTGGCTACAATAGTTTCCCTGGGCCATAATTAGGACCAGGGCTTCACTGAGTCACCAAAACGTCACTCTTCCATGAAGCCTCATTCTGGCCCCAACTCTCCCTGTCTCCCACTTACTAGCTGGCTTTGAAACAGTCACAACTCTCCCTTGTCACCAGGCAAGTGAACAGTGAACAAGCTCATAATAAACCAAATGCCAGCATGTAGCTTTGGACCTCTCACTTGACACTTCAGCATCATACAGTCAGAAAGAAAACTGGTAAAGGAATATTAAAAAGTGAATCTGTTTTTACTGTCTAGTCATTTTCTTTCATTTCTTCCTCCCATCCATCCTTCTGTCTCCTCCTGCCCCTTTCTCTATTCTATCTCTGGCTTGGTGAGCTGTGACAATTGCCGCTGTACCCTGTGACACAGTGAATATGTAGCAGGGGCTCACTGGGTCTGGCCACACAGACTTGTCACCACTGTTCAGCATCAAACCACAAACTACCAATTAACTCCTGAGCCCACCCCCACCTGCCTGAAGGCACACTGACCTGCCCCCCTTGCTCCATTCCACACAACACTAACCCCCACCGTCCCTCAACCCCGCTCTATACTCTCTAAACATGCCCCACGAGATGCCTCATGACTCCATGACATACAGATGCTCAGAGATATTCTTCCCCATCTGTGTGTGTATGTCCTTCTGTCAGACTCCTGAACTTTACAAAAGAGGATAAAGTCAATTTGTCTGTGCTCCTTCCAGGCAGAGCCCAGTGTGGCTATAACAAGTTACCATTTGGGGGTAACAGAGAAAGACATACTGGCTTTGGCCCTGAGGCTGAAGAAGCAGGCAGTGTCCAGCATAGAGACAACTATGGCACATGAATGAATCAAGGGAATTCAGTTTAAGGGGGATTAAATGTTGCTTTTTTTTAGCTATTTAAGCTGATTTGATTAATGAGTTAATTTTATCAAAATCTTGCTTTTCAGTTGTGTAGTGGTAACTTACAATTTACCTATGCTATCAATGATTGATTCCTGGGATTTCACTGTTCATCCACACTTGCATGCATGCACACAAAGCACTCTTCTCTATAAAAAAATCAGTACAAAGATGATTATAGTGTCTGGGAATGAGCTGTGTTACAGTAGTCACATTACATCTGTAGAACACAGGTTTAATATAAGCAGTTCAGGCTACCATTATTCATTTCTCTTGTTTTTGTGGCTGAAATGCAACCAACATATTTGAATAGTCCTTCATAATCATACTCCATTCCAACATATACCTTAGGAAATGTGGGCAATGCAGCTGCAATCTGTTGTCAGACCAGGCTCCTATTCTCTGTTTCTGTTCTTTGCCTTTAATTTTCTCTCTCAATTATCTGGCAAATGTGAAAATATCAAGCAACAAATTGCACTCAAGTAGCAACTAATGCTTAAAATTTAAAATGACAACAAAATGCCAATGAAATTGATGATGCTTGGAAAAGTTTAAGGTCAATTAAATTAAGAATTTGAAACAATAGGGTCATCTCTTTATATCAATTAAATAAACAGCTTAATTTGTTCCTTTTTGTATTTTTAGTTTAGCTCTGTTTGCTTCAGATGCTACTGGTGAAGTAGCAAAGAAGGAGAAATGCAAACTGTTTTAAATTCTGTTTTAAGTTTTAAATAGACACACAATACTAAATATAATATATTAATAAATATTGTTTTCATCTGTAATATACTTTAAATTCCCATTAGCTGTGGCTGTCTACACAGTTTCTGTGAAATCATCAGCCTTGACTGCTGGGAGGAGAATGTTTGACCTAAAGTATCATGAGCAATCTCATTCTGTAGGTCTGCAGGGCTCAGTGCCTTTACTGTCCCAAAGGGGACAGTCTGCATGAACATAGACACGTCACATGGCGGAGGATGATGCACTCCCATAGCCGCAGTACTGGCTGCAGCTTCTATATCCCTCCATCCCCCATCACCCAAGAGGTCACCCCCTCAGCAATCAGCAATCCCTTTCACCTTCTGTGTGGCCCTAATTACGGGATCCTGGGCTCAGAGAAATGCCTCCCCACTGAGCCATGTTGCAACTTCTCCGTCCTACTTTTATTCTGATATTTGTTTATCACAAAATCAGAAAGTATGATGGCTTTGTTGTGTGCTGTGCACATCTGAAAACTTATATGGGTACAGATGGCTGTGTGTGTGTGTAAAACATGTTTGAGGAGATAAAGTCTGGTTATACTAGAGTAAATTGCTATTGATAGCTTACAGTATCCTTATCTGCATGTACTCATCAGACAAAAAAAAGGAGGGACAACAGAATGACTTGAAGGGGATGCTGTAAACAGATCCCTAAGAAGTTGCTCATTAATACATCCATTCATTACTTTCTGCCACAAATGTAGATGTTTGTCTCATTTAGGGTTTAGGTTTGAGACAGAATATACTGTAAGCCTTGTTGTGTGCAGGATAATGACAATGCTGAAGCAAATCACCCATACTTAATACTTAAAACAGCTTGTTTGTAGTCCAGCCCTTCACTCCCTTTACTTGTGACGTCACAATGAAAACGCGTCATAAAGCTTTCCAAGCAGCTGGCAGGGTCAGGCACGCCCTCAAACCAAGGTAGTCTGAGTGGAGGCCCTTTGGCTCGACTAACCTTTGGGTTTCCATGTTGTACCTGTACCTGCTTCCAGGTACTTTTTTCATATCACCTCACCTCCGTCGAGGTTAACAAAACACAACAAACTGCTGATTGGTCAGAGAGAATATTCACTATTCACGGCATCATCATTGCATGCACCAGACAGAGACCAGCAACAGAAAGTTTTATATTTTTACAATTTTCGTATCGAATCTCATCACTAAATCCACTTCTGAGAAGTTTTGAGGTGAGAAATCAGCTGTTTAGATTTCGAATATTGACAGTTTTACGAGAAGTGACAGCGGAACAAAAATGTGCTTGAAATTACGTTGTGGCAGTTGTGTGTTGCATCACTATGGCGACAAGCTACATACTTTCTCTGGAACTATCTGCAATGGAAAAAGGAGCAGGGCCGAGTAGAGTCGAGTCTATTGATTTGCACTATGGTAGCATTTTTTGGCAACGCAGCATAGATCATCAGAACACCGGCAAATGTTCAACGTTTAGTCCTGATGGTAAGATGTGGAACAATGACGTGTGGTTGTGGACTGTGAGTAACTTATACCATCTGTTGCGTTATGGTCGCAGTTTGTAGCGGCTTTGATTTGGATCACACTACCTTGTTTCTTACAACCCGCCCTTCTCTGCTTCTGATTGGCAAGTAGTCCTTACCTGGGAACTGCATATGTGCAACTCCCAACAAAGATTTTGTACAAGTAAGATGCATCACTCTGTAGCTCAAGAGTGGAGCATATAACACATAGGGTGAAAGGAGGAGCTGCAGCAATATGCAGTATGAGAAAAATATGGTGTTTTTTGAAAATTAAACCCTATAAACCTGTTCTGGTATAACCCCTAATTAAGATTTTGAACCTGAAAATGAGCATAATACCACCTCTTTAAATCGCTTGACTTTTTGTGTACCCTGTCCTGTTATTATTACCAATAGGAATGATGGCTTATACTATGTAAATATGATTAAAGATGAATAAACTATATCCTTCTACATGTTTTTTTACTCTGGCCCAATTGGTGACTTTTTCCAGCCTGATTATTTATTGCCTTTTATTACCTTACGGATGTGTCCATGTGAATTATAGGAGTCATGCTTTGGGTCAGTTGTTCACAGTACAATGGTGATATGATATTTGTTTAGCATTGTGACATAAGAGTCTTCCCAGTCTGCTATACTGTACAGCTTCCTGTGACACACATAGTTACAAACCAAGCAGTCACTCCTTGGAGGTGATATATAAGGCAGAAACCTTTTAAATGAAGAATGATATGCAGTTGGCATAAGATTATCAGAGCACTGTCAAGAACACACATATGCCTATTCAACTCATAAATAGTTTTTTGGGGTCATGGTGCTGTTCTGTCATTTACCATCTGTGGGAGTTCAACTGGAGAAAGGTGATGAGGTATTTTATCAAATTCGGACACCTCTGCTGACACTACAACAATGGAATCCAGATTCTCTGTGGACACATGATAGATATCAAGAGCGTGAGCTTTCACTGTCGGCTCTCCAACCATCACTGAGAGGGTCAAAAGGCATCTCCTCATGCTTGTCACTCCCAGCAGTGTCCAATATGAAGCCCTGAACTGCCTATGTAGTTTGGTCCAGGTTGAGAGAGTGAGAAAAAACAACACACAGTGGCTAAAATGGGAAACAGGAAGTCAGATACAATAGAGGAGACCTTTGATCCATGATGAGGGGGAAGACTTCCCCTCAGGGTGCAAACTATTAATGTGAAAGTGACTCTGCCCATTGCACATTTGTTACAGCGAATAATGGGCCTAAAATTAGCACACAATGGCAGGCAGACGGGCGACACTTGCACCCAGCCATGCGCAGGAAGGGAGCGGGAGGTAATTGTATAAAAATGAGTGATTTGTTGGGGTTGGGGCTGGTTAGGAGCGCCGGCCAGTCGGCATTTAAGGCTGAAGGAGTAGAGGGAGGATAGAAGTTGAGAGAACAGACTTTGATGATCAAGCTCCTCCAGCGTTGCCTACATGTTACTGTAGCTGTGTAAAGCCAATAGGTGTGTAAATCTGTTGCTGCTTAAATTGTGTTTGTGAACCCCTGAGGGAATTCAGCTGTTCTGCTTAGGTGTCAGTTGAAGGTTCACAATTAAAGCCAGTCAGTATTGTCCTTGTGGAATGGCATAAGTGTGTTTTGTATTTGTGCATCTTTGTGCTGGCATTTTCCATTTACATGTCCAGAGAAACCAAACACAAGGTCACAGCCATGGGTAGGGGGGCTGAAGTTGATTCTCAAACCACAGTATGTTTGATTAAGCCCTGTCTATGTCCCGTTTCCTAGGGAAATGTCAGACCATCCAGGCCTTAAACTGTCAGAAGATCCTGACATTGTAATCTTACAGGTTACCAATTCTTCAAGATCAGTCAGGAGACCTATTAACCTCCTTTAGATCCAGCAGGGATTCTGACACAGTCTGCTCACCACTACACAGCAGCGGATTAGAAGAACCAAGCAGCAGCAGAGATCCTATCTAGTTGAAAGACAAGATCTGAATCACTGTTCCTCTAACAAAAACAACAATTACAAGACCCTGATGGAAAGCGGATTTGATTTGCGAAGGTTTTACAAGGCCAAATGGAGAAAGAAAGGGTGAGAGAGAGAGAGAGAGAGAGTGAAAGAGAGAGAGAGAGAGCAATCTGTTGTGCATTAACTTTTTTGGACAGCAGAGACTTTTTCCCAGGTGCAGAGGGATTCCATAGATGCTGATGGGAAAGAGTGTTATTTTGTGCTGGTGTTTATGGATGTGTAGGTGTGTTTTTGATCATTTATCACTGTAACCCAAAGAACATTGTTGAGAGAGAGGTCACAAGCCACACAAGTACCCTTTACCACCTCCTGTTATTCCTTTTAGTTTTAAGAGACTAACCAGCAGAAGGAATTTTAAGATCTATTTTCCAGTGAGCACTGGTTACTAAAATTGTTTTATATGGATGCACGCAGATGTTGCATGCATACGCAAACACATCAAGGGAATTACCAGCACAAAGATGGGCTCAGATAAAACTGTTATTGAATGTTGAAAGCCAAGAAGCTGTAGTGCCATTGAGTGTTCTCCAGCTGAGAAAAGGCCCTGAGGTAGACGAACCCCTACTGAGGACACTTTCCATGACCTCCTGTAATAAGAACAGCAAAGTATGTGGTGCAGTTTGGTTGTGGAAGCAGACAATAGAGTCTGCTGGGGATCATAAAATACCTGTGCCAGAAAGATTAGGAAGAAAGCAAATATTCATTGTTACACGCTCATGGGTGTATCTATTAACTGGCTACTATTTACTGGCAATGGTATTAAAAGGGGTGTTTGTTTTCCCATCATTTTGGCATCAGTTGACCTTTCTTCGTTTTCATATCAATGTTATCTATAAAAAGCTAAGCGAGTGTCAGAAATGGAACACAGATGCTCTCCAACAACAGTATGCCAATGAAGAGGTTTTTGGAAAAGAAATAGCACAAATGTAAAGCATCCAACTTATCACTACTAAGTTATTGTTCAGGACTTACTGCAGTGTGATACAGTAGATAAATAGCTAGCTAGCTATTTATCTACTGTATCAGCTGTATAGCTGTATAGCTGTATATCTGTATAGCTAGCTAGCTAGCTAGCTAGCTAGATAGATAGATAGATAGATAGATAGATAGATAGATAGATAGATAGATAGATAGATAGATAGATAGATAGATAGATAGATAGATAGATAGATAGATAGATAGATAGATAGATGGATAGAGATTGATTAATTGGTCATTTCCATTTCATAATAGTCCGTTGCAGTGGAAACAACATTTTGGATGTTGAGATAGAGAGAGTGGGAGACAGAAAGGTGGAGGAAAATAGTGTCCCCAGCTGGTTTTGGCTATCTAATAAACATGTAAACACTCTGCGTTCTCTACCTCATTAGGTGATTGCAGAGGCCGCTTGCTCTCCATAAATCAGGGCCCAGGTTATCAAGGCCTCTGATCTTAACTGTAGTGGGCGTCCAGCTGTCTACAGCCGCACTGACTAGGAACAGCAGGGTTGGAGGAATCCAATTCCCCACCTCTCCCACCTTTCTCATTTTGCAAATAAAAGAGGAGATATGCTCGTAAGTGCAAGAGTACACATGCTAACTGGTCATCAAACTCTAGGCATGGCGTTTGCTGGACTGGAATGGTTTCAGAGAACTGACAGTATAATGTGTCTTTTACAAATATCAGTTGACCTTTTTTGCTTGATCAGTGTTGCTGTGTTTTTTCATTGGATCCCAGAGGAATTACTTCATCACAATGGTGAGAAAAGCATAATCTGCAGAGAGCAAACGTGTCTGAATGATGAAAAAGTTAAAAGAATGTGCGAGTTTGACTTCAACTGCCTTTCATACCACCATAAAGGTTACTACTTGTCAGGTTCAAGCACAGTATCACTCTCTTATTCCTTAATGTAAAACACACCCTGGGTGTGTGCTAGCCAGCCCACTACAGTAAATGTTACATTGCTAATTTCCCATGGATTCTCAAGGCATCTTCAGAACTCAGGAGCTTGAGTTTCTTCTGCACTTTTCCATGAGTTGTTCATTTAGAACAATATTGCCAATAAAATAATAAATAATTAAATCACACATCAAGCACAGCTTTCACACAGTGGTCACCTCTGAATCTAAACTAATTAGATTTAAATTATGTATAATGGTCTGAAAATAATTCCAAGATGGTTTGAAAATTGCCTGTGATTAAGAGCTGTAAACTCTTTATTGCCACTATTCAAAATAAAAGACACTGTCACGCTGTCACAGTTTAAGCTCTTTAAATAATGTAAAAATCTCCATAGCCAATGGCATTATTATCATGTCAAGTGAACAGAGACAAACACAATGAGCAAAAGATAAATGACCAAATAAAACCAGTAATTATGTAAACTAAAACCCCATGTAAAGCACTGATGAAAGGATATGTCATCACATCCAATTTAAGAATGACGATATCAGTTCCAGTGGAAAGGACAGGTGTGATAAATAATATCTTCCTGGTAGTGGCCAGCATGCATGTTGCTGCGATTTGAATTATCCATAATTTACCAACTGCCTTATATATTAAACAGTTGGACACATTGGCTGTCGGAGAAGCCGGTGGGAAGTGGAAGTGTTGAGGGTTGTCGAGGATGTTGAGGCGTCCTCAGAGCTTGAAATCTGTTTAAGAGCTGTAGATCCTTTTTGGCCCGCTTTCGGTTGAAATCCTCCCTCTGAGGACTTAAAATTCAGGGCTCGGGTTTCTGCGTAAGGGGTGTGGAATGAACCTTTCCCGATGTTGAGCCCATGAGACCTTGTCATTAGCTGATGCAGTAACAGGTGGATGGGAATGTTAACTGCTTGCAAAGATGGAGCCATTGGACAGTTAGTTAGAGGGTACAGGAGGCCTTGCTGTTAAGAAGACTGTGTGGTTGCAGCTGAAAGTGAGAGGACAGACCTTTTTGATTTGATAGAGAATTCAAATGTGACCCTAAATTCCAACAATCTTTTTTATTTCATACTGAAACAGCAAATGGCAACCCGAGGGAGACTGCTGTGTAATCAAGTACATTTAGCCCCCCAGACTATCATCTACTACACTTTAAACGCATACATGCCAGTGTTCATGCCATTTCACCATATTGCCACTTGCATATATTCCCACATGGGATTTGAAAGGGAGAAACCACTATAAACCAAAATGTGCAGAAAATTGCTTTAGATTCTGTCAGTGACTTCAAATATTCAAGTGTGTCACACCTTTGCATTTTTCATGTGTCGTCAAGAGCTGATCATCAAACAGCAGCAGCATGACACGTTGATTTCATCTTTTTACAGCTTATAGGTGTTGGCAAAGACACTACAGAACAGTTTCTGTTTGGCTTCATCCAAATCAAGAGTATAAAAATTGTGTTCATCAGTCTGTCTTGTTTATGATGCTATGACCAAAAGTGTAACATGCATGTCAGTTGGAAAATACAATGAAGCAGCAATTCTTTGCCCAGTAATATTCAGATTTATTCTTTAGGTGCCCCAGGATTTGTTTAGATAAGAAATATCATTTACTTTAGTTTCTCCAAAAGCACTTCCTCTTCAGTAATAAAATTATTCATAACACTGACCCTCTGGCCAGAAGTCTGGGTCTGTTTGCTGCCTCCCCATTACAAACAGATATGTGTGTTTAAAAGCATATGCCAAGAATGCAATACAGAAGTGAAAATCCCATATATTTCAAACATGCATATGATTTTTTATTCATAGGTGAGTCCAAAGCTACACCACATATACATTTGTCAGATAGCAGCTATCAAAAGTATGTGTCAGGATTCGTCACTGGTGGGCAGGTAAAGACAACATAAAAAAGAACATTTTGGGTAACTCATGAAACTGTAACTGTAACATATAATCTTTGTAACAGTTGATTCTCTCTGTACAGTTAAAGCTGCTATAAAATGTTGAACTTTGCTTTGTGCTGCTCTCTTCTGTATCACAGTACAAAAAATAAAAGGAATTTCTCCCTCACACACATCACGCACGTAAAAAGGTTTTCAACCTTGTGAACAATTGCTATGACCAGAGTTACCCTCGTGATGGCAATGCTGATATTGGCCTGAATTGTTCCAGTAACATTGTTTCATTATGTGCTTGATGGCTGAGCACAGCTGTTGGCCTGGCAGAAAATGAAAAGTTTGATTGTAATCTGGGCTTCTCTCATTACTCATTTAACACAGTAATGTGTTATAGCAAAGACGGGAAACAAAACAGAGGAGAAGAGCCGAGAAGAGAAGAGCTACAGCCCACAGTTTGGCAGAGAGTGGGCCAGATGAGCCACTCTTGGTGTGATTAGTCGAGCTGGTGGAGGTGAAGTTAACAGCTATTGACAGGCCAGGCAGGCTATGGCTACTCTTCACCTCTAATCAGCCTTAGCCTTTAATCAAGTCCAAGGCTGGGACACAATCTCCAAACTACTGATGAACAGCACGATTGGATTACCTCATGACCTGGATATGGACTGCATTGAAATTTATGTACTCTGCATCACTAACAAAATGCACAAACGCTCTAAATAAAATCCACATCCAGAGGCCAGCTAGACATGAACCCTCAACCAAACATTAGCATGCATTCCTTCCACACTTGTGCCAGCTCCTGCTGTTTTTTAGAAAACAGAGTCTAATATTTAGCACGACTGGCAACATGTAATGTGTGTAATTTGATGGGAGGCTGCAGAACAAGGAAGCAGGGAATATCCTGGCCACATCTTTAACCTATTGAGGCAGGATGATGTCATGATTAGAAGAGGAAATTGGGATCCCTCCAGAGCCTAAACACCCCAAGGCTGTCGGGCCAGCCATCCAGACGGCTGTAGGGAGGGAGACAGAGCCAGTGAAAGAGGGAGAGGGAGAGGGAGAGGGAGAGAGAAAAAAAGCCTGAGAGAGATGGGGGCTTGGGTTGACCTACAGTGTCAAGATCAAAGTGTAGCACCACTTAGCTGACAAGGAGGGGCACACTCCAGGGATAAGTGTGTGTATGCGTGTTTGGGTATGGGTGCAAGATGTCTGCCATGGACCTCATCCAGCCTTCCCGCCTCTTCATCCAGACCTCATGTCACATATGCTGTGCTATTAAAGATATCTAGTCTCGTGTCTATTCTCTCTTCCTCTTTGACGGACTCATTGTCTCTCACACACACAATCACACACCTCATAGAATAAGTCGGTACGTTAAACAAATCAGGCTGTGATGCTCTTCATGGCTTCATTCCCTCACAGTGGTGGGACACTGAGAGGTGATGAGGTGAAGGAGACAGAGAACAGGGACGGGAGGGAAAGGGAGCCAGAGAAAGGGAGCAACAGAGAGAGTAATTGTGCTCATACTCAAAAAAGATTCCCTTTAACGGCCCCAAAACACTCATACATACGCTCTATAATCACATGTGTTAAATCCCTTAATGAGCTGACCACAAAGCTCTCAGTTGAGAGTGCAAGAGGAACAACTGACGGGTTGTAAGGATCAGGGGTGTTTTGACATTTGCTGGTTCTTAGCAACACTAAATCTATCTCATAGAGTGATCACTGGAACAATTATCTCCTCCTTGTACGAGAACTCAGCTGAGTATAACTGGAGGGGAGCCAAGATGGGCACAAGGGATTGTGCACGCACACACACTACAATCATTTGTTCACCCTTTATCATGTCTACGGATGTTTTTTGCCTTATGACTCGTGCAGCCAACCAGAAGCAGTTTTTGTGTTACTCTGAGTCCTGCAGCAGGAAAGCCCCAACTGTGCTTTCCCAGACGTGTTTTTCTTAGTATGGTAATGGTGGTGGTTTATCACTCAGAAGGTCACGTCCCAAAAATGAACTCTGCGTTAGCAGAAAAAGAAAGAGATCTATTCAGAAGCAGATTCTGGTTGGCAAAGATCATATGTACTTGGCAACTGACCTCCGTAGACGTGACCTATACGTACAGCGCTCATACTCAGTACAATATCAGGCCGGAGCAGGTGGTTGTGGGTGTGTGAGAGTGTAAGAGTGACCGTGAACCTCTCTCTCTTTCAGTGATACTGAAAGAGAGAGAGGTTAATGAATGTGATGTTTAACCATGTTTGCTTCAACTGATTGTGAAAAAAACAAACAAATAATAAAACAAATTTGAGTCTTTTGATACAGTAGTTTGTTTGATCTCTTTTAGAAAGCTAATTTCAAGCCCTCCTTCACTTTGTGACCACATGTTGCCCCAATGACCCCTCACAAATCACTTCCCTGTCGATGCATAGCTTTGGGCCTTCTTCTGTTTGGGTGTGTTGAAACAAGTTTAGTTTTGCCCCGAGGCCAAGACAGTGAGGGAATCACTTAAAGAGTTTTAAAGGCTCATATTTCCTCCCCTCGTCACATAGAATTCTACTTGCCTCATGACCCACAACACTGTGAAATATGTTCTAGCCTCCAACTAAAACAAACAAAACATAATTCTTCATCAGCATATTCTTCAACAATTTGAACCAGGCAGCAAAGAGAGAGGGAGAGACAGCAAAGTGGTTTGTACGAGGATCAATCTGTGTTTGCAATGGTAGGTCCATGCGGGGGGGTGGGGGTAATCATTGCAGGTGTGGGCTACGTATCAGTCATAGAAGAGGTTTAGAGGCTCACATGCAGCTTAAAAACGAGTTCATTCCGTCTTCTGTAAACATGTCATTCTACTCTGACAAGAGGGAGCACATTTGGAGATGATGTGTTGGAAAAAGACATAGCTGGGTCAATTTCGTTGTTGGTTGCAGGAATACAGTGGGACTGTATGTTTTTGGCAAATGCTGTGACACACTCATGGCACGGCTTGGTGTGGTTATTCAAAATCACAGCAAGTTCAGTAGCTAGTAGTGTTTAATGATGAGTAATGGTGATCTTACAATGCCAGTTCACATGACATCCTAACAGTGTTGAATTTGTCATTCATGGGCAGAAAAAGTAACCACATTTCTAAGTTAAGTTACTTTTTGCACTTACATTAATCACAGAAAACTGACATAATATCTCCCTCAGAGTCTGGGTGATTGTATGATGCATGATTATCAGGGCAATGTGGATGCACTTGAGGAGGATATCCAAGACTATAACTAGGGCTCATCAAAAGTCACCTGATCCCTTGTGGAAGTGTTTTAAGACACACACTCCCGGGCATCGCAAATTTGTTTAGGCCAAAACCTGGTGAGTCTGTAAATTTAAATACATACAGCAGCATTAACGTGTATGGTTATGACTGCACTTATGCTGTCAGAATCTCAGCGAATGGTGGAGTGATTGCTCTGATGTCAATGTGTGCATTTGTGTTTTTTGGGAGTGTGGTTGTAAATTGTGTCAGCCCCAGGATGACCCCTGTCCTTCTGTTTCAGCTTGGCAAATTTCACCTGAGCCTGCATGGGTTCTGGGTGGGAAATAATAGGCTTGGCACAGCTCTGGAAGCTATTTGCCATCAGCGTGGATTGATTGGAGCCACAGTCTGGACCCTGTCAGCTGGTGGAGGGGTAGTGGAGAAAGGTTGCTGGTGAGGTTGAAATTAGTGAGGGGCAGCATAAGGGGCCTGTGGTGTGGTGTCAGGCCTGATTAGGAGGATCCTGGGCCCCTGACACACTGCAAATAGCATGCGACCAAAAACTTACACATGTGCATAAACAGTCATTTGCACACATATGTACACAGGACATGATGCCAATGGCCTCATGGAGAAACAATCTGTAGAGAATAAGTTCATCTGAGAGCAATGCTTTGAGAATAGTATCTTCCATTCTGCTGGAAACGAATGGCTCAAAGCTAAAGGAGCCAAAGAAAGATGATGCATGTACAGGAAGAGGGAAAGCCAATAAAGGAATTATCATTGATTTACCATTGATCCCCATTCCAGATCAATGCAGGTTGTGTCTGAAGATTTGTGAAGGCTCCCCTCCCTAACAGAGGAAGGAAAAGGTAATGGGACTAAATGTCGTCAGAATCTCAAGAGCACCTTTTTGTCAGCAAATCAGAGAAAAGCTTTTACGAAAAACGTGACAAGACTGCCAAATGTAATATCACTCCTGACATATGAGCAGAGAGCACTTTAACAGTTAGCCCATCAAAACCCACTTGATCTCACACTTGTCGCGATTATATGACACATTAAAGCCATTTCAGCACCAACACCCCTTTTATCCCAGTCATCACAGATCTTTTTTACCTGCAGTAATATCTTCTTTTAAATAATATACAGTTGCATTTTGGTAAGACCAAAATAAGGTCTGGCTCCACCCAGCGTAGCTAGGTGAAGTGAGCATAAGTTATCAAGAAACCAACTAACTGTTGATGAACTATGGTAGAAAATAATAAAAAAGTAGTAAATGCAGCAGTCTGTATATGTGGTCTGAAGTTGCCACTTTCAGTATTTTAGATTTTTCAGCCATCTTACAACTCCATCCATCACAGCTACTAATGTTTTTTGCTGATGCAATTTAATTGAATCTTTCATTTCAGTTTAGTCTAGTACTTATAGGCACCCCAGGCTGAGAGGGGACGCAAAATTAGGAAAATAAAAATGAATAAGTTTGGAACAACAACTTTAAAGGAAAATATTAGACAAAACACCTTAGTATAACTCATTTTCTGTAATTTATATATACTTGTTTAAATAACTTAAAATGTACACATTCATATTAATATGTGTTGGTTTATAAAATATATTTAAATAAACACAATTTAATAATTTCTTTACACAAGACAATAGATAAAAGCAACAAATCTGAAGAAAGTGGAAAACCATCTTTAAGCCTTTTTTTGACAGAAAAATATGGAAACAAAGGAAAATTGATCTAAATGTCAGCAAAGCTTTTTGTCTAGAAATCAAAGAAAAGCTTTTTAGAAAAATGTGACACAGCTGCCAAATATAATATCACTCCTGACACAGTAGTGGAGCGTGTGTCCAACCGTTAGCCCATCAAAAGCCCGCCTGATTACACTTGTCATGATTACGGGAGACATTACTGCCATTTCTGCTCAGACGTGAATCAAATATGAATGGGTTTTCTCTCTGAAGGGCGTAGAGAGGTAACGGATGTCTCTGGAAGGAATTTGGAGGTGAAACATTATTTTGAGTTGATTTTAGGGGGATGGTTTTACTGAAAGATGAGAGTCGATGGAGAGATGGAGATGACCCAGTAAGGGCAGAGAGGGGGAAATGAGGGAAAGTGGTGACAAGGTGGAATGGCGGTTGAAATAAGAGAACACATACTTAACTTCTGACTATAGGCTATTCATAAAGTAACATTCAGCAGTATATTTTAGACTCTATATCACAGCTCCACCTGTTGTCATACTTTACCAATTTAACTTTCAAAATCACTCATCACATTTCAAGTCACAAAGGATTTGCTTGTTTACTTTGCATGCCGAAATATCAATAAGGATAAATTATTTTCAGAATTCATAGTAACCCTTGGTGTATCACACAGAAATCCTGTGTATGTGTAAATGTTTGTAGTTCAAGAAAGCGTTCTCCGTCAATTGCTTCTTTCTCCGTGCTGCCTAAATGTTTCAACAAATTTTACATGGCATACTTATCTGGGATATATGTAGTGCTATATGTAGCACTCGGTTCTACTAATGAGGAAAAATACATTTCATGTTAGGTCTAATAAAAATGACTGTTTTCAAATGTATTCTCTTGCCACATTTGGGCTAAACATCTAGAAATGAAATAGTCAGTAAATTAAGTTATACATTTTTGGACCTAATTGTTAAGGTATGACTGGTTGTTCTGAATATTTTCCTTTGAAAACAGTTTTAAGTCTGCACTTCATAAAATAGGGTTGCATTTGTCTGCAGCTGTGCACATGTCAGTGCAGCTTTTAAAGAAGAAAAGATAACATATTAGCTTTACACATGACATATTAGCTTTACAGTCACATACAGACATGTGCTAATGTCACAGTGGTGGCCTGATTCTGACATTTTATACTATTATTGGCATATTATTTGTTTATTTAAATCATTGGTTGTTATGTACAAATGTGACAGATTGTTTTATCCTTGTTTGGCAGCATGTATTCTTGAAAGTGATGTTGTCATGTGTGCCTGCAAAAATCCAATAATGAATTTAGAAAGCTTGCAGTTTGGTTAGGTTTAGGCACCGAAATACTTTTAGGGTCAGGATATGATTATGGTTTGCGTAACTTGAAGGGTATGAAAATATTCACTTTTTATTGCCTATTTGCAAACAGGTTGTAACCTTACATAACAGTAAACCATTTGCTTACTTTCTCAGTTGCTTGGAATAGCCACTATGCTGCTTCCTTGGATTGATATATTAGGTTGTAGTAGGAGGGGGGAATCAGAGAGTAAAATCATAAAAATAAATTTCTACATAGTTCTAATATTTCATCAAATACGGTCCAGTTTGATCAAAATCAGTGAAAAAAGTTGTGTTTTTGTACAGTAATTAGAGGGACCCAGCCCCAGAAACACTATACTTCAGCAGAGTCATGAGAAATTTTGGATGCTAAAGGAATACAAGAGCAGAATGAGATATCAACATTTTAAAATGGTTTTCCAAATGTCAGACTCCTACAAAACAATGTTTTTTTCATTGATGGGCTAGATACTGCCTTAGTGGTGACATAGCGCGAACTAAAAGCATCACATTACCTTTATATTATGGTAGGCTACTGGATTATGTTATTGATTACATTTTTAAACAAGTAATTTAGTAATTGTACCGGATTACATTTTCAAAGTAATACTCCCAACCCTGTTTATGATCAGCTGCCAAACCAGCTGCAGACGTTGTAAGGCCCAGGCACTGGATATGACAATCACAACATACTCTAGTAAAGTCATTTAAAACACTCCTGACGCCTTTTGTGAAAATACACATGATGGGGTTCCAGAATTGTTGGCTAACTATGTGAATACTTGTGAAACCACACTGCCTTAATTCTGTTCTGTGATAAATTATGCTTGTTTCCTGATATGTTCACAGAATATTTATGTGTACAGTGTGTCTGAGTGATCAGGTATCTCAGGGTGCCGTACAGGATGCCATACACCTCAGCGCCAGAGTGAGACTGTCACTAAAACAGACAAGCAGGCAGTTTCAGCCATTAAATATTCAGCAGTAAGTGCTCATCTTATGGCTTCACCACCACTGAATGAGGTAGCAGTGTTAGACCTGTCTGTCATTCATTCTTCTCCTCTTCTTTTTTTCCCACGGTGATAAAATCATGTTATTCTTAACTCCGTTTTACCTCTTTTCCTAATGTCCATGTTGCACGTACAATCTCCTGCTACATTTTACTGCTGCAAGGCATGGCCTCACAGATTTATGTGTGGTGTACGTGTGTCTTTGTGTGTTTAGCAATATCAGTAGCAGTGGCAGCCTGTTGTGTTTATGTAGCTAAAACAACATCCTCAGGTTGGTGAAGAAAGAAAGAGTGTTGCATGTTACACATGTTGCAATGCAGAGGTATTTACTCTACCTATTGTTTTTGCCTAACCCTTTCTTTTCTCTTTTCTCTTTACCCTTAAAGGGGCATTATGTAGTTTCCAGCGGCCACTAGCGGTGCGATTTTAAGATTGCAACCAGATGTGTATATGCGTGCTTGCTTGAACTCATGAGTGAGCATAATCCGAAACACAGGAATCCTGCAATAAACGCAGGAACAACAGCATGCCTTGGCTTTTCACACAGACATGCTCAGGCTCGGTTACTTCAAGGTTCCTGTCTCACAGGCAGATCAACACCTGCGCTGTAACGTTACTTCATTCAGTGCAGCGAGACAGTACTCGCGAAAAAAGGCAAAGTGAGAGCGGCTATAGGCAGGTGGGGAGCCAGCTTCACACAACATGGTGGAAACTCAGGTAAACTCCCACTACAACGTTACAGTTAGTTTTATCAGCTGCAGGTTGAACTAATCCACGCTCGTTACATGATCACGGTACATTTACTGCATTTAGCCGACGTGCTACATAGTTAGTTCACCTGTTGCTTTTCAGTAACTTTTTAGTAATCTTTACTATCTGTGAATCTGTCACCGGAGGCTCAGCAATGTCAGCACAGCTACATGTATTGGATGAAACGGGTAGTGAGCTGGACTAAATATATTAGAAGATTGTGACACACTTTATAACAGTTAGACCGCAGTAAGTAAATTTACTGTAACTAGTGTTAGTGGATGGCTCTTCCTCTAGGTTGTATATTATGTGGGTCATGTTAGTTACAGCGACCAAGAGGTGGAGAAGCTGTGTACCTATCAGTAAAAGGCAATAAATCTAAAGTGAACGTTGCACAGCAAACAGCAGCGGGTCCGAGCTACTGTAGCGTTAGCTAACGTTAGCTGCTAGTGGCTGCATCACTATGGGATAGTAAACAAATCGCTCCACATTAGCTTTTAACCGTTACATCATTTCTTGCAGGCTTTGACAAGTTGAGTTTGTGTTGGAGTCTGTGTTGTGCTGGGAGCAGGTCTTTCTTAGTATTAGCAGACTCCATGTCGTACGTTGCAGTGTCGTCGCTGCTGAGTTCAAAGTCAGTATAGACACAGCGAGAGGCTTGGGAGCGCGCTTGCAGGTGTCAGTCACTGGATTTCATGGAAAATCCAACCCGGAGCCTTCGAATAGGAATAGGAATAGTTGCCTTCAGAGTTAATAGCCAAACCCGGCAAGTGGATCATTTTAATGTCAGATTACAACCCCTTCACACACAGGCAATAAAAAAGGATTCATTTTGGTAGAAAAACTACATATAGCCCCTTTAACTTTTTCAGCCCTTCCTTACCTTCCCTTTCCCTCCACAACTCATCTTTTTTCTCCCCCCGTTTCTTCAAAAGGTACCTCACCCTTTCCAACTCTCCATTCTTATCATACTATCCCTGTAACTTATTTCCACCCTTCCCCCACTGGCCATATCTTTGACAGAAAGGGATTACATGGAGGTGCTAATGCAAGTTACTCTACTCTAGATAAGCTCCATTTGTCAACGCGATGCAATTTCCATACCAGACACTGACAAATGTTTGAGTGAGTAAGTTGTTTACAGTAAAATCTAATTAAAGCATGATAATGAAACACTTATTTAGCTTGTGAAGACTTGCCAAAGTGAACTGGTAAAATATATTAATTCATTAATGTTTTTAAATGTCACCCTAAACTACAGCTGCTCTGGCTGTATTAAGAAATTTATTTGCAGGATAAAAAACCCATTGAGATGTACCATCTCGTTTTCGAGGGTGTCCTGACCAAAAACACACAATAATAAAAAAATACACAACATATACAACAAACATCAGACACACAATTGTAAACATTTCAAAAATACAATAAAAACAAACAACAACAAAAAAAAACAAAAACACACACACACACACACAAAAAACCCCAAACACATTCACTCATGTACCTTGCACATGCCACAAACTCTAGACACCAACACTAATAGTAAAACAGTAGAGTAAAACAATAAGTGACAATAATTATAAATAACAGGAGCAGTCTGTTGTAAGGTGAATAATAAGAACATTCTTAAATGAACCTAGATACTTCAAAGATGTCAAGAAAATTGGTAGATTGTTCCAGTCTCTAGGAGCCTTAAACCTAAATGCTTTTTTTCCAATTTCTAGTGTAGTTTTTGGAACATGAAAAAAAGAAAGAGTGTTATTGCTTCTAAGATAATACATTTGATTAGAGTTATGCAAAATGAAATACTCTTGTAAATAAACAGGATATTTAAAATTAATACATTTAAAAAGAAACTGGTACCAGTGTAACTGTCTTCTATTATCAGGAGAAAGCCACTACAGTTGATTATACATTACACACAATGGTGGGTTTGAAAGTCCCAATTCAGAATAAATCTGCACAAACTATTGAATTTAACATTAACTTTCACAAGATCAGCTTACACACGATACAGTATTCACATCACATGACTAATGGATCTAATTTCTATGGCCAATGCTTCAAAATTTGGTACTTCCCACCTGAGGTAATTTGTCAATAAATGTACAGTACCTACAATAACTAATTACTGATTTTAGAAAATTATAATAGATGTGTCAGGTCATAGTTTGCATGTTCTCCCCGTGTCCACGTGGGTTCTCTCCAGGTACAAAGGGTCCAAAGACATGCAGGCTAGGCTATTTGGTGTTTCTTAAAATTGTCCTTAGGTGTGAATGTGAGTGTGAGCGGTTTTATGTCTATGTGTGGCCCTGCGATGGACTGGCGACCTGTCCAGGGTGTACACGGCCTTTTGCCCAATGTCAGCAGGGATAGGTTCCAGTCACCCGTGACCCTGTACACAGGATAAGCGGTTGACGATGGATGGATGAATGGTGACTGGTCATTTCCTTCTGCTGAGCCTCGATCAGCCATGCTGTGGTAAACTGAGTGGGTATACTGTTAAGCACAGAGCCTCAAATCCAGTAGGGTCTGTGGATGGCGCCACTTGTAGCCAGCCAGTCTCTCCCCCACCTCTGCATGCCTCCCACCTCCCTAGGGAGAAGCACTCAGAGCCTAGGTCCAGGAATTAGCTCCAGCACCCACCGAGACAACAGATCAATGGGCCCAATCCTGTATTGATAGGACCACTTGGGCTCCAGAAGTGCCTGCTAATCCCTGCAGTTTATCAGCCACACTGGCTGTTGGGATCTGTTGTCTGGTATGGTTCTCTGTCAAGCAGATTGGTTTATGCTTGTGGACGCACACTCTCACTCTCTCACACACATATTCACACATATTCACACACACACACACACACACACACACACACACACACACACACACACACACACACACACACACACACACACACAAAAACTCTTTCCTAAACATACACCACCTCGCAAACCTTTCCCCAAACCACCATTCACACACTTATGTCCCTACCTCTCTTATCATCCTTTCCCTCGAACATGGCGTCAATTGCATTAGCTCGGGTGTTAGGGCTGCAGCTATAGAGTTGCCTTGTTTGAGTTTGCCTTGGCTGGGTGGCTGTAACTATATCCAGTGTCCTGCTAAAGGGGCTGGAGGCTGACTGGCTAGTAGACAGAAAGTCTGACCGGAGTGTGGCCCATTGATTCTAATGGGCTTTTTAGGGGGCCTAATGATGGGAATCTGTTCACGCCTCACTTGTCACGCCTAATTAAGCCAAAGTAACAATGAGTCCATTCACACTGGCTCAAGTTACCTCTCTCACCCTTCCATTTAGAGCTGGTTTTGCTCATTTTAGCTGGCGTAAAATGACTAGCTCCTGGCTCATGCACCAATTTGAGTTGTTGGGCCATTTTGTCAACTTCCTCTGAATCAAAAAAATGATATTTCTCATGTCTTACACTGCCTTTCATAAATTCTTTTCCAAAAAAGTTATCTTTTTTGTCAGCTAAAGAGCCAATTAAAATCGATGTATTTAGATTTAGATGAATTATGCACAACAATATTTCATAATAATTTTAAGCATGTGATTCATGCTTTTATCTCAACCTGTCTGAAATACTGCAATCACTTCACATTGGCCTTAACCAAGCCTCTCTCTTAAGGCTTGTGCAGACTACATGATTTTCAGTGTCGGTTGATGGCCGTGCCATTCACACTACACAACCTGCCGTCTTGTGACAGGAGTCTTGAAGTCATTGTGGTGTTCACATTATGTGATTCATGGGTGACAGGGGGTCACACACTACACGAGCTGACAGCGACTCTGTCACCTGACGCTGGTCTCCATACCACGTTTTGTCAAGAAAACACACGTGAAATGGGAAATGCACACAAAACAGCTGTTGTTTGTTATTATAAAGATACCAATTATAAATACAAAAAATCTGTGTGAAAGAATGGATTAGCATACTCAGGTAGCAGGGATTGTCTGTGCTACAGAGAGTGCTGAGGGAAGTAAAAAGTGCTTTGCAGTGAAAAAGTAGCTGCCTGTTATGCCAGCAGCCTGCTCTCATTGGCTAGATGTGGATGTCGAGACGGTATGCTAGCTATCTGGCAGACGTCGGCGATGTGTGAGAAATGTGTCGGGGAGCCGTTTTGATGCGTCACTGAGTAGTTCACACATAACGACTGGCGACCGCTGATCAACTGCTGATTTACCCCCGATCACAGTCTGATGTTCGCCAAGGTCTTTGAGCGGCAAATCGGGCTAAAAATCGTGTAGTGTGAACTAGGCTTTATGTTTACAGTTAGCCCAAAATGCAGCTGCTCATCTTTTAAATTGTAGCACACACCTACTTAAAGTAACTTAATTTGTGTCTGATATAATCAAGCGTGCAATTTTTCAAACCTACTCGAAAGTACAGAAATTCCTGTATCCTGTCAGGCTTGGTGTTACCTGTATATCAGGTGTATGATGGAGCCAGCAGATAAATCTCATGCACCACCTTGCTCTCTGGCCCTGTTTGTGTACACATGCTTTTAGCCGACCACTTAACTGCCAGGATTAGGTCTGTAAGTAGATAATTGCTGGGTGAATGTAGACAGTGGTTGCTGTGTGGGACTCAAAAGATCCATAGACACCTTTTGTCAACCGTTACCAGTTTGCTTTTGTCTCAGGGCGGAGTGTCTCTGCATGGAAGGGAGGGTGGGGGCAAGGTAAGAAAAAGAGCCTATACTTTTGTCTGCGTGAGTGCATAGTATAGTGTGTGGGCTGGACATTACCTTTGCAGAGAGGACTGTTTGTTCGTTCTGACATGAATGCAGTCTAAAGCAGGGGAGTGTCTGTAAATATTGATCTCTTGTCTGTTACTGCATGAAGCTCTCTGCCGCAGACTAATTCACCTTCTAGCTTTTCTCTGTTCATCTCCTATTCTATTCATCAAGCTGTTTGATATGGAGACAACAGTTCAAATATGACATGATGAAACACACAGTATATGGAGCATTATGCACGACCTTTTATGGATTAACTTGCCTGACTGGTGTTTGCGTTAGGTTTGGATACAAGGAGCTGTCAGTGAGAAGGGAATTCTGAAATCTGATACAGTGATGCACATGACAGGATGCTGCACCACTTAAATAATAGCAAATATGAAGAGCGCAGTGTTTGTGTGTGTTCATGATGCATTGTTGGCACTGAGCACTGTCATGCTTCTGCTGTATGTCATCTGACCTTGCACCAGCACTTCTCAAGAGAAGGTCTTGTGATTGGTGGATAGACAGGAATGACAGCCCTATTTAGAGGTCCTGACCGTGACTTCAACTCTTATCCTTCACAGGCAGGATGAGGGCAGACAGAGAGAGGCGGAGAGGAATGACTGACTGCCAATAACAGATACAAATGCACAAGGCCCTGCAGCTATCATTAAACTTTTCAGTCAGCAGAAGGCTGTGATTTAACAAGGGATGTTTTTTTTAGGTAAACACTAATACATAGCATAAAAGGAAGGGGTCATGAGAGGGTGGAGGTTTTGTCTATGTGAACGTTGCCTGTGATGAGCCTAAATCTCAACATGTATTGTGTGTTTGTGCATGGTTTGACTTTACAGTATTTATCTATTCAAGATTAATTGTGTGAGGTATTTTCCTGTGCTTAAAATCATCACATGAACATGTCTGCATTAGGACACCCTAATTCTTAAGTTCACCCAGTGCCTTAAACCTGGCCCTAAGGTGCTGTGATTAGTCGGGCCCTTGATGACTTTACTTTGCTGCATCTGGAGTATGTCCAACAGATGGTCATGATAACAGCACTTGTCTTTCATCAAACACTGCATTGGGTTGTCTTGTTGGAGGCCTGGGGTAGCTAGATCACGCCTAACATGACTTTTTGACACTGTAAATGTGTAAGTTCATCCTCACTGGACCCATGAATCATCCAGGGCAGCACAGTGGTGAAGGAAACGGGCTGTAAAAGACCAACATGCAATTTTAGGCTTTGAGAATGAAAAAATCTTCTCATTAGATATTCACTCATTTTTTGCATACAAATAAATTATGATATGTTCATTGCATGTATTGCATCGGGTAACTATTAGTTATTTAATCATTGGACTGCAGCATATATTTAGAGTAACCATTTATCATTTTCAGTTTGTTTTAAGCTTTCAAATACAGAAAACTACAAAGGACAGGCATTTGGTTGGATCGCTATTTTTGTTATAATTATCAGAATCATTATTTAATGATTTTGCCACAACAAGATCAACAAATTTCATTAAAAAAAACCCTTGGAAGTAATGTTGACCTCACCATTTAATAATCCCATGATCAGGACAAAAATATTTTAACGTCTGGCTAAATTGAGATAATCATCTTATGTTGAAACTATGAAAAAAGAAGACACAATAACTAGTTTGTTTGATGACAAAATGACTCGTTTTTCATCTGTAGAAAACAAGTGTGTCAGTATCATTAATTTACTTGTCCTCTCTGGCCTTTGCTTACAAAAACACAACTCTGTAACTTAAATTCATTACTTGGTAGTCACTGTCACTGTCGCCAACTACTTTATAAACCCACCCACCCCAGCCTAGTCAGAATCCTCACACCGTAACAGTGTGTGACATCAATTTGCTTTCTCCTGCCATTCTTTTTGGTAAGATCCTGGATATGTCGAAAACTCTATGAATGCTGCCTTTGAACAGCAACTTACAAAACAAAGACATCTTTTTCAATTTCTCAAAATCATGAGATTCCTTTACAAGAAACACATTGAGCAACACTGCTGCATTTCTACTGTTTCACAATTGTTGTTTACAGCTCGGGTAAATAATCTGTGCAAGACCTCAGAGAAAGGTTTACCACCAAACCTATCTGGTCAGGATAGTTGGTTCCTCAGGCTTTGTCAGGGAGAGATGATAGAATGAAATGAGGTCTAAACTAAACTCTAACTAAGCTTAGTAACTCACTTCCCCTGCCCTATGAATGAACTGATGACCAGTAATATGATTTGTCATAACCTAAGGATTTACAGAATATCTGGATAGAACAGTAAAACTACTGTTTTGCAGGATAGTTTCAAAACTGAAAGCTCATGAAATGTTTTTTTTATTTCAGAACATCTCAGACCAGCTGCTTTCTGCCAACTTTTCTCAAAGGATACCAAACACACAGAACAAGTACATACACATACAGAGACTCCTCATCCTTGAGATGCAATTTACACACACATCCATCAGCGCCATGCAGAGACCGTATTCACAGCTGTCTCAGTCAAGCAAAATCAAAGATGGTGGCGCCTGGTCAACATGGTGAACATGACATCTTGTCCTTGCTTTTCCTCCTGACAGCCCCTGGTTCTTGTCACCTCAACGCCATCCTGCCTGCCTTCATAACCTGTTGGACAGCACAGCATGTCACAGGTCGGGCCTCTTGGCGTGTCACAAGGCTGATCAACGCTGTGTGGCAGCTACCTGACGCCCTGTCTGGCAGCTCACCTCCATCACTGTCACGCTCTCACATTCCAGTTTCTTGAGGCCCCATCACAAGCATGATTTATAGCTTGGAAAATGGTGAATGCTGGGGCAACTCTTCAGAACTTGGGCATTACTTTTTTTTTTGGTTAACTTCTCAGGCGACTCTATACTGTACTGACGCATGTCACAATTACTGGCTGTCCTGAAGTCATTACAATTTCTTTAACTAAGTTTTTGGAAATCTGTTGTAAAATCACTCTCTCTGCAGCTACATGATAATTGCTGCAAATGGGAGTCAGACCATCCAGGGTTAGAAAGCTTCTAAAACATCTTTGTATTCAGCTGTGTTTGACAATCAGGGTAATCTTGGTGGCTGACCTCTCTGTTGTTAAGGCCATGCTTGAACAGCAAATATGTGTATTGAGGTGCACTGATCCAAGCCACCCGCAGACACTGAACAGGCTAGTGGTGACAGATAAGTAGCAAGACGAGCCCTGAGAGGTCACGGCTTCAAACACGACGTGACACCTAATAAGTAGTGTTTTTCTCAAGGAAACACACATACACACACACAAACTCCTGAGTGTGGGGCCCAAAAGCTCTCAAAATAATAAAAGCAGGAGAATTTTTGGTGGCAACGGTTGAAAAAAGAGAGGGAGGTAGTAGTGGATGAAAGCTCCACAGAAAGTTTCACTCCCTCAAGCCTCCATGTTGTAATGTTTTGAGTAGCATGGAAATAGTTTGGCTTTCCTCATTTTGTTTGCATGATCATTTAAACAGTCAGCAGCACTGACAGATCATTTCTATTTTGTTTGATTCAACTCTTTGATTTCATGTTTATGTGTCCTCACCAAGTCTCATAAATGAAAGGAAAGAATTGGAAATATCAACAACTCTGTGAGTATCGTGTTAAAAAGGATTAGGATTTTGTTTGTTTATGCTGGGGTTTTTATTCATTCACGTTGTTTTCCTGAGGCACATTTGAGTCTACAGAGATGAAGCTAGCAGCTGGTCATGTCTCTGCGATGCTTCACATGATTTAGCCAATGTGAATGGTGCTGTTTGTTGGGGATGCGTAAGGAATAGGCCCTTTGTCAGATTTGGGGGATTTTTGGGAAGAGGGCACAAACTTAAATGTGTGGGCGTAAGAGTTTGTTTATTGTTTAAGGCACAGAAATGATGGGTGTGATGATTCTTCCCATAAAATGTCTGTAATGTTTTTCTGCAATAAATTGCTATTTTGCACTCTTATCTCTAATAACACTATACAGTACACTCCTCCACAGCTGGTTTTATAAGCAGCCTTCAGAGTGAAAAATGTGACAGTTCACCAGAAAGTGAGAGTAGATAAGAAACATTTTCAAGTTGAATAGTTTCTTTATTGTAATTATTCAGCATTTAACTTATTCACTACAGACTTTTTGAAAATCATTTTTCACTTCCCCTTGTCAGAAACATTTAAATTCTATGACTTCAGACAGCACAGTAACAATTCCTCCGTGGCAGCCCTGATCGATGATTTCACTTTTACTTGGTAACCTAAGACTGTTTTGCAGTCAGCAACATTACCTGCTTCCTCGCCAGCCCTTTCAGTCCAGCTGGCACTTAGTCCACCTGACACAAGGGAGATGAATATGAAATGCCTCTTGCTTTGTTTCCCTTCACAGCTATTGTTGCTTCTGTGATTAGATTTGAGATTGAAGTGCCCCGTAAGCCGATCTATAGGTGGGGTGTAAGACTGCCACCCTTTAGAAAGTACCTTGGCATGATGCACAATTGATTGCTGTTGCAGTTTAGTTTATAGCTCCTGGCATGCACTGTCCACAGATCCAGCTGGCATGTATCCTGACTGGGTCATTTTAGCAAAAGAGATTTACAGCAGTGATGAGGCTATTACAATGAGATTATGTCGTAAATAAATTAAAGTTCCCAACTTCCCAAGTTAAACATTCAAACAATATTAATTCATACTCTTGCAAACACAATGCAATACTTTATTAGCAATGCTATCATTACAGTGGAAATGTCATCCCAGATCAACAGTTGACCTTTCCGTACTTACTGATATCCAGCTTGCAACACCCCCCTTAGCTAACACTATATTGTTTGTGAGGTGACTGGTTATAATATTCACAAGCTCAGTCACATTGGACAAGCGCTGTCCAGCAGATACAAGCAGCAACTAATATCATCTCTTACTAACCCCTATCCCATGCAACTATAGCCATACCAACTGTCTTTAGCTTATTTGCTCCCAAAGAGGCTATTTAACTGGATGGGAACTGCATCTGTTAAACCATGTAGCTGTCAGAGCAACTTAGCCACCAGCCTCTCAGACGTGGCCCAGGGGGAGCTGTCCTTTCTGGGCCAGTGAAGCCTGATGTTGTTTTGGGGCCTTGGCTAAGCTAGCATGTCTGTAGCTGAATAGAATCCTTGGCTGCATTGGTGTAAAAAGACTGATTTCACCTTCTTTCAACACAGATTGAAATTAATTCTATCCTAAGTGTGCCAGCTATGTTTGAAATGTGATGGTGCCCGGATCTACAGATTTGCCACTCTGGGTAGCGGTGATACTGGTGCCAGTGTTGGTGTGTGTGTGTGTGTGTGTGTGTGTGTGTGTGTGTGTGTGTGTGTGTGTGTGTGTGTGTGTGTGTGTGTGTAGAAGGTGTAAAGGGTGTGGGGTTTCTGTGGTTTGGTTGTGTTGACCATTTTGTGGTTCCCTAACTCCATGTTTTAAAGACCTTGGATTTCCAAGTGTTTTCAGCTTGAAATTTAACACTCCAAGCCCTCCGTTCAGTGGCACCAGTGAACTGTGATTAGATCTTTTACAGCTGTAAAGAGACTCATGTTTTAAAAGAAAATTACATTGTCAATCTAATGTATATTTCTGTTCCATTTCTGAATGCATAATTTGTATACCAGCTTCTTCACCACATGTATTTGAAATGTGTTCAGTTAAAGCTCGGCTCTGATCCAGTGTTTTTCAAGATATGAATTACAAAGATTTATTTTAGGAGTGAGGGAGGGAAAGTGGAAAACTGACAGACACAAGACTAACGAATACATACTTGCAAAGCAACAACTTATAAACATCAGCCTACACACAGGTTGACAGAAATTGCTCAAAGAATGTGCATTTTGATGAAAAAGTCCAATACATTGAGTTTCCTATAAGTCCCCTCCTTTCTCTAAAGTATCTGTCTACTCCTCCAGGAACAGGTGTTAGCTAGCAGATATGGCAAATGGATCAGGACAAGTTTGTGAAGGATTGTCAGTGAGGGCTGAGATTTTGAGATTACATATATGGATGGGGACAGTGAATAACACAGGAAATTCTCATTTTAATCCGCATGTAGAGGACCTACCAAGGGGATATACCAAGGGATATTTGTACCAGTGTATTAGTGAATAATGCCCCCAAAACTGTTAAATCCACTAATCTATGTTGGTCTATGTGACTGCAAACAGCTTTTCACATCATCCCAATAACAGACTCATAGACACAGGTATAGATATAGAATGGAGTTAAGTTGCGAAACTACTTTACTTATGAAAATATCCATGTCTTTGTTATGGTTTACACTGTGATAGTATGATATTATGCTCCTTATGGGTTCAGCTAATTGCAGCTATATGATTACTATAGTTAATATAATAATGTCAGTTTAATTTATCCAATTGGCTGGCTTGTTTCTGCGTTAACTGATGCCTCTAGCTCCGTCCCTCTCTGCAGTGTGTCTTCTAAGAGCCTGCAGTCGAAGAGGGTCAATATCAACATATTACTGAGCTCTGACAGAGCCGCAGACAGTCACAATGAGACAGGATCAGCAAGTCAGCAGCACCTGCCGCTCTCTGCATGACGCCAACCACACACACAGCCAAGGGTGCACAAGCAATACACTGACAGGCACAAACACAGATGAATAAACGCACAAAGACACTGTTACACACAAGCGCACAAACAGAGCTCAGCCCCAGCTTAATCTAATCAAGTGCGATGGCTAGCTCGATTAATAAAGCCAGCTATTGACTTCTAATTGGCGCCGCTCTGCTCTGCTAATTTCCTGGGACGAAATTACACTAATGCGGTTTGCCTGATGGAGTACTTATAGTTGGCTCCCAAGAGAGACAGGCCTTCGAGACGGATAGATAGCAAGGTTGGAGAGAGAGAGAGAGAGAGAGAGAGAGCGAGAGAGAGAGAGAGAGAGAGAGAGAGAGAACTTTGATAAAGATCGGAGGCTGTTGTTTCAGTGCAGACCATTTTCTAATCAGTGGCCTGCTGTCTTTGGAAATGTCATCCAGGCCGGTGTAGCTTTACTGCTTGCAAAGAGAGAGAGAAAGAGAGAGAGCGGGACTGAGACAATTCAGTACAGGAGGGCTGCAGACTTTCACTAGCGGAGTGTAATACTAGCCACCTGTCTACACGCTAATGAATTCTCTCCAAACCATTCACTTCTGAACCCCCCGCTGCATGCACACATACTCAGTCCACACTCTCTGTATGCTCTGATCTGATTAGATTTGGCAAGAAAACCTCAGATATCTGGTCATAGTCAAAAGAATGTGTGAACACACACACACACACACACACACACACACACACACACACACACACACACACACGAGAGAGAAAAGGTTTTATAGATAAAGAGCTATAGAAAGGCTACACTAAAGGTTAATTTCCTATATTTAAATAAAAAGTAATAGCCTACTTAAAAAAATCAAGTCATACTTTCGATTTTTAATTTAATTGTAGACATTCACTTCAAGCACTAATATCAAGTGCATCCGCTTCCACAATAATCCTAACCACTCCTCACCCAACACACACACACAAACATGCAAGAAAGTCCTCATGCGCGTGCGCACACACGCACACACACACAAAGACACGCACACACACACACCTAAAGACGTCTTAATTCTGTTTTCACATAAGGAATATTTTCGTCAAGGCACGCTGGCAGATTATCTTGTAAATTTAGCACTATCTGCGTCTTATTCTGCTTCTAATCCATATTTGTAATCTCAGTTCCTATGACAGTAATTCTTGAGTTGTGTTCACAATCTCTCAGTGACACATGCTGTAATCCCCGGTTGACACGGATCTGGGAGTCCAGCAGCACCTGTTCCGTCTCAAGATGAGAGAAAACACGCTGCACTTTCTTGTGATGATTTTTGATTTGTTATTCATCCAAAACCCCAGATTAAAGATTCATACTGTAAACACATTGTTGGAAATATATATGTGGATTATGAGATTTTGTCCAGTGTCTGGTACCTTTAAATGAGACAAGTAACTTAATCAGAAAAAATGCATGCAGTACTTTCATCAGTGATATTTTTGTTCTATGTTCATAATTATTTCTGGCTCCTACAAATATCAAAACAACGACCACAGACCACAAAACGTTGCTGCAAGTGATTTGTTCTCAGTATCAGGGGTACTGAGATGACTACTGATAGTATGTGAGCTAATTTTATCTAGTCTTTCATCATGTAGAATTAATACTCATATCTATATCTTATTTTAAAATGAGGGATTCTGAAGTGATATGTTGTATTCATGAAAGATATTAAAAATATATAAATATTCACTTTCTGAGTGGTTGTAACATGCAGATCAACGGAATACATTTACATTTACTCATTTGGCAGACGCTTTTATCCAAAGCGACTTACATTTGAGGAACAACTTACAAGTTACATATTACAAGAATACATATGTGTAATATGTAATATGTAAGCATAATACATTAAATGAAAATAAACACAAAGTGAAAGTTGGAAAATCAAGAGTTCTTCTTTTTCCTAATCTTTCTTATCCATGCTTGTGACCTGGATTGTGGCAGGTTGTCTTGATCCAGTGTTAAGATCCCATATTAAGAAAGGGATTGGTGTGTCTTTGATGCCCTAGATTACCAGTAATCTTATCTCCTCAGATTAGGAAAGATTAGGAGAGTGCAAAAAATCGGGTACTTATTGAGCCAATAGGGAATTGCCTTCACATTGGACTGGGATAAAATAATAAACATTTCTTGTCAAATTTGGAAACAAAATATAATAATAAGTGTAGCTTTAGGAACATTTCATGGTCATGTCATGCACTGTACTCTTATATCTGTACTGCAAATCAAAAACTGATTATGCCATTAAGAACAACATATTTTGGGTGACATGTTTGTTTATTCAAGATCAAATATTTATACTGGATATTAAACATATGAAACCGGCAATCCATGTAATGCTTATAACAGCATTTTTAAATTTATTTTATTTTATTTTATTTGTTTGTTTTTTTAATAACAGGTATGGAAAAATACAGACAAATATGGTCACTGTATTTGGCTGTTGATTTAATCTGTCTGAAAGCCAGATTAGGTGACAGTGGCAGGGGGGTATTTAAATGGAGTAAAATTACTAAATCACTTTGCTAAGGATCACGGTGTGTGTAGGCTCATTTAGACTAAATAAAAATTTAAAAGATTTATTTTCAATGAGAAAAACATTGGAGACACATAGAGAGTCACATACACAGCACCATGATCCTGCACGTAGACAGACACCAATTCGGGGAAAAAATAAGAAAACACACACACACACACACACACACACACACACACACACACACACACACGCACAATACTATTCCCACTCACCCACACAACCAAGAGAGCTAGTTCCTCTTGAACCTGGTCCAAACACACACTCACTCAATTAGCCGGAGCCGCCAAGGCGACGTCAACGCGAACTTCCAAACAATAGGCACAGGGGATTCATAAAGCACGGGGAGGAAACATGAGCTAATACCACTATTCCAATTAAAGAAACATTTGTTGCCTCTGACACCTAAATGTGATTCTCCACAGCTGTGGCGTGCTCCAGTACAATAGTAGGTTTGCGAGGGCAGGGTTTGTTGCATTGTTGGCCGTGGATTGTGTGAAAGGTTGAGTCAGGCCCAGGTCCGGTCTCTTGAGAGGTATGCTTCATCACAGCAGAGGAGACCTTTTGTTTTCCCTTTTCAAAGGATTTCCAGCACTCCCTGCTCCAATCATAGCCCCTATTCATGAAAAAACAGAAAGCTCAAGTGGATGGTGATGGAACATGTAAAAGTACTTCTCTGGCTGTGATGTTTACTGATGGTCATTGAGGTGAAGGCTATTGGGATGACAGCCCACATGTAAAATGCTGTGTTCTTTGTGAAATGCTTGTGTACACAGTTATATCACATGAATGCTGCAGCTGCATGTGTTAGATGATAATCTGTAATCATGATAACCTTTAATTCAACAGATTATGTTTACGGCAATTAATTTGCTCTGTGTACCTACACAGGATGGAGCTGGTGTGCAGTTTCTTTGACAGTAGGGGTCACTCTTCTCTCCTCCCTTGTGTAGCATTAAGATCAGAGTCCCGACACACACACAAACTGGCAGGCAAAGATTAAATCATACACACGTGCATGTACATGTTCTTGCAGTATTGCACGCACATAGGCATGCATGCGTGCATGCCGCCACCAGCACTCTCTGTTCTCCCCTGTCCCACGGAAAGGTCTGCATGCATCATATCACAGTAACATAGCCTAGGACAGCAACAGCAGTATTGCTTGTCTTGTGGTAGCTGTGGTTAGTGTCATACAAGAACAGCTACTGCGACGCCCATGGACTCAGACAAGCTTCCTGCCAGGGCCCTGTCACTGACAAACTCAGGCCTGGCGTGTCAGCTTTCTCTGGGCCCGATGGGAAGGCCCTTCACTCTGAGGAACCATGGCTCCAGCAAACTCCACCAGCCTCAGCCCAAATCACTAGCCTGGCCACAGAAACCACGAAGCACTGTATCCAGTTTAAATAGACAGCATAAGAAAACACTGATCATCCAACTGCAATGAAATATTCAACCTCAGAGGAACCCTAAATGCAACATTCAGTATATATGCTATAATATTTGATCAAGCTACCATCTGGTTGTATTTCTTACATTTCTTTAAAACATTCAGAAACAAACTATTCCAAGTATGTGTTCAATTTTTACCATCTCTTCTTTGTGGCTTCTGTCAGCACTGAGGTATTAATGAAATCCAGAGGCGAAATAGCTTTGGTGGGTGCTTTCCTCTTCAAATCTCTCATCTCTAGCAGGCTAACCTGATCCCGTGCAGCCAGACGCTGAGCCGGAAATCTCTGCACTTCCTGGTGTCTCTGTAATGATTGTTAATGATGTCATCTGATCAGGAGAAGAGGATGTGTGTGAGTTTGTGTATTTGTGTGTTCAGAATGCGGTCTGTGTGTGTGCCTGTGCACATGTTCGTGGGTGAAGATACCTCTCCAGATTGAGTAGGGGGTCATTTTATGTAGGCGGGGAAGGGGAGCGCAGGAAGTATGGAGGACAATGAACTCCAGTGTCTGTTCATACAAACATAACTGTCTTCATCTTCTGTTTGAGCGAGAGGCCTCTCTTTCCCTATCCTTAATCCCCACCCCTCACCCATTACTTATAAACCCCACCCCGCACCACCCCCCATCAGCACGAGCGGAGGTCAGATGGTAATTACTGTTCAGGCCTTCCTTTTAAAACCTATACAACTTCTTCAGAACACAGACAGGACCTGATTACAGACCACAGGTTTCTTCCACTGAAAATGAAATACAGAGAGGCTTTATAGCTACAGGTAGCTTACTTTAAAGATGAAATCCATTACTTATGCTGTCAGTATTCAGGGTCTTGCTTGTGAAGTTGTTTCTGTGTATGGCTGTCTTGCTGAATACAAATGACAAACACAATGCAGCCAGTATCGCACTGAGTAAAGGAGTAAAGAACTCTATGATTTCAATGTGTGAAACAACAAAAAGGATAAAAAGCATAATTTCCTGGTATTAGACACTATTTAGATTCACTATTAGAGCGGGTTGCCTGTTAATCGGAAGGTCGGCGGTTCAATACCCGACTTGTCAAAGTGTCCTTGGGCAAGATACTGAACCCTGAATTGCCCCTGGTGGCTGTTTCACCAGTGTATGAATGTGTGTGAATGTTAGCTTCTGTTTGAGCACTTAGGCTCAGCGTATGAATGTGAGTGAATGGTGAATGCAGATGCAGTGTAAAAGCGCTTTGAGTGGTCGAAAAGACTAGAAAGGTGCCATACAAATACAGAGCATTTGCATCCTGACACATTCTTCTCCAAAAGAGAAGTCAAATCCCAGAATCCCACTGATGTAACAATTATGGCACAGGCTCCCCCTTCTTTCATACACCTTTGTATCTATCATACCTGTGAAAGTAGCTGTAGCCTTAACTATTCCTGTATTTTCACCTTCACAAACAACATAAAGACAGACTCGTTCAGCGCAATGGACCATCTGACTTGCATGTCTTTGGACCACAGAAAAATATTAGCATAATCTTAAAACTTATTTCAGTGCTGTTAGGAATTGAAATCTGTGTACACATCTCCATCTATCAGGACCCCAGGAGAACATGGCCTAGCTGTTAGATGCTTCCGTCTCACACAAACAATGTTTAATGATTTCCTCATACAAACATAAAGATGTGGGCAGACAAGGCATTATAAAAGCCTTGCAGATAGTGCTAATGGAGCCGTGGTTGTTAATGGGCCAGCAGCACTCTCAGTGATAAATGATGCTTATCATACTCAAAGCACCAAGGATTTGTTACACTTCTCCCTCTGCCCATCCTTTGATGCAGCCACTGATAACACCCTAATGATCTGTGGCATGGTTGTGGCCTACTATGCATGGTGTAACATGGTATTATATCAGGAAACTGTTTTACACATTTATGTTATCTCTGAAGAAAATGTTTTAGTTGATGTTCAAGGCTGGGCACTGTTTTTGTGTGACCCTTAAGATCTTTTTAGACAATATAAAGATGCAAGACAATAAACAAATCACATTTGTACAACAAAAAGCCTATTCTCTTGTCTCCACTGTCTGCTCTAAATACATGCTGATGACCCAATAGTCTTAGAGGTCTGTGGTAGACAAAGGTAGGTCATGGCCCTTGTTTGGCTAGCCTTGTCTGGGGAGACAGGCACAGGAGACCACAGACCACTTGCCAGTCCTAGGACTAGTCTCGATCCAAATGGGTGTAATTACATCGTGTTTTGCTCCTAACTCATTGGCAGGGGTGGAAGTGAAGGAGCATGACGCCAGCACTTCCAGAACATGACCTGGGAGACATGATGCTTGAGTCCACTTGTTACAATGGTTAGTATGGTGACCTGGCTAACGGGCCACAGCTGATGTCCTCCAGCACTGGAGCATCTGTTTCTTTAACCTCCATGAATCCCATGTGGTGAAGATGTTTAGACGGAGCAAAAAAGCCAGAATGTGATATTTTGCATACTATTGTCTCAGCCATAGCCCCATGAATAAGGTACATTTTATGTTCTTTATGTGTGAGTGTTTTTTGCATTGAAGGTATAATTACAAGGGGAAGCTAATTAGCATTTGGACAATGCTTCAAATGCTAATTAAAAAGGTAAGTGTGAATTTTAAATATTATGCAAACATTAATTCTGTTGTGTTCATGGATGTGGAAAAAAGTCTGGCATACAGTAACCTTTGCCTACAATTACATAAAAGTCCATTGCCCCTATGATTTTCTGCAAAATATCATCAACACAAATGCACTCATTCATCAAAATTATATTTTACTATATCTGCTCTGATACATTCTGAAAACATATATCCTCATTAACCATGAACTGACCCAGGAAATTTATATCATCCTGGCTAATACAGTTGTCTTTTGATCCTAGTCATTAATGCACCATTAGGACTATAGTTTATGTACTGTTTTATGCAGCACTCACTACCTTAGACCTTATTAAGAGCAAAATGATCAATATCCAAATAGAGGTGGTTCTGGAAGGAGAGAGTGTTTTTTTAGTTAGAAAGTAAATTGAGCCCAAACTTTTCTGTCAAAGCAGTAAAAGACATCTCGAAACTTTGTGGTAAATCAGAGGCAGATGTGTATGTTTATAAAGATAAATTGAATTAAAGGCTAGTCCGTGCTTTGTTGCCCAGACCCTGGGTCCTCAGTGGCCTTCTAATCAGGCTGTCAGTGATTTAACTGGCTTCAACAGGTAATGCTATTTAAGGGGAACTAAGGCAGGCACCAGGAAATGAAACACGGTCGCCTTAACATGGATTGTTGAAGTAGTGCCCCCCAATCTCCTTCCTTAGTCTTAGTCAGGACCACAACTAACTAGAAAAAACTAATTAAGCCTTTGGGTAAAATGCTGTCTATGGAATGTATCTGGCTGTATCTGTTACTCTCAGACCTGAACTTGTGCACACATACGACTATGTACACAAGAAGCCAACTACTGCACATGGACAAACACATGCACACATGCCTTTACACATACAGACATACAATTTTGTCTTTAAAACAACCAATATAGTAGATATTCTATCTAAGTGATTTTGCCACATCATTGGCTGCCATTCTTCACTATACATCTTTGCTAGTTGTTTGAAAGAGATAATACAGACACTGGCATGGACTTAATAGGACAGTCCACAATTTATCAATGCACTTTCACAAGTAGTGTGATACCAAATATCTTCTACTTATCATTTGATGATGGTAAGCACTTTCACTATACTATTCATAATGTTTAGAAACATTTTGGCTCCATGCGCACATCACAGGTTCGACGTCACGGTTGCTAGTGCACATAACCCAATTCCATGGATTTTCTTCAGCAGCCTTTGACTTTCCTTTGAACATTAAAAGGAGGTTCTGTAGGTGATGAAGTAATGAAGTCTACTTCATTAGTAAGTACGGCTAATTACTAAACTGAAAATTTGTTACATTTGCAGAAAGGCCGTAGTGACAGTGGTCACTCAGTGTCTGTGAATAAAGGAAAGTTTGACATTTTGGCAAATATGCTTATTCACTGTCTTGCTGAGAGTTAGATGAGAAGATTGATATCACTCGCAATGGGCTAAATTATCTCAGCCCAAAGACTGGAAATGGAGGGAAACACCTCACCTGGCTCTGTCCAAAGGTAACAAAATATAACTACCAGCACACTTTAAGCTCACTAATTAAGAAAATTGTATCTAGTTTTGATTAATCTGTATAAAAGCCAAAGTGTAAAAGCAAGAAATTGGGTTTTGTATAACTATTTCTTGGTCAGCAACTAGCAGAGACTCCAGGAAGGTCCTGGTCCTGAAGAAGTAACTCTATGTACGGAATAGCAGTATTTGTCTTTTCATCGATCTCAGGAAAGTAAAAATATGTATTTCCCATCATATCAAACTTTTCTGTTGAATTCAGTCCTACTGAAAAATAAATGGAACCACGTTTAATAAAGCTAAGTAAGAGTGTAGTAAAAACTGTTGAATGCACCAGTGGCAAATATATTTTATTTAAGTCATTTGAAATAATTAAATAATCTTATGTATCTTGTACAATACTTGGATCCATGATGTCCACTCGGCAGTGGCAAAACCAAGTCCAGTGTCCTCTGACGCAACTTGTCTGGTCTCAAGGCCCCCCCACCCTGCTCAGACATACCCAGCCCTCATCAAGGGGAAGGTCCTTCATAATTCCTAGTCAGGTCTGCCATTTTTCACCTTTGTCTAAAAATACAATGGAAGAGGTGGTGGTGGGGGTGGTGGAGGGGGGTCTGAAAGATTGCTCAAGAATTGCCGGAACAAAGCGAATGGACTTGGATGGGCTAAAAATATAGCACAGCGTGTGAATACGATAAAGGACTACACTAGAGGACGCTGACAAAGCTTTGCTGACTTTCAAGTGGGAGAACAATGTGGCAGACACTTTCAGGGCGTTTGGCTGCACACTGTGGCGGCTGGACAGGCTGTGAAGCAGGATGTCAACATCAGCCCTCATGGAGAGAACTAAGGGCCGCCACAATAAAATATATTAAGCAAGAGTGAAGGAATAATCATTTCTCTTCTTAGAGTTATGCTCATAGTAATCCTTGATGAACTCTTGAACTCATAAATATATATATACAAACATGTATGAGTTTGTAAAGAAACAGAAAGGTAGAGTAATAGAGAGAGAGGCTGAGAAAGGAAAGTGCAATGTGAGATGGGCCTGCGACCCCTCATCTCATCGATTCAGACAAGGAGGGCTGGACTTAATTACCTTCAATTTTCCCCCAGCCATCACTTTCCCTGTTGATCACTTTTCCCTTCAAGTGAATGTGCATAAGTGTGTACTTGGGTGACTGTGTGTATGTTAGAGAGAGAGGAAGAAAGAGAGAAAGGAAGAGGTGTATGTTTTCAAGGCCAAAGCGTTTGTGGTGAATGCGGTGCTCTGGAAATTGTGGGCTACCTCATCTGTAATCTGATTTCAATGGTACTGCCCTTAGAGGTTGAGTCAATCTGATTTTCTGCCTTGACTGAGTGACTGGGTTGATATGTGTATGTATGTGTGTGTGTGTGTGTGTCTCCACTGCAGGAGGTTAAATACTTACAAGGCACCACTCAGTCAGTCAGTCGCTTTCCTAGTGAGGCGTCATGGGAGCGTTTGATTGGGTGAGTTACAGAGAGTAGAGTCAATTAGACAGTGTGGAGTCATGTGAGACGATGGATGAAGGAGAGAAGCAATCATGCAATAACAGGCCAAATCAACAGGTGGCTCACTGCTTTCATCCAAATATTTTAGATGACATCACCTACAAATGACACATGCGTACGGATACAATACAGCGTTGAAACCATATCCATTTCATTTATTCGGGTTAATGGCACCTCAGCCTATGACACTCAAATCCAAACACCAATCACCACGCTGATGATTAAGTGTTCAGAAAAGGAAGTGAGAAAATAGATGAGAGGCCTAAAACCTAAACACCCCCCAACCGAGACGATCAACATGAACAATTAAACATTCTTGATTGCCTGCTCGGGGCTGATGTGCAGACCTCCCTTTTCCGTGAATTAAGCCTGTCCAGTTTCACCACTTGCAGGCATGCATGCAAACACACACGCAGGAACAAATGCTCTGATGTGGGGCTGTTTACTGTAATTAGTATCAGTTCATTTACAGCCCACTGACCCAGGGTGACCTGCTGGATCTGGGTCAACAAGGACAGCCAGCGCCACAGTGGAGACAGGTGGGGCGCAAGGTAAGGCTGGCTGTCAGTGTGAGAACGGATTGTTGTGTGTGTCAGCAAAGAGCGGAGGATGGATGTCCGGCGATGAAGGAAAATGCATAAGGTAAGTATGTGATGTCTCTGTGTGTACGCATGTGTGTCCAGTGTGTGTCTGTTGGCAGATGACAAAAGCTGGTGTGTGCATCTAGGTGTTTCAGCACACGTGTGTGACTTGGTGACTGTGTATGTGTGTGAGCTTATCCCTCATTGTGCTGGACTTCAGAGGCCCAAGCCTCTCCTGCTTCCTCTTGTAGGCAGTGGGTTAAAAATAATGTGGTGTGCAATGAGCGGCGGGGAGCAAGGCGCAGACAGCTAGGAGCCAGAGCGTCACACACACACACCCACACACACACACACACACACACACACACACACACACACACACACACACACACACACACACATTCAGCCATAGCAGCGGTGCTATATGTATTTTTCCCCCTTTATGGATCGCTCACTCACAGACTTAATATCCCCATAAATGTTAGCATACACAAACAGAAATAGATGGCCATGTATTTACCCACACTTCATCTGATGCCTTTCTTCCAGAATAGATAAAAAACAGATTGAACATCTGTCTCACTTTTGTCTTTTTACTTTCTCCACACTAAATTCCCATCATAGCCCTTTCACCCCCCTGATATTAGGTTCAAAACCTGTAATAGATTTGATAGAGCGGTTCGACTGTAAATACATTTAGAATTCAATGTATTTTTTGTTAAGTCTACAGACAGTTCATTGATAGCACAGTTTCAATAGATCACCTTGTAAAACAGTGGAGCTGACCCTTGTTAGAGTGCAGGCTGGGTTTTATCCAAAATTTAAGGTTTACTTTACACTTCAGTGGGTTCATCGGTAAATAAAGAAACATTCCCACAACACAAGGTGGCACTGAGACCTCGTATGTAACCGAGTAAACCTTTGACACCGACATGACATGTGCCAGTTTGCCTGGACTATCTGCAGTGTATGGGAAGAAGAGAGTGATGACTCACAGGTAATTGGCCTATCGCAACCTCTCCCCAATCTTCCTCCCTCTACCCCTCCCTTCATTGCGTGAGGAAGCCAGGGCGGCTGCGGCCTTTCTCCGCCCTGAGATAAGACTGTCTCCAACCGGCCTCGCACACCTCCTGTCATCTGTCTGCTCCTCTTATCAGCTGGCCAATGCAGTGTGGTGGTGTTGACGCTCTAATTAAACCCACAAGGTAACACCCCCCCACTCACCGCCACCACATTTGATCAAAAATCAAAAAGTTCTCTGCTATACAGTAATTTTGTCTTGCATTGTCAGGGAACAGGGAAAAAAGGCAGTTATTCAATAATACCATTTAATTAGAATACAAGGAAAACAACATAATAAAGGAACAGTTGTTGTTTGAACATTCAAAAAGCTGCTGCTTTGAGACTGTTTAGTGGTTCAGAAAAAAAAAAAAAAAAAAAATCTTTGGCTAGCTCAATGTTTTCTCAAAACAACAAGGGTCCTTTCTGTTTAGAGTTTTTTTTTTGCCCCAAGGTGTGAATATGTTGATATGTTTGTCAACAGGTCTGTAGCTTTCTGAAAGACTAATGACCTGTCCACAACACCACCTGCCTTCTGTCAAATGTCATGAATAAATTAGATGTTTGTTATTGTTGTAGTTTAGCATTTTGATGTGGATGGTTAATCGTTGGTTCAGTTTGTACTAACGTAACTTGAGTTTTAAAGATTTGTATGTTTGATGGGTGTTTTTTCCAAGTCCATGATGTTGGAAGATGTTTTTCTCACTTTTACTTCTTGTCCCAGATGTGCTGCAACATGCACTGCCTACCTCTTGACAGTGGAAAAGGATTAAGTAAATAAAGATGAAAGGTTGAAAAGGTTTTAGACTTGGCTTGTTCAGCTGAAAAGGAAAATAGACTCTGTGTGTCAAAAGATTCAGTCACATTAGACCTATATATTCTTTTACTTTTTGTTGTATTTATTAGAGCCTGACATATTGATCATGAACCTTATTACAGTAAGAAGTGCCTTTGACAGTTCTGGTTAACAGTTGTGAGGGTAGGGGAGTGATTCTTTACCAATCAACATTTTTTTCGTCACCCTTATCTGATTAGAGTGTTTACAAAGTGGGAGTGTTATAAAAACAGATCTCTGGGATTATTTTATATTCCTCTTACTCAGAACAAGTGCACCCACGTGTCTCCTGTTTTCAAAGCAGTGTTTTCACACCTTACTGTTTCCTTATCAGTGCCTTTCGACCTACAACAATTCAACAATTCAATCACCTATGCAGACAGATTCAGTACTCTCTGAAAAGTCACTGATCATTACCAACAGGTTATGTGGGAGAAGTATTAGTATTCAGGAGAACAAAATAGCCTATTTCGTCTTCATTCACTGTATCTGTGACACCGTGTGCATGATAAACAGGCACTGATAGAGGGCCTGAAGAGATACTTGAGCAGAGAGTTGCACACAAAGGGTATACTCATAAATGTTTATAGCTCTCCATTAAACTTTGCTTAGATGTTGGATGTGTCACTCACTGATAGCGGAGCCTGTCAGCTGATTTACGGTCATCCATGAAATTGCCTTAGTGACGCCTGGAGAGGATGACTAACCAACTCAGGTAGGGTCAACAAGCTCAGACAGTCAGATAAGAGCAAAGCAGATACAGACACAAAGAGAGAGACAGAGAGGGAGAGCCCTTGGGATGGACGAGAAGAATGAGGGCCACTCCACGTAAACATGGTAGACATCTCTTGATCTGCCCTGAAGACGCGAGACCAGACACAAACTATTTTATCTGATTGTTCTGTTGTTTGTCTAAGGATTCTTATGAGTGAACACGCAAGTTTGAATAAAACATTTTCAAATAAATTCAATATCTGTTCTTTTTTTCTATGATACTGTATTAGCTGTCGATTTAAATGGTGTTTCAGTATGTCTTTGCAGGCAACAAAAGCACTAATGTGGTATTTATCAAGCGTGATATCATTACACAGAGTGTGTCCATCTTTTAGACGCTTTCTCTCTCCCAGTTGAGACATCAGGCCTCAACACCATTTGTCTCAATCATCTGCCACTGTTTCCATTTGCCCCTTATATCCATTCACTATTGAAACCAGCAGCTCCTAGTTCAGACATTAAAAGTTGTACACACATGCAAACACACACCACCAGCAGCACATCAGCATCTATTGCAGCCACACATCCCACCATAATGCCATTTAGAATAATAGCACTGTGAGCAAATAGCAGTTAACTGTGTTAACGTCTGAATCTGGCCCGCCATGCCTGTGCGAGCATCTGTCATATTTATCAATAAGCAGAAGGTCTGACATGAATCCAATTTGCTCCTCGAAACCTCTTGTCCCTATGTCATCTACATTCATACACAAACACGTACTGTCACTGACAATAATGTCACAGGTGCTTTTGCTGTCCTCTGACCTCAGAAGTGTGTGTATTGCAGAGATAGACTTCCTCTTCTCCCGATTAAGGCACGTTGAATCATGTCAGCGTGCCCCCAGCTGAACCCTGACCAGCACAAACAACGCTAATTTTTGGGGAGGTATCTTCGATCATTTTTGGGCGGGGGGTTGTAGCATTTCAGGGTGGAGGAGCCGGGCCTTCCCCTGACACTGACCTTCTGACCTCCTTGACCTGCGGGGCGGCTCGGACAAAGGAAGCCTTTCCCTTTTAATTCTGCCCAGGGAGCGTTATATGGGACCTGACCCTGTGCTCCTCTTAACCTTTTGGACCTCCGGCCTGATGTCCATGATTTAGGGCAAATTTCATTACATGCATTCTCCGGATGAGACTGTTGGCTAAGAGGATGTGGCACTGCAACAACTCAGCCTGATTAAAATGTCAGGTAGGGCAGACGGCGGAGCTGACATGTTCAACACATGAAAGAAAAGCAAGAGTAATCTTCCTGTTGTTGGTATATATATATATATATATATATATATATATATATATATATATATATATATTTTTTTTAGAGTGCTAAACGCAATAAAAGCAGTGTGACTCCAGTGAATCTTCTTGTTAGCTCTGTTAAAACATAAACAATGCTCAGAATTTAAATTGTAAAAAAACTGTAGTGAATTTGATTATATTACTGAAGAGTAAATTGCATCTGCCAAATACCCATTCATCTTGTGGGGGATATATGTAATGTGAGCGCTTGCCATTCACACACTCGGAGTGATAGCCATCGTACCCTCTTCAAACAACCCAGCTCGGGAACTTGTAAAGCTGTAACAAGCAAAACAGAATGCCAACACCATGGGGGACAAAAGATGAGTGAGCAGTGTCAGAAAGGGAAGATTCTTGAGAATGGCTGCCATGAAAGGCGTCTGGGCCTGTGTGCTGTCTACCCGTCTCTCTTCCAAACTGCCATATTCTTGTTAGTGTTGACACCCTGTCAGCCCCACCTAGCCAGGGCCCTGTGGGTAGCAGGCAGGCGGCTGAGGTGGAGGTACACAAAGCAGGCAGGCTGAATGGGACTGACTGGGATGGGCTCTAATGGAGCCAGCCTTCCAGACGCAGACAATAGCGGGGCCCGAGGCCGGGGCCTGAAACCTGAAGCTCTGGCCTGGTATTTTAAGAGGCCTGAGTGGCTCTGGAGCCAGTTGTCAATCAATAGGTGCACACAATCAGGCAAAAACAAGACTTGGAACAGTGGAAAAAATTTAGACGATGACAGAGGACAGAAAATATTGACAGATATCCTATTTTTTTTCCCTTTTCGGTGAAGCAATCTTAAGATTCACCTTTGGGTCTTTTCACACACACAACAAAACCACACGTACACACACACATACACTTCTACTCTCTACAGGCCAAGGTTGCTGCTTACAGACTGTGGTCTTCATTGTCTAAAGTGCCTCCAGAAGGGGTGGAGTGGAGGAGCTGTGTGTTTGTATGCAGGGGGTTCATCAATACACAATGTAATGCTTTCACCATTCTAGGCCACTGTTGCTGGATGTGTGTTATTGTGTGTGTGTGTGTGTGTGTGTGTGTGTGTGTGTGTGTGTGTGTGTGTGTGTGTGTGTGTGTGTGTGTGTTGTGTGTTATTGTGTGTGTCTACACATTCCGGAGACAGAAACTGCAGCAGAACTGTGCTCCCTCCTCCTTTCACAAACACTTGCATCATTTTGTCAGGAAGGAAAGGACCTGTCTCCTGTTCTCTCCTCTCCTCTGACACCTTGCAGACATTTGAGGGGATAGCAAAGGTTTTGATGATGCCGCTCTTGAAAGCTAGGACCTAACCATGTGGAATGACAGGCCGCAATAACCCAGCAAATGTCCTAATTCCTCCATTTGTCACAATAGTGGACGAAGCCTACTCTGTTTCCACACCTCCCTCTGTTGTTCATTCCTCTCTGTGCCCCCACCTTTTGCACCTCTTTCTTTCTTTCTTTCTTTCTTTCTTTCTTTCTTTCTTTCTTTCTTTCTTTCTTTCTTTCTTTCTTTCTTTCTTTCTTTCTTTCTTTCTTTCTTTCTTTCTTTCCCTACCTGTCCACCAGAGGCCCTCAGTGTGTTCCCCATGAGCAGTATAGTGTCCCTCTCCAATTAAGTGATTACAAAGTGGAGTGGATCCTGTAAGTGTTTTTTGCTTATTTAGCCAGCCCACCCTAGTCAGTGTCTGCTGGTTTGTTAATGTCACTTGTGGTTGTGTTAATTTACTCAACTATTCCCAGTGTCGCTCTACTTTTTGTTTAATTGCCAATAAAATGTCGATCTTACTACTCCTACCTCCTGAGGTTGAGTTCAGAAATGTACATGTCTTCCCTGAGCCTTTGCACCATGCAGGCCCAGTTCAATGGGGATGTTTGCAAGCATAAAACTAGAAACTATAAAAGCAGCCTTAGATTAAATAAGTAAAACTATAAAAAAAGTGTTTACCAAATCACAGCTACAAGCAACTTCTTGCCATTGACTGTGACCATCTCCTGTCATTATTAGTAAATATAATAACAAATTAGCTTTGACCCTTAACATCCATCCATCTGCTAGGGTAGTTAAATACAGAGGGAACAGTGATGCTGCCTTACATCATTAAATATGTTAAATTCCAGGAACAGTTGAAAGGACTAATCTGAGAGCTAATGAGAGTATTCACTTTGGGTTGTATTTCCCTGGACTATAATGATAAAAAGGTATCATGTGGGCATATTCAGTGGTGGAATAAGTACTCTTCCTTACTTAAGAAAAAGCAGCAAAGTCACAGTCTTTAAATACTCATTTCTAGTGGAAGTCCTGCATTCAAACTGTAGTAAAGTAAAAATACTGAAGTATTAAAATATACTTAAAGTATTAAGAAAAAGTACTCATACAGAGTCTCACATTTCAGTGTCTCACATGAATATGTCCAGTATATTATATTACTAGATCCTTATTTTAATGTAAAGTTAAAAAGTATTTACCTCTGAAATGTGGATCTATGGAGGTAAGAAGTACCATTTTATGGATATATACAAGTAGAGGACAAGTACCTCAAAACTGAGTAAGTATACTTAGTTACTTTCCATCTGGGTATACTGTACTGTCCGGTCTGTTTAGAATTTTGCATGGTGCACCTCACTCCAGATTTAGAGCTACACATAGATAGAGAATTTACAGCAGGGACGTGTCAAGATATTACTGAATTGTCCCTTCAACATATAATTTTTATTGAAGAATTTGCTTAAAAGAATGGTAATTTTACTATCATCTTTAATGCCCATGAAATGTCTGAACCCTCCAGTTTATTTGCCACAGCCAGACGCTAAGAATGTCTGTTCTTTTGCAGGATAGCCCTTACTCAGGGAAGTCATGCTGTAGGTTCCCAGTGTTTGTATGAATAAATTAAAAACAGCTGCCAGAGATGCAGTGGTGCTTTGAAGAGTGCATGTACTGTAAAGCATATTTTCTTAACATGGACAAGAGGAACAAAATGTGTAATTTACATTAAAAAAGATGGAAAGATCATGCCATAAAATGGTGCAAGCATGAGAAAGACTGAATGAGAAAAAAACCCTGAAATTCCAACTGTAGCTTTTTAAGGATTTTGCTGTAACAACACACATAAATTGTGAAACTGCTTGAACTACTCAGCTAATCTAAATACAATATACGCTATCAGGAGATTGGTCAAAATATTCTGTCAAGGGCCAAAGTCAGTTGAGTTGGGTGTTTGAGATTTCACACACTAACCATGACTGGAGTGTTGCAGCGCTCTCTGCCAGCGAGATGCAGATTAGAAGTGACCAGTGGTACCATCAGAGAGCGGCGCCTGCCTCGTGTTTGTCAGTGAAACATGCATCCAGACACATCTGCAAGCAGTTGACTGGCCCTTTTCCTGCCTCTCTGTTCCTGAGAGGTCTGGAAGGGTGACACGCCGAAGCTGACCTTATTGTGCCCCGCCTGTCACTTAACCTTCATGTTAGATGTCAGCTCCCCTGCCGCCACCATTCAATCGCCCCAACCCTGACACCAAACACGACGCATGCACTGTTTAAAGTTGTGACCTCGAACATGGGGAAGAGAAGGGAAACCGAGCCAAGAAGTCGTTTAAGTATTTCCATGTACTGTGTTGAAAGCTAGCATCAGTTGAATCTCTTTACCTGTTCAAATGTATATAGAGCACCTGAAAAGATGCATGATAGGGAAAGCAAAAATGTGCCTATGACATCATATTAGAAGCTTCAAGTTCACCTTTTATAATAAAATATTGGGTTACCCTACTGTGTATAGATGCTGACCAAAATGACTCTGACTTGTAAAGATGAATCCGAAACCATAAAAACAACCAATTTCTCACCCAAAGTGGTTATGATCTTCAGCCTTTGAAACAACGCTGGTCCCTGTGATTAACTGTTTCAAAAAGTTTACATTTTCTTTGCCTCTGGAGCCCTAGAAACACAAGCTTGTGCTGTATAAATCTGTCAGGGCTGCAGAGTTGAGCATATACAGAGTCTTGATTTACACATTCCAGATGGGAGATTACAGGACTGTGGTGAAGCACTGGAGCATCACACACACTCTACTCCATCCATCCACTTTCGGGCTCCTCTTTGATGGAGATCCCTCTCGTCTTGGTGGGGAACATTATGAGCTTTCTAACAAACAAACAAAAGCACCAAAGAAATTTAAACGCTGGCTTTTGAGGAGGCATGGTGCAAACAATGAAACACATTTGTGCTATTTAGGTCAGACACTGTATCTGGTCCTAATATGAGCTTGCAAGAAACAGTTCCAGCACATGAAACCCTGAGCATGTGTCAAATTATGAATATATGAGGATTCCCAATCGGTTCAACACAATAACACATTGTTGATTATGTATTCAGACATTTCTCCACAGTTGTCTCCTGGGTGAACTTGCATAATAACAATTTGCAGAAACAAAGGACTTACACAAAGGAAGAGAGAGAACTCATGTTGAGACAGTGCTCTTTGGTGAGACCTGTGTGTCTGTGTGTGTGTGTGTGTGCGCGTGTGCGTGCATCTGCATGTGCTTATGTGGTTTAAGCGGCACACTTTCCTCCCTAAGGGCTTACCCAGGGGTGCGTAAATAGTGATCCTATGGTGCTGGGCGGAACAATTCAGTGTCAGGGAAAAGGTCAGCTATCGCTGCTCAGCTCCATCAGGTCAAAGAAAAACACAGAAAGAGAAGGAAAGAGCAGGCTAAAGTGGTGAGGGCCCGGAGAATATGTTTTCAATAGACCCTAGTCAGGCTGTGTTAGCATCTGCGTCCCACACGTGCACCGCAGGGATCATGACCCTCCACTTCCCCTTCCCTTGTTCTCCCCAGTGGGCAGAGCAGGCCTGCAAGGTCACCACAGAGCTGAATGGGGCAGAGGGAGGCACGATATAAACTGACCCCCGGCAACCACCCTCCCCTAAAGTCCCCACACACATCCCCTGGACATTTCTAGAGAGGAGAGCACCAAAGAGGTCCTACCCCATCCCTGCCAGGGTCACTGTCAGCCTGCAAAATCACACCAGCGCCTGAAGCGTCAGGCTGTAGGGAGCAGAGTGAGTGAGCTCAGGGTGGAGCTTGTGCTTTTGCCCAAATTACTGTTCATCTATTAAACAGGTTGAAAGTGAAATGAGAGGGATTTGGGCTGAAAATGGGCGAGAGTATGCCTTTTATGCAGCATATTATCACTGGAGGCGCGCCTGTTGATCACACCGTAGCCAGTGGTACTGTCGGCCATGATCACTGTACACACAGGCCGAGCACAGCTTATACACAGACAGACCACAGAGACCTTTATGCTGTTTCAACCTGCAGTAACACGACCCGTGTGGCATTATAAGCCATAATATAAACTGATTGGCTTACACAGAAGATAAAGATCATTTCCAAAATAGTCTTTTTGGTTAGATAGTAAAGATTGTGCAATAGGAGTATTGGACTTATATCTCACTGTTGCTGAGGAGTATACTTAGTATTCACCATTACAGTTTATAGTCAATATTAAATTCCTGCTCTCAGCCTACACCAAATGAATGATTAAGTGTAAACATGTTCACTAGTACAAAGTACACACCTATAGTAAGGTCAGACAGCTAAATAATAGATAAACTATAACAAATGTATCCATAAGGCCCATTGATTGAAAGAAAGAGAAGTAGGCATGGTGTAATGTTATAAGAGACATTGTTGAGGATAAGGAAGATCATTAGTCAAACTCCCGAGACACAATAATGTTTTTTACAGTACGTAGGAGGGTCATTTTATTTTATTACAAGATGATTCAAAGAGAATAAGTTAAATTACTACAATGAAAATAAAAATATTTGTAGAAAGTGATGGTAATTTGTTCTATTTAATAATGTTTTTTTTTTAAATTAGCAGAATTGTATTCATCCCTGTGTATTTTGTGTTTTATCAGACTATTGTAGAGCTGCCTCAACATGAAAAATAGTCCACAATCAATAAAATACAAATATCACAATTTAGGTACAAAAAACAACAGATTCTTCCACTTGACAGAAGAAAAATAATTATTAATTAGGAAAGCGCGCCTCATTTAATTAGTTCTTTCGTTAAGGAAATAAAGGGGGAGAAGCACGTGGATTGAAATATGTGGATGAGTTTTCCATTGCATGACCATGAAAATAACAGGAAGGGGGATGGAGGAGGGGATGAGAAAAAAGATAAAGGAAAAACATCCCTGGCTAATTTAAATACAGTCTTATTAGTCTAATGACCAGAGTCTGTGATCACTACTCATCACCATTAATGCCACAACTCTCCCCTGCTATGATTGCCCAAGGCTTAGCTTTTTCCCCTTAGCCCACATTCGGCTGGGGAACCAACGCGTTTTCCCTTCCGCTACACATGAAATGTGACATGAGGACACTAATGTATGTGGAAAAGGGACGGAAAGCAGGGATGTGAGACACTCTGCACTCCTCCTTTCACGGTTAATGATATGACGTGCTGCACGGAAACCAAAAACTCCTCTCCTTTTAAAAGCCATCAGCTCTGAGGCATGTTTCTATTAAGAACACTCCTAAATGTTATAATAGGTGTCCCTAACGAGATTTGGTCTCGCTCTCCTATCTGCCTTCATCAACCACCATATTGGCTGCATGCTGATGCTTATCAAAATGATGAATGCAGCATTAAGTTCAAATGAGTTGGAAGATTGGGAAAGGAGGAAAAGTCATGTTTATCATTGCATGATTTGGTTCTGTTTTCTGCTCCACATTGCAAGACTGCTTATTATTTTAACCAGATGTTTTCAGATTTCAGCAATCGTGTAATAAGACTATATACAAAAAAACAGGCTAGCCTTATGTGAATGCAATGGGAAATTGAGGAAGAAATCCTTTTAGTGAAAGAAAGATGCACAGAAAACAGAGAAACAATGGTGATTAGCCTGAAAAGGGAAGATGCTGGCTTTTACAAAGACAACAAAAATTTTAAGAATACATGACTTCAATTAGAAACATCCAATTTTTTGAATACTGTCCCTACTTTGACCTCGCACACTACACAACAACACACACACACACACACACACACACACATATATATATACACACACACACTGCCTTTACCTTATCACCACTGATGTTTCCACTGATCATTAAAAGAGAAGTCTTTTTTTGAAAACATCCCAGACTAGTCTAATTAAGACTGAATGCTCAGCCTTTTGTTATTGTAATCCTGTTTTTTTTTTCCACGGACACAAATTCACTGCTCTAATATCATAAAATGTATTCCTCATGGTATATTTTATTATAAGTGATTGCCTTGCCAACTGCTTTATAACACTTATATAGCCCATGTGAAAGAGGCGTTTTCAAGGGCAAAACCCCAATGAAAGAAACCCTTGATCATTTTTTACGCCAAAGTTGTCCATCTTAAAATCTAATGGCATTTTTTATATTAACAATTGAGGTCTGAAGTCATTTTAAGCCATGAAATAAAAGTCACGTCTCTTTGATGAATGCAAACATGTCAGCAGCTCATGTATCAGCACCACATGACAAAACAAACAGGCCACCAAACATTAGGTGAAAACATGAAAGTCACACGTCTAATGCCCTGCATCACCAGGCGTGATTCCACTCTGCCAGACAAAGTGGCACAGCTGGCAGAGAAAAGAGCAAGCAGAAAGCAGGCAGCGTGTTAAATGACCCAGGGATGTGAATAACCTTGGTGACTGGGGAAGGCCAGCACTAATTAATGCTAGGCAGCCATGTTGGCTGTCAGGGGATCCTCACAGGGGCACAGTCCTTGGATTCTCCCCCATGGATGTCCTCGTCACTCCCCTGCTACTACCCCAATCAAGACCCTCGGGAGGACTGTTCACCCCGTCTCACGCCAGCCTCGACCCCATGCATAATAATGAGGGGGATGTCTGTGAGAGGAAAAGACTGACCCAAACTGTGTCAGTCAAATGCTAGCTTGCTAACACCCGATTGTCATTACTGTCACCTCACTTTACCACCACTCCATCGATGATTCAGCATTCTACTTTTGGAAAGTCTCACCATGAAAACTTCTGTGAAGCTAGAGCTCCCTTCATTCAATTTAGTATAGTATAATATACACATGCATAAACATGTGTATGTTTCAGCATCAGGTATAACAGTTTAAAACGGTATGACCAAAGTTTTGACGTCTCACACACATACAGCGTCGCTGGGCTAATTTCTCCTCAGCATGGGTGTTAGAAGTGAGAACAGCACTTGCAGCCAAACATGTCTGTCAATCATTTATTGGGACTCTGACATCTTGCCTCGAAAATGTTGCCACAGTATCATGGTATCAACACTCTGCATCCTTTTGCACATGGTTTAGCATTCTTACAATACCAGAGCACTAAGGAATAAATATTCATTGCTGGCAATTTATGGATTCGTTTATCACCCACATCTTATTTGTTTCTGTTAATCGACCCTGGGGGTCTGACTATGGCCTTGGCTGGCCACCAGTGCTGGAGCGTTATTTCTCTTCACACAGGCCTAGTGTTAACGCCACTGGCCAAGTTCACAGATTTGACTGACTGAGGACTTAATGCCGCTTGCCTTGTTTTCAGCACTTGTCCCTCCAGATTTGCCACCCTGGCTGCACAATTTCCTCCAATTCTAATTATTCATCAGCTCGTTATGCCTGCGCCTGGGCGCCTCCCCTAATTAGAGGCGACGCAGGGTTTGGTCCCAGGCTAGCCCCGAGTGAGGGAACCAGTTCAGAACCAGTCTGCGGCGTGCGCTCATGGAGGACTGGGTAACTGCCAGCCTCTCCAAGTGCACAGGGAAGAGGAAGGGCCTGTCTTGACAGTGTGATGTGACGTGGCTTCACACAGTCTCTCTCTCACACACTCACACACACACACACATACACACACATACTAATCATTCTGCTATGTCCCATATCTATTAGCATAACCTCTAGATATTTATAAAAACCCTGGAACAATGGAAATGCTTTGTCTCAGTGGTGTTATGTATTGCCAGTGTAGTGTGATTTTTTTTTTTTTTTTTGATTTGCTATAATGCCCGAGCTGGTGATGAAAACAGTGTCAGTGGGCAGGGTATAAGAGCGTGAATTATTAAATCATTGTTCCTTAATTAACATCAGGCCTTAGAAACAAAATAGCCTCTTGAGCTGAGAACAATTGAAAATTTCCATTATTATCAAAATTCTGGAAGACAGGAAACAAACAACGGCCTGTTGTTCACATAATAGCAACACATACTCCCATAACTTTCAATATTAATTGAATTAATTGAATGTTCACAAGGAACTGTAGCAACAACAATAACAAAACAAAACAGTCATTGAAAAAGCAGTCTTTTATGATCCAAGAAGATTTCATCAGGAACAACTACTCTGCTACATTAGTACTTTACATTCACCAGTGGAGCCGCACAGAGGGAATGACTTTATGATAACACTTTATTATCCTACAGCTACTGAACCCCAAGACCTTTTCAGCTACAGCTCTTTTTATGCAGGCTAATAATGGCCCTCTGGGACAGCATGTTTAACTTTTAGTAAAGAGGTTAGCAACTTAGATGGCGAGCAGCTGATTGTGCAGTTCATACAGCCTGTCCTTATTACTATACTATGACTTAAATTATTCATTCACCCTTGCATATTGGTTATCTTGAAGGCCAGCATACAAAAGCTGCACATAAGGTAAAACATTTTATCACCACGGCTGAACTGATGTTTAAACCAGCCACATTGTTCACAGGTAGCCTTCATATGTTCACATCTGCGTGTGTGCATTAGGTTTTTTTTTTACACATTACCAGATCTGCTACCACTGTTAAGTGTGATTCTCCATCTTTTTCTCACCTTTTTTCACCTCCCTCATCTCATCATCCCACTATAGCCCGGAGTGAGAGTTAGGCTAAGGGATGCTGAATGAACAAATCTACTCCGGACATGGGTAAAAACAGACAAGTGCTCATGGTTACAAAAGTGTTCGTGAGACATACCTCCATATAGTAAACTGACACAGACTTAAGCACATTTATTCACCCTCTCATACACAAATGTGCTTGCACACAAACACAAACTCACACATATATGCACACTGTAGTGCTAATTAAAGCCCTCAGTGTGAGCAGAGAAATATGTAATCCTGACATTTAGTCAAGGGAGATTTGGGGAGATGAGGAGAAATTCTAGCGCTTGGCTTGAGCTGGGCCTGGGGCAAGCTGGCAGACAAAAGGACAGCGGCAGGCAGAGAGGCTGGGATAGGGAGCGGCAGAAAGGTCATCTCTGTGAAAAGGCTAACGTGTCAGTGCTTTTGTTCCTGGCCCTCGGAACATATGTTTGGCCCTCCTCCACGGCTGCCCCTGCTATCAGGATGAAATCTAACCTCCAGCCCCCAAACACAAGAACAAAACACACACACACACACACACACACACACGCACACACACACACACACACACACACACACACACACACACACACACACACACACACACACACACATACGCACACACATACACAGTGGACAGTGGTTATGTTACTATACCACAGTTGTTTAGGATAAATGGATAAAAGTTGAGTTGAAGGTGTTGCCTTACCACTCTCAGTGCTGGAAAGCAACACCAAATCTGGAACACCTGTCTGCTTCTGTGCTCAGAAATCAAGATAAGCAAGAGGTGACAAAAGAGAAAAAATGAACAAGTGTGTTGGAGACAAACAGGCACAGACTGAACTAAAGATTGGGTTAAGGCACATTCACACTCACATACACAGATAAAAAAATGAGTAATGGCCAAAAACTGATGGACAACTTTGGCGTACCTACAGTATGTGGATAGATGGATATGGATGGATGATGGATTGATGATGGATGATGGATGCCAAATAGACAGACAGACATATGCTACAGCTAGCAGGTGGTTACCTTAGCTTAGCACAAAGACTAGAAGCAGGAGGAAAAAGCTAGCCTGGCTCTGTCTGAAGGCTACTTTGGGAAGGAAACTAAGAACTCAGTTTAAAAAGCAGTGTGATTGATTTGGGGCTGTACTCCATTTTCCAACCATATAAAACTTTTTTCCCCCAAAACATTGGTATATACTTTATATACATCTTTATAATCTGTATCCAGAAAAACTGAAGCTTAAAATCAAATGGCACTGTATTTCTAATGTAAATGGAGCTGGGCATTTATAGGTCCAGGACATAGGCATCCTTAGTTGCAAGCCTAATGTGGCTGCATCTGCTTTATATCCGGTAGACCTGCTCAGAAGGTTTGTCTCAGTCTTGATGACATTTTTTCATAATGACCAGGCTATGCAATACAGTATATGTTGCAATATAAAAAGAACACACAGAGTCTCATCTGCTGACTTGTTAACATGACATTGACATAACTTGGTAAAAATAACCCAAGTAGGATTAGTCTTGCCTTACAGATTAGTTTACAGGCTGCTGAGCCAATGCTGTAAATTTCCCATTGTGTTTGATTGCTTTGATGAAAGATGAATACACATTTCCATTAATCTCCAAAATGCTTTGAGTTTAACACTGTATAAACAATGTAAGCCAGGTCTTTGTCAAAAAGTGTGAAAACCTGTGAATTTCATCTCCCTTTGAACGCCTTCCTTCCTGTCTTCCCATGCCTTATGACCTCTTTTATCACTTGCCCTCTTCCTCCCACTTCCACTGTCCATCATTTTGTGCTGCAGGGTTTCCCCAAAAAACAACGCAATGTGCCATGGGCCAAGAACACTGCAAGTTAACTCCAAATTAGTAATCCATACACTGTAGTACAGCCATTTTGTTTAAAAAAGTCCAAAAATGGTTACAAAACCAATAACAATTGAAACAATATGTATATTCATATTGTGTAAAAAATAAATGCTTTCCTCAGGCAGCTTTAAAAAGTTTTCTTGCAAAACATATCATTGTGGCTTACGCATAGCACAAGACCAAAATACACCTTAATCATGTCAAATGTACTAGACTCTGTTCTTCAGTACCTCTTTACAACATTAATGCAACCTATTTAGACGGGCCAAGTGGGATTTGAAAACATTTAATACATGGCATGTGTTATACTGTAACTTAAGATTCTTTATCATGTTGCCCCTTCACACCAATTGCATATGCCAAGCATGATGACCTATATTTGCATAAAGTCTCTGTTGGCAGATTAGATTGGTCAACAAATTCATCCACTCTTTGTAGCCTGGTGATCAACAAACACACCTATCAGAAGAGACAATGATGAGAGAACAATCAGTGGTCAAAGATGTGGAGTGACTACAGACAGGCATACTGTCTGCACTTGAACGTGTGGTTTGTGAGTATGTTTGTGTGTGTTTGCATTTTGCATGTCCAAGACATCGCCTCTGGTGCCATCTGGGTCCTTTTCCTCACAAATCGGGAAAAATCAGAGTGCTGAAAGAAAAATAACACTGGAAAAGGGATAAATAAATAAATGATGGTGTGGGGACAAAGTGCAAATGCGAATGGCAGCCTGAGATGCTATGGGCAAGAAGAGAAGAGAGAAAGAAAGTGATTAGGAAACAGGAGCGCTGGTGATAGGCCTCTCTTCACAGTCTCTGTGGACCCTGGAGATGAGCCTAAGAGGGGGTAGACAGCCGACATGGCAACCTCTCAGCCCACATCAGGCTGTCGCCGACTGTGATGCCCACCCAAGAGACCACAGTATGCTCTCTATGAGAGGGAACAAACTCATAAAAGCTATTATTGTGCAGATGGTTTCTGCTCTTTTCTACTCAAAAGCTGTCAGTGACAGAGCTCAGCATTTGGTGGCAACTATGGAGAGCAGGAGGAAGAATCTCTGGAGTTACAGTGTGAGGCAGGGAATGTTTAAGTTCACATCCATTCAGGCTCATCTTGGCCTTATCATGTCAGACCACTGAGTGTGTTTGTCCATATCAAGAGTTGAGTGTGGTGCTTTAAGTGACCCAGAGTGTGTGCATGTAATCCCTGGGCACTAATTCTCAGGACATGCTGCTGCCTCGGTGCTGTGTGCTGACCAAAGGAGCTATCTCACAATCAGGGCGTGAAATGCTAAAGAGCTTCCAGCCAACGCGCCTGCATGGTGTTTTCTCCCCACTACTGTTCATTTGACATTTAGTAAATCATTACTGCAGCCATGCCCTGGAGGAACACTCACACACACTGTATAAAATTCACCATACAGACAGACATACACACACACACACACGCCCTTGATGATAACTGTTTATTAACAAGTTAGGTGACCTGATTTCATCCTGTTGCCAAAATGATGACACAACCATCCAGAGGTGTGTGGTTAATGCCCCCGAAGCATGCTGTCGTTTTATAATTCTGATTGTTAAATCCTATTTAAGAATGTTTTATCGTTTATATTTAGATTATTTAATTAAACAAATTTAGATTAAAGCTAAACTAAATGCATTTAATTTACTTAAATGGCTTCCCACATACCATGCGAGTCTCCTAAATTCCATAAATGTTTCAATGTTTCCATAAAGACATAAAGTGATGAAAGTGAGTGAACTTCTGTTAGTGTACACATTTTGTCTGGGCCTGTGTGGACAGCCAGGCCCTGTTAGGCTTTCACACATGATAGATGTGTGCTAAACTTCCTCCTGGCTCTATAATCACTCTTTTCGGGGGGGGGGGGGGCATAATGGCTACGCATCTGTCTGCTTGCCTCTCATCTCTTCCCATCCACACGCTGTCAACAGCTGATGGACAGTTGATGGCTAGAAAACATTTTGAGAGATTGACAGTTGACCGAGAGAACTCTTTCACATTTTAAATGCCAGTTTGAGTCTCCCAATAACACTGAATAATAGAGGAATTAAATATTTACAAAATGTAAATTTTAAACAATAGCACACACACACACTTTACATTAGGATGATGTCACAGACATAAAAACTTTTCTACATTTTGTGAAAGTTAATTGCATATAAGACCTACATAAACACTCATAATACAAACAGTGAAAACTGATCTTGTTTGCAGTTCTGTGTCCTGTCAAAAGTATCTTTTATAATGGTGGTCTATGGAGAAAATGTTTCCCTGGGCCACAGGAGACGTGTTCTTTACTGGGACAATTTTGCAACAAGGCTGACTAGTGATGCCACATCCAGCTCCGTGGTTGTCTGAGTGTGGGCTGACAGACCCAAACTACGGGGAGCCTAAAGAAAATGGCAAAGTGCTCTGAGGCCCCCCTGTCTATCAGTCTCTTCTCTTCTCTATCTTTCCCTTCTTCTCTGCAACTAAAAGTGCCTTCTTTCAAATCAAAATCCAATCTTTCTTCCCCAGTCTCCCCAAACTATTTTCTGTCTTTTATACCCTCCTTGAGCCCCCACCTTCCTTCTACTTAGCTACTATGTTCATCGTTTTGTAAAAAAGATAAAAGACACACCCTTTTCATCTACCTACCCACCTGCTGAGACCACATGTCCTATATCCACCTCTTCATCTTCATATCTAACTTCCTTTACACCTCTCTAGCCTGATGAGCTACTAACCCTGGCTACCTCCCACCGCCCAGCCAACTGCCCTCTTGACCCTATCCCCTTTCACCTTCTTCTGTCTACTTTTCCCTACCCCATTCCTTACCTCATTGATCTCATCAATATCTCTTTGACAACTGGTTGTTTTAAACTTTAAAAGCTGCTATAGTCAGGTGAGCCTTCTGTTAAGGAAACCTACACTCAACCCTAAATAATTACAGACCATTTCTTTCTGAGCATGCTCTCTCAACTTTCTAGATATCTCCACCAGAAAAACCTTTTTGACCCACTAGTCTGGTTTAAAGGCAGACCACTTAACTGAGACTGCCCTCTTTGCTGTCAGAGATGAACTCCACACTGCTAGAGCAGCTTCCCTCCCTCCACTGTTGTCATCCTCCTGGACCTTTCAGCAGCTTGTGACACAGTGAACCACCAGATCCTCCCCTGAACTGGGAGTCTCAGGCTCTGCACTCTATCTGTTCACATCATACTTCAAGGACTACACTTACAGGGTAACTTGGAAAGAATCTGTCTGGACCTTGCAGCCTTGCTACTAGGGTCCCTTTGGGTTCTGACTGAGCTGCTCTTCTTTCCAGGAAAGGCATGTCCTGTCCATGACCTCTCCATTAGCAATAAGAACTCTGTGGTGTCCCTAACTACAAGAAACCTGACACTGGATGGCAACTTGCACTGGCTACTAAAGTCCCATTCAAGACACTGGGACCTTCCTACCATAGCTCAGCCCCATACATTCAGGACATGGTCAATCCACACCTCCAGTCCACCCACTACATGCTATTACTGCCAAGTGACTTGCTACTGCCTGACTCCGAGGGAGGCCCAGCAACAAAATCATGACTGCTTGTGGTTCCTTGCTTCACAGTGGTGGAACAAGCTCCCTGTTGACGTGAGGACAGCAAAAACTCTACACATCTTCTGTTCTATCTGTTCAGATTGGACCTTGGTCCATAAAAAGAAGAAAATCAAAGTAAAAACAACAAAACTATGTGACTATCTCTTATTAATATGTAGTGTCTAGTACTTATGCATTTGACTGTAACAGTTGTCTAGTGCTTATGCATTTCACTCACAACAGTTCAAATAACACTGTAGCAGCAAGACAGAGGGTCAGTCTATGGGGAGAGTAGTGATTGATGGTTGTTGGACACCACAGTTTCTAAATGTAGAATTTGAAACACTTCAATTATTTGGTGACGTTGATGCACTTGCGTGATTTTTGCAATTTTTTGTAACCACATAGTTGAATGTACAATTATTGTAAGTCACTTGATTAAAAGCATCAGCTAAATAAATGTAATGTGACATCTTAATATATCAATAGGCTGTGCTTAGCCACAGCCATGCTTTGACCTATATGATAATGTCAGCCATGCTAACATGCTCACAATGTCAATACTACTTTAACATGCTCTCCAATCCATCCAATAGTTATCGAGATACCGTATTTCATTAAAAATATTAATCTCTTGGTGGTACTAGATGAAAAGTCAGGAGGTTAACAAAGTCATTAAGATTCATTCTCTGGGGACACTAAACATATACATAATACAAAAGTTCACAGTAATCTTTCCAGTAGTTCCTGAGATATTTAAGTCTGGACCAAAATGTGGAATGAACCACTGATTGATATTGCCATCTCTTTAGCAATAGGACTATGATTGATAAAAAGGTCCAAAAGATGCTGAAATATATTGGAATACATGCCAATTAAAGCTTATTTTTTCAACAATTTGGTTTGCCTTTGTTCCCTTTATATGAATGTAATGTCCTAACACTACCCGATTCTTATACTCTCATGTCTTAACAGTCTTATCATCTCTTAAATTGGCTCTACCCTCAATTCATCAACAGCACTCTTAATTGCTCAAATACAGATCACCACCCTCTTACTTAATTATTGCAAATGGAGCAAGCGATCATTGGGTCTTGCAAATAATCCTCCGCTTTTGTCATTATATTGTTTTATAGAAGTGCTTTAAGCCCATTGTCTGTGTGATTAGCTAATAAAGAGCTCCTAATGTCTTGTCTTGCACTCACGGCACACATCCTCCTTTTAATCCATAAGCTCTTAAGGCAGCCATAACTGCCTTATTCATGTCAGGCCAAGAATGAAACCAGTAAAGGATATAAAAGCAGCCTTTACAGTCCATACACATTCACACACACTTAATATCAAAGAGTGAAGAGCAGAGAATTGAGTGTGTGTGGATAAGAGCAATATCCACCATCAATTAAAGATGGAGATAGGAAGGAAGACATTTTAATGTTGGCCTTGAGAGGCTTGAGTGGGCAGAGACGTGGAATCAATAGCATAAGAAAACATAATACATTCTCCCTGTGTGTTTTTCATTTGAAGGACAAAATATGCTTTCAAAATATGAAAAGGGCTTGATCCAGCACTGAATGTATGATTTTCACACTTTTAATTATACAAATATGAAAATGACTTTTCCCATGTTATTGAGACATGGATCACATAACAAGCACCCATGGTGTTGCGCTGTGTCCAGCATTTTATTTATGCACTGGCCTGTTCTTGCCCTACAGCATTTTAGAGCTTAACTTGAATACTCGATGAGGTGGCATATTCAAACTCTCTGTAAGCCTCAGTCTACCTTGACGCCAGCCCCAATAGACTGCCCCAACACCTCATCATCACTTTGGCTCAGAGAAAAACCCTGAGATGATGCCAGTAGAAGGCGAGCTGCCCACCGCCTACTCAGTGACAGTGAACATGCTTATTATTTCTGGGTTTCCCTTCGCCCTGTCCAACACGTAAGGTTATCAGAACTGGATAAAGATTGTAAAGAGAGCTGTCTCCGTGTTCCAGCCCCAGAGGCAGGATGAAGAAACATGCAAAGGTGGGGAGTCGAGAGGGGAGATGCTGTGGCTCACGTGCAGCAGACCTATTGGGTTCACCCTCAGGGTGTGAGTGCGTGTGGTTTGGGAGTGGGAAGGGTGTGTGTTTAGCCGTCTCCGTTGTGGTGGAAGTAACCTGGGATAGGGGACTGCGTAAATGGACAGAGGGGGGTCATGGGTGAAGGAAGCGAGGAAAAAGAAATAGAATAAGATTATTGTTGTAGAGTGTGTGTAGGGGTGTGAGAGGCGGGGGCTGAGGAGGCGATATCGCCAGTGCCTTAAGCCTTTTGGTCATTTTCTCAAAACAGATTACATTAAATGTGAAGCATCACCTACAGAGGACAGACAATAGCTTATCTGAGAATTTAAATATTTGTCTTTGACATGTTATATTTTCACAACATTTTACCTTGAGGACATATTGATGAAAAAGCTTCATCACAAAAGCCCCATGCCAGTTTATACCTTCCTCTTTCTCCTCCTACTTCTTGTCCTCATCTTCCTTTGGGGAAAACAAAGCAACACTAATCATTGCTATTGCAAAATATAGTCATGATTTCAACAAGTCACTTTAACCAGGCAGTCACTTTAACTTTGTCAAGTAAAGTTTCCAACCTTGTTTGTGATTCTGCAAGATTTTCTTTGTTTGTATGGTCCACCATTTGGTCCAGACTGAAATATCTCAACAACTACCGGATGTGTTGCTTTGAAAATTGGTACATGGTGCCCAGAAGACTTTTGTGCACATGTGCGTATGTGCACAACTGTGTGATATACAATAATGAAAACCTGTGTGCGTCATGTTTGTTCAGCGCCACAATGCCAAGGCAGGTTGTTAACTCAACATTGTGACCTTTGATGCACTCCATGCTGTGCTGTGATAGTCCTTCTCGTTGTATTTCATTGGGTCAGGAGTTCACAGTCCGTCCATCAATATCCAAAGAGGCCAGATGCCTATTTTTAGAAAGACTGAAAAGGAAGAGAAGAGAAGAGGAGAAATGAATCACTTCTTTTGCCAGCAAACAGCCAGTAGATTTAGAATTTGATCGTTCCCTGGTCACCTAGATCTGGTTTCTGCAAACCAAGTGTGGCCTTTTCTTCTATTTGACCCAGATGACTCAGCACTGCACTGTCTTCTAAGTGTTGGTGTCCCATCTCATGGGTTACAAACCACTGTTCTCAGGGGTCAGGCCAACAGCATTTCCAGTTCCAACTCAGCTGTTAATGATCTAACACATGCACTTTTAACTGCAGCAGCCACTCACTGCAGACCACCCACCTACTGCTGAGTACCTTGGCATCCACGTTATGCCAAGAATCGACAAATTGTGATAAGCTTGATATCAGTGCTTAGGTAAGGTGATTCTTCAATAACAGTGAAAAAAGGACTTCTAGAAAATACTGTTATTCAAGACAAATGATAGGAAAATGATAAATGCTGTCCTGCATGAATACATGCACAACAGCAAAGCACAGTATTTTAAAGAGATTAATATTGCAAATTTAAGCAGTAAATGTTCTTTAAAAATCAAATGGGGAAAATGTTTAAAAAAACTAATCCTGTCAAATGCCAGAGCACAGATTTGGAAACTTATATATTGGGAAAATTGCATATTACATTGTTTTGATGTGCAGTCCTTTTTAATAAGAATTGCTTTGATCTACTTGAAATAATCCATCATCATTTAAAGACTACATGTTGGCTGCATTAATATACAAAATGAAATGAAATAAAGATGGGATAGGAAAAGAGACTGACCTTGTGGGAGCTTCAGAGAGACTATTTTCCCCCTTAAAACTGTCATGAGCTCAGTTCAAAGGACTCTTAGTTATTGCTAGTTCTTTCACAAAATGGGTAAGCAACATGACATCCTGGCAAATTTACAGTGTATAACATCACAGTATGTTTCACATAAACTGCTATAAAGCACTTCGATTTTGTGCATTGTATCTGTTGTTTTCAGCTGTTCTTGTTTTTGTATACATATCAATTTACTTTAAGGTAGTATTTTTCACTACTGTTTTGCCAATAGTGGAGTCAATATATGCACTAACCTAAGGGAATAAAGAGTCTAATGCAGCAGATGGAAGGAGGCCTGAGCAGTAACTATTGTCAATACTGCAGTTGGGAATCCGACATCGGCTCTTTTACCAAAACACCAGGTCTCTTGAGATAAAATGCTCTGTCAAATGCATATGACTATACAATTAGCCCCTGAAACTTACACCAGAATCACATGTATGCAACCACACATTCTTACACACAAGCACATGCATTTTCCAAAACATAAAAACAGAAAGTAAGTGCATGCGCATTTACATGCATTAGAATGGACACAGAGATTCGCATAGAGAGAGACTACGGAAAGGAAAGCACACCATCACAGTATTAATTTTTCATAACATCATGCTCAATACAAAATGCAATAAGTGTTTCTTGTAAGATGACTCCTGGGCACTTATAGCACTTGAGCATGCGGCAAGGTTCTCCTCAGAGGTCCAGCCTGCGTGTTTGTCTGACTTACTTTGTATCTGGCAAGATGACATTTGATGCTTAAGACGCCCAGGGGCAGGAGGAGAGGAGAGGAGAGGAGAGGAGAGGAGAGGAGAGGAGAGGAGAGGAGAGGAGAGGAGAGGAGAGGAGAGGAGAGGAGAGGAGAGGAGAGGAGAGGAGAGGAGAGGAGAGGAGAGGAGAGGAGAGGAGAGGAGAGGAAATATATAAACACACGTTAGAAAAGAAAGGAAGGAGATATATAAACACATGTTAGAAAAGAAAGCAGATTCCCAGCACTAAGGGGGAACAGTGTTTTACTTTTGTCCAACAGACAAAATACACAAACATATATAACTCCCAGTATTGTCATTGTACATCCACACAGGTCATGGCCTCCTGATCAGCCTCCTGTGTGGATACACACAGCTTTAATATTCTTCTAAACCACTCTGACAGTAATCTCCCCTCCACTCTTTCTCATTATTCCTACCTACATTTGAATGGACATGATAACTGAGGCTGTAACATATCCCAGTAGTGACATGATACTGACTTTAAGAACCAAAAGTGGAACACTTCATGATTAGGATGACAGATGGATGGCAGAAGATGTAGTTATGAAGCGATTTTGGAATATGGTAATAGAGCACCAGAAGGAGGATGTGGATAACCATCAGAAAATTGTAGTGATGTACTGATTGGAGCATGGACACAGCATGACCCAGACCTGACGCATTTGTAAGTTCATAAGGAAAATAGCATCAATTACTGTGACAACTTGCTTTCTGTGGTCAGATGGCAGGCAATTAACGCAAAAAGTTAAGTTTTGATATTTTTTATGTGTTTGTCATAAAGTATTTGCAAACCACTTGGAAATACAATAAAATAGGAAGGTCAGAAGTTACCAAGTATGCCCACAGTTTCCAGACCCATGTTGTATGTCTGTTGTAAAAAGGTTCCTGTTTTCTCAAGTTGATTTCTGTTTTGTTTTTTTTAAAACCAGAGTGCAACATTTCTCTCCCAACAAACCAATTTCCTTTTAGCAATTAGCTTTCTGGCTAATTGGTATTAGTGCAATGAAATCACAGCAATCTCAGGATTTGCATGAGTCAGCTATGTTTGGGAAGGCCTTGAGAGAAAAAGGACATTGACATGCAAATGATTGTCTTGAACTTTATTGAGCGGGTACATTTAAGTTAATTTGCCGCTGGGAGTGGCTAATGGAAGTAGGCTCCTCCAGTAACTCTTAAGGAGTCAATCCACCTGATTTAGAGGAAGCAAGTACATAGATCTCTTGACTGACAGAGCTGTTACTCTGCATGTGACATAACTGACAGACAGAAAGGAAGAAGGAGTGAGAGAGGGGTTTTAGGAGGTCCAGCACTGCTCTTCTAGTTCCTGCATCATATCAAGATTCCCTCATGCACAGTATGTTCCAGATGTTAGGGTTATCCTGGTGGGAAAAGCAGTCAAGTATTGTTTTAAAGCCTTCAGGGTGAATCATAAATGTTGCACGGGGGACATCATGAAAAATGCAACACATATGCCCCCTTTGCTAAAACAGAGCACTGATGGACCTCTGGGAATTTGGCATGTTAGTGTAGCATCATGCTAAGATTACAGTCATAACAAGAAAGAGGCTTTATGGGGATGACATTACACATACAAGAAGTTAGTTAAACTTGGTAATCAGAGCACATTATAGTGAGCCCAGTTCTGGAGTGCGTAACACTATACATATATATATATATATATATGCAAACAGCATTACAGTGAAAAATTAGGACATATTAGGCGCTTCTGTGGGAGATTTGGTGGAATCCTGTTAAATAAATTGAAACACAAAATTATTATTCGTTTGACTTAGGAACTTACATTTGCGGTGTTAGTTATCAAGTTGCTTCTGGTAATAAAAATTTGGCCGAAAACTCTTCAGCCCTCTCTTAGTGTCTTTCATATGGGCTTACCTGACTCTGCAAGTGTCTGTGTTATGTATCTCTATATGAGTGTGTGTGCACAAATATCCCATCAAGTTGTTCGGGTCTTTTTTTGTAAAATGTGCTTGTCTGACGATGCTCAAACACTCTTGTTTAAGTGTGTGTGTGTGCATGTTTGCTCTTTTATAGATGTGTGTGAAGGACCAGCAGAGGAGCTAAAAGTAAAGCGTCAGGCCATAATTGGGTTATAGGGACCAGTGATGGATTAAAGCACGGCTAGGGAGACGCTGCAGCAACATTAGGGTGTCTGAGATGTCAGGGGCAGAGAGCTCTCATTAATCGCCTTGGCCCTTACATTACTGCATTAGTTGTATTAGCAGCTAGGAGTCGGCAAGCACTTTGGGATTTCTCGCTGAGGCAGGCCACATTCTTCTCTTTCCCTTTTGGTTACTACGCACAAGAGGGGATGGACTCTCACTTTTTTCAAAAGAAGGGAAGAAAGGAAGAAGGAAGGAACACTCAAATAGGATGGAAGGATCATTTATTTTTGTTAAAATATCCATTTTACTTTTAAAACAGTAAATCTTTATGGAAGGTTTGATGAATTGTTTGCCAGGTAACAGTATTCATATGTCACGCTTTAGTATGAAGACTAACTCTAAAGTTTGAAACTTGTTGGGTAATTTACGATAAGTACACACACACACACACACAAACACACAGTACAGCCCCCAATCAGTCATCCCACTTCTCAATAACCTAATAGTCCTCCTGTGAAAATTGATTTTTAGGAGCATGTTCAATGACCCCGACCCCCTTCCTACCACCATCACAATCTCTGTCCTCTTTTTCTTCTTTCACTTCCATCCATCTCCCTTGCAGTCAAGATATTTACACTGTAGTTGTTATTAATAAGGAGACATTGATTTTGCTGTGTAGTAAAAAATATTACATGAACAGCCAGGATGGTGTTGGCGACTGGGCTTCACTGCTTATAGGCTGGAGATGGGGGGCTTTTGCATCTTCCAGATGGTTAAGAATGGTTGGAGCAGAGGTCATGAGGGAAACCTAGATGAGGATGTATAGACTAACATTAGTGGTCCAGAACATTCAACCCTTGTCCACTCCCTCTTTGTGAAGTGAGGGCTCCATCACTCACCCCCCGTCCCTCCCCCACCCAGCATCCTCCAGACCTCCAGAGGCTAAAGTATGTGACTTAATCACAGCTGAAGTGTCCCTGATTGCCTCAGAGCTACTGGTGGCCTAAGCAAAACCCACAGTGTCCATGCAAGCATACTGTCTGATCATATTATTAATCAGCTACACCTCTGCACAAAAAAGGAATATGTGAAAAGATCCACTTTAAAGGGTTGGTTTACCCAGGTGCCCCGGTAGCTCACCTGGTACATCTATCACAAATAATAATGCAAAGATTATTTTTAGATTCTGTACAATTACATTACAGCTACTATCCTCAGTAACACCTGGTTGTGTCAATATGTTGGATTGGATTGTTAGCTGTTTTTCATGCTGATGAGGGAGCTTTGATAGAGCTGAGTAACTTAATGGAGTAATGTCATTACTCACCTTTCCTGTTGAGTAATTAGTTAAGTAATATGATTATTTTTTCATTGAGTAGTACCGTATGATAGGAGCAGACTTGGGGAGAAACGGATTACATGTAACGTTGTTACAGATTTAGGATACAATAAAAATGAACTGTATAACATTACAGTATAAATAAAATTCAGAATACCAGTACATTTTGTGAAAATTACTGAAAGTTCTCATGAAACGGAAAGCAGAGTGCTATTTCCTTCTGTATATTTACGTGTTTCCTGGAAAAGAACAAAGCTGGGGAGGGACTTGTCGCTTGACTTGACTTTTGCATGACTGGCGTTTACAGCAGGTAGTGGTTGAATGTCCACCCCGTCATGCAAACTCTGTGTAAACTGGTTCCAGCTCCCAGAGAGTAAACACAGCAGCCAGATCGGGACTGAACACAGGCTCCAAGACCGACAGAGGCCAGTTTGCCGCTAGCTGCACACCTTTAAGCTAACTAGCAACAGATCCAGACAGATAATGTACAGTTAGTAGCAATTAATGGCTTAGCAAAAAATAAAGCTATCCATCAAGATGTTATGTCCAACAAGAAACAACACAAATCACAAAAAAACAATTGATACTGTGTTGTCTTTATTTGCATATTTGGCATGGACGTAATCTAAAAATAACTGAAAGTAATCAGGTTACATTTTATATTGTGATTACGTTACTGATTACATTTTTTAACAAGTAATTAGTAATTGTACTGGAATGCATTTTTAAAGTAACCCTCCCAACCCTGGTAATGAGTAATTGATGTGTAACCAACACTGGTCGCCATATAGATAGTTTTGTTATTTTCCCAGGTTTTGAGATATCCAGAAATATATGCCTCCATGTCAATACAATGGAGGTCAATGTGAAGTGCTTTCAGCATTGAAAAATTGCTATGAAAAAAAGTTTAACAGTATGTCTTTCCTTAAACAATGCCTTAGTCTTGCTTTGGATAAATCACAGACCTAGGAGTGAAGAGGTGTCATTGTAACTACTTCCTTCTGAGAAAATAGCCCTTTTGAAAACTGTTGACTGTTGACTAACCATCTGTGCCCATCTGTGTAATCTGTGCCCTCTGAAAATGAGCAAAAAGACGTCATATGGTTTACATAGATCACTTTCTCATGGCAGGATGAATGGCGAGGGGCTGAGGGCAGCGTGTGTGAGGAGGTGGGCAGAGGAAGGATTGTTATTGGATCACAGTCGCATAGAGCACAATTTCCCATGAGTGTCCTTGGGTACCTGATCTGTGCAAAGAAATACTGGACCCCCTTCCTATTGTTCCTCACACTTACATGTGAATGCACACACACAACACACACACAAACACACACACACACACACACGCACCACAAATACACACACATACAGGTATCTGTTTGTCTTGCGAGCGCCTCTGTTCACATGGAAGGGGTTGTCCTCCTGCTCCAGGACGAGGTATTAGCTTTCCCCTGAGGGAGAGTTCTAATTAGGTAATTGACTGATGTATAAAGCAGGTGTATGTATCTGTTACAGCCGGCTCGACCTGTTCATTATTAAACAGTGACCCTCTCCGCCACTCGTGCCAAAGCCTTCAGTGCAAGGGAGAAAGTGGCCAGGAAGAGCTTTTACTGGGATCAGGCATACTCGTAATTACACTTGCTGGTTACCTGAGTCTTACCCTTTTACTGTTGCATGTTGAACGAGAACACCAGTGCTCCATTTCCCACTGATTGAGCACATTGCTGCATTGCTGTCACAAAAAAGCTTTATAAAAAGTTGAACAAAAGGTGATTTGCAGGGAAGAAATTGTTTCAGTTGTCTTTTCAGGGAATCAATGAGATTTTGTTTGGTGGAAGAAGCATGATTGCTGACTTACTGAAAATAGCATCTTATAAGTCAGATCACAAAACTTTTCATCCTCACACATTTGTACATCGACAGGCAAATGAAATTTGAGCTACACGCGGCCAGAAAGGGCTGGAGAAATTTGCAAAGTGCCAGCAAGCAGCACTTCATTCTGACACTTTGACATCGGTGAAATATATAAAGTATTGGGTTGCTGTTAGGCCTATAGCTCAGTTTATTCACATCAGGAGGCCCAACGATCGAGATATGGATTGATAGTGGAGACAAGAATTGATTCACAGTGTTTTGTGAGTGTGGGCTTGTTTTACTATATTTGTGGTGTCCAAAACTGGGATACCACTATACTTGTGGGGTCAAACAGCTTTTGTGGGGACCAAAATGCTCGACACCACAAGTTTAAAGGGCTTTTTAGGGTTCAAGACTTGGTTTTAGGGTTACGGTTAGAATTAGGTTACGATTAGGGTAAGGGATAATGTTAGGTTGTGATGGTTAAAGTTAGGGTAAAGGGCTTGGAAATCTATTATTTATTGAGCCAGACCTGGACATTGGCCAGCTTATAAAATGTTACCATAAAAGACCATAAATGACATCACATTTTCAAACTGACTTGTCAATCTTTTTTTTACTTTTTATTTTGTGTTCTTGTGCAAATAACATGAACAAGATGAAAATGGCATGGAGACAACGCAGGATAAGGACTGATGCCAGGACTTTATTCCATCTCATTATTATTCCTTTTAAACTTGTCCTTAGATCTTTGTCCTTCTCTTATATTTTTTTCTCTCTCTCAGTTACTAAAATTTAATAGTCATGATATAGATTTTATATGTACACAGCTCAAAAAATTAGGGAACACTTAATCACAGTATGATATAATGTCAATTAAACTTCAGAGATATCAATCTGTACAGTTAGGAAGCATAAGTGATTGTCATTGGCACTTGTCACTTGTTTGTTATACTGTTGTTGCAAATAAAAGTTACAACAGATGCAGTGGAGAGGCAACAGCAAGACAACCTCCCAAAATGGAATTGTTTAGCAGGCGGTGACCATATACAATTGCTCTCTCCTCATCCTTTCTGACTGATTGTTCTCTAGTTTTGCGTTTTGTTAGTGTCCTTGTCACTATTGGTACAATGAGGTGGTACTTGCAGCCCATTCAGGTTGCGCAGGTAGTCTAACTCCTCCAGGATCACACGGCCATATGTGATGCTGCAAGGTTGGCTGGGTCTCCCAGCACAGTCTCAAGAGCGCTGAGATACCAGAGGATAGCCATTACACTATGAGAGCCGGACAGGGCTGTAGAAGGGAATCAACCCAGCAGCAGGAGCTGTATCAGATGAGAGCAGGTTCACGCTGTGAACGTGTGATAGATATGAAAGACTGTGGAGACGCTGTGGTGAAAGTTATGCTGCCTGCAACATCAGCATGACCGGTATGGCGGTGGGTCAGTGATAGTCTTGGAAAGCATACCTTTGGTTTCATCCTTGGTTTCAATTTTTTACTTTGACCAGTGTTCCATCATTTTGTTCTCAACAAATTATAGAATGTTGCTACAGTAAAGATTTTAAACTTCCAACTACTTTGTTCTATATATATATATATATATATATATATATATATATATATATATATATATATATATATATATATATATATATATATATATATATATATATGCTGATCTTGTGTGTACCACAAAACTCTGCTGAGTAAAGGAAGCAAGATCAAGCGGCCGCCTGTGCTCATAACACTAAAGTTACAGAGCATAACATTTATCTATTTCATTCAGGTGTCAACCTCTAACAGGCTCTGCAGGCTTGAGAGAATGATGGAACAAAACAAGCCTCTCAGTGATCTCAGCACACTGGAGCATAGTACCACATATACCACAGCCCACCAAATAAATCTGACTGTAACCGGTGCTTGAAGTGGAAAAAAATAAGTGCCGGTATGAGCTACATTCAGCACACGGCTGCTTGATTCAGCACGAGCTTCTCTTCTCCCTCGTGTCTCTCTGCCGACAGAGCAGCAGGCAGGCAAGAACGGGAGCGGGTCAGCGTCACGTAACGCCCAGAGAACAGGATATGGAGAGGGCAGAGGAGAGGACTGGCAGCTTGGGAGAAGTCCCGGTACGCAAGAAAATGTCCACTTCAAGCACTGACTGTAACCATCCAAAATAGTGTGATCAGACTAGAACTGATCAATTGCATAGGGAGGCCAGTACCATTACTCCTTACGCTTGAGGCCAATGGGATATTTAGGGGCATCTACAAACCTTTTAAATATCACAGCTGCTTGTGACACCCTATCTGTATGATATAAAGACAGGACACATACTGTAGAATGGAATCTGTATTCCTATCTGTGTGTAATTCACATTCCAGCTTCTCTTCTCTGCCTGACAATAGATTACAGGGCCAGAGGCTCTTGTGCAAGGATTAGTTTCGGAGTCATATTGAATGTTTATTCCCAAACAACCCTTAATCTGATCTAGCCTAATATAATCCCATCTACAGCGATCACTGCCTGGGGATCGCCTCCTCACACACCCACCCATTCTAACACTACCACCTCCACACTGTCTCAGAGAGGGGGGTCATTTTTGACATTTTTCCGTAATTGCATCTTAGGGTTCAGTCAAAATAGAAACAGATTTGGAATTTTAAAATTTAGGGTCCAATTTTGACAACAATATTGTACCATTTTTTTCAGAAAAGAAGTTTTGTTGTGGTGAATTGAGTAGTTTATCTTTGGATGAGGGCTGGACTCAAAATAAAAATGCAAATTAAAAATGTGAGCCAGCAAACATTGTTGCCTTGAAAAACAACTTCCTCAACTATAGAATCACTGTCACACAGCATTACAAATGATCATTTTCAGTCCCCTTTGTGCACTAATACACCTTTTTTTCGTCTTACGTAAATGCAACAATTGGATTTGTACTCACTGTGCGCTACAGTATGTGCATCTATGGCAGACTGGTGAAGTGCCCATAGTCTTTGATTCCCAGATCCAATCACAAAGGCTTAGCAGTTATGAGATGGTATTCATCACACAGATGTAGCCACTCTTGACCACAGGGATGATCAACCTGTCTTTCAAAATCTGAGACAATCAACTCCCCCCAAAAAACAAAATTAAAGCAGCGCTATGGCTTGTGGCTTTGATTGGATTGGTCCTTATTACAATTCCCAAAACAGTAAATAAAAACCTTTGTTGGAATAGCACCACGAAGCGACTTTTACTGGACAAGCTACGTATACCTATAATCCATTCAAGCCTGTCTGGAGATTTGTCCAGCCAAAATTAAAATGTTCAGCGATTGCTTGGCTAACATTTTAGTCTGTTGAACTTGAACTCTGATACTGTGCAAATCTGTGTTTAATTTTCAGCAATGCTATTGACCCGGTTCTGGGGATAGCAATGTCAGTCTGTTCTTCAGATGGTTTGCCATGAAATTCTACACGGACATTCATGGTCCCCAGATGAGGAGGCCTACTGACATTGGTGGTCCTTGACTTTTTTCTAGCGCCACTGTGAGATTGACATTTTTGTTTTTTAATAAATCTCAACATCTAGATGGATTTTCAATATTTGGATTTATTATCAAGTAACTTCAAAATGAATTACATTCACATCAGTATAATTTCTACTTCGTGTTAAGTGCCAATCAACAAATGTTAGCGCTAAACTAAGATGGTGAACATGGTATGCCTGCTACACATCAGCATGTTAGCATTGTCATTGTGAGCATCTAGCCACTAAAGTGGCTGCAGACTTTTAGTCTTGTTAGCAGATTAGGACATAAAGCAGACCTGTACAAATTCTACTTTCTGTTAATTTTGTTATGCTATTCAACATGATCTGTCTACTACCTACCCATGAAGACCAATGAGCATTCCGCTCTTTTGTTCTTTGTCTAAGTTCATTCTCTTGTGAGACCCCTTTATTACTGCAACCCTTCCTAACACTTCACCAGTATCGCTGTTTCAAACACTAAATAAAAAGAAGTCCTTAAAACTCCAAACAACTCACCTCTATCCCCTCTGAACCCGACCTTTGGCCTTTTGAAAATTCTGAACTCCCTTGAACTCACTTACAAACCCTTCCTCTTGGAACCACTGTGTCCTATCCCCTGGCCAGAGAGATAGAGCTACTTTTATTCCTCCCTACTGCTTTCAAATGCCTGTCTGCACACACAGAAATAACTGTGAATGTGGCAAAAGTGCAAATAAAATCATTTTTATGAGATGGTAGAAGGAGGACGGAGCCCCCTCTTTGTGAGCCTTGTAATATTTGGATTTGACCTTATTGTACCAAAAGGCTGAATTCAAGAGAACATCCTTTTCCCTGTGATCTATGCTACTGACTTTCTCTTTCATTTCCCAGTTTACCTTTTTGGCATCGATCATCATAAAGCAATGACAAATGGTAGTTCTGTTGAGATGAACCAGGACAGCTAAGGATTTAATCTCTGTCTTCAGGCTGCAAAGGACTCTTGCAAGGATAGTCCAGAGGTCATAAAGTCATCTGCACCAAGAGAAATAGACACCTCCCTCTATGATTAAAACAATAAATCTGATTAGCCTTCTCCTTCTTCATTTTTACAAGGAGTCTTCAATGTGTGGGAGCTTTCTAACCCAGCTTATTTCATTCCTCTCCCCAGGTGTGCCCATGCTGCACGTGAAACCTGAGAGTAGATTAAAGTGCCAACCCCAGAGAGGAAAAATGCTTTTAGGAACTTTTAAAACTGTGTTTAACAATGTGTTTTTAGTGCCCACTAAAACCAACACACCGCACCACATGGCCAAGATGGTGCGTCCTAAAGAGTGGGAAAGAGTTGGAGGGAGAGAGATAGAGAGAAGAAGGAGAGACTTCGTCACTCTTTATCAACAGAGACTCACATTCTGGTGCCCTTTTCTTGACAACAGGTACAGGTATACACACAAAGAACTTATCCTCTTTTTCTACACAAAAACAAAAAACAAAAGAAAAAAAACGCACACTCAATCCAATATAGAACCTGTGCATAAATAGGCAAAATAAAACATAATAAAATAATTAACTTCACAGTGATGGAGAATAACCAAAGAAGCATTTAATTGTGTGGCTATTGTGTATTCAATGACACTATGAACTCACTTCCAGTACCAATGTTATTGTCATGAAAATGAAAGTTCTAAATGACTATGAGCTATGAAGATGCAAATATTTATGACTTTGATATACTGGAAACATGTGGATGGATATGGATGTGGATGGACTGTGGACTGTCTTGTGATGCCTTTAACTGTCGTCATCCTTGCTGTGTCAGTCATCTGATTTGCAAGTAACCCCCCCCCCCCCCCCCCCCCCCTCCAATAGAAGAACGAAAAGGCCTGTATCTTGAGAGTTCCAATAATTTAAAAGAAAATGTAAGAACTCTTTGCATGATTAACATTTTCATTGTTATATTGTATATATATTGGATAATATATTGGATAAGAATTTAATGACAACTTCAAGACGACTTATAGTTAGCATGCACTCCTTCAATGGTGTAAGAAACCATTTCCTTTGTTTGATACATCAAACAAAGGAAATGGTGAAAATAAAACCACAATGAACATTAAATTACAGCATAATGATAATGAATTGTATGATTATATTTAGGCTTTCAATACTTTAAAACACTTTCAGTGCTGAAGGATTTTTCTGGAGGAATCTTATTTCAGTTAGTCAGAGCTAACAAACAATGTTTTCTTTAGCACTGGAAAACACAGAGATACACCCCAGAGCCTAACACATTACATATTTGTGTGGAGACTACAAAAAAACATTGCATTTGATTATCAACTGCTTCTTTAACTCAACATCATATCAAGCTCCTTTTCTTGTAAACAAAAGACACAGAAGTGTGTCTCCTTCTGACTAGGCCACTGACAAGGGTGCTCATGACCTCTTCATACCTGTGCTTGTAAAAGCTGCCACAGGGGGTCCCAACAAGTGAAGAAATGGAAGCCATGTGACACAAGACAGTGCCTATAAATATGGCGGAGATCACAGAGGAACTTAATGCAAGGGTGGGTAGACTGCTTTTTTACCAGCGCGTCTACAACATCTTAAAAAGGTTCTGTCGTGTCATATGAAACCAATAAAACCCAAACACTTCCTCCCCGGCAGGGAAAGGCCTCCTAACCTACCACAATTCACTGTCTGCGATCCTGCCAGACCGCCCTTTTGCTTTTAAGGCATGTTCATTCTTCTGGATGTCTTTTTGTTTTTAATTCTTTATTTGGTGCCATATTTCACCGTGGCTTTGATTTATTCCTCTTTCTACCTTTTCATCAGCCGTTTGAATGTTGTCTTGCTCTCACCATTTCTGTAACTCATGTAAATGCAAACAAAGGAGAATACTGTACATTTGTGGCAGGAAATGGGTGCTGATTCATGGCGTGAGAGGAGTAAGGTGAAAAGAAGTGGCTAGCAGTCCTTTGAGGCACTACAGGCAAGCAAATACAGAAAAGAGGTTTTTCTTTAACAAGCTAACAACATGAGACAAGTATACCTCTGTACTGAACCTTTCCAAATGCACTTCACTTCGTTGTGAGAACTTAGAAACAGTAGAAAGCAGTGAATGATATTTTACATGCTTACTGTATGATCCTCTTTGTGACGCAGCACACACATATTACACAAAAGATAGCCTGGCATCTGCAAAAGCAATTTGCAGGAAAATGAAAACCTCTTGCCCATCATGTGGAAACTAATGTAGCTCTCATTCCCTATTTCCACAAATTATTTTTTTCTGATGATGACATTGATCAGCACCCTGTCCATTACCAGAAAATTATGTGCTCACAGGAAGAATCAGAGGGCCTGCAAGTCTGTTTCCCATAATGAGACATGTGCACCGATCATGTATGGTTACCTATCACAACTTCCCATTGGACAAAACACACACACACACACACACACACACACACACACACACACACAGACATTATTCCAAACACAGTGCTTGTGTCTACATATGCAAGTGTACAAGAAAACATGTTGCTCAGCTTCAGTGGATATTCATGTAAACAGAAAAAAAAAATTTTTTAGTGATTCATGCTATCTCAACAGTGCTGTTACACTGGGTACATTAGATTTTTTTCTGAATACATAAACAAGAACAGGGATTCTTGAAGCATTATTTCTGAAACCATTAAAGTAACACGTGTAGGCAGTGCATTTACCAAGTGTACCAAACTGAATGCATTTTCTCACATTTACACACAGATTTGTAATTTTATGACTCACTTTTTGAAAAAACTGTAAACATTGGTTTAAATTTTGCCACACCATTTTGCCAGTTGGCATGATGATGTGAAAACACTTTTATATAATTAAAACATTTCTTAAAACATGTGATGTTGAAGAAATCCTTTGGCCAAATCCACAACAAAGGCAAGATGGAGCCTATTTTGTCCTGCATTTGTTTTTCTTGCCCAAATGTGTTTATTTTCTTCTACTGAGCTTTTGTTGAGTGTTATAGTAGAACATTTTGAGAAAGAAAAAAAACTTTCCCCCCTTATTTGCATTGATAGTGTATTGTGTTCAGCACATGCATCCGTACATTTGGGCATTTGGTGTGTTTGTGAGTTTTACTATTTACTATTTGCATGACCAAACCTTATTGCAAACTGCTATGCCCTACACACAGAAAAGGCAAAAGCCACAAGTGGTTTTCATTTATACTGTCAGTGTGTAGTTGCTGCTTTGTGTGCTCATTCAGAGATGGTTTGTGTGTACTGTGTTGATGCAAAAACACATTTTTTAAAAGTGAGTTTTGCAAGTATTCTTTTCTTTTACATGGATTGTGTAACGTTTAGCTTTTTTTTGGTGTAAGATTTTGCAAAAAAGTGCCTGTAGTTTCAAAAATTGGGTCTAAACAATCAGAAATAACTGTAAGCCACTTTTTTATGGCACATGTGTTGACAGGTACAGGAAACACAAGTAACAAGAGAAGGTCATCATAACTCTTCAAAAGTGAATGGAAAGAGCAATGTATATCAGAACTATTTCCAATCGTTTCTTCTAATTGCTCAGGCACAATCTTTGAAAGCTATTTTTACAAAACTCTACACACTTACCACAAAACCTTACACCAAAAAAGCAAAGCATTGCACATCTCTTGCAAAAGCAAACAATTGTTCTCTGAATAAGCACATGAGGCAGAAACTAAGCACTGATAATATAAATGAAAATCACTTGTGGCTTTTGCCTTTTCTGTGCGTAGGGCATAGCAGTTTGCAATAAGGATTGGTCATGCATGTAGTACAGTAAAATTCACACACACATACAGGTCTCTAAATGTCTAAAGTATGGATGTGTTTTCCTCAGTTGTTTTTCATGATCTGTGTTTCTTTTGAAAGGGACTCTTGTAGAGCTGCTTCATCCAATGCAGAGAGACTCATTCTGCTGATGTTTTGGAACACTGTTATCTGCAGGTATGTGGTCCTGTGGTTCTCTGAGTGTGATGCAGTTACTCTCCCACCGCATTTCAAAATAACAAGATGATACCTGCAACAGTATAAAGGCTCAGATTTGGTTGAACTTGTTGCCCAGCCTCCCTTAAGCTCAACCAGTTGTTGACAACGTAGTCAACCACAGTCGCTCTGATATCATCAATTATTATGTTCCTGACTGCCCTTCCTCTTCCTCTTCTCATTCCTCTCCTTCTCCCCCATCCTACTACATCTCGTCCTTCTCCTCTACCTTCTTCACATCCTGATCCATGTCCCCCTTCTCCTCTTCCTCCTCTATTTCTCACCCCTCTTACTCTCTGTTCTATATCAGCCGCCATTGTTTGGCCAAACCAAATGCTCCCTTGTGGCCTATTTACATGTAGTGGTCAAGCTCTGATTGGTAAGTGAACTAATAATCTAAAGGTATTTTCGGATGTGTCAATGTGGAATGCCAATTGGCAAAACAGTACAGCAAAATATAGTAATGTTTATAGTTTTGCTAAAAGTGTGTTATTGAATTACAAACTGAGTGTGTTAATGGTTTGGTTAATGGTTTCAGAAATAGCGCTTCAAGAATGACTGTAAGTATTTAAACATTCAGGAAAAGAAATAATTTAAACAATTATATAATAATAATTATCAAATATATGATGTGATCATTATTACTTATGTAGTTGCATCATACAAATATATAAACATTAACACTGCCCAGATGACGTCTGGCTTATTCAGTCAAGGTCAGAGAGTCTCCACTCTTACATTTTACTGAGCAAAAAGCATATTTAGCTTGCTCAGTGAGCAGTCAGCACTGGAATCCTTATTTGTAGCAGAAAAGTACCTTGTGTTCCTTAATAGCTGCCGAGCATTGGTTTGTACCACTGGACAGGGAGAGATGCAGGAAATGATATGATGGCTCATTAATGGATTACAGTTCAGACTTCTGTCAGATGAGCTCAGTGTTTCCACAGTGGCCTTTCAGGTCACGCTTTAATTGAATAAATGTTCTGCAATCAATTGAGTTCAAAGTTATTTCAGTATCTCCATTAAGGTTTCACCATTTGCTTGAAGCAAACAATTACATGTGTATGTTGTTGACAATAAGTTTTTGCTATTTATGGAAATTATATTGTAATGGGATACATTAGATTGTAATCTGAATATTGCATATATATTTAAAGAAAATCTGTTGATTATTGAGCTTTGATACTCCACCAGTACTGTGCAATAGGACTATCTAATTGGCTGAATGACACATCCATACGGCTATACAAACCAGCAGGGCTAGGAAGGCAGTAAAACACAAGCTATACCTGATGTAACAATCACATTGACAGCAGTGGATTGAAGATCCTCTCCCTAGTCTTTCTTTGGGACAATGAAAGTCTTTAATCAGGCCTTGGCCTGCTAATGAACAGAGGTGGGTAGACGACCCGAGAGAGAAGAGGCAAAGAGGAAGGCAATTTCTGGAAATGATTACAGACTCATTTCCTTGTTTATCCTGCCTTTGAAAAGAGAAAGACAGACCTCCTGCCCTTCACCCCCATAGGTCCTCTACTTATTGTGTCACAAGCGCTGACCCCCCCCCCCCCCAACGACAGCACTCGTCTAAGGCCCTCTTTGGTCCATCCTTAATCACTCTCGCTCCATGCTCTTTCACTTTTGCTCCCTGCTTTGGCAGATTTGTTTCACTCTTTCAATAAACTATTTCCTTCGTTCCTCCATCCTTTCTCTCCATTTCTCTTTCTCTCCCTCTTTCTTGTGCTCTGCTCTATTGTGGAATTGAGGGTCCCACTTGTAAACAATTTCCCCACAAGATCAAGCTGGGTCCCGTTCCTTTTCATACTGGGGCTCTGGCCTGCCCGGGCCCTTGTCTGCTTCAAGTGGGCAAGCTGGCTAGGACTGAAGTTAATGGCTGGAAATCTCTAACTAACCTCTCCAACAGCTGTCTCCAACAGAGTCCCCTCTTTGTCGTCCTCTCCTTTAACCATGTTTCCCCTCTTCTTTTTCTCCCTCGCTCTTTTGCTCTCTCCTTCTCTGCCAAAAATAGGGGATGAGGGCGCTGGTTGATTGGGGGGAAAAAGCTCTAGGAATTTTTCCAAAAATTTGCCTTTTCCTCCAACAAGTGGCTCAAGGCCGGAAGAAAACGAAGGCGGTAGAGCAGGAGGGTAAATGAGGCTCTAAAGCTCCCTTTTCCCTCAATTTCTCCCTGTCTCCTCCTTTCAGTAAAAAGAAGAATAAGAAAAGACCCTCCATTGGACATGTCTTTCATTTTGAAACACAGGTTCAAAGGCACTGGGAGATTTTGGGGCCTTTGTGAGGGTTTGAGGGTAATGATGAGAGGGGAGGAACAACATCCAATTCCAAACAGCTTCCTGGCCTATTCTGCACAGAATCTCTCCAAGTCCTCGGCTGTAGAGCTGACGCCTAATCCACACAAATCTACACTAGCTGGAGAAAAGCTGTTTCCAGTCTTCAAGTGGGTGAAAGTACTAATGGAGTGGAGGCTGCTGGCTGACTGCAGAATCCTGGTGGATGCCTGTTTAGCTTTCGAGCAAACACATAAATGGAAGGTCAACAGCTCCTCCGGATTTATAAAATAATGGCTATAATCATTAACACAACAATGAATTATCTACACAATTAACACAATTCTTCTGTGTAGTGACAAAACACAGACTTTTGAATAAAATAAGTCAAAAAACACTTCTTCTCAAACTACTTTGTTGAGAATGCTTCTCGTAATTTTTATTCCTTAATATTTTAGCAAATGGAGCAATTTTCAAATACAGTACAGAAATACAAAGAGACACATTTTCCAAGAAAAGGCAAGAATTAAAATAAAGCAAAGTAAAGTAAATATCTGGTCTCAACTCTGATGATCTGTGTTCAATGTTTAGCTTATATGTAGAACACTTACAATAAAAGTACATTTTAAAAACAAAAACTGCTACTAAACATAAAGCAAATTTGAACTAAATTACTCTTTCAAGTTGTTTAAATTGACTACACGACACAGGAGAAATATCTAATGTGTGCTTTGATTATATATTAAAAGTCATTGAATTATCACGTAATTTAAGAGTGTGATGTAAACATTGTTCCACAAAATCAATTCTGTGTTTCAGGGTGTGTGTATTTTCAAAAGTGTTACGAGACTATTTGCTCATCGACTGACTGACTGTGCCATGCGAGTGGACTCTGCCATCCTTAGACACCCAGATGCCCTGAAGAGACAGGTGACAACCTCCCATCATGCCACATCATGCCCTTCCTGTGCTGGTGACACACTTAATTTGGCCTGGCAAGTAAGCATCCAACCTAATATTACATTAACAGACATTCAGAGCAGGCCAACTGGAATACAGAGACGTAAAATGCACTCACATGCTCTCATACACTAAAAGCAAACACATATGGGTGTGTGACAAAGAAATTTTTTGCCACTGATCTATTTTATAATATATGTAATTCTAAAATTGTCTATTACATTAATTTATTGATTCATACAGGCTCTGACACACACCCACACACTAAAAGGCAAATCATGTCCATGCTTCTGCACAGAGAATAAACATACATGTGTTACAGGCTTCAAGCATACTGTCCAGGCATGTGACACCTACATACTATCATACAAATAACAAAAACAGCGTGCACGGAAATGTATAAATACACATACACACACACATGCACACAGTGCCCCTTGTGTTGTCATGCTGATGGTGGTCACAGTCCATGAGGGCTGATGAGCAAGATCTTGGCCGACATGCCCTGAAAGAAAGGATTTGTTGTCCTCCTTCATCGCACCTACCTGTTTTTTCACACTTGACTTCCTCTTCTGTCTCCCTCCCTCTCTCCAGTCCTCCTTCCATCTTTCGTTCTCCTTGCTGAGCAGATATTTCAGTGCCCCAGGACCCTTAACCCCCCACCCCCCCCACCCACGCATCAAACACGGGCACCAACTCTCAATGCCACCCTCTTCCCACCTGCAAACTACAAACAAAACCTCCCTCCTTCATCTGTCCTCCAACAAAGAGCCCCCCCTCCCTCCTATTTTTTTTATTTTCCTTTCCTGCACTGTCAGTCCTGTCCAGCTTTTCACTTACAATTAGCTGTGGCGGGCTTCGCACTCATCAACTGTCGTGAGTTTAGCACCCAGTCATGAGGGGCTTTGACAGATCAAGCTAAGGCACCCTGACACCACTGGTGTGAAAGAAGATTCTAATTCTGGATAATTAGCTGACGAGAGCATGTGAGAGGGGAGGGGGAAGGGGGCAGTGGGGAGGGATGGGGGGAGCTGAGGCAAAGTGGCAGTGCGTCGTAAGCACTTTCTGTCAACTTACTGTTGATCTCTATTCTCTGTCTCTGTCTCTCTCTCATCCATCCATCCATTTCTCTGCCTCTCTCTCTCTCTCTCTCTCTCTCTCTCTCTCCTCTCCCTTTCATTTTTCAACTCTCTTTCACCTGACCTCATTTACACATCTCTCTTGAATTGACAAGGAATTTTAAGACACCCAGGGATAAGTTTACAAAATTACTTAGAATTGAATTCCACATTCTAGGATCCCTTAATTGGACATTTGAAACACTTGAAAATCCAGCCAAAGCTGATGACTCTTTCTGGTTTCATAGTATTGAATGAAGCTTAATATACTGAAAAAATATATCTAATAATCTGAATAAAGTTATAATAAAGAACTAGAAAAGTGTGACACTGGATAAACTTTAGTGCATCCCACAATATTTATCAAAATATAAGTTCCTCACTAATATATTACATTATTTCCTTATGGCATGTGTCATGCACTGTTTGGATGGCCTAGTTATGGTGGGAGTCTAAATCACATAAATTATGCTGATTACTTTTATAAACAATGGTCATTTGGGGCAAGTAACATAAACGTCCATATATATATATATATATATATATATATATATATATATATATATATATATATATATATATATATATATATATATATATATATATATATATATACATCACAGTTGAACTAGATAGCTGTGCATGACAGAACACTGCAGTGAATGAGAAAGACAGGCAGATGCGAATGAACAGGCACAAAGGTATGATGACATATGGCACAAATAAACACAACATTGCGCCTATATAGTTACAAAAAGTTCAAGTTAGCAATGTATATACGTCCTTAATACCACATTGATACACACAGAAACATGTGACCACACATTCACGTTCAAAAATGCAGATGTACACAATGTCTCTCACACACACGCACACAGACACACACGCACACAGACACACGACACACACAGTGCCAGAAAGTCTAGCTATCTTGGAGGGAATCTTGACGTAATGTGGGCCTAATGCAGAGTGACGTGTGATGTCAGATTCTTTGCACCACCGGCTGGATAGTTAATGGCCATTAGTGGCTGTACAGAGGCTCTGATTGGTGTAGGAGGACAGTGTGACCCTGTGTGTGTGTGTGTGTGTGTGTGTGTGTGTTCGAGCGTGCGTGCATGCGTGTGTGTGTGTGTGTGTGTGTGTGTGTGTATCACACCTCCATGTGATAGCTATAGTTGAAACAGTGACCCATCCAAACCAGACATGGACCATATCAGACACTGGTGCATTTATGACAAAATTTCCTAAATCTTTTCTACACTTGTAAACCCACCTCACATGACAGTATTTATGCCAGTTGTGTCTAATCATATTCTTAACCATCCACTCACTCCAGCTCTCTGGCCATATCAACACATTTACTGAGTTAACCATCCATGAATGTCTACATATCAGACCGTGACCCAACAGTTAAGGCCGGCGCCGGGGCCCCTGTGTGCAGCACAAGGGGTAGGCCCATCCAACCGTGGCCAAGGTGGGCCCCAACCACTGGCTTGAGCCAGACACAATGGGCAGGACCGATGGTTTTGAAATGATATCTATTACTGTTAGTGACAGCAGTCTCAGACAGCGTGCTTTGATGCTCCTACAGACTGACAAGCCAAGCAGAGTGACGCTGATGGCTGTGGGCACAAATCAGAATCGCTTTACTGCATTGCCGCTACGGTCTCCCTAACCCCAGCCCCAAACCTCTGCCCTGCTCTGCTCTGCTCTGCTCTGCTCTGCTCTGCTCTGCTCTGCTATCCCCCCCAAACTGAGGGTGAGAAGTAGGAAATTTAGGATAGGTAGAGAGGCAAGAGGAAGAGTGTGAGGCACAGTGACAGAGAGAGAAAATGTGTTTAGCATTAGTATTGAGTGAGAAAGAGGAGTCAAAATAAAAAGAACAAACAAGAGGAAAGAGGCAAAGAATATGCATTTGTGAGTTATTGTTAGGCCCTTAACTTCTCAGAACTCTGCCTCTGTCACTTTCACCTAAATGACACTCCCCTTCTTCACTCGACACTTATGGTGCACGTCCCTTTTTTCCACTTTTGTTTTAATTTTTAAGGTTAGACTGAAGCTATTTTTGAAGATAGCAATTTAGGAGGGATGAGGAATGAGTTAAAAGAACAAGAGCAAACAAAAGAGAGGAAAAAAGGTCAAGATGTGGACCGAACTTCTTAATACCTCCATGCTACTGGACAGGATGCCTCAGTGGGGAAAGGAAACTAGTTAATCCAGGAGGTGTTGACATTTCTTTGGCTTAAAGCACTTTCATTTCCAACTATAATTGAAAACATCTTACAATGTTGAAAATTAACGCTGATCTCCTCTAACACTCTAATACTCTTACACATTCATCCAGCAATCCATTTGAAAATGATTAGACAAAAGTGCCCTACACAGTATATACATCTACGTAAAATGCAGATGTGTTTGCTATGTTGTCTTTCTTATATACTTAGTTTCTACCAATATAAGGTCTATATCTAGCCACCACACTCATATATCATATCTGTCATGTCTCACACACAGTTTGCCCGCTGGCACTGTAAGAAATCTCATCAGTTAAGTGATGCTGTGGTCCCAAGACCTGAGGACTGATCTGAGGTAACATAATAAACAATAACTATACACACAAGCAAGCACACCACTAAATAAATAAATGCTTGCCTGTGATTTAAAGTGCCCAAACCACGCAAACACAGGCACATACAGCTGGAGACAAACACAGTGGCGAGTGAATGCAGGCCGTGGGGCCACAGTGATGTCTGACTGGGTATGTATGTGTGTCAAATACACTTCCCAGCATCTGAGCACCAGCATGCAGCTCCTCAGAGGGAGAAAGGAGAGGTAGTGGTGCCCACTCAGCTGAAAGGCCTCTGGCCACCATGCCAGCACGATCTCTTCAGCACTTCGGGACCCCCGTCGTTTGCTGCATCTCCCTTTCCCTTGCTGGCTCTCGCCTCTCCCCCAACCCCCGTTTATTTCTGTCAGCTTCCATATTCTTGTCTTCACAGCGTGTTTGCCCGTACTCACAAGACATTTCTAGTCCGTGCAGATGAGGCGCTGCCGCCAACTGTGGGGACCCCTGGTAAGATGGTAAACAGGCACACCAGCTTCTGCAGGCAGGCTCCCCAGTTGTACTCAGGGCCTGGGGACACATCGGAGTCAGACCTTACCCTTATCCTTATTCTCTACAGGGACGATCAGTGGGCATGTTAAGGCCCTGGTATGACATCTCCTGTCCCATACGATACACCAACACAGGCACCCGGCGGTTTCCCTGCAGTCGTACGGCCTCCATATGCACACATCACTACAATAAGGGTCCTTCAGTGAAGGCCCCAGCTTTCCTGATATCAGGGATATTATCTGGAAAGATTTGTTGCCAGTGGACAGCAACAAAAGGTCAGAGGAACATTCTGTTATCATGAACATGATAAACACAATAGTGTACAATACGAGAATATAATTTGTGCATTGAGAGCTGCATTGTCATGTAGCAACACAAACAATGTAATGTATTAAAAGAAAATTTGGAGGTAAACATTTGAGGGGGTTTTTGTCAAGAGTGTTTCATATGTTAAGATGATGAAGCATAAAACATTCTCTCCACTACACCAGTGCACATCCCCGCCAGGGCTGGTATTACCTAATGGCTTATGAATAATACACCAATGTCTTAAGTATTTTTGTGTGTTATCACAACACCTTTTTGGATATTCGCATGTTATTTCATGCCATTTAGATGGCGTGTCATTTTTCATGCGAATGTCGTGGAGAAAAAATGTCAGGTGGCCTAGTATGAGGAGTGACAAAGTCCCCATAGACTGGTGGTCAGGGTGGATGAGGGTGAAAAATTTCAGGACTTTCACACAGGAGACAGCTGGTAATGCTCATACAATAATCAAAAGTCAGCATTGACTTATTTTAACTTACATATGTAACTTACGCAAGGTACTCATTGACAACAGAGTTCATAAGCCAAAAAATTTGGATTTTTTGATCTTTAACAATGTATAGAATTGTAAGTTCAATAAAAGTTTTGTAGAGGGGTAAAAAGTACAATATTTGCCTTTGAAATGTAATGAACTATGAAGTATATGGAAATACTCAAGTAAAGCACAGGTATGTCAAAATTGCACTTAAGTACAGTACTTCAGTGAATATATTTAGTAATTTTCCACCATTGGAAGCTCTGTAGCTTCAGCTTGAGATTATCACGACCTATCAAGGCTGCTGTTAAGTAGAGGAGACCTGAGTTTAATTCTAAATCTAATCAGTGAGGTCAAAGCACTAAGCAGCAGTAAGTATAATGAACATGTGAACCACATGGGAGTGAAAAGGAGGAAATAGTGTGGATGGATGGGAGAGGGGAAAATGATCATAGAATAGTGTTGGTCAATGTAAGTAGGCTGAAATGCATTAAAAAAGACAGAATGGAAAATAATGAATACAAATGCTGTAAAATCACCATAGACTGGAAAATTAAGCATTAATGAAAAAATCACCACAATCAACTCACAAATCTAAATATTTTCTACCTTATCTAGAGTTGGTTGTTCAACCATTCTAACTTCCTGTGGTCTGTGTAGTTTCCTGATGGTCGTTTTCTGATGGTCTCGCTGGGGCCAGCAGGTCCATCTATCTGCTCTTTAATGATATGAGCAGGAGGGGGTTCTTTAGCAATTGATAGCTGACATTCTTGTAAGTTACCTCCTGCTCCTGCCTCTGTACACCAGTTAGGGGAGGTGAAGCACATATATATTGACCAACCCCAGTGTACTGATTTACAGTGTAGACCACTCTTACAGCATAGACATTCTCTATGCAGGGCAATGAGGGAATGTTCAAAAAAATCCTAGGAAGTGGCTGTCCCCATTCCTCATTTGGCTTAATGTACTGTATTAGCCATTTATGTAAGATGACTAATAGATAAGAAAATACGCAGATATCACATATTGTTACTGAGACAGACAATTTGAATTCAAATTGAGTTAGTAAAAGAAAGAAGACAAAGCATTATATATGGAAAACAGTAAAAAAGACACATTGAAACAGGATCAAAATCATAATTTACTCCAATTAAGTCTTAAAAGGTTCGTGTGAACTGGCTGAATATCTCTATTACTTTGCGTCTCCATGAAAAATCGTGAAAAAAGCTTGAAAAATCTTAATGGTAATTATGAAAAAAAGCTGAAATTAAAAGAAGCATTATAACAGATCAACAAAGGTTGATGGAAACAGTTTTTAGTATTATGGGACTTACTTTAGCTTCTTTGTGTATATGGAGTGTCTATTGCTGACTCCCATCATTACATACACCCAAATAGTCAGGTCTCATTTTGGGGGGTCTCATTTTTTCACTTGACTGCATTTGTACTCGGTCTTGTCTCAGTCTCAGTCATTGAGGACTTGGGATTTTATTTCAAGAACAGTCAAGACCACAACTTTGGGAATATTAATAAATTGCTTTTGCATTGCCTGAAATATTTGTTAGACAGAGTGACGCGCTTCCACTTCTGTGGAAAGTGTAAATATTAAGTAGGCTGCTCTGTAAGGATATAAGCACAAGGCACTTTACGTCAAGAGAGCTAATTTTGAGTTTGAATACACAGTTGCAGATGAAAAATGAATGATGAAATATGAAATAATGTTACATATTTGTTAAGAGTCAGCCCAGAAAACCTAATGCTTGCACAAAAAAATTGTACTGTGTAATAAATCAATACTGATAATTATAGTTGTTTAATTTTCCTCAATAACAATATAACAAATGTTTAATAAAGTTTTGATTTAATTCATTTGAATCACAAATGAATTACCACTTCATTTTTCTATTCAGATATTTTGTTGAGCAAAAGGGACTGAAAAAAGATTTTACTTAATTTAACCTATTTTTTGTCGAAAGAAGATTTGTCATAACAGTTTTGAATGTTCTGCCTCAGATTTGTGAAGTGATCCACTGTTTGGGATCAAGTGTTTGTTCTGACCATAAAGAAAAGTTTAAAACCACAACTACCATCTGCCTTTAAATTTGAAAGAAACAATGATTTGACATGTATCATGTTCATTATCGATATCAAATGATGTGACATTTTTTATCGTGATAACATTTTTGGCCATATCGCCCAGCAGTTAAGTGGATGTAAACATGGGAAAGGAATGTTGAATAAAGATGTTTAAGTTGATTTCAGCTCTTAGTGTTTATATGTGGGTGTTGTAATGAGAATGTGGATCTTTCAGATCAATTTTAGAAGTACCTATAATCTCGTTCCACATTTTATTTTGTGTCATGTAATGTGGGGAACTGGTCTTGGTCTTGGCTCGGTCTCCTCCCTCAGTCTTGGTCTCGACTTGGTCTCAGCCGCTAAAAGTCTTGGTCTTGTCTCGGTCTTGATAAACTATGGTTTTGCATCTCGGTTTGAGTGGTCTTGACTACAACACTACCGTCAAACCACTGGAAAGACCTGTCACCCCCTCCTCAGAATATGTGGAATTCTACACCGCATTTGGATCAAAACTTGATCCCAAACGCATGCATGTAAATCTGAATTTCCTATTTCTTCTAAAGTGTGACATTTTAAAATCAAATTTGAGAATGAGCAGAGGTGTACAATGGAGAATGAAGGAGAGGCATAACTTCTCTTTATTCAACTATGTACAGGGAGTCCAGTGTATAGAGTCACCGCTGGTGGGCTAGCTTTAAGAGTTGGTGCATGAAACAGTGAATTAAATCAAACACAAATACTGAAAAAAGGGAAGACAGAAAGATAAAAAAACTGACTGAAAGACACCAGAGACAAAAACAAAGTAACCAAAGTAAAAGGTACTTTCATTGGTCCTGTTCCAGCAGGACTGAGTGACTCGGGTGACAACTTGTGTCCCTCCTCCGAAAGTGGACCTCCAGCTTCCCCACAGTCAGTGTTTTCTGGCAGGTCATAAAAGATAATTGTGTTGCCTGGGCTTTTTAAGAGTTAGCCAATGAGTGCTCCAGGGTGGTCAAGGGGACTTAGCGTGTGTTTACCATGACACAGAGACAGTGAGACTATACCTAGCCACCCACTAAACAACAGATAAGACATCAATCTACCCCACCTCTCCAATTTAGGGAAGAAGGAAAGGTGGGATGGGAGAAGAGGAGGGCCTGTTTAGAGAATGAGTGGAGCTTGCCTCGTCCACTACTCAGTAGTTCAGGCCTACACACAGCATAACTATTCGCTGAACATGTGTGTGTCTATGCATGCATTTGTGTGTACACTTGTGTGTGCATGTGTTTCGGTGTGTGTGGGCCATGGTAGGCAATCTACAGGGAGTCGTTGCCCTATAGCCCCAGCCCTGCTATAACTTCATTAGGTGTGTGTGGAGGTAATGGCACCATGGTCCAGGAGCTCGTAACATATAGCCAGAGGCCCATCGGCTGCCCGCCAGCCCAGCCCACACAGATGCTGCACTGGTATGTCTCTATATAAGCTCCAGTTATGTGGGCAGAATTAGTGTTTAGTGTGGAGCCACCATAACTTAATATGATACTGTGCTTGTAACTTGAAGTGAGTGGAATTTTTGAACAACATGGGGATTAAATAAGTAGATTAATTCTCACTAGACATATATAATTCTGCTGGGCAATGTGAATAAAAACTTAGGGCAAATGTAGACAGAAGAAAGTAATTGATTCTTAACTCCAAGACGATCCATACCTTTCACACCATTGATGTAATAAAGCTGGTCCAAACACAGTCCAAATTCTGCTGACAGCAAGATTGTGGTTACTGCTTTGTTGGAGTCAATGAGAGAAGGAGCAAAAATGTGCTGCTTCTTCAAAAATAATATATTAAACTCCTGGATGAAGCAACATAATCTTAAAGTGTTGCACCCCAAGGTGTAACAATCGATTCCAAGTGGAAAGGATTAAATTGCGTTATGTCATTGTCTGTAGCCTATTGTTTTGTTAGTTGTCACTCACCCTTGGCAGTCTGCCAGCTGAACACAAAGTCAGAAAAGAAGGGTGTTTCTATACACCAGGGATGTGTTTACAGATACACAGTAAATAATACATACTAGATCACACATCGATATAAAAGGTGTTTTAACCTTGACTATTTAGCATTTATATGCAGCATATGCATATTAATAACTATTTTTTAAACACACTATATGTTCATACAGTGCTTAAACATGACAAATGGGGGAAGGGGTGTTACCAAGATGTTTCATTTTTTTTCTAAAATGTGTTCTACCTTTGCAGTGTTCACAAATCTTTTCAAATATTTCTTATTCAACCCCCCACACACACACACACACACACACACACACACACAAAAAAAAATCTAAATCCAAACTTAATTTGGAAGAACAACTAAAAAACTAAAACAGAATTGCATCACAATATCATATGTAATGTCTGAACAGGCACTTTGCTACTAATGAAAAAGAACATTCAGGATAGATTGAGCACTGACAAGGCTCATACACAATGATCTACCTGTCGTTTCTGGTTGCTTCCGTAGACTAAAAGGTACAGCTCATTTGAATAATCAGCCTGGTCATAAACAGACAGACACACACACACACATACACACACACACACACACAGACTGATTGAGTTGCACATTCAATTTCCGAAAGGAAGCCTCTGTTTATTTATTTGCTATATGTCTGAACTTGCCCGTCTTGATGTTGTTGTGTTGTAAGTGAGTCAGAAAGGGGCCCTTTATTAAATCACTGGGCTCTCCTACTGGAGTGAGACTATCCCACAGATCTATGGTAATACACAGCCTGGGGTGGAGGACAATTCCATTAGTGGAGGACAGGAGCTGGGACTGATAGCACAACAGATATGGCCCCTCCTTACTACAATACTTCTTGGCTGACTGGCCATCAGCCTGTTTAGCCTGACGTTTTGTAGGGCTAATCACCACTGTTTGCACAAGTCAGAATAAATCTGCCACATGCACTGGAATGGTTAGACATACAACAAAGTATTGTCATTGTGATCCAAGTACGTAGCTCCCAAAAAGATTTGTATCATAGAGAGAATGTAGCAGGAAAGATAATAAAAGGTAAATCTGAGTTTCATTCATCATGGTTCTTATTTTCATAATTTTGGCAGTCATTCATATTAATGACTGCCAAATAATAACACTATACTCACCAAGTTAAGTGCTGAGATCTGGAAAAGTGGCAAAATCACTAAAAACAACTGTGATGAACCAAGAAACACAAGGAGTCAAGTCAGACAGGTTTTAAATAAACTTAGCCAAACTTATTTTGAAGACACATCAATAGTGGACGTTAACATAGGACCCCTGGGTGGCCTAATGGTTAAGACGCACAGCACATATCTGCAATGTTCATTGTTCAATCTCTGATGATTTGCCAACTGGTCTGTTGGGTAAACATTGATCACAGTTTACAGTGGTTTAGATAATCTGGGTGAAGTTTAAACCTGTCGATCATTTGACTACTCATTTTTCCTGCCTGATTAGACTTGTTGAGATGTTCTCAGATCTCAGCAATCACATTGGTGAAGACAAAGAGAAAGACAAACCAGAGCTGTGAAAATGAAATGTTTTTGTTGAGGTTATTGATTACCATTAATGCAGTGTAAAACAAATACAGTGTCTACTGTATATGCTGTTTGGAGCCACTCCCAGCACACAGCTAGATTTGGTTTACATTTTTTAGTTGACCTTTGCAAAGTTAGGCCAAATAAGTGAGCAAGAACAGGCCAAGCTTTGGTAAAGCCAGTGATGAAAGCCCACCACTCTTGTTTTTATTGTCCACTCTCCACCAGGCGGAGTGTTGTGGAAACTCTAGAGAGTTGTGGCTGCTGTTTGATCACACCATGGGAGTCTGACCTGTCACTAAGTGGTGGCAAACATGGCCCACACACAGAGCAGTGAGCGACTATGCATGTACATGTGTGTATGTGTTTCCCACACACAGCGCCACATACCCCACCAGAGGAGGCAGGTCACAACGTGTCAGAGTGTTGAGGATCCATAATGGCCATTTAGCCTTCAACAGCTAATATCAGCACTGCTGATTTACAAGGAATTGGGCTGTTTGGTCGCTTGACTCAGGAGCTGATTTCATCAAATCTGTCTGACATAACAGCTGGTATGAACATACAGCCGAAAAGATAAATATTAATACATATATTAAACAAATTAATTATTATAATTATAAAATGAAAAGATATATTAAATTAACCGGTAATATGTATAAGATGTTCCCTGTACTGGACTTCATACCAGCACGTACCATACATCCCTCTATAGTAACCAGCTGTTTCCAGCCAGACGGAGTGACAAGGGACCGGAGGGAGCCATCGAAACTCCGGGGACTATGACTGAAGCATGGTGACAAGTGACGATGACGCCCTCCCTCATGCGCGTGTCCCCGCACTGCAGAGGACAGCACCCTCAGCAACAAGACAGGACGGGGATCACGCACCATGCTAGGCTAATAGCCACGATATGCTCTGCTGAAGTCAACTCCAATAGAGGGCTGGCGCTGTGATCACTGCTGATAGGGGAACAATGTGACTCGTGCATGTCGGATTGCATATATGGAAATGGCAACTTTACTTGTCCCCTAAATAGTTTATGTATCCAGCAATGTAAACTTGAAAAATAATTGTGAAAACTCAGGAGATAGACAAATAAGGATTTGAAATTGCTTAAGACTGATGATCTGCAGGATTTGACCTCAGATTCACCTTCACCACAGAGTGTTGGGAAGTATCACACTGGTGCTAATGGAGACTGTTTGTGGTTGTGTTTGTTAGATCTATTTGTTGCAGAGGGACGGTGTAAACAACATATGCATGAAGGTTTGACTAGACACACACATACAAAAATTCAATTTTGGCTTTTAAAGCTTGGACTCTTTACACACAAACATACACACTCTACTTGCCCCTGTGACCAACTAGAGACCAGAGAGACATTGACATGACCCAGATAATAGGCCTAAAGTCTTGCCTCCACAATTTGATCAATTTGCAGTTTCCTCACAATCGCAGCCACTGCGCTGTCCCCTGCAGCTACTGCGTAGCCCCCCACGCCCAGCCATGCAGACGCATCACTGCTCACAACAGCAAGATGCTCTGGCTTTCACCCCTTTTCCCCCCAAATCATCGCTAAGCCTGCCTGATGCCTGCTGCCGGGACACTAACGTGCTCTTGCTCCTGTCATCTCTATGCAAGCACAGACAGGAGGGGAAACGGCTGACAGTTTGTCTTGTACCATATGCCACGTGGCAGCAAAGCCTAACTGATATGGCCAGAGTTTGGGCCACAGCCAAGGGCTCTTTTTTTAAATCTATTTTACTCTCTTCTTTCTTGCATGTGGCTGTGTCTTGGGCGGAAATGTGAAACAAAATCACTGTCGGCCCTCACCAGGCTGGATTTACTGTCTGGGCTCAGCCAGAGCAGGGAGCTGCTTTGATCGTTATTTGTGCAATATTTCAGACAGTACTCATGGTAGGTCTGTAGAACCCACTGATAACTGAAATAGCCTCTCCCCAGCTCATGTGAGACTTGCCGTTCTGCAGAGACTCCAGGAAAATGCAACAATTTTTCCAATGGAAAGAAAAACATATGTTAGGAGGTAACTATCCCCTCCTTCTCTTTGCCTCAAGACATGTTAGTCTTCAGTAAAGCCTCTCAATCATGGATTCACCTGTGGGGTCTTTCCACACACAGTGAAGGACTGGAATTAGAGCAAGGATGTCAATAGTTTTTTCTTGTGTGGTCAGTTTAGTGAAGACAAATTTGTTGCTGGTGATGTTTTTAAGCCTTGAGGAGTTACATTACTTTGATCATTTTCATTAGTGTAGTAAAGACCCTGAGGCCACCAACAAAATTTCAGAAAAGTAAGGTGTTTATTTACAGTTGACAGGGGTATGAGGAATCAATGTGTGTACCTGTATGTGTTGTTTGGTCTCCTGAAATGATGAGGAAATTGAATGAAAAGAAAAAAGACAGAAAAATGTTTTTTCTCACAGTAAAAGGATAATATGAAGGACACGCGACTGGAAACAATGATGAATGACACCTCAATATGTTCAGTACTGACGTCTGCATTCTGTTTCCTTCTGACACGTTTTTTTTTTTCTGAAAGATTTTAGCTGATTTTGTTTAATTATGAAAAAGCTTTTCTTAGACCATATTCATTGTGATTAAACATACTGTAACAGTTGGCTGACATTATTAATACTGTATGAAGAAAATGTGATTGACTTATGTCCAGTTTATGCTTTTGTCAGAATCTTTGTGGTCGAAAAATGGATCTTCATAGTTTTTTTTTATTTTTTTATTTAATACAATAATTAAACAACAACAAAAGGAAACAGTAGGTTGAGAAAAGAATCTTAACTCACGGTCGAGCTTTTGCTGGAACTTTCACCTACATCTCACGGACTTCATTATCTTCATCTTACACTTCAGCAAACAATCAAAATTATAATCACAGCATGACAATTGCAATACATGCAATGGTTTATGTCTTGATACAATCGGTGCGGAAGTTATATACAGTATATAACTATAACTGGAACACATTTGCATCAAGACCTGGTGACAGCTGATCGCACTTCAGGACAAAGAACATCTACTTGATCTGCTTGATTACTTGATTTTTAGCATTCTATCATAATAAATGTAATCATCCAGAACAAACCTATGAATTTCTGTCACAGATGGAAAATGTCAAATTCTTCAAGTGTGTCAAACATTTAAATCATACGTTCTCCAAACTCCAGTGCCTCCAAAGAGAAACCTGCTGCTATTCTGCTGTCAGTCAACACCTCCACGATGTGTCATCCTTTGCAGCAGCTAAACCCTGGAACTGGGACAAAGTGTTCACCATTTTCGCTCCGGTGGTTCCCTTCCTGCCTTTGCCGAGGCCGGTGCAAGAAGGTAGGAGGAAGCCAGGAGTTGATGAAAGAAATGACAGGTGAGTGACAGATGCTTTGAGGAACAAGAGGTGGGAGCAATGGGGGAGGGTAGAAGTGTGTTAGCCAGCAAGGTGAAGCATAGTGCCACAGGTAAAAAGATGCCAGGGTGGACGATTGACGCACCTTGATGGTGCTAGCAGGCAGATGTGACAGAGGTGAGGGGCAGAGTTGGGGGACCTTCCAGGCTCCTCACAGCTGCTTTTATGCTCCTGTGAGACAGATGCACAGAGAGACAGCCTTACACTGGAGACAACGCAATCATGTGTGTTCATTTGCACAAACATGCTCACACAGTTTTTTAAAGCCATAGACAACACAGGACAAAAGAACAAGACTAATTCTAATTCTCTAAATCTTTCCTGATTGTTCTTCAATAACTTAACAATTAATTTCTTAACCAAATATTTTATCAAAAGTCACTGCACATGCCCAGACACTAACATAGTTGCTGTCTTACTAGCAAACATTGTCTTTTTGATTTCAAAGCCTTACTCTGTGTGATATTTTACCACATGTTAGATTCATAACTGACCAGCTTCTACCACTACTTTTCTTCCTTTACTCCCTCCTTCCCTTGCTGCCACAACGCTGTAACAGGTTCCTGATGTAACCATTGACCATGTGACTCTGTCCTGCCCTCTGTCTCTCCTCCTTCCACACCCATACTAATTAAATTTTATGTTCATTTAACTCCAGATAACCCTAACATTAGCAGTGTATTCTAGCCATCTTCCCTCTTCTAAATTAACTAATGGGAAGCCATCACAACCATCTGCGGGTGACCATCATCAGAGCATTATGTTTTGTTGAAAAAGTATTGCCTTTGACGCCACAAAATTATTAGGGGTCCAAGCCCGAAGTGGGCTGGGAACCCGCGATTGCAAGGCATCGCGGTTCCCAGTACCACGAAGTGGCTGGGAACCCTATTGTTTTCGTTAGGGTTTTTAATATTATTATTCTTCCGCTGCTAATTCCACTACTGCAGCCTAGACAGTAAATGCTAGGGACGCGAAATTTGCAAGGTAGGTACAAACCTGCGCAAGTAACTCAGGCGCAAAAATTCGTACACGTCTACCACTAGGTGGCGCTGTGACAAATTTTGTTTGGGCTTGGAACTCCTGCCTACAAAGGCGTATATGGAAAACCTTATATCCACGTGTTCGGGGGATCACGTTGTATAGGCCACGCCCATTTCCGCCTAGACTTTTTTTTTCTGCAAAATCACGAAAACTGACTAACCGGCTGAAATTAACTCCTCCGAAACCGCAAGTTCGATTGACACCAAATTTGGCACGGACCATCTCTGGACACACATCATACAGGCTTGTGCTCCCCAGATCGATACGCAAAAAACTGTTCCCGTTATAAGCTAACGATTATTCACGCAAAACGCTAGTAACAGCAACTGATGTCATATCTTTGGTTTGGAATGGCCAATCAACACCAATCTTGGAGGACTTATGTGGGACACACTCCTGAGGGCCTGTGCAAAATTTGGTGCCACTCGCCCCTAGGTGGCGCTGTTTAACGTGAGAAATTAGTTCCTCTATAATCACAAGTCACATTTGACTGCAGGCACCAAAGTGGACCCTAATGTGCCCATAGGTGGCGTTGTTATTGCGGATTAAACACGAAAAAAATAATCCCATTGATTTACATTCATTTTATATCTCCAGAACCTTATGCAGCATGACTTCCCCAAGAGCTGTGTGAAATTTGGTGTCAATCAGCTAAAAGGTGACTCTATTAATAATTTATGAAAAAACACTCCCATTCACTTACATGCATTTTATATCTCCATAACCACAAGTCCGATTCATACCAAATTTGGGTCAAATGTTCCCCATGGGGCCCTGATGACACCTGACAAATTTGGTGAACTTTGGCCAAAAGGTGGCGCTATAATCGAAGCTCAAATGCCATGAAAAAGCCCATTGAAATGTATGGGATTTCAAACCACGGCACATTTTGCCTAGGTTTGGAATGGCCGATCGATACCAAACTTGGGGACCTTTTCTGGCATGACTTCCCAAAGGGCTGTGTGAAATTTGGTGTCAATCGGGCAAAATGTGGCGGTCTTAATCTTATATCAAAAAACACTCCCATTCACATACATTCATTTTAAATCTCCGTAACCACAACTCCGATTCATACCAAATTTGGGTCAAATGTTCCCACTGGGTCCCTGATGACACCTGAAAAAGTTAGTGCAAATTGGCTTAAACTGTAATCGAAGATGAAATCTGTCACTAAATCCCATTCATTCCAATGGCATTTTCAAACACTGGACATATTGCCTCTGCTTGGAATGGCCCATCGAGACGTAACTCGGTGACCTTATGCGGCATGACGGCGGGGCGACCGGGACAACTCGCACGCCCTCCACGGGGCGAGGGGGGTGACTGGCGCCGGAGGCTTGGACCCCGTTTACAACTGCTTGCAGTTCTAGTTGTCTTTGCTTTTGTTGACCAGTGAAATAATAGGTGACATGAAAAAAGATGTGATAGTATATTTATACTACAAAAGATGAGATACTTAATAGTATAGCTATAGTTCTCAGCATCATGCCACAAAAACAGTTAAAGTAATATTAGCAGAAAAATTATCAGTAGAAGATACTCAGGTTTCCGGCTATCAGCTTATGGCAGAAAAACACACAAATCAGGTAAATGTACAATAGCATTACTGGAGAATGAGGCAGAGTAGAGCTGATGAAACATGGGGCAACTTTTTGAGCAATGTTGCTGGGCAATCTTGCTAGTGGCAATTCCGATGTTTTGAACGGCTGACAGCGGTGCGGGGCGGGTGGCAGAGTGGTGGGGGAAGGGGATTACTGTAGTAATCTTTACTCATTACCATTGATGGCAACATTGCCTTGCACGATTGCTCTGAAAGTTGCTCTGTGTATCATCAGCGAGAGAGACAGCAACAGAAAATTAAGTTTTAATAATTTAATAATAATAATGAAGATCTAAACTGTAAATGGACAACTCAATGAATGAATCTGGATCAACAATAGATGCCATCTGAACCGCATCTAAAAACAATAATGTATTTCTCTATGCAGATGAAATATAAATTAATCAGAAGTATGATATTTTATTCAGGGGGCCTCAGTAGCAAGCGGGGCACACATCTGTCTCTCATGTCTCTATTCAGCCATGTCATGTGGGACTGAAGTGAAAGAGAACCTCTCTTATTGCTCGCCACGCATCTCTTTGCTGCTGCTCAGTGTCACTGCCACTCACCCGCCGTTCTGATGTGTTCGTTCCTCTCCACCTCCATTAACGTCACTCTTGGTCGACACACTTGCAAATGGAAAGGCATACAGGCCTAAAATAGGGAAAAGGGAAACGCTTCATTTATGTTTTAGGTGTACATGGACACTTGAAAGGCAGAACAAGAGTGATATCTTTATTTATTTCCTTAAGTAGGCTTGCATTATCAAAAATGTCTCTGAATCTGAAGCTTTGAAATGTTAGTCTCATGGCCCGAGGAACTGGTCTACAACTAGAATCCTCCAGTTGTTATCCTAGCAGGCTAGCTTAGGCCCCTCTGTCGTGAATGGAGATCTTTCAAGCAGACTGAGTGATGAGGTGCATGAGGGGTCAGCATTCTAAAGGGGCTACCAATTGGATCATGACCCATGAGGGACAGATATGGGCAAGGGATTTAGCCTCAAAGGTCGCACTGGGGTCAAGGAGTGTCTTGCATTCCAGACTCCTAATCCTCTCCTTGCAATCGGGAAAACTGGCCTTCACTGCTCCACGCACATATCCCTGCACACATATAAACATGTACACCTCTGACATACTCTGTGCTGAGTATCTGTGCCACCCGTGCCAGAAAGCACAGTTTGTGGTGATAGATTGGATAAAGAGACTTTAAATAAATGGCCCCAGGTACTCTTCCTCCTCTATACCTTATGTAGAGAAAATGTGGACTTTGGGTGCCCTCTCCACTCAGTTCCCTGACCTTCCACTTATCCACCCAGCTTCTACAAGGCCATTGAGTTTACCCCATGCTGAGACACCACAGTGCTGGGGATGTGGGTAATTTGTCAGGGCAACCCAACCCCTACTTTTGCTTGTGTGTGTGTCAGCATGCAAGCATGTGTCTGCGCCAGGGGCTTTCTCTGGGAATCTCTCAGACTATGTTGCCAGTCCGGAAGGTCTCAGACAAGTCAGTGGACAAAGCAGCGCTCATGGTCGTAGCATTGCATTAAAGGCTGGGGCATCCTGGTCACGGCAATCTGAGCCATCTATCAGCCCTATGTGACGCGCATGCTACCCAACACCGTGCAGCATTTGTGCTCCCCTTCCCTAAACACTTATACATTACATGCACAGACACAGTATACAATGGAGACTATACACCACAGATGATTTTGGAAGCTGAACCTGTTGACATTTACACTGTAAATCCCACTACACATTCAAAACACACAAACACAGTGACAAAATTGCTCCATCTGTGGCTAGGACTTCACTTAACACAGCAGTTTGTGTGCAGCAAGACACACCAGGCACCAGCCTCCTACTGTTTGTTTTGGAGTGACCCTCCTGCTGGTCCTTCAAGTGTAGCCCCCCGCCCCCACTTCCTATCCCACTACACTATACCAAACAGAGCCAAATAAAACACAGACTAACATAATGTAGCAGCATGTCAGTGGTGGGCCCTGGAGCAAGGCTGAAACATGAACCACTCTGTACCAGCCATTAGGACAAGAGTAAACGCAGCTACGATTTCTTCCTAGCCATCCAGCCCTTATGTTGTCCAGTGCAGAGCTTGTGTGTGTGTGTGTGTGTGTGTGTGTGTGTGTGTGTGTGTGCCAGCAGCAGATTGAGCGATGTATCCTGTGTGGCTGTGGTGTGCTCAGTGGGCCAGAGAGAAGTCCCAGCAGGGGACTACTTCTCCCTTGGCCCCCGGGCCACTGCACTTCATCAATCTCTCTACTGGGAAAGGCCTGCCATCGCAGGAGTTTCATACACACGGTTGCGCTTACTCAGAGTTCGAAAGCAAAAGGAGACAAACCAAAGTATACAGAATTGGTGACCTGAGAGGCTCAGAACTTGTTAACAAATTTATCTGCAATATTTATCTTTCATTATCTTCCTTTTAGTTATCTTTGTTTTGTGGTTTGTTCTTTACATTTTATATGACCACAGCTTAAAAATGCTCTACAAATTAGTTAATGTGTTTACACTTCAAGCAGGTTTGCATTGAAATGTGCAAATTAGCAAATAATTTGTGAAACACAAATCCTCCCCAAGGCAAGAAAGGCAGTAATCTCATCATAAATGACAGCTGACAAGCTAAAAGGTACATGTTTTGCTTTGGACATGGCTCTTCCATATTACTTGAATTTTAGTATTCTATCATAATATATGCAATCATGCTGAACAAACCTATTAATACTGTTATTAAAACAAAATAACAGGAAAGATATAATTTGCTTGCACATGCAAAAATGTTTATACTGATGTGATGTTAATTCTCCCTCTGTCGGTCGAAAGGCTATGCTATGCGAAAGGGTGTGGTGGCAGCAAATTCCGGCACTCGATCCCATAATTGGCAGGAATGACACTGATGAGGTGAGACATGATATCTGCTGTATTCAGGACAAACTCTTCTCATGGTAAAATGTACTTTTGTCTACTTGTAGCACTAACAAAAACCTTCTCATGATGTTTTCAAAATGAAGCTATCAAAAAAATGGAAAAGAAATAAGAGACATTTAAAATGTGATCTAGTTTACTTGTCATCACTTGTGTCACTATAGTGAGAGGAATCCTGTCTGTCTCAATGTTGGGACCTCAAAGCCTTTGCCTTAGCTTGAGCACACACAGGCACATGTAAACACATGCTCTGGCACAATTCCTGACCTCAGATGGGGGCCGAATGTACAGCATAAGAAAAGGTGAGAAATAGCTAGCCTCCTCTTGAGTTGAAGATGACTCCAAAACTTGAGAAACATGTAGGGAATTTCTCATGCCTCAGCGGGAAGCAGGGATCCTATCTCACTCGTCCACTGAGCCTTCTACATTCTACACAGATCGACTTCATGTAATGCCAATGACAGTTTATAGTTTATAAATGTATACCCTTTAACTGAACATTACATGATATTGACATGCACTGAGCAATAGGTGGAAATCATAAAAATAGAATAAAAACAGAATCTATGTCTTTTTCATCATCTATTCCTGCTAAGAAGCTTTTAGGAGTTGAATCATTGTTTTGTCAATTCAGGAGGAAGCTGTGGAAGGAAAGAAAGACTGAACGAGCAAAACGGAACAAGAGCCAGAGCGGGTGAGGAGAGTTGGTTTACAGTGCAATCAGCATTAAGGAAATTGGTTTGCACTTGCGCTGCGAGTGGAGAGAGGTGATTGATGCTAAGCTAGGCTAGCAGGAAGGAAGTGGAGAAATTAGCGGCAGGCCAGGGCACTGAAAGCTGTCAACTACTTCCTGGTAAATCTAGGGTGTGAAGTATGCGTCCACTGCCAGCCCTCATGTACCACGTGCTAGTACAGATTTGCACACACACACATTTGAAAATAACATGCATGCATACATACATACTGGGCAGGTATTTTGCATTAACCATGAACTGTGCATTTAGAGCATTACATTACCAGGAAACCTGAGTAGAACCTGACTCTTCCAGTCTGAAACTTGAGTAGAACATCTTGATTTAGAAGTGAGTTAACACCAAGGAGCTATATCTTAGTGTGACAAGTGTGTGCACAAGCATGCCAGGAAGTGCACATGCTTTGACATACACACATAAACACGTACACACAATCACAGAAAACACAAATTTTCAGTTTTACTATTTTCAGTCACAAAGAGCAAACGATAACCCCTTTCTTAATTTCAGCTCACTTGCCTCTGCACACAATCTTTCAACAGCACATCAAAACAACACTGTGCAGTCTCCAGGGCACTGTGTCAAAACTTGGCTGCATGCATGCCAAGAGTGCAGCCACATCAAGCCCCTGACAATAGCAGTAGTAGTGTACATGTAGTGTAATTAAGCAAGGCAACAGAGGATAGGAACAGTGGAGGAGGAGACAAAAAGATGCCCTTGATACTTGGGCGTGGCGCTGACAGCATTTCCTCTGACAGCTTCATTTCGTCGGCCACCACAGAAGCCCTTACGTCTCCTGACATGTGCTTTAGTCATCCTAGCCGCTCTTCTCTGTTCCCTTGACATGACGGGAAAGAAGGGATATTAGGAGGGAGAGTTGAAGATGGATGCAGGGAGGGATATTATGTTGGCTAGTGCTTGTTGGGATTGGTGTTCTAAAAAGTCTATGGATATGTTTGTCATTGGTCTACAGTGAGCTGAGAAAGGACATTTGTGAGTGTTTTGAAATGTTTACAAATAATAATTTAGTTATAATAAACATAGATAACATACAAGTGCATACAAAGCTGATATAATTGTATGCTTCAATTTTCTGGACCGACAAGAACACATAGAGATTCCAAACAGAACATCAAAAGAAAAGTAGATAAATTAAAAGAACTAAGAAAAAAGAACTTAAGGCCCTACCTAGTAGCCACTCCAGACTGATCCTCTAAGAGCTGCCTGTTGAAGAATGAGTGTTAGGAGGCCATAAGCAATGAAACATTCTTTGTGACACCATCAGTCCAAGTGGTCAGACTCTCTGATGTGCCAAAAATGTTTGGGGGGTCTGGTCCATTTTAGATATACTTGTGAGATATGAGAAAAAGTTGTAAGATATCAATCTCTGAGATTTCTGCCTCCACTCCAATACAGTGAAGGTCTGCTTGGGGTCCTCAAAACATTGAACAATTATATAGAATAAATCAATAGCAAGATTTCTTTCCTAAAACAATGTCCTCGTTCATCTGGAACTACTTTCTACTGAAGAAATAGCCCCCATGAAAACTGTTAACTCTTCATAGCACTGTGAAATTTCATTTGTAAAATGTATTCAGAATTAGTGTCCCAGTTAATGAAGACCCAGTGCTATGAAGACCACAAATTAAATTCCATTTGTGTGCATTATATTAGTGTGGAGGCATATATTTCAGATTGCAGATCTCAAAACTTGTAAGTAAAACCAAAACTAGCTGCATGGTTAGATAAAATAAGAAAATGTGTTTTTTTGTAATTTTGTTTGGTTTCCTCCTCAATCCTTTTGAAAGAAAAAAGGTAGGGAGAGACAAGCAGAGAGACACTAGCACACCAAAAGAAAGATGGCCATTTTACAGAGGCCATCTTTTACAAAGCACTCCATTCCTCTCAGGCAGGATTGAGTTAACGTCCCTTCCCTCCCTCTCATCCCTTCCCTGCCCCTCCTGTTTCGCAGTGACTTGCTGGCTTGATTTATCTGATGGAAGGAATTCTGCACAGGGCTCTGGCTCTGGTGGTATCCCTATACTGTAACCTTTTCCCCCCACCAGATGTTCCTCTCTCAAAACACGGTAATGTTCATCCCCAAATCCCCGTACAAACATATCAAGTGGTCTCAACATGTTTACGTGGGCCACGGCCGACAGAAGCGACAGGGACAGTGACACGAGTGTTAGGGGTTGGAGAGTAGACAGGGAGGGCAGGGAAGAGAGGAGCAGACAGAAAGACAGACAGACAGACAGACAGGCCGATGTAGGTGTCAGACATTTCGCCAGCTGACGACATCAGGGTGACCTAGAGGAGTAAGGGGAGATTGGGGGCAGAAACGGGTTGATAACTACCACAAACGTTGTAATGGGTGATACTTTGAGTTCAAAAATTTGCTTGGATCTAAGCGCCTGGTCTGATTTATAGCATCCTACCTTTATACACAGAATTTTCCTTTTACATGTTTCTTTGAATCAGTGAGTGTTCAAAGAAGGGGTGAAAATGGCTTTTAGAGGAGCCGCTATAAAACCAGCGTTTATAAGGGACAAGAGTTTAGCATGCCAGATACCTATGACCACAAATATATCAATTAGAGGTCAAAAATATGTCATGGAAATCCCATTTCAGCAAGTTTTACGTTTTAAATATGTGTCACTCCTGAGATTATAGATCTAATATTCCTAAATAGAATATCAGTCCAATGGAAATTCTGTTTTATAAAACACGTGTGTGAGACAGGGAGCGTGTAGCAAGACTGCATACCTTTAGCATAGAGCTCCGCCTAACAGGCCCCATATTACTGAGATATTCTCTCTTTCTCAGTCAAATGTCTGCATTAATGCCTGTCATAAGTTGCAACGCAATTGTCAACTAAATGGTGTGATGCGTGAGCTAATCTCCTCTAATGGATGAAATAAAGCAAAGATATAAATTCAAGTCTTGGGTCAGATTCAGGTCCTAAATTTGGTTTGTTTTTGTTTCTTGCAGAACTGTAGACTTCACACAGTATTGTAAGTACACATGTCTTTATATATCTGCGTATACTGTATGTGTGTGTTCCCTTTATCAGGAAAGCAACACACATAGATATACATCACCAGCAAGAGAGAGAAAGAGAAATATGATGATGATGACAATCCTGGTGCTGATGATGGGGGGGGGGGTAAGCTACGTCAAGGCCCTGACAGCTTTGACCGCCTCAGCCAATATTTGTCACTTTCAGCGTGCATGAATTCTTGATTTGATGTGCCTTAATTGATTCAACTCTGCCTGGCATTGTCTGTCTGCCCGCCCTCTCCCCCTGACTCTCCCCTTTTTCTCTCTTCAGCTATCTACCTTTCTATATATTTTTTTATTTCTTTGTCCCTCTGTCTATCTAATATCACAGGGAATACAGAGTCCAGGCAGACTAAGACAAATGGAGGAGGAAGAGAAGCCAGCGATACTGCCCCCTCTGTGACCTCTTCCATGACACAATGAGCCCCAAATGGCAGACATGACGGAGGATCAAGTGCTTCAAAGTAAGCCAGGCAGAGATAAAACCCAACAGGCCTCTTGGATGATGAACGGGTTTTGTAGCAGGAAAAAGCCATCATGTAGCTGCCATGACACCTGGGCTTTGGTGCACAGGCCCAACACATGTCACATCATGTAGCTAGGAGAAGGAAAAAAAGAAAATAGTCATCCATGAGCTTAGTTGGATATTACGATTGAAGCCCTGGTGGATATTGTGTAGCTTGTGCCAGTATGAAAAATACATGTGAATATTACTAAGACTACGGTCTAGACTTTATAAAGTACAATGAGAAAACATTGTTGTGAATTGGCTCTGTATAAATGAAATTCAGTTCAATTCAGCTGAAAGTGTCAAATTGAGTGTACTGATTGTCAAGATTTAGATTTATAGTAGGATTTGTGTTTACAGTTTCTTCTCTTTGCAACACAGTGATGATGAACCTTTGTGGGCCTTTCCATACATTTTCTCCTCATTCATTTACCAATATTTGTAATAATCAGTTTTTCAGCTGTTTAGTCCGGATTGGATTTAAAATATCACTATCAGCTCTATGTGCCATGTTACCATGGTGTTTAGACCAAGGTTAGGCATTCAATCCTTCTCACAGTGTTTGTCTTTTTGCAGGCCTTCATTGTTGCGGGGTGCATTTACCTTGGTTGTTCTCAAATAATCCATACCCACTACAGAGAGAAATACTGTCATAATTGATTTCCTCTTTCTTTATTGTTGGATAGAAGCATGTGAGGTTTGAGTGGTTAACACTACAAGTGATGTCCTCCTCCTCTTCTTAGCCTTGGACCAAATGAATGGTGAAAGAGTGAGGAGTGGAGGCAATGAAAACTTGTTTCACAAACACCTCTGTATTTGTGTGTGTGTGTGTGTGTGTGTGTGTGTGTGTGTGTGTGTGTGTGTGTGTGTGTGTGTGTGTGTGTGTGTGTGTGTGTGTGTGTGTGTGTGTGTGTGTGTGTGTGTCAGAGGGGGTGGTGTTGGTCATAAATTGCTTCAATGACAAACAAGGAAAAATTGTGGAAAAACCTCATCATGTTGAAGTATTGTAAAAACACTTTTTAACATTGGTGAAGATTACTTGGGGCACAAGGTACTTCAGTAAATGTAGAGCAAGTGTTTTATGTAGCCCACCACCACCTATTGTGTATGTTTTGAAAGCTGTTAAATTTCCCATGGGTCCCTGCCCAGATGAGAGCTCCACCATATATGTACCACTAATAAACGTGAAGATGCTTACACGCTTTTTACAGAAAGCCTAATTCTACTTGTACTGTCATTTCATGTTGGGTCCATTCAGGAAATGTGAGATACCTTTAATCTCAAGCCAGGGTCCCCCGTTTTATGATGAGTTGTGGATAACACTCAAGAGGAAAAACAGAAGGAGAAGCACTTTCTTTACAATAAAGCACGTAGGGCCTGTGCCGAGCCTGTCATCTTGAAATTTAAATGCATACTTGATTGCTTTTAAAGTGGGTGCCACTGATATCCTGCCATGATGTTAAGGCTTCTTTGACGGGTGGTAAAAGCCTAGGAAAAACTTCCTTCAGGCAAAGATCCGGAAGGCGTAATCGCAAAGGAACAAGTTGTAGGTTTATTAAAAAGAGCAACTTGTGTTCCAGCCCTGCTCCACTCCACTCCCTGCGCATTATGTTGTTGTGCTGATGTCACATTGATTATGCTGATAGTAAACTGCCTTTGTTTGTCGCTCTCTCTCTCCCGTCAGTCATCTGTCTGCAGGGAGGAGCAGAAGTCACACTAAAAGCTATCTTTTCCATGTTTTCTGCATTTTCAGGTCGTGCTGCAGATAACGTCAGTCCCACTGGAGGCCAAGGCGACTCCTCTTTTCCTTCGCACTCCAGTATATTAATTGCTTTTTAATGTTCCCCTTCTCTTCTGAAAGTTGTTGCATACTAACAAATCAACAACAATAATATTCTTTTTGCTGTTGCGGGCCACAGCCAAGACTAAAAGGGTACAGTCACTGAATAATCCATGGAGGGTGCAGTGGAATGAGGTCTTTAAGCTGGTAACAGAGGAGATGTAACAGGAGGCCATTTGGCTTTCTTTCTGCTTTGTCCCAAGTGTCCTCTGCTACCAGCTGTGCACATGTCACAGAATGGGACTGTGGTGCGAGCAATGATGGGAAGATGATCCAACTAATCCAGCTAACCCAATGAAGCATTGTGACATGCCCCCTCCTTCTTGAGCCACAACTTCGGGCAAAATTAGAGTTTTTAGCATTCATTATTAATCTACACCATTATAAGGAATATGCTCCCTGTTCTGCAGAGCCTTTTAGACCAAGTGCAACAATTTATTATGCCTGAATCTCAGGGAAATAGATGGTAGCATATGCTGTTAAACATTACATTTTAAAGAGGAAGAGAGGACAAGGTTTACTATTTTGTAATGAACAAGCACTTACATTGTAACATGTTTTGGTTGTGTGCTGAAACATTTTCAAACAAAAAGTTCCTGTTTATATTTTGGAAACTCCTGTACTGTATGACTGAGAAAAAAAAGTCTATAAACAAATTACATGATAAATTAGTTTGTTGCAGGCTGAAGCAGCCCTTTGAAATTTCTGCTCAGTAGCCTGCAGCAGAAATTAGAGCTCTCACTGCTTAAGTATCTAACCTACAACTTGCTGCCGCCTGTAATGTGATTCTTGCTGGTAATCAGACGTACTCACAATCTTGTAATATGAAAGAGGTCATAACCTACGTAGATGATTAGCAGACTTACTGTAACTAATGGCATTAAACATTCAACTACATCTGATATGTTTAGGATAGCTGGCTCCCACTTTAATGCGCCTAATGTACTTGCTGAAATGTATTGCCCTAACATACAGTGGTAGATTACAGTTAGGGGTGTATGTTTATGTTGTTGGTACTTCTTAATCTTTATTTTTCCCAAATAACGACAGAAAATTATTTTTAGAAGTACAGTAGCAGATTGATAGAAAGCCTGTCAGAACTGTCAGATTAGCTTTACGAGAGGAAAAACATTATGTCTATAAAAATCAACAAAGGATAAGAAAATTGTCCTTTGTAATGAACTGTAGTAAAAATCATTGCTGACTGTATTCTTGGTTTTGTATGGTATTTTATATCTCAGGCTAGAAAATAAAAGTACAGTTTGTTTGGAAAGTACAAGTTTGCATATGCACACCCAAGCAGCAACATTGCATTGAGGGAGGAACGCACGGAGTGTAAGGGGGGTCATCAGCGAGTGTTTGGAGCTTGAGTTACAGGGCCAGCATCTGCCATCCGGCCATCAGGCCCTCATATCCATCACTGGCCGATGGCGTGGTGCAGCCCGGCGTTTGTAAAAACACCCAGAGGAAATGGAGTCTCTGGGCCAGACAAGAATAAAATTAGCTTGATGACTAAGTTCCTCCTCAGGTCCCAGCGGGAATAGAACTCTGCCATTTGTTTTCATTACTTCCCTTGGCTGTAAATGGGAGGACGACGTGTGTGTGACTGTGTTTGTGTGCATGTATGTTTAGAGTAAAGGGTGCATGTGTGTGTTTGTGTCTGCTTCCAACCCAGCGAGAGAGAAAAAAGAACTCCACAAAAACAGACACTTTTTCATTTCCAGTACTGTATGGGTTTAATCAAACATATTCACTCGTAAACACACCACTTCGATTCCAAACCTCCTTCCATGTATAATATTTGTGCTTGGTCTGTAGAGGTGACATTACTGTTTGGAATTGTTCCACCAACCTTCATGGCATACAATATTGGCTTTGGCCACTTTATTGCATTAGCCTCAGAATATCTAATAAACATGCAAAGGTTATAAAAATTGATTTGCTCGCAAATGTGTTTTCATTCATTCCCAGTGCTATGACCTAAGTCAACTTTTGCGGAACTAAATGTGCAACCAGTTTATTTTCGCTGGTTAAATTTGATGAATGCCAAAAACATAATATACTTTGTCTCTTCAGGCCAAAGATGAAACTGTGAACTTAGATAGAAAAGCCTGACTATTTTTTCAGATCTCTCTATACACACATGCTCTCAACAAGTTGATCATCATATGCACATAATCAATTAGGTTTTAAAAGATTACTCCGCATGCATAAAAACAAATAATGAGATGGTTCTGTTCATGGAAGTCATAAAAATTTCTGGAGTAAAGTAAGATAAAGAACAAAGTATGATGCAGACAAAGTATGTTAAATTAAAATTGATACTATAAATACCAGGTAAACACTTTGTCTGTAGTTCTGATGATGTATGAAGTATATATTTACAATTTAGATGCATGCAGTATCTGCAGAGAAACACGGCGTCAGCAAACCGTGCTATTTCAGTGTCCCTGCATGCTCACATTGCACAATAATTGTCCTTGTTTGTATTAAAGCAGCACAAAATAGAATCACAGAGAAAGCAAGGAAGAGGAAGCCCCTCTCTTTTGTAAACAGTGAAAAAAACTCAACACTACAAAAACAATGTCAGCCATATTTACTATTGTCACGCTGTGAGAGCACATCTGAACTTCACCTACCTAAAAAGCAATTTCTCTGCTTTGAATACTTCTCATCTTGTTGCTCTCTCTCTCTCTCTCTCTCTCTCTCTCTCTCTCACACACACACACACACATACACACACACTCACACACCTCACAGATTAGTTCCAGCTTTTACCAGGGTGCCTGTTAGAGCTGAAGTGAAGACATCTTGTACTTCTTTAAAGCATGTAGCATTAACACCTTTGCCCCCTGTGTAAACCCTGAGTACTGACCCACAGCAGAGAGCGAGAAGCACACAGCAATGTTTAACCCGTAGACCTGTGTGCAAATGTTACTGCAGCACAGAGCAGTACTTTTCAGTCAAAGCTCCATATAGGAAGGAAGGAATCAGGAAAGGGAATATTGGAGGTGATGGAGAAAATGAAAGTGTGTGAATGTGTGTGTGCATATGAGTGTGTGTTCTTTAGGATACAGGCTGACTAAACAGGTCAAAAGGATGATGAAGCAGAGGCCTTGAACCAGAGGTGTGAACAGAGAGATCCGCTCACACAATTGGCACATAATTACTAATTTTTCTTTTTTAGTTTTGTTGTAGCCTCTATCTATCTCTGCCTTCTTCACACGCAGGAAGAACATGTTTTTCCTAATAAAGTCATTGAAAGGCCAGTTCACCAAAAAAATAAAAAATCAATTTCTCTCACCTCTAGTGGTATGTAGCCAGTTATGGTCTCATTTGAAGATTTTTTTTGCCATTAGTATGTCTGCCCCCAACCCAATACAATTAAGATGAATGGAATTCTGCTTGTGCTGATCATAGTAAAAATTCATCAGCAATTTTGTCCTTCCAAAAACAACATCCCATCAACTCTGGATAATCCAAACCTCTCACGGTGAACAGGTTTCACTGGATCTACCTTCTACTGAAGAAATAGTCTGCATTGAACGTGGTCACAGCGACAGCTATCTTGAAAATCTCACTTTTTTGTGAGCTGACAAAATCAACCATTTCCAGCTCTGTCACAGGTTTATTTAGCCTAAGAAGTGGAAGAGTTTTCATAACCCACAAATAAACAACAATAAAAAAAGTTTAAAATTCCTATGAAGAAAAATGTTGAAAGCATGGATCATCCTGAGTAACAGAGGATCATTCTGGGAAGACTGATTAGTCATTACATTAATGTATGTTAAAGTACAATTAAAATTCCATTCTCCTCCATGTATTTTAGTAGAAGTAAAAATGTAAGATGTTTACTTCAAAACCTGAACAAACATACAAAATACCTAATAATGGACAGGGTTTTTTTGTAATTTGGGGGGAAAAGCTTAAAATATATACATATTTATAACAACAATAATATTTACAAGAACATATTGATGTGGTGTGGTTCCATGTTTAGTGTCCTAAACAAAAAAAATAATCAAATCACTGCTTTTGCAAACAAAGACTGTATATCCAGACATAAATAGAACTGACCACAGAAGTGGACTCATGTAGTAGGGTTTACATGTACACTGACCATAGCATAATGAATTTAAATATGCATTTCCAGGAAGACAGAGAGAACACAGATCACGGAAGAATTACGTGACTTCCCTGAAACATTGTTGGCAGAAAGGGAGGAAGTGATTTTCTCTAATGTATCTCTGTGTTGTGTCCTTGTCCTCCCACGACTGGTGTGCAACAGTTAGGGGTCCTGCTAAACGTGGGTCAAGGCGAGTGTGAGTGTGTCAGACAACAAGGGAAAGAGAGAGCGAGAGGGGAAAAGAGGGTTTGCTAGTGACAAGGAAGTCAAATAAAGAGAAGAAAAGCTCCATTTCCCCAGCTAAATGTACCCCTGGGAGGCGTAAGGGGAGGGAGAGAGAGCAAGAAAGAGAGAAAGGTTATGAACCGACAATACTCCTGCAAGCCTCCAGATTTACAACTACCAAGCCTTAAGAGCTCTGCCATGCTTATTTCTACAGCCAGTTAAAACAAATTGCAGCCATGTTTCAATCACCCACATCCTCTTCTTGCTCATCCGCTCAGGCTGGGCTTTTGGTCGCTGTATTATTTCCCTCTCAGTTACTCCTGAATAAATAATTTCCTCAAGTGAGGCAATCTTCATCCACTGGAAAGTCCCTGCATGCTGTACACACACCTACACTCTCTCCACTCCCTTTTTTTCTTCATATGTCAACTCAATCTGGGACCTGGCATGACGTAAGTAGGACATGGACACTGTTTTGAGAAACTGCTGTCACTTTTGATTTTGTTTACTTGCATTTTGTCATCAATGTGCAAACTTTTTCTTGGCTTTATCTGCGACTCTTTTGCTGTTTAATCATTCTATCAAAAACAAAGAAGAACATAGCCACTGGAAACCATCAAGTTACGTCCATATTGAGTGAAATTCCTGACCTATGGAGCCATGGATGAGAGCACAAGAAATGAATAAATACTCCCTCCCGTTTTCATTCATGTCTGATTGCAAGTTGTGGTAGAACCCTCTTGTAACCTGATATGCTGTTTGATTTGGGTTCAAATGAGAGAGAGCAAAGTCGGGCAGAAGGAGTAGGGTGGGGGTAGAGGATGGTTGGGGGCAGGTAGGGGGTCACAAGAGTGTCTTTTTCATGTTGCAGATTAGAAGCAGATGTCAGTGGGATTACACCACCAGTGTCATCACTCACCCCACAGCCCCACCCCCATCCATACACAGTCATAGTACACATACACACACCGACACACACACACAGAGTTACAAAAGTTTCACAGTGGTTTCAACCTCTCCACACAGCTACAGGGTGAGTAAGGAGCATCAATGACTGATGTGATACACTGTGCCATAGCTAAATTAGGCGATTTCAAGCCGAACCAAAGCAAACTGAATTGTATGAAAACATAGTGAGCGTGGAAGTCTGATTGTTGAATCATGATTCCTGAACAAATCTTTCAGTTGAACATGTCCTACAAATGAAGTAATCAAATCAATTTTCAACAGAAAAAGGGACAAACTGACTTTTAGAGTCCACTGGAATGCATTTATTTTAAAGCAGCTGTTGGAATGTGATGTACATGGAAGTGTTTAACCACTAAATACTGACTTATTGCTTCATGAAAGTTAATCTAGATTTGTACATTTGCTGTTGCTTTTTTTTGCTAGTGGGTCAATTTGAAATACAGTCAGAGAGAAATGGATTTCATTACAGCTCTGACAAAGCATGACTTTTTGTATTCCTTTGGTAGTCTGCCATGAAGTAGGGGAATCCAGTTTATGAATGAAAGAACTAAATACCGACACGGCAACAACTTACTGGATCCATTTTTGAATGAAGGGATCCAATAATTTAAAATACCAATGCTAATTATAACAGTAATGCTGTATCCCACTGATGTCTCTACATCCTTGCATTCATGTCACCAGACCCACCCCCACCACTGACCTCAGCACCATGTACCAAAGCCTTGAAGTGGTCCTGGCCTGGAAGATAAATGATGTGACTGAAGAGCCGCTGTCTATAGAGCGTTTATTAGAGCATGAGGTCTAATCCTGAGATAATTGTAACTCTACATGTTCTAAAGTGTGTGTGCATGTGAACACTGCACGTACAAATGTAAGGAAATATGCATAAAATGCCTATATGGAAACCAAGCCTCTGAGAGTTACATTAGCAGGCGTTGTCTGCTTGGTATTAGCAGTTTGATGTCAGCAGCGGGGTGTTATGTAGTGTTGGTACAGAGGACAGGAGCCTAGAGGCTCCATAAGACATAGCTGTGAGGACTGAAAGCTGCAACCCATAGTGCTTATTGTTTCTGACAGGAACCACACTGGGGCTGTGAAAATGGTCACAGCCGCTGAGAATATCACAATATCGTTTTGTTATTTTGACCACTGTGACCAGCAAGTGAAGCCTGGCAGCCTTTTTCTAGTGGGGGTCAGGGGTCTTGACCGGATGTCAGAGGTAACTGTGGATCAACTATGACTGTAAGCGTTGTGGTCATATTAAAATGGGAAGTCAAGTCAATTTTGTTTATACAGCCCAATATCACAAATCAAAAACACAGCTTTGCTAAGAGAAGAGATGGTTCAATGTGCTCAGTGTGGGAGGTGAGGGATTACTCTACAGTAAGATGCCAAAAAAGAACAGAGATGCAAATTCTTGAAATGATCCTATGATTCTAATGGACAGAGAGGTAAAATTGTGGAGAAAGCATGGGGAAAGTCCAATCAATTAGTCGTTAATTTCTTATAGTGACAATTTCTAGTGAGTTCAAATGAGTTAAAACAATCACATACACCAAAACAATTACAAGAACCATTTTACCAGGGTTTTATCTGGAAGAAGACACAAAAGCTTATAAAGTGGACCTGCTATGTATATGTGTGTGTGCCTGTTCTGAGATCACAGAGTGTGGACTGTCAGTGTCCAACGCTGGGTGGAGATTTGGTGGTGCTATTGTAGCAGACAGACTGGTGGAGATTAAAGAACTTAAGATAGGCAGACGTTCAGAAAGGTTCAAAGACTGCAATATAGCAGGGTTTTTTATGACAGGCTGTTGGAAGATTGCAGAAAACCACAGCACTTTGCAAAAAAGGAAAATCCTTATCTCAACATGTAGTTCAGTCTCTTTCCCAGTGATGAAAAAGTAAGCAAGTTAGATAAGTTAATCACACTTTATACCACAATACATCAACTTATTTAAAAATTGTATAGATTGTGTCATTTTCTTTATACCACTTCAGTGATTGTTTCTGATTGCTTCTGATAGAAAAATGTGAAATAATCTCACTCCGTCATTGGACACTTGATTTTGGACCTCAATGATAGAGTAAACAACCAAGATGAAGATTTCTGTGTAAATATCCATTCCTGGCAAGGTGAATGTGGAGCCAAATCCACCTTGTGTTTTTGTACCACCTGATCTTTGTGTTTGCAATAGCAGATGTTTAAACACAGCCAACATTGAGTCAGGTACCAAGTAACTTGCCCAACACTACAAGAATAATAGGTACAACATAGAGACGTTATGGGCAACAGACACAACCTAAATGCTGCTATTCATGGCCTATATTTAGTTTCAAAGGGTAACTCTGTCCCCTCTTATCTCCTCCACTACATGTGGACTGCATGCAAGCCCTGAGTGCTTTCTGAGAACAGCCCTATAGCCACGAGAGTCTACTCTTGAGTGACAATCTCCATGCTCTTGACCCAGCGGAACAGCGTGTAGATAGCCTTAACTATGGTAACTGATGAACAGAGAGAACATTCATCTCTTAAATACTCCTGTTGAAACTCTTCACAAAGTACGGTGAAAGATTTTCAAGTGGCATGTTTTGTTTTCTGCTGAGATTTGTATCATGGTCAATTTTATCAGTTGATATACATTAAGAGTACACGATGTGCAGCCCACGAAAAAAAATAGCAAAATGCACAAAGAACTGAAAAAAAAACAGCCCAACAAAGTGCATTATAACTGGACACCATTAAACACCCACATTGGCATCATTGGCATCAGCAATATGCAATATGTAATTTCAGGGGTGCACAACAACTGGAGACTGAACTCAACTGCATCTTGCATTACATTTACATTTATTAATTTAGGTGATGTTTTATCCGAAACGACTTACACTTGCTATATATGTCAGAGGTCACACGCCTCTGGAGCAACTAGAGGTTAAGTGTTTTGCTCAGGGGCACATTGGTGGATGTGTCACAGTGGGGAATTGAACCCCGGTCTCTCACACCAATGGCATGTGTCTCCACTGCTCCATAACCAGCCCATGCATCTTGCAAGGTTCAAGCATTATGCATGTATCACATGTATCAGACACACCAACAAAATCACACTGAAACTCACTGCTCGCACACATATCATAGCTGAAACCTCAGGGGAGAGGCCGGAGCTATACCATCAGACTAACGCTTCTTGAGGCACAAGGGCTACAAGACAGGACGGGCGGGGACTAGCTGGTACACATGCTAACTTAAGTCTCTTAAATCTCTGCACAATACAAACACTTTATGTATTTGACAGAACATCAGAACGGTTAATACTTCACATTCTGTTGAAGATGTTACTTAATTTTTTTTCATTATGGCCATATCTCTCACGTTGTACCTTTCAGTCCCACGTTGAGGCTACTTAAATTGTTAAAATATCCGTTTGTATAGAATGCCATTTTTTTATATTTTTAAATATATTTTTTAATTTCAAATCAGTTTTCTCATGTATTTTATTTTGAAACATTTGATGAGCAAGTATCTGTAATTCGTAACAAGATACTTTTGATATGTTTGTGTGAATCTCATGAAGAGGAAGCTAAATGTAACTATGCAAGCATAATCAAGAGTTTGAGGTTCTGTGTAAAAAAAAAAAAAAGTTTTAATATTAATACCTAAATTAAAACCAAGACTATTGCAATTTGACATGGAGCAGTGATTTGATGGCAAACCTGCAACCTGTCCTAACAGCACACTAAAATGCAGCTGAAGGCCATATATTCATGTTTAATTTCTCTTCATTGCCTTGACCTGCACCCGTATCAGGGATTTATATCCCAAATCTGTTCCCTCTGACCTACAATTAACCTTAATGAAATCAGCAAGACATAGTCTTTTGTGTTTCTATATGTCTCTACATGTCTAAGTGTGCGTGTGTGTGAGCACATGCATATACATGCTTGCATGTATGATTTTCTACATCCTCTCCCTCCCCTCTTATTTCTTTGTAGGTCCTCCATGTTACTTTTCAGCAATTGAAATCAAGGTAATGACTGGGCAAGGAAAAAGAATGTTCTTTCAATAGATAATTAGGGAGATTGGTTTACCAGGGCCACTCAAAGCCTATTCAAATGCATGGCTGAGGCCAGGCCTTGTTGTCTGCTGAGCCCAAAAGGCTCCCAAGAGAGGCATTCGCCTTGGCTTCATTTCTCAGAGCAGGTGCCTGGCAGGTAGTCAATGGAGACGGCCAGTTGAGATATATAAGAGACCCATCCCCCAGGACAAGGGGTCAACATCACAGGTCAGGGGTCATGAACAGAGGTCACAAGGTCAATGTTTAGCACACAGGACTGGCCAGATGACTGTGCACCCTGGACAGCCAGCTATCAGTTCTATGACTGAATGTGTGCAGTAAGTGAATGTACTACAGCTTTTGATTGACAGCTACCTTTTATTTGATCTTTATCTATCTTTATCTAAATATCCTATCGGAAATTTAGCTAACACTAAATTAAAAAGAAAACAGTCTTCAAAAGGCTTCACCTAGGTACCCAAAATTCTTCATCAACCAAAATCAACTAATTGCTGTTTGTGCCTGACAGTCAAAAAATACACTGTTGTGTCTTGTAATTTCACTTTTTGTGTTTAACTGGCACATAATGTTAAAAGGAGACAAGCCGGACAAAATTGCAGGGATTGTTCTTTTTTCAATTATTTATCTTGTGACCTAGCTTTAGTCTTACTGTATAACTCATAAAAGTTATGTGACTTATTTATTTTTTATTACTTAAACTATTTTATGATATAGTGCATAGACTGAAATTCACCCAGAATTGATTGATTTTTACAATCCTTGGCATTCCCATGGATTTTTCTTATTGTAACATCATCTCCGACAGCTTCATTGAAGCATTATTATTTTACATTAGATGGGGACTAGTGGTCCGAGTTCACAAAAATGTTTAGAATCCCTCTCCACAACATGAGCAGAGCAGGATTAAAGGTCAGAGGTGATGTTCACTCTAATTTCTAATTAAATCTCAGTGTGGAAAAGTGATCTGTCATTGCCCTTAGGCTACTCTTGACCAGGGTTCAGCTACTATGGCTTTGCATGTAAAGGGATCAACCCCCAACCTTAATACCCCTACCAGCCACCGCCCCTAGACTCCAGCCACCTTGGGCTCCCTGGCTGCACCACAAGGGAAACACTATATAAATGTCAATGTACTGGGAAAATGCTACTGAAGGAGTCACAGCCATCATACAAAGGGGAAGGACATTGAGTTCTATAAGGGATTTTTTCCTTTCTGTCACTCTAGTGGTGGTTCCTGGAAATGCAGCAGTGATTTAAGGTCAGATCGTTTTACATAGCAGTGGATCTGAGTTTCTGTGATATGTAACTGAAACTCTGTTGGGTTGGCAAAATGTGCTCACCCAACCTCTGCTTGGTGTGCAAACACCCATTCATATGTAAGGGAATGATTACAGAGGGTATTACAGTATGAAAAGAAATCTCAACTCGAACCCTACGTTGGATATTCTGTTCAGGTATCTACAACCCATTCTCCATTAGCATTTGTGGCAATAAGCATAGCAACATATCCATGCATGTCAATTTTTCTCTCTCTAATCAAATAGAAAGCCTGTGAAGTAAATATCTATTTTCTTACAGCCCAGTTGTTTACAACATGGGGGAGCACCTATATAAACATTGTGTGGCACATGAGGAATTTCTTTTAACATATCGGCCTGGCCAGCATATGCTAGATATAGGAAACCCATAGCGGCAGTGGCTCCATATTGGCTGCAGAGGTCAAAGGCTAGGGAAGGTCAAAGGTGTCATCCTCCTTTCTCATCATGAAGTGCATTAACATCTTCTCTCTGTCCCGTCTTATCCAGATGGCTGTCCAGGCCACAGGACAGATGCCCCATTTTAAAATATCTCAGGGATCCAAAACGCACCATCGAGAATAAATATGGCTCCATCATTAGGACATCATATTTCAAAGGAATATGGATATGGATATAGGGTGCAGGGGACCAGGCTGTGTTAAGCATGCCTTAATTGATTCTTGGTCCAATCGTGACAGCTTGCTCTCTTCAGTTTGTGTTTGTACTAAATGTTTCCTTCATTTAAAGTAGTGGAAAAAGGAGGAACACAGAGAAGGAAGGAAAAGAATTTGAATTGCATGTCATAAGTGACAAATCAGTAGATGTTATCTGGGTGGAGACCAAGTCAGACATACTAAATATCTCACGTCTGACATGCAGGTCAGAAAAAAGCTGTGTTCAGTGACTTTATACTAAGAATAAGCCAAAAATAAACATTACATGCTTTTTTATTTCCAAACTTTAAAAAGTCATTACAAAGTGAGCAAATGTTAGACATTTTTAAACTATGCTACTGTACCACTGTTGATACCAGGGTTGTTGCTATTGGCAGTAGACCATGAGCTGTGTTCACAAAAAGTCAACAGCTTTACAAGGAGGAAGTGACTTCACTTGTGTGCCTAAGTAATTAAATCACAGGGGTTTGGAGTGCAAGTATGGCATTCTTTCACTTTTTGTGTGAGCATGTCACATGATAGCCAAACCCACATGATTGATGTTGTAAAAAAAAGTTGGCTAATTGTTTGCTTTCACAAACTACAAGAAAAAATTATCTCTAGAATTCTTAAAGTTAGTCCATCATCAAAACTCATCATTCAGCGTTCCTCTTCAACCAATCTGCATAGCTTATAAACAGATGAGCCCTCCTTTCAGAGCCTGTCATTATTTTTACAGTACCAAAACTCTTGCAGGCATGCTTGCAGTCAAACGAATGGACCCTCTCCAAGTCAAATAGACCAAGGCACCCTGCCGGGAGATTTGGGTTGGCCCTCAACCAGCTTCTCAGACACACACATTTGTGTTTGCAGAGAGCAACAGTGGCTCAAACACACTTTCTCATACACATATCCAAACACACACACAAACATATACGGCACGTTACCCTGCCCGGAGACCTCTGACTTGAACCTGCTGCTCTCACTCAGCAATACATAAATCACTGGGCTCTCAGCGGCACTGCTGGCCCTCAGTGTCATGCTGAACTTGACTCCACAGGAATAAAAGTCCGTAACTGGATACAAAAACTAATCCAGGCCAGAGACAATTGCTGGCATGGGGAGGCCCTAGAGGTGCTGATACCCCCCGTCTCTGTCATCAGACCTCTGACTTCTGCACTAAGGCGACAGAGGCCTGCTAGGTGCTACCGGTCAGAGATCAGAGAGACAGAGAGAATGAGTAAGGACTATGAAGGGAAAGGGGGTGATGAAGACATAACCTGTCAAGTCGCCCTCATTCTTAGTTTCGCCATCTGTTTCTCTAAACATGCCTCCTTACCCAACCCTCACTCTGTCAGGTATAATGGAGAAGTTACAAAGCTAAAAAGCCTATTTCACTCCTTGTCATTTTATGCCCCCTCCCCCTATCTCCCTCTCGTTTTCACACACACACACACACACACACACACACACACACACACACACACACACACACACACACACACACACACACATATATATATTCAAGTAAGTACATTTTAGGTCATTGTATCTGAATACCAGGGTTTTAATTATTTTGCTTTTATTTGCTTTTAATTATGATTTTACACACACAGTTTTTAAGATATGGTGATTTGGTATATATTAACCTCCCGACATACTGATGCATCTGTAATCCAAATCCAAAAATAAACAGTCTGAAAGGGGTTATTTTACATAATAAGTTCTTTTACTTTATGATCATTTTGAAGGTAAGACTTTCACAGTATTTTTACACTGTGGAATTAGAAGGTTTACTTTAGGAAATTATCAGTGTGTCTTCTACCACTGCACACATGTTGTTATTTTTCGAAGCACTGCAAATAATAAGAGAATATGGGAAGGCAATATCAGGGGATTTGTACAACTTGAAAGCACATAAATAGCGGCTGCAACATGTCACAGTTTTAGCAAATGCACCTGAACCATTCTCCATAAAAATGTCAACCTCATTGCATATCCTAAAAAAAGACTACTGACAACAGTGTTTGTTCTGTTGAGTTTTGGAAAAGAGTGTTGCATTTCCAGGACACTGGAATACAGTGTTGAGCCTTCTGGAGGTGTTGCCTACTTGAACAACATATTGAAGAAATAAGGTGTCAATTTAATTGCCTCAATTGTTCATAGTGATTAATGCATGTTATGTAAGGAGTGGTGCCTTTGTTATGTTCCTGGAGAGTTATGAAGTTATGTTGAAATTCACAACTTCATTTGGACTTCTCGGTTTCCTTTTGTTGTCCTGTTAGCCCAGTTAAGCTATTGACAAACCAGCACAACAAACCCCTTACAACACACTGCTGTCAATAATCCAAAAGCCTGTCCTGTAACGTGGCAACCTCCCACACCACTCCCTAACTGTCTAACTGCTCTTTAAGCCTCCATCCCAGCCCTCAGTCACAGCTACAGGCCCGACACCAGCTCCAGTAATACAGGAATGTCTCTGCACTCTTCTGTCCTGATAGAGTGGCCACTGTTTCAGCCTGATAACATCAGGCACCAGGGGCTGCACAGCCACAAGGCTCCGAGACACACTTTTATGACTTAAGTATCTGGGACTGATATCTGCAGCCATCAGCTCAGTACACCCTCATCACATACTTACTCAGACACTCAGACACTCTCTCTCCATCTCACAGATGACACACAAACACATGTACACGTGTGTATACGCACACACTCCCATGCATGCCTGCCAACATGCACATGCACATACAACCTCACTCTAACTATTTATTCCACCTCCCATAATTATTTGCGCAGACACAAAAATTCTCTCACACACACAACTTAATATTCTGTGGGAAAATAGAATTTACATTCAACTAAGTTCAAACTATGAAATCACCCCCAATCCTGACCACAGAAACCTGACCTAATAACTTAAATTTAATCATCAAACTGACCGTACATCTAATGCCTAACCGTCATACTAGACCGAATGTTAACTTTAAACCCAGTAACCCTAAACCTAACTCAAAGATAACTTTGTTAATAAGATAGAGAAAGACATTTTTGTTTTGTTTTTTGGTCTTTACGTTATCATTCTAAAGATAATGGTTCCTCATACAGATAACGTATAAGAGCACAAAGAAGATGACTAGCCTAAATCAAATAGACTTCAAACTAAGTGTACCAGAGCCATATCACTGGGAGACACAATGGCAAACAACAGAGATTCTCCTGATAAACCTTTACTTAACAATGTCTACCTGATTTGGAGCCATGCTCACTGAATTACAGTCAAATAATTCATTTCTATATTCATTGTTACTTTGTTTGCTGTGTTTGAATTACAGTGGCACAACTAAGTACAGTCAGGTTTGTCATTTTATCAATAAGAAATTCAGCTTCAAATTTATTAAGTACAATCCTATTGTATAGTAAAAAAATTTTTATGGATGTATGTGATAAAAAATTCTAAACTTAAGATATCTACTATGACTTCTTCTTTAGCGAATGGTGAAGAAGGAACCGCCACACTTACATTTTTGGGGATATTTAGGATAGAGTTATTAAAGTATATTTATTGTTCATTAAAATACATATTTGCAGATGTTTATGAGACCCACAATTTAAATATATACACTTCCTCAGTACCTGAAAGCAATACCAGCCTTTAATTTAGCCTCTGCTCTGGGCCAATCCAACTTCATGTGGATTACATTTAACAGAATTTCTCCTGACTCTTTCTGCCACATTGAAGACAATACATTACCTGGAAGTATGAGCTTTTTTTTTAGTTACATAGACTTTGTTAACACTGCACGTGATTGGATTTCTATATGAATTCAGTGTAGTTGGTATGTACATGTGCCCATACAGCGTTAGTGAAAAGCATCCCAAAGGGGCCAAAGATTTAAGAATCTAGACATTATATGATGGCTAAGATGTCTATAAAGACTGAATTTTGAATACTTCATCATTTTCATCTCATGTCACAATTCTGCCAAGTTTACTACATGAATGTCATTTTTGAGCCGGCTTGGCTTTCAGGAATAAAGACACATAAAAGAACAAATAATAAATAAAACTTCTCGGTCACAAACTAAGCATTCATACAGCCATACTATAACTTCTTCCTGTAAAACTGATACATCCATTTCATGAAAAATGTAGCCTAAACCACGAATGTCAATACTGTCAGATTGTGGAGACACCACAGATACCCTTTACTCCTCTATGACCCATGAAAAGGCAGTGTGTGCCTTTTGATAGACAGCACCACCTCACTCTTTCACATTGATGGTCAGTCACACAAACAAAAAGAGGGATGAGATGAGTTTCTCAGGGGAGTGAGGATAATAAAATCAGGGTGTCTGTGTGTCCTGAGCGGGGGCCATATTTGATGCTCTAACAGAATGAAGGTCTTTGGCGGCCTGGCCTGGCAGTCTTTTAGCTAAAGCCAGCAGATTTCTTTGATGCCTGGCCACCTTGGCTGAAGAGCCATTACTCCCAGGTTTTTCTATACATTAACCATGCTACAGCAGCACAAGTGCATTACAGGCTGCCGCCCCAGCAGGGCCCAATTGTACTCCCGCTTGTTAAATATTACCCCAACAGAGCTTTTGATTTTATTGTCATTTTTTTCTCCCCATACCGCTTATCCTCCTCCCCTTCCCCGATCAGATTAGGATCGATTGCTGCATGGCAGAGCTGGGCCAGACATGAGGACCAGAACAACGCTACAGCGTGATTGTGCTCCTCAGGCCCCGCCTTGGAGACTATTCAGGCGACTAAATAGAATGATTTGCCCTTAGATGTCAAATTTCCTCCGAGACAAGGATGTCAATACCAATTAGATTGTCTGCAGTTGCCTTAGTTACGCCAGCCTGCCCTACACCACCACCGCCGCCACCCAAACCTCTTTTTCTCTAAAGATACACTCGCTCTCTTTTAACATCTCACTCACATCTCTCTTTTTTGTAGGCAGAGTGGTGGTCTCGGCACCAAGCCTTTAGCCTCAAATCAGTTTTATGGCTGGCGCTGTGCAGACATTAGGCTAACTCCATTAGACTCTCTGAAGGAGATGGCCTGAGGGGATACTGAGGGGCCAAGATGTGACTGAGCAGGGGTGTGTGTGTGTGTGTGTGTGTGTGTGTGTGTGTGTGTGTGTGTATATGTGTGTCAGAGTGTGTGCGCATGGTGAAAGGGTGAAAGGGTAACATTGTCTTACAGAGTCTTTTGGCATCTCCTTAAAGGTCACTGTCTGCTGGTCCGAGCAAGCAAAAGCCCACTGGAGCAAGAGCATAAACAAGAAAGAGAAGTGGGCAGAAAATGGATTAATGAACAAATGTAATTAGGAGAAAGGGAGGATGGAGAGAGTGGGAGAGAGGACTCTGTCTCCACTTAGTATTGTGGCTCCTGCAGGCGCTTAAGTGCTAACATGACAAACAGATGTGGCCATGGCTTGCCAGACATAGGGCTGTGCACACACACACACACACACACACACACACAAACACACACAAGCATTCAAATACACCTTTATATACACAAATAGACAGACCATTTTTTACTGTGTCTTTATCAGGTTCCTAAAAATGTGCACATAATGCAATGAATTATTTTGCTCATATATTAGAAATATATTAATTATATTAAACATTTAATGATAAAAATGTTGGTGCATGTTGATAGACAAACATACTTGGCAAAACCTACAACTAAACAGGACAACCATGTGTAAGCGAGATATTTAGCAGCAGAGCAAAAGTTGATAAAGTGTTGCGCAACTGCTTCAGTATGTACAGAAGAAAACACACATTCTTACAGGTCATTAGGCATAATTAGAGATAGCTTTAGGAAATACAACGGCTGTCCTTACTGACTTGCTGCCTAGTTTGCTTTCTGTAAGCTTGAAGTTGCTATACACCAGAACCTATGACCTTATACATTTTCACCCTTTGAAATAACTCGTCTGTCCAATGATTAGACCTCTGTGTTCTTTACTCAGCTGTTCACCAGCTATAGCTTAAGTGTCTCTGTGAAGTCTCCTTGTCTGCATTTCAGCATTAAACTGCTTCTGGTGTGTTGGTAAAAGGAGAGGGTTTAGTATGGTACATCCATTTTGCTTCAATCTACATTCATTCAGAGGTAAGTTTTCTCACAGCTCTCACAGCAATTTTTACATTAAATATTTGTGTTAAGAGCTACATTGAGTGATTATATGTATTTCCTCCTTCTGCTTAGTTTACATTGTCATTGCTACAGGAATATGAAACCTTATACTTTCTTTTCCAGGTTTCAATTAGCATCTACAGTCACCATTAACTACTGCAATTGACTAAATCAATACCTTCCCAGAAAGCATTCAAATCACAAGATAAAGTAATCAGCTCTGTTTTCAGTTCTCTGCCAATAGTTACTGTTAACCATAAACATGAGGGGACAGCTTCATAATCTTAAAATAATTTAAAAAATTATATACTCTTACAAGGTTGTAGGCAATATGCTTTAACCTGGATCACTGGTAAACACACAAAAAATGACTTGACCATGACCATTTGTAATGCAACCCAGTTGAATCAAAGTTATGCACATTCTTTCCCTTAGTTTATGTCAAAGGCACACTGCACAAAACCAGCAAACACTGGCAAACTAATGTGAGCCATGTCTTGGGTTGCAAATCTCCTTTCAATACATTTTCTCCTCCTTTTTTCCGAGGGCACGCAACACTACACAATAAATTCAGCAGTGAGGAATGGAAACAGGACTTGCATTTTGACGCTGGTTTAACCTTGCAGTGACACCTATTGCAGATGCTTTGAAATGGTTGAGAAGAATAGTTTCCGCATGGTGGGATCTGCAATTAGGCAGCACATCTGCACCAGCAGCAGCACCCCGGCATCCACTCTACCTCCAAATCTGGCATGCTCGAAGCATGGTGCTGGTTTGCAGCCAACACAAACAGTTCTCACTGCATAAATGTGAATAATTTTACGAGATGAATTTCAACTGGGCAATTAGACAGATTTTAAATGTGTTTTTTCAAGAGCACCATGCATTCAACTTTCCAATCAATAAGGAGACACAGGAGAGCAAGAGAGACACAGACACAAGTCACAGAACAAGAGGCGTAAATGGTGGTTCGAAGTGAAGAGACAAAGAAGGATAAGCAGAGAGAATGAAAGAAGTGGTGGAGATATAGTGACAGCCATGAGACAGAAATTTACAACCAGATCATCAATTAACCACTCCAATCACAATGGATCAAGCCATTAAATGTGCATTTCTTCTAAACGACCTCCTGACTGACAACGACTGCAGATCATGAGCTTGTATTGATGGCTGTTGGAACACTATGCAGTCCCAAAGTCTGAGAAGTTCACTGTTTGTCAGTTAATTCGGCACATGCGGTCAGGAGCAAAACAAATGTCTGCCCTCTCAACTTACATACGTCTCATTAAAAGCAATCCAGTTATTTCAAGCTACAAGACTAATGTCTTCTGCTCTCAAGTTGGCATGTTTACCTTGCTCTCGTTTTTCTTGTGCTGAATAAGCACAGAATGTGACCATTAAATATATTGCTGATGGAGAGACAAGGGGAGGGAAACATCAATATTAAAGTGAACTGGAGTTACTGCCGCCTGTGTTACGTGACAGAGTATCCCTCTGTGACGTCATCTCCAGGTTAGATAAAGAATATACAATGAATCTTAATTCAGAGTTTATGTTAGGAATGTAAGCTTGTGATTTAACCATGTTTCTGTTGTTTTTGAATATCAGAATCCACCAATGCTCTGTGAGATCAATTGTTGATATTGGTAATTTTTCAACAGATGTATATCTCTCTCAGTTTATTCAAAATTGAAAAAAAAACAATTACTCACTTCCCTGTTATCATTGCAATTAGCCTCTGTGTGATGAAAAAAACATGTGAAACAAAAGGACCTTAGGACATGGCATTTTCCATAAAATCCTACTTTCAGCACCTCTGAAATTAGACTTAAAGTCCCCCCAGAGGGGCTATTAGACGATAAATCCCTACCATTGACCAGGTTCTGCCCTCTGCTTGCTCATGACTGACGTCCCAACCTCTTTGAAGTTCCTCGCCACAACAACACCAGCACCACTTCCTCTGCTCTAGAAAGACTAAATGTGAGTTGCCCCTTTCAGGACACCACGAAAGAGCTGAAGAATGTTTAAGGGAGGAAAGGGGACCCACAACATTCAAAATAAGCCAGATGTTTGAATCCCATGCAAACATGTGGAGACATGCGCTTGCCGTGGGCCTGCATTAATGAAGGTAGAGCTCCATCCCAGGGCGGGGGGGCTGATAGGCAAGGGGATGCTGTGTGATAGGCCGTGGCACATACACACACTCACCCGGTCACATGTGCTAGCAATAAGTTAGCCTCGCTGCCACTCTGGTCAGGCAAACAGATGGAACTGGGCTGAGGCTCTATTGCTGAGACAGGAATATTTCCCATTTCAGCAAGAAAAAGAAAAAGAAGAAAAAGCCAGAGAAAAGAGTTGTAATGCTCCTGTTGGGTTACATCAAGGTACTTGATGGTAATTTCTTCAGCAACAAATAACATTTTTTTTTATGCTGGTAAATTTAACATATATATATAAACTTACTGACTTTGTTATAGGTTGTTCCAAAATTTTGTAGCTTGTTATGTGAAACATAACTTTTTATATTATATTCATGTTTTCCCTAACTTTTTCAAAAAGTATATAGTATACTGTTGTATTGTTGCTCTAAAGACATGTTATCTAGGCATTGATAGTTTCAGTTAAAAAAAAACCAAAGCATTTTGAACCAGAAGCTACTAATAATCGTCTTCTTCTAATTAAAGTTGTAAAATAATTAATAATCATGTACAATAAATGCATTTTCTTGATCCAGTGACAAACTTAAATACATTAACATTGAATAAAACGCAAAAAAAAAAAAACCCTTCAAATAAAATAGAGTAATATCAAATATTATTATCATTGTCAACTAAAATCTATATCATTTTTGGTGGAATACTACAATGATGGGTACTTCTAGGTTAATATTTAACTTACTTCAATATCTTTAAAAAGGGCTGCTCATTAAATCATAATGCTATTTTTATGGACATTAATTATGCTAATTTAAAATGCATTATTCTATTTGACCAAAAAGTGCGCCATCTCAGCAAAGGAAGTATCCCACTTCAGCCAAAATAAAGATTTTGTATCAAGTCAGCCCAATGTCATTTTATTTTTTAGCACACCATTAACATAATCTGTCCTCTCTGTATTATCACATCATGTTGATACGGTTATCCATAATGTTAAAAAAAGTAAATTAATAGATATTGAGCCACATAATAAAGAACACTTTCCATGTTTTTTATGTTTTGTAAGCATTATTTACAGAGGCCTTAACAACTGACTTTCTGGCATAAATTAAAGTACTTGCTTGCCTCCACTCTCTGTCTAATTCTCCATATTTGTTGTTAGAATTAAAATAGCAGAGGGATTTCTGAAATATTCAACTCACAGAGTTGTTAAGAAGGGGATTAATGGGCAGCACTGGTATTATGTTTGCTGTGTGAGAATGTGTGTTCAGCTGTATATTTTGGTTATATCACGTGGATAGCGGCGCATTTCAGCAACTTCACAGTAATTAGGGATCAGTAAACAGAAGTTAAAGTACGTGCATACTGTATGTGGGACTCCCATCTCCATCATAGCGGTATCGCTTGTTGACATTCAGCAAAGCATGCAGAATGTATGTCAACAAGTTGTGCACATTTTGAGCGGAAAAGTGAATGATGTCATTTCAAAAACAGAACTGCGCGATAAGCAAAGGAGCGAAGAGAGGAAGGGGGCAGAAAGTGAGGGAGAATGGCAATGTAAAGACTGCATGGAATGTTCTTGGGTGAACTGCAAATGAACCCCCTAAACCCCAATCTCCACCTGACAAAATCTGTTCTTTGCACTGACACACAGCCACAAAGAGATTGCAGCTAGCATACAGTAATGCCATGTTAAGATCACAATTACTTCTATATATGCTTTAGGAAAAAAAATCCATCCCAGGAGAAGCTGCGGAAATATTATACAATCCAATAATTGAGGATCTTTATTCACTCAATATTTTATCATGCTTTCTGTGAATGTTTTGGGAGAAAGAGGGAATATTTACTTGAACTATAAACTGAGGTCTCTTAAGGGAAGTGTTGATGATTCTAGATTAGAGTGTGCTACTCAAAACAAATACGTAAAAATTACTCTTTTGGGATATCGCTCACAATTACATGGGATTTTTTGTCATTACTATTTTGAACTTCATGACCCTGAAACACGGCTAAGAAAAAGCCCCATTTTGTGACGGTCTAACAACATCTAACTTCACACCTCTGTGGTGTGTGTGTTTACATTATTGGCTTTCTGATCTCTCCTCAGCTGTCATCAGCAACACACATCACATTAAAACTGTGACTGAACCGAGGTAATGATAACCACAGTTGCACGGTTAGAATGGTATTCAAGCAGCCTAATGCCCTGTTTGTTTTCTTATGCGCTCTCCCAGTGGTGCTCTCGATCCAGTGAGAGTGTGTTGAGTGCTGTGATTGGTGTGTTCTTGTCTGTGTGTGTATGTTCAGAGACACTCCCTCTCCTAAGCTGGGCAGGTCTTTTTCTGTGTGTGTGTCTGCCTCCCTCCTTCATTCAGTCACTCACTTTCCCTCAGTCGCTCTTTTCTTTCTCTTTTTACTTCCCCTCTTAATGTCTGCTTGTTTCCTCCTCCTCCTTTCTTCTCCCTCTCCTCCCACAGGGGCTGTATGCATTCCTGCCAGGAGGGGCGGAGGTGTCTGTGATCTGGGCTCGATAAGGACCAGGCCTTCCCTCCATACCCTCCCCTTGTGTTCACCCTCACCCTCACCCCCTCCCTGGGAAAATGGGTGCACCCTCCTCTCTGGCAGGGCACCGGCTCCCCTTTGAGTGCACTGCCAGCCGTGGCAGCAGAGACTTAACATGATTTGTTTGTCTGCTGCTGCGTGTTTGCACCAAACGCTAGCGCCAACCCCCATTACTCCTGCCGGAGATCCAGAGGTCTGGTTAGCTGGTACAGATCTGGAGTGAGGCTCCTGAGGGAGGTGAGGGTGGGGGGTGTGGGTTAAAGGGGTGTTAAGGTAGGGAAGGTGGGGAGTGTAGGGAGAGATCAGGGTTAAAATGAGTTTGGAATATGATCCACGGGCTGGAAGCATTCAACATTTAGTGCAAATAAGGCTGGCTGCAACAGGTTGGACTCAGCATATATGGAATAACAGGAAAACATGCGCACACACACACACACACACACATACACACACACAACTCTTTCACTAATCACTCAGCTAGCATTCGCAAAGATTAAGGGTTTTCCCATTCTTCCTTTTTTTCCTGGTGTTTTGTAATTGGCTTGCTTCCTGGTGCAGTGGCGGACAGCAGGCACAGCAGCGGCTGCCCAGTCGGCCCATTGATCTTTCATCAGCCCATAGAGTTAAAGCTGAAGGCATGAGGGAAAGGCTGGAGAGGCAGCCCCTCTTTTTATGGCAGCCCGCTGGAGCCTGCCTAGGATTGTTCCCTGTTTCCTCAGATTGTTTTTCATATAGTCAGGGCGCAGCGCTGTGCCGCTCTGAGGAGGTGAGGTGAAGTGTCGCAAACATTTAGAGGAGCACGTAACAGCTACGCTCTGGGTAGGTGGATACAATGGTACAGCAAGGCTCGTTTGCTGATTTTTCTCTTTGGTGTTTTTTGAGTATATAAGGTATGTGACTTATCTAAGATATATTGCTGCCTGTTCCAAAGTACGGATTAAACAACCTATAGGCCTACAATCTGTAGCCTATATAGGTAGAAGAATAGCCATAATATAAATGTTTTTTTTTTCAGTGGAAAGCTTAAAAGACTAGCAATAAACTCAGATGATAAACAGTAGCACCACTAATTTAGTGGAAGACTGTTGCATTTGATAATATTTCTCCACGGACTCCCAGACTATTAATCAAAACCATTTCACATTAAGAAAAAGTAGCAAGAGCTCTTAACCCAAATCAAATTTCACTTAAGGGGCTAAAATTACCTTCATCAATTTGCATGAAAGCCACGGCAGTGGTCAAGACATCCATGTGATATCCAATCAGAGGTTCTAATCAGTATGTGGGTGTGGTCCATTGTTTCCCCAACAGTATGCGATTGATCCAAGCTCCAGCGCTGAGCTGCAGCAGTCATGCAGGCCCTGAACTTGGTCATCTAACTGATATGTGATATTAGGATCCTTCTTTGAGGCAGCTCCACTGGGATCTGGTCAGAGAGAGAGAGAGAGAGAAAAGAAACTGACTTGAGATCAGCAGATCAATTTTCACTGGACCTTGAATATTTCATGTAGGGATTCTTGCAGCAGACACACAGATGGGCTAAAAACCGGCATGCAACTATGCACATACATACATCTGATTGCGCATGCTTACAAAAAAAAACACACACATTCAGGAAATTTTAACCTATTTGTTCAAAAATAAATGTCATGTTTTCCATCTGATCTGAATACACTAAAAAGGAGTGGACCATGTTGGCTCGAGCAGGATGTACAAAAAGTGAAGCCCCCCCCATCTTTACCTCGCAAAACCAAGTAAAAGATTTTACCAAATCATTACCCTAATATTATTTATAGGAAAATAGAAATTTGTTGTAATGCTACAAAAAATAATGCAATCATTGTTAGCAATATGTGACAAGAACATTTAAGTGAGAAGATGTGGCAGAGGCACACACACTCACATAGCCATTTCATCCGAAAGACCGGGTTAGGGGAATCATGTCTGGATCATGTTTCTAGTCCAGGAGAACATGTGGTCAATGTAAGGCTGTGATACTGACTCAGCCCTGGTCCTAGAAGTGGACAACAACGACAATGAAAACGACAACATGCTTAAAAAGCCACAAAAACAGTATATCTATATGTGTGTTCACATGTGAAATTGTTTATTTGTATATGTTATGTATTCTCTTGATATATTCTTTGTCATTTAATTCCCACTAAATAGTGCAACACATTTTGGAACATAAATGTCAGATAATTCTAAAGAAAAACCTAAATTATGCCTTGTGTAAAATGGACAGTAAATCTATCCAGAGTATCAGCAGTAACACTGCAACTATATGACGCGCTCTTGCAACAATAACCCACACCTGACCCCTAAACCTTCACCCACAGAAAGGATGTTGTTTCACCGACTGTCTTCAAATACTTTCCTCTCGGAAAGACATCAGTGAAACCAGAGCTTGTCAGGCCCTGTATTTGTTTATTAAGTATGCTCTTGGACTGGCTTACTCCCAGGATGGTTGTAACTGAGAGATTTGTTCGTGTAGGCATTAGGGCTGCTATCAGTGGTGAATTATTTATTGAAAAAAATCTCCCCTTCCTTGACAGATGAGAGAATATGTAGGGCTGCTGCTCACTGCCATATACAGGAATGATGAAAACATGGTTAAGCGGTGCTCACTGACGATGCATTTAGAAAAAAATCTAGTGAAAGTGCAGTTATAGAAATACAATGACATGACCTGAAGAAAAACTAGCAGTACTTCAGTTAATCGGTTGTTTAGTATTTTAATATTCATTGAAAATAATCAGATTTAACACAGTTTAATAAATACTATACAATTTTATGATAAGCATGAAATTTATGAAAAAATAAGTTATTAAACTGATCATTATTTCTTAACTGTCAGCATAAAATATTTGAATGGTGTATTTTTTTTATAAATGTCATGTTCATGCAAGACAAAATATGATGAACTTCAGTGTATATTCCCACTGACAGAAACGTTAAGGATTCCACACACACAGAAGAAGCAGTGGTTGCAAAACATATGCTGATGCTGTAGGACAACCAACCAACCCCTGTATCTGGCGATGATAAAATGCACGGATAAAAGGACACAAGTCACACGAAATCGGACAACTAGAAATTCAGTTACCATGGCTATCTCTCCTGCCAGATTTAAATGACAATGATTTGTTCAAATCAGAATAAATCACATTTGGTAATTTTTTCTGGTCGCTTTATTATGTTAGTTTTTGTAGTCTGCAGCAGTGAAAGAAAAAGAGACAGGCAGAGGGGCCTGGCTATTGTCATTCAATAGCTGAGCCATTTTGGAAATCACCGCTCTCGATTTGCTCCTGCTGCCTCCCACTCTCTATTCCCTTATGGCTGTAGTAGATGGAAGGCTTCCTTTTATCATTTCCAAGTTGCACATACGCCACCAACCCCCCTCCTCCTCAGAATAACATGCACATGTCAAAGGTTCACTTGAATGATTGAATACGTGGTGATAGAAGTAAAAAAAAACGATGAAGCATGGACTGTTTGAATTTATTCATTAATTTTCAATAGAATCTGAAACAACAGAATGCACCTATATTGATAAAACTTTTTAAACCTTATTTAAAATTTAACAGCAAAATACAAGTAGGGATAATTTACAGCGAGAGACTTCTATGTATCGGTGTTTAAGCTAAAAGCTGCTCCATTACCAGAAGGGACTAATAATTGTGATCTATGCCTGCTCACTCAGCAAATAATCAATCATGTTTATTTGGTGTGTTTTAACAGGGATTTTGCTTAGGATTTAATGAAAGATACCAAACCGTTGTCGTACATATGGATGGGGCATGTTTAAGCCAGTATTACATAATGTTCAGGTGACATTCTCAAAAATAAAGTATTTTGTGAGATAAAATGCTATTTATGATGGCATACAGAGGCTTTTGTAAGCTCTGGACCTAATTTGAATAGAATCACTCTGGCCCTGTGACCCAGGCTCATCTAAATACTCACATTGTCACACAAAGAGCCACTAAAAGGGGGCCCATGACCCATTTTGTGTCTTGGCCCATATTCCAAGAATAAAGAATTAGAAAAACATTGCTATCAGTGAGTCAGCATCCTTGCAGAAAGAAACAGCAGTGAGCGCAGAAAAAGAGTGAAGTGAGCAGTTGCACAGATTAGCCACACAAGACAACTGAACAAACTAGAAAACTCTCCGTAAAAGCAAAGATATTCATGGAGGAGCAAAGCATGGCGTTGCTGACAGCTGTACGACTTGAGTAATTGCAGACCAACAACCTTCATGTAATGGCTTTTATTTGCAGAAATCAGGGAGAATCTCTCCACACTGCCAGTCTCACATACAGCAAAGGAGATCATTCTCATCAACAGGGCATGAAATTCACTTGGTGACCACTGGACACCCTACCTGTTTTTGGGCCAACAAAGTGATGTGCCTGCAACTGAGTATGCATGTAAATTGTGTATCAATGTGTGTGTGTGTGTGTGTGTGTGTGTGTGTGTGTGTGTGTGTGTGTGTGTGTGTGTGTGTGTGTGTGTGTGTGTGTGTGTGTGTGTGTGTGTGTGTGTGTGATGGAGAGAGGGGGAGAGAAAAAGAAGACAAAAATGTGCGCTTGCTGAGGACAGGAAAATAAACAAAGGATATTTTTTGTGTATTTTTTCGTCTGTGTGTGTGTGTGTGTGTGTCTGTGTGTCTGTGTGTCTGTATAACCCTGTGTGAAATGACATTAAGCAGTCTGTGACTTAAAAATTATTAAAAATTTGAATATTATCATATTATGTTACATTGTTTAGCCAGTAGTTATCTTTGTTGTCTTGCTGAATATGTTTCCACAATTTTTTCTCTTTATTTTCCTTGTTCATTACAAGCTCATTTCCTGGCATCACACAAACTTTAATTTCAGAGTTATTTGTATCCCACCAGGTAGCGGGGACTAGATTGACTATTGTGCTACTTGACCGTACATAGGATACCGTCCACAGCAAACATAAGAAACCCTACTGACAAAAGTGTAACGTGTTGAAATGTAGCCGTCAGTAACTATTGTTACCTGCATGAGAACAACCAGCAGGTGATGTGTCACAAGCGATGACATGTAGGAGAAAGTACAGACACACCAAGCTTGTAAGATGGTGCCTAAAAGCACTGTAGAGAATGCGGGAGGACAGGACTGAAAATTGAGATCACTGGGCTGATTACCATGGAGTACTGCACTAATGATCACACTACTGGTGCTCTGATGTGATGAACTGATTTCACCAGGTTGAGAGATTTGGTAGCAAACCTGTTCAATCACTTTACTTCAGGGAAAAATGAGAAAACTGTTTTTTTAAACGATCCTTCAACATGCTGTAACACCCATACATAATATCTAATTCTAAAGGTGGACAAGACTCATTAGACATGAGAAGGAATGCTGCAAAATGTAAAACAGGGGTCAAAAGAAGTAGATAGTCCATGTGGGAAAAGCTTTTTTATGATGTTATGTAGAAATGTGAAATGTATATAATTATTCTCTCTAAAGTATCAGAGCTTAAATTTAATCTTTGAATAGATAAATATCAGTAGCCTCCTTCCTTTAAACAAGCTGTCCTACTGCACCTTCAAAAGCTCTGAAAGGAGTTCTGTGGAGAAATGGGACATTTCATCTTGTAACAAATGTCCCTCAGCAGCCACCCAAGACTCTCTCAAAGCCACAGTCAGGACATCAAACGCTCGTCAGTATTTACATGATTGAAGCATCCAGAAAAGTGTGTAAATGCCTGAAAACGGAATGACCAAGCACAGCCACCCTCGCTGCTGCAACACATGGCTGCAGGAGACGTCATTTGCCTTTAGCTTGGAGTTTGTGTGCCAGGCGCCGAGGAGAATAATCTGTTTACAGTGTGCGCGTTGATGGTCATTTTTTATGATGTTGTTTAATCCAACGCGGTGGAGGAGGAGGAGGAGGAGCAGGAGGAGGAGTGGGGAGCGGGGGGCTGTCTAGCAGAGCCCCAGACAAGCTGGCTCCAGTAGCCATCTCTGTAGGCTACATGCTTCTCTATTTGAGCAGAGAGACAGGTGTAAATCTCTCCTGCGATCTTTACTCTGCACTCTCTGCGACACTCACCTGAAGGTAAATAAATGGTTTATGGCCAAGTAAATGAACCACCTCTCTGGTTTTGTGGGCTTGTGCACAGAAAGAGAACACCCCCGGGGTAGTTGTCACTGAGTTGTACGGGAAAAGACAACATAGCCTATGTAGAGTAGTTGTGAATGTTTAAAGCTTAGGAAATAAAAGAGTTTTTATTAAAATTTGTCAATATCTGCAAAAAAAGATATTAAACCACATGCTTGATGAATAAAACAATTATTAGGTTATTTTTATTTGCAATTTACCTAGAGACATTTTCCTTCAAAATAAAAAACATAGTAGTGTGCAGACCCATACATTGTAAAACTATGGTCGCGATCTGAAGTCGAGAGATAAAAGTTTTAATACAATAAAGTTGTTAGAGAAAGAGGGATGGTGAATAGACTATTAATAGGTCGGCGGAAGTGTAGAATAAGTGTGACGCTCAAGCGCAATTATTGTAGCCTCATAGTTTTTTCATACCAAAAGGTGATCTCAGTTTTCCGGGATCACATTGTCACAATGTCATGTGGCACCCCACGTCACGCAAAGTGTGTGTGTGTGTGTGTGTGTGTGTGTGTGTGTGTGTGTGTGTGTGTGTGTGTGTAGTGAGAGAGGAAGAGAGGGTGGGGTGGGGGGCTATTATACCAAAGTTCCGCAAAGTAGGTCTGTGCCACTCTTGATTAGGGATTGTTCCCAAAAGATGGTTGCAGACATGAGATAATGAGGTCCTGTGATGACGCGGGTCTCCTTTAAGTTTTTCCCATGAATCGAGACTGTCGCCAGTCCACAAAACGACACTGTGCATCGGCACCACGCTACTCACTTCTCATTTGTCGAGCACAAAAGCTGATCCACCCCAAATCCGCACTAACAAACCAGGGGCCGGGAGCAAATCATATAATGTTCAATCGTGTTCACTTCTCCACTAATTAACTGGAATCCCACCTTATTCTTAAATACAGTGACCAATTTAGCTGCCATGTATGCCAAAGGTCTCCGGGGCCACAGTCGGTCGCCAGAAACATTTGTGAAGGTCTGCGGCCTCACTATAGGCAATGGATCTTATTAGGTGGATGACCTCAGTGAAGAAAGGTTGCAGACATTTTCACTGCCCTCGGTTGGAAAACTAAGATGTTTCCTAATAGGACTTTAATTGGTTGGTTGGTGCTTGTGTCCTCTGGGTGTGTGCTGTGGGATGAATGCTTGTATTTAAGCGCAGACCCACCAAAAATGAAAAACAGGGACACAGGCAGACAGATCTTGTCATGTAATCAAAATGTGTAATCAAAGCTATTTCACAAACGTTTATATGGCTTCCTACTGAGGTTAAATCATCAGGTGTTAACAACACCCATTGTCCATGTCACATGATGAATTTTAACTACCTCACAGGCTGCAAACTTTGTTGAAATCGCTTCTTTGCTCCACTTTCTAAAGTTGCAATATTCGTTATGCAGGTGGCCATAACCACAAATGACCACCATTTCAACACTTACCCCACCAAAACGGACCACAGTCAAATGTTTTCAGACAAGCTATTTTTTCAACAGTTGCACATATTCAGTCTCCTCCGTGCTTATTCGAGGTTACAGAATCCTATAAGTTAAGCCAACCAGGTTCAGCTTACGTTCAAATACTCCCCCTCATTACCCCAAAAATGTCTTTATGCAAAACATCTGTAGGGACTTCAATAAATGAAAGCACAGCTCCTGACCGCATCCTACTTATTTTGATTTTCATGTGGTTTTCGTGTTGTCTAACTTACTTATGACCAGTCTCACATTTCAAATGTCACAAGTGTCTGACGACTTGCAATTTGAACATGAAAAAGCAGAAAAGACAAACAGCTAGTAAAAAAAGAAAGTAAAAAGGTGTATCCTTTATTCTCACATATTTTTTTTATAATTCCACGACGGACGGAGACTAAGATGGCAAACTGGTTGTATGTCAAACCTAACAGCCTATTAGGCGAACTGGTTTATACAGTGGGCTTTTCAATATAGCCTATCCCATTCAAGCCAGCAGCACACGCTCATGTCAGTGAGCACAGATAAACCCGTTGACGTACACCATCAGTGGGTCCATTATACAGCACAAAGCAAAGAGACGTCTTAATCTGTCTGCAGTGTAAACTCACTTAACAACATTTAAACAATATTTAAATGAGCTTGTTCAAATTCTGAGTGTAGCCCCAGAGGTAAATCTAAGTATTAGCAGGGACTACAAGGATAATCTAAAAATGATCCCAGAGTTGCAAAATAAAATACTTTTGCATTTGACAAAAGATTTTTCTTACTTAAAAAAGAAGCATTTCTAAACATTAATGGCCTACATAGGCAGCGCATGAATATTATTACAAAAAATCTTTGATCTGATTTAGTAAGAACTATCTTACTAAAGAAATATCTGATAATAAAAAATAAAAAAAGCAGCTCCAAACAACAGCAAGGCTCCATAACCAGAGAAGATTTCCGCAAACATTTAACCAGGCATTACAGTTTAACAGTTAATAGAGGGATCCGTCCATCCATCGCACATAGAAGCATGTGGGAGATTCAATTGACCGCACTCAACTTTGCCGCCGCTTGGGCTTTGCCGCATACACTTCAAATTGTTGTTCTCGCTACTGACAAAACCGTTAATTCACCCAGAAACGGGAGGTCAAGTTTCAGCAGGAGCGGGGTGGGTTGGGGGGGGGGGAGTAGCCGGCATCTTACAGAAACGTTTGTGTCAGACGCAAAGGTTTTCACACAGAGAGCCCTGAGCTCTCCTGAAATGTTCAGCTAACATCATAAACGTTTGACACCTGTTGCTTTTATTTATCAGTGGGCTTGGGAGTGAAAAAATCAAATTGGTCTATGTCTGAGTTTTATCAGCAGCTGAATCAAATGAGACGTGTGATATTTCAAAATGTATGAATTCCCTTAAAAAGTGTCTGAAAACTTCTTTAATTTAAAAAGAATTAGTGAAACAGGGAGGAATCTCACCAGATTACTCAAAATTCCAACATTTTTAAGGGGGCCTATATTTGGTATTTAAATACCTGCTTAGGCCTACAGTTTTAAGAGTGCAAAATTAAATACTAGCTTTGTTGTATTTTAAATAAAATGGATTTTTAATTTATTGTGTGGTATAAGCTGATTGCTGTTTTATGTTGAAAATAAAATTTCATAGTTATTTCCTTGAGGTATCGCTATGGACTGAAATCAAAATTCACCTCTTAATAAACATAAGTCATTGCTGTTTTAATTCTTCATCTGCTATTCAGTACAACAAATCCTAGTTGGGACAAGATGCCATGAAATCCGCACTGAAAAGGGTGGATTATGAGCTCAGGCCTGCACACAGCACCTGTAGGGAGTGGCTGGAGAATCCTTCCCTAAATAACCCAGGAAACCCATCCCAGCAGGTCTGCTGGGAAAACCGACAACCTAAGGCACAAATCCAGGACGACATGGCTTACCTTGAGGGGAACTGACACCTTAGTGAGTTTTGACTAGGTCATTTTGGGATGGGGTGTACTCCTGTTTATGTGGCAAAACTGTGTAGTAAAATTCCTTAAGTGCATTTAAGGAGCTGCCTTGAAGCCACAGTCACAGCTATGATGTGGTATATCTGTGAGCATAAGCGTGATGCCTGAAACCTCCTTATTTCCTATTCAATGTCCATCAGAGTACTTACCATGGATTTACTTTAAAGCTTGGTATTGCACTTGATCCATTTACCTCAATCACCATTCTCTGCAACAAAATGTCTGATTGTGGGGCAGAAAGACATAAAAGACATGTATTCAACTGTCCTGTCAGTGGAAATCAGTGCTGGTTTCTTTTACCCAGCCTTTCAGACTGCATGGCACTTGCTTTTCCGCCTATGGTTTTCCATTTCAAAGCCCTATGTCTCCATGTAAATACCAAAACACAGTAATCCAATCTGACCCCATTGCAAATTTTCCAGAAACTATTGGGGGGTAGTGGGGTTGACATGAGCCACACACTTATCCCACTTAACCTCTAGAGAGAAGCCACCCTAACCCCTTGGCCCAAGATTCCCTCGATGGAGGAATGCACTGCTTTATACCAATCTCTTCTTAAAAGCACTGGGTTTTGAGGTTAAACTCAATGGCAAAACCTTACAACTTCGTGAGACTATAAACTCAAAGCAGCACAATGTTGATGTCAATGGTGGGGAGGTTAAACGGACAGCAGATATCCACGTTAGGGCACCTCCCTGCCCACTGCACAATGCAAACCCGCAATATTTTTTTGATTCAAACCACAAAAGGTCCCTAACTGATGCCTCTCATGAATACAACAGGAACATATTTACACTGTGCTAACTTGATGACAAATAACCTGAGGATTTTCTGTTTCCCATTTGCTATTGTTTGCTTTTTAGCATGCAAAGCTGGTTTCAGCAAGATTCTCAGTGCTCAGAATATAAGGGGAAAGATGCTTATCTCCCATTTTGGCGAGTGGTGGCATGTAAGGCAACCTAAAGACTTTTGACACATGGTCCACATCTGAGGTATTTACCATGAGCATCTTGATCACACAGCTTGTAGCTGCAGAAAATGCCTGGCGGCTGTTTATGGGGCTGAGCAGACAAATCCCCTGCATTATGCTCTACAGGTGACGCATGCGACTGGACTGGTTTGTTCTAATAGTGCTGTGTACAATGTACTTTCGAAAAGGCAGCTGCTCTGTCCTCACTGTATTGTACGGCAACAGGTGATAATGAGCAAAACTTGTTTTACATGAATAGGTACCATTAAGCAAGCGTTTAGTGGCCTTCTGACCAGTCAAACAAAACATAAACTCTTATGATTTCTGCCCTAGATATGATTTTTCTAAAGCACATAAATACATGTAATCTTGATATTTACAGGGTGTAGATGTGAAATAATTGTCCTGTCATATTTAAGTCACTGTTCTAGTCACGGGTCTAATTTATTATAATATATATATATATTTAGAAAAGCTAAATATGGCATGGTTAACCTTCCAGTTGCCTCTTCCTTAACTATATGGTAGTAACTTAAAAGTTATGAGCCTGAGTCACTGTTGATGAACAGCCTCAGTGACTGGAGCAAATGTCCCCCAGTACACTACCATTTTCCTTGTCAATCTGTAGTCAATGCACTGCCATCAATAAGCACATCCCCTAATTAACTAAAATTGTTTTTCATCAATACCCATAACTGGCCATCTCAAAAATTGATGAGACCAAGGGTTGACTTCACTAAAAATGCCTGACAGGGACAATTCATTGACAGCTAAAGAGTTTATCGTTCTTCCTGACAATTGACTAAAACGTGTGTGATTCTAGAAAGTGCATTTTACAATCTGCACCCGTTTTGGGCAATAATAGCCACAATAGATCAATTTTAGCCCCACCAAAATCTTGGGGGTAAAGGGTTTGCATTTAGAAAGTCATTACGTGGTCAAGTGAACATCACCCCCTCCGATTTGTATCAGGATGACCATAACGCAGTTTGGAGTCACTGTAGTAGTTGAACGCGCTAATCTTGTGATGTTTCCTTTCCCTATCATGTCGTGTTAGGGTTGATGACTCTCAGCAGACAATCTCCTCTATTCAGGAGCGGTGCCACCAAGTCTGTCCTTTCTTATCATTAACAATCTGCAAATAAACAGGACAGCATACATTACATCACTTGCAGCTCCATGATCAATTCCAGGAATGTCTTTGAAGCTTTGCTTAATGAACCTACACAGTATAGCTGTTGTGTGTAGTCAGGGCATTGAGGCTTCATAGCCCATGACCTTAATGCAGTTTTTCTTCATTGATAATACTGGGAGGTTAGGAAAGGGGGGTGAATAATAAAAGTATTCAATGAAACACATAGTAGTTGCGATTAAAATTAATTGCACTGCAGAACCATGGGAAAGGAACTGCTTCTCCACTTAAATTTAAACTTAAACACATTCTTCAATCAAAACCACCCAATTTGCATGGATGGTGCTGCATGATGCTTCTACACATCAGAAAAGTTTAAAACACAAGCTGCCCTCCACCCCCCACCCCACCAAGAAACACCCACCCACATGGAGTGAGAGATTTTAGAGCCTGTCCAGACATATATACTGCCCCTTTTGATTTTGGTATGCATGATCTCTGTAGATGTATAAAAGGGAAGCGCTGACAAAGTTGGCTTCATCAATCAGTAGTGTCAGCTCAGACCTTTTTATAGTCTCTTGGAGTCCCTGAGAGCCCTAACCCTGTAAAAGTTTATATAGTGTATTGACCATTCTCTACTTGCTTAGCTAATGAAGAACGCTTGGCCACAGAGACTGAAAGGCTGCCGCCGTGTCAACACTGCTTCCTCTTTGATGACACCTTCCTCTAAATTGAAATGTGCTGCTAATGGGGGTAAGTGTTTAAAGAAGAATAAGCCACAGTAATTGACACAGACGTGACCTCACAGACAAAGAGAGGGATGGAAGGCCCCCACATAGGCTGGAGGATAGCAACGCCTTCATTTGGTAAAGATTCAGCTACTGACTTGGAGTGGTGTTAGATTTTCTTTAAGTCAGGTGTTGCTGTGGCTTATCAACAGCTATCACATATGTTTTCTCAAGCAAATCGATAGTATGCAAAATATAAGTCAAATATCCTTGTTCATCACCCCTGGGGAATGTACTGTATATGCATGCAAACCACTCTACTTTATTCACATGCACATAGAGGGACACACACACACACAGGTGTTAGAGGGCCAGTTTCCAAAAACTACACCTTGTCATCTAATCAAATCTATAATAAAGAGGCCACTGTGACATATCGTGATGAACAACAATTGAGCTCCAATGAACAAAACCTGCCTAACATGACAGCAGAGGCTTCTGGCTACTTGCATGCATGAGCAGTGCTGAATAGAAATTCAGCTGAAGTAAATGCTTTCCGCTCCCAATATGAGCCCTGAGACTGTTTCTAGCTCCAAGCCCCAAAACAATACAAGATCACAAGTGTGCAACATTAAACATTACAATGTGCATTACACATACACATTTTAATGTTTCAAATATCAGAACAATAACTCATTTTCAGCACTTTGCTAATATTAGAGGACTGATGCAAAATATTGAACGGAGCATGACTCAGTGTAGGCCCTCAAGGACTTTGAGATCCACCACCGCTGTGGTCCCCCCTGGATCCACGGAGACAGACAATTGACTGAGAATTGATGGTCAATGTTTATCCAAGGTGTTTGACCGGCCACGGCTCTCTGTAGTTTACTTGCGAATTTGTGGTTAAATAGCATTTTAGAGAGCTCTAGCGTGGCTCTGTCTATGGTGCACACATCTTCAGAGGCGTTGCAGTGAAGCAATATTATTGTGACCCACTTCTAATTAGCGTTTTAGTAGAGTATATAGTCTGTTTATAAGCCTTATTCAAATCCACTGCTTAACCGTAGCAAATGTATAGTAGTTTAGACCTAAAGGCTTCTATACTATAGTGGATGTATGAAACTTGAGTATGAAAACTGTATTCTATTTCACATAAACAGAAATATCTGCTTATTTTAAAAAAAACGTATTATCAATGACACCTAGGCTGCTTTGTGCAGCCTGTCTAAACATCACTTTGTAGATGGGTCTAAAATGTAATTGTTTGCCAGACAGTTGTTCCGGGAAAGCGTGCTATATTTAACAACAGAATTGACTGGTATAACTCCAAAACATAGACGTTTTGATACAATAACTGATAGTATTCAAGCCCCAGTGCACACGAAGACTCTGCTCTTATGCTTGGTTGAACGCAAACTTGTGATAAGGTGCGATCAGGCTCCAACTCTGGTCAACTTATAAAATGCCATTTCAAGTCAAAATAAAAATATGCACTCGAGTTGAAAAACGCTTTTCCACTCATCTGAGATGTTTCATCAGCTTGTGTTTAATAAGTAAAATATGCGGAATACATATTTTTACTATATACAGATTCCTTATGGTTTCACTCTTTTACAGACTCAAATCCATTTTTTTCTGTAGAGAAGTGTTAATGAAGAGATTATAGCAGAGTGTATGCCTATCCAAAATGACAATGAAATAAAAAGAATAATAATAACTTGACATCTATAAGCATTCTAACAAAATTAAATAGACCAATAGCTTTAAATAGCTTATCTTAATAAACAATTATTGACCGTTTCAGCGGCATCATATTTTTCTTAACATTAGGCAAAATGAACGTAACATCGAGCGCCTCAACCCGTCACCAAGTCATTTTTTCCTGAGCTAAGATTTCAAAGGAGGATGTTAAGGAAATGTTGGCAACTCTGCTGCTTTTCGGCGCTGTTAAATCGCTGGAAACGAAGCAGATCGCTAATGGAATAGCCTGCCGGTAAATCATAAAATACACATATTTATGAGTGAATATAATTGTGCTCACAAAGCCTAAGAAAAGTGCTGTGCTATGGGACAGAGGAGGAAGTCAACAGCCCGGCAGATCATAACATCACAGAACCGACAAAGCGTGCCGGTTCTCCGGCTTGGCTGCTCTCTCTCCTTCGCTTGGTCTCACAGACCGACCGATAGCGCAACTTCTATAACGATGTTGGCATATTCACACAACACTGACCGGGGCAGGGTGGTGTTTTCACGGCAAAGCCCTTTTGAGTTTCTAAACACCTTTTTATAAGTCTGAAGTCTGTCCCCTCCACCCGACCTGTTAAAACCACGCCTACGCAGCCACACAATTGGTCCGAAAGCGTCAAAGAGCCAATCAAACGCAGCGCTGCTACTCGTAACATGCAACACATCCATACAGTATGAAGCCCTATGGGCCACAGAGGCGCTAGGAAAATCACGGAGCTGGGACCTTACCACCTCTCTCTCTCTCTGGCCGTCAGTGGACTCCTTTCTCTGCACACGTCTTTCTCTGAAATGTGTGTGTGCACGAAAGAGAGAGGAAGAATAAAGTGTGTGTGTGCGTGTGATGGTGCATGTCCGGAGCAAGTAAAGGCAGGGGGATTATTCGGCGCTATCGAAATATTTCAACACGTCGCCTTCGCTGCAGGACTGAAGCCAATAAGAAGGAACGCATTTTAACAGGAATGCCGATATTGTAAACAGCAGCAGAAGAGAAAGAATGCACTGCAGTCAATTAAGTGACTCACCCGAGTTGGTTTAATTCGACTAATGTTCGCAAGCCAGCGAGACTCAGAAAGGTGTCCAATGCTTGTCAAGCTCTGAAGAAAATCGGTCTCACAGCACTTTTGAAGAATAATGGAGAACATTTTGACATTTCTCTTTGCAGACTTTTGATCAAAACAAAGCAAACAATCCTCAGCAACTTGTGAAAAATAAGTGGATGCTTATTTCTGCAGAACTGAAGGAGGGATTTCCAAAGCTTTCAAACTCCAGATTGATTTTTTCCTTTTTTTTTTATTTTGTCTTCCTTTTCTCTTCTTGTGCTTAGGCTTGAGTGTAGTTAGACATATTGTATCACATCCGACCAGTTGTCTACATTTGTTGCCGGCACTTGGATGAACTTCCTGATGAGAGATCCAGTCATACAAGGATCAAGTATGGCATATCATCCGTTTATACCTCACCGGGGTCCGGAATTTGCCATGAGTGCAATGCTGGGTCACCAGCCTCCTTTCTTCCCCGCCCTGGCTCTCCCTCATAGCGGCTCCCTATCTCTGCCGGGCGCCCTGGGAAAGCCGATCATGGACCAGCTGATGGGAGCCGCGGAGACCGGCCTGCACTTCTCTTCACTGGGGCACCAGGCTGCGGCCGCCCACCTCAGGCCTATGAAGACTCTGGAGCCTGAGGAGGAGGTGGAAGATGACCCTAAAGTTCACCTGGAAGCCAAGGAGCTTTGGGAACTTTTCCACAAGAGAGGCACTGAGATGGTGATCACAAAATCCGGAAGGTAACTTATTTTTCTGTGCGTTCATTCTAAAAATGTAATATATGAAATGACACAGAAGCCTGCGTGCAACGCTCTCAATTCTATTAGTACAATTTGTGTTAATTTATTATAGATTGCAGCATAATTGTCTCACAATTGCAATGTAGATATGACATTTGTTATACGATAATGTGGTTCAGTATAAAATAAAAACGCAAACAGAATCTCCTTTATTTTTAGCTCGATAGAAAAACTAAGAAAAAACTGAGATAAAGCTGCGACTTCCTGTGTCCATACAGCCTGCAAACTCAGAGGTCTGTGTTAAAACTGAACACGTTTACAAAAATGTCTTTAATTGTCGGAAATCAGTTGTTAGCGTTGACATTATTGTGTAAAATAAAGGGACTGGCTGCTGTATAAATATTATTATTAATATTAAGCCTCCAGTTCCAGTAGCTTTAAACTTCACTGATCTGTATTTCCTCGTAGGCTATAAAAAATGTGGCTTGCTTATAATCCTAGTTCATTTTCATGCCCGGTTTGTCAAAACTTTACATAGTGACGGATTACTCTGCTGAAATATCAACTTTGACTGTGTGGAGCTCTGACTAAATCATTTTCGTCATCATCACAGTGACAGTATACAAAGATGGCTGCTGTGTGTAGGCCTATCAAGGCATTAAAAATTAAGACACCATCCAAACAGCCTTGACGTGTTGTCTGTCGCCTAATAAGGGAGACAGCAGAGGAAGAACATTTATTTTTTTTACTGAACTAATTTATATTTTTACACTTTTTTGGCTGATTTATGTTGAGCAGATATGTTAAGAGCAGGCTACATCATTTATCAAACCGATACAACACACTTTTTAAGATAAAAACATTTATTTATGTCTATCTATAAATATGCGAGCTTTTGTTTATAATGTTGAAAATTTGAAGCATTTTTTTGCCACCACAAGAATGCTCATCATTTTTTTTTCCTTCTCACAGGCGGATGTTCCCCCCGTTCAAAGTGAGATGCACTGGTCTGGACAAGAAGGCCAAATATATTCTCTTGATGGATATAGTTGCAGCCGACGACTGCAGGTACAAATTTCATAACTCCCGCTGGATGGTGGCAGGGAAGGCCGATCCCGAAATGCCAAAGAGGATGTACATTCACCCGGACAGTCCGGCTACTGGTGAACAGTGGATGTCAAAAGTCGTCAATTTTCACAAACTCAAGCTGACAAATAACATCTCCGACAAGCATGGATTTGTAAGTTCAACTAATGTATGTCAATTTTCCTATTTATCAAACTTACCCTTTTGTTTAGCCACATGTCTTATCAATTTGCATTTTGATGTTTTATTTGTGTTTGATTTTATTTAAGCAAAAGAAGTCTCATGGGATTTATGTATGACCTGACCAAGATAGAACATCATTGCAAAAATACAAAAATGTCACTATCTGGAGATAATCTTAGATAAAATGGCATATGAACAGTAATTATAATTATTAAGCAAAACAATTAAACCTGCATTTATGTAGACACTCATGGCTCTATAACATCTTTATTCAGTTAATTAAAATATTCCACCGAAAATATTTTCCACTATGTTTTTAAAATAATTTGCAAATTTTAAAGCGCAGCTTTCTTTGCAAGATTAATTTCCTCCTCATGATGTGACTTCTGATTTCTAATTTACGAGTATTTTAAGAAAATGTGGACTACAAGGATCTACTCTGTAACAACGATCACATCAGTAGTGCGCTAATCTTTTTCTTATTTTATTTTGTGATTGTGTGTGTTGCAGACCATACTTAACTCGATGCACAAATATCAGCCTCGATTTCACATTGTGAGGGCCAACGATATTCTCAAACTCCCGTACAGTACCTTCAGGACTTATGTTTTCCCCGAAACGGATTTCATTGCCGTGACTGCTTATCAAAATGACAAGGTAAGCACAATCATAGGCTTAACGTTATATCCTGAGTATTTTGTAAAATACAGCTTGTGTGTCCCTTGCCCTGTCAGACGCGCTTTCCTTCCCGTCTTCCACTCTCTGCACCATTTTGTCGTCATAAAATATGAAAGACGTCATATTTGTTAGAGCCTGTGAGAGTGGAGTATCGCAGTGGGGGGATGATGTTGCAAGTAAGTGCCATGCTATTCACCAGCCCGTGGTAGGAAAGTAATAATTCTGAGGAATGTTATACAGGTTGTCTTCCTTATATTTAATCACGTGGAAAGGATTTGGCACAGACCCAGACTTTCCCCTGTGTGTGTGTGTGTGTGTGTGTGTGTGTGTGTGTGTGTGTGTGTGTGTGTGTGTGTGTGTGTGTGTGTGTGTGTGTGTGTGTGTGTGAAACTAAAAGGGTTGGGGGTTGAGAAATAAGAAAAAGAAGAGGGGCAACACTGTGCGGTTGAATGGGAAAAGGGGCAAGGAGGGGGTGACATTTTGGTTGTGCCAGATTGCGCGGCATGGTAACATTTTATTCTCTGTAAGACATAAAAATAATGAAAATCATCTCCTCAACTCTTTGATAGCCTACCCCCTCCCTCCCGTGTGCAGTGGTAACACTACCGCAGATTGAGAGGAAGTGATGTGGGCGTAAAGTTTTGGAAACGTTTACACACACAAAAAAGCAGCTTATTTCACCATCCTGTGCTCTCTGTGGCGCTTGTGCTTGCTTGTAGCCTAGCTTTAGCCAATAATCTCCTTGTATTGAAAACGTGCAGAAATTAGCCTCAGCTTTGGTGCGTCACCGGCAATTGTAAAAGATATGGGCATTTCAGTAGCCTAATATTTACACATCATTTGAATTATTTCAGATCACCCAGCTGAAAATTGACCACAACCCATTTGCCAAAGGATTCCGTGACACGGGCAATGGGAGAAGGGAAAAGAGGTAAGATAGAAGAAGAGTTTATGAAAAAAACAACACAGACCTGGATTTATATATGGAGACAGACAGTGATCTGGGCAGATTAAACCCGCAGTCAGAGCTTCCACAGTATCCCACAGGGGACTCTTGCTCCAATTTCTGATCAAATAGCTTAATTGGCTCTAGTTCACTAAGCCTTATAGCACTGGTGGTAACAGAAACGGGATCAGGGTTTAATGGAGTTGTTTTCATTGCCATATTCACTTGCTAATCAATCTTAAATTATGATTTAATCTAAAAAAATTATAATGTGCAATGAGACATGGCGGGCCTGCTTAAGCAATGACACTGTATTAGATTTCGTATTCTCACCTGCCGCACTGGTGAGTCAGGCCTGTAGTCAGGAGCTCCATAACCTGAGGTGTAGAGTCTAAATAAGCTTCCACACCTTTCATCATGCTGCTAATATTGTTTCTGACCTGAGAGCGGTGGCCACCACCTATTGTAACCTGGGTACGTGTGCACAGGAAACAGCTGGCCCTGCAATCCATGCGTTCATACGAAGAGCAACAGCAGAAAAAGGAGAACGGGGCTTCAGACGACTCCTCGGGAGAGCAGGCTTCTTTTAAATGCTTCGGCCAGGCCTCGTCCCCCGCCGTGTCCACGGTGGGCCCCCCACACCTGAAAGGTAGGCTTACAGACCCCACAGCCAGTCACAGCTCCCATCACAAGTTGTGTGTAAAGTCGTAAAATATCTATTGTGGCAAAAAAAAATTTACAACGTGATGCATAGAATAATAGGAAACTTTATGAATGTAAAGTAGTCAGCCCATGCACACTGTTGAAATTGAAAGAGCAGCAGTCTGTATTGATTGTCTTATCGAGATAAAACTTCACGAAAACATGAATATGCTCACTACTTGATTAGACAATTTTCTGTCCAAAAGAATCTCATATAAAAATAAATATAAGTACATTTTTAAAAACGAATGTCAGGCACTTATGTGTGCCTGACACACATAAGTATGCATCTAAACATTATTGGGAAATGATGGAAAATAAACGTATAGATGGTTTACTCCTTAATTGACGAGCATAGGTTATTGGTCATCATGTGTCCTATGGTGCAAAAAGTGTCACGCTGGTCTATTTAACAAGTCTGTTAACTGAGGCAACTGCAACATGACTGATTATGGCAGTTATTGTTATCATGATTCAACAATGTGCAGAAATGCAACTGATAGCTATTCTACTTCCCCTGCTTTAAAAGATTTCTGCGACAGTGATGAGGACAGCGACGATGAGAGCAAAGATGGACACATCAAAGAAGTTCCTGACTCCAGCAAGATTTCCACTACCACGGAGGACGGGAAGGATCACGAGGCGACCGCTGCTAAGGGGCATCCTTTTAGTAACAGTGACTCTACCAGCAGGAACCGCGACAGTGGCCCTAGGACTGAGAAAAGCCAGGCAGACTCTCGACAGAGCCCGATCACCCTCATCTCCAGTACCACCCGCTCTGGAGAAGAACTCAAGAGCCCGAGCCTGGACCAGCCCAAAACGGACGAGTGCAGGCCAATAAGCAAAGACAGTTTCATGCCTTTGACTGTTCAGACTGACAGCGCGCACATAGGCCACAGTCACTTGCATAATTTTGGATTTCCAACAGGCCTAACAGGACAACAGTTTTTCAATCACCTTGGGAGTGCGCATCCGTTTCTCTTGCACCCCAGTCAGTTCAACATGGGAGGTGCATTTTCAAACATGGCTGCGGGCATGGGGCCACTATTGGCAGCTGTGTCCACGGGAGGGGTGAGCACCATAGACACGACTAGCATGGCATCACCTTCGCAAAGCTTGACGGGAGCGCCAGGCCTGCCCTTTCATCTGCAACAACATGTCTTGGCATCCCAGGTAAAACCTGTTTTTGGGCCTAGGCCTACTCGCATGTTAAAGCACATGTTGGGTTGATAGTTCAACAGACTATAGGCCTGGGATATGTGTGTGTGTGTGTGTGTGTGTGTGTGTGTGTGTGTGTGTGTGTGTATGTGTGTGTGTGTGTGTGTGTGTGTGTGTGTGTTGGCGCCTTTGTTTATTTTGCTTTTATTGCCAAATAGGCTAATATGAAATGTAAAGTCAGGCAACTGCATTTTGTGACTGGCTAGGCTATTGGAGTCTTTATGATCTTTCTTTTTCCTCTTGCATTGTTGTTAAAGATATAAGCTGATCAATCATTAGGAAAAGCATATTTGAGACTCTTTGAAACAGCTCGAGGTGTTAGGCAATATGAGCTAATTAAGTCTGTGTTTTAGAGCCACGACGGCGATTAAAATGCCTGACTGGCTCAGAGAGAGACAACATTACGTTTAATAGACAACAAATGTGTCTTTTTCTTTTATTGTCACAAGTGTTATAGCTACAGCTCCTTATTGTTTGATTGCAGAATCAGGCAACAGGATTTTTTTATTCGCATACAAATTCTCCAACAAACACCAACGCTTGTTCACATGCTGTTGAAGTTTGGCTGCAGAATATTTTGTCCGAACTAAATTTGTGGAAACTTGTGGGAATGGAAGCACTGAAAGCATTAGAGAGTGATTATGTTTAGCCTAAATCAGATCTACGTTTTGGATCAAGTTTTTGTTATCCATAAGTAGAGTGTCAGACAACGTCATTGTAACCGAGGACTTTGAAAGTAAAGCACAAGCAGATCACTTTAAATCATTGTTTTCAGGTATTTGTTCCATGACATTAATCATTACTCCAAATTAATCCAAAAACATACAGCAAATGCAGCAGTCTAGTAAAACAGTTTATCACCAGGCATTTCCCTTCTATTGTTTTCTCTCACACACACGTGTAGTGCTACTAAGTGTTTAATAAATTAAGTTTTGCTAATTGTTTGATAAAATTAGCAGCCTTTATTTGTCTTACACTCAGTTTCTCCTTTTCTCCACAGGGCATTGCCATGTCTCCGTTTGGCAGTTTGTTTCCCTACCCGTACACGTACATGGCAGCAGCGGCGGCAGCCTCCTCCGCTGCCTCCTCCTCGGTGCACCGGCACCCCTTTCTGAACGCAGTGCGCCCCCGACTCAGGTACAGCCCCTACACCCTCCCCATGACGGTACCGGACAGCACCCTGCTCACCACCGCCATGCCCTCCATGGCCGGCAGCGGGACAGAGCTGAAAGGGGACGGCATTGTCCCGGCCAGCCCCGTGTCTGCTGTCACCCTGGATTCCACATCGGAGGTGACCAGTCACTCATCCACCATATCCTCCGGCTCGGTTTCCATGTCCCCAAAAACTTGCACGGAGAAAGACGCCGCTAACGAACTGCAGAGCATCCAGCGCCTGGTCAGTGGACTGGACTCAAATCAAGACAGGCCACGGAGCGGGTCCCCCTAGGAGTTTGTTGGGTTTTTTGGAAACCCACCACCTGCTTCTGTTTCGTTCTTGTCATGAAAAGTGAAAAGTGTTGATGAAGACATTAACAGTAGGAGGACACCCTCGTAGATCCATGCAGGTTAAAAAAAAACTTTAAAAAACATGAACTGTTGGACGTTTTAGTTTCTGAAATGCACTTTGGTTAATCCACATCTGATATGTATATTTTTCCTTCTTCTTTTGGTTAAATTAAACAACACTTTTTTCCTGTCATTTGAATACCGTACAAGTATTGAAACTGAAAAGTTTGGCATGGATGTGACTTACAGGTTTAGGAGAAGTTGCTGCTGTGTCCTGTCTCCTAACTTTGTTGTAGCCTACACGAGGAGAAATGTTTTAATATGCACTCTGAATTGATTTGACTTATTTGAATTCACTACAGTTTAACCTACCTTATAAAGACTGCTGTATTTTGTTGTACACTATTAATTGATTGATTGGCCAAATGTTGCATGCCCCTAACCCCACGAATGTTATTTTAACACTAAAAAACAAACGAAATTTTTAAAAAAAATATAACCAACACACTCTCCCTTTGCTTAAGTTTCTAATTAGGTTCTCAATTTTTTAAACAAATGTGTTTTCCTTCCTTTTTGAAATCAGAATAGGCCTATTGACATGATTGTTGCTCCGGGACAAAACTATGCCCCAAGCATGCGGGATTTAGCCCAAATGTCCAAAAGGCAAAGGGAAGCAGGAATTTATATATGAAAAGAAATGCAAGGTAGTATTGATTTAAAAGTGTACATAGGGATATATAAAATATTTATGTAATTATTTCATATTGTTATTGCGTGTAAATACAACGGAGTAGTTTGTTTCTAGGGATCTGTTCTTAATTTATTGTCGATATACCTGTGTAAAGATAGTTTGTGGGCTATTATCCTTTCGTTGCCATCTGCATTTATACCCCTCTTAAAATATGGACTTTATTCCTCCCCAAATATTCACTGAGCTAGTTATTCACACTCATGTGCCATTGTATTTTCATTTGTCGTCCCCGTGTGTGAAGTGCTACTGTTATGAAAAAGCGACAACGCACTGCACCAATGGCTTAAATAATCTTCTTTTTTGTTGAGAAGAGCAAAAGACGTGTCGTTGAAGTGTGATTAAGTGGACTATTTTTCTGTTATTAAAATACTTTGCGAACCTGATCGTAAAAGTGCCGCATAATCGAAAATATGAAGGTTTCTTTTGTGTTTCATAAGTTGTCAATGGGTTATGTTGTTGGAGTTATGTCTAGTTTACAACATCGACATCGTGTTCTTGAAAATTTCAATAAAAATATTGAAATGCCATTTTTTTAGTGTGTGTCCCTCGATTTATCCAATTTTAGAAGATGACTAGGGCTACAGAAACTGGTACCTTTAGGCCTCCACAATTAAATGAGCTGATTTAAGGCTGACGCTGGACAAGACATCCTTACATCTGGCACAAAAACTGCTATACCCTCCCGCTTCGTTTGGTTTTCGGGAGGATGTCTCTATGCCTGCTTACTGCATTTCAGTAAACTCAACGTGGAGACATCCAGTCCAAGTTGTGTTCAAAAAATCCAATTAAGATAACTCAGGGCGAAGCAGAGACCCCAAAGATCCTCTCAACTCCACAGAGCTACCTGGAATTCCTACAAGGTGTTGTGCAGACTATAAGTGTTTTTTTATTAGTCTCATTTACGTCGAATGTAAAGTAGGATGTTTACTATAAACCATGAGTCAAAGTTTTGATCGTGGTAATGGAACGCAAAATATGAAAAAAAAAGTATCTGGAATTTATTTCTAAAATAAATGATATACAATAAGCAATCTGGCCGATGTTTCTTCTGAGGCGAGTTGTTTGGTGACATGTGTTTTATCACTTGACCAAAGAGTAATTTGAGGATACCCATAACTGATAGCTGCCCTCGTTCCCCAAATGCATCAGTATATTTGGTTTTAAATTTTTTGTTGCAAAGTGACAGCATGAGTTAACTGAATGAAGTGATGGGGCATTCACCGCCTGCTGCAGAGGTGTTACTATAGGCCATATGAAACCTGAAAAGATAATGAAATCCCTTGATTACCTTCTCTAGTGCACCTGGAGTCGTGAGTTTATCAATGCCATATCTTTATTTGTATATTGTCTGGTTAATGTGTAGCAAGCCTGGCGCTAGTGGATAGGTGTAAACATGACACAAGCTGTCTCAATGGGTCTGTCTTATTGCTCACCTGGCGCCTTCGATGGGCATATCTTCCATTTTATTGCACGGAAGGCGACAATGCGTCTGTAATCAAACCAAGATACGCCCCCAAGTGGCTACAAAACTGGTTTATTATAACAGCAGCACATCAGAACAATCCAAAGGACAAATACTGGGTGAAATCTCACTGGCCCGGTCAGACAGCTAGGCAAGTGCCAATTCTCTTAATATGCGGTACTTAATAAAAAGTATTGCGTAATTAATCTGTTCCAACTTGAGGCTCAAAAACAGCCAACAAACATTTAATTTAAAACAGTGAGGCTGGTCATGGACAATGTGCGTTTAGTAGTCTGATGTCAAAGGTTGAACCACAGATATCACTGTAAGACGTTATGACACAAGGCCCTAAAATAATATCTGAAAGAAGAGAAAGAAGAAGAAACTTAACGACACCATTCAGTCATTAAAAATAAAATGTAATAGGCTATTCACTGTCCATTAGTCAAGGTAACTACCCCAACATATCACCGTATATTTTTCCAATATACTGGTTAGATCTACTTTTGGTGCGATATTAGATTAAAAGGAGCCTCAATTAAGAGTTAACCTGGGGGTCTATACATATTTTGATCTGCGCACCTTAACGGAACGTGAATTCATTATGCCCCCCGCTCGTTCCATATCAGTTGTTTTGTTGAATATTTGACCTGGTTTTCCTCCAGTCTGTTGGGGTGTCAGACTAAATAAAACATTAAACTTTTAAAATGCCGTGTCAGTAGCCCCTGTTTATGGAAAGTTTGATTGGTGATGGAAGAAAGCGTCTCCTGCGTTGGCCTCTCAAGAGAGTCGATTTTTACCGTCGGACTGGGCGACCTGTCTAACAGGTTGCTTTAACTTAGATGTTTGTCACGGGACAGTGGCGCCATCTAGTGTCAGTGAATCATGAAAGACAGGCAAACCTTTTACTGCTACCGTTTCTCTTGTAAATTTGTGTCTTGGTTGCTGATGTGGAGACACCTGAAGGTCAGTTATTGGCCGAACTATTCTTGTCGGATTATTACAATTATTTAATGAAAATGGTTAAACTCTGCTGATTTAATAAAACTATAACTCTAATGTTGTTTTGTGTAATTGACCTAATTACTCTGTCCAAAATGCAGTGTCACTGATTTTCTAAAATTATTCACTGTTTTTTGAATGAAAAAAAACCTCTTAAATGCATAGAATTTATCAGTTCTGACTCATATGAGAACAGACTGAAATTTGTAAACAATGGTTTAAAACCTAAAGCAAACTTTTAACAGTGCTTACAATTTTTTAACATGGAGACATGCAACTTCTACTGAATTTACAAGCCCTGGTCAACCAGCCTCATGAAGTTATATCTCTAATCTGTGCCTTGATGACAGTTATAGTATTTTAGCAGAGATCAGACTGCCTGGCAATCTTGCAAAAGTGTCACCAGTGACCTATTTTTTAAATAACTAACTAATAACTAATAACTAACTGTATTATGGTTGAATTCGCATTATAAACTTAATGTTGTAAATGTTATCAGTTTGCATTCCAAAAATGTGTTTCAACATGATTTGATGTGAGATGTTGCTGAGTAGATAATAAATTACTCTGAGGAAGTAGGTGTGTCTGTGAGTGAGTGAGTGAGTGAGTGAGTGAGTGAGTGAGTGAGTGAGTGAGTGAGTGAGTGAGTGAGTGAGTGAGTGAGTGAGTGAGTAGAAGAGAGAATTAGAAAACATCATATATGCCAATAAACAATTAACTGAAATTAAATGAAAATGAATGCTGCACTGCGGTTGTTTAACTTTCCACTTTTTATACAATACAATATTAAACATATTTTTTTAGAGTTATAGGTAAACATATTAAAAAGCCTATTCTAAGTGGACCAATTTTCAGATGTCTCCTTATGTCTTAGTAACAGAGTTCCTATGTTATTGTCATTCTAGTCTCTGAGGTTTAAAGACATTGATTCTGCAATCACTGTATGGGAAAATATCACTTTCAGTGCATCCTTTAGCATTTTTATTTTCATCAAAACATTTGAAACAACCTCACCACAAAAGTCTGACTTGCCTTTGAAATAACAGAAGTTGCTAGAGGTTCGCTATTTTTGTCATCCAGGCCATAGTTCTCCAAGAAAGGTTAATATCAACTGGACTGGAGAGGCGAGATGTCATCGAGTATCTTCAACCAAGTCCAGGTGCCATTAACTCTAACAGTACACATAACACACACACACACACACACACACAATAAAAACACCCTTGCATTTATTTACGTGCATATGCTCATGACTTTAAGTATACATAAAAATGAATGCAAACAATTTTATGATTAAACTTGTGTACTATAAATGGTCAGCTCCATATTCCAAGCTTTGAATTTAAATGTTTTACTTTTTTTTTTTACAACCATTGAAGTAATACCCTTACTTTATTTTTATGTGTCTAAATTCATGTTTAAACATAAAAACTATGTTTTTTTATTTTCTGTCTCCATTAGCTATCTTTGTTTTACTGCTCATGCCCTTCATCCATCCATCCATCCATCCATCCATCCATCCATCCATCCATCCATCCATCCATCCATCCATCCATCCATCCATCCATCGTCAACCGCTTATCCTGCGTACAGGGTCGCGGGGGGGCTGGAGCCTATGTCAGCTGGCATAGGGCGAAAGGCGGGGTACACCCTGGACAGGTCGCCAGTCCATTGCAGGGCTCATGCCCTTCAACAAACCAGAAAGATGTCAGGGTTTTTTGCGATATGATTTTGAACAAAACTCTAACAGATCATAATGACCAAAGGAGTAAGAGGAAGAAAGTCACAGTTTTACTTTATATTTGGGGTACCAATGCATTTTTTTCAGTTTGCTTTGTCTATTTGTTGAGGGTTATGTAAATTATTTTCACTGCTTTGGCAGCTCACCCTTCTGTGAAGTGGCAGCGCACTCTAGTGTCTAAAGAATACTACTACAAAAATAGATAAAAGGAGGCAGATAAAAGTTCAGATGATAAATTGTCTGTCACTGAGCCAGAGGAGCAGTCGATGTAATGGCACTTCATTTATCTTTCTTTACTTTATCTTTTTTCATTACCTCTTTGAAAAATCAGGATCAATTTAGAAAGGGAGATGGAGGGTTTTAACTCTGAGAGGTGATTTGCCAACGTGTAATTCATAAGCGCTAATTTAAAATATGTATATATTTAAAGTTACCACATCAAACTCATTCATGAATGCATTCATACCAATCTCAAGATATTATTTATACAGAAAATGTTGTTATTGTTAGGACAATAGAATTTGGGAGATAATCAGTCATTAAAAGTGACCCGCAACTGAATCTGTGCAGAGTAGTACAATAGCAAACTGTTCTTGGGATGCCCTTCCCAAAACATGAAGTAAAACAATCACATCTAGAGTAAAACTATAACTGAGGCATATCAGATATTCAGGTTGCTCCTTATGTGAAGCATTGCCTAAAGAAAAAAACAAAGGCCTGTGAACAAGGACTAAAACAACATCAAACAGAAGCTGGTGACGAATCTGAAAGGATTTAAAAAAGTAGTGGAATGAAAGCATGATATCTGCCTGTGTTTGCTTTAAAAGGAACAAGCCCGGGAGGAGCAAACCTGACTTTGGTGATGTGAGAAAGTGCAACTCAAAATATCACTTCTGAGGATCAAGTTACATTGTTCTGAGGAATTTGCAGCTCACCGACATGCCTAGCTGTCACTCAATCAAATTCCTCTGTTTCTGTTGCTGTCAGCCCGAATTCTACTAAGTCATGATATGCTGCCCTGGAGCTGTCAAGGTGTGTTATGGCTTGCTCAAGGGCACGATAGAGCAAGCATCTGTTGTTGAATCTATTGTTCACATCAGTCCAAAGATATTTGTCTATTTGTCTTTAGTCTGTCCACAGATACACTTAGGCTAAATCTCTTCTGCTTTTCCTTCCTTGAAATAATTATCCTTTCTTCCTTGATCCAAGTCATTCTTGCAAAAAACACTGATGCTATTTCAGATTTGCTTCAAATGCATGACAGCAAAACCCTAACCATTTGTCTTGTCTTTGGTAACCACCAATTTGTCAACATCTCCACTTTCTCTGAATATTAAAAATGGTCATGTATTGTATTTGTGTACCTGGTTGGACCCCCTTTTGCCTTCAGAACTGCCTTAATTCGTTGTGGCATACTTTCAACAAGGTGTTGGAAACATTCATCTGAGACTTTGGCCCATATTGACATGATAGCATCATGCAGTTGCTGCAGATTTGCTGGCTGCACATCCATGATGCAAATTTCCCATTCCACCACATCCCAAAGGTGCTCTATAGGATTGCGATCTAGTGACTGTGGAGGCCACTGGAGTACAGGGAACTCATTTTCTAAATGCAGTGAGTTGCTATCATGTGATTGGCTGATTAGCTATTTGTGTTAACAAGCAATTGAACAAGTGTACCTTATAAAGTGGCCAGTGAGCGTTTTATCTATCTATCTTTTTATCTATACATACAGTACTGTGCAAGAGCTTTAGGCAGGTGTGGAAAAAATACCTTACAGTGGGAATGCTTTGAAAAATGCACGTTAATAGATTATATTCATCAATAACAAAATGCAAAGTCAGTGTAAATCAACCCAATATTTGATGTGACCACCCTTTTTGTGACCACAAAACTCTGCAGGTAGTTTTGGCCCAAACATGTTGGAGAACCACCCACAGTCCTTCTGCAAATTTAGGCAGCCTTAGTTGCTTCTCTTCCATCGTGTAATCCCAGACAGAATCAGTGATGTTGAGATCAGGGCTCTGGGGGGACAAACTCCATTTGCAGAACTGCAGTCCCAAATTTAAGATTAGATTGCGAAGGGAAGCATGATGTGTCTTTCATCTGCCTCAGTAGGTTTCCTTGGCCGACCACTGCATCTACAGCCCTCAATGTTGCGTGTTTCTTTATGCTTTTTCAAAAGAGCTTGGAAAGCGCATCCAGAGACCACTGTCTGCCTTGAAATGTTTGCATAGGACAGACTTTGCTGATGTACCTTGTGTCTTGTTGTTGCTGTGTCCAGTCTTGCCAAACATTTATACAGACACAAAGACAATTTAAGCCTTATTTACATGAATGCCTTATGTAAATTAAGCTGTTAAAATCGGAACAGAATTCATTGTTACAATACTATTTTGTTATTAAAGAGGATTTATTATTCATCTTATTAGAAACTTTCTAAATTCCAAGATGTGCCCTTATCGCTACTGTAATATTTGATTTGTGTAGATTTTGATCATATCTGATCTATCAATTATTCAGATAATTATTACCATGTTTTTTCTCCATTTTCAAAAAGTGTGTAATGGAAGCACTGAACCAATGAAGCTCGAAGTACCTCATAAGCTAAAAAACAAGCCAGATACCACACAAAGAGGATCTTTTCAGAATCTTTCCAATGAACTTCACAAAAATAAAGTAATTAGCAAACAACTTCACAAATAAAATGACTGACAAGAATTACCTAATAATGGTTTAGGAATGATATTAATGAGAATAAACTGTCCTGATTAATTTTAACCTAACATTTTCAACAAAATAGTATGTTAACGTGATATCTGCAAACCCTATAAGATTGCCAGATGTATTGGAAAAGCAGGCCACATGTGTGGTATGTCGTGTGAGGCATGATACATTGTTTGCACATGCAAACCCACTGCTACTCTGTTGTCTTACACTAAATGGGTTCTTTACATGCTCTTCACTCATTCAAGTTTCTCAAATGGCAGTCCAGGCCTAGCCACAGAATCCCTTCTTCTAAGAGAAGACGCTTAATCTCTACCATCAGCTGGAAGTTTAAATGAGCTGTGGGGAATAGGAGAAGACAGCCAACTCTCCCTTCACAGGCCTAATAGTCTCCACCATCAGCAGCACTTCATACACAACCACTGGCTGGCAGATTAGAAGGAAGGCTCACCACAAACACAGACAGAAGCACGCACCATCGTGCAAATCTTCCGCACGTTTTTCTATAAGTATCCAGAAATTCACATTTAATGACCTTAAGGTGAGGTATACGATTCTGAAGACATCCAATACCATGGCAAAATCCATGATATAGAGCAATATAAAACTAATATGCAGATAGGACCCACTGTCCCAGAGCCAGCACACCAGCTCTAGACAGCAAACACAGCTAACATCACAACAAAAGCGTATGTTGGTGAACAAGAAAGTAAGCTGAATGTTTGTGGCCTAGGTCTGAGCCACTTGGTTTCCCATTTAAAGAGCCAGCGTTATGTACAAACAGCACTTTTTTCAGCACACACACACAAAACAGATATCTAGCGGACTGTGAGGAGATATTTGCTGAATTTGACAAAATACGTGTAGTGGATTAGAATCCACATCCTTTTCAAGCAGATGAAAAAAATATGCACAGTAACACTTATAAGAACACACTTGGAACCATCTGGCCTCCACCACACTCCCCTGCCCAACAGTGCAGTGAATCAAGAGACAGTCATGGACGCACACACTCACTGGTTATGTGTAGGTGCACACAAACAACCATGAAGGCAGACTGTCTGAGACAAAACCATGCACCCCTAACCTTGATGGACAATACTCTAGCCATTCATAGCCAGAAAAGGGTTTTTGTTTTGTTGTTTTTTTATTAGAATTTTATTCAAAATATGCTCAGATAGGAAAACATATTCAATATAGGTCAAATTACAAAATGAAAAACACGACATCCAAAACAGAACAACAACAGAAAATAAATTATAACAAAATAACAAAGAAAGCTATTTCTGGATTATCTGCAAGTTGTACCCCCAAATAAAATCTTTTACTTGAAAAGTAAAGCTTTAATAATTATTTAGGCAGGACAGAGTGATGTTGTTTTAATCTTGTATTAATCTGATACCAAACCACAGGAAAAGTTGCACATATAGAGTCTGACATTTGTTCTAAGCTTAATAATGTTTCAAAAGTTTGAAGCCATGATTTCTCATTTATGTTGTTAATTGTCTTCCACTTAATTGCTATAACTCTTTTTACATTCATAAATCCAACTGACACTTAATCATCTTTAAATTCTGCAATTTCAGTTTTTATCATCCATATAATTCAAAATGCATAATTTGGGATCCAATGGGATGTTTATTTTAGTGATCATATGAAATAATAAACCTTGTTCTATATTACAGTGTCAAACAGTGTCATTAATATATAATTTCACGAGTTTAAGATTTCTTGGTGTATAATACAGTCTCCTCCAAAAGTAATGAAACAGTAAGGCAAATTCCTTTGTTTAGTTGTTCACTGAAGACTTTTTTGGGTTTAAGATCAAAAGATGAGTATGAGACAAGAGTTCAGAATTTCAGCTCTCATTTTCTGGTATTCATATCTAGATGTATTAAACAACTCAGGACACACCACCCTTTGTTTTAACCCACCCATTTTTCAAGTGAGCAAAACTGTTGAGCATGTGACTCACAGATGTTTCTTGTTGTCCAGATTTTGCCTTTTAGGTTGATTGTCCAAATATTAAATAGCTCTGCGTGACTAGTCTAAGTTTTCATCCTTTTTTTCAAACCTATAAAGACTGCATTTCCTGTTAAAGAGGATAAACCAACATGAAGACCAGAGAGCTGTCTATGTGAGAAAAGCAAGCCATTGTTGAGCTTAAAAAAGAAGGAAAATCGATCAGAGCCATTAGACAAACATTGGTCATAACAAGCACAGCAATTTAGAATGTCCTGAAAATGAATAGAAACTACTGGTTTACTGAGCAACAGACGTCGAACAGGTCGGCCAAGGAAAATAATAGTAGTTGATGACAGAAATATTGTGAGAGCTGTGAAGAAAAATTCCAAAACATTGGTAAGTGACATCACCAACGACCTCCACAGTGCAGTCGTGAAGGTATCACAATCCACTGTTCGACGAAGACTCAGAGAGCAGAAACATAGAGGCCACAACACAAGATGCAAACCACTCATCAGCAGGAAGAATTGGAAGGCCAAACTGAAATTTGCAAAGAAGTACAGAGATGAGCCACAAAAGTTATGGAGCACAATCTTATGACTGATCAGACCAAGATTAATCTCTACCAAAGTGATGGAAAGGCCAAAGTGTGGAGAAAGAAAGGAACTGCTTATGATCCAAAGCATACAAGCTCATCTGTGAAGCATGGTGGAGGTAATGTCATGGCTGCTTCTGGAAGAGGCTTATTAATATTTATTTTTGATGTAACTCATGATGGTAGCAGCAGAATGAATTCAGAAATGTACAGACACATTTTGTCTACCAATTTACAGAGAAATGCATTGAAACTAATCAGGAGGAAGTTTATCATGCAGCAGGACAATGACCCAAAGCACCAACAAAACAAAGGACTTCATCAGGGGGAAAAAGTGGAAGACTGAAGGAGACTGAAGGGAGAAACATCCCGAAACAAACAAGAACTGAAAGAAGCTGTGGTGACAAATCACACATGAAGAAGGCAGCAGTTTTGTGATGTCGCTGGGTCACAGGCTTGAGGCAGTTATTGCAAGCAAGGGCTATGCCACCAAATATTAACTGTTATTTACTTTAAGATTATTTGTTCCATTACTTTTGCTTACCTAAGAATGCTGTGGTCTAATACAAATGGTGGTATGTTGTTTAACACATCTAGATGTGAATACAGGAAATAAAAGCTAAAATTCTGAACTCTTGTCTCATACTCATCTTTTGATCTTAAACTCAAATGTCTTCAGTGAACAACAAAAACCTTACCATTCCAATACTTTTGGAATTATTATTCTATGCATTTTTTGCCAAATTGATGCCTAAATATCAGGATCTAAACTCTCTTCTAAATCTTTCTCACAAGTCTTTTCTATGGCACTGTTATTGTTGTTCTTTAAACAATTTATTATCTTATATATTTTACTTCCTATATGAGTTTTCTTTTCCATTATCGTTATTAATATATAGTATTTTCTGGGACTTTTATAAGTTCTCCAAGGTACTGTGACAGTTTTGATATAATCTAATAGCCAAAAGTCTTTACTCATTAGATCAAATTTGTTTTTCAATTGTTCAAAGGACATCATCACACTGTCTGTAAAAAGATCAAATGTTTTCAGAACACTCATCAAAGATTTGATACAAATATGAGCATGTACACCATTTCATGGTACAACTCACAGATAGTACACCTTTTTTTAATCAATTCAATCAATTTGTCAATGTATTTAAATTGCACAGTGAAAATTTGATGTTGATTGTATTAATTCTGTAGGAGGAGTTTGCTAAAGTATGGAACGTGTAAATCGCCAAAGATTACCATTAAATTCAAAATGGTGGGTCCTGGTTCCTGGTGGGTTAATAATAATACATTTTATTCAACAGCGCATTTCTTAACACTCAAGGTCGCTTTACAGATAATAAAAACAGGTAAAGGGAGCAGAAAAGTATAAAAAACTGTTATGGAAAAGGACAAGAACAGTGTATTTACAAATAAGCAAGCTGGAACAGGTGGGTTTTGAGTCTGGTTTTGAACAGGGGGAGAGAGTCGATACTGCGGAGGTCAGGTGGGAGTGAGTTCCAGAGCTGGGGAGCAGAGCGGCTAAAGGCTCTGCTCCCCATGGTGACAAGTCGAGCAGGGGGTACAGTGAGGTGGATGGAGGAGGAGGATCTGAGGGAGCGGGAGGAGGTGGCGATGTGAAGGAGGTCAGATAGATATGGAGGAGCAAGGTTATGGATAGCTTTGAAAGTATGCAGGAGGATTTTAAATTGTATTCTAAATTGAACCGGGAGCCAATGGAGCTGCTGAAGGACAGGGGTTATATGATGAAAAGAGGGGGTTCTGGTGATGACACGAGCTGCTGAGTTCTGAAGAAGTTAGAGTTTATGGAGAGATTTTTGAGGGAGGCCAAAAAGAAGGGAGTTGCAGTAATCAAGGTGGGAGGTGATGAGGCTGTGGATAAGGATGGAGGCAGTGTGAGTGGTAAGGGAGGGACGGGGGCGATTAATATTGCGAAGGTGGAAGTATGCAGACCGGCTGATGTTATTAATGTGTGACTGAAAGGATAGGGAGGAGTCGAGGATTACGCCCAGACTCTTGACCTGAGGGGAGGGGGAGACCAAGGAATTATCAATGGGTAATGTGAAACTATTGATTTTGGAAAGGGTGGATTTGGTGGCTACAAGGAGGAGTTCAGTTTTATCACTGTTTAGTTTAAGGAAGTTTGAGGTGAACCAGTCTTTAATTTCAAGTAAGCAGTTAGTAAGGGACAAGGGGGGGGGGCGAGGAGGTAGGTTTGCTGGATAAATAGAGCTGGGTGTCATCTGCGTAACAATGAAAATGAATGTTGAATCTGCGGAAAATATTGCCAAGGGGAAGTAGGTAGGTGATGAAAAGGAGGGGGCCAAGAACTGAACCTTGAGGGACACCAGTAGTGACAGGGGAGGGGTGGGATGTGAAAGATTTGAGTTGAATAAAACTGAGTGCGTTCGGAGAGATATGAGCGAAACCAGTCAAGAGGGGTGTGGGAGATGCCAAGAGAAGAGAGTCTATTGAGGAGAATGGAGTGAGAAATGGTATCAAAGGTCGCACTGAGATCGAGGAGGATGAGGATGGAGATGAGTCCGGAATCAGCAGCTATGAGGAGATCATTGGTGATTTTTATTAGGGCAGTTTCAGTAGTATGGGAGGGGCGAAAACCAGACTGGAAAGGTTCGTAAAGACTGTTAAGGGTAAGATAGACGGGGAGTTGAGCAGACACTATTTTTTCAAGTATTTTAGAGATAAAGGGAAGATTTGAGATGGGACGAAGATTATTATAGTTAGTGGGATCTAAGCCAGGTTTTTTCAGAATCGGGGAGACAGATGCAGTTTTGAAAAGTGAGGGGACAATACCAGAGGAGAGAGAGGAATGAATAATGGAAGTTATGAAGGGGAGGAGGGAAGTGAGACAGGTTTTGACCAGAGCTGTGGGGAGGGGGTCAAGAGAACAGGTTGAGGACTTGGATTTACGGATGAGATCAGAAATTTCGGAGGAGGAGGGCAGTAGAAAGCAGCAAAATGACTGGCTATTGGGGAGGGGCAAAGGGGGAGGGGGAAGGGGAGGCAAGGGGGACGAATGTAACTGCTCGTGAATGGAGTTGATTTTTTTATTAAAAAAGATAATCAATGAATTACAAGTCTCACTAGAATACATGTGAGAGGGCAGGGAATCAGGGGGGTCAAAAATTTTATGCATTATTGAGAAGAGAGACCTGGAATTTCCTTCGTTGGAGCAGATGAGATACGAGTAGTAGTTCGATTTAATTACGGCAATTGAGTTTGAGTAGTGAAGAAGATGAGTTTTGTGCATTTCTTTGTGAATGGAGAGACCAGATTTTTTATAGAGGCGTTCCAGTTGGCGACCTTTGGCTTTCATGAGGCGGAGCTCTGGTGAGAACCATGGGGCAGAGCGGGAAAAGGACACAGATCGGGTTTTGAGAGGGGGAGTTGAGAATATTGCAAAGTCCAGAGTTATAATGGGTGGCAAGGTGGTCCGGAGAAGAAAGATCAGGGATAGGCAAATTGTCAATGTAGGAGGAAAGGACGTCTGTATTTATGTTTTTAATATTACGAAAAGAAATCTGGCGGACTGGCTTGATTACAGAGAGAGACAGGGAGATATTGAAGGACAAAAGAAAATGATCAGAAATGAGAACATCATCAGCAGAACAGTTGAAGGGGATTAAGCCAGAGCAGCAGATCAAATCAAGTGAATGTCCTTTTATGTGGGTGGGGAAATCAAGAAACTGATGGAATCCAAAACTGTCTAGGCAGGAGGTAAAGTCTCTGGTGAGTGGGAGGTTTGTATTGTCAATATGTATATTAAAATCACCTAGGAGAATGATATTAGGAGAGAGAGTAGAGAGGTGGGTGAGTAGAGTGGAGAATTCGTTTAAAAAGTCGCTGTGTGGTTTGGGGGGGCGGTAGACTGTGGCAATAACTATGGGAGTGGGACCAGGCAATTTAAATACAGAGCATTCCATAGAGCGGAAAACTGGAGTGGAGACTGGCAACATTTTCCACTTCTCGCGATACAGCAGCGCGAGACCACCCCCGCGGCCAGAGCCACGAGGATGAGAGTGGTAAACAAAACCAGGTGGAGTGGAGGCGTTGAGCTGGGAGAAGTCACTGGGTTGTTGCCAGGTCTCCGTGAGACAGAGGAAGTCCAGCTTACGGTCAACGAGGAGGGCCTGGATAAGCTGACCCTTGTTTGTGAGAGAGCGGACATTCAGGAGACCAAAGTTGACAGTAGAGTTGTTGTAGCCGGGGGCGGGGCTTGCTGCCCTAGCCAGGTAAGCAAGCGAACCGCAGTCAGCGGCCCGATTTGAGCATCGGCGGGAACGGCGAGAAGTGGACCAGAGTGATGTTATAGGATTGGAGTCGTCGAGGTGGAAATTCCGGCGAGATCCGCGGTGGATGTATCTCCGGCGGGGAAGGAGCGCGATCTCCGGGTGTAGCTGTAGAACTAGCGGGGGAGGCACAGACAGAAGCCCGCGGAGCAGGAGGAGATCAGCCGCTGTATACTGGGTCAGGCCTGCCCCAGGTCGATGTAGAATTGAAAGGACGGTCCAGAGGAGGATAAACCACATGTAAAACTTGCAAGCCCACATTATGAACGGCAGCGGGCAGCTAGCCAACAGCAGCAACCGCGTAGAGTCGAGAAGACAAGAGGAGATTGAGGTGGAGAATGAGGTTAGTTTACCACACTCACACACCAAAACATCAGGATGGCAACTAAAGTAAAAACGTTCCAAGCGAAGGCGAAGGCTTTTGCTCTCGCTTGAATGTAAATACACGGCCCAGTGATCCTTAAGAACGTTAAAATAACTTAAAATAGTTAAAATAGTTACCGGAGAGCAGCGGCTGCAAAACGCGTCCACTCAACCGGAAGTTTCAAAATGAGTGCCAGTCAATAGCAATCAGGTATGGCTCCAAGAGCCTTTTTTGTGTATCCTGTGAGGATACGTGTGCCACAAAAAATTCTTGCATCTATTTCTTGCATCACCAAAAATTGCCATGAAATTCAAAATGGCCAACTTCATGTTGGGTTTAGGGCATGGCTCCAAGAGGCTCTATCGTAGGTGTGGACATGATCTACCACAAAAATGTTGTACATTTCAATGAAACTTGGCCCAGGGGCTGCTCTTTAGGGGATGCTAGAGAGCCATTTTTCGCCATTTTGAGCACATTTAGGCTGCCAGTAGTGCACTTTATTGTCAGAAAGAAAGAAAAATAATTCCTTCAGTTTAATGTTTCATGCTTGTGCAACAGTAATTTACATTGCAGATTATAAAACACACTTCATTTAAGGTGGACAGAAAACTGTCTTTGTCTTTCCACTGTTCCAACAATCACAGACTCTGGTTTAGTCAAAATAGAATCTTAATTCACTCTTCGCTCTATGTCTCAGCCTGCAGCCACAAAATGGGCTGAAGTGGCTGCAACATTGCTCTTGCTCCAAACCAGACTCTGATGAAAAAACAATGCTAGCTTGAATCTAATTGTTTAACACATAGCTGGACAGAAACAAAATAAAACTCACCAAAAATGGCTTTGTTGGTCGTTTTGCTGTTTTAACAATCACCAACTCTGGTTTGGTCAAAATAAATCCCTAAATCACAGCGTTGGATGAGAAGAGAAACAACCATAGTTTCAAACTAAGGAAGAAGGAATACTTTTTCTTACTTCTTTTATAAATAACACCCAAAACACCTCTACACATGCTGTTTACATTGTGTATACTGTAGCCTATATATCATATCCCAAATATTATTCCATATATTTATTCCAGCATCCTATGTGCTCTGCTCCATTGCACTATTGTCTTGCTGTCTGCACATTTTATTGTTTTTCTTTTGTATGTTTGTGTGTATCCATGGTAGTTTGTTTTTGTTGTGCTTGTTATCCTGTTTGTTTATGCTTGTTCTGTGCATGTACATTGACAGCAATATAAGTCCTCATATGTGTACACATACCTGAGGGCTGTTTCACAAAAGCATAATTTAGAAATCCAGGATAAGAGATAAAGCTAGGCTTGACTTAGTGTGATCAGTGCCTCCTGGCTTTATCAGGTTCACAAAAGCCAAACCAGGCTCAGAAGGTGCGACTATGTCAAGCCAGGTGTAAGTAATTCAGATAAATGGGTGTCAACAGTCTTCTTCAAGAGACCATACGATCGATCAAAGATTCATTGGTGCTGAAATGGAAAAGACGTGTGCAGCATACTTTATTTGCCGTTACTCACTGTGTGTAAAGAAGGTTTTGATGAAAAAATGCACATAATATTAAAAAAAAGAAAGGAAGAAACACGGCCGCAGTATTAAAACAGCGAAAAAAGCATGGCAGACAATAGAGGATCGACTTAATAAGTAAGTAGTTAAAAGTATCACTGCTCCTAACTGAAACTGTCATAATTGTAACATTACCATGAATAGTAACGTTATGTCAGACCTTACAAGTGAGCAGTGGACCTTAATATGTCACCCAGCAAATGTATTAATTACAACCACTAATCAACACGCTGTCTATTCAATTCAATTTTATTTATATAGCGGCAGTTCACAACAAAAGTATTTCTTTTCCTCATAGTTTTACCCATTTAACCCTATTTTGAAATAATCAATGCTGAGATATCTGAGTGGGGAGTCTTTTTTGAGCATTAAACACTTAATTTTCTGACATCTGAAGAAATATTCTACACCAATTTTTGGAGGAAACGTCCACAAAATTCAGCTGGCAGGTGACAATTCAAAATATAACAATATAATGCAGTATCAGCAGCTTGTTCATTTAGCTTAAGTTTCATTTTTGGACAATGCACATATGTTTCTTCTGTTTGCATTGGATTGCATGTTTTCTTTCTTAAAGGCTTTTCAGTTATTTACCATTTTATATTGTAAGCAACATTTAAAGATACTTTTAAGTGTATATACAGTCAAGCCCGAAATTATTCATACCTCTGGAAAATTCTGACTTAAAGTTACTGTTACTGCTTAAAGTTGTTTCTTGATTCGAAATGACACAGGCGTGTCCCAGAACATAATAAGACGATGTACAAGAGGCATCATTGTGGAAAAAATTATTACTCATCTTTTATTTACATTTGAACAAAAAGTGGCATGTCCAAAATTATTCATACCTGTCTCAATAATCAGTCGAAAAGCCTTTATTGGCTATTACAGCAATCAAACGCTTGCTATAATTGCTGACCAGCTTTCTGCATGTCTCCACTGGTATTTTTGCCCATTTACCTTTAGCAATGACTCCAGGTATAGCCTATACCTGGTGCATAGCCTATAGCCTAGAAGACATATTTTCCTTTTATTTAAGCAGAAATATTACCACTGAATCTCCTTTACAAGGGAGTCCTTGCCACAATTGCAGCACTACAAGTTTCATATAAAAGGAACACAACAGACGTAAAACAAACAGTAAAAAAGTGTATAATCTAGCTTAAGGGGACTCTGTAGCTCACACTAAGACGAGGGCGCAAAAAAAGCACATACACCAAACATATTGTGAGTTTGAGGAATGGCGTACATAATTACAACCAAAGGTCGCAACCAGTGTTTGGAATAACGGCGTTTAAAAGAACGGCGTTACGTAACGGCGTTATTTTTTCAGTAACGGGGTAATCTAACTAATTACTTTTCCCGTCGTTACAACGCCGTTAACGTTACTGGTCGTTAAATGCGATGCGTTACTATGTAATAAACTGTGTAATCGAGCGCACCAGCTGGCTCACACAGCTAGTCAGGAGGTGGGTTAATAACGAGGTAATTAGTGCTTGAAGTGGACCGGTGCGCTGCGCTCTCCATATCAGGTTCTCTGGAGCAGCGTGGGCTCACCTGTTCCCGTTCTGGCCTCCCTGCTAAACTCTGTCGGCGGGGAGAGACGAGGGACAAGAGAAGCTCTGGTGCCTTTCAACCAGCGATTATGTTGGCTAAGGTAGAGTCATGTTTCTTGGTAGCCAATCAGAGCCAGTGTTTTTACACACATGCCAGCACACGCGCCACACACACATACACACACCAGCTAAACAGAGATTCGATGAAGCAGCAGAGATTTTTTTTTTAACAGTAACGCAAATAGTTACTTTCCCTGGTAACGAGTTACTTTTATTACAGAGTAATTCAGTTACTAACTCAGTTACTTTTTGGAACAAGTAGTGAGTAACTATAACTAATTACTTTTTTCAAGTAACGTTCCCAACACTGGTCGCAACTACTGATAGTTTTAGAAGTCAGTAGATAATATAAATATGGAGAAAGCTGATACTCAAATATGGAGGTAGTTTGTTTTTATATGACTATATTGTCTTATAAAGAAAAAAATGTATCAACAGGCCATTTTACAGTAGTATAAGAAAAACAATATATAACTTTCTTATATAAACTGCAATGATGTGTGCAGAACCCCAAATCAGAGACAACTTTATGCAGCATGGTACACTGAAAAAAATTAAATTGCATGCAAATGCAATGTGGCAATGCTACAAACATGAGTTCTCCACGCCCTTCCTCCAACAAATCCATCCCAGGGGCCAACTACTGCATCCTATCAGGAACCCACAGTACATGCACACACCAAGAATAACTTTAGGGACTGGTCCTTAAGGATCACAAAACCCATTTTTCTGGTGGATTCCAATGTGCCCTGTATACAGTCTCTGACAGCTTTCTTTTCCCACTCTGCTAGTTAAATGTCTGCAAAGGATTGTGGGTATTTTCTACTCATTGAACATCCACAGATTTGAAGAATCAAAATAATTCCGTGTGAGGGTAGTTCTAGTTCAGGCTGATCAGAATCAGAGCATTGTGGAGTAGCTGTGAACCCAGCTTAGTGTCAATGTTGGTATACAGTATAATACCAAGTTACAGGAGAAGGTGCATAAAAGTTAACAGTATAACAGTTCATGTTCTTAATTTAATGACAAACTGTCATGGGTTAGTGTCGCCCTCATCCCTTTTCCCTGTGTTTTCCAGTTTTTTTCCCCTTCCCTCCTGTCTCTGTCAGTCGTGTCTGTCTGTGTGTGTGTGTGGGCATGTCCGGACCTGGCTCTCCTCCACCTGCAGCTCTCCACACCTGTGGCTCATCATCAATCAACCCCAGCAGTTATAAGCCCTGGTTCAGCCTCCACTCTTCGCCAGTTCATCAGTTTACCTCCTGTGGTACATTGCCCCGGCCAACCTTACAGTTTTGTGAGTACATTTTTGTGATCAAGGCTAAAGTCTTATTTTTCGTCTGCCACAGTTTCCCTGTGTGCGGAGTTGCTGCCTGCCTGCCCGTCCTCTAGTCACCAGCCGGTTTGCTCACAGTCCGCCAGCCTGCCTGTCTGCCCTGACCACACTCCTGTACGCCTTGTCGGATCCCCTCCGAGTCCGGAAACCTCCTTGCCTCTGGAATCCCAGATCTCCCCCGAGCTCTTTAATAAACCATGCCTGTGAATTGTTACTCATCCTGTGTCCATCTTTGAATCCTTTCTGTGTTACCTAACACAAACTCATATATATTTTTGCCATTGCCCCCATTCTAACTAGAAACGCTGTTCAAGGAGGAAAATGGATACTAAAAAGCAGTGAGAGTCCCCCTCAAGGAAAGCATATAAATAAATAATTAAACCTATTCATTCATAAGTAATCAAATTCATTTACAAGTTAGTTATAGATGGCCAAACAAACATACAAGTTTATAGAAAGAATGTAAGGTCAGTGGGGGATCCTTTTTTTTTTTTTTTTGCATGCACCAACAACAAGCTGGGACTGTTACTGAATGTAAAACGGGACTGTGGTGGCGGAAAAAAGACTGGGAGTTGTTACAAAGTAAACAGCGAGATGCACAGTACAAATGTAGGCAGATAGGTTTAAGTGTTATTTGCACGGTACAGAATATTTTAATAAAAAATACCAACTCAAAAATTCTGACAGCATTATCTTTCTGCTTTGCATCTTTGTCAGCAGCGTTTTCCAACTCTGTTTTAGATCTTCGTTTTTGTTATTTTAGTCTGGATGGGAGGTGCAAACATCCACACTGCTGCAATTCGAAAATGCAGCAGTGGGGATGGGGCCTTAACCATGGTGCCATCGCCACCCCACTGTGACAGAGACAACTCTGCAGATTACCTATATCTGAAGGATAACGGACACTTGTTTAAGGACGACGAGATGCACATCCTCTGTGTCACCAAGTGACAAAGAAAGCCATTTACAACCGCCACCACTTATCCCCCACTAACAATGTTGTCCTTTCATCACTTCCCAGGAAACTTTTGGCTTCAGGTGAAGATGCCAACGATCGTCTTTCAGACTTAGCCTGTGATTTCACAGGAACTCCACTAATTGATAGGCCGATAGTAGTTTAACACTATCGGTCTTCCTGGTGGTATATGAAATGGGACGTGTCTGGGGTTTTGTGGATCTTTGGTAGAATATGTTTGGTGTGCCCTGCACCAATAAGTATGTCCCTTTGTGATTTTGTGATATTGCAGTTCAGGACCATTAAGTTCAGGATTCCCTCGATCTGTGCCTATGTTTCCATTTATATTGGAGTATCCAGTGGGATGTAAAAGCTTGTGTCCTTGAGTTATCCTGGACATATTGATGCCTTTCGATTATTACCACTGTCTTGTCTGCTGGTTTTATGACAATGGTGGCGTTCCACTGGAGTTCCTTCAAGATTTAGGGTTAGAGAACAGTAATCATTACTCAAAGAGTCATGAGATTGTACTGGCACAGGTCTTAACCTTGATCGCAGTTGCTCTTCTGTATTTACATTTAATCAGAATCAACTTTAAACCCAGATGAACGAAAAATAATTAAAATCAATCATCAAATTTAATAACAAATTAAGAAGGGAAGAAAAAAGTAGGAAACAAAAAGATGAGCGATATTTAGGGCTAAGAAAAAATTTAGAGTCCAGTTAGGAAGAGATGATTAACCTCTAACTAACCCAGTTGGAATTAGATTACTAACTACTAATCATTCTCACTCAGCCCCGAAAGGGTTAAAAATGTGTGTTGTAGTGTTAAAGATAAGTTTTAAAAGTGCCACTAAATGAGAGGCACACATACACACAACCAATGGGTCAGTAGTTAGTTATTCAAGAAAACCCTGGTGGCTATCAATGGCTTGTTTGGGAGGCCACTGAATGTGTTATATGTTCTTTGTTGTGCTGTGTTCTCAATATGAAAAGTTCCTCTGCTGATCCAGGCTGATTTTAGGCAAAAGTGGGAGGATTCCCCATCTGGTTGTTGTCCAAAGTAGGCAGAGCATTTTGCAACGGTGATAGATTTTTTGGGGGGGACCTATAGGTGTGGGAATGAATGTGAAGTCTTTTTGCATAGTTTTCCCCTGTTTTTGCCTTGGTCCTAGTAAGAAGGTGGAGGAGAGATTCATGATTGACTTGTCCTGTTGCAGAGTGGTGCTTGTAGATGGTTGGTTCCAAATCCTAAAACAATCCTCCTGTTGGATTCCATGTCCAGTGTATGTTGTCTGGTTCTGGTCTTAAGGCCTTGCAATTAAGGATGAAAACTTAACCAGAAATTAGATCCACAGCTGATATCCTTACCTCATCAGACTTGTTTTTTTCCACACTGTCCTGATCCCTTACTTGTTGGACGTAAAAATTTGGGGAATTTCATAAATCCTACTTTTTCCACCTAAGGATCATGTTCACCAAGATCTTATCCGTTCTTGTTTCCTGATGACTGTCACAAAAGCACGAGTAGCTTGTCTATAGTGCTAAGTTGAAAACCACATACATCTTAGATAAATTTACTTTTAAAGAAGATAATATACTTTGATCTCTGGCTAAGTTTGACCATAGTAGCATTTGTCATAGATATGCTGAGGGCACAGTTAGCACATAACATGTAACCTTTGTATTCTTTAATGAGAAATAGCTTCATTAATACAAATAGCTTACACAATTCCAGAACTATAGCTAAGATTAAGTTTTAGTTGTTTATCCATCATTAGCTGGCAACACCCAAATATCACTTACCAAATTTGACGAGATCAAGTCAAAATGTTTCCACACATAAAAATAAAGCAGCACCATCTCTTCATTCAAATAAATTAGATCAATTAATTTATAAATACAGTAACCGATACTCTCCAATGACACTACCACGACTACTAAGAATCAAAATGGATCTGGAACAAGACAAAGCTTAGAAATGACATTTAAAATCAAAGACAGTCACTACACAGAACTATATATGACATACATTTGCAGAGGGCAGAGGGAGAGGCAGGTTTCCTGTATTGTAGATGATGCAGGTTTACCTTTACCTATACCCTTGACCCCATGTCTAACAACTGTCTTTGCCTGCTTGATGGCAGCATCACTGCACAACAATCTCTCCTTATGCAGACTGGCTGCTGCCTTTAAAACTACCTTGGTTCACACTTTCCAGCATGTTGTTTTAGAGAAAAACAACATAGTACTGTCAATTATTTTATGATGCACACTATGTCAGGTCAAAATCATTTTCTTGCATTGCAACAGTATTTTCTGCCAGTTCTTCAAGAATGCCTTGTTCGTCCGTCACTAACATGAAGTCAGTCATTTTCTTACTATTTTCCACAGGAGTAAATGGAAATATAGCAACCAAAGATGACAGTTGTGTATGTGACATTTTTCAACATATTACCATATTACAGCAGTGTATGGTCAGAAGGTGAAGGCACAAAAAGGTCTCGGTGCTGTTCTACAGTCAGTGGTGGAAGAAATACTCAATTTTCATACTTGGGCCCCATGTCCACCAAAGCGTTTTTTCTGACAGCAGCATCTATTTTCAATTCATTGCAATGGGAGTGCCGCGTTTTTACATGCTGGTAAAAACGGCAGCAGCGTGACGAGGCGCTGAACGTTTTTTCCGTGCTGGGCGCTGAGCTTTGAAAAACGTTCAACTTTGGGAAAAACACTGCTCTCGTCACTGTCATTTCTTCCCAGCTGTCCAAACATGGTGCAGGAGGGGCGAGACAAACACCACACCGAGCACATCTGACCTTGAACGAAACGATGTGCCTACTCCCTGAGGTGTTTGCTCACCCGAAAAATCATACTGCGAGTCTGTACCCTCATGTTTCAGTCTTCTCTTCATGCAGAGCAAGGACCACAGCAATAATCCTACTTTGTGGTAACATTTTCTACACAGGAAAATTAGATAGCCTACTTGCAACACATCACCTCCACAGAAATTATGTATCATAGCAACCACATCCTCTTGACAAAAACGCTGTGACTCCAAAGCGCACCCTAGCGCTCCCAGCTAGGCATTTTCAGAAGAAGAGCAGCTGCCATTTTCAGTGGGTGAAAAACACTTTGGTGGACACGGGCCCTTAAGTAAAAGTACAGATACCACATGAAAAATGTTACTCAAGTAAAAGTAAAAAAGTACCTGTTTTTTAAAAATACTTAATTAATCAAAAGTAGAAGAATTACACATCAAAATCTTTTTAAATTCACTCAAGGCAGGTTTGAATACAGCATTGTGAGTTATAGTTAATCACAATAAGGAAAACTGAGTAGTATCCCCTTCAGACCATCTGACAGACACAGAATCCCATTTGGGACTTTGGGTATATAAGAATGAGACAAGGAGGCGGAAACCAAAATAAAAGTGAAACATTTCTCAAAACTCCTCATGATTTCTTTTAAGACTGGGACCAATCTTCTGGGTCATTTTTTCATGTGCTCTTACTGGTTGAGGCTGCCTGTGTTAGACCTGGGTCTGTGGGATCTGCTGAAGACGTCTGCACTGGATCTGTGCTGGTACTGGCTGAGGCTGGATGTGGCTCAACTGTGCTTGTACTGGCTGAGGCTGGATGTGGCTCAACTGTGCTTGTACTGGCTGACTGGCTGGAGTCTGTTCTTGTATGGCTGATGATCCAGCATCTTTACTGACAAACTAAAGCATGGCCCCTGTAAATTATAGATATTTTCTATGAATTAATGTTACCAGCTGCATCAGGCCCATTCAAACTGCTCCCTAGGTTTCCTTCAATATATTTTGAAATATAAAATATTATTTATAAAATGACTGAGCTGAATGTGTGATGCTTATTATTTACTGAAAGCTGCATCCATATTGCCCAGTCTGTCCAGCTAATCACCATTTTAATAGTCAATAGTCTTCTATTAAAATGATGTATGAGGAGTGCCATCACATCGTGTCTGGACTGGTCCCACAAATGGTTCTTGCTGGAATGCACGAGTTTAATTACGTGCACGCGCAAATGAACGCATTTTCGCAACGTGGTTATATTTTCGGAGTTGAAGTTAATAAACACCGTGACCCATCGACGTTTATCAAACATAACAGTTTAACATTGTTCAGTCGCAGCCTGACAAGCAACCAAGACACAGACAGACAAGAGCCGCTGCTAGTCAGCAAGACAGAAGATTGACTACTGCTTCACATTAACAGAAGGCTATATGTTATCTGCTGACCTCAGGCTTTGAGACAAGAGAACATGTTTACCTGACGTTCACTCTTACTGAGTTTTGTCTTTTTTTGTTCCCAGAAAGATATCCCTTTTCATCGTCTCATCATAGTTGTAAACACTCGCTTTCACCTTTGACATGAGATTGAGGCGGGGCAGTCCAGCTCTTCGCGAGAGTGACCTGATTTCTATCACTGCGTATGCCGGTGTCCCATCAGCTGGGCAAAGTTGATTCAAGTCGGTCATCAGTTTTACAGTTGTTTTTCAATGCAGAATGTAACGGAGTAAAAACTGGATATTTGGCTTTGAAATGTAGCGAAGTGAAAGTAAAAATACTACTAAAATTACTCAAGTAAAATACAGATACTGAAAAAACTACTAAAGTACAGTAAAGAAGTACTTGTACTTTGTTACTTTCCACCACTTTCTACAGTTCAATGTGGAATCCAACTATTGAAATTTACTTCAAAAAGAAAGCTCGATTATGTCCTTTTAAATTTGTGCTCATTGCTGGTGAACAATCCCAGTTCATCTATATTAGCAATGAATCTGCAATCATTGAAAAATGTCCCAAACACCTAATTTTGTAGCCAATAGTTCCTCCTACTACAGAAAGCACCACTTAATAAATCAATTAAGTCACAAAAGTAATGTAGGTTGCTAAATACATTATCATAATTAAACAGAAAACAAATCTTCAACCATGCTCAAATGCTCAAATACGTTTTTTTTTTACGATTTTCTTAAAACATGTCCCAACCCCCCTCTACCTATCCCACATAAGGCACATTCCCACAGGAACACCTCTCTAAAAGGTAGCCAAGTAGAGTCAGTTTGGTTGGTTATCTGAAATATATGGGGATATACTATACGATTTAATAGTTTTTATTATTATTATTATTATTATTATTATTATTATTATTATTATTATTATTATTATTATTATTATTATGCCGATGTAAAGTCATCCCATCCAACATAACTCATGCTACATACTCCAGTGCTGTAGGTGGTGGTATGCACCTTTAAAAGTCATGGTTGCAATCCACCATAAACATGAACAGTTTGGTTGGTTTGCCATCCACCAATAAAAGCTAAAGACGTTTGGTTTGGCGTGGTTTGGTTTGGTTTGGTTTGGTTGTTCAGATCTCTGAAACTGGTGCTGATTATGTTCAGTAGAGAGCAACGGTGGGGGACTCACATGCACATTTTAAATAAAGGTGTTCAACTCTAAATCCGTTTAATATTTTCTGAATAAGAATCAGTCCAAAATATGTGTGATGTTTTGCTAACATGACCTCACAATTTCTACTGTTAACAGGCCCCAAAGTATCAATACACATCACCAAAGAATAGATGCTTAAATGCCAGCTAGATGAGATAAGAGTACATCTTACTTGGTACATGAGGTATTTATTCAAGGAAGCAAGTTAATTGTGGATCTATGGGATTCCATCTTGTTTATTGCATTTTAATTTGGTCTTCTTCTTCTTTAAGGTTTACTACATCTAGTATCCATCTACTTGCATTACCGCCATCTTCTGATGATATCCCCCATCAGTGTCCAGTTCCTACATTCCCTTTAAGCATTCCTGTTCTTCCCAAGAAATCAAATAATCATCTGCCCTGCACACTGCCTCCACACTCCAGAGTAGCTTATGTTTTATTCTTGTGCCCTATTTATTGCAACTCTGTCATCATGTCCTGTCTCGCTCCTCTTGATTAATTTCCTTCTTGGTTTTTCCCTCTGTCTTTGTAAATTTAATGACCAGCTTTTCTATGTCAAACCAGATTGTAATGGTTTTCCACACAGTTTTCTCCCTTGGTGTTTTGTTGAACCCCAAAGACATAGAGTACATACATTTATTCCCTCTCAGTTTCAGATTTTTTTTCTCTTTGAGGTTTAGCAGTGTTTGGCTTTTATCTACAGTGTGTTTCATCCATTTTATGACACTGAAAGTAACTGCCAGGGATTCAAGGCTGTTCATGGACATACCAAAGACTCAAATGAGGCAAAGGAAGTTCCTAATTCATAATTTCTAGATTTGACAGAGTCATAACTTGTTCATTTGAACATGTCAGAGTTGAAGGTTCTTTGACCTCACCGAAGTGAGACATGATGGCCCGCAGGCCCCCAGGGTCTGTGAATGTGGCCTTGGCTGGAGTGGACCACACCACATGATTCCCATGCTCATTACCGCAACTTGGTAGGTGGCTGGCCATCTGTGTCTGTGCTGGAGTCAGTGTCTCTGGACATATGTTTGTGCTTTGGAGGCTCATGATATTGTTTCCTCTATTGTGTTTATACTATCAAACATGATGGTGTCCTTTTTTATTACATGATACGTAGGACAAATACAGTATATTGCTCACCGGGTTTGAAGGTTCATGCAGCCACATCACAAGAACTCCATTTGTATTTACCTACATGACTGTTTTGTCTGACTTATGAGGCCGTAAGCTCTGTTTTTTTGGTTGTGTGTCTTTATTTCCTCATTAGATGTTGCCAGTGCAAGTGCTAATCTTTCTCAGGTGCACGGGTGAACAAATTATTACAAATATACCATATGCACATACGTAAAACATTCACATCAAACAGACAATAAAATCAACAAGATACAATTTCTGAAGTATAATGAGCAGTACTGCAGCATACACATAACTACCTATTCTGCAATTACCACAAAAACATTGTAGTACCGTAGTACAGCTCTAAGTATTACTCAGTTTTCATCAATGCAAAATATGTCTTAAAAGTATATATTGAATTGGAAAAATCTAATAAATTTTCACTGTATAATTTTGTTTAGCGTATTTGCAGTTTGTTGTGCTGTATTTTCCGTTGTGTTGTTTTTAATTATCTTCAAACTGTGCGGCCATTTTTGCCAGGACGCTCACAGCACTAAACTCACAAAACTACACTTCCAAAATAAAATGCATGTATGAAATATTAAGTAAATTTTAATAATCATGCAATCCCATGCAGTGTTCATTTTTGTACTTAAATTTGACATTGAGTGATCATCTCAGCAGAGGGACACGTCGTGTCATTAGTGAACTATTAAAAAATATCACTAGAGGGCAGCAGAGGATGCGATATGCAGAATATATATAATACACAGCCACATGCACATGCGCTTTCCTTAACTGCCAATATCTCAACATGAACTACATCCAGATGTGCAAGAATGGTATTAATTCTATTGACTTTACTCTACAATTTTCCAAAATATGTGTACTAGTAGTTAATCAGTCCTAACAAGATTAATTAAATGTTTTAAGATTATCAGATTTTTTTTTCCTCTATTTTATATTTCTCTAAACATTTTCATGAATAATTCTTTGAATGTTTTTCTAAGCCCAGAATACTGACCACATAACCCTGCCCCATGCCTGCACAGTTCTATCAAGACCTGTTGGGGGAGGAAAAGGCTGGGAGGTAGCTCAGGGAAACATTGTGGGTGGGGGGGGGTTCATCAGGAAGTTGGAATGTGGGTCCCTGTGTGTGATGTGATTGTTAGCAGAAACGTGTCAGCCCCAAGCCCGCCGCCACCAACCCACCACCACCACCAACCTTGAGCCCACAGCCCTGCTCCGTTTGTGAAAGTAGGGCTCTGTCCGTGAATATGTATACGTGCGCATGTGTATCTGCATACACACTATATACCTTTTATAGAGGTATATAGTGTGTCACAGAGGCCCAGATACCTTATCATTGCCTTTTCTAGTGGAACAAAGGTAAACTCATTCAGGAGGTTGGGCGAGATGCAGACCACAGGCCCATGTGTGGCGATGCAGGGCGAAGCCATACTGGATTGGGAGAGAGTTTACAACTCTCCATCTTTATATAGAGAAACTGAAAGACAGAGGAGGATGGTGACTAAGTGGGAGTGTTCGTGCTCCTCACCAACAAATGAGGCATCAATCTGTATACATCACTTTCCATCATTATAATAACCCTGCCGTTTTACCAGTATTAATGGGTTTTAAAAGATATCTTTGTCACAGTGCTTGTTTTTGTGCTTCCAGTCTTTAAGGTTAAGCCATCTAATGCTGTCAGTTCCTATAAACCAGGTTATAGATTCCAGTACAATACCATATGCCAAATATTTATTTTGTGTTATGCTGCTGGCAGTTTGGATATTTCTTAGATCAAGGGGTTGGACTTTAAAGGTGCAGCCTATTATTTAGCTTCTACTATCATCTAGTAACATTTGTCTCCTCGTTTGACAGTGGAATGTTTGCTGAATATACAAACAGCTGAGTGCTGCCTAGTCATAAGCAACAGAACTTTATCTACACAAGAATGAGTCATAATATTCCTTTGTTTATGTTTTAGAAATTGATTATAAAATCCACTCCATGCTTGTGTTAGTCCCATTAATACTTTAGCATGCAAATGAAAACTCATTGCAAGCAGGAATGAATATGTTTATACATATTTGAAATGAAGAGACTTGAATTCTTACTTATTCTATCAAATTAGGCTGCTCCTGAGTACCAGCCAGACAAAATCTAGCCTAAAGAAGTGCAATCTCTGCAGCTTTTGTTTTCTTTCTCTCCTTCTTCCCCCTTTCCTCTTGTCTGGCTCAGCTCCTGAGAGCCAAACCGTGGATTTGTTGTCAGCCACAAACCTCACAGCTGGTCTTTGGTGCGGAGCATCTGGGCAGGCTCCCCTCCCTGATCCAGAAGTCCTGGATGGACCGGTGGTTAGCCACACCAGCGCTTTCACCTGCCTGTCTGCTGAAGTCTCACCAGACTTTAAGCGGCTCTAAACAAGCGGTAACATCAAACCACACAGTCAATAGTACTGGACAGCCAGGAGGTAGGGAGCACGTATTTAATTCCTGTGTGTGTGTGTGTGTGTGTATGTGTGTGTGTGTGTGTGTGTGTGTGTGTGTGTGTGTGTGTGTGTGTGTGTGTGTGTGTGTGTGTGTGTGTGTGTGTGTGTGTGTGTGTGTGTGTGTGTGTGTGTGTGTGTGTGTGTGTGTTACCTGTTGCATTTGCACACAATTGTCCAGCACAAAATTCACAAGAATACAGCTCCTCTGTTTTTTCTCTTTTGATTAATGTTTTATTCACCTTCAACCTAACAGATAACTCTAGTTTTGGCACCTTTTTATTTGTACCTGGATGAGTGGGATTTGTAGTTCTTCAAGAGGAACTTTTTATGTCACATGGTATACTTGGTCACTGGCAGTGTGATAATTGTTTTTAACCTGTGATGTTATTTGACTATATTGTTTGCATCCAGTGCTTTGATTTTAATGCTGCAGATTTACCAACCAAACCAGTCTATAGCAAGAGCAGCGGTGACACTATTTAGATGCCACTGGTCAGTACTGTTGCTTACTGACTTCTGTGGTCGATGCATTGTATGTCTTCCAGGCTAGATTTAGATTTTATGCTCCAGAGTAAATACTAATTAGCCAGCATGGTCACGCAACATGTTGAGATTTTATTTTTTTAGAAGTGAGGACAGGTTTTATGCACTTTACAGTATACATAAACAGGTTTTTTGAGAGGCTCACTATATTTTATTTGATTCAGTAAGAAGTTATCTTCTGTCGTCCATTTTCATCCCTTACATTGTTTTTCTTTCCAACACACTCAAGCTCGTTTTGCATAATAATTTGGTCTTGCTGAACATAAGCTGCAGTAGACTTTTGACACCACTCAGCTGCTCTGTCATGCAGACTAAGCAATAAAATATAATGCATTTGTGCAATTTCACTTTTTAAGCTCAGTCACAGTGAATATGTTTAAATTCTCAGAGTTTTTGAGGGGGCTACAGATAAGAAATATGTTGTGTTATTAAGAGTAAAAGATGATATAATGTGACTGTGACTATATATATGCACAGTATGTTTAAATTATATGTATGATCATTTCCTTATGACACGTGGACCTTCCTTTTTTCATTTCACTTCATTCACAGTTTGCCTAACAGTATAATTTGTATTTTAGCAATGGAGCTTATTTGTTACAGTCTTAAATGGACTCTTAGCATATGAGCTCAAAATTAGGTTTTACCAAACTTATCCAAATGTAGGTAGAGGTGATATGTTTTTTAAGCAAATATTGTAGAATGCTTCCTTTCTTTGTCAGTTTAATTCACTTATACAATTCGCGGACATTTTTTTATTGTCATTCAAATCGAATTATATCAACCAGCTATTTAGTTTCAAACTTTAATTGTTGGATTCTTTTTATCTTTTACTTGCACAACTTTTTTAGTAATTAGCATGTCAAATGGGCCTTTCTTTTGTGCTGTGGTGCATCAAATGAACTTTAACCCATCCTGCACAAAGCCGATTTATTTTAGCCACTCCTGTGATTAAACATGCGTTGTGTTTTTGTTCTTTCTTGTTGGGATTTTATTTATTTTAGAGGATGTTAATTAGAGTGCTGTAACGTTCATAAACGTATTTCACATTTGGAAACACTTTATTGCAATACCTATCAAACAATGTAGCCTACACGTTGGAATCTCGGTTGTTAGTATGGTCAGAAATTATTTACCAATTATTTACCATCACTGCGGAACACGTTTCATAAATTGAGCTACGTGTCTGTTTGCTAGGGCACTTTTAACATCAGCTAAATTTGTCATTTTGATTTAGTGGCCATAATTACGAGATTTTTTATTATTTTGCTTTAAATCTTCTGTTGAGTTTTTGTTATTTATTTTTCTTTCATTTGCGTGACGCGCCGTTAACTCGTCTGTTGTTGGGGGAAGCAAGTTAAATATAGTCTGCATGAAGCTTTCATGCTGCACCTCTACATGCACGTCATTGTTTTGTTAGGGTTTACTTTAACTGTTTAGAATTATCACCTTCCACTTTACTTGCTTATTAGGACTTAAAATCGATTTCAACGCGATTCCTCCCTCTTAAGTGAGGCATTGGAGTCTATTCACAATTTGTTTTCATTTTTTTAAAAAGCACCGAGCGATTTTTTTCATATTTGATACTTTTTTATTTTGTATTATTCCACCTCAAACCCATGTGGACGAATATACTTTATATCGCCTAAATTAGTTTAAATGCCAATTATATTACGAAAAATGTAGAAAGCGTGTGCGAGATGTAAAGCGGGTGAATCTTGACCTCCAAGATGTTATAGACTTCTTAGAGGGAGTTGCAGCTTTATTATAAATGACCTCACAGCACCAAAAGTTTCCTCCTCAGTTCTTGAGATGTGAGTCTCATTTAGATTTCATTTCTAGTGACACAGACTGTATGCATTTTTAATAATATCGCAGGGTAAACTCTCGATGTGACGCTTCTTTTTTCCTTCATCTGTACTTTTTTCTGTATCTGTATTTATCATTTCATTATTTTTCATGCAATAACGCTGTGATGTCAAACAAATTACAGCTGCAACCAAAAAAACATACATGATCAAGGATCTTGGTCCTTGGGCCTACATTCATAGTCATATTTGCACTCAAAGTGCAATTTTGCAGAGTTCTGCCTTGTCCAAGTTCTGCAACGCCTACGTTATTTGTGTTGATACAGTAATGGAGAAGTATGACATTCAGAAGTACTTCAGAGCTCTCGCTGTAACTGTGCGTGTGTGTGAGTATGAGAGAGAAAAAAGAAAGGTTCCCTATAGCTTACAGACTCAGCAAGACATTCACTTAGCAAACCAATTTAAGGGAGACTGAGTTCAGAGCCTCGTTTAGCTTCGTTTTCTATCAAACTTCTTTCTTTTCTCTTTTTTTATGAGAGGCGAACAGTTCAACATTTGCCATAGACGAAAGTTTGGCTTCACAGGTAATTGTCCAGATTTCAAAATTTGAGAAAGTGTATAGTGTTATGGTTAGTGTTTCCACCGTTTCCAGGAGGATGTTGTTAAACAAAAGCTACGAAGCTATTTAGAGGCTGCATTCGCAATATCTTAAAGATACTTAGTAATTAATTTAGACATTTAGTCATTTTTACTGATACAGACGACTTCCAACCATTGCTTTCTACACCAAATGTGCTACTGATATATCATTACTCTGCTTCTTACATATTGTGAAGTTACCTGTCATATCTACTGAAGAAGTGTTGATATTGGCCGCTTGCTAACCGACAAACGCGTGAATGACGGGGAAATGAACTACGTGAGTGCGTGCGTAACGAGATATCAGCCTAAAATGCAAATGAGACGTTTTGGTGCGCACGCTGCAAAAAATGCCACCTTTAGCAACTCGTATTCTGTCATGCTGCTCATGTCTTTCTCTAAAATCAAATACTCTGCATTGAAATTGTGTTAACCGTTTTATGTGCCTGTTGTTTCCAGTGTTTGTCCTTGTTTCAGGAAGCCAGACAGAGTTAAGCTCCATCCATTGGAATTACAGTTTAAGAACAACACTTTGGTCAAATGGTCAAATGTCAGACTGCAGCGCCATCGATGTTGATTTCTACTTTTTCAATATGTAGATGCTAAACTGAAAAGTGGCTATTTTGGCATCGTGTGGTTTAGAGTCTCTTTGCACTGTCACCATAAGTTCAGCTAAATACGCGTCATGTCTAACCAGACATGGTCAGTGCAAACATGACTCCATGCAGTTTGTAATCTGGCGGTTTCTTATAATCTTTATATGTCCAAATCTGAGGTCTAGTGTCATGTGAAACGTCCGCGGTGTGCAGACTAAACTTGTGTGAAGCCACAGGCCTAAACATAGCCTACGCTGACTGCCCCAGGTTTATAGGGGTGGGGGGGTGAGGGGTTGGGGACATTTGCGTCTTTCTAGGGTTTAGTGGAAACAGTTCTGTTCTGTATCTTGGTAAATGGGATAGTACAAGATCATTCATAACAATCTGGTAACATAACAAGCAGCTCGAGAAAACGGATCATTAACTGGTATTGTTAATTGCTCAGTCACTAATAGAAGTACAGGCAAAAACATATGGTCGATTGATCAATTTTTCGTAATCATTCCTTCAACCATAAGCAGAGACATGTTGACCTACACTATCTGATGATGCGGCTATCAAATTCAAATACATTACATTATGTTTAATTAAATTGATCCCCACATTGTCTGGGGGCTAAAAGAAGAAGAGGATGATGTTGCGCGTAATGGCGCATGAAGCAGCAAATATCAAATGGATTCCTTTCACCAGACTGGGATTAAGGAGAAAAACCGGGGTGGGGGCTGGAAGGAATTATTATTTGGGGTATAAACCAATGCTATTCCTGCTCAGACTGCTCCCCCATCACCCTCCACCCGAGACTCAGCGGACTCAGCTTCCGCTTCGCACGGTTGGTCATTGATGCACCCTGAAGGGTTGGAGAGGGAGAGCGCGCGCGAGAGAGAGAGGGGGGGGAGACGTGGAATTGACAAGGCTAGAGACTGGGAGAGAGAGGAGGGAAGAAGGAGGTGACGGACCTGCTCCTCTGGGACTCGGCTACAGCTTACTGCTAGGTGCTATCAGCAGAGTCGGCTCACAAAACGGTCTTCAGCGGTAAAATGCACATTACGGCACCGAGCAGCGCCTTGTAGCTGTCACCGAACTCCGCGCGGATCTCCACGGTCGCGGCTCCGCTCAGAGAAGAATCTGGACTAACTGTAAGAGGGGAAAGGATTCATGGAGATTCCGTGCAGCCTCATCGCGCAAAACGCTTGGATTAACTGATTTGGGACGGGGAGCTGGACATTTTAAAGTCAAGACGGTGCTTCTCTGTTGTGCCCCCGCCGTGCCATAACCTACGACGTGTTGTTTTTGTTGTTTTTAGGTAAGCTGATACTGCTCTGATTCAGCTACGTATTCATTGTTGTTGCAATTCATAGCGGTTTACATCGTAGCAGGCTATAGGCTACTACTCTACTTTGTGGGAATCGCGTCTCTCTGCGACAAGTGACAACGTCTGAGAGTAGAGGATTGCTTTTTTAGGAGAGTTTGGTGTGTTCTGGACATCATCACGTCGCGATATAACAATAAAGGTCATGTCTTTTGTTTGGGGAATCGTAAAAGGAAATAGTATTTCCTTAAAGCGAGGGCTGCTTCACTGTGCAGCCTCATTTTCCTAAAATAAGTTAGTCACATTTCTAATGTTAGGAGTACTGTAGACAGTGCAATTCCCTCTTAATTAATAATAGCGTAAACAGTTAATAGCCCAAAATAAACTACATTTCTGACAAGCATCTTGAAACAAGCTATCAAACATTTTTAAACCTAACGCTTATTTGATAAATAGAATAAAGTAATGTTCCGTTTATCATGCTGATACTGGAAGCCATCAGTTTTAAATCAAGATGATATGTTAATATGTTTCTTTTAAGTAGACTGTTTTATTTAATGCTGACACCAATTAGCTGTAATTATTAGCCTGTGTAGCACACGGCACTTTCGACAATGTGTAACTTTGTGGTCACTATAGTGACAAAATGAAGTTCATCTGTGTCTGCCTGTGTGTGTAACTTAATCGAATCAGTCCCTAACAGTGTTAATAAGGAGGTCCAGCCCCACACACTGACATCTCTGTTTGGGTCTTACAGCGGGGACAGTAGTTTTCGGAGCTGCGGTCATGGCAGACCAAGAGGAGACTTTTGCCCTTCAAAACTCTCCCGGTGGCTCGGATTCAAGGGAATTACAGAGCGATAATAAATCAGAGAAACAGAACGGGACCTCAAGCAAATCCCCATCATCACAGACAACTTACATTCAGCAGGTCAGTATCAGTCAGGCTGTACAGGCCTCACTCTCACTACTTCAGGCTGCGAGCCGAAGGTACTTCCACGGACTTATGGGGTCACATTCACTGTTTTTTTTTTTTTTTTTTAAAAAGCATTTCAATATAGCCTGCATATTCGTCTGAACGTATAGCCTTTTCCACGTCGTTTTGGTCATTAAAAAATACACGGAATCCTAAAGGAAATGTATGCCAATGGCATGGCGTAATTCTACTCACTATACGTTTTATTAGTAGGCTATCTAGTATATATTTATTCATAAGCATTTGTATACATATATAGGTTTGGATATGAAATTTAGTCTTTTCTTTGTCACACTGAGTTGCTCAGAGAAAATGACTTCAGGAAATGTATTTGAAAGGTGAAACCACATCAGAAAAGTTTCAACGCAATTTTCGCTTGTTTTTAGACTAGATTTTCTTTTTACTGAATAAGAGACAATACTGATAAATGATGTAGTATGTTAACCTTCAGACACTGACTCTGGTTAACTTATTATACAGTACATTGTTGGTAGTTTAAACGTGTATACTAAAGGCCCAACAGATTTAAGACTACAGAATGTCAATGTGAGTACACCACATCTTGAAGGGTTACATTGTCACGACATTATTGTTGCATGCCCTATATTTATTGTTTTCACTTGAGTGTACATCTCTGTTGTCCAACAGCATGTTTCTTGAAATGTTAAGTTAATATTTTAGATCAAACCAGTTTCGTTTTGGGCAGCTGAAAAAATGCTTTTGAAAAAAGGCCATTAGACCAACTCAGAAGGCCTCAAAACCATGTCGTGAGCTTGATACCTCTGCGTAAAAGTCAGATCTATTAAAGCCATGCTGTGAGCACTATGGACACTAAGATGCGTTATTTTGAAGGGAATGGAGGGGATAAAAGTCTACCTGCACGAGAGGGAACTCTGGGCAAAGTTTCATGAGGTGGGGACAGAGATGATCATCACCAAAGCCGGAAGGTAAGAGGAGTAACTATAAAAACATGTATCATTATTATGACAGGAAAGCACTAACCTGAACAAGTGGAATTAATGGCTGCTTATTGATAAGGCCACCAGCGCAATTATTTTATATGAATTTTATCTACACTTAATACTCTATAACTTAAATGTACAGGCCCGCCTGGAGTTTTTTTCTTGCGTGGGAATTTGGAAATATAAACCGTGAAGAACTACAGAGAAAACACAGAGCACTTGGTGGACGCTTAAGCGCTCTGCAACACCACGAGTGCACAGCCTACATTTTAGTCTGGGTGGCCCTGTTGGGAAATGCAATACGATCGACTAATCAGCCTGAGAGAGCACAAAACTGTCCTCCATTTCTTAAAATCAGTTGAAATAAACTCATTTTAGGAGCGTATGTTCTGCCATTTGCAATATTATATCTGTATCTGCTGTGTATTTGTATGCGTAATTGTACACACATACGTCTTGCGTGAGTCTAAACTTGCATATGATGACCGCTGGTGTCTGCTCATGTCAAAGTGGCCTGTGCCTCAGATGTGTTGGTATTGTAAATGATTAAATATTTATAAGGGAGCACAACTACATTTCATCGTGCTCTCCAGTGCGGGCAGAAGACAGTTGTTCTCTCACAGCTGCATAAAGTCTCCATTATATTCCTGTCAGTCATTTCACTCCTGTTTTTGGCATGAACTGATATTACGCAGCATCCCCCGTCGTCCTTGGCCCTTCCCTTTGACTCGAGAGACTGCTTAACCCTACTTACATTATGTGTTTTTCTACAGTATGACAGCTACCAAATATCCAAATGATTTACTAAACGGGAATCATGGCCCATAGTGATTTTTTTGTACGATGCGCAGGTCCCTCTCAGGCCCAACGCCCTACCCTGAAAGTAGTCTTCACCTCTCCAAACTAAATAAAGACATCTATTTTGACATTTTAAACCATCTCACGTTAACTGACCGTAAGCATATGTTTATAATTTAGTGTGCAAATTAGACACATGCAAGTTTTTTTCGGAATATATTTGTTTTCATTAACAATTTTGTAAAAATTTGTAATGGATGCTTGTACCCGCTAAACTTTGGAAAATGGCTAAATTGGATGTGAATTTGAGTGATTTCTTCTACAGATGAGAAAACCATGAAAACACACCACGGTCTGTTTTTGCCTGTAGCCTTCTTTTTTTCCCACAGTTTAACAGAAATACCATATAGCGCTATAAACCGTGTTTTGTCCTTTACAGGCGAATGTTCCCCAGCTTCAAAGTAAAGGTCACAGGATTAAACCCCAAAACTAAATATATTCTCCTGATGGATGTTGTTCCTGCGGACGACCATCGATACAAATTCGCCGATAATAAATGGTATGTAAAACATAACACAAAATACATTCTTAAGAACTTTTCCTTGCAGAAACAAACTCTTCTTAATTTTTACACGCACATTTCACAATAATGGGGGTCATTATTTGGTGGTCTCAGCTTCTCTCTCTTGAGTTTACTCCAACATGAAATTTTATATCGTTGTCCTGATTGACGAGAGTCGGAAGAGAACATACTAATTTCCCGAGAATAATGAATTGCGCATTTTCTAATACTTGCCAAGAAATGCATTCAATTGGAAGAAGTGTTTCTGTCGCAGCTGACCTTTCGGTGTTGAATGAATGGTTATGACTTTTCCTATAGCAAACTCCTATAGTTATAGCTATAGTTATAGCCATACCACCCTGTATGTGGATTGTAACAAGGCTGTATTTCGCAGTATAGGTATAAACATGGTTATTTGTTTAGTGTCAAGTCGATCTCTAACCTTGGACAGGATTGCCTTGTTTGGGTCAGCGCCTTTCAATGAGAGGATACTCAAAGAGGATAATCACATGCCAATACTGCCGATAATGACCTGCCCAAAGCATGTCCTGGAACTAATTCTTCTCTTGATCTAACTATGTTGGAAAACAATGTCTACCAGCTCTAATCTGACCTCTGACAAGCCAAAACCAACTTCCCAAAGTATTATACACGATGGCGCTGTAGGTCACTTTCTGGGGGGGCTAGACGTTTAAAGCATCTGCGTAAATGTCCGATCAACTGAGATTCTTTATGAAGTAAATTTCCACCGTTTGTTTTTTTTTTGTTTTGTTTTTTTAATTTAGATTTTCCTTTAAATAATGTGAATTCACTTCAGCTGTCCCTCTAACTTCTACATTTTTATAATGAAATAATAGCCTGCAGATGTTTGTCTAACCAACAGTGTGCACCGAGGACACGTCCACCTACATTAACGTCTGCATAGCGGATAGCTGGCATATGGGTGTGTCAGTCCGAGGTGTTACATACTGTGTTGCATTAATTCAGGTCTGTGACCGGGAAGGCAGAGCCCGCCATGCCCGGCAGGCTCTACGTTCACCCGGACTCTCCCGCCACGGGGGCGCACTGGATGAGGCAGCTCGTGTCCTTCCAGAAGTTAAAACTGACCAACAACCACCTGGACCCGTTCGGACACGTAGGTGCCTAGGCCTATCATCTATACTATTTAACCACATGTCTGTGTGTCTGTAACTGCTTTAATAACCTGCTGCTGCACTGATCAGTCCGGGACATCTAGCAGGGAGGGGTGTTGCTGAAACGCAAGTCGACCCTTTCTACCTATGTATAGGCCAGTTTTTACTTTTTACAAAATAAGTGCGGTATGGTTTCTACAGCTGACCCTTGACTAATGATTGTTTTTTGTATGAAAATCACCAGATAAATCGGACAAAATCGATGAAATCAGACTCTCACAAAGCGAAATCTGAAAAAGGATAGGGTGTGACAGTGTCATAATAATAATAATAATAATAATAATAATAATAATAATAATAATAATAATAATAATATGATTGTCTACAACAAATAAGAGTTATGTCATTGTTAATGTTCTTTGTTTATTTATTTGAATTGATTAAAACTGTACCACTCATGTACACAGCTATTTAGTCTGAAGCTCATCATTTAAAAAAGAAAGAAAAAAAAGAAAAACGTGCAGCTTCAATCCCTCCTACTTGCTTGTAAAAAAACTGTGATTTGCATGATTAGGTACCATAAAGATTGAATGATGTCTGTTAAATTTACTTTAATAATTTAATAGACCAACCAACATTTCAGGCACTTCTCCAGCATTAGGCCCCATAAACTCACTGACCTTGTGTAGTTTTGGTTGTGCTTAACAGTTTCATTGGAGACACTTTGAATATATGTAAAATAGCATATTCTGTGCTTATATGAAATTATAGACAGTTCATATATTTTTGCTGCTTTCTTTTCTACTTTCTTATATGTTCTTTCAAATGTTTACATAAAACCTCTAAGTTTAAATTTTTAGTGATATTTTATTTATACAAAAAATATGCAAAGAATTATGTCTTTGCAATACAGTGCACATGGCTGAAGAAAGAAGGTGCGTGTGTGTGTGCAAGCATGCACAAAGATGATGCTGTTACAAAGTAAAAAAAAAATGTACAGCTAATGATAGTTTTAAATCATATTTCTTTCTTTTTATAGGTACTGTCAGGCAAAAGTAATTATTTTATTAATTTCATAAAAACTATTAAATCTAAGTAAGACAAATTAAAAGGACCGGATATTGGATTTCCTGCAACAAAAAATTTAAAGAAATTTTTAATTCAAACAATTTCTGATGTCCTTTTGAACAACAAGACAAAGGGAGGTGACTTTGCTGCACAAATAGTTGAACATATAAAACTGTATTTGCCCTACAGGGATAAAATAAGGTGTTTGAATTTAATGTAATTGAGTTTAAGAGAAAAACATAAATAAATCATTTGACAATGTGAATTTACATTTTAGATACTATAAATATATAACTTTTTCCTTAGAATGCAATTTACTAGTCATCATAATGAAAACAATGCAATACAGTAATGTTCTGATGAGTCTGTAAAACTTTACTTTTTGATTCTCATTGTCAGTGATGAAAATCCTTTAAAAATGTTTTCACCCTGCTGTCAGTGATGGTAAAGTAAAACATGTTTGTTTTCAGCGTCCTCGACCATCTTTGGTACTTTTTGTTGCCCATCTTTATTATAGCACCCCCTAGATGTATTAAAGTTGTAGACCTCCTGAAAGTCAGCTTGCATAAGTAAGGGGGAGTAGCTGGGCACTTTTTAACTAAACGGAAAGAGGCAATTGCACCCCCACCCACCGCTTCCCTCACCAGTGCAGGACTGTATGGTACCCATTTCCTAACTTTAACTCCTCATTATTCTACACTCCCCAGGCTTTGTGATTCCTGTCTTACCCAAAACAGAAAACATCACTTACTTCATCAACAAATGGGCCTGTTGCGGCAGGTTTTCATAAAAGTTGATGGGCACATTGAGGCCAAATTAGATGTCTTGTTGTAGAAACGTAATAGACATGCAATTAGCTTTCTTACTAATAGGCCCAGTCATTAAAGGAAAACACAATAATGAGGTTGGCAAAAGGTACACGAATAGCTGTGTTGTTTTTAAGGAGATAGGTCGATACTGAGAAAAAACCTGAGAAAATTAATTAAGCTAAATGTATTAAAATAGTTTTGCAAATGTTAATTAGATGTGTTAAACTGAATTAGGTTCAAATTTAGCTTATTATCCATTAATAAATGTCATTAGGCGATACTAAAATGTGTTTTGTTATAAAGTTATAGTAAGAATGTTTAAACTTATTCCAATCATCAAGGCCACAGAATGCAGACTGACAATTATTTACATAGCTGGACGTACTCAGTGTAATGGGGAATCTAAAATGAGACTCTTGTTAGCCATATGCACTTACCAAAGCAAAAAAGGTATACACGTTTCCACACAAACAAACTACTATCCATGCACATGGCACCTATATGGATTGTTCCTTTGCCAAAGCCCAGCTGGTGAAATGACACTGGAGCTCAGTCAGAATATGAGCAGTGTTGTAAAATTTGGGTTAAAGAACATTTTTGCTTGGTTGCAGTGGTTCTTGGCTCACCCTCTTTTGTGCTGGGAGACAGCACACTGGGATTCATAAATGAAACGCTGGTGGCTGGCCAGAAAATATATTCCATCAGCTTGTTGGGCCAGCTGGTTGAAATAACTTGTAGATGATTTATAATTACTAGCAGTGAGACACGAGGCCAATGTTGTTGGTAGATTGGACCAATTTAAGATGGGCCTGAAACAGTCATTTTCTCTAAAATGTCTGGTAATTAGGCACACGTGAGCAGACTGAGCAGAGCTGAGTTCACCAGCTCAGAGCTGTTGTAAAGGAATCTGATAGGAAGTTAAGCCTCACTGAGCCTGGGTGTTTTTATACAGTTAATTGTTGATAAAAAGATACATAGTCTTAGTTTTGAATAGGATTGTTTATTAATTTTTTATTGATATTTTCAGGCAGAAGGAGTGGGTTGACATGGACATTACTGGATATCTCTTGGACAACATATGTTATTGGATTACATCTGACATATATGTCAGTGTTTCCAGTATTTTACATATTGATCATTAATTAGTCTTTGGGGAAGGGTCAATTTCGTCAGTTTATTTTGTTGACACTTGCAGTACAAGATTTTGTGTTTTGAATATGGTTTCATGGTGAAAATATACTTGATTACCATTGTAAACATGCATTTTAATAAAAACACAAAAACATTTTTTGAAAGTATCTAATTACATTTACTCAGCCACAGCACTTAAATATGTGTGTGAAACATTTTTTCTTGTTTATATATACTCTATACTCTATCACATTTCATGAGGATTTAAATCCACCACATTTATTGGGCAGCTACAGTATAGTTAGTAGTTATTTCACAGCTACTGCTACTCCCTCACTCTGAGGGAGGGCCCAGGCTCTGCTCAACAAAATCATGACTGTTTTGCTGTCCTGGCTCCAGAAGGTGGAAGGAGTTCCCTACTGACATCAGAACAGCAGATACTTCTTTAATATCACAGACTAAAAACCCATCTGTTCAGAATGCATCTTGGCCTATAAAAAAGATTTGTTATCTATCTATTATTGTTTCTAAATGTCGCACTTGAAGGAGTTCAGTGTATTTGATGAAGCTGATGTACTTGTAATTTTGGGATGTACCCACATGGTTCAATGCATTTATTGTTCATCACTTTGGATAAAAGTATAAGGTAAATAAATGGCATAAGGCACAAGGAACATTTTACTTCACTAAAATTAATTCAAATTAGTTTCACTCTGCTTACTGAATGCATCACTAATAATAATCCATTAGTCAATAGTATAGCTGTACACAGTGTAAAGGTGTATTCTTTATTATAAATACTTCTTTGATACTTGAGTTTATTTTGCTTTTAATTCTTCTGTACTTTTACGTTGCTCTCCCTCTCAACTCCCAGGATATTTTTCTGTGTTTTTCATCTCCCCCCGCTCACTTTGCTCCTGCATTCGTCTCCCCGTCTTCCCACACATGTTTTGGCCAGGAGGGTGGAGTGTGAGGATCGCACTGTTTATATTTCAATGGCAGTGTGCGATGAGCAATAGATGATGGTGTACAAAGCCTGCTAATCCTGAGGCTCGGGGAAACTCTCTGATGTGGTGGAACTTGAAAGCAAAGGGCAGTGGCTCGAGACCCAAAGTGATCCCTCACTATCATTAAATACTATCATCCAGAGGCTGGGGTGGGGTGGGGGGGTGGGGGAAGGGGTGGTCAGAGATACAGGGACCCAGGCAGGGCAGCGGCTTGGCCGAGGAGACGAGGCGTGTGCTGAGGCCCCAGTGGGTGGTCTGCAGCTACACGCTCCCCCTCCCCCCCTAACACACACACTGGACTTCAGGAACCCACAGTCAGTGGACCATGCTACTATTTTCCAGGCTAAATGAGCGTTTAGATATTTCCATGCAACTTCTAATGTGCCTCAATGGCAGACAATTTTAGCTTCTAAAACTATGTAGAGTGGTGAATGACGTGTTTGCAGCATTGGGCTTGTTGTGGTTTTTCCTCAATCTTGGATGTATCTCTGCAGACCCCAAATGATCCATTAATGAATGCGTGCATGGGAAAATGTTTTGTTTAACCTACTTTCTGCACTGTGTTTAAATTGTTTTAATTAATCTCTTTAATAGAAAGTTAAATCCCCACAGAATGGTAGTGCTGCTGTACATGACTTTACAGCACAGGAACCAACACAATCCCTCAAGTAAATATGGAAATTAAAACAGCCAAGGAATACAACCGCAAGACTTAATCTTTCTCAGCCTGAGACTCTATTTTGTTAAAACTATTCTCACCTCAGATCCAAGTATGCAGCCCCCAAACCCTTTCCTGCAAATAATTTTATTTGATCGTAAATTGCAAAAGCTGAGTTTCCATCTGCAAGTCATACTCTTCAACAGCCTGCTTATCTAACCAAAGTGATACACTCAACCGATGTTTCTGCACAGTAACTTCCATTAAATCATCCTGCATCTACAACGTGCACGACAAGAAGTTGACACACATTTAGCCAGTTTGAGCCCTTTACAGAAATCTATTGCACCATGAAGTTCAAATGGAAATTGATAATGGATGACTTTTGTATCATATATGTCAACCTTATGGTTCACTGGGCTCTAAGAAAGGACTTGGGGTTGTGTCTGTCTAATGCTACAGGCTGCCACCATATGTACTGGAGGTCAGGGCGATCCCTTGTCTCTCCTTGTGCTGGCAGTGAAAGGCAGGTACAAAAACAAGATAACAAGATAACAGATAGGAGGAATGCCTATGGGACAGAAAGATGGGGGTGGGTGAGTATAAAAAGGAGTGGGGGGAAACAAAGATCATGTTTTTATCTTTATGTTTAAGTGGATCTGATGAAAATAAAAACCATTAGATTTCCTCAAGGCTGATGACCATGACTCCCTGGTCTGTCAAAACAATTAGACTTAAGACCCAGGGATAAAAGGGCCTCAAAAGAGAAGTTCAAGGCTCAAGTTCAGCTGTGTGCACCCCGTCTTAACGTCGCCAAGCTAGCCACTGGTAGTACTCATCACTTAGCATAAACTAGGTTAGTCAGGTTAGAATTGCAACAAGAGAGATGGCATGCTTATGTCGGCGTTACTTCTGGGACACCTGTAATTGTTGTATGGTGAATTAGCTGTCAGCAAACATAAAACTTTTGTTTCAGTTTTGACTGATACTTGTCATATTAGTTACCACAATACAGTATAATTACTACAAGAACAAAATAAGAGTTCACTTGATCCAATTTATTCAAGCAATAAAACAAAAAATCTTTATTCCAGTCTTTTGTCCAAAATATGTAGTTGTGCAGTTTTTGACTGAACAGTTTCAGCATAGTTCAACGTAGTTTCTGTGAAATTAATAAAGTATATTGCCTTAACTTTAGTAACTGCCTAGCCTTTTCTTGTTTGTTTTTTCTCTAATTTATACACACAAAATGCAAAATATCTCTCACATTTCTGAATTGAATGACTCCCCCTTCAATCCATCCCCTTTTACCTGTGTGTCTTTATGCTCACAAATGCATTGTATATGTTTGCATTTTGGTACTTGTTATAAAGGGTGAACTACTGAAATGCATTGCAGAATGGTAAGCATTCTTAGCCTGTGGGCTTTGTAACAGCATCTCTAATTCTCAAATGCAAATGTTGAAAATGTGGTAGCTGGGCAAAAACAAACACAACCTCCAAAGCAACAAATAAGGTGCATGCTGCCAAAAACGGAAATGAGCAAGGGGAAATTTAGGGAAATTAAGGGAAATTTCAAATTACTCCAAAAACGTATCAAAGCAACTTTGGCTTCGCTTAACGTCACTCCGACGAAAACCTCATGTTATCGTATGTATAAATCTGTCTCTTTTGCAAGTTTTGTATTTTCGAAAGGGCCTTTTAACAGACGTTGCTGTGATAAGTCCAGTAGGCCTATCTAACACTTCACCTTTTCTTTTCTAGATCATCCTAAATTCGATGCACAAGTATCAACCGAGGATCCATATTGTGAAGGCAGATGAAAACAACGGGTTTGGCTCCAAAAACACGGCCTTCTGCACTCACGTCTTCCCCGAGACAGCCTTCATTGCGGTTACGTCCTATCAGAACCATAAGGTAAGTCCTTAAAGAGCTACATTTGGATTCTGTTTTTTATTGCAGTCTCTGACATAGTAAATGGACAACTTTAAACGTGGCAAACAACAGAACCACATATTGTATTAGCCAGTTCAAATTACGTAAAGGCCTAATTTCCCTGTACATTTTTAGAGAAAAAAATGGGAATTTAGGCCATTTGACACATACGGGAGTTCTATTAAATTTTGCCCATTTTTCTATTGAACTGCTGACGGCAAACTTAATCTGCGGATTGCAGGAGGAGAGAAAAGGAAAGGCAGGGTTCTACGAGGTTAAAGTCTGTCAAATGAAAATATCTGATATCATATGGAGTCACTGACAGACGAGGGAAAACTTCAGATACCCGACTAGACGTCAAGTCAAGAGACTTTTTCCAAGTTACAGGCCTACAGCACCTTGTAGAGTGAGACAAGCTGCAGATAAACCGGATAAACCTCTGGCGTGACTTTCCAAGGGACCTCAGTAGGCTACCTTATATATAGGCCTACTAACAATACAAACAAAAACTGCACATAACATAATAACAATAACAACAATAGAAATCACAATTATTTTTAGATCGTTAAATAGTAGCCGTACTGTAGCCTATTGTATTTGAGGTCTAAATAATAGTTTGCTTTGCAACCAAGTTAGCGATCCTATGCTACTTTTTGAACATAGTTTGTATACCATTATTTTGTTAAAATGTGTGGTTGTTTTAGTAAATATGACAGAAAAAAACAGCGGCGGGTACCTTGATTATCAGATTAACAGATTATCTCGAGGCTATTATAACCGATAGGGCGTTCGACTTTATTTATTAACATAGGCTTTGCTTGTTGGTGACTAAAAATGAAAGTAAATACACAAACTTTTAATTAAAACAAAAAACAAATATATAATGTAATAAGGCTATTATATTTCATATATTACATAACTAAATTATATAGTTTTAAATGTTCACTTTTATTTTTTTTCACTTTAGTTTCTTGAAGTCAGCTGACATTGCAATAACTTGTAGCCTAATCTTAATAAATAATAAATTAAAATAGTATACTGTCATTGCTTAGCCTACTTGAATATGTAAAAGATGCAAACTGTGTTTATTTTTCACACAATAATTTAGAAAAGGGATGCCTATAATAACATTAAATTAGAGTTAGTTAATTTAATCTGGAAATTCTTGAGGCCAGGCAGCCTCAGAGTTGTTAATCACTTACACTTGCATGTTAAGACTCGGGAAAAAGCGAAAATAAAATTCAATATTTACTGTGCACAAATTTCTGGTGGAAAAACTTGGGAATACAGATATGTGTAAACAGCGTATGGTTAACATCATTTAACCATGAAGGCCGATATGTCTTTAGTTTGGGGAATATGGGGGAGGGGGCGAAGCTCATAATGTCCCCACAGCCAATCCCGGGTCTCCACACTTCTGGGAACAGGAAGCACACATGACCGACGTGCTGTAGGAACCATTCATTATTTTCCAACATCTTATTGGGGGCTGAGATCGTAACCCCGGGCTAATTATTGGGGCTTTCCAGGCCTGCAGAAAAACAAGCATTTGTGATTTCCAGGCGCTTTACCACAAATGACTAATCAAACAGTCTTAACAGCTGCCAAAGCAATATGTGCTGCAGGCATGTGTCCAATTCACCTGTTAGACACTCAGCTAATGAAAGTGGTCTCTGGTTTCAAGTCTTTCCTGTCACAGTTGTAATTAAAACATTTTAGAAAACGGTGTTTTTAAAAAATAATGTGTTTTCTTGAAGAAAGAGTAAAGAATCAAATTTTAAGTACTTCACTTTAAGCTAAAATAGTCAGAAGCATCTGGAAATATGTTTACATAGGCTTCCATTATTTTAATGAGCATAGTTTGGATACAGTCTAGTAAAACTGTGCAGTCTTTGAAGTTGTAAATTTATTTTGCCTGATTGTCTTGAGTCTGCTCCCAAATTATTTTTAACAGTATTCATATTCTCTGCTCTGATTACTCTGAGCCCAGTCAGTAGAACTCATGTGTTTTGCAATTTTCTTTTTCTTTAAACTGAACTCAGGCTATCACTTTTTGGAAAGGGTAATTATTTGTCAAGCTGGAAACGCCTTAAAAAGAGTTCAACAGGACCTAAACTTTTAAAAAAAAAAATAAAGATGAAACAATACATAGATGCTGTGCCAGGCTGCATGCATTAACAAGAAGCTTGCAAAGTGTCACACGATATATTTTACAAGGCTTGGTGGAAGTGTCAGCCAGCGTGCAGACAAACCTCCAGTCTTGTCAGAAAGCTGGAAGCACACAAGAGCTGCCAACTAATTACCTGCCAAAAACCACTGCTCATGAGAGGGATATCCCTGGATTGTTTTTAACCTCTTTGGGATTAATCTACTACTTTGGGGTGGTTCTCTGTGTTGTTGTTTTTTGGGGGGGTGGGGTTGATCTTTACAAAGACATTTTTACCAAAACAAGTCATATAATAAATCATTTTATTTGCATCTGTCAAGCATGTCCCAACTATCTGTTAAGCCAGAGACCATCAAATCTAACATTATAAATTATGCAATAAAATATGTCTTATTGAGACATGCTTTTACTGAACTGTTTAGCTGAGGATCCCTAAAAGCATCTTCATTTCTGGAAATGTGATCTATTGTTTCATTCTCTTGGGTAACTTGTGAGCAGTTAGATGCATCCAAAAAAAGAACTTCAAACTCAGCTGTACAAAAACATGTTGTAATACTGTCATCATATGAACATCAAGCGGAAAAAGACTTGGCCATTCTGAAAGTAAAAAAAGACTAAAATCTTGCATTTTCTACAAAGTCTTGATTTAAATAGCTCCTATTTTTGGGACAAAAAATGAAAGCACGTGTTGATTTTAATTTGGTGCCATGTGACTTTTTAAAACACTACATAGTTGAAGATTTTGTAATCAAGTTGCACGGCCAGCACAACAAATGGCTTTTGTTCCACAATATGTTACTTATTAAGTCTTTTGTTGGTTTAGATAACCCAGCTGAAGATTGAGAACAATCCATTTGCAAAAGGCTTTCGTGGAAGTGATGACATGGAACTGCACCGGATGTCCAGAATGCAAAGGTAGCTACAGTAAAGGTTTCATTTTGGAGCATGTGTACATATCTATATGTTATTCATAATCTATTTCTTTCATTGATTCTGGGCTCTGATAAATGGAAACACTGACACAAACTGAATGATGTTAAATGAGTAGATACATGCTGCAGGGATTACTGACATCCTGGTCACACTGTCACTTAACAGGCCCCACTTTAATCCTTCAATCATCCAAATGAAAGCCAGTTATGAATGTTATTTTCAGTGAGTGTTATTTTCAGTGATGTAAGTGTAGTTCTTGATCCTCGGCCAGTTTTCTAGCTGAAGACTTTTATGGCTGATCTGGCAGAACCTCTGAAACACGACTGCAACATCTCCCTTCCACACAGCTCTTTCAACCAGTTATGTTCCAACTGCTTATGTGTCTGCTGTGTATGTGTGTGTCTGCTGTGTATGTGTGTGTGTGCGTGTGCGTGTGTGTGTGTGAGGGCATGCATTTGTGTTGAAGTAGTGGTATCGCTTGGTCCAGCAGCCAAGGCAATGCACAACCACATTGCTCCTCTATTATTCAGTCCAGATGAGGGATGGAGCATTTGTCCATACTGCGTGGAAAACACATTTTCAAAGGAGAAAATCTGGTTTTGAAACTCACAACTCACCCACCCCAGTTTGGGCAGCTGATACAGATGTCGTATGTATTCAAATGTAGATATCCCAAATTCAATTTAAAAACTGGTATAAGCTGTTTGGTTTTTCCACAAGGTGCTAAAACCCTACCTCGTTCCCATAACCTTTATTCTGAATCACAGAATCAAGTTCTTTGTAATTAAGCATTTCAGATTAATGCTTTATGCTGTGGAGAAAAATCCCAGGAAATGAGGGGATGGATTTCTGTACTTTCGAGTAGTTTTTAAAAATCGATGCTTGATTATATCAGACACACATTAAGTTACTTTAACTAGGTGCGTGCTACAATTTAACATGGCGTTTTGAGTGAAATGCATTTCACCTATCAAGACTCGCAAATGTAGAGTGCACCGTGAGAGTCCAAACCACACTATCAATCTTACATACCATTGTCCAGTTGTGCGGAGTACAGTAAGCTATGTGCGTCTGCTCTTGGTTACATTTTTGAAGGGAGAGCTTATTGCAAAATCAGGTCACTGTTTCAAATGAAGAAATCCCTGAAATCAAAGGACCATAAGTTGCAAAATGATCTATTGACGGATCTTGTGGATTATATATAATAGGAGGGAAATGCGTGCACACATTTTTCACTGGAAGGAGTTTACCCCAGAATAGTGTATCTCTGTGTGTCCTAAGTTAGTGTGATTTCTGATGGGCAAGGTCAGAAATTTTGACTTTGAGAACAGATCTTACAATGAATCGAACTGTCCATAATGATTTTACATTTGCTGCATATACCATATACTGTAATGTTTTAGGGAGTCAACTGCAGATAATTACTAACAATTGCATTTGTGTGTGTGTGTGTGTGTGTGTGTGTGTGTGTGTGTGTGTGTGTGTGTGTGTGCCTGCACACAGTACCAAGGAGTATCCAGTCGTGCCTCGCAGTACAGTGCGCCAGAGAGTGGGCTCCAGCCACAGCCCGTTCAGTGGGGAGGTCCAGGGCATGGCCAACCCGAGCACCCTGAGCTCCCAGTACTCCCAGTGTGAGAACGGTGTCACAAGCACCTCACAGGACATGCTGCCTCAGTCGGGCTCCTACCCCCTGCCACATGAGCACAGCCAGGAGTACCACTGCATCAAGAGGAAAGGTAGGAGACTGATGTATCAGGAAGATCATAGACTGAGTCTTCCCAGCAGCCCATATTCATATCCATTGACTTTAATGCTATGATTCTAATTAGCTGCCTTTGCATGTTGATACTTGTTAATTTATTGGGAACAAACTTTAAGTGGTACACAAAGAAAAATCTAAATTCAGTTTTGAAAACTCAGTAAAAGTGACATCAATTTAATTTGTTTAATTAATTACAATCTTTTATATGGACACTTTGTGTGTCTTCATATAGATTATGGCCACTTTCATACAAATCTTATACAAATAATGCTAATTGTGTATTTGTGTATTTACTTTTCAGGAACAGCACATTAATAAAAATTAAACAAAATGTTAATGTGCTTGAATTTGCCAAAACTGACTCATTTTCATCTGCAGCCCCTTGTCAGACAGTTTTGCGTATGCTACCACAAACTTATACTATAATCAAGTGTTATAAACCAGCATGTACAAAGTATAGAAAGTATGTAAAGAAAAGGCCAATAATTGTTCAAGTAAACATTGTGGGTTGATATACAAGCATGTAAGTGTACAATTTAGAACACTTTTTTCTGCTGAGAATTTAAGAAGTAGTAGAATAGTGTAAATTAATGATTTGTTTTGGTGTCAGTTAACTAACAGAGTAGCTGTAGATTTTTTACTATTTTACTTTAACTTAAAGACAACACTTGAGTAACACTGTTCTTTAACTCTATTATTCTACCTGCAGTGGAGGATGACTGTCACTCAGGTGAGCACAGTTATAAGAAGGCCTATCTGGAGAGCTCGTCCAGTGAGGAGGACCATTACTATCGTCCTGTTGGCTATGCTCAGAGCCTCGGCCTGGCTGGCGGGCCCTACCGCAGCGAATCCAGCCAGCGGCAGGCCTGTATGTATGCCAGTGCCTCGCAGGGTGCCGAGCCTGTTCCTAGTTTGGAGGACATCAGCTGCAACACCTGGGCCAGCGTTTCACCCTATGGGAGTTGCTCCGTCACCACCATGCAGCCAATGGAGAGGCTGCCCTACCAGCACTTCTCTGCTCACTTCACCTCAGGGTCTCTGGTGTCCAGACTTGGCGGAGTTGGGGGCCATGCCTCTCCGCAGCTGGGCGATGGCCACCACGCTGCCATGTACCAGAGCTCCATGACCCACCAGACTCTGGGACGCCAGTGCAGTCCTGGGGCTGGGATCCAGTCACCAACAGCCAGCCTACAGGGAAACGAGTACCTCTATACACACGGCATACCACGTACACTATCGCCACACCAGTACCACACTGTACATAGTGTCAGCATCATGCCAGAGTGGAATGAGAACAGCTAAAAGAGCTTTTTTTACACACTTAACAGATAAAAATGTTAAAAGGAAAAAAACAAAAAAGGACCAAAATAAGGCAGGGTTTAGAAGAATTTATATTTATATTTTTAGAGGATGTGTTGCTGATCATCTTGATGAGATCAGTGTTGGTTCACTGACAGCAGTGGATATTTGTAAGATTGTGTTCAGTAGGAAACAAAGCATCTTATCACTTAGTTTTTCTTGTGACAGCATCTGCACTTATAAGCAATTAACATAAACAGAGAGGAGCTGGACCGGAACACACGCAAAGACTGCTCAAGTTCAGAGAAAGTGAACTCGGACCCTGAACAGACGAACAAAAATGCTTCAGATGCTTTGCCAGCAGTACCCAGATGATGGTGTTCTTGTGCGGAGGAGGTGTTTTCTTTTTGGACCTTAATGTTTCAGAGACTAGTTAATATGTTTTCATCTTTTTCTAACAAGTACAAAACTCTTGTTTTGTATTAATGTCCCGAATTTTTGTAAAAAAAGGACGTTTGTCTTCTGTCACATTATCCTGCGTTCTCATTTTCTTCAGTGTTTTTGTAGTTAACAACTTACTTTGTAGTCAAATTACTATAAGTAAAAAAATTAATAAGCAGATGGGAGCTTTTGTTGTGGCTCTTGGGGAATTTGCTTGCTCTTAAATCTGTCAGGAGGGCGATTTTTCTATTCCTGTTGCAGGGTACATTGACATGCATGTCAGAAATGTAATCTTAATGCCATTATGAGAAACATGAAAAAACAAGTAAAAATTGCAAGTAGGACAGCACTTCAATTAAATTGTTTATTGATGCACAGACATTACAGGCAGACACCTGTCCTCAGCTATACAAGATGAAGTGCAACAATGTAACCAATGACATTAACATGAAATTAAAGAATACAGTAATAAGTGGATTTTTAACCTGGACATTATTTTCCCAGTTTCTGCCATCATGATCCATCCGCTAATTTATATGTATCAGTTTGCAGGGTACACTGCACTCCAGTTTATTCCATTCCAGTTGTGACAACCTCACTCAAAGAACCAATAATTTTTTTTTCAGGACCATAACACCATGTAATTTGACCTGCCTACATCCAGCTTACCAATTTACTATCAGGTGTATTCATACAAGGATAATAACGACCATTTACAAAATAGATGAAAATGTTGCTGCCATTTATTTTTGGTGAATATTATATATAGTAATATGTAACATAACATATAGTCATCATGTGACCAGAAACACAACACCAAATGAATGTAAATGTTCCTCTGTGTCTACTGGATGTGTCATTAGGCACTGAGATGCTAACACATTACAACTTTATAGGGTAATAATATGTCAGGGCTGTGGGTTTGTCACCTAGTTGTGGCGTTCTTCTGCCCCCAAGTGGCAAAAAAAATCATGAATGCGGCATTAATTACTGTAATTACTCAGTCACAGCTGTATAAAGATTAGCAGTTGGAGTGTGACTGTCATTAAGTTGAAACTGAAAATGTGTTGATAACCATTTCTATTTGATTTTGGTTTCACTTTATAGTACTGAGAACAGTGCTACCCGATGGAGAGGCTTTAAGCCATTCAGTCAAGACACCAATGGAATTCAGGACAATAGTAGATTTTTAGACAATAAACTTGAGATTTAATACAAATGTCTTGAAGAAATTGATAAATTAAACTGTCACTTTGCTTCAGGTTAACAACATTAATGCCGCAATTAAAGCATTCCAGAGGATCTAAACACAATTAAAACATCTCAGTTTTAACAAGATGCCGCAGTTGCCAGATGTTTCGGTTTTTATTTACAGCATTTGATACATTTACACAACAGTATAGCAAGAGTTTATGGAAGTGGACATACTTATAATCCATAGTGTGCAGGGCAGTTTGACATCAACAAACAGTGTGCAAAATTACATGAGAACAGGTATTTTCTTACAGCCCTTCAGGTTCAAGGATTCCTATCCACAAAAACAGCGTAATTACATTAAATTAATTGTATGAAAGGGAAATAATATAAAAGGGAACTATTCCATTTGCCACCAAAATAAAATATCAGTCGTGACTATTTTTTTAACAGTTAATGATTTGGCTCTTGTGAAGACAAATGCAAAACACACACATAAAACATAATTTATAATATTGTAAGCACAAACCCTCGAAATGTGTTTGTAGGATCGCAGTCTATATCTGTCAGGTTTATCTTTTATCATTTTGAACAAAATCAGTGAAAATGGGTTTCAAAAAGCCTCCTCAGTGTACAGCCATCAAATGTTTGATGTTTTCACCCTGTTGCCCATACTGGTTCCATCACATTTTGTGATGTATGAAGTCTCCTCTGAAACTGCTCCATCACACACTGGTTAATTACTTGGCAAGTATTCAGTAATGGATGTCTATGGAGTGGATGGAGACTAACAAGCTACCTGACACTCAAAGATGGGCTGTTGCTTTGCACTGCCATGCTGCAAAATCTTGCCACAGTCTTTGTGTTCTGCATACATGTAGCTTGTTACACTGGAAAAAGCATTGCAACATTATCATTTATTTGGATTGCATAATATAACACACTCTCTCCACACTCCAGGAAATTACTGTAACTCTGGATCAGCCACATCTATATCATTTTGGTATTATTATAAACATCATTGCAGTATTACATTGTAATTTTCTCGTCTTCGTGTTAGTTCGAGTTGGGTGTTTCATACAGTATTATGCTGTACTCGATAGGCTCTAAAATATTTTGTATTAATCCCCAAAATGGCATTTCTTTGACAACCAAACTAAATCAACGTGTACTAGTTGGACACCACATAGAATGTAAATTTGAAAACGTAAACAAAATTTACTTTTGCACATCATGAAGCAAAGCAGTTTCACCCTAAAAGTGAGTATATGTTAGAGGTATGTTTTGTGTGGACAAAGGCTAATTTTTAAATGCTTGTAGTTGATAGAATGCTATTTGTCAATAGTATTTATTTTTCAACTATCTAAATCAGCTTGCTCCTGCATGTTTTAAAGATAGATGGTCCCATTTCTTTTTCCATAGCCTGATTGTTTTGACTTTCTAATCATACTTATGTAGAAATCTGGAGATTACTATACAGCTGTCAAAGGTGTCAAAATAAGAGGAAAACACATGGGCAACTTTGTAAATAAACATGTACATAATAAGATACCTGCAATAAATTTAAAAAGAAATTAAAGCACTGTTCTTTTGTCTGTTCTTGCTAAATTTAGTTTCTATTTTGTCAAGATATGTTTGTGCTGTCTACAGGTAAACCCACACAGGTGATTATTATCATTTTGGCTGACTGGACCTCTTTTCTTGTGTTGGCATGTTGAGTTTGATTGACATCTTCCGACTCTCCTGTTTACCTAGCTGCACCTCTCATGGCGAGACAAATTACATTACATGTATCATTCTTATTAGTACCTGGAGTCTGATGACTTATATAATAATTATCAGCATTGTTCCATACACCTTCAACCTGAGTAGAGGTCTGAGCAGAATAACTGAAATCACCTGTGTGAGTGTGCAGGGCCAAACATTATTTGCCTGTGATACAGACACCATAGGAGTCAGATGAATGCAGTGGGTAAGTAATTACAGTTGATTGTTCCCAGCATCTCCATACCCATCAGATAATCCAAGGGATTAAATGTTTGCTGTCTGGACAGTCTCCCCACCCTGTTCTCCTCAAGAGCTACAACTCCTGATATATCTCCTGTATGAGGTGTGTGTGTGTAATGAGTAATGAGTAAATCACAGTAAATAACACTAATGCTGCACACTAATGATGCACTGAGTTGAAGCTTTTAATTATTTTGCATTTCAACCCAATTAGTGATGTCACTGCTTTGATAGCTAATGTTAACCACCTGCTGTGACATCACTCATCAAGGTGTGGCCACAAGGGGTGGAAATTATAAGTCACTTTACTGATTTGAGTCATTTCATTCACTTCAAAGATTTATAGTCACTGACTACGTAGTTTGATGACTTATTTTCTAAGCTAAGCAACCCCATCTCCATTTATGTGCTCTTCAGTGTGTACATCAATAAATGAACGCGTCACTGTTCATACCACCACAATGTTTGCCAAATCTGCAGACACAATGTTTGACAGATCAAAATACCTGGATGTCATACTGATTACGGAAAAATCTCCAGTATGCACCAGACCAGTCTATCTCGCATACTGTGTCGCACAATGCAAAGCGCTACAACAGTCACAACAACTGGGCTTCTAAAATGTAGTTCTTACAGGCAATCTGAACAACCAGTCATTGTTGAAATGGTGAACAGCAACATCTACTGCTCTGTCACTGATAACCTAATCCTTAATATAACGGAATGTTAGATGTAAGTTATGTAAATTGTGTTGTTTTCTTATTGACAGCTTTCCATGGTTAACGTTGCTGTCTTCGTGATATCAAACATTAGCTTAGCAGGCTTAATAAGCATTATGGCTCCGGTGTGGATAGTAGAACTAATGCAGGTAGCTATGACTTTACATTTGTTACAGAAAGGCTGTAGCCTTGTTCTCCATTAACAAGACTGAATTAGGAAAAAAAAGTTGTAAGTGGCCACATTCCAAAACAGGAAACTGGTTAAGCCTTGCCTAGCATACTGCAAAATAAATCAATTTTACAGTTTCATGCTCCATTCTACTATGAAACACAGCATGCAGTATGTAGTACATTCATATAGGCTACATTTTATACAGATATACTTCACGCCAGTGAGTTAATTTATTGATTTTGCAGTGAAATTTCACCATTCTAAATTTAGGCGTGCCCAGGCTATTCTTTAAATTCTTTAAATCATAAATTATAAGTATTTGAAAATCGCTATCTCTAAGGATGACTAATTAAATGGCCTGCAATAGTGGTGTTGTGATATACGCTAGGCACAGTTGTTCCTTCCAAGAGAAAACATTAACTGTGACAAACTGCATGAAGGTTTTTATGGTATCATGCACTCTTCTTTTGTTTATCTCAGCTTAAATTACACTCACCTCTGTTAACGGACATTTTCTTTGGCTGGTAAAACAGAGAAAATCAACAGTTTCTTGGTTTCTCTCGTGTTTATCTTTCAAAGTCTCTGCCCATTCCTCTGCCTCTTCATCTCTTTAACTCCCCACAAACCTGTTCCCGATCCCTTCAACCACCCCTCCACTCCCTCCACAACCCCATGGCCAAACACAGTGACCTAGACTCCCAGCCCCCTTTGATCTGAGCGATGTGACCCCTGCGCTCCAGATGCCCCTAGACCGCCAGTCTTATCCTCTCCGAGAGCCGGCACAGCCCACAGAGAGGGCCATTCATTAACCCCGTACAACCTGGGCCTCCCCTCCACTGCTTAAACACATGATGTATCACAACACCCACCCCTATTCCCCCCCAACCCCCAATTCACCCAAACATGCATGTGTGGGCGAGGACTGATGATGCAATAGGCTCTTTAAACATTTAAAGAACAGGTCAGGTTTTCAAAGGGAAGAGCTGGAACCTTTGGCCACTGCTTCAGTTATCATGGTCAGTGGTTGAAAGTCTGGTGATATGTCAGAGGGAAAACAAATGAATGTCTAATGAATGGAAAGCCTGGATGATGAATGAAACTTCACACTGGTACATTGCTGGTTTATTTGGGTTATGAGTGTATATCTTGGCTCTATCTGGGCTGATAGGGTTAGACAGGATTAAAAGAAGCAATGCTTTCATCTACTAACTTATTGAAAATGATGAAATGTAAGAAATGTAATGTAATGCATCTTCGGAGTCTCTTTATTATGATATGTTGACACATAAATGAGCACAAATACATTAAAACAGCACCTTAAATCTATATCAAGTATCTTTCAGTAAACCGTACATCTTTTGTTACTTCAGCAGAGATAAATTAAAACAAGTCATCTCAGAGTAATGATGAGTCATGGCCTGAGTCAACCTTAAATCTGAAACCTAAACAAATCATAGTCTGGGTGCCCCGCATGGCAAAGGAGAAGAGTGCAAGAACAAGAGCATTCCTAGGGGTGGAAAAACAAGAGAGGGGATTACTTTATTAAGATGTACTGAAACGCAGATCACCACATATGGATGAGAGCCTCACACAAAGAGGGCTTTCAGAGAATCAAATCCATCTCGTGCAGGAGTCACAAACATCTGTTTGAAAAGTCAAACTGTTGCAACTTTAGGTCTTGCATTAGAAACTGGGAGCCTCCTTTTGAAAACCTTTTGACAACAAGCTAAGACATCAATGTCAGAGGGCTCTGTCTAACCTTAAAAAGACAAAGAGAGAAAGGGACAAAGAGGTGAGTCCTCCTGATAACCACAGGGTTGTGCGTCTCCATGAGATTCTAAAAAAGAGGCTCCAACCCGGGCCTCCATCAACACAGCATCTGGGAAATCCACATAAGGAGGCAAATGCTAATATTGCTCTTGCTGGCAGATAAAATAAAGTCTAGCACACTTTTCTTGGCACACTCCCAAGGCAGATGTTTGATTCCTGGCCGGAGGCTCCTGGTGAGATGGTAGTGGGGGTCGGTCTGGAATTAAGAGAGCCCTACATCAGATAACACATTTTCTGGTTCATGTAAAGATGTCTAGCATATCAACGGAGACATGCATCACCATGATGTGAATTCTGCATCTATGCACGGCGGCCGGTTTTTGCCTCCGCAGTCAGCTGAGACATCCTGGGAAGGGAGTGCTGAAATGGGAGCACAGACCCTTCCATCTCCCACCATCCACTCTTTCATCACTACTCCTGGCCAGAGTCCTGGTGAGAGAGTGGGAGGAGAAGGTAAAGGACAGTGAACGTCCTCTGAGGGAGGCAGACAGGGATGTTGCTATGTTGAGGGTGAGAACCAGAGAGTGTCTTGGAGCTAGAAAGCAGTGTAAAAGCTGTTAAACTACGTCCAGTAGCGGGGAACTGCTGGCTGTGCTAATTTGCACATAAGTACACTTCTGATTTAAACAATGTTTAACCTATCTAAGCTGTCCTGTCAGAGCAAAAGCCTAAAATTAGTAGTAAACTCACAACTTCTTTCTGGAGGATATTAATATAATTTAGCCACACCAGTCAAAATTTACATCTAGTCACAATAACTGCTTCAACTGCTGTTGTGGAGTTTCTGGCATTGTGCCGCACTCTTAGATTTGTATGAGGCTTTTATACTGTTGGTTGCAGTAATTATACCACTTTCCGCGGGTTCTAATGGTTTTGCTTGAGGCTGGTTTAGACTGTGTTACTGATGGTTTCAAATGAAGTCATTAGCTCGATGATAAAGGTAAGCTAACAGGGATCATTATCAGGCACCCTGCTATTTGATCAATTATATTTTTGCACAGAGTAAATATATTTATTACAATATATTTACGTAGAAATACATAATACACTTGTTTATTCAAATTTATTTAAATAATATTTATTTCCAGCAGAACACTACAATATCCATCTTTATGCTAACAATACCATCTTGTATGCCTTACCACAAACCAAGGCCAGGATGGCAGTAAGGCATACAAGATGGTGCTACAGTCCAGGTTACAGTCTGGTTTTGATGACTGCCACACCCCTTAATCCAAAGCTTGTTCTAAACATCAAAAAGACAAAATGTATAGATTTAACAAGAGCAGGAACCACATGTTCTTATTCGGATCCGTGCTTTCATGGAGATACAGTACAGCATCATAAATGCTTTCTAATTTAATTGTGTTGGATCAAACACCTCAAACACAAAACATTTAAATTGGACACTGGAACAAAGTTGTTTCTCCTTTCAGAACGGAAAAAAACCCTATTATGGAGATGTCCTGTATCCTTATGCTGCTGCTGCCATTACTCTTAAACCACTGGAATCCATTAATTGTAATACCATTCAATTCATTACTCAAGATAACTCACCACTGTGAGTTATATGAAAAGGTTGAATGGTCATCACCAACATGAAGAGGCCACCAGCATTCCTGTGTTTCTATTGCCTAAATATTTTACATCCTTAGTCGAGTTTAAAGTGAACACCCATGACATGGCATGGCAGAGTTTTGAGACTAACGCATTAGAAAATAGACTGATGTGAAGACAGAAAGAAAAAAGGAGGGGAAAGAGTGTCAATGCACTTTCATCTGACAAGAAACAGATTATGGTGCTAGTGAGAAAAATTGTTTTTATCATGTAAAAGAATATTGAGAAACCCTGTGTGATTCTGGGCCAAATCAATTTATAGTAACTGATGAGGGGTCTTTCTATGACAGGTAAATTATGACTGTGCAACATTTCTTATCCCAAAAGCCAGTTCAGTTGGGTGAAATATTGTGTTGTACCAACCATGCTATCCGGTTTAGCGCAAAGAACACTCATCTATTCATCAATTACACAATGACATCTTGGTGGAGACTCTTTTTAATCACAGCCCAGATTAATCAAGATTTGATTTAACATTATGTTTTCATCAAACAAAAATTATTCATTGTCCTGCATGGACAGACCATTTTTCACCAAAAGGTTGCTCTCAACTTCAGCTTTCAGTGTAAGATAGTGAATAGAGTAAGTGAAATTATAGCATTTGCTCAGTAAAGCCATCATATTAGATTTGAATGAATGGTTAACATTGCAGAAGTCTCATCCATCTTTGTCATGTGGAGCCCAGGCAGGGTAGACCATAAGTGTTTCAATGTCAAAGCTGGGCCCAGCTGGAAAATGGCCTCCAGCTGTCTCATCATTAGAGCTGATAAGGCACCATGGCCAGGCTCCCTCCATTCCTCGCTCAGTCTGTGGGAATTACAGGTACAGACTGTAGGTAGTGGTGAGTAGAAAACAACTCTTTCTCTCATCCACCTGGGTAGTAGTTTCCCCACATGGAAAACATTTAAACTTGTGCCAGTCCTTTGAGATCTTGAGCATGCTGGTTTCTTTCAATCTAAACATCTCTATCTGTTTTGTCCTGGGAAGATATTTCTCACATTAAACAGTAATAGAAAGAGCTATAAAATGACAGCCGTTATTTTTAAAAAATGTTTAAATTAACTGAATTGCTAGGATTATTCTGGTTTATCACAATCTAGGACTTGCTTTTGTAGGTTTGGCCAGAGCATAGGCGACATAGGCAGTCGCCTAGGGTGCAATATGTCAGGGGCCGCCGCAAGAAAAAAGTTTTTGACTCAGCGCAAATCAACTCCGCTCAGCTGATGCAACACTGGCGATTTTAATTATGATCACATTTAATTATGTGCACCTCGTGCTGTGAGTTCAGACAGTAACGTGACTGGTAGAGTTTTGCAACATAAACATCTTAAAACTGAAGTGCAGCCTTGCTGTTTTGGACTGCGAGTTGCACTTTATCGGAACTGCTGAAGTTAACGTGTAGATTTGTGGTGAGATTTCTGCCTGATCAGAAGTGTTTTTGGTTGGTTTCAGTTTTACAAGCAGCATGAAGTCCCAAACTGTGTCAGTCAAATGGTCTAAAGGGTGATGATGGCGCAATGGATAAGACGCACGCCTTTGGTGTGAGAGACCGGGGTTCAATCCCCCACTGTGACCCAACCACCATTGTGTCCCTGAGCAAGACACTTAACCCCTAGTTGCTCCAGAGGCGTGCGACCTCTGACATGTATGGCAATTGTAAGTCACTTTGGATAAAAGCGTCAGCTAAATGAATAAATGTAAAGGGGATAGGCTATAAACCAGCAGATCAATCAATCATACCAGCGGATCAACGTAATGCAGAGTAGAGGCCAAGTGGAATAAAAAAATATTATAAATTCTCATTAAATGATGACGTTAGTCTTGTAATATTGCAATTTATTTCTGGACATGTCAGAGAACACTATGGTGTCAGAGAGCACTATGGAGCAGAATTTGAAGTCCAGGAGTTTATAACTGAATTAAAATGAATTAATTTATCATTGAGGTGAAAAGGTCCCACGTAGGCCTATTAAAAGAGGTTATTTCCCCAAACGGAGACTCAAAAGAGGAGGGAAGACTCAGCATGTGTAATGACTTATCAGGGATTTTATTAAATTAGAAAAGGTGATCCACAAGAGAAAACATATTTAAAAGCAGTAGCTGCAGAATGCCTGATAGCCTGACTGCATTATATTCTATTAAATTTTAATATTTTGAATTGTCACATCCCACCTGAATATTAGACAAACCTTCACATTAGCCAAATATTTCTTAATACAAAATAGCCCAAATATAAAATTATTGTCCAAACTTTCCACTGTAAATATCCATCCCAGTTTTCAGACGTTGCTTTTTCAACTTACTGTACCTACATGTTTTGCCTGCCCAGTTTTCCTGTGAAATGAAGGATTATTACTGATATTTTGGTGGAAACGTCTGTATTAATCTGTTGGTTGTACCTACAATTAAACACTTCACATAATCTGACAAAAAGGACAGATGGAAATGGTAACATTGTAAATGTTCAAATTGATCGCAGATCTTGGTTAAACAAGGTTGTGTGAACAGTGATCATGCATAATCCAATACCAGCACGACACAAGGCATAAATATATAATGCTGTCATTCTCGTGCAAAAACCCTGCTGTATATTGTGCACTAGCCCTAGGATACCTCAGCCATGACCACAGCCATGGCTCTATAGGAATACGCAGCAGGGGGCTCTGTAACTGCTGGGGGATCAATACCATGCCTACAGAGTAACTGAACCCAAGGGTAGTGAGGCAACAAACCTCTGTGCCTTCGGAGACCATGTGCCAACACAGCAGTTCAATACGTCTAGAAGCAGCAGTATGGGGCCATCACATTTTGGGACTGTAAGTTGACTTATCATGCGTGTCACAGCCAGACTTGTGGAAATGGTTCGTTCAAATTATTTTGAGTATGTCAAAAGAGTAAATGTTTCATCAAATGTTTCAAATTACTCTAGTATATGATTTAATTACATTAGCTGAAAACATTAAATCTCTTTTGATAACTAAATTATCTCCAATCATTGCAAAAAAGAATAGTATTGATCTAAATGCATCAAGTCAATTATATTGTCTTTCATACTGTTAACAGAGTAACTATTACATTACAAGGTGACAGGAACGGGTGATTGTCCTGTGAGATATTTACAGTTTTGTTTTAGAAATATAAAAAAGAGTTGACTTAAGTGGAGAATATCAGAGATATCGGCTTCTTCTATAAACACCACTTCCAAATCAATAAATACTATTCTCCAGTGGCACTCTGAGTTGTTTGTGGCACGGTATTGATCTCCCTAAATGCAGGTGTCTGCATGTTGCTCTTGAAGAGACACTGTGGCCTCTCTGTGTGCCAGTATAACCCCCCACCCCTCCCCCCACCCCTTTGCCCTTTGCTTTCACTCCCTGTGTCTCTCTCTCCCGCCACCCGGGCTAAGCAACCAGCGTAGCACCTCCACAGAGGCCGATGTGTGACTTGATGCCATCAATAAAACCATCATCTAAGATGGACTTCCATTGGCGCCCAGCACAGTTAGTCAGGCCCTCTGCGATGAATCACCTTGATAGAGGCAGACCCTCGAGGAGACAAACACTCAATATCTCACCAGTAGGTTTTCTCAAATCCATACCAGTTCATGTTTCTGCTTTTTTTCCTGCTCTGTGCTCTAGGTCTTTAGGGTTCTGGGTTAGTCAGCAACAGTACTTACCAGAACAAGGCATTTGAAAAGTATTAAGGTTTAAAGTGAGCAGTGGATTAATGACAAGGGAAAGTCAAGATGAGAGGACAGCCGAGAGGACAGCCGAGAGGATAGCCAAGACTCCGTCTAAAATGGAAGAAAACTGGACCTATAGGAGCTGTTACGAAATTAGTATTTAAAAACTGAAACAGCTGATCAAGGCTGTTAATTTTTGTGTTGTGGAGTAAAAGCAAGCTGTTGTAAAGATGAGGGTAAAGAAGCATTGGAGGATAACCAAGGATTGAGGATTACCGAGCTTTTTGTTACTGTGAATCAGCTGTGCTGTTTTTATCTTATCCGTGACAGGTTGTTTGGTTTTTGTAACAGCTTATTATCTACACATGGGAAAAGGTCACACTTTTGTAAGTGTGTGTGGTGCGTGTGTGTGTGTTTGTGTGTGAGAGAGAGAGAGGGAGAGAAGAGTCTGGGAGAGACTATCAAGCTGGTGGTCCTTTTCTTTCTCACACTTAAAAAACAAACAGGCCCTTGATAAATCTGTGATCAACAAAAGACTAATTTCAACTTTTACAAGATTAGGCACTGAGATGCAGATTTTTTAACCTATGGCCTTTCATGAGATAATTTAGTATTTGCAGTACCTGCCTAAAAAGATTAATGTGGCATGTGAGGCACATTTTTCTTTCTAACAGTGAGTCTAGACACAAAAGAAGCCAGTGCCTCTTTTTATAGTCACTAGAATTCATTTGCATGGAGAAAGCATTGCTTAACAGATAGCAATGTGAAGCTAACACTTGACAGTTGACAGTAACAGTATGGAAAACACCCTGTGGTCACATATCTAAACAGAGCGCCCTATCAAGATGGATGGGTCTGAAAGGACACTAAATGGCTAAACTGACTGATAGGAATACAGACAGACACCAGTCATGATACCAAGTCTTGAAATGCTGCACACAAGCATAACTGCAAACTATAAGTGTCATTTAGAATAAACTAGTTTGGTCATGGTGAGACATGAGCCACTAGTTTCCACACTGAAAGTGACCAAAGAAGCAACTAATGAAGTCTTTTGGAAGAAATTTGAAAAATTAGGTGCTGCAGACATAGAATCTGGTGATTCATGAAGTCAGTTATTGCCATTAAAGTATGTGAAAAGGTATGATGTTACAGAAATTCCCATCATAGTCACTGCTTTGTCTATGTATATCCTTGATGGTGTTGTTTATACAATCTTTTTTCTCTCCTCCCAAGATACAGACTCTAGGTAACCTACTTCTGCAGTGTTTGGACTCTCAGGGAAAGAACTGCTACACCCGGCGTTTGTCCAGAATGTAGCTGTGATGGATGAGTGTGTGACAGCACTCTCCCTTTACTCTTTCTATGGGAGGCTCGCACTGAGCAGTGTGTGTGTGTGTGTGTGTGTGTGTGTGTGTGTGTGTGTGTGTGTGTGTGTGTGTGTGTGTGTGTGTGTGTATGTGTGTGTACTGGCTGTATAAACTCACCCAGAGGGACCGCAGGCCTGTGGGAGATAAAGACCTCTCCTAAAATGTAAACACTCTCTGAAGTGGCGAGCGGGGCAGCTGTAGTTACACACACACACATTTAGAGAAATGCAAGCCCAAGGTCAAGGTTAAGCGGTACACTCTTTCAAGGCTCACTTTCCCTCTTGACCCTCCGTCCTGCCATTGGATCTGCACTGTAGTGCTGAAACATGGGCTGCCTTGACAAAAGAAAAACAGTGGAAATGTGCAGAGGGCTGGTGAAACAAAACAGTTTGGACACAAAAATTTCTCATAGTGCCAGCACTTTGTGCTCAAAACATAAAAGAAACAGGAAAGTGGGCATTCAGGGCTTTAGTCATTATGTTAGTTAGTCATTATGCGTTTTAAGTGCATCAGGTAAGGTGAATTTCTGCTGTGATTTAAAAGAATGGGCAGTTCAATTGTTGGGAGAAAGGTGGAGATGATTAGTCCAATTTCATCTTAATGATTGAAAATTAAGATGGAACTATGGTCATCCACATTAAATTTTCCACAGTTAGGGCCATATTTACTAACATCCCCAATAAAGCCTAAATTGCGTGTGCATTGTAAAATATTGCAAGTGCAATTTTGGTACCTGTTATGGGTGATCATCTAAGAATTATTGCATAGATGACAACAGTTGCAAACACAATGGAGGTGACAACATTTAAATGAGGGTTTTGCGTGTTTAATGGTTTCCGCCACTGAGATTCAGGAGGGAAAACAGCCACTGCATAAAAAACTTGATTTGTAATTTCATTAAAAACAAACTGGTGGCAGAGCACACATTAAACTCTTTACTTACTTTAAAATCAAACGGTCTCTGGAGTGCAAATAGATATATGGTAACTGAATGTAATGCTGCAGATAAGTTGCTTATATGTAACTTCTTAACTAAACAGACGTGGTGTTTAAACACACTAATGCAACAATGTGCATTTTGTATGATATGTATCTGACTAATCAGACATGTGTTTAGAATCACAATTCTGGCACACATAAATTGCCTTTGCCTGAAGTGCAAACATCGCAGGGCCATTTGTTGCATTTCACACACTTAAACCATGTCTTCTTTGGAAAAGTGCATGAAAAGTGCACATAGATGAGGACAAAAGAGATGTCAGCGGCTTACATCGAAGTACTTAGCTGTACTTCTGATTGATTTGTTCTTCAACTTCACCTCCCTACTGCCTGTAACTTTGTGTCAGGTGGTGTTCTGTCATTGTCTGTCTTCTGTTGATAATTTCTATATTCCTATCTTCAAAAACACATTCCTTCTTGCAATTGCAAATTAATTACAAGCTTATTTGTCTACTACTCTTGTTGCCTAACTAAATAATTAATTAACTGTATTGTGTAGTGTGTGTGTGTGTGTGTGTGTGTGTGTGTGTGTGTGTGTGAGTGTGTGTGTGTGTTTGAATATATTAACACACTACAAGCCTACAGCATAAGATCATATATACTCTGTCATGAATTCAGTCTTGTCCAGGCACATTGCTGCTGCTGTAAACTACAGTGCATAATATTCTATTTACAGAATAATTTAATACTAGTGTCAGAGGTAATTACACAATTTCACATAGGTTTTTGAGCATGTTATAGGTGTTTATTTGTACTGGAGAAACTAATCATATGTGACGACTTGCCCCAAAGTCAATGAGACAACTTGCCCCAAACTGACATGTATGCTAATGTTGGCTAAATCTCATGGTTATCTTAACATAGCTCTTCAGCTGAAGTATCAAAAGACACGTTACTGTCTCCTCTACGTTGTGCAAAGTTATCATTTTGAACATTCACACCTAATAGGGCTGGAATACATAAAATGTAGTGCAAAGGTTTTACTTTTGAAGTAAAAAAAATAATAAAATTGTGCTCACCTCTGATTAGAGTGACCATGACCACATGTGAACAGGAAATTGAACATAGAAAAAGAAGTCACACAAAATGGCTACTTGATTTTTGTCATAGAGCCTCTAGTGTTGGAGTTATGAGCAGTGTGACAACTTACACACGAGACAACTTACCCCGCTCTCCCCTACTTGCCCGTCCTGCCTGAGATTGCACTAAGTAGGCTACTTGGGACAGACACCTGAAAACTCCTCTGGAAAACCCCAACAGAAACAGATACAGTATGCAAGATTGACCCAGACGCAAGGAAGTGCAGGCAAATCGTGCTTCATCCAGCCAGAGGGAACAATCGCCGACCGTCCGCACCGTGCCTGGTCGCCCCGCGATCTCCTGTCCCTACACCCCAACCCCCCATTCCCTCTCCGATACCTACAATGAGTTGTATCTCCATTACGACCGGCTGGCTGGATGAATTTTAGGCATGATCCATGCACTAGGCTACTGCAGCTCATGGAGAAAAAAAGTCAGGTCGAAACGAAATTTGCTGTATTGGCATGAATGTTATTACAACAGTATTGCCAAAGCTGTCAAGGCCAATACAAAAAAAAACAATCCAATTCATATAGTTCATCGAATAAAATATTGTGTTTTATGTAGGCTAAGTCATGTGACCTAAGTCACCTGACATTTAACAGGTGGTAAACGTTGTGAAATGGTGGTAGTGTGGTTAGACTTAGGCAAAAAAAACACTTGGTTTGGTTTAGGAAAAGACTGTGTTTTGGCTTTAAATAACTACAAGTCACATGACGTAAGTAAGGAAAGTCTCCTTCAAAACGTTATTTAACTTCAAACATGTAAAGTTTGACTTTCTTTCAAACAGGACTCAAACCTTGATCTCATGAGTTTAAGCCTACTTGACATATCCATCCGCCCCATCTATCTCATTACATGGACTTTGTCGCTCTTAATACTATGTCACCTGGCTTCTTCTACTACTAGAGGTCAAGGCCTAACAAAAACACAAATATGGGTCATCTCTGAAGATTTTCAGTCATCCAGGTCATAGTTATCCATGGAATGTTAAAATCAAAGCAAATGGACTGGTAGAAGATACCTGAAGACGTTTTGCCTCTAATCCGAGGGGCTTCTTCAGTTCTGACTGAATCCCAGCCTACGCGGGGTCGTTATCAAGGTGGACACCATTTGCTTTGGTGATTTGCAGTGATGCTGGTTGTTGTAACAACAGTCATCATGGTTGTTGGAGTCATGTGAGGCCAAGTCTGAAAATTGTCACATAAGATGTCTTAGGCTACATCTACATTACTACGTTTTTGGTTTAAAACACAGACCTTTTGCTACAAAGGCTTAAAATGGACAAGTCTGAAAACGCTGCTGACCCCGATGACGCAGACACTCACGTTTGGCTTCCTTATTGGGTCTTAGAAGTCATGCAAAGCAATAACACAATGCTACTGACAGCATTTTTGTTTTGGTATTTTATTTAAAATTTTTTATAGTGTAAATAACACTTACAGATACATGTACTGTGCATGTTGCCGTATTTACTTTGCAAAAACTCACAGTGTGTTTTAGTCACAGTCGCTTTGCACTCCCGTGCTACTTTCAGAAACAGTTACATTTCGTTGTTGGTCCATGCAAAAAAATCTCTGGTGTGATTCTTCATTTTAATTTAGATCGCTTTCGTTTTAAAACTCTGTTTTTAAACAAAAATGTAGTGGTGTGGATGTACCCTTAGCCCTCCTACTCTCAATTATGGTGTATATTGCCTTTTTCACCCCTCTTTCGAACCATCTGTCCTCCTTGTCCAAAATATGTCTTACGGTCTTAGAGTTTTTGGTGTTTCGGATTTTTGTTATTGTTGTTTTTGGTAAGGGTACATACTTACTCTTGTATCTTGGTGTGTTTCAGTCCCTGTCTCTGTGTTGTGTGTTTCTTATGTCATGTTCATTTTATTTATTTGTCATTTTATTTCCTGTTTTACTTTGGGGTTTTTTGACCCTGGTGCTGTGGTCTTGTTTCAGTTCCTGTTTTCATGTCACCGATTTTTCTGATGTGTTTCACCTCAGATTTCACCTGACAAAGTTTTGTCATTATGTCTACCCTTTCTGGAGTATTTAGTTGGGCTACTCTTTTCATTTGTTGCAGGTTCATTGTTCATGACTGTTCACCAGTGTTTTCTGACAGAGTTTGTTGTTCACCTCTTGTCTCCAGATTATTCCCCTCATTACTTCACACCCTATCGTAGTATGGATTTATATTTTCAGTTTGGATAGATGGATTTTCACCTGTTTGTTGTACCTAGATAGTATTTTTTTGGACTGCCGACTTCACTTCATGTCTGCATGTCTTTACCTTAAGTCTTAGCCCTTCTGAGTTGAGCCATGCATTTGTGTAGTGGTTGTTTGGTTTCCCCAATATATACTGTACAGTAGTTCTGTGGATTCCTCACTACAGTGGCCAGCATACAAGCTTGCTTTTCTTGTGTTTGGGTTGTTGGTCTTTCAGGTGGAGGTATTGTCTTAGAGTGTTCTTGGGTTTAAGAAACACAGGTATGTGGTGTTTGTTGAAAATAATCGTGAGATTCACTGATACTCCATACACTTATGGAATCATAATGTTGTTGCATTTACTCTTCTTTTCCTTATCTCCTGTATTGTTGGTGTTCTTCCTGGATCTAGTGGCTGTTGTCACAAAGGTCTGGTTTAAGTGCCTCAGATTTTTATGGTCCTTCTCTTGGGCTTGGTCACTTTTGGTATGATTACTGTCTGTGTGTGGTTTCCTGTATAGTACAATTTCCAACCTCCTGTCCTCTTTAATGTGTACAACGGGGGATTATACAGAGAGAAGCATAGCTGTGCAACTTATTAACATCTCAGTGCTTCATTACTAAGGCTTTCAGGCAGCATGACAAAGCGTACTTACAGTAGACACTAAAGCGTCCGTATGAAACGTCACAGTTTGCTAGGTCGCAGCAACACAATGATGGCTAACATTACCTGCTGGCACATCGGCTGTGATGTGCACTGTAGGGTTAGCTGGTTGACATGCATACAGACACTAACTTAGGTGTAGGCACAAATGCCTGTGATGGTAAGGGTTAGGGTAAGGGCCTTCGGGAGGTGTCAACAGCTTTAACACAAACATAGCTAGCATTTGATGAGTATGAGACGAGACATGCCCGCGGCGTCTCACAAAGATGCTGACGGGTACTTTTCTGAAAGTGTCAGTATTTAACACCCCCTATTGTAGCAAACAGAACAGCTCGAAGTCATTGGTAGAGATATGTGGACGACACATGGTTCAAAATTAAAACCCAGTAAGTGAAAGCCTTCACACAGTACATCAACTCTAAAGACAGTAAACATGTTCACACAACATAAACATAACATACAAGTTCACACAAGAGGATGTGAGCAACAGTTTGGCTTTCTTGGACTGTGCCCTACACATTAACGACCACAACGACTGTCATCATAACAGCCAGGAGCACAAACATACTAAGCAGTATCCATTACCTTGATAATAACTCCCCAGAGGTTAAATGGTTGGGATTCCCTAGCAGTCAGTCAGGACTGAAGACGCCCCTCAGATGAAAGGCAAAATGTCTTCAAGTATCTTCAACTAAGACCAGTTGCCCTTGATTTTAACCTTCCTTGGATTACTATGACATGGATGTCTGAGAATCTTAATCTCATTTTTCTGTTGAGGATGGGCTGTTAGAATATACTGTGGTTTGCATCTATAGATCATGATCATTCTTCTAAGCCTTGTTTCGGCACTGCTAACCAAACATTAGTCCTTGGTTTGGCATACACAGATTGAAAGAAGTAGTTCAAGACAACATAAGAAAATTTACAGATTAGGATTTGAACAAATGACCACAAATGAAGGCCAAAATTCTCCAGAAACATTAAGAAGAAGAAAAAACACCTAGCTATCATTAATAATCATTACCTCTTCCCTTTTGGGATTCAATGAAAAGTTGGGCAAAAGGTATCCTTTTTCACTTTTTATGCATGTTTAATTTCCATGGACAAATCCAACAGTATCTATTCTGTACTCCAATTTCACTTTGAGGGCCAGTCTCAGTATCAATTTTGTATTCTCAGACCACCAATGTCATGGACTAGTATGACAACGAGTCGGCTTTAAAATGTGTATCAACACGTTTGACTTGCATGGTTCCATGCATATTTATTTGACATCCAAGTACAAGCACAACAGTGCTTTAAACTGAATGAAAGACAAAATGATAGGAAGGATTTGAATGTTGTGAAATCATTACCTTATGACCAAAGTGTTATGTCTTCCTGCAGGGGTTTTCTTGAACAATCTAGCATAGAAACATTTAATACAATGTCTGAAAAGTCCCAAAAAAGCCATGTTACAAATATACACGATAACACTCACTCAAGTGCTGTGTGTGCTATTACCAGGGTGATGTTTGTGCACAATGAATAACATACTTAACAAATACTTAACAAAGTAACTGCCCAGTGAGAGCTGTGAAAAATGAGAGGGGCTGGCAGGAATTGCTGGTAATCTTTGCTTGAGTCCATCTTTATTATCTTGGTCAATGGAGAGAAGTGGATCCTGAGGTAAAAATACCCAAGCCTGCTTCTTATCAATGTGATGCTCTTATCTGACATTTGAAATACATTTAGCAGGATGAGTGAGTGCGCAATGTATAAAGAGAGCCATTGCTTAGATTTATCTACTGCATTTACGTATATAAATATATCAAAACCCTTTTGTAGTTTAACTTTCTTCGTGGTTCATGAAATACTACTCATAATCAAACAAATTGCCTGTAAATTACAGATAGAATTTCTCATTTTTTTACAGATTCAACTTAGAAAAATAAAAGAAGAAGCTAAATACTGCAGGTGCTAATGTAAATGCAATTTCCAAAGTTAAACAATTGAACCAATCATTTTACACCATCTAAAATGCTCTCCATACACATACCAGTGAAGGCAGTAGAGCTAAGGTGATGATGGTGCTTTAACATTTATGTGTATAGTATATTTCCTTGTCAAGGAATTTGGAACTCATAAGAAGGAAATCAAATTATTAAAAAAATATTTTTGTAATGTTTTTGACTTCCATGTGCAGTATGACAGAAACAAGGGCATACTTAAAGTTTGTTTGTGTGACTGACAAATTGAAAGGGTTAATAGGATCAACCATCTCCATCTTTGTAGTGCAACAGATATCAATCCAGCACATGGAGGAGACAAGGGAAAACATTAGCTGTGTTTCAGAACAACAAGGTGAGAAATTGCAGCTCACAGTCTACAATAGTTCCACTCTAGTGAGTTATTGATTTTGTCCTCGGTTTTCTTAGACTCTGGACACTCTGCAACCTTTGGTGGCACTCTTTCATTCTCCTCTGGGATGCAGGATGAAAGGACGCCACCACTGAACAAGTAACTCAAATGGTTGGCAGATCATTCAGGGAAACACCTCCAGAGAAGGCTGTCCTGTTTTTATAAACTGAGACAATTGTCCTCTTTGTTTGCTGCCGCATCCCCTAGGCTGCTTGGGATGCAAACGCTTTAAGTTGGTCAAGTGCAAAGAGTAAAGACGAGGACCTGAAAACAAATAGGAGTGAGGAAAATGAAAAATGCAATAAGTGCACCTTGTATATCCAAACACACGTCAGGAAGAGTCAGTGACGTGCAAAAAGAAGTAAGCATGGAGGACAGAGGGAACAAAGAACAGCCATTTCACACAGAGAAGCACTGAAGCAAACAACATGTCACAACACAACAGCCAAAAAACTTCTGTAACAAAAGGCACTTCTGCTGCCTGAATGTTAATGTATTAAGAAGTTTTAGAAATGTATATAAATTTGTAGTCTTTGTATATAATGTTTGCGGGGTTACACTGTATATTGTTCTTGAGTCATTGTGTTGACAAGACGCATATCATGACAATAAAATATCACCCGACAACTTTAAGTTTATCACAATGTGTAGTCTTAATAAAGTTAATATGCTTTAGTTATGTTGCGTGTGTTTTTTGTAAATTGTATCATCAAGAGTCATGACAGTATTTATACTCATATCTTACCATGTTCCTCTGGCTCCTTGTTGCTTAATGAGCAAATTCATGGGAGATGGTGTAGTTAGTACCAGTTACAGGAAATAATCCTGGGAAAACTCATATCAGAAATAGTGTGAATTTTCAACAATGAAAAAGATTTGTCCAATTTCAGTTAAATTATAGATATTCAGCACAACAGTAACACCGTCATCAGCAGACTTTGTCAGAAATAAATGTTTTATTAATGAACACTTGAATGAAAATTTGAATGAACTTATTCTCCTTTGCAACCTGTACTATAAATATAGACCATGTTACAATGCAGGACAGTTATCATTAACACTGGCTTCTATTTGTGACCATTGTTTTTTCATTCAGTTTGTCTTTGGTGGCATATGACGTCATAAATGTTCTGTTAGTTGTCACATCTACCTTGAAAACTCATCTCAAAGTAGTTAACTGCTAAACCTGTTTTAGGGCAGACAAATTCATCTCATCTCCATGTAGCACTGCTTGTCACTGTGATTTACTTTCTTCAGAGCTAAATTCATTTTCCCGCTGAAGTGTTTCAATAATTTTTATTGAGTCTCTTCACATTAAGTTGTTGAGAATGGCTTAAATGTAAAGAAGGCATAATCAGTCCCAAGTAACAGATATTATCATCTGTTTCTCAGTGTTACACAGATGAGCAGCAGGAGGGCAGCAGTGGTGAGGGCATTAAGGCAACAGGCAGGCAGACGGGCAGGCGGCAGATAAAGAGGACTCTATTAGTCTCGGCTCATTGTGCCACTCTGAGTTCTTTCTACTTCCTAATTGACTGGCTTCTGTAGGCTCTACGGCCATATTTCAGTTTAAAGGGGAAGGCTCCATGGGTCACGGGAAATAAAGGGGGCCATTTGACAGGTCAGCAGGCTGATACAGCAAAGTCTTAGGTCGAAGGTCAAACTAACATCAAGATAGGCTGTGGCAGTGTGGGTCAGCTCCAACACCGGAAAGCCCAAAAAGTAAGTCGGCAGACTGACTGGAATGTTTTTTCTTTGCATTTTACCAAAGACAGTGAAGTAATTAATTTTATCTAGCCTAATACATCATTTAAAAACATCTCTTAGTTTTGACAAATAATATTTGAGTGCCAAATTAAACCGTTACAGATTTAAGTTGATATAATATTAGGATACAAGGAGATGTGATCAAGTTGTGTACTATTCCAACTGATTAATCTCATTACAAAAATATAATCTGTAGCTGTTATGCTTTGCAGTTAATAATAAAAAGCAGCAGCGAGACTTCAGGTTAAAGTTAAAGATGGTGATCTGAAAAAAGTTGATTTTACTCATTATTCTATACATTACAGGAGCAAAGTAAGACAACAATAACTAAAGTAATCCAATTATGAGTAATCCATGAATCGCAGTAGTCAGAGGGCTTAAGTAACTGACAACAGTCTTTAGGAGGGATTTGGTTCGTACAACAGATCACATTGGAATCAGCACCCTCCTAACTCAATTAGCATTAACGTTCACCTCTAGGAAATGAGTAGCCCAAAAACATGAAATTCACCATGCACATTTGCACACACACATACACATATACGCGTGTGCACACACACACAAACGCAAGACAGTCTGCCTGGCACCAGACAGCAGTGCACGGCCAAATGAGATGTGTGAGAGCCCCCTGCTGCCAAGAGACGGACAGGAAGAAGAAACAAACCCTCTCTAATGGAGACATGACATGCTCGCTGGGGCGGAAACTCAAACAAACGATTAATGGGCCATGGAGCCTTCAGTACAGCAGCAAAATACCCACCACTGCTCCCTCCCTCTGCACTCCCTCACTCTGTCCCATGTTGGCGTAGCGGGTTTGACATTTCAAGACCCAGGCCTCTGCCCCGAGGCGACATATTTCTGCCATCCCTTACCCCAATTCTACTGAGATCCCTGAACTGAAATAAGTGGACAACGCAACATCAATAACATCAACATTTAGGGGATGCCACAGCAGGACAGCCATATGCTCCTGCATGTCTGCACATTTACCGTCCTCAATATGTTGCCATGCTAATGTTTTTAAGCGTTGAGTTTTTTACAGCTATGATAGGCAAATATCCAGCTTATCCACATATGTGCTGGGTTGCACCGCTGGTTCAAGGGGTGAGAGACAGAGAAGTTCTGTCACTATCTAGAAAAGACAAGAGTCCTGTGATCATGCCTTCTGGTGAAGAGCCCCTCAGTCCTGTTTAGCCCCCAGTGGAGGTGGTGACCTAACAGCAGAGACGCAGCACCAAATGAGACAACAAGGCCTGGGAAAAGATATAGAGGAACATCCACACAGAGGTGCACATCCCCTGAAAACTCCCATGTGAAACAATTTCAAGCCACAAGCACTGTGGAAGGTATTGATAAAGCAGTAAATGACAGAAATGCAGCTGACAGACTTGGTCAAGAATGGACGTCTTTTAGTGACTTTAGTGTGTAGCTTATCGAATGGGACTACAATGTTTAAGTATAGAAGTGAGTTTTGTAGACATATATTCTAGCAGTATTTTATCGCAACGTTAATTTGTTTGGCTTGTGAAGTCTGCAGGAACAGCTGATAGGGTGGGGGTCTTCCATTCTCTTGGGGCCATGGAGGTCCATCCAGTCCAGTAGCTGGTGCAGTCTCTTCCTTTGTCTTCCCTTCCATCTCTGGAAAGAGTAGCAAAAGAGAGAGGGGAATAAGGGAAGCCCCTTACGTTCATGTGTTTTGATTAGCAGGTAATGATCTTTGATCTAATGCGCTGACTGGGAAAGTGCGGCTCCCATTGAAATCCGGTGGATGCTTGGCCGACCTGGAGCCAGTGTCACTTCTCGTTAGGGCCTGCAGCTCCATGACCTCCCATTGCTAGTCCCAGCCCCCTCCTCGCAGCATGTGCACCCCGCGTAATGATATCAATAGCAGCAGGGGTGCAATGAATACAAATCCGCGTGCAGAATGTTTGGACAAGAATTCGCTCCCAGCCCTCCCTCCTCCTGCCGCCCCGCTCAGCAGCGTTCAACCTCTATCCCCCACACAAAGGGCTAGGTTAGGCTGTAATCTGGATGGTTGATTTCACACGAAATAGTTGGCTACTGCAAAGAACAAATGACCCCTGCTGGTTGGCCATAACTGCATATGTTCCATAAAGTACTAGCTAGTCTGTTTTTACATCCCCTCCATCCCGTTGATCCATGCTGGGATTAAAAATCAGCGTGTGAAAATGTGTGTGATTGCACTGAATTGTTTAAATGTATTCATGCATGCAACTAAAACCATTCAAGCTGCAAAGTATATCATAATGACTGTTACATGCTTAATTGAAAGAATACAAAACCCACTTGTTCATTTGCATGAAATAGGGCAGATCACAAAAATCTTAAATTGGAAATATTCTTTGTTCCACATTGTCTCAAATAAGGCACATTTTCACTATGATGACAAACTAAAATATTAATTATCAATACATCAGAGGGCTCATGTGTTGTTCTTATGGTCTCACTGTACCAAAATATAATTTTATTATTATATGTCATATCATAAAATACACAACACCATTTGGCTGTTGGAAAAGTAAACTACTACACAGCTCTGTGACCAGGCACACAACCATCCCCTATCGAACACTTTATCCAGTGTTGGACCTGACATGGCTGCCACCTGATTTCCGTGTCTGGTATTGACACAGCCGTTTAAAGCAGCCTGGCCACCACTGCCCATAACAAAGGTATGTTCATGCAACCGGCCAATGAAAGCCTCAGTTAAGTCGGGGAGGAAAGAACCAATGCATTTCTTTTCTGAATTAACAAGACTGGAAAAGCTATAAAATCCCCGCTGTGAGACCTGTTTATTATCAATTACTGCGGCACAATGCAGCCACACTGTGAATATACATACATGTGCTGCAGCCATGTGCCTGTCTGTAAGGATTGCAGGCCATGTGCACATGGCCGGTGTGCACAGAGTCCAGGCTTAATTTCTGCTGTCTGAACACACCTCTGCTGCTTTCTGCAAAGCTCTCGGTTACATTCTCCAATGTTTAATGTGCTGTGAAATGCAGCAGTGTCTAGAACTATGTCCAAAATGACTTTTTTGTTTCAAATGTGAGCTTGGAAGAAAGTAAAAATGAAGTAGAGGAATCATCCCAAAAAGGCAAACTTTAACTTTAGGTTGCTAATTATGAAAGGGATAAAACATTTTAGTCAACTGGTTTTATATTTGATTTAAATTACAATTCTTTTTCCAAAAAATTATAAATTACAGTTATGTTTTAAAATTAGTAAGAAACGGTGCACATACACCAAACTTAAACATATGTTTTGATTTGCCAATATTTTTAATCTATTTAATCTATCAATTTAATTTAATGCTAATTATTTCCTATATCAAACCAGTGTGTTGTGAATTCTCCTGCAGCATAACAAGAGTAACTGAGTAAAAGTTAGTTTATTAGCCTCAAAGAATATGTAGGTGCTTCTTGCCAGACTTTCTACCAACCATTAGGAATGGAGTGAAAACCACAGGGTGAGAGATGGCACTACTCGTGAGCAGCTGGACACTCTGCACTTTTTAATCAAAATATGTTTTATATCATCTTGTATCACAGAACCTGCAGGCATGTGTCTCCATGTCTGAAGCGTATTCTTTGCCAGAGTATGACAAAAGTTTCTTCACTTGTGGTCTGTCATCACCAAGGATGACACTATCTAAAATCTGTTAATTGTAAACACGTGTGCGCTGTCAATCCGAGATGTATATTTGTAACTCCATGCAGGAAGTGCCTGCCTTCTGCTTCTTTTCCTTAAATACCCTGAGTGAAAATACTGTACATTTCTCATCTTTCATTTGTGAGAGATTACATTTTGTATCAGTTGTTATTTTCTTAATAGAAATACACACATTTTTAAAAAGATTTGTCAGACTTATCAAAGGTTCAAATTTTAGATCTATACTTAAACAAAAGAGTAGATAAGGCAAAAGATCAGTCAAATATGGATTGTGTTGAATATTTTATGGTGAAATGTATAGTCACTTTTTAAAAAAACATTTAAACCGGTGTGAGAAGTCCCATCTCCTTCGACTCAACGCTTTGTCTTAAAAGCTTTTTATTCTGGTACATCTTAAATGCATTAGTATTAACATCACTACAGGAAATTAAATCTTTATGTGTACATGAAGAAGCTTCCTTCGGTCAAACATTTCATTGTTTCAGTTTACAGCTATTACTGCACTGCTCCTTCTTTTATTTTGTTATTTTATGTGAAATGTTGAACATATAGTCAACATATACGGCTTGTTTTCTCATTACAAGATGTCCTTCTAATGTTTAATAATGTAATGAAAAGTGAAATGGCCTCCAACTACATTCAGACTAAATGAGAGGAAAGATTAAGATAAATAGCCACATCTGGATCTCACTTGAAACTCTAAAGGAAGTCGAGATAACCAAGGAGGGTCTGGTTATTCATCACCATCCAGACATGTGCCCGTACACAACTGTAACGCCTTTGAAAAACAGACATGAACAGACGGAAACTCACCAGCCATGCATAATACTCGAAAGCAGCACCTGACTTTGGGCCCTGTTTTTAAAAATGAAAAAAAACATTCACAGAGTTATATTGTAGAGGAGCAGAAAGGAAAGCGATGGATTGACAGCTGGGCCAGCAGGGCACCTGGTTAATTTCACCTATCATCTAGACCCTTAGTGCCCCACACATCCCCTTGCATCTCTCTCTCTTTCGCTCTCCACTCTTATTCTCAAGGGAGCAACTTTTCCTCCAGATCCTGACTGACATAAACCCCAGAGCCTCAGACCCCAAACAGAATTCTCTGCAGACCCCGGGCTGCTTGTCTTCTGTCTGCTCCATCTATCTCTTTCTTCCACGATTTCCATCCCCTTAACCATCGCTCCCTTTGTTCTTGCAGTCGATCGATGCACCATAACTCAACTGGCCCCTGGTGTTTGATGTCTTGAGCTCTGGATATCATTTCAACCATTTTTGTTGAACCAGTGAACCACACTGATAATACCATGTCTCACGAACACAGGCGTGCAAATGATGTGTGCAAGCACACACACGCATACACATATACTGACACATACTGCAGGCACAACATATATACACTTGGTGATAAAAAATATATTGAGTCAGAGGGACAACATGAGGGAAAAGGAAAAAGAGACTACATTGACAGTAGGCCTGAGCACAGTAGGTGATCTGTCACACGACTTACCATCTTGTACAGCTCCTCAGTTTGAGATGCAAATATAAAAATACAATGTTAAGCCACCTAAAAGCTAAACCACTTGATGGTAATGTGCTGGGTATGACAGGTGCATTGAAAAGCACAGATCATTCCATCAACAACAAAGAAAGGAAGAGGATCAATTGCTTATTGTTCAATTGTCTCCTTTCATCACATCTGAACGTCATAACAAATTTCCGGTTGCCACATTTTCCCACACCGAGTGTGAATTAGACCTGTTTAATGGAGAAAGCCAAATGTTTGTGCTAAACAACATTGCCTTTTTCAGATTTGAGCAGGCTCTCACAAAGAGTTTAGTAAAATATCAGCAAAATGTACTTGTATATTAACAACATGTATAAAAAAGTAAGAGAAATGTATTCCTCCACAACTGAAGATGTGGCAAGAAAGACCAGCACTTCTTAAAACGTCCATAATACATTTGCTGTGGGATGATGCTCTTTTGCAGCAACATCCTGCTTCATCCTCACACACAATGCAACCAAATGACAATTTTATCTGTTGGCCAGTTGTTGTGTGTTTATGTCCCTGTCTAAGAACACCTTAACAATAAGGGCAAATGCTGATAGTTAACTTCCCCACATGATTTGCACTTCACATGTGACTGTCCAAACTCTTGAGGCCAAATTAAATTAGTTTTACTTTCCCAGACTTAAGTAAAAGCTACCTGCCTTATGTCAGCTTTCACTGGCCTGTAAATGACATATTGTGCTGTTTGCACAAACAACCTCTTTACAGAGGTAAAGAGAGAAGATATTCAAATAGACTGATAGAAGTATTAGTTTGAAGTTGTATAGAGCATCAAGTGTGCCCACTATTTTGTGGAATGTGATTGTTTATAAGAAATCTGTAAATATGCAGTTTATTGTTATTAATATCCATTATGTTGAAAAAAATTTGAATGGTAATTATTGTTATCAAGATATGTCTGCTTATTGTTATTTTTATTCCTGTGAGTTGCCTACTGCTAGCATCTTGAGCGTCAGCCAACATTATAGTGCTAAAATGGTTTTAGAAATTGTGGCTTCTTTTACAGTCAAAGAAGTCAAACTCCGGATGCTGTGAGGATTTACAGAGGTCATTGACAAATCTTGGAAAATACAGACATTCTTTTCATTTAATGGGAAGGAAAAGTTGTCAAACTTCCCTCTGGTGGTCTAAAGATCTTTAATGTTTTTTTTAATTTTGGATTTTACAGCCTCATGCTATGACTGTGCTGTTTACTTTTAAAAAATATTCTGAGATTGTTCTTATATTTAGACAACTACTAAGGATCACACAGCTCAACAGGAAGGTATGCTAGTTGGCAGTTTTCCGTTTGCTTAAATTAACAATCCCATTTGTTCTGTGTGAAAAACTATCAAACCAAACATACTGAAGAATGAAATGTATTTGAGTAATACACAATTACTTTTATTTCTCAAGCTGATTATGTACAAGGTGTAATTTGATGGAAATCAATAATCTATGCAACTCCTACCTCAGCTCCCTCGAAGCAGGCTGACTTACCAAATTGTGGCAGTGAGAGATCCGATTTGACCTATCGTGTCATGAGATAGAGGAGTGTGTTCAGGTGCAATGAGCTGGGAGGGAGTGCAGTTGTCATGTTCCCTAACGTGTAGCAGGATGTATTGCTGGCAGAAGCAGCAGGGGAGATCCAGAGTCTCTCCTGAACACTCACAGCCTCATGAAAGAATGATGGTTGATTACCTGCAGGAGATGAGCTACACGGGCCCTCCGGAGTCACAGGATAGCACTTCAGCGCTGCAGAGTTACACTGCTGAAGATGACTGAGAAAGAAGGAAGGAGAAAATCAAAATCCATCTTTGTGCTGTTTGTAAATGTGGGGTTTTTTTTCCTAGTATTGTCCAGAAAATAAGACGTCACACATTTAAAGGAACTCATTTCAGTGTAATTTCTTGCCTAATATAATTCTAAATTGATTTAAAGCATGTCTTCTCATTTTTACATGTATTATCTGTCCACCTTTAAGTACACATTAGTAATTTCTAAAACAAGTGTGCTACAAGAAATAGATTTGACCCAAAAATGTTGGTGTATGTACGCAACCTAGCAAATTAAATGACCAAAAATCTGAAACTTTTTTTTTTGAAACACACAGATATTATATACGTCAGCAAAATCTGGTGGTTATTCACAAATCCAGACATAAATATGAATGCCTGAAACTATTGATGCTACCCCAATCTTTGCTTTACCAAACTTTACCAGTTTACCTTCAACACCTATCAACACTGTTACCTTACACAGATTTACATGGTTTAAAAACAAAATCAAGGTTTTTTTTCTTTATATATTCTGCAGACCTAACGGTCGATACCCCTCGTGTGCCACAGCTCTCTGGGAGAACAAGGTCCAGATGGCTTGGGGGCCCCGTCAGTTTCCCTCCACCAGCCGCTCTGCTTATCAGCAAGTTCACTTCACTTCAAGGAACCATTGACAGCTCTGTTAATTAGCACCTTTAGTCCTTTTTTCCCAGATACGCACAACACTAAGACATTCATATATCTATTAACTCCTGTCCTCTTCCTGCATATTTAGCATGTTGGGCCAGGCTTGTCTTTGATAAATTGTGTGCAAAAATATTAATTTACAGCATATTTCTCTGTTTCAAGACAGAATTGGATGGACTGGTAGTTGAGGTCAGGAATAAAATAATATCATCAAATGTGTAAATTAAGTGTAATTATGAAGTAGAAAGCTTGCTCACTTTTAGGATATGATTCTTTTCTTTTGCAACACACAGCAACACCTGAGCAAATGAGGTTTGTAACAAGCTTGAAGTGAACTTTCCATTACCTCCAGATGTTTGTCATAATTGCCACAATAGAGGAAAACTTCACAAAACCCATGGCAACATTTTGCAGCAGTTTTTATGTTCATGCCTTTGTTGTCAACATTAACAAAGATTTGATTATTACAGCGAGGGACACTATCAATCCATCATCTTATTATTATCATCACCACTGCCGCCATCTCTACACCACTGCTGAAAAAAAGTTCTGCCTTGTCTGAAACTGAAAGCTATGAGGCACAGTTCACAGCACACTGGCATCAGTCCAGGGTCAGTCCCGGGCCCTTGGCCTCTACCCTCAGCGGAACTAAATTCCTGACCTGTTAGTCATTTGTCCGAAGTCCAGGTTAGACCCTGGACAGGCTGCAGAGGAGGGAAATCAAACCAGAGCTTTGATCTGCTGTTACCATAGTTTGGGGAGTAATGAAATTTACCCTGCTAAATTACAGTGGGTTCAAAAGACTAATTAATTATCATGTCCACCAATGACTTGTATTGATCTAGGTCACCTTGTGTAATTGAATAGCAAAGTTGATTGCAGGTGGATCAAAAGATATTACTAGATTTTTAATCCAGCACAGCAATCCCTCAAAAATACCCAGGTTCTGCTCCAACCTGGTAGAGACTGAATATATTGCATCCAACCTGAAGAATAAACAGTTCTTTTCAAGGCAATATAATTTGGTAATTTATATAAAAAAGAAATTTTAAAAAGTTGGCCATGGGTCTAATCATCCTGTGTTTGAAGTGGTCAGTTGGGGGCGGGACAAAGGGTTTAATTGATAGCCGCTTGGCCTATAGGGCTGGCTGAGCTTCCTCCAGAAGGTCACGTCCTGTCTGGCCCTTGTCCACTGCACACTTCCACAACATATCCGGGGTCTCGGCCCTCCAAGCTGGCTGAAGCACAAAACATACACACACATAAACACAAACTCTGTACCTCCTCGGCGCCATGCTGCGGCAGTGGTCAAGGCCTTGCGTGCCATCCAGGGTCTGGGGGGGGGGGGGGGGTTAAGGAGTTAAGGAAGCAGGAGGGAGAGAGAGATGGGAAAATAGTCTTCAACCAATCACAACCCTCAGTTCTCCTTATGGAAAAGGTTACAACACCCCACCCCTCCTCCATTCACTATAACTGTAATTGTAATTGTAGGTCATTCTGTCTTTCACATGTATTATACACCACACCAGATGTAAAGTACATAACCTGTTAGCTCTGCACCTGGCTGTATATATAAGAAGCTTCAATGGACTCCTACAACCAATCAAGTAAACACAATTTTACTAAAAAGTAGTGCTCACTTTTCAACGATGCAGCGTATCGTTAACTTTGAGTGAACTCTGATGAATGACTCTTTACGCAAACTTTTGCACACTGCACAGTTTGTCCGGTCCTATGCAAAGTTCACTTCAAACCTACTCACAAATATCCAAAACTCAAACCACAATGGGAGGCCCAGAGAAGCTGGTTGGCTTTCAGCCTTGTCTGTCTGACCATGGACAATGGCAATAGCTCCATCTTTTGGTAGGTAAGTTAAGTGCAGCGGTAAACCAGGATGCGGGAAAGGGCTTTTTTTTTTAAATGTTTAAAGTCATTTAAAAGATAAATTGCTTGGAGAAATTATTCAGCAAAATGTTGTTTTCCTTAATGTTAAAAAGATAAAGTTGGATTATTTGGACACAGTCATGCATCAAAAACTTTCATCAGCTGGAGAAGCTATTTTTATATATGGGTTTCAACAATGGAATATATATTCGAGAGAATCCTTCGGTTATACCTTTTGCAGCACTGAGAGGTTGATTATAATGTGCACTATTAGAGCAATGGAAATTCATGATGTATTAAATTAGTGTGGATGAAATTAAAATGCTGTACATACATTTTCAACAAATAAATAATTCAAACTATCCAACAGCCTTACAGTATCAAACATAAATTCTCAATAATTTTGAAAATTATAAAATGTCCTTAAAGTTTTTTAAAGCATCCTGAAATGGTTAAATATGACTAACAAAATAATTGCCTGGAGTGGCCGGCTTCTAAAAAGCTTCATCTTAACAAGCTTTGTCATCTTGTTATCCAGGGTTTGTCTTAAGTTTTCTCCTACTTCACTGTCCAGTGATTATTTAGATTTTTTTCCCCCGATCCTGGTGAAGACAAATGAAGTGCCTAACCACAGAGAGACAGAGTACTCACAGAGGGTGAAAAGAGAGTCTGGGAAAACATTCTTTAGACAAGGAAAGGAGAGAAGGGAAGAAAAGGATGAAGACGAACGGAAAGATGTGGTAATGACATTTTTCAATAGGCTCAGTCTTGTACGATATCAAATGGAATTTTACAACCCAGATTAGGATGTACTGCCCTTGCTAAGTTAAAATGAGTATTAAGATAAATAACTAGGATATCATAGCTTATACGCCAAGCTTTTTGGCATTTTCACTGCTGTGGTAAAATCCATGAACTATAACTGATTGCTGTTTTGTACAATCAGAGCTTTGACACTGTACATAATCATACTTACCGTGAATGTGCACATCTAAATAGGTACAGCAATTTGAGTTCAGCTTTACACTGAAATTCCATTAGCTCCAAGGCATTGTCATGACATGGTCAAAGCATAACACGCCTCTGGTCTTGCTGTTTATCAATATTGTAAAACAGATGAGGGACAGTGGACATAGGGCTTGGAAAGGGTGGACAAAAGTGTATTGTGGATGAAAATTATTATTATTATTATTATTATTATTATTATTACTTATAAATAATACAAGAACTGTATTTAGTGTGAAATTGAATTGACCGGTATGAGAAGTGGTAGAGTGGAAGAGGAAATGTGGTAGAAAGAGATGTATTCAAAGTGCTCAGTAAGGGCAAGGGTCGCTTTAGGGAGCCGGGGTCGGACTTGTGCCAGAGAGGGGCGGAAGGTGTTGACTAGATGCAAACGAGTTGGCCCCATCGAGGAGCGACAGTGAAGCTGATAACCCACTTTCCACGCACCCAGAGAGGACCTCTTTATAAGGGCTTTCTGATGGGGCCCCAGGCACCTGAGCGTCCCTAAAAATAACCCTCTCTGAGTCCTGATCCAACGGGCTGTGGCTCCATGCCATCATGTTTCCAGCGTAAAAGTACAACACACGGACGCCTCCTTGTACTGTCAGTCATTCATACAAAGGTATCCTCTCATTTCATGTTAGCTGTCTTAATTTTTTTTTTAAAAGGTAGAAATTAACCAGCAATTTCAAATTCCCAACTTCCCAATAGACTTTGTTGAACTGTGCCCTTTGTTTGTAACTTCTTCACATATGCATTCATCTGCAATCTCAGTAATGGGTCTATTTTTCCACTTTAGGATACAATCCCAACAACCTCAATTTTCAGGGTATGCGGTCACAATGACACAAAATATGGAAAGTGTGGGAAGATGCAGAGGATAATAAAAAAGGAAAAGAGGTGCAAAAAGAGGCCCTTGCGTGCTGACTGTATTTCATTTTCATGGCACATAGGCAAGCAGCGGAAACACTGTCTTGCAGCTTGCTTTAGACGTAATAGTCCCTGCTGAAAAACCTCTTTCCTTTCTCAGAGGGTGCATCCAGATTTACAGCTTGACAGCACTAACAGATCACAGCAGAGATACAGTTCTTTGGCAATGAAAGATGTTCTTTACATTACAATTGGCAGGTGGCGGTTTCAGACCACATGGTTTTTCCTGTTTAATCGGAAAGTATAGGAGGGAATATTTAAAAATTTAGAAGGGGATTATAATGAGAGAGCAGAATATTTATGTCATACATGTGTTTAAATCTTAAACACTGACATATATTAAAATGATCATCACTGTGGTGTTGAGAAACCTTTTTCCTCTCATTTAAACCTTTTACTAAATACCCCAAAATAACAACTACGAATGAGGAGGTCACTTAAGTCACACATGTAGAGGACATGTCAAGCAGTGCACATGTAGTTTGTTTAGCCAGCTTAGGCACATGCTGGGGGTCAGGAGGTTCCTGGTTTTCAGGAATCATTGAAACAACAGGAAAAGAGAGAGGGGTTCAATAGACAGAACATAGTTAGGTATACAGCAAGTGTAAACTTAGAAAAGGTTAAGTAAGAGATCATGTCTCAAAAAGGGTATTTTCATTCACATTGGATTTACATCTTAACTGTTAACACCATTTTTGAATGCCAGCTTGTCACACATCATCATTGAAATGTCAGCATTTTAAAGGGCTTTAGATCTACGATAATTTCCCCAATCTGGTTCTTATTCTACTGTAAATGGCCTACAGCCAATGCAACCTAACATACATTTCTACTTCTAATTAGGATGTTTCTGGCCCCGAGACAGCCACAGTGACTGCAGCTCTTCCCTTGTGATCAAGCTAATTTAAGGTTCCCTTTAAGCGTCTGCGTGACAGGTTGTTCCAAACATCTTCATGAGCTGCCTGTTTCCAAAACAAAGCCACAACACTCTAATTACAATATGACAATAAACCGAGCTAACCAGCAGTTGGCCCAACAACATCTCAACTCCACCCAATCTGGGAGAGCTGTGTGACCTGTGTGAAAGGAAAACAAAAGAAAATCCCGTTGTAGATATTCACTTGGTAATGAGTTGTCAGCAGTTTTCTACATAGGAGGATGAAACTGCTGAGACGAGAGCAGCTAATGTCAGTCATGTTGGCCCTGTCATTCCTCAAGTGGCCTTTTGCCTCGTAAGCGATAGCCTGAGAAAGTCCAGCAATCTTATCATCGGAGGGAGCACACAGAGAGGAGAGCCAGACTGCAGGGACGGCTGCTCAATGAAACAGACACAATACACTCACATATCTGCAAACAGATAATTGCTTTGATAACAGATAAAGATTAATGAGATAACTATGGGAAATCTCAACAGTGCTCATATACATCTAGAAGTTACAGGTAAGGTTGGGGTTTTTTTGGGCTGTGTGCTTTTCCAGACCATGCCACTTCTTACCACATTCTAATTAATAAGCCTACACATTTTGTTTTTACAAGACTGCTGACATTTTTCCAAATCGTAGGATTAGATTCAATATGTATATTGTTTTTTCTGTTCTGTCCCTTTCCATAGAGGTGGGTTTTGCATGCTCCAGCTATGCTCTGATTGGTCCATTCGGAGAATAGACTGGTTCTTTTATTATGCAGATCACAACCAGCTGAGTGATGATGATCTCTGATAGATCGATAGATTTTGCTGATAAATTAAATATACTGAGAACTCTCAGGACAGCGTGCAGATCTTTTGTCTGACTTTGTCTGCAGGTTTTAGATGTATGTGCTCTACACTCCACACAATAGCCTACCATAACTATTTTACATTAATTTCCTAATCGTCCAGGACACTAGCCATAATTAATTTCCTAATGTTGTGAACATCAGCTTGTACAGATCTGAAATGCTATTGATGTAGTAATACACTTTCATTCAGTGACTTTTTCAAAACCTAGTGCACTTAAGGACAAACATGGATGACTGAGAAGGGTAATAATAGCATGGTTGCTTCTTGAATGAAGAAGGCTGCCATGTATGAAAACTTTGATGACGGAGCCTCTTTTAAAGCACCAACAAGGGAGAGAAGTTTTTCTGACACTGAAATTAACTGAATGGAACAATAAGAAAGGACATTGTGCGAGTCGGTTGGCAAAACATTGACCAGCAGTAATGCAAAGCTTACATAGATTATTAGTAATTAATGGAACTAAAAATCTATATCCAGTGGTATGTTCCTTCACGTTAAAAAATTGACAGGCAATTTCATGCCTGTCAAATTGTGTACAGTGGTCAGACAATGTCCTCTAAAGCTACATATACTCACAGGCAGCACAGTCCCACTGCAACTACAGCCTAGCATTTATATCCCACTTGTATGAGAGCAGCAGTAGTCTGATGCTCAGGCTCTTTGGCATATCTCAAGTAGATGCTGTGTCAGTCCTGGGAATCCTAAAACACAGATAAAGCTGCCGTTCCTGATGACTGGAGAGCTGCTGTAGCACTAGAGAGCGTGGGGACGGGGAGAGGGGCAATCAGATAGACGAGGAGGGTGAGGGATGGTTTCACAGAGGACGGGATATGAGGCAAAGGCAGGCTGTACAGCTTGGTATCTGTGTGTGAGGATTAACTGATATCGCAGGCAACGTAACCTCCTTCAGTCCAGATTGTTCAGGTCCCAGAGAGTTAGGGGACAGACAGTACAAATGCCCTATCTGGATGTTGTTCTCCACAAATAACTTTTTATAGCTAGCCCATTGTTTACTCAGGTGTGTGCGTTACCTCCTTCACACACAGACACACACACAGAAATGCAGGCATCCCTTCTTTCACAAAAAAGCCTGTTCCTTGTGCTGGACTACTGAGGATTAGTCCAATGGAAATTTTGTGAATGAAAAGGTTTTCTAATAAAGTGTTTTATTCACTTGTCTGTCAGCCTATCTTTATTTTTGGCACTTGTCTCATATTTATCTAAAATGCCTTTATACTCTAATAGACACTCTATTGTTAAGGCTGCATTAATCAGTTTCAATAGCACTTTCGGGGGGATTAGCCTCCTTAAAACAAATACAAATAAAACAATATATATATTATTCTGTAATCCTAATTTGAACATTAAAATGCCACAATCAGTTCTTTTAAAACAAAAATAGAGAATTTCTTTTTTTTGCAAGTGTAAATGTCGTCTAACCCGTATGAAATCAACTATGCTCATTAACGGAGATATGCGTGTAGATATCAATGTCAGTAAATTCAATGAATAATATATACTTAAAAAAGCTGTTTCAAAGGTAAAGCAAACTAAGTACATCTTAAAAGACATCTGTAAATGCATTGAAAGATAAGTTTAAATTGCATTGAAGTATTATATCTGAGGTAGGATGCTGTATATTCAGTCCAGAATTAATTTATAAAAACAGCTACATTTCAAAATGTTTTTCTATGGCATGTACTGTATAATACATGAAAGTGCACATTTCTTGTTTGCTAATATGTTTTACATTTGGTTTTTGTTGTTAATATTATATTAACAATATAATTATTGTTTTAGTTTTTGTAATGATTTGTAGCTTTCTCTGAGCTTATGAGATAAAAGTATAATTATTATTAAAAACTTGTGCAAGTACATGAAACCTTCTTTTAACTAATAAAATGAATGTTGATACAGCGGTGACTTATCTGCACAGCAAGCACTAAAACTTTAGCTGGTGATTTTTATGAATGGATGTTTTTTGGAAGGTCCCCCCCTGCTGCGAAGTATGGCAGCGCTCTGGTGTGTGTCGAAAATCTAGTGTGAGAGAAAATCTCCATGGTAACTCTGCCATGTTTGGACCAAATACATTCCCCACCTACCACCCATTTTCTTCCACCTTTAGCAGCACAGCACAGATCTTTTTGGAAGACCCTTCTGCAGACAAGCAATGGCAGCCATGAATAACCTATAATGGCATGTGCACATATCATCAGAAACAGCTTGCACTGTAATTATATCCAGATGGACTGAGCAACTTGTCTCCCTCATTTTCATTGGTGTAGCTGCTCTTGCCTCCGAGGCTGCTGTGCATGTGGTCATGTTTTGCACCTTCCTAGCAGCTGAAGAAATGAAAGAATTCTCCTTTGTCCGATTATCAACTGCTGTATCTTCTGCAGGAAATAAATTACATGACCATTTGACATCTGGCCAGAAAAACACAGCAGGATGTGATGCTCTCAGATGACCAGTCCATTTTTAACAGTAGAAAATCATAACAAATTTAGCATGACGTTACTGATGAATATAATCCTCAAGATTATTTATTATTTTTAAAAAAGTTAAGCTATGACAAGTACTTAATTCAAATTAGCATTTGGAGTGTCATTTGGTTTGGTTGGAGAGTTTAGTTTGGTTTAGTATGGTGAAAATATAAACACATCAACCCTTAAAGCTGGTGTGGGCAATGTTGGAGAAACTAGCAAAAGAGCTACATTTTTGAAAGTTTACACCAGAAATATTTCAACCCTCAGACCCCCCTTTCAAAGCCACACCCTCAAAACACATTGTCATGCACAATGAATGCAAGGGCAGAGTGCACACAGGTAGGCTGGATGAAATGAATGGATGTGCTTATTACAGTCCTGGACAGCCATATATACCAGATTTTCTTCTTCAGTTTGTCAAAGCATTTGATTAATTGATTTTGGTATGTAGAGAGAATTTCAACAAATATAACAAAAATGTTTAGGTTGTGCCTACTCTAGCTTTAATATGAAGAAAATATAAGGAAATACTACATTTAAATTTTTTTTTTTTTTTTTAAGTAAAGGAACAGTAGATATCAAAAGTAAGACAGTCAGCTAAAATGAACCATTACAGTACACACTTGAATCATCATAATTAATACTAAAATAATGCAATTTACAGGTTTTCTAAATATTGGCAATCTCTTAAAATAATATTACAGAATAATATTGATATATTTCCAATTATTATTTTAATAATATACTTTGTATGGTTTTGTTTAGGCTTCCAAATTGAATCGTATATTGAATTGGATATTAATCCTTAATGCAACTATTGTTCCAGTGACATTGCATCTCATAATTTACATTGCAGTCATTGTTTTCCCCTTTCCTCCTCCCAGTTCTGCCTTTACTTGCCGTATAAGTGACCTGCCATAAGAGGTGGTGAATAAACTGTGGAACACAGCGTTCCTGAAAACTTCTAGGACACCCTCATATATGCAGTGCTAGTTTTCCACCAAAAGAGTGCAGCATCGTACCTTATGAAGATACTGTCCTGTATCCACACAGTAAGTGGTGGCTTAAAGACCTTCACTGAACACATTCATTTGGTGGAAATTAAAATAAGGAGAAGGATAATGAGAAGCTGGATGTTGCACACTGTGCAGTCTGCCTAGAGAAGTAGGTGAACTCCATTTTGAGGTTCACAGAAAACTCACTTACACAGTAATTTTTCATTCACACCATAAATTAAAGAACAAACTTTACACCAGTAAAACATTACACATTAAAGTAGTAACTTAATGTTGAAAAGACCAGTTAAAGTCAGACCACAGATCCCCAAATAACATAACGCCATTTAATTGGAGCTATATCGTCATCCAATATGTAGCAGTGGTTCCTCAAGTCTTAAAGATTCCTGCTTTTTAGGAATCTTTAAGACTTGCTTTTTTTATGGACCAGAACCAGTACTGTCTTTTGCAGCACCACTGTAGAGATCTGTGACAAGTCCTTATCCTCATTAAAACAGAGGGGAAACTTTTTTAAGCACACCAACTTGACACCATTCACTTCCTGGAGAAGTAAACAGGCTTCCTGAGTGGTTATCCTCAAACAGGTCCTCATTCCATTGACTGCATTGTGGGAAATAGAGCTGCATCTAACAATTATTTTCATTGTCAGTTAATCTGTTGAGGATTTTCTCAATCTGTTTGGTCTATAAATGTCAGAAAAAGATTTTAAAAAATGTAAATCACTGTCTCCTAAAGCTTGAGACAAAGTCTTCAAATGTCTTGTTTTGTCTACAACCCAAACTTATTCAGTTTAGTGTTATAGAAGAATAAAGTAACATATTCACATTTAAGAAGCTTAAGACTTTTTTCTTAAAATTTCATAAAATTATGAAATTAGTTAGAAATAGCAATTTAGTCACTGGAGCTCTAAAAATGTAGAATGTGGTGGTGTTTTAAACTGTCTCAACCCACTTTATAGAAGTGGAATACTGAAACTCTGCAGCTCTTTTTTAATATGATTAACTTCAGGAGAACAGGCTTTAGAATAATTGTTCATGGAAAACTCACTTTGCCAAATAAATGTACCAATCTACACATCACACCATCAACACACTTATTTTTGTTATATGCAAATGATGATGACACCGAATATTGACTTATATATTCATTTGTATTTTGCCAGCAGTTAATGATGTGTATATCTCAGTACTCAAAAACCGCCAACATGCATAAAAAGAGGAAAACCAAAAACATTGTATTATTCTTTTACATACTGAACTAGAGTTCAGCAGGAAATGAGGGAAAAAGCTCATCTCTACATTCTAGAAACGCTTTCCTCAACTCATCTTCTCCTTTAATCCACAATCATGAAATACTGCGTGAAATTATTTAAGGTGATTTGGGAAGATGATGGTATCCAGTCCCTCACGGTGCCCTCCATCTCAACTATCTCACACCAGTATCCCTCTGTCTGTGTCCATCTTAGAGTTTCTTCCTCATCTTACCCTTCTTTTGACCACCGCGTCCAAAACCTGACTTCTTAACTTCTCCAACCCACTGCTTGTTCTTGTTACGGAGATTCTTCAGGCCTCCACTCTGCAGGAACTGGTGCTTCTGCTTTTTCTTTCGCTGCTTCAGGATCTGCTCCTTCGTCTTCAGCTCTGAGCGCACCATGCGGCCACCACGCGTCTGCTGCAGTCCTGTAGGCCTCTGGAAGTTAGGGCTCTGGGAGTTAGGGCCTCCTCGACCACGACCACGGCCACGACCTGCAAGAGATGGATGACGCAGAAATGAGGATTATATTAAAAATATTATTTGTATTTCTTGATGGTACACGTTGAACTGAAAACAGTTTGCAGAAAGTGACTCAGAGTCACAACACATTTGCAGATTGGGTTATTAAAATTCGACAAGCAATAGGATAATTTGTCTTAAAGCAGCAGTTGGTAACAATTGAACATACAACAGCAAACCTTCCAAATCTCTCTCTGCTGCTATCATTCTGCTAAGCCCCGCCCACCAAACCACAAACAGGAGATAGTAGCCCTTCAAAGCTTCATCCCACTCAGGGCTCACCCTCCACAGCCAAGAGCCTTGCCAAGACCGGTCCCCCTCGCATCAACTCCAACGCTTCACTTATTCCTCACTGTTTGTCATCATACCTCTTTGCCACTGACTGACACTACAACCATGGCATCGAACATAATGAGCCCGAAGCGCCGTGATATATACAGCGTTTATGGCAAAGGAGAGATGGGAAGTTCTTTCAGTGCTGGTGGTTGTTTCTTCAGACAACTTCTGAAGCCGCGCTGAAGATGTTGAGCTTGTTTGAAGGAGAGCATGGGTGAGGAGGGGGGCTGCACAGTGTGTGCACGAGCAGTTATTAACACTGCTTTAGCGACTCCTCCTGGCTCTGATTGGTTGTTTTGTTTAGGGAGCAGTGGATTCTTAGCATTAGGAGCAAAAGGATGAGCCAGAGGAACTGTATTTTCCCCCACAGATTATCTGGCTCACATATTACTGTCAGGTTACAGTGGCAGTTTTAGCAAATATCACAGTTATTTTCAACAGAATTCCATACTGCAGCTTTAAAGGAATGGTTAAAATAGGCTTATTTGCTTTCTGGCAGAGAGTTAGAAGAGCAATATCACTCTCATATCTGTCCGTTAAAGAAAACAGAACACACCAGGAACCTTAGCACAAGGACTGTAAACAGGGAGAAAACACCTTGCTTTGCTCTGTTCAAAAGGTAACGAAATATACCTAACATATAAAAACAACATTGGTTTAATACAGATTAAAATAACAAATAAAATGTTAATTAGAGAATTTTATAAGGTGCAAGTAAGCGTATTTTGTTTCCAGTGTGCGGTTTCCCCCTGGTTCCAGTCTTCTTTCATTCTTACTTTTTTTTTTTTAACAGTCCATCAGATATGATAATGGATTTGTTTTTAAAGTGTTCAAGTTGAACAGATGCTCTTCTACCTCCTGCTGGCTTCCTCCCTCCTCGTCCTCCTCCTGTTTCTCCATCGGAGCCAGATCCTCCGTCGTCAAACTTGTATTTTTTCTTCCACTCCTCGTAACTGACATGTCGTTAAGTGATACAACATCTCAACAACACAGTTAAACATTGTCAGAGCGAGAGAGAACAGTAATAGCAAACAAGTACACAGAGAGAAACTTTGTTGGAAGGATACAAGTTCTTCCTGTTCTTCTTGTTACTGATGACCTGTCCACCATCTGTTCTGATCTTGTTCTTATGGTCCTCCTTTCCTGTTTCTCTCACAAAGCGCTTCCTCTTGCGGTCCCTACAAATGATAGACTCTAAATTATCGTATGAAATGGCAGAATCCTAAACAAGAGCTGTCTGATATAGAAGGAGAGAGACGGATTTAGATTGAATCCAAATTTTTTACCATTTCATTATATTTTTGTGCTGGTTTAACCGGCTTCCCTCATCTCCCATGAGGTCCAGGACTGCTGAGGAGGCCTGCTGTTCAAAAGCACTGCCCTCTCCACTGAGATTTAACCTAACAAAACGCAGAATGTGAGTCACAGGTTAGAACACACAGATACTACATTTTAAATCATGTCTGATGCCAATCTGTCTAAATAAAATAAAACAATCTCACCCTCTCTCAGAGTTAAAGTCTTTGGGTCTATAAGGGATGTAATGCTCCTCATCTTTGCCCGACTGTCTGCTTCTTTTGTTCTTTGGCCATTCTTTCCCATCTTCCTGCTGGCCTCTCCTTTTAACACCTACCATAGCAGAGAACACCCCCTGGAGGAAAAACAAAGAAGTTCATGTAAAAAAAAAACATCTAGATGGACATTCAGAGTGCTTTGTTATACCAATAATTATGTTAATATAGTAGAGATGCTTTTCTGTCTTATTAAAGTTTGCATTGTGCGAACTTCTTACAGTTTATGAAATGTTTTTAGAGCTGAACTGATATGTTGATAAATTGATTAGTTGCACAGCAGAAAATCAAACAGCAACTAAAGTATTTTGATAAAGAAATAATCTTTAAAGCAAAAATACCAAACCATACACTCGTCCTAGTGACTCAAGTCATTCTTATGAGATAATAAATTGAATAACTTTGGGTTTTGGACTCTTGGTCGAACAAAGTAAGACATCTGAAGAAATTTTTTTACGCAGACATTTTTCTCAATTCTCAATTAATCAGTAATGAAAAGGATCTTCTGCAGTCTGAATATCTTTAGACATACAATGGATAATTAGATTGTGTTGGTAAATACTTTAGTTGAATGTGGGGCAGTGGTAGGTGATATATCTTTCAATTGAATTAACTACAGATGAGCAAAACACACGAGATGTGGAGCACATGTGTGTCTGGGATGTACTCTCAATGCAGGTCATACAAAAATGCTCAAAAAAATAAAAACTTGCTGTAGATTTCCAATCATAATCCCACAGAGATATAAGAGTTACTTGCCTTGAGAGCGTCCTCGTCTTTGCTGGAGGAGTGTGTAAAATCATCGTCGGTGCTCGTGGTGGGATTGGTAGGCCGCTGCAGCCGGCTTTCTGCGGCTAGGTCGTCCCTTGCGTTTGCTGAATTTGTCCATCAGCCGCATGTCCTTGGTTCGTTTGGCCTGCATCACCTCCCTAGCCTGTGTCTTACTGTTAGAGTTGATTTCAAAGATAGTCTACAAGAAGATGAAAGGAGAATATTGCAGGCATGCATGTTCACAGGTCAGCGGGAAATTGAATGAGATATTAGCATTATTATCTCCGATAACTCACTGATTTGGATTTGTAGCCTTTGATGGCATCAACTATTTGAAGCCGCTCCAGCTCCATTTTCTCCAAACCTGACCCTGAAACAAGATTAAGCAAATGCTGTTACAAACTACACTCTGAGTATCGTCATCTCTGTTCTCTTCAAAGTTCTCCTTCCTCCAAACTGACCAAGTAGTGGATGGACGGCCATGCTGGACAGATCTGTGCTTTTGACGCGTCTGATGGACTCAGTTGAGGGGTTTGGTCGAGACTTGAGATACTGCTTGTAGGCATTTTCTGAGACATGACGCAGATTTTGCAGGTCCAGGGAGTTTTCGTGAGCCGTGATCAGATGAGAACTTTCGTCATCCAGGATACTCTGAGGGACCCGACCGAACACACCTTCTGAATCTGGAGGAGGGGCGGAGATTGAAGAAAGTGACAGCAGAGAGGCAAAGACTGTGACAACTAACACATCTACTAGCAAAGACAAAAAAATTCCCTGAGCACAGCAACACAATGAGGTGCTGGTAGACAGCAGGATAAATCTATGAAAAATCAAAAACAAACTACCGCACACTGATCTGACTTACTACTTTATTTGTAAGCAACGTGTTTCGCCCATTGCTTTTTCAGGCTCACACAGTGAAATTACAAAAGCACTTACAGGTGTGTTAAGTAGATTCTGTGCAGGTCATGTGACAAACACAATCCATGCATTACCTGACTCCCACAAAATCAGCATCTTATACAATGTGTCATGATAACTATAACTATAACTATATATATATATATATATACCCCATTTTTTTAAAAATTTAAACATACATAAATTACAAAAATACAACATTACCAGAACTACTCATAAATATCATGAGGAAAAATAGCCTGACATTCCTACCTTTAGCATATATCTCTCAAGGTGAGGGTATAGGGTATACAATATCTAAACTTTCTCTGAAAGACAGAAACCCCACCTCAGAGATAAACATAATAATCATCATTACAAAATTCGGCTTAAATCTAATGTCTCATTCAGTCCATGAAGTTCAACAGTGTTCAATTCATGAATCCAAAAAGCTTCCATTCTCAAAAGTTGGTTGATTATGTTACCCCCTCTTGGATTAGGACTCAATCTTTCAATGCCAATAAATTTAAGGGAAGAGGCCGAACCATGGTTTTTCTTTATATGTCTAACAATGGCATAATCCATGTTCGCATTTCTAATGGCCGCCTTATGCTCTGCCACTCTCACTTTGAGATTCCGTTTAGTTTGGCCCACATACATTAAGCCACGAGGACATTTCAATGCATGGACAACATGGGTAGACAGACAATTAATAAAATCTTTTATGTTGTATTTCTTCCCTGAATGTGGATGGACATCTACTAGCAACCTCAGAACATGAATCCAAAGACCAGGCAGGCATTCAGCAAAGCCTACCTTGTGTGTGTTCAAGTGTGGCAAACTGAACAGGCCTTCCAAGGAAGAGGTGAAGGTCATAGACCAAAGGCATCTCATCTTGACAAATCAAACTGTAGGCTACGCCACTGCGCCCAGCACGTCCCACACGGCCTGATGGGAGAAGACAGGTTATGACCGAGATGGTAATTCTCTTGTGTCATATCAACCTCGTCACACATTATCAAATCTAGATCATGATTTGGTGTAAAAGACCCTCACCAACTCTGTGCAAGAAGAGCTTGGGCTTGGAGGGGAAGTTGTAATTGATGACATTGTCCAGCAGGGGGATGTCTATACCGCGAGCAGCAACATCAGTGACGATTAGCACCATGGCTTTCCGATTTACAAATTTCCCTATGTTGATCTTCCTGGCCGTCTGATCCAGGGAGCTGTAGATGTAGGCACACTCCAAACCTTCTGAAGACAGCAGCTGGAGTTCAAAACAAAATAATAGAATCAAAGCTGTAGTTTTACAGAAAATATGAGGAAACTTATGACAATTGGCTTTACTGAACCCTGTGAGGGTTCACTGAGGGAAAAAAATACAAAGATAGACACAACTGAGTTATTTAGCAGTTTGCATCTTACCTCCTTGAGGTACTCTACATGGTGTTTGGTAGCTACAAAAACCACCGTCTGCTCCTGAGGCTTCACTACATTCCTCAGCAGATGAAGCAGCAGTGCCGACTTGTCATCCACACGCAGATAGAAAAATGACAGCTGAGGGAAGAAATGTGAGGTTAACATTTGTGGGGACAGATATGAAGTAAGGATCATCAGTCATTTCCAAGTAATAAATTGCACAACAAGCTATTTTTGTGACTTTTTAACTCATCATGTAAGTAAAAGCTTGCAAAGAGCACCTGAAGGCAGCATAGTGTTTCCACTTCCCTGGCAATAAGTGCTTTGTGTGAGGAAAAAGGCTGCATGATGATAGGGTAGAAGATGAACTACTTACCTCGTCATGTTTGATTTTGACATATAAACCTTCCATTTCAATCAAATAATTAATAACAGAAGCTTTGGATGATTTTTTTTTTTCATCATAAGACTATGAACTCATTAAAAAAAGAAGTATGTTTTCTTCTTTATAAATTTGGCTTCTATGGGAAGAACAATTATAAATAATCTTAAGCTTTTTTTACCTTAATCTGGTCATTGAGCTTAGAATCCACATCCAAACGAATCAACACTGGTTCAGTCAGCCCTGGAAATATGAAAAAAAGCTTATTTGGTTAACTTGTGTCTTAGTCACCAATATGTTATTTGCATATTATGATGATGATCTTCAAAAACATCTTCAATCATGATGGATGCATGGAATCAGAACCGATTGTTGATCTCACCAGCTCTTGCAAACTCCACCAGCAGTTTGGGCAGAGTGGCAGAGAACAGCAGAGTCTGTCTGGTGTCTGGGAGTCTCCGGATGATCTCCTGAAGCTGCTCAGCAAAACCCATTTCAAACAACCTGTGAGGAGGAACAACACCGACACATTCACACGTACATGCGTAAGAGTAAATCTGAGCTGTGAAGTGGAAAAATTACACCTTTAAAAAGGCACAATTCCATTTCTCACCTGTCAGCCTCATCAAACACCACATATTCCACATTTTGCAACTTCAGGTTCATCTCCTTGACAACATGCATGAGACGACCAGGGGTGCCGATGATTCTGAGGGAAAAGGACAGAGATTAGCACCACAACGTACAGTACATGGATGGTGAGAAACAGCGTCATCGGTTAGCACACAAAAAAACACTCACATGTCAGGGTTTTCATGAAGAGCAGCAAACTGATCATCCATTCTGGAAAAGAGCAGATGCATTTATATCAATTTCAGAGGAGACTGTACAGATCTCGGAGTAAACAGAAAACATAAAAGCACAAGAATATTGAGAAGTCACACACCTGTCTCCACCAAGGATCAAGGCAGTCTTGAGCCCAGTGAACTTCCCCAACTGTAACAACCACAACACAGTGAGGGAAAATACATTTCTTTTTAAATCAAGGACAGCGCTGAATAAATGTCACATATTCTCTTTTCTCCCAGGAAAAAGCCAATTAACTATAAGATATAGCTACATGTAAGATAAGCCAACTTGAACAGGTAGATGAACAACACTCATCAGTCTGACCTCTTTTGTGAACTTCATGGTCTGCAGGGCCAACTCTCTAGTGGGGGTCAGGATGAAGGCTCTGGCTCCTGTTTGGGCTTGACGGGCCTTTAACTTCTCAAACATGGGCACCAGGAAGGCAGCTGTCTTACCACTGCCTGTCCGAGCCATGGCTACTATATCTTTGCCATCCAAAATAACTGGGACAGTCTGAAGTGGTGAAGAGAAGGATTGGGCATGAAATACTGCACAGTTAGATGTCACAAATGTTTCATTACAGGAGCCTGAAGTGGTACTGACTTACCTTTCTTTGGATCGGAGTAGGGACTTTGTATCCCTTCTTCATGACGCCTTTATATACAGGGTAACTGAGACCTGAAAACAGACATAATGTAGTTAATGTCTCTGGGGAAACAGTGGATCAGAATAATCCAGGTAGATTAATAATATTGTGAGTAGTGGTCGACCGATATGGGTTTTTCAATGGCAGATGCCAATATTTAGAAATGGGCAGCCGATGTATAATGCCAATATCAAAACAAAGAAAAGCCATGTATAACCACATTAAACCATGGAGAGTACAATCTAGTATACATGGTTATTTAGCCAGTAAACTGTTTTATGGTTACATTTGGTTATGGTATAGATTTCAGAAAGTGATAGGTGTTTAAGGGAGTGCGGTACAGTTTGTCAGAGGTGATGTCATTCAGCTGCATTATTCTCAACAGTATAACAAAATATATTTAAAACTGCCAGTAAAGTTTTTAGATTACACATGCTTTTATTTAGCATATGAGAAACATGTTAACTTTTAGAAAAGACAATGGGGTCACTGAGGAAATTTATTGAGCCAAACTAACTTTTTCACCATCTTCCCAAAACTCACAGGGAGGAGCACTAACATCATTCAACTGACAAGGCTGCCTGCAGCTGTGTCTGCATACATTTCTTGTATATTACCAGTACTCCCATAAGTGGAGGTATCAGCCAATGCCAATTATCTCAAAATGCCAGATATCGGTCTGATTAAATCGGCTAACTGTGAGTAACTAGCAGACATGCAGCCCTACAGTACACATATTACTGGATCTTACCCATGGACTGAAAGCCTCCAGACTTCTTTTTCTTTTTGTTCTGAGCTCTGACCAGCTGCCTGGTGTCAGGCTCCACATCTGACAGGCAGTCTGAAGAGGCAGGGAACCGCGGCAGTTTCCTCCCTGGCTGTGAGAGCCATCGTGACAACAGTTTGTTAACAACATGACAAAGGTGTCAAATAAAATCACTCTGAATTGTTTGGTCTGCTGATGTAAGTACATTTCTCATGGATAATTCTGACAAGATAGGATAATATTTTATTCTGGCCCCTTTTTTTCTAAACAACTTTAAGTGTTCACGCACTATATGAATATAGTTAAAGTTAAACTGCTGGACACAGGACTAGTGATCGACTGATATATTGGCCTGCTCTCTAATATTTATATAATACCAAAGTGATGGAAGCCTACATAACATCTCAAGGATGTAGAGCTTACTTGTTACATTGTAGATCTACTTGTGCATTGCAGCCTTCCAATGTTTGTGTGTAATTATAAAGTGACAAAAGTAGACTAAACAGATTGGCAACTACACACATTTCTTAACATTATTATGTTATGATTTATATTTATATAGCAACGAAATAAATTAGATGTTTATGAACATATTTAAACATGTAACAAGGGTTAAGGGGGCATCCGGATTTGAACCGGAGACCTCTTGATCTGCAGTCAAATGCTCTACCACTGAGCTATACCCCCACCTGCCATACTCTGGGTGGTAAACACATCTGCTGTGAGAAGCGGCTACTGCCTTTTGACACAACTACTGTCATCAAACGCTGAGTTCGTTGCTTTAATTAAAGTATTATTCCTTACAGAATCATCGTCCTTAATTTCAGCAGCCAGTTCAAAGTCTCCGCCGTCTGAGTCCGGCTCCGGCTCTCTGTTGGGTGTGTATCTCTTCTTCTTCGTCAGTTTCTTCTTTCTCTGGGCCATCTTGACGCTGTCAAGGTCTTCTAGGCTGCGTTCGGTATTTTTACTGTAGAGGTTATGAAATAAAACGACATCAAACTAGTCTTCAATACAGCTCATGTCTCCTCAACTCACAACAACACGGTGGGCAGACATGTTGGATACACGTGTGAGCGTCTTCTTCTTTTTCTTCTTCTTCTTTTTCCGTTTTGCTGGTATGACATTTTTTTAAACTCAACACCGCCATCTACTGCGTGTGAGGTCCGTGTTGGTCCTGGTCCTGCGCGTATTCATAATTATACACAATTTATTCACCCTCCATTTCCTCTTGGGCCCTAACATTGTTGGTTGTGTAATTTATTATCTTTAACTTCTTACTACGCCTTACAATCTAGTTTCTGAAGTAGCAATATCTCATTTACTGACAGAGGACGCAGACATGATGAGCTGTACTTCAAAGCCAATAATGCACCAGCTAAATCTAACCATATAACAGAATTTTCCGGTCTTTGGGCCCTTCAAAGCCCTAACTAATATCAGTAATTCAGTGGAGAAGACTGATATTTTGTTTGAAATCTATAGCAGAAGCAAAGGAGCACTATATCCCAAATCCTGATTTGCAGATTTCAGACTCTTTTGGTTCATCTATAAAAATCTCCACTTAATCATGTGCTTTTTATTTTTGGTCAAGATACTTAATTTCTGTTACTAGTGACAAATCAGTTTTTGCAGGAGTGGAGTGATGTTTATCTCAAAATTTTTCCAGTGTTCATGCATTTATTGCACTAATACAACCAGAGAGAAATATTTTGTCTTTTTTCAAAGCTTTTGTGAAGAACGTGCAGCATCTTAACGCTGGTGCCTCATACACCAAAATTGTGTACACTCAATTTATGTACTCTTGATAAGCTAGCACAGATGTCTTGTAGAGACAAAGCTTGAAACTTGATTACACCCTAATTTCTGAGCAGCAATGTCACTGGTGCTGAGATGTACCGAGATACTTGATATCAAATACTGAGGTGCTTTATCTTTCTTCCCTGGTTAGTAGACATAAACATAAATTCACATCCTTTGAACCAAACATCAAACTAAACACATTTTGTATAAGACACGGTACAAGTCAAGTCATCTGCAATCAATGAAATTAAATTAGTTTACTAGTTTACTTTGACTAGCATTATTTCCCCCCTTTGTCTGTAGAGCTTGGTTTAGCAAGAAAAGCTGGCAGTACCCAGTGAGACACATATCCTGTAAACTCATATTGAGGTCAATAGGTTCCACATTTTGCCAAAATTATCAATGAAAAATTAACAAAGCTGTTTTTTGACCTAGAATCAGATATAGCTTAGCCTCTGGAAACCCATGAAGTGTTAAAAATATTATTTAGGTAATATGTATGAGAAAAGTAAAATATGCCCTAATATGCCTTTATTGTGATGATATTTACTCAAAACTCAGGGGACCACAGAAGACAATCAGAGCTTTTCTTTTTGTTGCATAACCTTTCATGAAGTGACTACATAGGACATTTTTGCAGGCAAGGCCTACCCATCCATGCAACAACTGTCACACTTATGCTACTGGATTCCTCAAATATGTTAAAAGATTTCTTTAAACAAAAATAAGATTTTAGTCCACTGTACAAACCTACACTTACAGAACAGTTACATTTCAGCAGGCATTTTGCACTATGCTCAATTTAGAATTCTGTCCTTAAAGGCAATATTTATTTCTTTACTAATCTATCATAAGTAATTGTTTAAAATTCAAATAATACCATGCAATTTCTGATGACATAACATAACAGAGCTTCTTACTTGTATTGTCATTTTGATTTTACCAAAATCAGTTTAGGATAAGTCCTTTTGTTAGAATTTGTCCTTAAGCCTCCAGTTATCGCCCCATCACTTCACATTGATTATTGGGCAGTGCAAATGTCATTGACGTGTCCCAAATGTGGTTTTATTAAAATGTGAGGCCAGCTGCTGCTCAAAAAAACAGCTACCCAAGACATCAAAAACCCAAATGAGCTCTGAGATGCATGTTATTCATTAGGAGCCAATATCAGGGAATGCTCTCATCTGTTTGGATCTCATCAGAATGCAAATGATGTTTTTTTTTTTATTTTGTGTGTCAAAACATTTGATTTTGGCAAAAGATAATAAGGCACATGTTTAATTGGTCAGCATTTCTACAGCTTACAGAACTTTTTGCATTTGCTCTTAACTTTCTGTTGTTCACAAGCAGCCACCGTTTAATTTTTTAAATCACCCAGTGGAAATGTGTCCTTTGGATGATAACACTGACACTAATATGGCAGCCAAAACGTGTACAGAGCTGTTTGAAGTCAGTGGGCTGATGTACAGTAAATAAGTCAACACCATGGCAACAGCCTGGAGCTAATGCCATTCATATTCCCTCACAGAGCCTGGCTGCGGTGGCCTAGAGCCAAATGTGTTCGGGCAGCTGAGAGGGATGCAGGTTTACACGCAGGCAAAAGGTGCAGCAAGCCACCCATAGGATCCGCTTTTGTTTTTAAAGGTGATGTAAGTGATAAAGCCTGAGGGTATTACAGTAAGACATGGGGTGGTTTTGGCAGTTTCGACTAGGCATTCAAATAAACTCGGTGCTGGCATCAGTGTGCTATTGGGTCAGCCTCCAAAGCTCCTGGCAGAATCTTAACTCTCATTTTCCTCACTGTGTCAAGCCTTTATTTTTGAGAACATGCTCCTGAATCACTGCTTCATCTCCACGTGATGTGATTGAGGCAGTTTATTTCCTGATGATGCTTTCTTTTTATCATGAGGCAGGGCTTTTTCTGTCGATATGTATCATAGACAGTGAAAGAAAATAGAGCACCGTGTTTTGATTTTCCCATCTAGATAATGCCCCACCTCTTACAAATCTCCTGAGAGCTCTGTCGTTGACTTCACAAAGTATGGCAATAAGATCTTTAAATGACAAACATAAATAGATTAATGAGGTCTAAAATGTGGGCCAAGGCTAAGCTGCATGTGCTATAGAGGACTTACATCTGCCCTTTCAAAGATCTGCAATGTAAACTGAGTCAGTAAAACATGGTTTTAAATACGAAGGTTCACGAAGCAGTCAGCGAGTAAATGGGCACTGAATGAAAGTCATTAGGAAAACAGATGTCAACATGTCTCAGGTTGGATTTTTATAAAGATGTTCTTCACCAGAGTGTGTATATGTGTGTAGCAGATGCTGCCTCTAAGCCTTGGAGATTGAGGGGAATGTTTAAATTAAGAGATTATTGAGCTGATGGTTTGTAAAGCTAAGCTTTTAAATGGGGGTAGCAGTTAAATATTCTTCCACTCTAACTGTGTCGATTTAATTATTTATCAACCGCTCTTTATTCGGCTGGCCATGAGTTCAGTGGACCTTTTAAAAATAGTCCAAACATCCAATTAGTATTGCGAGTGATGTGCTGCAGCATATCGGGCAGGCACGTCCTTCCAGCAAGCCTTCAGATGCTGGTTTGATTTTCCATGCCAGATGCTGTACATCCAAGGGGCAATTTGATCTCAGAAATCTGATAACAGCGCCTCAAAAAGTTTGAAATGACTGTATGAGAGGAAATGTCAGCTTTGCAGTTGCATCCCATGAAATGATTAGATCCCTTTTGTGAAATGTGAGATTTGCTGTGAATGTGGAAACCACTGTGACTGCTGTTTTCTGGATGGTAAAGCATATCTCAATATTGAGTGACAATTTACCATAGTCTAACCTCAGACCTGTGTATGGACTCCAAAAATATGAGAGACAAGTCCTCAAACATTTTGTCACTCAGCTGGGTGATGCATTAAATAAAAGCCAATACTTTCAATACTTTCTGCAGAATATGCCTCTGGATCAACAACCAGTGAGCATCATGCAGCTGTGAGCAACCTACTGAGGGAGAAAGTAGGACTTGGGGCAGTTGAAGGGAGAGGTCAAAGCCTGGTCTTGGGCTCATTGGGCTGGCATGGCAATGCGAACGTGATAGTGCCACCCCCAGTAACTGCAGCAGATGGTGAGAGGGCCCCCGGGTTTTACCCCACAGGGCTCCTGGGCAGGGAGACAGAGCAGCCATGCAAAAAATACAAGGCCACTGATTGGACCATGCCTCTTAAGATGCCACGGGCTGATAAGACGCTGAGAGAAGCAGCGCTTACATGCTTGAGAAGACATATAATTATGTTAACACTGTCGTTTCTCTGGACCATCCACTTGCCCATCATGGTAGCTTATTAGGTCAGTAAATGGGAAGTCTCACCGGACCATTGGCTGGATTTTAATCCATAACAAAATCTTTTGAAGGATGTGTCAGCAAGATTCATTTTAGGATTTTTGAAGTTCATAATAAGCACACAAGATATAGAGAATACTGGAATAATCTGTGCTCCTACATTGCAAAAATGATTATGTACATGCAAATAAACAAGGATACATTTTAATAAATTATGGAAAATTACCAGTTACAATATGTCCATAAATTAACAATTAATGCGAGGCCAAAAAATTCACTCTATTTTAACTATATGTGTTCCTTCAAATAAAAAGAGTATATTTTGTGAATTCATGTAGTAAATATGTGCATTGAAACCTGAATTTTATGTAATTCATAAAAGCATGTTGTAGACCATAATTTAAAGGGCAATGAAGCAAAATTCAAAATGTGCTTACATTTTCACAACTGAAGCTAAGCCTTTTGCTAAGACGTCTCCTTTGCTGTATAAGGAGAATCCGGCTTTGCACTGCCTTTAGTGTAAAACTGCAGAGGCACATACATCCGGTCAAACTTTCAATTACTTGATATTCTGGGTGCTAAAAGGCAGTTTCCCTTCAAGGCTTCAGCAGTTAATCTTACAGCTACTGCCAGCATTAAGACGATAATCATGAGACATGTGACAAAAGCACAAAAACTTTCCTAAAGGGAAGCAAAAGAGACCCCTGAGAATTTCTCCAACCAGCCCAATTGGTGAGGCATCCAAGTCCCTGAAAGTGAAATCTCTAACTTCACTGCTCTCCATGCAGTTTCAGGACTTTTGTTTTAATTTAGCTACACATAGCCTACAGAATATCTTACCATGTTGTGGAGTATTGTGGTCAAACACTACTGGATTACTGCTCATTAACTCTGCAGAGAACCCGCTGGGCTGTGGTTAATACATGGCCGTTTCCAGTTTCATCTTCTCTACACTTTTAGGGGTTATATGTTGTGACAGATGCCCAGAATTAAAGCCCACAGAACAGAATTAACTTTTCATGTATTTCTTCTTCACATCCTTGTTGTTTCTTTTTGGTCGTTGCTTGTGCAGCCCTCGGGCTCACTTCTTCTTCTGGTGTCTTAATTGCAATTTCATCAAGAATTTAAACCCATGTAGCCCTCCCTATTCTTGTCACTGTCACTCCAAGCTAGCCACCGCGGGGGACTTCAAGGGTATTTAAAGCAGCTATTGTGTGTCATGAGATAAGTCAGGAGCAGCTTGGGGAAGACTCACTCATTGTGAAACTGCAGGACCTCCTCTTCCCCCTCCGAATCCATCCTTCCCTCACTCTCTCTTTCATGGTTTTATCACTCAAAGGCTCAAGCAGCTCAGCAGAATATAAATGAATAAGGGCTGTAAGATGGTGAAAGAGGGAAAAGGTCGAGACAAAAATTGCATGTGCACATCAGCACTGGGACTTTTACAAGGACTGCTCTTTTATGTTTAACAACCACTGAGTTCGGTTGTGTTGATGCAATATGAAAATTTCACATTATAGATTCAACACCCGTGTCCGTGACAAATGGGAATCTCAGGATGTTGAATTGTGCGTGAGCGTGGGTATGTGTTTTTGTGAGTGTGCGTTTTTGTGAGTGTGCATGCCAAATGTAATGTTACTTTTAGAATTATTATATCACATAAGACAAAGCTTTTATAATGGAAAAAGATCATGTTTAAGAAAAGTTTGACATCTTCAATATGATTATGGTTAAGCTGGTTAGCTTAGCTTAGCACAAAGCTGAGCAGTTGCTAGGCTACCAGCAGGGACTCCGGTTAAACAAACAAGATATAACAGCTTAATTAGTGAGCTTTAGATGTGCTGATAGCCAGATTGTGTTACCGTATGAAAGAGCTAGTCTAGCTGTTTCCAGTCTTTGTGCTAAGTTAAACTAACCAAACAGCCTCCTGGCTGTAGCTTCATATTCAATAGAGAGGTATCCAAAGATAATCTTCTCATTTAATTATTCGCAAGAAAGCAAATAATTGTATTTACCCAAATGTCAGACCATTCCTTAAAGGTTACAGTGGTTACACACACACACACACACACACACACACACTCACACATACACACAGGAATATTGATTAAAGCTGAGCTTAAACAGCATCTTTTTCTACCTCACCTCCTCACACACACACACAACTGTCCACATGACCCCCTCTACCTACCATATGCTTCACACAGATAGTGCACACTGCTGGCATTTCTCTTTTCTTTTCTTTCACACACACTCACACACAGACAATGACTCATGAATAAAAGCACAGAGAGGAGAGCCAACTCACACACAGCTGCACACGCTTACAAATAAAAAGTGGCACATATGTGTGTGTGTGTGTGTGTGCAAAAACAAAGAAGGATGAACTGCAGGAGGTGATTAGGCTTTGTGTGTTTTGTAAATGTGTGCTGATGAAAGGAATTATCTGCATTCCAGCATTCCAGCATAATCAGAACATATGTAGGAAAAATCTGCACTCACTGTTGTAAATATGTCTTGATATGAATGACAGCAATCATAGCCAGCCATCTATCAGGCTGGACCATATGTTGCTTTGGGTGGGGAGGGAATGAGGGCTTACCGCAAAGCCTGCCTTATCCACTGGCATTACAGTCTGTAAGAAAGGATTTAGTCTTTAATTCTTGATTAGATAGAATTTTCTCCCCAGTGTGATACACCGAGCAGAGATAACCTGCTCCAGTGGAAAAGTGTATGTGTTTCCTTTGGCAATACTTCCTCTCGTAAACCCACACATGCACACACTCACTCACGTACACACCAACCTTGCCCCCTGGCGTGCCATTCCATTTAGTGCCTGGGCTTTTAACACATTGTGATAGGACTATTATTAGAAGCGATGGATTATCAATCAGGGATTAATCCTGATTGATGTGTTCGCCCCAACTGGAAAAGGACGACACTAAGAGCTGTACTGTTTGTTTTCATCTCAGTGATGAGAGAAGGTGGTTCTTTCTTTTTTCTTTTCTTCAAGAGGTGACATGAGAGAAGAGAGGAGTTCTTTTTTTTCCTTTTTGTGATCAAACCACTAGTTCCACCAGCATCTCCTGCTCAGGACGTGAGGAAACCACTGAGGAAGACGTTCATTTATTTAGTTCCTTCACTCATTTATCTTCCTCCCCCTCGTCTCTTTGTCTGACTGGCTGCTGAGCTGACTGACTGACTGGATGCTTGGCTCCCTCTCTCACTGGACTCTCACTGGCACCTCACTCACACACTGCGTGAGCTTTGCTGAAGCTGGGGTGGAGAGAGACAGTCGGGCTGCTCAGGCTTTGGAAAGTGGGATCTCTGCTAGATTTCTCATCTCTGTCTGTTTCGGTGGACTAATAGATGAGAGCAGAGGAAATATCTGGCTCTCTCTCCTCCAGCACTGACCACTGACCATCACTACTGTGCTGCATCCATGACTTTACATACCTGGCTGGTGTATGGGCTTGGATTTATCTTGGTTTGGGCACTCTGCTTGACACATGGTGAGTAGAATTTATTTTGGTATTGAAATCTATGGACAATTTAGCTGTGTGTGCATGCCTGTGTGAGTGTGTTTGTATGTGTGTGTGTGTGTGTGTGTGTGTGTGTGTAGATTTGTACGTGACAGACAAGAAAAAGTATGCGGAGCAAAATAGTATCATATATACAAAACTCACTTACAACTTACAACAGCTTTTTGCAGGCAAAGTAATCAATAGCATAGGTAATATGTAAATACAATATAAAGACAGTAGAAGAATTGTAAAAAAAAAAAAAAAAAAAAATCAACACTAAACATTTGCAAAATGTTAAAATAACACAGCAGTAGAATAATAGACTGGTGAATGTTCCAGACCAAAACCAACTGAACGGATCTCATTAATATGATGAATGAACATGTTAAAAGAGGATTCCAGTAAACATGTCTTTGTCTTATATGTAATTGACCTGGCAGTTCACAGCTATACCTTCAAACAAATGGTAACAGGCAAACTAAATTTCCCTATAGAGCAATAATTATTGACCTGACTCGGCTTGGCTGCAACCTTTGTTTCACTAACCAAAAAAGAGGAAACTGGGGTGATGTTGCGTGCAGAGATGTTGCTTTGCTTGATTCGAATCTCACTGTTTTGGTCTGAGTCAGATCACCTCTGATCCCAACTCCAGACCAGAGGGTGAAGTGAGCTCCTGGACCGATTAATGATTTGGCATTTATAAGTAGGGCAACATCCATAAAAGGAGGTAGATGAGGCAACAAATGGACACAGGTATAATTGCAGCACATTATAAACAGTATCAGATTTTTAACCTTTGTGTAAAATTAGAACAGAAATTTTAAAAAGGCTGTGACCGTATTAATGGGTTTTAATGAGCCATCAAACAAACATGACATTGAGCTTAATACCATAATAGCAGACAATTTATTACTTATTATGTAGGTAGAGATAATTCTTGATTAGAGTTTGCATTGCTAAATAATTTCTAATACGTTTATGGGGCAGTAAAAGCTACTTTTGAGCATTATTTCATTTTAAGTTCTAGTGAAAAAGCAAAACATAACAGATAATGAGGTGAGCAAGCAGTAACCTTTCCAAATGTTCTCATGAGTATACTTTAAATTATTCTTGTTTGTCAGCTTCCACTGCTTACTTTTTCTTTACAACTGTCTTCTTCTTGAAATGTGTTTCATAAAAAACTGTATAATGCATATAACAGTAGTATGTGTACTATTATATTGCTGAAACGCAGATGATCTTCACCAGCAAATTTGCATGCTTAACATTTTAAACCAGCTCAAAACCAATAACTGATTTTTTTAAAAATAGATTCAGGTCACAGTAGATTTTGATATAATCAGCATTTGCATACTGGAAGAGGGTCTGGATATAATAAATTGCACTGTGCAGGCAAAGCTGAATGTCTTTCCAGTATGTCCTCATTAGGTTGACAAATGCTCATACCGGGCCGCTTTTCTATGTTTCGTGTGTGCGGTGTGCAAAAACATCACATCACAGTGAACTGATAAATCAGGTTGTTAGCCAGAAGTAAATGACCATTTCACTGCTTATTATTTCCACAACCATTACCCAGCTCTAATGAAATACTCGAATATTTATGAGAGCTTCGACTGCATGGTGCTTCACCAATGAGGGAATATGACACATACTCTAAAGGCTGGCATGTGCTCACTGTCCCTGTGAGGCTTTACATTGATTCCAGCAGATTTCTAAAGTGATTTTTATAAGAGCATTTGCCTGGGATTAGTTTGGTCCTGAAAGCTCCATCACAGCTTTTGGTAGGCTATTTAACAGAGCAGAGGCACTGAGAGGCTCTTGTCTGCTCTCTGCCCTGGCACTGAGTCCACAGGTTTGTGCAGATAAAGAGGGAGGATTGGTTTCAGCCAAAGCGATCTTGTTTGTATGGGATTTTGAAAGGTCAGGCACAGGTGTGTGTGGTCTGAATTCACGGACAATCCCTTTAAGCTCTGGTGGATTTGTTCTGTTTAGGCTTAGCCTTACTTTCTTAAGAGAGAGTTAGGCGTTTGGGAAGTGAGACAGTGGCTCGTGAGAAGAGGGAGCTACACATGAAAGAAGTCTTTGGAGCATTTCATTTCAGAAAAGATATGCTCTAATATTCTGTTGTATCAGAATCAGAATAAGAATCAGCTTTATTGCCAGGTACGAGGAATTTGACTTAGGATTGTACATTGCTCACAATGTGCTTACTCACACAAAAATACAATTTTACAATAATGAAAATAAAATAAAATCAGACAGACTTCAGTGTAGACAACGCAAATATACACTATGAACAAAAACAATATAGACATATTGACAAATGCATAGATGTTAATGACCTGCTGCAATACATGATCCAACATGTGCCAGCTCCTCTTATAGCAGTACAGGGACTAAACCCAATTTTGGCAAATGATCATGTTAACTGAGTCTACAATTTTTAGCCGTCGGTTGAGATGGAAGAGTAAACAGCATAATCTAGCTGCATGTTGATTTAGTCCCTCTCGAGTCTTTCTCTATGCTGTAGCTTCTACCACTTACAAGGTGCTGAGTGGTAGAGGCTTTGAGATCACAAGCTGGAGTTGGCAGGCAGACAGCTTGGCATAGGGTGTACTACTGTGGGGTGAGTCACCCTTAAGCATACGTTGTAGAAGAGAAGAGAAAGAGCTGCACCTTCACTCCTCTTCTCTTCTTTTCTCTTCTCTTCCCTTCTCCTTTCAAGTACCTCCAAGATGAGAACAAATATCAAACTCCAAAGCAGTGTTTCTTGTTGAAACCGGGAAACATTTTGGGGGAATCTTGATCCGTCTTAGATGTACCTGAAATACCATGCAAAATACTGCCGTCAGTTGAACTGAAGGATCCTTTAAAATTAGTTAATTTGTTACTAGGTTTATGTGCTGCAAAGCTTCAGGAAGAACTATGACATTGCACTTTAAGTATACTTCTCCAGTTGTTGTTAGGATCATTTAAATTTGAGTCTATGCAGGTACTCCTGATGTGGATTTGGGTGAAACTTGGAACTTGAAAAACATTAACTCTTAAGAAACAGTATCACCATTACCAACATTGCTACAAATATGGGGCATATTAAGTTGGATGACTACCAGTAGCAACAGTCAGTTTTAACAGAGGCTGAAAAGGGTCTGGCCAAAATGGCCAAACTATGTGGTGCTAATTATTTTGATGCACCAGCTAGAAAAATAAGTGAAAATAAACCAGGAACAAATCAAGGGGATGGTCTTGAATACTTGAATACACGGCTGTAAATACAGACGCGTTGTCAACAGTCACAAACTGAAACAGGGACATGATGGACACAATGAATGCTGGTATTTGTTGTAGCCTAATATGTTCCACCTTTGTTGCAGTTTTTACGTTGTTTTATCTACATTCTTTTTTTCCAAATGTCCTGTATCCCATTGTAGGTGTTAACCTTTTACTGGAATAATCTGTGCCAGACAACTCCGAGGCTGATCTTTTAAATTTTTCAATCTTTCTTTTCAATGATGAAATCTTTAAACATTTCTATTGATGAGCAGCTCTGAGGGGTCACCATAAGTTCTGCGTGGATCTCCTGCCTGTAGTACATAGGCAGGTATACAGCACATGCATTGATATCACTTGACATTGTTATGTCTTCCCGTAATTTTGTGTATGCTAATCCAACCATAGCCCAAAGCAGGGAAGTTGCTATTGCTTATGTAATGTGACACGGATAAGCTGGAACATCATTTTAAATGACACCCTAACAAGTTGTCATGTAGTCTACTGTTTTGCGTATTTCCCACAGTCAATGGGCTGCAGTGCTATGGCTGCAACATCATCCAGGGCCAGAGATACGTGGATGTGGGCTGTTCCAACCCAGAGGTCATCACCTGCACCCACTCACACAAAGGCTTTAAACACCGTTTCTGCATCAAAACAGAGAGCAGTGAGTAAACCTCTATCAACAATATTTAATGACTGATGACTAAATGACTAAACTGTAATCATTTTCACAATTTCTTCTTCACTGTATCCTCTAACTCAGTGAGCTAATGCCTCTGTGTATTATATTTACTTGAAGAATATTTATGGTGGGGCAGAAGATAATTAAATCTTGATGGATTCCCTTTGGCGTGCCACTGGACATTGGCATAATAATTTTTAATCATACTTTCATGTTAACGTTCTTTGTCAGCTGTTGTGAATATTCTACTGCTCCTTGCGCTGGGGATGGTTACATAACCTTACTTTGCTTTGCTTTGCTGAGTGAATTATAAGTCATTCATTGTTTGATGTTAAGTCATATGGAGGATGTGGACAGCCACGGCAGGATAGTGATGGTCAGATGAGTAGTACTGCTGATATCCATGGAAGCGTGGACAATCCAGCTGTTCCTTTGCTTGATGTCTAGAGGATCCACTCATGTTGAAAGGGCTGATGAGGCACCTTTTCCATTTGCTCATAGAAACAGCAAGCCCAGACAAGGACTGACAACAGCCTGTCAGACACGGTATGACAAGCACTTTGTCAAAATCTTGAAGCCGTGTCTTGGTAGTAATCTGTGGCCAGTCAGACTGTTAATCTTCATGTGACCCCGCCAAACCCAAATCTAACAGATGCTGGTGAAGTTCTGTAAGAGTCTTAGAGTTCTAGTCCCCTTTGTCCTTAGATACAAGACATCTGTCCTTCGCCCAAAGCCAATCCAGTGCCCTTCTCGCCCAAATATAAGGTCTCCAAACCAAAGAACTTAGGTGGAGATTCTTGACTAACAAAAAAAAAGTCTAGATAGTCTAGACTAAGAATAGTTATCATTATTTAAATTAAGAAGCTGATCTATTCAGATTGGACCCTGATGATCTCACCTGATCTGAACATTCATTTTCAGCTTGGATTTTAAAACACTGAGCTCCGCATGTCTGGGGATGGCAGGTTGCCATTTGTCTTGTAGGGGATTATAAATGCCTGATATGTTGTTAGGTGCTAATTGAGTGCAAGTAGGTGATTAGTAAAATCTCAATTTTGGTCATCATAATTGCTCACAAAAAGTATCACTGATCTCAAATTATGCATTTTAGTTTAATTTTGACAACCAGAAGTGACAGATTTTCCAGTGGATTTGCAGCTTGCACATAAATGTGGAATTAGGTTTAGGTTTGCTTAACTGGCATGCTTAAAATGTCCTTTTTTGTAATTTTTTTCAGTATTTTCTAAGTTAAATAAAAATATATAGGCCTATTTTAAAAATAGACTTAACAAAGTCAGAATTTTGTGCCGATGGACATTTTTATTTTCTGCATTTAAGAATACAAAATGTAGGCTACTATTTGTCAGAGGTTTGCTTTCTCAGCTGTGAAGACATATCCTGCAGAGTGTGCCTTTCAGATCTCTAAATGTCTTCCTCATTACACACTTGAAGTAGTTGGTGCTTACTGTTGCTTTTTTCTTGCTGAGCCAAACATCAGCTCGTCGCTCTTCTCTGACTGACAGTCTGCCCCTTCTATCCCTCCAGCGGCCCTGGGTATCGTCCTGACCAGCGGTTGTGCCACATCCAGACACTGCCAGCAGCAAGAGCTGCCAGGGGTGCGCATCCACTGCTGTGATTCAGACCTATGTAACAGCGCCCCCTCCTGTCATCCAAGCGCACTCCACTACATTGGTGCACTGTTGAGCCTCTTGCTGCTGAGGATGTGGTTGTGATATGGAGTCAAAGTGGAGAGGAACATAACACCAGTGGACTATGAGAGAAACATTTTGTATTAGTAACTCTCATCACTTCTCTTGTGGCTGCTCAAGTTTAGGGCTGAATGGGAGTTTTACTCAGTATGGTGTTATTGGCAAGCACGTTGAAATAGTAGCTTTTGTCACATTGTTAGCTTGGATGTAAAGTCAGAGCAATATCAAAATAACCCAGTGAATCTGTTTCATCAAAACAATGACAAAGGTAGGCTAAACTGATGAAGTTATAAGTGAATTTATTGTGCACATCCACTTAATCAAAAGTAAGTATTGAAGTACAGTATATGAGATATTATGAGGCATGAAAAAAATCTTTATTAGAATCATAACATCAATTCATAAAAGTTTTCAGTATAGACTTCTTTTATCAGCGATGTAGATACACACTTACTGCAATTTTATAAAGGCTTACATCAACTTGTACAGTAAGACATTGTTGGGACCATGAATCCATTTCCTCTGTTAAGATTAACTTTCTCAAGATCAAATCTTTGTGTGCAGTATGTTCTCTGAAACTCACAAGCTATGTACTTTGCAAAATTAAAAATATTTTTTTAGTTTCTTGTCCAGTTCTCCAGACTAAGTCTGGGAAAGCACGCTGCATGTGGTTTTATGTAGGATTGTAAGAAATATTGTACAGTGAAAGCATGTAATGTTGTGAATAACTGCATTAAAATGTTTCATATTTTTCAGAAGAAAAAGGCTTTGAACTCTGTTATACCAAAACACATCATGAATGTCACATACTACAAATAATAAGAGCTAAAATCACTTGTGATTCACATTGACATGAATTCATGAGAATAAATTGAACTGTGTTATAGGCCAGCAAGAAGTGCTGACATGGAATAAAAAACTATATAATATAAATAATATAAAACAGAAATGGTCAAAACATAATGGGCGATATAGCATGGACATAGCACATAAGGTAAGCTAACATTTTCTTTCTTTTCTTTTCTTAAATATAGACCCCAGAAAACGTAATTGTTACTGAAGGAACACAGTTCCCATGTTCTCCAAAATATTGGAAAAAATGTTCTATATGAGGCTGCATGATTTAATCGCCAAACATAGTATTCTATGTGAACAACAATATGGTTTTAGAGCTGACAGATCAACTTCTTTTGCAATGATAGAATTTATAGAAAAAAGTTACAAATGCAATAGACAGGAAACAATATGCAGTAGGGATATTTGTAGGTCTCAAAAAAGCTGACATTGTAGATCACAAATTATTGTGAAAAAACTAAAAGATATGGTATTAGAGGAATTGCACTGACATGGTTATCCAGTAACCTGGAGAACAGAAAACAGTATGTTGAAATACAAAACAATAAATCACAACTGCTGCAGGTTACATGTGGGGTGCCACAGGGTCAGTGTTGGGACCATTATTATTTAACCTCTATATAAATAATATATGTGAAGTATCGCAAATTGTGGAAACCGTTCTTCTTGCTGATGACATAAACCCACTATGCTGGTAAAAAATTTGGAGAAGCTACTGGATACCATGGAAAAGTAAGTGAGTAGGATGAAGATTTGGTTTGATGAAAATAAACTAACACTGAATTTGAGTAAAACAAAATTTATAATATTTGGGAACCGATTAACCGACACAGATAAGAAACTAATGTTAGATGGTATAGAACTAGAGCGAGTATCTGAAATAAAATTCCTCGGGGTAGTTATTGATAACAAATTAAGCTGGAAACCTCATATAAAGTATATTAAAACCAAAATATCCAAGTCATTAGCAATATTAAATAAAGCCAAAGACATTAAATCAGGCTTCTCTAAATATGCTGTACTGCTCCTTCACACTCCCATACATGACTTATTGTGTGGAAGTATGGGGGAACACTTACAAAACAAATACATACCCAATATTCATCCTACAAAAAAGAGCTATTCGAATCATACAGAAAACTACATACAGAGAACCAAAAAACCAATTGTTCATTAAATTCAAAATATTAATGTTCAAAGATTTGATTGACTATAAAACTATTCAAATTGTTTTTAGAGCACACAATAACCAATTGCCTAGAAATATCCAAGAGCTTTTTCAACTACGAGAAAACATGCACAATTTCAGAGGAATATCAATGTTTAGTAAACCGTTAGTTCGAACAAATAGTAAGTTCCACTGTATAACAAGCCAGGGTGTTATCCTGTGGAACAAAAATAATAATGATTTAAAATTATGTAAAAACTTATTGCAACTGAAATTTTAAAAAATCCTTGATGGGTATGAGCTGGAACACCTAAGTGGAATATCTAAGTGATGCAAACAATTTAAGTAGTCAAAACATATCAGTGAAGTGGGGGTAGGACAAGAAAAGTTATTCTAACTTCTTCCTACCCCCTTTGAACATGACTGTTATTTGGATCATCTGCTGCTGAACTTTTTTTTAATTTAGTTTTTGTTGTTGTCTTTTAACGTGTTCAATAAAGAGTTGGAAAAAGGGAATAATTAATGGGGAAACCAAATAAACAATAATTACCAGCCCATACAGTGGGTTAGATGGGTCTACTAAGTTACACCCATCACACAGGTCAATCAGGTGCAAATTTATGAAATCACTTAACACACAATCTTCTACCAGCTGACTTCTCTTTAGTAGCCTTGTGATTTCATATCTTGACACAGTACTTAATCAGTATTAGTTAAGTGATGCACCAGTACTGCATTTATGGATATACCTGCGCAGGTGAGTTTATCTTCCACAAAACAGTCCTCACCATTAGTGCACACACCGCAAATCGCCGCATATGATGCTCTTTGTCCCAGAAGCCCATTGTATACAGCGGAGGAAACCCTGTGCCGTAAGCAGCCATCTTGGATAGACAGATCATAGTTGAGCCAGGATAACCTGCATTCCTCTTCTGAACAGCTCAAGAACACAAAGCTCAAAATACGTAATTTCTGGTAAGGACAGAAAAGAGGAAATAATTCAGCACATTCATTCACATGCATGTAATGCCTGATAGACGTAGCCACACTGCCATTTAAATTATGAGACAGTTGGAACAGCTTAGTTAGCCTGTGTTAGCCGGGAGTCAGCTAGTTGGCAAGCTAACGACGCTAGCTAACAGATGGCTAATACTAGGTTGATGTTTGTCGTTAGCTTCCAAGAACAGGAGATATTGCCTGTGAAAGTGTTAGAGAAAACCATTGTAGGCGATAAATGACTTGCCCAGCGATGACTAAAAATGGGATGACAAGCGATCTAAGCCACGTTTTTAACGTTACCATAATCCAGCCACTGCAGCAAGCTGGTAAACTAGCATGCCAAAGCTATTGCTAACGTTAGCTGTTATTAGTTTGGTGTGTGGTGGCTTTTGTGAAATTATGCAGAAGCAGTTAGCATTCTAACCTAGTTATACTAATAAGATGACACTGACTCAGCTGCCTGTGTGGGGATTGAGACTACCGGCTTGCATGTTGTTTTTTATGCGATTTGTTGTCAAGATAATACACCCATTGATGTCAGTTCGCAGGTAACTAGCTAACGCTAATGTAGCTGTCAAAACAGCAAATCTAGGGCCGTGACTGGTATCAGACGCGACCAGGTAGCTACTAACCAGGTACTTAAATGTAGGTTTTATGTACTTATGTTAGGTTACTTGCTTTTTGGTTGCTAACTAACAAAAGATAATTAACCAAACCGACGCTATTACTTTGCCTGTTGTTAAGCTAAGCTAGCCACTGTCGACGAGAATCAAGCATGACGTTACACTACAGAGTCAAATTAAATAGTCAACATCAGACACTCCAGTCGGGTTTGTTTAGATTTGTGTATACAGACCACCTCTTTATAATTCTGGTTTATTGTATAGAAGTGATACCGTGATATCTGTTGTGCTGCGTTTCACTAAACGTCCGATAATTCCATAGCAAACCGTGTTAGCCACCTCTTTGACGTTACTTTTAAAAACAACAGATGTGCCACGGTACAGTTTTTAAAAAACGGAGTAACGTTAGACCCTTTATGTGTTGCAAATTTGGATAGATCAGTCCTTATCTAACATAAAATGCTGCATCATTTCTGTTTCTTGTGCCAGTGCACTCTGTGTACCGGCAGGCTTGATCTGAAACTTGGATACAAAAGTTAGTTGTTCTTGTTTTGTATTGATGTTCTTTAATCAGATAGATTATGTAAATCATGAAAAACTCATGATACTGTTCTCTTCTCTGCCTGTAAAGGATAGTGATGATCTCATGTTGTTTTTAGGGCTTGAAAGAAGTCACGTGATTTGAATAGTGGGCCTGGACCTCATGGAGGCACTGTGACTACATATGTGTCATGATTTCCTGATAGCCCAGTGATTTGAGATAAGTTGTGTATCCTCCCCTGTATGACAAGCAGCTGTTGAGAGGAGGAAATCTTGTGTTTCTCTGGAAAAAGATTCAGTGTGTTGAAGAGTAATAGATAAATGCTGAGGCTGCATACTGGCCACATGATCTTGATTCGACTTCTCCTTGATGCATTCTCATGGGGTTTATTTCTACTTAATGAGCACATTGGTGGGCAGGCGGCAGTATCACAACTGAATCGCATTTTGTTTTTACTCTAGTTGTGGATACCTTCTTTGATAGCTTTCCTTCCAGAGCAATGAAAACAATAACACACTTGTTATTAGTGTACTGTGGTCATTATTTTATTAAAATTTGCCATATTTTATAACACTGTAGTAATACGTTAGATAACCAGATAAGTGTATAATGATCACATAGCAAGTTCATACACGTGGTTTTTCACTTTAAGTTAGCTAGTTGGGTTGAGCCTAAGTACCAAATGTCAGGTCAAGTTGCAGAGTTTGGTGGGGACTGTGAGTGTGAGCCAAGTCTTTTCTGGGGCCACCGACAAAGACACAGTCACGACCTGCTCTGGTATCCCTGGGAGTTGTTTATATAGTTTCAGATGATAGCCACTTCTGCTGTTATTAAAGTTACTTTTTTCTTCAGGTAATTAGAAATACCGAAACATACTTTGTATTGTCTTAGTTATTAATTCTATTATCTATAATTTATTATCATGTCTCTTTTTCATGTAACATATCTGAACATAAGTATACTCTCATTTTCACTCTCAAGTTTTTTGAGGCATCAGATTTTTAGTGATTTGCTCAAAGGGTTATTAGCCATAGGTATTATGACTGTCAGTATGCGCCATCACCTGACCCAACACCATTTTTATTAAAGCAAAGGTTTCTGTGACACTATAACCTGAATTAACCTGAGTATCCTTGAAGGCCCTCTTCCTTTCTTGTCTAACAAATTAGTGTCTCAGTCATCTACGTTTCATCCACTTACTCCCTTTTCCCATGCTACTGAAATTCTTCTTCTTTAATCTCTCTTTGTTCATCCCTGTTATCTTTTTTCTACTTTCTTGCTCCATTTTCATTACTACTCTTAGATTCTCACATCACACACTCATCCCCATCCACATTTATTCTGGTTGTGTCATCATTAATCTGAGCAGTCAAGCGGTCACTGAATTGCAGATGCAGAAGTATGAGCATAACACCAGAAGTAGCCACTGATGTGGCACGAAGATTTCAGTTTCCAGGAACTGCTTTTACTGCAGCACAGTTTTTACTGATCTGCAGATCAGAGAAAAGCCCTAGTTTAAGGCAGTCTTTCTTTGTCAGGGACATAGAAACCATCCGGCTGCTGAATGAGTATGCTACTGATTGTTAAGCCTGAATTATTTACTTATTTCCTCTACAGCAGAACACTGTACAGCACCACCTTGATACAGAATTATAAAGCAGCCTAACTACAAAATAGCCTTGTCAGGAGACTGGCCCTGCGAAGTGAATTTCACAGTGAATGTTTTTCTAAAGCAGCTTCATTTATGTCATACATGACCCGATCATTTATTTATGAACAAATCTGTGCATCTTCGAAAACAGCATCTCCCCTTGGCTGTTGAACTAGTATGTTATAGTCATATTGTGTGGCAAATCTGAAGGGTTTTCCCTGCATACTTTGTCTGTGTGCTGCGAGGAGAGTGTGAACAATGAAGCATCACTGGGTATCAGATAGGTGTCAGGGCTATTTTTAGCCTAGCTCTGAGCCTGTGATACTGGAGGTGTTCTTGTGTACATGTAAGTGCCACAGTCTTTACTTGTAGACAGACTGTGTCCGGTGCCATCAAAATTAGCCAGTGTCACTGTTTTGCTTTGTCATTATGAGAAGAAACAGGTAGTTGAGACAGCAGGGGTTGTTGCTGTAGAGAAATACTGGCTTACCGAAAGCTGAGGAGCTTTCTTCAGCCTTATGTGTCAAATTGATCCATCAACTTGCTTGTCTGCATGCCCACCTTAGGTTATTGTAACTGTGAATACTGCTAATGGTTCTTTATTAGCCACTTAAGTGTGCATAGAGCAGGCAAATGCACTGCATTCAGTACATTTAATAAATGCGTGTCACATAACAGACTTGAATTATATATATATTTTTATTTAGGCCGAAAATGTTTGATTTTAATGAAAATAAAAGAAACCATGACTGCCATGTAATTAAGATGTAGATATACATTACACTCAATATTTAAATATCGGCTGTCACTCCTATCTCAGTGGCTGCTGAGACTTCAGACTTTATATTCAGGCGGAGCTCCATCCTTTAGTGATGACCCAATGTGCCACTACTTCACCTGAGTTCATTTATACCAGGTAGAGGTATGGATATTTCTCAGTGTTGAATCCAGTAATGGTGATTTGATCATACTAAACTTCGTTAAAATGAATATCCTGTCATCTTATCTTTAAAGTATTAGGCTATATCAGTTAACCAACAGGTGGCATTTAAAAAGTGAAGCCTCAGCATAGATTTTGACAAAGAGATGAGATGTTTCATTACTTTTGTGGTAGTAATATAACGAGCAATAAATTTTATGAAGGGGATAAGGAATCATCAAAACATTTCCTTAAATAAAATCTTACCGTTTCGGATGCTAAGGGTTACTAGTTGATTGTACACTGGCAGAAAGGATTCAGTGAAACAAATCTGTGCTGATGTTTTTCGTTTCATAAAGCAGTCATTGCACCTCCTAGTTGACTAACCACATGAAAAAGTATTATAGTTCAGTTTTCGGGTTACTTGTACAGTCTCAGCTGTTGCGTCATAGGAATTTAATAGGAAGTAAATTTGCTTGTGATTATGAGACATGCAGAAATGCTATTTATTGCCTTAATCAAGTTATTGCTTATTAAAGAGCACTGTATAATAAAGGAACTTAGGATTGCTTAATATAATATGGTAATTACTGAAATGCTGTAATTGTAATAATGTGATGTGTTAATTCACTTTCCTAGTGTGCTTTTCTACTAGCTGATCTGGCCTTCCCTGGGCTCACATTAGTATGGTCCTGTAGCTCAGAAGGATTATGGCTTTGTAGAATACCACTGGCCCTTACATGACCAATGTAAAGTCACGCATTTACAGTACTTGCAGTGTTTATTTGCATCCAGATATGCTTTAATTAGAATGCTATACAATGCTCTCTCTTAGTATAGTGAAATAAGTTGTATGTCACTTGACAAGACATTTGTGCAAACTCTGTGTAGCGTCTTTTTTAAAAACATAATGTATTATATTCACGTGGCGAGAGAACCTTAATTAACCTTTAGAAACTTATATTAGACCTCATGCTGTAGACCCAGCATGTCGGTGTTGAGTTTTAGTGCCACAGGAGACTGTAGTCATTGTTTGTTAGATAAAAGGATTAACTTTTATTTCAACTAATCCACATTGATGTTTTGCTCTTACTTGCTTTACCAGAAAATCTAACTAGGAAATCAGCAAATTGCTCTTGGTGAGTTTGTGACTAAACTTCCCCCTCTTTTCTCTCTTTCAGAGCCACAATGGCCACTGCACCGTACAACTACTCCTACATTTTCAAATACATCATTATTGGTAAGTGGGCAATGACAGTCACCACCAGAGTGTGGAGGCTCTCCAGTGAGCTATGTTAATGAACTAATGGGAGCAGTTCACAGTGCACTGATATATCTCACTTCCAAAACAAGGTTCTATGAACGATCGTGTGAATCTATTTTTTTTCTATACTGTACAGTGTTTCCCCTAGGATGGAGCTGTAGCAGCTGAGGTGAAGCAAAATTTTTGTCTGAATATAAAACCCCAACACAACATGTCTAAGCAACTTTGCTCTTGTATCCATGAGCATGCTCTGCACATCTGAACAATACTGGAAAATTATGTAATTGTGATTTTATTTTTTTTTAACCAATATTGCAATTGTGATTTAATATGCAATTCATTTTAAGCTTTTTACCTCCTGTATTATTCAAAATGTCCAAGCAGTAAATCAGTGTATAGTATGACCAACACAATATTAGTTAGATTAAATATAAACTGTTCTTTCTTGTGAGTCAGGCCTGTGTTATGATGAAATTAGGTGCTGCATGAATTATTATTATTAAATAATAATATGAGAAAGATAATTTGAGATTCATGGCATTAAATAATATGATATAATATCATCAGGTCAGCCTACCTACAGACAGTAGGTCTGTAGGTAGGCTGACCTGACTTGGCTCACACTCACAGTCCCCAACAAGAACAAAGACAGTTCACCACAGTGTGTTATACAATAAGCTCCCAATACAAAACCCACAGTTCAACAAGCAATTAATGCGTCCTTATCTCAGCTTAAATCTCCTAGGAGTCCATCTTTCTATATTTCAGTAAGCAAACAAAAAATACTCAGTTTGAGGTTCAGTACAAAAGTTGGCCAACGAAAATACAACAAAGTGAGACACCTCGTGTTTAATAGACAAGCTTAGTAATTCTCTGACAACACTGGAGTCCTCCCCCAAGAAAATTTTTACATTTTCCAATGAAATATATGTAATTTCACATCACGTGCTGTTATTTTCACCATATCTCTGAACAAATAATTGGAAAAGCTAGAGCATATAATAAATAAAGATCAGTCTACTGGGGAGGAACTACAATTGAATCAGACTGTAAAGGACAGAACTGCAGGCTACGCCAGTGTACTCTCAGTTTGTAACTGATGCTCTCAACATTGGACAAGTAGGTAGATATAAAATACAGCTACCAGTTACATTCTATAAATTGAGCTAATGTTAAGTTACACAGAGCCAAAAGACGCAGCCTATTGTAGAAGCTTTCCTGCTCAGCAGCGCAGTCTGAAGGGGAGGGGAGAGGTTAGCTACACAGGCTTCACTTTTCCAGCAGGTGGGGAAACAACAGACTTTTCTTGGTCTTGAGAAGCTAATACAATGTAACAGACACTGCAAGAATATTTTCCTCTGCTCGCGTTCACTGTCACTTTCTGCAGCTCGGACAATCAAACACTCGCTATGCACCTCCCAATTCCTTACAGGAGTTATGCTGCTCTCATACCACCATCTGGCACGTAGATGTTAATGTAGAACAATGAGAGGAAGCGAGCATTGAGTGTTGCCGTGCTCACGCAGTGTGCGAGTAAAAACATTTGTAGCGTATAGTTTAATGATCGTGGGAATGCCCTTTACCGATCATGCTTGTGAGAAAACGTCCTATTAGAAATTGGCCTGTCGCGGTGTGGTAATTTCCTCTGCGGTAATATGTTGGGGCTCAACAGTGCAGTATGCGGTGTTATCACTTTTTTGTAGTTTGACCATGTCTTTTTCACACGTAACGTTAACAAACTCGGGTGTAGTTTGCTTGTGACGTGAAAAGCAAAAAAATCAACTACTGGATTTTATGATGGCAGAGATGTGATCTGAGCATTATTTCCAAAGCTAAATCATTAATAAATATGCTGACTGCTGAAATGTGTTCATCGATCTTATAATTAAACTGTATAAGCCATGTATAGGCTATGTTTATGAAAATAATTTGGTAGTGTATTGGTCAGCGTGGGTATTTTCCTTGATTAATAGGTCAAAAGTTGGTCAAAACGGAGGGCCAGTAGCACTCCATTCACCTTGTCAGTTCATTAAGTCCATAAAACATCTGTGACAGCGATACCACAGTATGCTATAGGCTAATGAGCCCTGAATTATTTCTGTACTACATGCCCTTTTTTTACATTATTATTTCTATTAGACTATGTGATTGATCTGCGGTCTAAAATTACTATTCATGCTTATAATGAATAATTTCTTTGTGAGCTCTTTACAATACAGACCAGAAGCATTAAAGTGCTGCATAAACTTCTGTCAGTCACCAGAGTTTGATTTTCCCACGTGAGTCCTGATGATGCAGGATGACAGTCGCCGAAGCTGAAGTCTGTATAACGCCGTGGTTACTTCTCTTGGTTTGTTTGTGAAACTGCAGTCTGAACTAGGGTTGGGCTGATAGACGATGCCCCATCTCATCTTTTATCCGTATTTTTCCACCCGCGATTCGATATCACGGATGTTCAATGCTGCTTTACCTGGTCCGTGCTTGTAAAATTTGCACCGCAACTTGTAACATCATAGGCTGCCAAGTTTTAACCAAGTAAAGTCTATGCGAGGTAACGCATGCACATAAGACGACCACTATCCCACACCCACGCGTGTGCGCCCCTGATGCCATCATCTATCCTGATGTTTCAGTGTAGATATCGTCCGATGGAAGTTTTGTAGACATCGCCCAACACTAGTCTGAACATGAACTGGACCAGAACCTAAATGCAACAGTGTATAATTTTTTTTCACTTGGTCTGGACCAAATGAACCAAATTACAGGTGTGAAAGCACCCTAAAATAAACAGTAAAAACAAGACAAAACACCGCAACACTTAACAGCATCCAAGTTTGAAGTCGGGTCACATACAGCCCATGGCAATCCGCCCTTGAACCATTACAGAGCTTGTTGAGGTTGTGGTACTTACGAAGCTCTTATTTATTAATTTAACACGCACTTAAGTGTAAAGTATGAAAATTGCGTTTGTTACGGTGCTTGTCATCCACCGTGGTAGGCTTGACCAATAGCACAGTATTTCAATTTTGCGGCTATTGCGACAGCCCTAATTAAAATTATGTTGGACTTTTGCTGACATGTTTCTTAACAGAGGGGCTCTAAGTCAATCTATTGCTGCTTTAACTTTGTACATTTAAGGAGATACATATGCATAAACACACACACCTAGCTCTGGGCTATTAAACCTCCTTTCAAATCTTAAACACCCTGCCTTAAATCTAACACTCAGCTTGGATCTTAAAGGTCTCTGCGAAAGTCTTTTAAACTTTCACAGTTTGTTTTTGAAATGTGTTTTTTAGATTTCATGGTCCATGAATTTCATGGCTTGTTGGAGTTGCATACAATTTTCTGAGCAGCTTGGTGTATTCAAATCACTGATGGGTTTTCCCTGTATTTTCATGTGTGGGAGTTTCCCTCTGAAAGCATAATTCCCAAAATATTGGAATACCTCTAATATCAGTGTGTTCACTCAAAAGTATATCAGTAGTATCCACTGCTAACAGATACATTTGTGTGATTATGCTTATTTTGTTGCTAAAGGACCATTAGTGTCAAAGTGGTTCTAAACATGTATTGTCAAAGTCTGTATGGCGGTGCACATTATGTTTAAGTCTCTCTCTCTGTCTCTTACCGCTCCACATGAAATTTTAATATTGACTCTCACTGTCACAGAGGGGCTGCCACATCATGCACACTGCGGGCTTGAATAGTGAATTGTTGTTCTGTTGTTTCCTTGGTTGACCTGAGTTTCTCTCTCTCTCTCCACAGGGGACATGGGGGTAGGGAAGTCATGTTTGCTTCACCAGTTTACAGAAAAGAAATGTAAGTGCTGCGCTGATTTTGACCTCCTTTTCATCTGTGCTTGTGCCTCAGTGTATGTAAGGTTGCCAGGTTCAACTGGAGTGCCTCACTCGCTTTAGATTTCTTTATACACCAGCGGAAATCAGTGACATAGAAGTCGAGTGTGAGCTCAACAGTGAGAGATTCATCTTCTGTGTGCGAGTCAGCTGCAGCCTCCCATTACCATTCAGCTCTGTTTTGTTTAGTGCTACTATTAACAAGCCAGATGCTGTGTTCCTCATTCACTTGCCACCATCACATCCTGCTCACACAGACACACACACACACAGCGGTGATTTAGAAAAGGTTTTCAGTGTCTGTTTTAAAGAAATTTGCAGCTTTCTGGATGTTGATATTAAAGTAACTGAGTGTAATATCTCTAAAGACTGTGATTTATTATTAATGCACCTGCTGCAGGCTTACAACGGAGATGAGGTGTGTGCATGCATGAGACTACATATATGTTCACAAAATATACAGTATTGTCATTGCCAGCCATAATTTAGCATGAGGTGTAACTTAGATCAACTTGATGAAGGAAGAAAAACGTGACCAACCTTTCTGTCACACTAACTGTACATTTTTCTCAGTTTAAAACTTGAGTAAGATAAAACAACAAATAGGAACAACACTAAAGGAATTCAAATACATGTAGCAACACAACATTTTTTCTGAACATTGGGGATATAAAATAGCAACAGTAAAACTAATTGACATCAAGAATAATTGAATTCACAGTAGCCATACTTCCTCTCCCCAGTCATGGCGGACTGCCCCCATACAATTGGTGTGGAGTTTGGCACAAGGATAATCGAGGTGAGCGGTCAGAAGATCAAGCTGCAGATTTGGGACACAGCGGGACAAGAACGCTTCAGGGCCGTCACTCGCTCCTACTACCGCGGAGCAGCAGGGGCGCTCATGGTCTACGATATCACCAGGTACTGGATGCTTGCTATGTGTCAGTGTGTGAAACAGGTACTACATGGTCTCAGCTTTACACTACAGCTTTCATGTGATGTATGCAATAACCCATTGAGTGCATTTTATAAAACATGTATGTAAAAGGAAGGTTGATGGAAGCAGATGAGTGCACAGTCCACCCCTACAGTCACCCTCCTGAACAAACAATTGTCTGTCCTCTTGCCCAAACTGTTAGATGGTATCAGTGGTCTAACAAATAAACACAGTTCAACATGTGGAATGTCTGTCTGCACCACACCCAACTCCAATAAGGGCAGATAGGGCCCCAGAAACAGTACCTAACTTGAAAAACTAATATGAATTGTGAATGTGCTTATCCATAGCTTCTGCTGGGCTGATGGAAACATGAGAGACAAAGATGTTCGCTGCGTCATGCGTGGTTGCTGAGAACACCTCTGATAATTTCTTATCCATATCCTGTAATTAAGTGGTGTGGCTTTAATAACGTGCTTTAATATTTGTATTATTCTGTCATAGCTTGGTAAAACACTTGACCAGACTTCAGCCATGTTGTTAGAACACATGTTTACTTAGGGACCAGTTCTTCCGTTGCTTTGACTCATAGACATTAGGGCTGAACAATTTTTTAAAAAGATCTAATTGTGATTATTGACTGATATTGGAATTGTGATATTATTTACTATATTGGAGGGGATTATAATTTTTACATAAATATTCTCATTTTCATTTAAAAACACGTGTATATAATATGGTGTGATTTTTATTTTATTTTCTTTGCAAGGATTGGTAACAAATTTGGTAACAAATGTTTTTCTAGGTCTGTAGAATATGATGTGCCCGGACATCTACGGCATGACAAAATTTAATTTAAAATGGTACTTTGAAACACACATTGCACCTCCTGCGATTTGAAAATTTCAGTAGGCCATATTGTGATAAGATTTTGATGAGTTGTTCATTCCTAATAACCATAGCGGTTGTCTGTAGCATCAAACTAATGTTGAAGAAATTAAATGAAAACCAGGATATTTTAGATTAGGCTGCAACTTGGAACAAATGACAGAAATTATCTGGCTAGTTACAGCCAGAGTTGGTATGTTTCACCTGTGAGAAACTGCACAAATATCAACTTCAGATACCTCTGTAACCCCCAAATTCTGTCACTCTCTGTAATGATGTGGTCCTGCTGTCATTATTACACCATACGTATGATGTAGCAGCTGCAGACTCTTTTCTGATTCCCTGTCAGAGATGGAACGATTTTAAGTCTTTGCCTGTCGTCATAGTAACCTCTGTCCCTCTGTTGATATCATGCAGAAGAAGCACGTACAACCATCTCAGCAGCTGGCTTACTGATGCCAGAAACCTCACCAACCCCAATACTGTAAGTACACAGATTAACATCTTTTCATTTTGCACACTGGGGTTATTCTGTGTGCGTCTCTTTAACTGTATGTCCCTGCACACTTCACATTTCCTTCCCTATACCCACTGCTTTCTGCATATTTTCCTTTCCTGTATAGTTTACTTTCGTCCTCTGTCACCCTTCTTATTTCCTTCTTAACGCCTGTTTTCACTTCCGCTGCTTCATTTCCTCTGTTTCCCCTGTGTCATTCTTCCTCGCCACAGAGCCCTGTCCATTTCTTAAATTGGATTTGTTGGTAAACATGATTAGCTCTAAACCATACTGCTCTCAATTACAGATCTGTGTTCCTGCAATATGCCACTTCCACTTCAGGTTTTTAGCATGAAGTGAAAAATGTTTTCCTGGGAGGTTTATTTATATCAGGCTATTTTTGTACAAGTGTTTGGGTTTCTCGTAGAACTATGTTTTCTTTTGGGCATTTCTAATGGACAAATATGACCATAAGGTAAACCTTACTATGTTGTTATTCATATTACTTCAATGATGAGTGTTTGTGGTGTTCTTTCTGTCACATTTTTATAATTACAAAGTTGTGCTCATAGGAAAAAAAAATCAACAGAAGCCCATTAGCCTTAGCTGTTTATCTTATGTCAGCCATGTGGTGGCATTGTTGCATTGTCTGTTCATGGCTTGTGCCTGTAGTGTCAACATGTGTTCCTGCTTCAAGTGATATTTATTTGGTTGCTGTTGTTTGAGATGGGGAAACATAATAAACCCATTATCTGATCATTTGACGCCATCTGAATGAAAATAAGAGTTATGTAAGACTCCTTACATGTGTGCCTATGACTATAGTGCACTCTTCTCATCCCAAAGATGAAACTTGCTGCCATAGCTCTACACCTGGTAATCATTATTTGCTGATACAGTGAAAATTGTTGTGAGAAATTCAACAAAAAATAGGTGAAAAAACATGAATGGTTTATACTGAACATGCAGCAGTCCTAAAAGAGTCTGTCACTGCCACAACAAGGAAGGTCATTACGTTTTATCAGTACATTACCAGTCTAATTACATCACAGTATACAGCATTTGACTCTCTCAGCTCTTGGCTAAGAGGCTTATAAAAAAGATGGCGCTGTCTAGATTATTGTTTCACACTCGTGTTCCTGCCCCTGTATTCTCAGGTGATCATTCTCATAGGAAACAAAGCAGACCTGGAAGCCCAGAGGGACGTCACGTATGAAGAAGCGAAGCAGTTTGCTGAGGAGAACGGTGAGCTAGACCCTGCATGTTGGGCAGACAGGAAAAGGGTTTTAGGTGGAGGAACTGGATTCCCTTTACATGTCTCTCTTTTCTCTCTTCAACTCTTTGAGGTATTAAATAATCAAAACACTCTTTCTGCAAAGACATCTTCCAAAACTGTTAACGCTCTATCCTCAGTTTCAACAAAACAATCACAGGAGTCCCAACAAAATGTCCAAATATTTAGGACTAAAATGAGATTTAGACTCTGTAGTCTTTTCAGAATGTTTTTAATAGAAGCCATTATGATTGATGTCAAGAAACAAAATTGAAGATTAATATCTGTTTTTAGTTATATTGCTGAGAAAAAAAAAACTGTGAGGTGACACTAGGAAAGATTAAGTGAGCAGAGGTATTAATTGAAAGAGGGGGGACGAATAAAAACATTGCACTTGAGGTATGTGAGCTTGTAACAATGTTTTACTGACTCTGTCATTGTGTCTGGTTTATGTTCTAGGTCTGTTGTTTCTGGAAGCCAGTGCAAAAACGTAAGTCTGCACAACTTCAGCCATTTCAGTGACAGCAGAACATGAAATATGCCTTTGCTTACGTTCTTCAGCTCCTAATCACCTCCTTTCTCACATTTGTGCTATGTCCTGTGTTCAGAGGTGAAAACGTTGAGGACGCCTTCCTGGAAGCCGCTAAGAAGATCTACCAGAACATCCAAGATGGCAGCCTGGACCTGAACGCCGCAGAGTCGGGGGTCCAGCACAAGCCTTCAGCCCCTCAGGGCGGCCGGCTAACCAGCGAACCACAGCCCCAGAGGGAAGGCTGCGGCTGCTAATGACCAAGCAAAACCCCCTTCATCCTCCCTTCCTCTCTCTCTCACTGTCTGACCTCCCCCCCCCCCCTCCCTCAACCCATCCCCCCTCCGTTCATTCCTCCACCTCTGTACGTCCATCCACCCTCATCCCGTACTGCACCAGGAGCTGCATGAGAGCAGGGCTGCAGAGGGAAGGGACGGATATCGACTTGGGCCAGACTGAGCTGGGCTGTGTGGAATACATCTCTCTCCTCCTATTCTTCCTATCTTCCGGTCTGTCTCCCTTTTTGTTGTTGTCTCACTCCACCTCTTTAAACTCTCAGTGTGTTGTTGTCCCATAACTCTCCTCTTTGCTCCTCTCCGCTGTTTGTGCACCAATCAGTCTAGCCCCCCCTCCCCTCATAGTATTGTAGACGCCACCACGCATTACATGAGTTACTGACACTTTAGATACAAGTAACGTTCATATGATAATGATAAACCGAGACTGTTTTTTTATGTTTGGTTTTATAGGTTATGACATGTAAACACTGCATCAAGGTTCATTCACCATCAGTTCTGTATGAATCGGATCTAAATTATATTAAACACCTGGCGCCTCTTCTGCATGGTTTAACAGTCCTGCATTTTATTGAGATAAGTGGGTGTGACATCTCACTTGCAGCTGATTTTTGTGGGATCCGTCAGTGAAGGTAGTGGATTAGTGTATCATGCAGCCGCATAGGTAGAGGCTCTCAAGTATGTGTCAAAGAATGTGTAGCAGAGTGAGGTTTTTTTTGTCCTCAGCAGGATTCAAACCTGCTCGTGGCTTTTAATTCTGTTTCTGTTGCTCGGCACAAAGCAAGTTCCTTTGCCAGATGTGGCAACACTGATGTTCTGAGGAGAGAGGGGAAAACATTTAGAAAACCAGGAATCACCCACAAATTCCTTGTGGGTGATTCCTCAGTTCTCTTCCTAGGAAGTTGGATGGGAGTTCTGACTCTTCATTTATTCACATGGGTTTCTTTGCACCAGCTTCTCTCTCTCCTGACCCGTCTGACCCCAAAACTCTCCCCCTTGGTCATATCAACAAATTCTGTCTTTACCAGCATTTCTTTGTCATTGTTTGTTGCCTTACTCTAATTACTGGTATTCCTCTTTAATCTTTGTTTTGCTGAACTTGATTTCACACTGCTGTTGGACTCTCACCAATTCAGTAAATCAACTTTTAGAATAATTATTGCATTTTACTGGAGAATAATGTAAAATTAAAGTCATGGCTCACTTGAACATTTGAGATATTTTGACAATGTATCAGCAGCATGGTCTTAAGCCCACATCTCGTTTATTCAGATGTAAAAAACAACCGGTCAACACTGCTTTATCTCAAGTGCTGCACTTTAGAGCTGATCTGTTTTTCATTTGTATAATACAACACCAAGCAGCATGCCCCCCCCCCCCCCCCTTTGAAACACAGTGAAATAGTCAAAATCCAATTGTTTTCTCTCAAAGTACAAATTTTCTGTACATTAGTGATTCCCTCATTGGACAGCTGTATATATTGCTTCTTAACTATTGGTGATGACCTCGCTACTTGGGATTTAGACATTTATTTGCTGGCTCTGCCAAGACCTGTACAGTTGATGTGCTAGTGGGTTGCCTGTAATTCATGCTTGGGAAATTCTGTAACATAGTTTCTATTAATAAATGTATGTAAAGGACAGACACATAGACCTCCCCGACCACCCCATCTGCACACTACTGAACCTGTCGATCAGTTGAGGGGAGAGGAAGTGGATTGAGATGATGTGCAAATTAGTATTTATGTCTGCAAACTTTGATTCCTCTCATTTCTGTATGGAGTGGAGAATGGGGCACTTTCATGTTTATATTCTGTTTCTTTTTCCAACCCATTGTCACTCTTCCTCATGGGAGGGGCCTGTATCGCTGTCTTAACTTTTGGGGAGTAGGGATTGGTTTGTTGTGGGAAGTTGGTGGGCTGGGTTTCCTTTTTCCTGTCCCACCTGTTTGCAGTCTGAGTGACCACTTCCTGCTTTTGTCTGTCCACAAGTACAAAAAAGTACATATGTATAAATTTTTAAGGAGCTGTGCTAACATTTAAATGCGTTCTTGAGTGTATATGATTTTAAAATGTTGACATTGATTTTAATGACAAAATACTCTAGACAGAAAAAATAAATTATACATAACCTGTTGCTGTGTGCATTTCTATAGAAACATGCTTTCATAAACAGTGGGGATTGAAGTTGCTCAGGTTGGATATCACTGCCGTTGTTTTGAGGAAAAGGATCTTGTGTGGAAAAAGCAGACTTGGTGATGTATTTCAAGTAGCAAAACTGCTTTGTATTTTATTGCAACAAAAATTGCACCAAGGCTAGAGAGAGAAACAAATAGGAAAAAGAACATATTTACAAAGGAAAGTTTGTCTACAAAATTTGTGAGGAGGCTTAGACACAAAGTAGAGTAGTGGTATGGTTGGTAAAGGGTAGGAATTTAAAAAAACAAAACAAAAAAAAAAAAACGAGACAGCCAGCACTGACAGTACCATGTTGAAGTCAAGGCAGCTTACGGTTGACTGTGTCCTAAGGCATCGCAGTCAGACAGGGCACATGGGTGAGGCTACTACAGCACAAATACTGAAAATGTCCAAGAGTTGCAGACAAGAATAAAGGAACGTATGATATTGTAATCTCATGGGTTATTTCAGTTTAAAATGGTCAGCTTCTCACCATACATACATTAGATTTGCATGACAGCAAGTGACAGATCCATTAACATTTCAGTCCAGTGTTTCCCCCAGGATATACATTTTGGGTTTTTTGCTGGGGTGGGACAACATTTTAGACCATGTGACAAACCCTCCATTAAAACTAATACACTCAGACAAAGACACACTGTTTCAGTCTGTGATCCCCCTTTACAGATAAAACAGGTTGCTGCTGCAAGGAGGCCGAGGTGCTACTGATGGCTTTTGGGACTGGCTTTTATAGAAACTTGAATCAACCTTGTATATTTTTAAAAAATCCCAGGCTAATGACACAAAACAGTCACTCACCCTGGTCCCTCTCCAGTACAGACTAGAGACAAAGGTTTTTGGTATGGCAATCAATCATTTAAATCCAATGAACAAATCAACACAGCTATTCCTACCCACTTGGCACAAGTCAGCAAAAGCCACATTTTTGCACTTGTGGCAAGTCTTAAACAGCTCTGCCAATAGTGTTTAAGGCACCATTTGTTACCAAAGTGAACAGTGAAGCAAAAAAGTGAGGGCCAGTGGCTCATCTTGCCTCGTTTGCTTGTTCCCGTTATTACTTTATGGCACATTGTTGCAAATACTGCAAAAAGCATTCACACAGAACAAACACGGACGTGCTTTTAACTCTCGGCACACAACCAATCACTGATGACATGGTACAAAGTAATGGAAAATGTTGGGATGTGTTTGTTAGAGGCATCAGGTTATTAACACTGTGATTCCAGATGATCCCTAATGCTTACAGGTGAAAATGGAAACTATGACATTAGTCGTTTAAGTGTTAGAAGGCATCCTAGAACAAGATGAGGTTAAGTGTTTTGTTTTTGCTCACCATCGGCATAATTGGAAAATGAAACACTAGCAGTGATGGAAACATATCACAGGCCTCTTCTCTGTTAGTGTCGATGAAAAAAGGGGAAAACACAACTAGAATACATATGACATGATCATTTCAAAAATGATTGGTGAAAAGTCATGTCGATAAAGAATTGGCCCTGCGCCTCTTCATTAAGGCCAAAAGACATTGTTCATTCATGGTTAAGGCTTTTCAATATTGCAAACTCTGTCTGACGACATCTACAGAGAGATTCCTTTGATTCGATCCACTATAACCACAGGCTTAAGTGTTTCAGAGTGTACTGTAGGGTGAAACCTACACTCTGTTGCTGCTCTCACGCAGGCTTTACCCTCACATCTCCAACATGAGCTTAGCATGGACCACAGCGCATGCTCAGAAAAAGAGTAGTGTAAGATACAGTTCACATCAGTTTTCTATCATGGTAGTTTAAGATTTTATGGCGCTACCTCTGAACAATGTCACTGATCTCTTTGACAGAGGACAGAAGCTTGCTGAAGTCCTGCTGTGCATTGGCGCCCCCTGTGGCTGTGGGGCAGATCTGCAGCTCACGCAGGCTGTTCTCAAGCTTGTTGATGGCCTCGCGGAAGGCAAACTTGTTCCTCATCTGCTGTATGGAGTCGACGTAGCTCATGCAGTACTTCGACAGGTTCTTGCCGGCCTCCAGCACAGCGCTGTGGCTACCCGTCTGCTCCGAGTTGCGGCAAATAGCTGCACGGAGCAGCTCGCTGCCTTCCAGCACCATCTCACGCGTCACCGCTGAGTTGGGGGTGCGCTCGGAACCCTGGCGGGGTGCAGTCTTGCGGAGGGAGCGCCGGGTGTTCACTAGGGGGATGAAAGCAGTGGGCAAGCTCTGATCACCAGGGGAGGTGAGGGTGGAAGAGAAGCCTCCTAGGCTCTGGCTGGATAGGGAGGTGGTCACTGATGTGGAGGAGTTGGAGGTCTTTAACGGTTGAGGTTTGGCAGTGGAGCCCAGGGGCAGCTTTTTGGAGCCCTCACTGAGGGGTGAGCGGGCTTGGTCACTAGCAGTGGCTGAGTGGTGGGGCTCTGAGACAGAGGGGAGGCCCTTAGCTTTGATGTCTGAGGTGGTGGATGAGGGGGAGGGCAGTTCTTGAGTGGGGCTTCGGGAAATCCTGCCCGCTTTGGAGTTGGTTGGTGGTGGAGGTGGGGCTGGCTTGGGTTTTTGTAACTTTACTCTTTCCCTGACAGACGACAGAGTCCACAGTGTGCTTGTTTCTGCGGGCCCTGCACTCTTCTCCAGCTGCCCCTAAAGCAGGGAACACATTGGGCTTGAGAAGCTCGGCGTGGAGAGCACTTGTCTTGGAGTTCTCCAGCCCCGGCAACCCTGGGCTCCTGACCCCCTTAGGTGTTAATGCCTGGGGACTGGAACCAGGACTGGGATCAGTGTCTTTGCCTGAGAAGGCAGAAGAAATATCTGATAAGGTGTTCAGACGTGGCGGGGGAGTCAGGGTGCCCTTTCGAGGGGCATTCTCCCCTTTTTGCTCACTGGTTCTCTTGCGAGGCAGAGCTGGCTTGCCCCCAAAGGTGCCTGAGTCAAAGTGGCGCTGGCCCAGGTCTCGCGGCAGTGTGACAGACTTCCATTCAGTGCCATCTGAGCTAGCAGGCATGCTAGAGGACCAGAGAAAACGCTTTGAGTTAGACATGGATTCCTCCTCACTGGGCGGTGTTGTAGCTGCTTTTCCTCCAGGGCCAGGCAGTGCTGGAGTGCCCTTCTTCCTGGGAAACAAAGGTCCTGGGTAGTTAGGAGCCCCGTTGGTGATGCTCCCTGCCCCATTATTGTTAGTACCCGGGAACTTGGCGGAGTCGAGGCCATGTGTGACATCATTAATGGCCAAAGAGGCCCCATTGTTGAAGCTGTCACTGTCCCGAGGATCTGCAGTCAGGCCCCTCCTGTCGGGGTGGATGTCCATCTCTCTGAAAGAAGAGCTGCGTTTGGGCGGAGCGGGTGCATTCTTTTTCCTTTTCTTGATGAGACTGAGAAAGCCACTGCCACGTGTCTTGTCTTTGTCTTTGGGTAGCAAGCGGTCATCCTCATTCAGGTTACTGTCCAGGATGGGGCGCTCTTTCCTGGGCAGCATAGGCGACGACACAGCTGCCTCCAGCTCCGCTGGGTCTGAAGAAGAGCCCAAAACAAGAATAACATACTAAATATCAAATTTTAATTACTATTTACTTTAACAGACTGGGGTGGGGATGGGAAAACTACTCAAGAAAGGTGAGTGGGTGTTTAAAAGGAGACAGAGTTGGCAGATGCTCCCTGAGCCAATTGGAACCAGAGGGAGCAACCTTCACCAGCCCTAGCACTTAGCTCTGTGGTTACAGCCAAAGATCTGACTGCACTTGATCACAGAGGGTGTTAAAAGCTCAGACTGCCTTAGCAGGACTTAAATAAGACAGGAAATAAGACAACATCAAGATGGTAACTTTTGGAAAGCGCCATCAGAACGAATTAAAAAGCATTTTATTTGGCCCAAACATCTTTATCTTTTAGTATCAAGACAAAGTCTTCACTGAACATTTAGTAGTATTTTTATATGAATTTTAGTAACAATTACACTCATCATTTCACACATTACTTAAAGTATAATAATTTTGATGGCGTATTCCACAAAAAGTTGTAGCAAAAAGGTCAGGAGGTGCAGCGGGTGTGAGCGTGTCTCACCTGGACTATCTCCATCCCGGTTGTCCATGTTTTTGCGGAGAGTTCTGGTTTTGGTGGGCAGCTCTGGAGCCTGCTGGATGGAGCCCAATGTTGCCTTCTTCCCTTTCTTGCCCAGCTCCTTTTCCACCTCTAAAGACAAAATACAGTTCAGATTTAACAAGTGTCCAAACATGACTTTCCCCATCTTAATAATAATTATAATAATAATAATTAAAAAATATACTAAAGAGCAAAGACAATAAAACACTTCGAACAAGTAACACCCACAGGTAGGTGAAAAAGACAGCAGCACAGACCGTCAGAGATGCTAGACTCCTGGAACATGGTCTCAAAGGCTTGGTGTGTTTCAGCAAAAGATGGACGTTCTGAAGGATTCCACCTCCAACCTGACAGGAAGACAACAAAATATATTATATATTTTAAATTCTTCCAATTGCATAGAGTACCTTTAATCAAATTCTGGATAGATGAGCTTTGCTACTCACAGGCTCTCATCAGCTCGTAGACCTTCTCGGGGCAGCCCTCTGGTCGGTCCATACGGTAGTCTTTCTCCAGCAGCTCGTACACTTGGGACAGGTCAATGCCGGGGTAGGGGGACATGCCGTAGGTGGCGATCTCCCACAGCAGCACGCCAAATGCTGTAGATGTAGGCATGAGACAGTTAAGTGTGACTCATAGTACAACCAACAGAAACGTGTCAAGAACTTAATGAATGGAACGTAAAGTCATGGTGCGAATAAGTGTAATAGTATAATGAGAGAAATTGTTTCCACTTGGTGAATAGGGACCTGAAAGAAAAAAGTACTGTTTGAATGAATCACACTTACCCCAGACATCAGACTTAATGGAGAACTTGTTGTAGGCCAGACTCTCTGGAGCGGTCCACTTGATGGGGAACTTGGCCCCAGCATGAGCTGTGTAGGTGTCTCCAGTCATTAGCCTGCTTAGGCCGAAGTCTGCAACCTTCACCAGGTGGTTCTCCCCGACTAGACAGTTACGGGCAGCTAAGTCCCTGCGGGAGGCAATACAGAGAGGAGAATGAGTGATGATTAGGAGGCCATGGTGGAATCCTGACATTCAACAATCAGATTCAGTACACAGTAAAGTACTCAAAAAATGCATAAGCTGACTTGAATACACATCCATTTGTAACAGAAGTAAAGAGAAAATAAGAAAAACAAATATTAATAGTGTGTCTTGTTACAACATCCACTTCAGTGTTGGATTTCTACAGATGTTTTGTGTAGAGCAGAGTTGCAAGCTGAGTCTTGTCAGGTTTAAAAATTAAAATACATTTTGGCAAATATGAAAGACATTAATCATCTCATCCTTTCTAAAGGGCCTTGTTAAACGTGCCAGAACAAACGAGCTGTTACAACACCAACTTGTCTGTGATACAAGTCTGTCCTACTGTGAGAACAGATGGGAGGGTGAGAGAGAAGCTCAGGAATGCAAAGAAAACAGAAAATGAGATTTAGGGACAAAGAACATTTCTTCTGTAGCACTCCTGCAGCTATGACTGAGACCAGAGCCCAATCAGGCTGCCTGACAAACCTTTGACAATAAATTCTGTCTAATCTCTCCCATTAAATGCATGTGTTTAAAAAGTAAGTGTAAGCTCTTTACACCCACCTGTGTATAAAGTTCTTTTTCTCCAGGTACTCCATGGCAGAGGAGATCTGTGTGGCCATGTGGAGCAGCACTACTGCATTGACCTCCTCTCTGTTGCACTCCCTCAGGTAGTCTAGTAGGTTACCGTGGGTCATAAACTCTGTGATAATGTAGAATGGTGGCTCCCGTGTGCACACGCCTGCCAAAGAAACCAGTTTGTGAAACAGAACACATAAATATTCACTGAATGACTTCTGTATGTATGTTACATTTATCAGCTTTTATGCAGAAACAATCTTGAAAACTGCTAGAATGCTGCTGCACTGATATATAAACTATTTAACCTGCAAACATGAATACGTCTGAAAAGACTCTGGTTAACATAGCCAAAATAAATCCTCTATTAAGAAGAGTTTATATGTTTGATCAATAGGTTTTTCTATCCTGTTCAAGATAGATGAACTTCAGAGAAGTGACACTAACAAAACAAGGGCTCTTTTAAAATACATACCTAACAGTTGTACCAAATTCGGGTGTTTGATCTCTTTCATAACAGCGGCCTCCTTGAGAAACTCCTCTACCTCCATCGTATCCTCCTGGACAGTTATCAGCAAAACAAAGTGAGCAAAACCATAGCTGGTTGCAGTTGCATCCACATAACACCAGATGGTAGCATTATTCACCCAAATAAAAGACTTATGGCTCAAAGTGTGACGACGGTAGGTGTCAAAATGTCCTTATCGCACAGGCCAGTCTTTTCCACGCCGTCTTCTTACCTTTAATGTCTTAACAGCCACAGTGAGGTTGTACTTCTTCCAAACACCCTCGTATACCTCCCCGTACTGGCCCCCTCCCAGCTTGTGCTTCATGGTAATGTCAGTGCGCTCCATCTCCCACTTATCATAGTTGGGAGAAACTCCGTAGATGGTGGGCTTGTTGCGTTTCGGCGCCGGGTAGTGCAGCGTGGTGATGAGGCCGTCGGCCACGGTGGAATGGTGGTGCACCAGCTCCGCAAGTGTGTTGAAACGGCTTTCTGACGAGACGTACAGCTGGAGGGAGAAGAGATTCTAAATTTGAGTAGATGTACACGAGAGGCCAGTTCAGCTTTTTTTTTTTTTACTACTGTGATAATACTAATAATTCTTGTTCTACACCAAATATCTGACATAGTTTGATTTGTGGATTAATACAAGATGATTTATTTTCACGAGGCAGGTCAAAGCTTGTCTAAACAGTGCAACACAGATGTGACATTGTTACAAAATGTTTTGGTTACATGACTACTTGTGTTAAAATGCATTAAAATGTTAGTGCTTACACATAATGTCTGGAAACAATAAATGGCATTAGGGAAATGTATACAACCTGTTACCAAAAAGTAACAGCAAGAAAAAGTCTCGACAAACAAAACTAAAATATTGCCTTCATAAACAACTCACAAGGCATTAGTCAGGAAGCTGGTGGAGGGAAGGATATTGGTCAGGGCTCAGTGGACACAGTCCTTTCCATTGTCCAAGTCTTACATAACTCTGAAAATGATTTGCTCTAGAATCTGCACTGTGCATTTCTTTACTTGTGAACGGCATGCGGAGGACAAAAGGGAAAAAGGACAACCTTGGCTGCAGTGAAAAGACCTTTGAAATCTAAAGAGGATTTAACAATCAGTTGGCTGCTCTCCCGGCTTAAACCATGACCATTTAACTAAATAGAGCAAAAAACATCTTAATAACAAAGTCCTACTAACATAAATACCATAGTTTTTCAGAGCAGTGTTAATCACAGACAGTGTGAAACAAAGCTGTGGCTCGGGAAGGGGAGTACTGAGGTAATCTCAAATTATTGAAGAAGTCTATCATACCAGACTCTTGAGTTGTAGCTCAGTGGGAGGATGGAAAACAATATGAGATGGGGAACCGTGTGTGTGCATACTTGGCTGCATCTGTCTGTGCTAATGCATGTCTTAGCATGGGCGTCAGTGTCTGGCCGGGGCCTCGCGTCTGCTGGCCATTATGAGCGGCACAGTGGTGGTTAGAGGCATTCTTGTCATAGCTAGCATTCCCGCTAGCTCACCTCGCTGCATCACAGAGAGGAGGGTGACACAGCCAAAATGGCAGCGGGTTCTCGATTGACATAGCATTTTGGGGGAATCCCACAGAAGAAATTGAGCCCAAACTTATCTGCCATGACCCTTGGGATGGGGTATTCTGTCCATCTTTGCCCAACCTTTTCTTGTTCTTCACACTTATGATTTCAAGTAAAGCATTATGCAAAACCTCATAATAATTTCACGCATTTTAGGGACACTAAAATAATTAAATTATCACCTCAAGTTCTGACATTGCGATTGACGACTCTGAATGATGGAAACATGTGCCCTGGCCAGCTCAAAGAGAACAGAACAATGCACTGATCTGTTCTTGCAGATATCAGTGTCACTTTGGGAGTGTGTGTTTGTGTGTATGATACAACTATGTCTTCTCATTTCTCAAAGTACTGCTCCGACTGACGAGCTATGCCCTCGGTTACTACACTGGCTGGCTATCTTTACTTTAAATCAGTTATTACATTCCAACTACCTGATATTGAACAATGTGGTAGATCCTGGCATGTGCTGTAAGTAACATCCTGCCTTCATGAAACAAATAAAAAAAAACACATCTAACAATGAAGTTTGGAGCCAGTACATGCATTCACTACGGCATATGTGAAAGCAGAATGAAACTTAAGCCATTTCGGAGCATTGTTTCCATCAATGCCTACCTTGCTGTCAGACGCAGTGTTAATCCTGTAATGGTAGACCCTCCCCTCGTACCGCAGGGAAATGGACCGCTGGCCCGGGCTGCTCTCACTCTCGCGGACGAGAAAGCTCCCGTTGATGCCCGAGCTGAGTAGGTACTCTGCAGCATTGCGTGACACGGGTCCATGGTACCAGCTGTGCTTCTCCAGGCTGTTGACAGGGGTGATGTAGTTGGACGGCACCCACCCCTGGCCATTCTTGGTCTGTGCCTCGCACCACTCGCCATTGTGGTTGTAACACAGCACACGCAGCTTCTCTCCTAATCAGAAAGTGACATTAAAATTTTAATTACTCTACAGGCAAGTACCTCGTTGGCTGTACACCCATACTATAATATTCTAATTTTTATGGTTACAGCTCATTCCTGCGATCTTGAAAAGAGCATTTCCACAAGCGGGGCTGATCTTCTATAGTCTTTGCATTAAGAACAGACTACGATGGCATGGATTCTGCACTAGAATTTAAGTTATGTTTTAAGTCAGACATGCAGGAATTCAACATGTCGAACGTCATGTTTCCTCACATCAACAACTCTGGCAGGGGATTTCATTTTCCACCAGTCACCCGACCTAGATGTGAGAAATGTATTTCTTTTTGTTAGTTTAGACTGGCTGCAACAAAAAATACTGGCAATATATAGCCATTGAAAAATTATCTTTTTTGTGCATTGGCTCATCAGAATGAACTGGAAAGTAATATTGTAGAGGACATTTTCTTGTTTATTCCGGTGCATTTGTTCTCCCCCTTCCTTCCTCTGTTTGTCTGTGTGATCCATCTGTCGTATTGTTTTACAGTCGGTTCAGAGGGGAAAAAACCCACGTGTGAGACCATCGTCAGGAAGTGAGAGTCAGACGGGGATTGTTGACAAGACAAGACAGGAAGGAGACGGGAAGCAAATAAGCAGATTCCCAGGAAGGTTCATAACCTTGTCGAGACTTAGACGTTTTCAAGAAGTGCAAGTCATTGAAATAATCATTCCTACTTGGACTACACTATATAAATATGAGGATGAAAATGGTTTTATTTTTCTCTTTTACTTACCTTTAGTAATGCTGAGTGTGTTGTCGCCACTGGCCACAAAATCATAGAGTGCGACAAACAGGTTGGGGTCATTCTCGCTGGGTCCTGCCAACAGGTTTTCTTTGGAGTTCCAGCGGGCCGCTTCTGTTAGACCCGGAATCTCAGTATCTGGTCTCTGGAGAGCTTCTGGAAAAACAAAAGACAATCTGGCTATCAGAACACATGTAGTTAACTAAACTATGAGGGAAAAGATCAAACAATGCTGAGCGGAGACTGAGACTGATCTGTAGGCTTGAGTGTTTGGTATGTGGCGATATTGTGAAGTGGTTTTCCCATACAGCTCCACAAACTCATTTAAGGTCTTCCACATCTCCTTCAGCTGGGCCTCACTCCGACAAGCAGGTCATCAGCTGTGATCCCAACGTGGGATTAGAGTAATAAACCTGATCATGTGACCTGCTGTGTCCCTGCTGTCTTTATAACTTTTCATTTCCTGGATTAACCGTGCTTAGTTTTCATTTTATTGAATACCTAGCCAACTACTATATATCAGACCATGAGAATGTGTCTCAGCATGAATCTTCACTGTAACTGTAGAATGGATGTGCTTGCACTCACAGGTAATGAGAGTTCAAAGTGCTTTAACTTAAAGTTATGTTAATTACAGACAGTGCATGAATGACAGCAATTTTAGAGCAGTAAAACTGAAGGCTAAATGAACAAATGTGGAAAATGGAAAGAATGAGGGGAGAAGAAGAAAAAAATGTGTTTAAGAGGAAGCGAGCCAAAAGGAGGAGTGAAGTGAGGAGAGAACTTTTTACTGCAGTTTGGCCTAAACATGAGCTTGATGCCACACAGACTTGCTCAGCTGTTGTCACACGCTTTTAGAGGCATCTTAAATTTCATTCCCCCAGCTCACAAACACCCACGTCCTTCCGACAGGGACAACAGGCTAGAGCTGCACTAGGTTTTCACAAGCAGTACTAACACGTGAGGAGGACACATTTTCAAATTAGAAAGAAAATAGTGACATAAACTGAAATTTATCTCCTGATTCTCCATAATCACAGTACAACTGGAAGAAATCGTGGCCAGCTACAAAAATGATAAAGTAAAGTATTATTGGCCAAGAGCAGAAATGCATATTTAAACCTTTAATGGTAGAATAACTTTGGGCTGCTGCAATTTTTAGATTGCTTTATTTTCTCAAAATTAGTTATTTGTGCCCATTAGTAGTTTTAGGAAATTCAGGCCAATTTAGAAGTTGTTTTTACAGCAAAATGCAGCCAGACAGACAAATAACTAATTGACATAACACAGGTCTACAATACTGAGCTGATATGTTTCTTTAGTAATTTAGCAATTATGCTATTCTACAAATGTGAAACCACACCACGACCATTAAGAAAGCTAAACACAATCCAAAAAGTCTTATTTTCTTTTATGTAAAAAGGATACAACGTTTCCTGCAGAATGACAGGATATGTGGCGACGGTGGGCGGGGTATATTTCTTTTTCTAATAGGTTACTAGGTCTACTTCACTCCCCATCATATTTTAGTGCTGTATAGGAGCAGGTGCGCCACATATGGGGGAGGCTTTTTAATGACGTAGCCCATTGAAACAATCAAAATTAACTTGGTACAGAATGACTGATGTGTGCACTGGTGTGTTCTAGAGGTGGACAATATGGCCAAAATGTTATCACAATAAAAATTTTCATAGCTTCCGATAGCGATAATTATCACGATAAGTATCAAATTGTTATTTCTTTTGAGTTTAAAGACTGATTTTTGTTCCTCATTGAATGTTTTAGATACCTGATGGTTAATTGTGGTTTAAACTCTTCTTTATGGTCAGAATATGACAAACATTTGATTCCAGACATTGGATGAATTCACAAATCTGAGGGAGAACATTCAAAACAATTATGATCACATCTTTTTCAACAAATATGCACGAGTAAAATTAAGTAAAAGCTTTCTTTTCTGGCCTTTTTCCCTCAACAAAATAAATAGCTTAAAAAATTCAATCCTAATTCGTGTGATTCAAGTGAATCAAATCAAACATTGATTGAATATTTATTAAACATTTGTTATATTGTTACTGAAAAAATATATATATTGCAATAATTATTGTTATTGTTTTATTGTCCAGCCCTAGTGAATTCAACTGTTCACGGTTGTTTTTCCAGGTCCATGCTTGTAAAATATCCACCATATATGCAGCTTATAACGTAATGACCAGTTAACACCTATCTCTGTGTTTCTCTGCAAAATGCTAACATGCAAACAAAATTGCAGTTGAAATTATGACACAAGTTTTCACACATCCTGATATTAATATTAAAATAAAAATACTTTCTGAAACTCAAACACACCTTGCCACAGAAGTATACATTGGACCTAGGAAGTAAACAACGGTCTGAGGGCAAAGTTTAAATCCAGAGGGCATAGTAATTATGATATACACACTATGAGAGACTACCTCTGCAAATATATGGCTTCTCCTCTAGGCTAAATGATATAAAAAGGAGGCAAATGAAACATATTTTGAACTATCGTATAATATAATAGACATATCACCGGGCCTGACATGTCAAATTTCACAGCTTGATGGAATAACAAAGATTTAAAGTTACAAAGGCTTTCCCTTAAGATAGCTCATACAGAAGCAGAAATTTGGCAATATGTCTGAATGCTGGCCACAGTTGGCCTGCTGCCAATGGTGTTTTAATTTAGTGTATCATATCATGCCATTAGTATGGCAAGCAGGAAAACCGGGGCAAACTTTAGGCATTTCCCAATGGCACACACTCACGCACATGCTCACACACACACACACACACACACAAAGATGGAACATTGTATAATATTGTATATTGTATTGTATTGTATATTTCCTTCTACATTTTAGGCCCATAAAAACCCTACAGAAAACCTATTCAGCTGATTACATCTAAGACGCATGTCATGCTGGAAAGCACTAGAGCAAAACCAAGTCCCCCAGCTGCATAATCTTGAAGATTACGACTTACTCACCACATTTATTCCATAAGATGATGTTAATTGAGAAAAATTCAAGATATTTTGTGGCAAAGCAGGGAACAGAAGAGTCACATGCAACCTCTCTCTGGATGATTTAGACGGTTGTCAAATACAGAGCTCCAAGCAACAACGGATACTCTACAAGTCAAGGCAAGGCAAGGTTATTTGTATGGTCCCTTCCAACAACAAGGCAAAGTGCTTTACATAAGACAGAAAGGCATTAAGAAAAGATATTAAAGAAACAAGGCAATATATAAAGATGTAAATAGGATTTTGAAAAGAATAAAACAAAATAGAAGATAAAAATAAGCTAATGTATAATAAGGCAAATCAGATATTACAGTGGAGCCACCGTGCAGTACACTAGGTCATTAACAAATAGTGTAATAAAAGTTTAACTTAATAAAATGCAGTAGCAAAAAAAACTTGAGTGTTTGTCTCAAGTTTTCGGTCCAGATAAGCGGTGCATAAAAAGTGAATGATACTTCTCCCTGTTCAGTTTTGAATCAGGGATATTTTGACCGTCTTCTATTCATTGCTTTATAAACATTCGGTAGTATTTTAACAATTTTGTGACAAAGAAGCCAGTGTACAGATCTGAGAACTGGAGTGATGCGATAGATGTCATAATGCACCCAGAGATTTGTATTTCGCCACCTGCGTTCAGTTTTTTTCCCCCCCAAACCTCTCTTTTATTTCAGACATCTGTTTGCACTGGATAGAATTATAAACATAATGGCAACTCCGCCTTCTTTTTTTATGCACTCTAGCTTCACTCATAAAGCTAAAATTGGGAGGGATTGTCTCAATGAGAACTGCTGCACTATTATCACAGTCTAGCCAAGTTTCACAACAAAAACATACAATTAAGATAGGGTTGGATAATTAAATCGTTAATTACAAATTATTTGCTTGCCAAAGACTTCATGTTGAACGAAGCTAAACTGAGTGTGTTAAAACCATTCTTTGCCAGTTAAAAGTTTTCTTGTGACAGGGCTAAAGACGGACTGTGTGTGTGACAAAGAATTGATTTGAAATTTCATACCAGAATTAGTTGAGTGCATGTTGTTCATCCTACAACGTATAAAAACAGGAATAGGAACATGAACAGCCTGCCTCTGGGTGTTACTTAGCTTAGAAGTCATGGTTGGAGAAGAGATGACTTGCGAGTTCCCCAAAGCAGGACGTAAACAAGGAATCTGTAGCATGAAAACAAAAAGTAGTATAACACAAAGGAAGTACACAAAGCCACTTGCCATAACTTTGTTGACAAGTTGCAGACAGCGTGTGGGGAGGCCGCTGAAAGACTTTCACACAGCCTTTTCTGCCAAGTTGGGCTTGCCAGCCTTAGCACACACAGACAATCAAAGCCAAATGTGGTGCTTCTTTTAGGTCACAAGCCGGCCATTTTGCCTGTGAGAACACGCCAGATTCAATTTCAGCTAGAGCATGCTGCCTAGCGCATACTCTCATATTTATGTGAGCTCCTAAAAAGAGACAGACCTGTTGCATTTTAGGGGCAACAAACGGCGATGCTTCCTTAGCTATCTCTGTCTAGTATCTAGGTGCCTCATGGACAGACAGACTGTAGTTCCACATCACTAGAAGAGCAGTCCCTTTCCTCCAGCACAATATGTCACTTTTCATGAAGTAAGAGTTAAGCCATTATAATTATTGCAGTAACTAAAAGACGTCTGCTAATCATTATTAAAAACGTTTTCATAACCATGCAATGAGGAGTGCCAGCAACTAGCTAGCAATCACTCAAGTTCATTAGCATCTGAAAAATGTCTGACCAGATGTTTTGTCATCGTACTTGGCTGATTTAGCCACCGTTCAGATTAGCCTTTTTCTTGCAAACTATCCCTGTAAGTCTTTAACATTCTAATAGCAATTTTTTAAGTTAGGTACATATCATAATCCAGTATATAAACATCTCTCTGACACAGTTTTAACAAATTATTAGTATTTGCATTGATACTGTGTTGGATTACATTCAACTGTGTAAGGATTTTATGTCTAAATTCTACATTTTTGAAGAAATTGCAAAGAAATAGCAGCCAAAGACTACCATTTCAGTTTATTCATGGGTCACAGAAAGAAGAGTGGCATGTTCCCAATGAATATTGTAGACAGACAGAAAAATACAGATAGTACTATGATTGTAAAATAGAAAAAACAACATAGCTGTATTTTGTCTATTGTGGGCTCAAGCTGAGGCTTTGAGATCAAGCAAGATAGGAAAAGAGCACCAGTAAGCAAGATGCAGACCTGAAAGCAAGTAAGACAGACCACATGTCCAGAGTTTGACCTGGTCGGAAAGTGTGTGGGCAGCACATCTGAGCAGCCCGTGCCACATATGTCCACATTACGGGCCACAAATACTACAGCACTTTGTGAGAGGGTGACAACACACCGACACATGGACCATGACAACACAAGCTCAAAGAGAGAAGAAAATAAAAAGACGTGGAAAAGGAAACTCGAGAGGTGAGTGAGAAAGAAACTGGGGAAAAGCAGAGGTCTCTAGAGTCATGCAGTGGGAGAAAGTCCTGGCTGCATTACTGAGATTAAACTCAAAATGATTTAATGTGTGTGGAACTTGTACATAATGCATAGCTATGACTGCACTGCTATGAGCAATAGGAATGTTCCCAAACTCACACACTGATGCAAGACAAGAATTTATTCAAAACCAGACTACTTAATAAAATAAACAAAAATCCATCTTGTCTGGTTCCACTTGGTCCGGGTGATCAAATTTAAGAGAGCCCTCCATTCATCCAGTCATGAGCTGATTTACACCTATACAGGAAAATGCAACTAACTACCTGACACAACAGAAGGCAGCAGTAGCCTGGGTCCTCGAAATATCTCTAGCTTACACATTTCGCTTGCACCTCCTGTCATTACCTGAGAGGTAGGTAATAGAGATCAAGGGGAATTGATGTATATCATACATATGATGTGCTTCTTGCCCACTGCTGGAGATAATATACAAATGAGAGCATGTTCAGACCAGAGCACAATGGAGGAGAACAGGGAATACCAGGTGATAACAGATAAACAAAATCCTCACTTTGAGTAAAGTGATTTGTCAATTACTTAGTTAATCAACTTTCTTTGATGAATATAACTTGTCAGTTTCATCATTATAAATACATATAGGCAGCAGGCTAATCCATGCAGAAGTTCGGTATATTCTAGGTAACAATGTCGCAAACTACTAGAGCTTAAATAGATATTTTGTTGTTGTAGAATTATAGCATAAGTACAAGGTGTCAATCTATTCAAATTGTATTTCCCTTTCTTGTATTTTTTTCTAGCTCGCACACTATCTTCATTGTGATGATGTCAAATAGCTTATTACTAAGAGGAAAATACAAAAGAGGCTTCCAGCTCTAATAAAAGTTTAATTTGGGGTGGAACAACTCAGCATGAGATTTGCTGTGCCTTGTACCACATGGTCTGGAAATTAGAGACTCTTTATCACTGTCATCCACTTTAGTGGGGAGCGTACCAGGGCTATTAACTCTATTAAATCATTTGGTTGCACAATCGTTGGCAACACATAAGACTTCACTGAGTCTTCCATTACCAATCTATTACCATGTTGATCATGCAGACGTGATGTGCCCTGGACTTCTTCCTCTTGTGTCCCCTTCATACATCATGGGCAAAACAATTACTCAGGTTAACTGGGGCCAGAACTGCCTAATTAGAAGTAATGGAAAATAAGTAATTGCTAGTTCTAATCCTACACAGAGTATTTGAAATATATAGATCTACATTATCTTATAATTCATCCAAGTACTGGAACATAGCAGAGAACTGAAAAGGAGAGCGCAGACTGAGATTAGATCCCTTCTCCTCATAAACAAGAGTTAAGTGGGACACGATCAGGAGTCAGATTTCCTCGTATTCTCTTCTCAGTCTCTTTTTCCACTTCTTTCCTCTTCAGCTAGCCAGTGTGTCTGGCCTCCCTCACCCTCCCCTGTGCGTGCTCTCTGCTTTTCCCCTCCCCATTCTTGTGTTTCCACAGTGCAGAAATCATTGTTGAGGCTTTACGCAGTGATACTTTATCTTTTATCCTTTTCCCTGGGTCTCCTAAGCCCCTGCTTTGTTTCCTTCTTGACATCTCTACTTTCCTTTCTGACAACTCTGTATTTTTCTTTGTATATCTCCAAAGTAAACTTTAAAATCATGGCCCAAGCTAAAAGACGACACTACAGCCATCACAAAATAGTCTTACCTTCCAAGTAACAGCTGGAGGAGGACGAGAGGCCCTTCTTAGATTTACACCCCACCAATTTCAGGCATATCTCCAACATTTTCATTTGGTTTCTTTCCCTTCTCGCTGGAAAATGTTGTTGCTGGTTCAAATCAAACGTCCCTCGAACGTTTCCCTCCTCTACATGTGTCCAACGGGAGAAAAATTCAAATACAAGAAAACAACTGACAAAAGGAGAAATGGCACCAAACCAAACTGGGTGCTAAAATATTCTGTTTTTCCTTTCCTCTGTTCTTTCAGCTGCTATAAATCCTCTTTTTTTCCTCACTTCTCTCCGAAACAGAAAAAGTGGAGTCTGCTGTCCAGTAAAGTCTATCAACTTTCTCTTCGGAGCGTCTCCATGTTTTTTTTCCCCCGCTTTTGCTTTTGGTTAGCTCCACTTTCGTAAGACACAACAACTATCCAAAAGAGCAGTTTTAGTCCAAAAGCCTGTCAGACCTGTAGATGTGTCAGTTGAGTGGGCAGTAGGGCAGTCTGAACGGTGCCATTCCTCTCTCCTGTCCCCTTTGAGAGTGTGTTTCTGAGGCACAGGGACTACTCGCGCTACAGCTGCCAACAAAGGGCCTCTTTCAGGCTCTGCCTGCTGCACTCAATGACATCAGCTGAGCCCTCCCACCTCCAGCAGCAAACACACAATGAGAGGGAGAGACTTCCACCACACACACAAACACACACAAACTCACCAAGAAGAATACAAACAACAGCACGCAATCACCCAAAAGTCTTATAAACACATTAAACAAGCCACAGAGGTCTCATTTCAAACTTTGATTGAAGTTTACATTCAGTATACCTTAAATAGTTCTTCTTGTCATCTGTTGAAGTCATGAGGTGATTACAAGAAGCTCCTCCTCCAACTTTTTAGCCCCCCCTTTCCTCCTCTCACTTTACTTTTGCCTCTCTCTCTTCTTTACTGTGTTTTTTCTTTTCTATCCATTTTGAAATGTTTACAGGTTGAGGAATAAGTTCTGGAAACAGGACTTTGTTGTTTAAGAGATTGCTAAAGCTCTCAATCAAGAGCAGCTAACAAGAAGGAAAGTATAACCCTCACAAGCCTACTCTGGACTATACACACAACTTAAACAAGGCTTGTTTGCCTTGGGCCATTTCAAATGGGAATGAAGTAGGCAACATATTTACATTCATCAAAATGAGAACATTTATCTTTTGATCTTTAGTGAAACACGTCTCTTTTCCATCTGTTTTCAGCAGTCTCAATACTTTTTCTAATACTTGCACTTCCATAGAGGTCCTTTTTTTTGCTCCAGCTAACCAATGTGTATATAACTGCTCAACTTATGTTCAAATTCTACTAAAATGTTCCCATTCTTTATTATAGATTAACACAAGACAGAATATTGAATTTCTTCAACTGAATTATATTAGGCCATCTACAGAGGGTACCCATACACCTTAATACAATTTCTAACAATAGCCATGCAACAAATGCAGCATTTGTATTAATCAGAGTGATTATTGAGCTTTTTAATAATTTCCAAAGTATACCTTCTATTTTTTTTGCAGGATGTTGTTGTGCGTTTCTGTTATTTTGTCCACTTGTGTAATATGGGTTAAAAGGATTGTTGATCATAATTACATGAAAGATTGGAAGCAGAAAGCACACAAGAGCCCCTGTAATCTATTAACTATGTCTGGCAAATATTTTTCCATTTAAATGGCAAACATCACTTCAGAGATGAGAAGCCTAATCAAGTGGTTGATTACATACTGATGGGAAGCTGACACGATGACACCATAGCACAAAGCAGGAGAGCCAAACTAGTTTACTGGCTGACCCCGGTCACTGGAATTTCCAAACGGAGCAGAAGTGCTGACTAGTAATATACCCCATATAGAGAAACATACACAGTACAATGGCTTTAACAGATGAATCTTTATCTATTGCCCCTTTTATACTGCCTGTTTAAGTCAGCATTGTATCTATATTTATATAAGGTTGACTGGTCTACTTGGCAAGTTATACAAGGAGAGAAGAAGAGAACAATAAAAAGATGTTTCTGAAGACAAAACCGATGAATGCGCAATATACAAGATAAGATATACAGAGAAGAAAATCCAAAGATAACGTCATCTGAGCAATAGGCTAATTCTGCAAGACATTATCCGTGTTTCCACCAAAAGTACCCGGGACTTTTAAGTCCCTGGATCTCTTTTTAAAGAAGTAAAATGTTACTTCAGCCCATTGATGTGTGCGTTTCCACCGCGGTCTAAAGACCTGCAAAGATTAAGCAAATTAACCAGCTGACGTAGGCCTACACACCACACAAAGCGATGCACAGGCATGATTATTTAAAACTTCGGACCCAGTATTTAGCCTAACTCCATCAGTCGTTCGCTGTAAACACACTGCTGCAACGCTGGCTGCTTTATCCGAGCAATGCATTGAATGCAGACGAACTGAAAGTTGTATGAAACCTCTTCATACAACTTTCAGTATGCTGCCTGAATTCTGGTCTATTTCCTGCCTCAGAGGCTTGTAACCTTCAATAAATTTGAGGTTGTGAGGTTTGTAGAGGAGTTTCAGAAGTACTTCAAAATTATAGGTCCCTTAACGTGGCCAGAGATGGCCAAATCAATACAAATTGTGATGACCAGAGATGTGTGTGAGGCATGAAGTTGTTAAACTATTTGCCGATCAATAGCTAGCGTTGTCAAGATTAAGATTTCCATTTTGAAATGGGAGGAATTCAAACAACCTGAAATCACAGGTGACCGTAGAAGTCAAAATAAATACACCAAAATTACAGACTTGGCATGGCCTGGCCTACAACTACAGATCCACATCTGCTAAACTTGATACCTCGAGTTACTGTATGCTTGTCGGTTTGGTGTGGCCAATGGTGCTCTTATGAGTATTCTTAACCATGGCTCACTTTCAATGCTTTTGCAAGTAATGACCTGAATGCCCCAAACAACTAGTCACATGGCACCAGGCCCCCTACATCATTGCTGCAGCGCTGGTATGGCAAACATTTGTGTTCCCCGCTTGCACCGCCCCAAACACCAATTACAAAGAAATGCATGCTTCCTCAAACTCAGAGAAAGGCCCATTAACTTACCACAGTCACAAAGTGTTGGGGAGATGAGAGGATGAAGGGAAGAGGAGAGGTGCTATAAAAATAGAGGAGGAAAGAGGAAAAAAGGTTGCAGATGGAGAAACATGAAGTACATTGTTTGGAAGTGAGCTCATAGGAGAATCACTCGCTTGCGTTTTATAATCTGGGCCGTGTATGTTAACAGTTAGCTGACGTACATCCACCCACGGGATGGTTTTTGACCCCTTTCCTCTCATGTACCCCCCTCCTGCTTTCCTGATTCCGTTCTTTAAACCTTCAAGCAGAGTACAGGTTGTATTCCCAAGTCCTGAGGCAGCAACTGCATTACGATTAAACCCATACTGGTATAGCATTTAGATAATGATGACATTAATTCATATGTTATAGGCTAGTTCAAATTTTAACTAGTAATTATAAACCGGGCATTACTTTTACACTTAACACAGAATGCACTGAGCAAGAATGTACCTCAATAATTCATACCATTACATGATTAACTGCTACTGACATCTGGTATGAACATTTTGACATGTGGCAAGGCAGTGAAGGCAGAAGCAGGCCATTAACTTCTTTGATAAATTAATACTGGCTCATGTTGATGCTCAAAACAGAGAAATTAAGTAGATGGTAAGAAGTTATTGTCTTTAAATGATAAAACACAACTATGACATTTGAGGACTGCTTGATTTCTGTCCTTCCCACTCTTTGCATGAGGGTGCACAAACACACAAACATCCAAACATAAATCACAATGTTACAAAATGGAAGACAGCCAACACTTGGCATAAATCCTGTCCATTTAAGTCATGGAACAAGAGTTATTACATTTTTAAAAGGAGCAAGCTTTCAAATTACAGAGGAGGAAAAGAGTGGGAGACTGGGACAGAGACAAAGCCGTGTAGGTTCCCAATAGTGATTCTGCAGTGCACATGGTTCATTATTCCATTGCTTTGCCTAACCCAGCAGTCACAGAAATCTGCTGCAGCCAAGACTTCGTAAACATCAGACACTCAAGAATCAGGTACCATGTATATGACATATGGATGTGTGTGTGGACACATGTGGCTGTTTACTCAGGACCCTCTGGAGAATGCAGCCAGAGTGTCTGAGGCGTGCAGACCAGCAGATGAGGTTAAGGGGTTTAGAGTTCCACATAATTCTCCACTTAGTATTGTCCACAGGGAGAACAGACACTTGAGAACAAAACAGTGGCAGCTCTGGTTCAAGGTTAAGGGCTTTAACATCAGCCTGGGGTGATAATAAGTTACCATTGTGGACGTGAGCAAACGTGCAAGCAAATGTAAAATATCTCCTAAAGCTTCTGATGTGCAGAAATCACCATATGCACACATAGAACAAAAGACAAACAGCGTTCTTTATGACGATTCTCTCTGGGCTTTTTAGAGGCCATTTTCCCATTGTATTTTACATGGAAAGAGTGAAACTGACCCAGAGGTCATTAAACACATTTTACGATGAAATCCACTTTATGTGCATGCACTTGTGGATCTGCTCACACGCAAACTTTCTCTCTCTCTCTCTCTCTCTCTCTTTCTAGCCAAACCCCTCTCATTTGAGGTGACCCATTAGCAGTCCACTGTCAGCTCAGCTTTACAGCAATCTTCAACGCAGACAGGCAGACCTGCTAGCTCGCAGAGCTGAGACAGAGGAAATTACACCTAGCTGACCTCTTGAAACAGGACTGGAGGAACCATTTCATCATGATGACAGACACAAAATAGGGCAACACCACCCAGGTGACTAAGCAGAACCTTTGCTCATTTCTCCACAGGATTGACTGCTGTAGGCCCAGACGAAGCTATGTAGCGCCAAAAATATGTAACCCTGCAGAGAATGGAAATGTATGCATGCTGGCCAAGAGTAAAAATTTCATACCTTGAGCTAACAAAAAGCCAGGTCAAATGCACACAACTATTCATCACTTTTCAAGGTTAGAAAGCTGCGCTAATCATCTACGTTGAAAAGGTATGTGAAAATTAAGAGGTCAAGAGAGAGGCCGGGCGAATGAGCTCGACTCAGAAATAGCAACCTGTGTGTGTGCATGTGTGGAGAGGAGACGGCGTTAATCCAGTCACTTTCAGAATTTAGCTAAACTACCCAATTTGACCAAGAGTGCTGGAATGAAAGCACAACTTTTTATATTCCATTGTTTTATGAGAGTGCAGGCTAGGAGAGCCAAACTCTTTAAGGAGGAGAGAGAGAAAGACGAAAAGAAAACGGTGCATTAGTACATATGAGTGGGAGGTTTGCAATTCCACAGTAATGGAAAGAGAAAGCAAGTACTGAAGACTCTGCTATTGCTTTGGGTCTAATTTCTAATTCAAGAGCATAAAAATACTTTAATAAGAACAGGCAGACACAGTAAACAGGACAGAGGGAGCCAGGAGATGCCCTATCTGTTTTTACAGACTATTAACCTTAAATGTCTTTGAGATGTTATCTATGCCTGGGGAAAGACCCCGTTTGTCTGTATGCCCACTGGGGTAAAAACAGAAACAGACACAGAGAGAGTGACTCTGGCTACGAGGCTCTCGGGCTGCAGCAGTGGAGCATGCGGGCTCGTCTTTGTGTCTAAGTGGATCCAGATGCAGCAAGCATAGCAAGCCCCCCCTTCTTTCAGGGCTATGAAGAGCAGCTTAACACAACACAAAGGGACAAGACAGCACACCAGTACTGTTTGGACCGGACTGGTGAAAAAAAAAAAAACAGACAATAATATAAGTGACCAGTTTGTTATTTTTTGCTTAATGGAAATCAAATTGAAAAAAATATCTTACAGAACTTCAGATACTGTGACTGTGAAAATCAACCTCAAAAAGGCATTCTCGAGAAGAAGGCAAATGCTCTTGTGTCAAATCACGGCCCCGTGGACTTTTATCCTGTAATCTGCATGGAGACAGGAACTCTCTGACCAAGAGGGCTCTTAAGTGGCTGAAACTTTTCCAGAAAGACAGAGCTGGCATCCTAGGTAGCAGGTTGTCTGCAGAGAAAACAACAGCTGCGTCTGGAGCTGGGGCTGCTTGCTCGGGCATGGAGCAGGGAACAGGGGGTGGGTTTTTTTCCTGTATGTGTGTGTGCGTGGACCCGGGTGGCGAAGAGCTCCCACACTGCATTCCTAACCCAACTTGGAGGTTCTCAGTATGCCTGTGAGTGTTGTATGCACTCTATGTGCGCACAATGGAGGGATAACCAGCGATGAGAAGAAAAGGAAGCGCTTGTCTAAGTGGCCTCTTACTGTTCTGGCTGTAATTTAGGATCGAAGACCAGATGTAAGATCACAAATGCTGCCCTGTGACTGGAAAGAATTTGAGGATGCCCACACAATTAACACAGAAAATCTAAATTCACAACTGATGAGTTTTCATTAAACGATATTTTAGTAAATAATGACTTTCTTGACAGAAACTGGGCAATCACAATCCCAGATTTCACGACATATTGTTCCAGATGTTGAAGTAAACGCAAAGAACAAAAAACAGGGTGAGAGTCAATGACTCAACAGGACTGTTTGTCCTAAACTGACATGCTTACATTATCAATTGTTCTGTGAAAAACACTGTTTACCTTAGTTACATGGAAAAAGCTTTGGCTAAAACTTTGGATTGTGGCTCTGTGATTTTTTTCTTAAAATTAACTCAATTACAAGTAGCTAATCATTTCTCAATTTTAGCAGTTAAATGATTCTTTCAGCAAAGGAAGTCTTAGTATACACATGATTTCATGCTACTTTTAACACAGAACATAATGCAACTCAAGAGCACACACCAGGTAGCTAAACATCAATCATCCATAATATAGATAAAAAGTGCCAAGACATTGACCTGAATGCTGATATACTGCTGCTGCTTATGCTCTGTTGTGCGCTCCATTATTGTCTGGCAATTTTCATAAATTTAGCCTGTTGCTTGTTTTCGCTATTGTTCTCCATGTCTATAAAAATGTTATAGGAAATGTAAAATCCACTTATAAAAACAATGAGAGCAAGACAAAGACATAGAGAGAGAATGGCAAAAAAAAGAAAACAACAAAAAGGAATGGAGAAAAAGAAAGATGAAGAAAGGACGGGGGGATTGCACCAGTTATTTGAGAGGAATGCACAAGAGGTCACATTCTTCACTGCACTGCTGTGGCTTGCCCTATGTTCAACACTCTCTCTCTTTCTCTCTCTGTAAATTAGACATTACCACTCAATACACCTCTGGTGCAACAGATCACATACAAACATATGTGATTCACTACAAAACAGTTGACTGGCTCGGGAACTGGGTCAGGAATCTATTAATGACAGTCATACTGATCAGATAAGTTACAAAGTTATAAAACAGGCCTTTTTTTCTTATTTATGGCATTTTGACATGTCACAGTAGAAAAAGTGCAGGTGCAAATCAACTGGATGCTGACTGTGGCAACGACTGTGCATGCAGATGCTGCAACTCCTTGAAACTTTGCTACATTTTTGTTTTTCATCTGTTTTTTTTTCTTTCTGGCTTTTTTTCTAAAACACGTATAACCTATGAGCAGAAATATGGTCAACGGAAAAGGAAGACTGGATTAAAGAGCAGCAGACATTGAGATTATCCACCCAGTCAGATCAACCAGACGAGGCACCACCGCGTTGCTGTAATCACCCCAGAGGAGAGGAAAGAGAGCCAGCATAGGAACCAAGCTGGCCCAGTTTGGACCTATGGCTGCTCCTGGCTATAGTTCGGTCTGGACAAAAGCTGTCTCTGGCCAAAAGCTGTCAGAGGGCAAGACTCCAAAAAGATGAGAAGGCGGACTCTTGTGATGACCCTAAAATTTCGAGTACGATTGCAGTTTCTTATAGTGCACTGATTTAACGTGCCCTGTGTCACATTGTTTGGGAACTCCTTAAATCAATGCTTGGTGTTAAAACGCAGTCAAAGTGGATGGACAGTGTTTCCCAAATGTCAAACTTTTTATGTGAAGATGAAAACCATATTATCGTCCCTCTCTTGTTGCTACTGTTTACATTCTCGCAGGCGCAAATTAAAAAACACAACACAAGTATTTCCTGGGTGTATATGTGTATGTATGCATTAATATATGTATTCAAATAACTGTATATTGTTTTATGTTACATATTCTAATATACATTTAATTATTAATTAAGTTCTCTATGACCATACAAACTTTAATTTAATTGTACAATGTTGTGTTGTACACTAATAAATATAACTACCTTGATAGTCACAAGTCTAAAAACATAATGGTTGTGTCCGCTTCATTGTAAAGTTCTCCTGTACAGAGTCCGTTATAAAAGTATTAAATGAATAGGTTTCTAATTCTTCAAGACAAAGTAACCTTGCAAGCACATGTTGTCTGTTTCTGTGGGTGGTCATGTGTATTTGTGGAGAACTACCTTGACTTAAACATTCAGACTTAAATAGTTTGTAATTGCCTTGTTTTTTAAGACTTTTTGCACTAGCACGACCTTGATTACAAGAGTAAAAAGAGAGAACTTGTGAGACAGACTACCTTGACTTATCTGCGCAGCTGTTTTGACTAGTCATCAGCTAGGGTGGTTATAAAGTGGATTCCTTTCCAGGTGGTCGAGACTTGATGAGAGGGGAAAACACTTAGTAATCAGCAATGTGTCATCCAGCAAGGGACAAATGTCTCTCGCACACACATTAGTGTGGAGACATGATCATGGCGAGGAACAAGCCACCAGGAGCCTAACAGCTGGCCTGAATGAGCATTACTACTAGACGCCTGCTGCATGGGTACGTACGTGGGTTAGCATTCGCGCACGCACACACACACACACACACCCCTCCTCCCATCTTCAGGACCCGCAAGGATCATGGGAGGAGATTTGGTGTGTAGACTATAAAGATTCCTCAAGTTCCAGCCAAGAAAGAGACAGATGCAGACTAAAAGAGAAATGGATTCACTTACTACATAAACGCTGAAGTCAGCTGTTGCAGGAAAAACACACACAATCACACATACACAGAAATCAAATGATGTCACTGAAAGGCTACATGAGAGGAGAGGTCAGACTGTCTACCCTTAGACCAAAATACAACATTTAAAAGTACATTAACGGCCATCACTAAAAATTTAAAGCCTCTGCATGTATATTATAAAAAACATTTGTCATAATTATAAGTCTGAATGCTTCTGGAATACACAACTTCTCATAGCATTATTAGCTAGTTGTAATGACGTTTCTGACAGGATGGTGGGCCAATGTATCCATTTCACGGCTGAGACGAAAAAGCTGATCACACATCTACAATCTGGGCCAAAGACATTCATTCGACTTTGACCGGACCAAGACATTGTGTTTCAAGCTCTGTTAAATATCACATATTGTTATTCATCGCTTATGTGTGTCACGTTTTAATTTCCACTTTTTATCAGATAGGGAAAACAGAGAGATGACAGAAAATGAGAGCGAGATGGGCATAACATGCAAACAAAAATTTCCAGCCGGACCTGAACCGGGAACGTTGCAGGTCACGGACGGTGCCATAAGCCATAGGCCACCAGGGCGCCCCCATGTTTACATTTCCAGTTCCAGTTTTATGTCCTCCACAAACATGAAAGTCAAACGGTGTGTCATTTAGTTTCCCATAGATGAGCGTTAACCAGTGTGCTGTGTTTGTTCCTGTTTTCTGCCATGCACATGCTACTCCAGCACCTGACCCTGAATAGAAATGAGCAAATACAGACAATGAACAAGTGGGGTGTCATCGTACTTTATCCATTTACCTTTTTTTAATCCATTTCACCATTTATTTTGCCAAATTTTGTTTTACCATTGCATAAATTACATATTCAAATGTGCTTTTTGCTCTGTTTCCCACAGGATTTGGAGAGACTATGGTGGGTGGGTACGAGGCCCGGGAGTCCATCGTCCATATACTTTTAATGGACACGTAATGTTTTATAGACACCTGTATAGACACCTCATTTTGAAAACTGGACATTGACACGTGTATCCCTGTGCTAATTTCGACAAAGTTTGATAAATAATGTTTTATGTGGTTCTCCTACTGCGTAACATGAAGACATCATAGCCTCTCTTCAAGTAGGACTCTCATACTGCAACACTTGTCTTTGTAAAGAGACAAACTGACAGGATAAAGTCACTAACCTGCCTGTCAGCTCACTCTGGTCCGTTTCAGTGGATTTACCATAAAGGCTTGGATATGTGTGCACTCCTAATTTAGGTGCAGCTAGCTTAATTGTCTTCTCATAAACGAGTGACAGAAACACTCAAAGCGGGTCAGACCGTTTTTGCCTTTTCTAAGAAGTCAGCCACAGATGGACTGGATGTGCTAGGAGACAACTCAACAGAACAATGTCTACAATCTGCGAATTTTGCGTCTTTCTCAGACACTTTAAAATGCTTCCACACTGGCGACATGTCAAGAACATGTTTGGGAAAATAATTCGGGGTTTTTTGAGGTATTAGGCTGAAAGTGCCTGTGTTAGCTATTTTCGGCCAATTAATTGCGGTTGCCGAATATTCGGTGCATTCCTACCTTGGCTGGAACATACTTTAAGTGTTACCAGGCTAGCCTCCAGGCGTCAAACGGGGGAACAGTGGGGTGAAGCTTACGAGGAAGACAAACAGCCCTGTTGTGATTATACTAAACTATCCAAACAAGACACAACATGCTGATGACCATGATCTCTTTTGATGTCTACAAATGAAAGTTGGCTGTACTTAAAATTTGACACGAGGGCAATCAGTAGCCAATCACATACCTACTAGTTTCCAGCTGTTGTAGTTTCTTGGAGATCTACAGCTAAAATCATTTTCATGAACCTTGCATCATGGTTTGCATTACTGAAACTTGTTGGAAATGCATTAGCTAAGAGGCTAGGTTAATGAACTCACCGTCAGATTTCCATTTGGTTGAGATACCTTTGAACATATAAGGTGCAACCATGATCAGAGCCTATAATGAACAGGGATGGCACTGTCAAAGATGTAACTTATCTTTATTATCTGTTTGGGGTTTGCCTTGAGGCACTTAGTTGATGTATTAAAACAAAGGATGAGGAATTCAAACGTGGCAGCCAATTCAGTCCATTAAAAGATGCTGAAAAATGTTTTTACCTTCTCCCACTACATGTTGCAATCACAAAAATGCATCAGTGTCAATATTTACTGGATCTAATCATTTATATTTTAATGATTTAATGACTAATTGTGAATGGGTGGGTGGGTGTGTGTGTAGTTGCATCACAGTAAAAGCCACTGCTTTACCGGTAAAAGGTTTGTAATTTGAAGCAACAATAGTTCTAGTAGTTGCAAATAAGCTGATGGCTGATTATTGATGGGGAATATAGTTTGGCTCATTGACATTTATGAACACTGAATGCTCCAAACCAAGCTAAACAGTGCGAGACTGTGCAGCATTTGTACCTGTATGTGTATTTGTCTACTTAGAAATAAGCTGACAGAGGATGTCAACGTCTTCATGTTGTGGGACCGCATCTCTGGGCCATAGCTAATTTAACAGGAAATATATATGTTTAAATAAAACACATACACAAAATGAACCCTGAATAAACAAGCTCTAATCATACTGTGTGATCACGATTTCTATGGGAAATGAATTATTCTTCAGGTGAATATTCTACATAAAAGGGCTCAATGAGAACATGTAACATCGACAAAAGTATTATATTTCAATGAAAATGGTATCTAGGTCACATCTGCAATGTACCCTAATACACATTAACCCTATAAATAAAAGTAACCACCAGGGGGCAAATTACCCTTTAACCATTAAATGTTAGTAAGTTACCTCCAAATAAGAAAATATTTTACAGAGTTTTTCCTTTGAACACTCCAACCCATCCCCGTCTGCTTTCCTCTTTCAGGCCTTTTCAGCGAATGGCAGGAAAACAACTGAAATGAAACATTCTTTCGTTGAATACTTTTACATAGCAATCCTACTTCCTGTAGCCAGTCAAAAAGATCCCTGACGTGCCAGGTGTCATAAATTGTTGTCCTTTGTAGTTAACACTAAAACTAAGGGTGGAAGGAGGGAAGTGCATCTCTGACGGACGTGTGCTTTACTGAGTGCAATAACATCGGTCTATGTCAACACCAATCATGGTTACACTACCTTTTAATTTAAATTAAATACTATTACTTTTGGAATTTCATTCCCAAAAATGCCACTGGTGCGGCAGAGACAAGCTGCAGTAGACCGCGTACAGATATAGTAATAATGAACAACTGAACTGTAAAACTGATGTTAATTTTTAGTAGGTACAAGTGGCTAAACATCAGCAATGACCACAGCAGAACAGACATTTCAATCCATAATGCATTTTTGTATCTACAAGTAAACATGATAAACAAGTGAACGTTAGACTAGAAAAAAGTGATGAAGTACACTCTTCTGTTCTGCACAGACCTGTTTTTTGAACAGGCCTGGTAACCTACTGCAGTTTGTAATCTTGTCTATGATCCATGGAAATCCAGAGCCAAGTGAAGAGATCACTGTTATCTGAACCAGGCACAGAATAAACTGCTGGAAGTGTGTGAACAGTGTGCAAGTTATGGTTCCAAAAATTCACCACCCTGCTCAATCCTTATAATCTATGCTAGCTAGCTAGTGAGATCATACTTCCCCTCTGTACAGTAAACAGAGGTGCCAAGAGCAAGAGAGGCAGGTCTTTGCTTGCCCTTCACTGCCTTCAATCTCTCTCCCAGGCAGCTGCATGCAGAGGTCTGAACCTGCCTGCTGAGAAGCAGCATGGCGCTGGCCAGCCTTGTGTTAACTAGCTGGGTTCTCACCAGGAAGAAAAAGAAAACACAAATGTAAAATCATGTGTTGATATTGCCCTCCTCTTGCACTATGACTCACATCCCTTCTCATAGACTAACTTGCTCATCACAGGAGGTGAGGGGCAGAAAGAGAAAACAAGTATGCCCCATGTCACTGACCCTTTGCCAGATTCGATCCATTTACCGGCAAAGGCTTGCATTCTGTTTTTCTGACCTTCCCTGTCCTGTCCCCCTCTGTGTTATGCAAGACTGAGAGTCAGTGGAAAGTATTCCTGCCAAGGCAATCAGAGCCCTACAGACACATTTGGTAAACTTATCAGTTAGCTAGATGGATGGCATGCATCCGGTTCAATGGCAAGTGACTGTTCTAAATGAAAGATTAATTTCTCTGAATTGGTGGAGATTCTTTGATGTTCTGCATTGTTGTATACTTTGTACTTTCCATTGATGTCTTGAAATACAAATGTTATGATCCACATCTAGATCCACACATTAATTTCAGTGGGCTGCACAGTGGTGCTGTAGTTAGCGCTGTCGCCTCAAAGCAAGCCCCGGTTCCCTTCTGGCCTTTCTGTGTGGAGTTTGCATGTTCTCCCCGTGTCTGCGTGAGTTTTCTCTGGGTGCTCCTGTTTCCCCCACCATCAAAAACATGTTAGGTAGGTTCTCCAGTCAGTGCAGTTTGACCTGGCATGGCATTTCAATCTGGAGTTGGTCCCCCGGCGGTATTCAGCTACCCACTGCTCCCTTCAGGGATGGGTTAAATGCAGAGGATGAATTTCGCTACATTTATGTGTTTGTGACAATAAAGTATGTTTTTTTGATTATTAAGCAAGCTTATGGGCATAAATGCAAAAAAGAAATCTATTATATTTTTAATGTCATTTTAATTTAATTTATAATAGAGAACAAGCATCCCTATACCTTGGTAATAGTGCATGTTGTACTATTCTTGGCAATAGGCCACCAAAACGGTATTTTCACCATAAGCCAAAGCTAGTAAATAACAGAAAGTCTTCACTGATATCTATGGGTTATGACTGAAACTGCCATGCTTTAAAACATTTTATCTGATGGGACGTGAGAAAGAACAAAAGGATCTAACCAAGAAAGTAAACCAGGAAACAGACACAGTGCTTTATATGGTCATGGACTAAAATATGCACAAGCCTGGGAAGAAACATCACCAGGTAATTCACCTATCTCCAGTGTGGCACAGTGGATATTGGGTAGCATGGTAAGCATGGTGAGGCTTTGTGCTAGCAGCATGCTAGCCTTCCCCTGAGGCAAAACAGGCTCCCTGAGGAGTGACGTTTCCCCTCGTGGAGCATGGGTGTGATTAGCTCACTCAGACAGGGCCATGTTTCAAGTGCACCTGTGGCCACTATGGCTGTGTCCAAAATCATTCACTAACTATTTCAGCTTTCTATTTACCTGCAAGCCATCTAAACTTGCCTGCTTTCCCTGTGTGCGCTCTGACAACTGCACAGTGCATTTCACCATGCATTGAATTCACTATCTAGGGCAAATTACTCTCACTTCACTTTCAAACAACAATACAAAATGTAGCTGACCATTTCGTTAATAGCAATTGATTTCACATGGAGCTGACAAGATTTGAAGATGAATCTATTAGTCGAGAATCTGCAACTATTTTAATAATTGATTAACCCAAAGAAATTCCCAACATTTCCTGGTTCCAGATTTTCAATTGTGATTTGCTGCTTTTCAGTGTCTTATATGACAGCATACAGAATATCTTCATTTAGGTCTGTTGGTTGGACAAAAAAGTAACCTGAAGATGTTCCCTTGGGCTCTAGGAAGTTGTGATGGGAAAAGTAATCAATTTATTGAGAAAGAAATTTGCAGAATTATCCATAATGCAAAATGGATAGTTGCAGCCTCAATTTCAGACATAGCCTGTATGCTCCCTGCCATGTCTGAGGTATCATGTAGCACTTGATGTGTAGTGTGTACTACACACCATCCTGTACAAACACAGGATGGTGGCACTGTTGAGCTTAGCCAAACTACAAAAGCTCCTTTACATCACAGATATGAAGGTATTCTTTGATGATTCTGCATCTGTTACGACCAGGCTTATTAAGAACAGGAGAAAGGACGGGGCAGCCCCATGCTGAAAGCTGTCTCTCTCTCACAAGACTGCATACATCACATTTACTGATTTCTTTTATCCAAAACGACTTACAAATGCTATACATGTCAGAGGTCGCACACCTCTGGAGCAGGTTAAGTGGGACACAATGGTGGATGGGTCACAGTGGGGAACTGAACCCAGGTCTCTCACACCAAAGGCAGGGGTCTTATCCATTGCGCCATCACCACCCTTGTGCTGCACCCTGACTGCTGTGACGCTCTGTGATGGGAAGTTAGCCATTAGTTGTTGAAGTCTAGAACACAAGACTTTGTGAACTTACTAAGTTTAGAGCATTGCATACATCTGTTGCTGGTGAGGGTTACTGGTTAGTACCATGATGTAACATTAGTTCATTTACAAGGCAGTCCTCTATGTGTTATGGAACCATCCATTCATCCATCCATCGTCAACCGCTTATCCTGCGCACAGGGTCGCGGGGGGGCTGGAGCCTATCCCAGCTGACATTGGGTAAAAGGCGGGGTACACCCTGGACAGGTCGCCAGTCCATCGCAGGGCCACACAGAGACGGACAACCACTCACACTCACACCTAAGGACAATTTAGAGACACCAATTAACCTAGCCTGCATGTCTTTGGATGGTGGGAGGAAGCCGGAGCACCCGGAGAGAACCCACGAGGACACAGGGAGAATATGCAAACTCCACACAGAAAGGCCGGGGCAACCGAGGTTTGAACCAACGACCTTCTTGCTGTGAGGCAACAGTGCTAACCACTGCACACCGTTGGTGTTATGGAACTTGTTTGTAAAAGCATTCAGAAAACTACCCAGACATGGTTTATTTCTGATATTTGATCTACGGGCTCAGCTGTGGATTTATGAAAATATTTTTTAATGTTGTGTTGCAGGTTTAAATGTTTAAATGTGCAAATGTTAAAATCCCCATTTGCTGTAAGAGGTAAGAGTGGGGCTTCTCTCTTACAAATAATGTATTGCTTATTGTTTAAATGACCATACATTAAATATAATAAATGTTAAGACGGTTACATAGTATCAGATCTTACTTTCAAGCACAGCTGACACCAAAAAACTTCTGTTTATGTTTACTGTACTGTGTGCAAATATCAATCAACTGCAGATTAACAGCTTTCGCTTCAATTTAAGGCTTTTTAGATTCAATTTTATTTTATTTATTATTAGAGGCACAGATTTGGTGTTACATCTTGTTGGTGCCAGAAAGTGGTGTCAGTCAGTCTGTGTCAGTGAATTCAAAACAACATTACAGTGGCTGTACCAGTATACTGCTCCAGAGTATATATGAGCCTTACTTTTTTGCCTCATTTGTTAATCAGTTTAATATGCCAGAGATACCAAGTGAGTCAATACAACACCAGAGTGGTAGCAGTTTCTCACACATACGCTTGATTAAAGGCTGCCTTTGCAGTAAGTCATGGGTTGTTGTGTGGCATCACAAAACAAATCTCTGTCTGTACTGGTAAAGTGATCAAATACTAATCCCAACAAAACACAAACAAGTGACCATCATACAATCTCTAGTGTCGTCCTGTGAAAAATTTGATATAAAATAGTAACACTGTGTGCTGCTTGTATTATTAATGTGTGGTAAGTCTGATAATAAACAGTTAAAATGCATTATTGCATGCTTGGAAGAGACTCCACTTTCCCTCCTCTGTTTTTTTTGCAAGCAAATCTGTTATTCAGCTGGCAGGGTGCAGTCTCGATGATGCAGCCACAGTAGTGTTGGGGCTATCTGTACATTTGTGATTTCTATTTATGCACGGTAATGTCTTCTGCCTCTTGGATTCTTGCTTTTTCACAATACTGAATACCATCCATCCACTTTTGTCCGTACAGGTACAAAGGTCAGTCCAGGCCACTGATTTTCATTATGTAATTCACTGTGTTAAAAAGTAAAGTGGCAGACAGACTAGAGGAAAAACAAGACTGCTACAGAATGCTCAAAAAGGCTGCAATGCTCATCCCCAACATTCTCATTAAACAAACATACAACTAAGCAACTGATGGACAAACAGATTTGATGTCAAAGACAAGGATCTTATCTGGAACAGTTATTCTTACCGTGCACAGCAAAAACGTTACAGGGCTGGGTACCATGGCGTGACGACTCTCTCTTTCCACCCTTGATGAAGGCCGGCAGACTGGGTCTCCTCTGGTCCCCTACAAACTTTCCCGGCTGCTGCCCCATAAGGGCAGGGTGCCAGGCCGCAGCCGGGTCTCTCCAAGCTGGACTCTGTTGCTCACCCTCCAACAGCTGGCCCCCAGGCAGGGATGGTGATCAGGAGAAGACAGGAAGCCCTTTCCCTTGCTCAGCCCGTCCTCTCCTGGAGTATGGGTGATGCGGGTCACCTATGCAGATCCGTATTACTCCAGTATGTCTCTGTGTATCGTGCATTAATGGATCCTGAGTGCTTCAGAGGTCAAAGAAAGGCATTCCAAGGTAACCTGTTAGGGGGGAAACAATCAAAACTCACTGATGATTTCATTAAGAGTGACTCTGATTCTTTCAAACAGATAAACTGGACGCTGTACAAATGATCATGACTGAAAACACGCTCACAATGAATAAGAGATTAACTACATGTGCATCCTAGGGCTGAATTAACATTAATCAAAAAAAACTTATCCAAGAAAATGTGTCTAATAAGTTGCTCAAAAGTATGTTCTAGTTTGATTTTAAACTGTCCTACTTCAACTAAGCTGTCAGTACACCTTCATTACCTGTGGTTCCTTCTATATACAACCCCATTTCCTTACGTTATATCCAGGATGTCCACCCACTGAATTTCCTCTTTTTGATGCCAATCAAGCTCTTTAAATGACAAGCTAAAATTCAGTTCACTATAGGCTAACGTTACACATCAGATCATTTCGTGTTGATTGGCAACAAAAACGCGCTCAGTACAAAATAATGTTAAACATCGAGGACATACACACATGAAAAAAAGATCACTTAACTGCAGCAGAGCATTTACTATTATTATCCTTAACAAAACAAAAACAATGCCCAGGACAGTAGATGACCAGCAATAACCACTTAAGTGGAAATGGCAGGCTTCTACCTCATATCCCAAACTTGCAATGTAGTTAAAAACTTATGGAATAAAGACACGTGGGAAACGGAAACTTACACGGTCAAATATACATTTATATTGTTGGTTAGCTGGCGACCTCAAGCTAATGTTGAAGGTAGCCATGGAGGCTAACTAACGTTAGCTGGTGGTATGAAGCGCCAGAGCCAAATGTACATCGAGCACTCAACAGTTGCGCCGTCGATTTTAAAGCGCTGGTAACAAACGTCGGACAAGTGCACTTCAGTGTGTCAACAAAACATCTCTGGTCACCACACTTTAATGCTTGGAAAGTGGTCTTTCCAGAGCTACAGTTTTTCAGTTAGTTTCAAACTTCCGTGTCCACTCTTCCCGTCTTGCGGAGTTTCGTCCCCTGTAGTACCCGGACTAAAGGCACTTCAATCGAGGAGGTGAAGAGAAATCGAGGAAACTTAGTCGGCCAGAGACCCACGTCTCTTTCTGCAAGTTCTTTCCTCTGCTTACAGTCGCCGAGCTCTTCGTTACCGACCCCCCGGTTCGCGTACTTATTCATCGCTCTCACGTGAAAATCTGAGCAACAAACTTTGGCCGAGTAGTAGTTGTGTCGCTGGTGCCGCCATACTTCCATACGCAAGGTGGTTTACAGAAATATGTGGGTGGGGCGACGCCTGACGTCACGTGCGTGCGTGGGCTAGTACGAGGGACCAGAGGGACCAGAGCAGGTTTTAGATTATCCTGGCAGCGCAGGACAGAGCAACTCCAGCTCCACTACCAAGACACCTTGAGTTTTCATGAACTATATACAGATAGCAAACTAATATAATCCAAGTATTATATAATAACCTTGATACATCAGTTGTGCTCTTGTTGGCCATACCACTTTCACCACCATAGTTCATCCAGTGTTATACAATATGTAAAACGTTAGTACTGTCTTATTTCACAATAAATACATTTTTCAGATGAACTGTAATTTATATCTGCATTACTGCTATTGCTGATGACAAATCCTATGTAGTAATAGTAAATACATGATCTGAAACCTAAGTTTTCTGACATGTTTTCCTTTCTGTTTCTTCATTACTAAACAACACACACCACACTGACAAGTACTGAAAATTATAGAACATTTATTGCATACAATACACAATATCAAAGGGAAAGTGTTTCACTGTACATTTGTAAAACTTAACAGCTGCTCTTGTGATTTCTGAATGTTGCAGAATTTACCCAAGAAGTTACCCATCCTTTCCATTAGCAATGAACAGTGTTTTAGATAAAAGAGCTATTCAACTGCACAATAGACTGGATTCAGACAGGTGGTCGGTCCATGACATAGCTGCTTGATGGGGTCTTGGTTTTGTGAGGTCACAGTTAGGATTTGTGCTCTTTAACCCTCCTGTTCCAACAGCTTCTGTTGTGTCAACATTACAATCTCCTCCATCACTTCAGGTTTCAAGATGTCCTTGACCTACAGAGTCAGCATAAAGCGGACAATTTTAGATCAGTTACACTGAACAATATTTACATACCACAGGTTTTTTTAACAAAATGTAACAAACAATCACCACTAAAAATGAACAAGCAGAATGACGCATAATGCAGATTTATGATCACTTTTGTGAAAGCTGTGGGAAAAAAACCAAGCAGATGTGTAAACAAAAATAAGGCGATAGCACATGAGCTAACATGCTGATATTATATAATCACACTATTTACAAGAAGCATTAGTGATTAGGTCATCAGTTCCCCCATGAAATCAACCATGTCTGATTCAAAGTTGAGAACTGTAAACAATTGTTGCTGAAGATTTCCAATATGGCCACCAGATGGCACAAAATGGGAAAGTCCACTTTTTTTCCCCAACATATTGTCATTGCTTTACATTTGTCAGACAGTGGGTGTCATTACAAAACAACTCACACACACAGAAATAAGTGTCACAACAGTGCATAAAATTGTATCCAACTGCTTCCTACCTGGTGTTGAACTGAAGATTCGTAGCAATAGAGAACGCTGGTGTCATATAAAAGGACCTTGTGTGTAGCCAAAGCCAGTAGGCAGTTTCTCAACCGTGAAATCACCTCTCGATCGGAGAGACTAACCGGCTGAAAGGACAGAGGCGAGAGATGCACAAACAAATAAGTTCAGCATATACATAGATATACCATCTGGATGCAGTAAAATGTATCTGTGTTTCTCTTCTTTGCAGATTATTAACATATTGTACTGTAAGGGTACTTAAAAAGAAAACTGGGTGAATTTGAAATCTTAACTTAATTTAAGTCCAAATGTGTATTCATCAATATCATGACTGGTAAAAATATAAAAGCCTACTCTTTCCCACCTCCAGGCTGGTGTAGAAGCCTCCAGCTTCCTCCTCCTGTTGTTCTGGTGTGGGATACAACCACACAAAGCCGTTATTTCCGAGGATGATTGATGCGCCACACGGCAGGTTGTGGAAATGTGTTTTCTGCCTCTTTATCAGAGAAGGAGAGAGCTGTACGAGAACTCCTTGACCCAACTGATGGTCAGACGAAGTAGAAACAGAATATTAGGTCATATTAGGAAAGAAAAAAATGTATTACTAGCTTATTTTTTAGTTGAACAATTAAAGCTACATTTTCGTAACACAAGAATGTAATGGTACATATCAAGGTCAAGTCACTATGGCACTCTGTGATATACAGAAATGTACAGAGCTTCCCATTTCAATTATTCCCAACATTAATTTGACCATATCCATTTGTCCAGCCTCAATTACAAGGTGAAAGTCACTGAGTAGTCTCCCATCTGGCACTGATGTTATTTTTACATTCATTACTGTCAATTCATGTGCACTCAATTATGTATTAGCTGCTAGACTAGTGACATTGTTGAAAGCGTGGTTATGTCACTCAAAATGTGCATATTTAGGACATTCCAAAGTTTACACTGTCCAACCAAAAGTATATCCTGGTCTTTATGTGATTGTGTACATTGGCATAACTCACCTTTCCATACTTTAAACTTCGAGTGTGAAGTGATAGTGCTCCATCTGAGAAGACAGACTGCACCTCTGCCTAAATAAACACAGGAAAAGAGAAACAAGAATGTTATAAGGGAGAATAATAAGACAGAGCAGCCAATGAAAGGTTTTAATAAACTGTGGTTTACACTGATGAGATCGCCTTCCTGAAGGTATTCTCTCATGGTGAGCTCATCTTCTGCTGATCGTCTCCTCTAAAAGAGAAAATCATATAAAATACTTTAAACAATAAATTAAACAAAGTCGGTCCTTAATTCCTTAATTCCAGTCTTCCAGACAGTCTTCCCTGTCCAAACCCATCTCCCTGTCTTTTAGGATAACGTTAGTTCAGCTAACAGTGTAAAGACATCTGCCTGTAAATCACAATTTCTAGCATCTCACCAGCTCTCCTCCAGGCAGATTGACAGAAGACAACAAGAGGACAGAGTCCAGACGGGAGTTGGTCTCCACCTTCCACCGTTTCTGTTGGACCTACCACAAAAAAAACACACATATCGAAAATAAAATTCTTGCTACCCACAATGACACCAGCTTGCTGCAACCATACATTTTTAGGCTACATTTAAAATGTCAGACATCACAAATGAGATGTTCCTGGCAGGGCCTTACCTCTGTGATTCTGCCAACCACCACATCTCCAACCTCCCCGTTGAACCTGCAATTCAAGAGCATACAACAAAATTATAAAGGAACAACTTCTGCAAAAGCAGCAGTACAGTACAACAATAAATATCACTGCACACACTGGCCAAATGACTTAATTCACTTTGTTTTGTTTTTTTACCGTGCACGTTAAAGGAACTTTATTTAACCACTTACCTGGTCTTGAGTGGTCTGACACAGATCAGCTTGTCTACTCTCTGCACCTCTCCAGCGACTGAAGCCGTCAGCTTGTCTTCATCAACATAGGTACCATGACCCCTGGGCATAGCGTAAATGATGTACAGCAATGGTAATGAGTAATAATACATTCAGCGATTCAATTATAATTATGTTCCGGTTCAGGGTCGCTATCACAATTTAACTTGCATCAGATATTGTGTACAGTATTGTACGTTATTGTTTGGCTAGGACAGGTTGGGCATAATCTTTAAATCGTCATAAACGGGTAAACAGTTAAACCAACATTATTATGGTCAGTGTACAACCAGCATAAACTTCTCTCTTTTGAAATGGGCTTGAACCTTTTTAGGGAGATAAGAGTATGCTAAGTTATCATAAAGATCATTACTTCTGATGATGGTCACTTCTTATGGTAGATTTCCCCGAAGTGATTTATTGTTTTAAGGTATCGCTACGAGAATCGATTCTCATGCTCTATTATTTGATTTCCCTCCATGACAACATGGTGTGTGTGCCCCACCCAGCAGCCGATCACACCACCGGTAAACCAGCCAGTACCTACCTCATGAAGCCAGTGTCTGAAGTGATAACATCGCCGGGGACGACCAGATCTTTTCGGTCAAATGTAGAAACTGATAGCGACACTGGTTTCCGAATAGTTGGTAATCTCATGTCAGCAGCCATGCTTCTTCTTTTGCTTCTTCTTCTTCTTCTTCTTCTGTTTCTGGTAGGTGGTCAACAACTGTACGCGTTTTACCGCCACCTACAGTCTGAATGTTGTGTCTACCACGTTAGTCTTAGAGCTTAAACTGTGTGAGTGTCACCGAGTGGTGTGTGTCCCCATACAAAACTTATATAATATAAATATACGGACGTATTTGAGATTCAGATATTTGTTAGATATATATCAGTTATATGTGCTTACATGCAGAAAAATATTAGTAACTTAGAAGGTGCATACAATAGATTCCATAATTTGTTTAATAAGGAGAACGTTAAGTGTGAATATGTCGCAGATATATTTGCTTTGCACATTTATAATGTAATGTATAATGTAAACATACGTGCATTTTAAATCTATGTTTAAAATAAGCGTTGAAATATATTTAACTCAAAAGTGTGCAGGCCTAAATATTAATATGTTGGTATAACATATTATGCAAAACTGTTTTTAAAAGCACACTATGAACAGTTTCCACGGGTTGTGTTATCACTTTTAGAACTTAATTCAAATGTTTGGTCAAACATACAGATTTATTTGTCTTTATTTTATTTTTTATTTCAATAAGGCGATAAAATATTCAAATAAAATAGACAAAGCACTATAATTCAATAAAAAGAGGTGCATCTCATTTGTCCAGTGTAGTAATACAATTTGGTATTAGTTTATAGCAAATATTAATAAAATGTTAATATTTTGTATGCAAAATTCAGCATTTATTTTCAATTGTGAATTTTCAGATTCCCTGTGATCTGTCCCAGTGTCTCATTTTCAAAGTTCTTCAGCTTGCTAAAGTGAAGTCAGAAAGAGGAGAAGGGAAGAAACATTAAACAACATTAATGGAGACAGGGATGGAATCAATAGTAAAGCCTATTAATGTTTCAATTTTAGTTGGTTAAATTGTTGTGCAAACGCTATGAGGAGTGGTATAATTGCAATTACTCAACTACACAAAATGTTTAAAATGTCACAGTGGAACTGGAAGTTTTTGAAATGTTGTTGTTCAACCCTGTGTGCACAAGAATGAACCCGTGTTAGGAGATTGGAATGAACACTCAACTGTCCTGCCACAGAACTCTGAACTGCTCTGTAGCTGTGATCACGCCAAACTAAATTCCTTTGTGTTGATATAGTAATAATTTATTGTTGTGTTGTACAAACCCTGTGCCAGAGCAGTTGTAAAAACCAGCCGGTGCTTGATCAGTCTGAGGGCCAAAAGTTTTTGATTTCCCTGCATGGTTTATTTTACACCGCCAGATGTCAGCGTCGAGCTATATTGCCGTCTGCGCAGCCGCGCTTCAATCACGGTTTCACATAACGGAGAGGGGACGTCAGATGTCAACAGGACGCAAACGTTTTCGTCGTAGCCAATCAGCATTGAGTCAGACAGACTCTTGTAAAGATGGCGACGGCGAAGCAGCACAGAGGAGTGAAAACTGGACGCTTTACCGCTAATAAACACCGTTGGTCCCGACACCAGAAGATCTGACACCGCTGCGGGAACGAAAGTTAACCGATCTATTTGTTACCCGCAATACGCTAGTTGGGTGCTGTACGGTGTCGCTGCGGGCCTGGTTGCTTTTGATTTCGGTTAGAGTGTCGTTGCCTTGGACAGCTCATTAGCTTCAAGTTGGAAAGCCAATGCTAGCCCAGAGCTAACATTAGCTGTGTACGTTAGCTCCATCGGCTGCTGGGATCTTTCTGTGCGGCATTCATGGATTGATAGCCAGGCCAGTGGACTCTGGACCGCATGCACCTATTTAAAGTTTTCATTTTTACGGAAACAATGCCCGTGACTCACTTGGATTAAAATACCTTCGGAGGAATAAGGGGCAACGACCATCTGGCATTGCGACACTGTTTTGAGTGTCGAAGCGGAGTGAGTTTGCCGTCATGTATTTTCTAACCGGCTGGCCCCGGAGGCTGCTTTGTCCGCTGAGGAGTGAAGAGGAGCCCTTCCACATCCAGCCCAGCTCTCAGAGGTTTTACTTCGCCGTGCTGTCAGAGACACAGCTCAGCATCTGGTTTAGTCGGGTAAGCTAACCAGCTGCAGCTTCGGTTCAGTCACGCTCATGAGCTCAGCTGTCCCGACAAAAACAACGCGTGCGGTGCCCTGCTCACTTTAGCACGCTAGACAATATATGTGATTAACCCTGCTTCACCAACTACAGTCGCCATCATTTATTTGCAAACAAAATCTGCACTGCTGCGTAGCAATCTAGCTGCCTGCCCTTAATCTTTATAAAAGGTAATTAATACACATAATAAAGAGGGAGCGCAATAGTGGTGTCGTTAGTGATGAGCGACCTGAAGGTATTTACCATAATGTGTTGACAAACTGTGCCACCTACACACCTGTCACTGTACGTAGATGACCGGTGACATTGTTACGCATCGTAACGGAGTATATCCGCATACGTGTGCCTTTCACGATGCATCGCAATAAAATGAGTCAGTAAGTTGTATCTGAATAGCGTTTTACATGCGTCGTTCCTGTCTTTTACTCCCTCATTTATGACAAACGCTTGGTGGCTTTTCATCCCCTTCAGCCACAGGATCTGAAGTTCACCTGATGAATGCTTTATGCCAGGCAGCAGGGTGGCTTACATTTCCCCCGCTAGGGGAAATGTATACTGGTACATTCAGTAGTTTCGGTGACATTTTCTATTTTTATCACCCTGCCTCAGAGTTATTATCAGTTTCATATTTCCTATTATGTTAAAAAACAAACACTCACTGACCCGATGTTGTGGTATGTTCTGTCAGGTAGCTACTCAAAGTTAATTCAAGATCTTGTGGTCTGTCAGAGTAAAATGATAAATGTAAACAATAATGTCAGCTCATAATTAGATACCGTTTATTTTCCATTGTTCTTCCACAACACCACAATACAGCAGTGAAAGGTTAAAGTTTACTCTGCATGGCCTCTGTGTAGATGAAGGCCAGTGTGGGCTTTCTTTTTGGATTTTATTTTACAATTTTTGTTGTGTAAGTGGATAGCTTTTTACAGGTAATACTGAGCCACTGTCTTTATCAGTAGGATTTAAGTTATGCATTTAGCTGAAATTACTTCACAAAAAAAGGGTTCTGTGCTAAAACCGGTTCCTTTGTTTAGGGTATGTCATGTCATCCATGGCCGTGCTTGCTGACCAAAACCATTGTGTAACCAGTAAGGTGACAATTGAGGTCAGACTTGGGAGGAAAATCTACAGAAATTAATAGTAATACTGTAAGTTAGTGGTTTGTCCAAGAGACAAATGCTTTATTGGCAGTATTTTTCATGAGAGCAAAGCAAATAATATGTATTTCTCAGAAAAGCCAGCTGTCTACTAAGTGGAGATGTAGGAGGAAGCAGTGGAGCAAATCATAAGTTGACAGCATTTTAAAGGTAGTGACTATAAACATGAACACTGTAATAAGTGGTGTTAAACAGTCCAGTACAGAAAATTATTTTGACCTTTTGTTGGATATAGACTGTCAACAGTGGCAGCTAGCACAGATGAGATCCTAGTTTCGCCACTATTGTATTTATTTGCTACAAGATACTAGTAAGAAAAAAAAATCTGCCAGTGGGCTGTTATGTCCTTGATTACCAAGGTCCTCCTGTACCTAGACAAATCATAGTTCAACTTTCATTTTGTGGAAATTAGGATTGCAGTTAACGATTATTTTCATTGTTGATTAATCTGTTATTAATTAATCTGATTATTTTTTGATTAGTTGTTTGGTGTATAAAATATCAAAAAATTTCCCATAGCCTATGACAATATCCTCAAATATCTTTTTACTGTCATAGAGGAGGACAAAAAACAGAAAGTGTTTACCTTTAAGAAGCTTGAAACAAATACTTTTTTTCTTAAAAAAATGACTCAAAATGATGAATTAATTATCCAAATAGTTGCCGATTAACTTAATAATCAACAACTAATCAATTATTCGATTAATCATTGCAGCACTGCTTCAAATGCCAGCACCAGCAGTTAATTTAGTAAAAAAAGCCCTATAAAATTAAAAGTATAGCCCTGCGCTGTGAGCACTGTGAACTGTATTCTCCTGTCCTCATTTTGTTTGAATACATCAGATTTTGCTATGGGGAGGAGCTATTCGATTTGATATCCTGCAGTTGAGCGCACTGTTTATATCAGTCTGTGTTCCACACAGCTTGTGTATTATTGAGTTGTAGCAACAATGCACCAGGGTCACTGTTGGTTTCCTGAGGCCCACACAGGATGTGACCATGTTTTCCTTCCCATCTTTAAGAACTTGCCTGCTTGTGAGTATCAATGAGGCGGCCAGGAAAGGGATTATGTCAGGAATGTCGATTGGAGCAACTTCTTGTCTTTGACAACTTTCACATCTGTTGTATCCATTATGACATTTTAGTTCATTATGTTAGCCAACTCTATACACAGGGATCTAGTGGAGCCTTTTGTTCAAGCTAAAAAACTTAAATGAGTTTCTTAAAGCAAACCCATATAACAAACTTGACCATTACTTGACCATATCACGTTTGTGATAATAAATTAGATATAGTGTGAGTAATGGGTCATTGCAATATCCATCATCCAGCTTGACTGTGTTACAGTTATAACACATTTCTGAGTTCATTTGACTGATGCAGCGGAGTGAAATGGTGAAAATAATTTATACTAAAAAAGTCTCTTAGCATAGAAATACTTGTGAAAATGCATCTTATCAAAGCATAACTTAGTGTATCAACATAGGGTAGATATTCTGTTCTGCTGCATGTTTCCCTTCATAAGGACTTTAGTATGTAGCTCAGGGTATTTGCTGAATCAAGGTAATTGTAATTTCTGCCATTTCCCCTCTGAGATTTCTTGCGTCTGGTGCTTGCTCATTTTTGCCTCAGGCTTATTCCTTTTAATCCCAACTATCCCCGACCTTGGCCTTTGCAGCCTGAGCCCAACTAGTTATTTTGGGGCACTATTACTTAAGCTGTGTAGCACAGTAGCTTGGCCTTGTAGTTGTTCTGTTTTATCGCCCTGGCCCAGCTGTATGGGAGGTGGGAGATACTATGATGTCAAAGAACAGAGGGATGAATGGAGTTTCTTGGTGTGGCAGCGCCATTAGACAATAGCACCACAGTTGGCTCTGGGTAACTTTAAAAATTAGCTTCATTGAATAGTTATGCTCCCCTGGGATTTCTTCAGTTACATCAACTAACTGTATGGAGCATGGGCAGTGACAATGCAGAGGAAATACATGAGCTCAATTACCTACCAACCATTTCAGTTTAAGCTCGGTTAAAGTCAGGTATACTGGTTATTTGAGATGTTGTCACGCAAACTCAGGTCCTTAAGTGCCAGTGCTACAGTTTGTTTGTTTTTTTTCTGTTGGCAGGTCTGCCTATGTGTAATCAGTGGATAGTATGCCTGCATGCAGGGCTGGGTAATGCAGTGGGTGACTTTTCCAAACTTGAACAGCATTTTATTGATAGATGATTGGACAGAATCCTGACATTTATTAAGCCAAAATATTTTCCTGATTATTTCTTTTGTTGTTTATATTGAATGCAAAACAAGTTTGATGTATTTGTGTTTGTGTTGCAGTGACTGATCCAAATATACTTAGTAACTGTCAACAAGCATTGGTTTGAACTTTGAATGATTAATTGTAGAAATTATGAAAAATTGGCATGTTAAATGAGAAATTATGGTCAAAAACACTGATACAGTGGAGGGAATGTGGGTGTTGTGTTTGTCAGGTAGAGGACAATGACCAAGGAAGCCAAGACAGACTTTGGTACAGTTAACTACTCATGCAGCTTCAGAGAAAGAGTTGACTGGTTTTGTAATATGTAATCCATAAACTAACATATGATCTAAATTCATTTTTGTACCAGAAGAACTTTGTGTGTAAATATTTTTCATTAACTTTGACAATCAACAAAGGCGTTTTGGCAAATGATATGTTAGATATTTCCAGAGTGTATTGCCCAGTGAACCATCTCACCCTGCATTCTGAAAGGTAAAAATAAAGACTTTAACCTCATTCATATGTAGCCCCATTGGGCTGTATCAATGTTAACCTGTTTTATCAATAATAATGGTTGTGTTTCCATCCCCAGTTCCCAAATGTAATCATACAGGCTGCCTCTAGTGTGATTTCTTTCACCCCCTTTAATTTACAGAACAACTAATGAGTTTGTTCTGATTGTAATCAGATGTTATTGTCTCCTTATGGGGAGAGAGGTTTCTCTCTCTGTTTCCCACTGAGCAAGTTCACCAGTGCAAGTATCGTTGACATTATTAAGATTTAATGCCACGAAAGAGAATACTTAAAACCTTCTCTCTCATTACCGTGACTGAGTACGAGATCTAATGTTGCATAGCTGGAATTACACAAGCTAGTTCTCTGCTTTTTTTTTAACCTAGTCATTCAGTGTACATTGTTTTGGTTTTCCTGCAATGTCAAAATGTCTTACTTTAAAAGATACTGAGCCACCACAGACTTCTGAGGCTGTAGTTTCTGCTTTCTTTTTCCGTCCTATTTCTGTGTTTGGAAGGATGGAGGATGAACTGAATCAAAAGAGTAAAAAACATGTTTGCCAGTCTCACTGGCGAAGCTACTTGCTAAGAAATAAATTAGGGGTTGTACAACTCTTCTAGTAACATTTACAATATGACTCTATATTAATTCATCTTCAGTAATAATCTATGTTATTAAAGTTGTATTAAGTAAAACTATAAAGTTTTATTACATGAATGTACTATAAATTATCTGCAGGGGGTTTCCACTGGTTGTTGAATAATCTAAGTGACTCTAGAATTAGACGTTGCCAGGTGTTGAGGTTTCTGGTGTTCAGAAATTAACTCCATCACCGGTGCTCCTCTTCAACAGCCGTTTTAACACCTGCAGAGTTTACTCAGTGATTCTCGTTTGGCTGCAGATACACATACCATACTCGCTGTTCGTGGAGTCGTGTTAGGAGATTGGAATGAACTGGTAGTGATGATTGTTCTGCGATCTAGACAAATATCTGCCACAGTTGATTCAGGGGTATAGGCAAATTAAGGGCAACAGCCTCAGGCAAAGTCTGTCTTTGTGTGTGTGTATGCTTGTTCATCTATCTGGCTGTGTTGCCTGGTACAAAGAGTAGGCTGAACATGCTTTTGTTTGCTTGGCTGAAAGATATTTTTCAGATTATATGAGCTTCAAGGCAAGAATTGGCAGTTAAAAACAATGTCAAGTATCATAGCCATGTTGTTCAGTCTGTATTGATTTTTTTTTTTTAAGCAAAAGAGACAACAACAACAAATCCCCTTCTAGCAGACTAGTTAATAAAAGCAGATATCACTGCCAATGTTTAAAATATAAATCAGCTGAATTGATTTTTTCAGTAAGAGTAGTGTGTTGCTGTGTTTCTGTTGACTTACTTTTAGATCTAGTTCTAGTCTAAAGCAATTAAATGTCCAATAGCCTTTAGTTGTATTTTATGATTTATTTAAAATTATAGTGTAAGCGAGTGCCTAAAGAAAACTGAAGAATGCCCATAAAAATTTCATAGAGCCCAATGTGAGCCCAATAATACAAGACATTGTTATCCAACATTCCAAAACCAAAGATGTTCAGTTTACTATGGTCATAATGAGGAAAAGTACATTTGAGAAGCTAGGACCATCATATGTCTGATATTTTTTCTTAAAACGTTAATTAAACAATTAATAAATTATCAAAATAGGGGCTGATTTATTTTCCATCAACTAATTGCAGCCTTGCAAGAAAACAAGAAGTGATATGCAATTTAGATACGAGACAAAAACACTAGGGATTGTCTGATTTATAAATCTGTGCTGCGGCCATTTGGTCTTTTCTCACATTTGAGCTCGATTATTAAGCTGCTGTCATTAATCACACTTACATTCAAACGGAACTTTATGTTATTGCTCAGTGTGGGTGAAATGTAGTATGTGACTTTCAGTAGTAGTGTGTATTCTGTTGTAGCCTCGCAGTCCGATGTCTGTGGTCTGCAGGATGTTTAACGGGTGCATTTTCTTTCCCATATCCCTCTTCCCCACCCACAGCCCAGTGTCTTGATAGTCAGCTATATCGAGTCTGCAAAGGCTGCGGCCCAGTTTGGTGTATACCAGAAGGCAGAATGGAAACCAGACGACTCCATGATAGCTGTGGCGGTAAGTACACCACTCTGACATCTCATATTTACAGTTTGATTAATGCCTACTGGCCCATGTTTTGTATCATCATGCTTTGTTAGTACAAAACACTTAAAGGGAGAGTTTGTAGTAGGATTATTGATGTTTGAACTGCCAAACAAATACCTCCTTCCCTTCAGCGCTCACTCAGAAGCTCCGCCCCCCAAATTTAAAATCTCTGGGGTTTCTCCAGACATTTATACTCTTCAGACCATTTCTTCTTTGGCGCTTTCTCGGCCATCTCTCCTTCTTCACAGTGCCTGGAGTCCAGCACATTCAAATGTGCCGGTGTATGGAACTCTCTCTCCCACTGTAAAATTGTATATGTGCGGCTAATGTAGCCTTTTCAAATGTTATCGACCTAATGGATCACATTCTGATAGTAAAACGAGTCATTTCGCTCGGCACCTGTTGCTCATTGGCTGGAACAATGTTGTGTGGCAAGGTCCACGCCACTTTTTTTTCGTTTTCTGTTTACAGAGCCAGGCCTATATAGCAAAACCAGATTACTTTTTTCAGAGCACACACGAAACAGAAAGCTAGCAAACAAAAAGAAGGAAACATTTGCTGGATTTAACAAAGCGTGTGTTGGATTACAATCACTTACTTTCCCATTACTTCCATACTTCCTACAAAAGAAGTATTATTTTGACTGTCATTCTCTAGAATTCACAAGAGTGTGACTTTTTAAGGGCGGCTGTGGCTCAGGAGGTAGAGCGGGTTGGCTGTTAATCGGAAGGTCGGTGGTTCAATCTCCGGCTCCCCATGCTGCGTGTCGAAGTGTCCTTGGGCAAGACACTGAACAGGCAGCTGTTCCGCCAGCGTATGAATGTGTGTGAATGTTAGTTTACACACATGTGATCATGTGTGTGAATGTTAGTTTACGTTTGAGCACTTAGGCTCAGTGAGTGAATGTGTGTGTGAATGGTAAATGCAGATGCTGTGTAGTGGTCGAAAAGACTAGAAAGGTGCTATACAAGTACGGAGCATTTACATTTACATTTGTTGTTGACACTGAAATTGTGTCCTCAAATGTTATAAACCAATAGAAATTGAACATTATATCATAATCTCATATCATCAAGTCTTGAGAAGTCAACAACACTATTATATCTCATGTAATTGTTTTCCTAATTTGTAAAATTGTCTGGGCTTTTGTCAGATAGGCTTCTCCATTTATTATATTTTGCCAGGAATGGTCAGTTATAGTAGTACACACACTGCTTTTAATACATTTGCACCCATGTGTAACATGTGGGTAGATAACTGAGTCTGTGGTGTGACATTATACCTGTTAAAATTGATGACAGGTGGACATTGTCTTTGTTCGGATGTGAGTAGGATGACAGTCTTCCCCCTCCCACATCTATACAGTTCTCAAACTAGTCACATCCCTTACTGCAGTTGAAACATAAGCAGCTACTTAAGCTGCCTGTGTAAAGTGTTGCTCTGACACGCTAAGCCATTGGTCGGTTGTCAGGTGCTGTTGGGTCATGTGTGGTAGAATGTAATCATCTCTTATTCTCTTCCTCTCTCATTATCTCCTCTGTCATACCTGTTTGGTTTTCTTTCTGTTTTCTGTAACAGTATTGTCCTCTCTTAACCCTGTGTTGTCACTTTGATTCATTCCATGTAGAGTTTCAGTTAGTGGGTAGAAGATGCTCCACTAATCTGTCCTGATTTTATCGGGGATCCATCTGTTGCAGAAAACCACAGAAGCACCTTCCTTGTAACTGTGCTAGAAAGAGGAAAAAACTAAGCTCCACATACAAGGAAGGTATTCCCGTGACAATGAGAGCGGAACTGAAACACACCCGTTGAGCTCGCTACATCATGTTACAGCTTCGCTTTCACACCACACAGTGAGCAACAGTGCAACATTAGTGTGTAGTTAGATTTCTATAAACCTGCTATGTGTCTTGATTGTTCAGCATATTTGGTCACTCAGGGACCAATCAAAACTGTTTCATTAACTTTACTTCAGGTGCTTCCCTCAGTCATCATAATTTGTGATTTTAGCATTGACTTAACTGTAGGTTTCAGTTGTGTAAGAAAAGAGATATGCAGTATGTATGTACATGTATGACTCTTGAGGTTAGACATTTGCTTGATGTAGATGGTCATCACTTCAGGTGTGCATCTTGCAAGTAGCTCCAGGCTTAATGCTGCTTGAATGTAGTGGCCACTTACAAAACAATTTAAGCTCTCCATACTGTGCTTTAGGCGATTACAGCAGTATTTGAATCAGTAGCCTGCTACTGGCTGTTTAAGTTACTGCCAATAAAGGTTCAAAACACAGGCTTTAAAAAAAAACTTGATCTGGCACAGAACTGTGACAGACCTAACTAACTTAACTTGGTGGAGACTTAACATGCTGGCAAAGTTAGGGAATGAACGAGGGAGCTCATCGTCTCTGTATGATCCATAGGGGACGAAGAGGAATACAGTAAAAGTAAAGATAGAAACTGTAACATCCTGAAATGCCACAATTACATCAGAGTAATTTTCTATAGCGGATAAATCAATAAAAGGCAACTGAACAAACAGGCCTTTAACATTTCAAGATAATACTTGAATTCTTAAGTTACACTTTGCTCTCTATCTGAAACATTGTCGTGCTTTGTCTTGTGCTGACCACTGCACTTTCAATCTGACTGTGAGTCAATCAACTCAAAGTGAAACAGTAGTTCCTTATCAAACAGACTGGTGTTCTGTGGTTTATTGATCACAGATCTTTACATTTCGGCTTTAATCTAATAACTGTGCTATCTAGGTGGCTGGGGAACCTTTTTTGGTCAATACATTGGTTTTATGGTGGGCGTCAATCACTGTTATCCTTGAACCCTGATCTCATTCTTAATAGGTCAGAGGTGGGTGAGCTCTATACTGGGAACAGATTACTGCTCCCTAAAAGGATCTAGCTACATCAGCTCTTTTGTGAGATGAACAGGCCTCATTTTTTGTGTGTTTTGCGAATCAATACAAATGAACCAAAATGCTGAACACGATGAGGGAAGGAAATGCATCTGTTTAAATTATAGCTCCAACTTAGGTCCTCTCTCGAGGAAAAACCCACAATCTGAAACAATATGCAAATGATCAGCCCTCAAATCTTAAAAGACAAGATTTAAAAAAATTCATGCTCATTGCCATGGAGATGAAATGACTATGTTCTCGCCAGCATGTTTCTGTATGTAAGCCCACACAAGCTTACTGATGTTAGTTTCGCCAAACCGTTCCTCCACTGTCACGCCTCCAGTCCGATCATCAGATCTTTTGCAGTTCAGTTTGGTTCCCTGACCGCATCTATCAGCCATGAAAATCTAAACATGACATTGAGATAGTATTGTTTGTGATAAGTGTTATTGTCATTTACAATCAGCTGTCAGTTTTTACGCCACAGTACAGGCAGAAAATCAACAATCTATGTTGTTTTGAAGCATAAAGCACTTGGTATCCATGGTATATATTGACAGCTGCACTGGCCTTGTTGTGTTCTCTATTTAAATCGGTATAAAACAAAGTACAATTTGCATATATTATGGCACGTAGAGTGGCCTTTTTTCAGAGAAAGACAACAGGTTTTGATAACCTCAGGGAGTGTCCCTTAAGGCAGCAGCGTGTATCATGGCTGGATTTGTTGAGTTGTTGTTATTTATTTTCAGGATTGGAACGTAATCCCCGGTAACGAGCTCTGTCTGTGATCAACTGTCTTGAAACAAACTGCGAGTTCAGAGAAGGAACAGACGGACGCTGCATCTGTTGTGTCAAACACATTGAAGCAGACAAAGAATTCTGAGCAGTGGTAGTGGAATCAGATTGTTTATCTTTGGATGTTCATGTAAATAAACAGAACAGCTTAAAAGGACAAGTGTTTCATTGGAGCTTTCACTAAGCTGCTTGTGGTCTCCTTTATTTGACAGAAAATATTTCTTGTAATGATTATCTTCTAGTTTCAGTATTCAGGCAAAGAAAAGCAGCACAGCAAGGAATATATGAGAGAGAGCACTTGATAATGAGAACTAGATGTTTAGTGATTATAATTCGCTGAAAGAGTGTCACGCTCTACCATTGCAAATTTGGGGCAACATATCCTGTTCTTTCTACCATTACCTAAGATTGTTAGCTAAGCGCTCTGCCACTAACGTAAATGTGTGAAGGAAGTGTCTTGTTGAGGAATCTCACAGAAGGCAAGTGGCCCGAGTCAGCAGTGACTCAATCAGCTTCCAAAGGCCATGTGATCAGCAACACATGGGACGACCGCCAAGACTCAGAACAGAAGCATGCAGCGTCAAAACAAACCGCACACAGAGAATTTATTCATTAGAATCATTAGTGCCCGCTGGATAAATGTGCTGCTTTGTGTTTGTGTGTGCTTGTAGCCATGCCATGCATACAAGTGTGTGGACTTGTACACAGTGTTGGGTGAGATATAAAAGTGTTTATTAACTTTTTAATCAAACTACAACCAGTGGATTTAACCAGTGTATTTGGCTGCTTTATACTTAAACAAAACAACAAATTGATTTAAGTGATTCAGAAACAGGGATGTAAATTAATTGTTTAGTTCAGTATTTTCCTTTTTTAAATGAATTATTATGCACGTTAATCCCGGTAATCCTAGATCTTTTTGTAAACACTGCCTGGAAATACTGTTAAGGTCACAAGGCTTTTTAGAAGTCAGTGTGGCACAGAGTGCATGTTTCTCCCAAAACACCACATCTTCTCCTTGAAGCCATTCTGCTGAACATACTGTGTCAGCCGGGATACTGCAACACACGCACAGTGATTTATTGTCAAATTGAAAGTTACAGGGTGTTTGAAGCTGAAGTTTAATCTTTCCTAACTGAATGAAGTGGAAGAAGGAAATATATTTGTACTATGATCAGTGACGATACAGTTTTTGTCAGTCTGTAATGGTGTCATGTTAAATGCTTTAACTGGCAGTTCATGTCAACACTGAAACGGCAGATTGATTGAAAATAGTGAAAACAAAACACGATGCATTAGTAAATACGAGCACAATGACCTCTTGGCCTCTTGGTGTCTGTCTCTGCCCCACTCACTCTCTGTCATTCCTTTCATCCTTCCCTCTTTTAGGGAAGCCAAATGGCAAGTAATGAACGAATGCTGTGTATGTGACGGGGGTAAAACGGTAAGTCAGGCTCAGTCCCAGGCCCACCCAGAACAAACACCACAGGGAGCAGGTGGAGGAGTTAAAAATACCAGGGGGCACACTTGTTCACTCACTTCCCAAGTTTGATTCTTACTCATGATTGGTGTGAAATGTTAATGTGGGAAGGGGCCGGCCTTACCCCATGTGTGTGTGAGTGAAATGTGTTCGACCTGTTCATTGAAATGGCAAAAATCTGTATTGACTGGAATAACCTCTGTCCCTCCACAAACCACAAATCCCTCTTTAATGCCAACAAGGTTGCAGCCTAAATCTGAGCTGCAGCTCTAATTGTAATGAAACTCTCATACTCTGATTATCGTTTTAGTCCCTGATGATGAACAACTTTAATCATTTCATTTGATCAAATTTAACATGCCCTTTTGTGAGGGGATGCCTTTGCTTTGTGTGGTGTAGTTACTTCTCTTTCCTTTTGTTCAGGTTTATTATTTTTACCACTTCCACTTTCAAACAGGAAATGTTATGTATCTGAACCCTGTAACCCATTCACTTGTCATGTTGTTTGCAGTCTGTTTAAAATTTTTCATATCTATTAGAGAACTGAACTAAGGAAGGAACACTGTATTCTATGGGGGGCTTTATTCTCTACCTTGTTTTAGTGTTTACACTCCTTGAATCTGCACGCCTTGTTTTTCCCGTACACACATACACACACCTAAACCTCTGATATCTTACTGCACACAGACACACTTACTGCTGACTCTTTGTCTTATACAGTCTCCGAAAAGACACAGACCTCTTCACATAATTGCTCTCAGTCATCACAAAGTCAATAATGTTAATCTAGCAAGGGTTTGTGATGCCCTGTACTCTTTCCATTTTTGGGCAATTTACTAAGAAATAGTGATAAGTTACTTTTTACTTACTGCTTCTTAAAAAAGTAATAATATTACTGGGTATTTAAAGTAACTAGTTATATTACTTGTTATGTTACTATATATCACTTCCCTGGCAGAGCGTCCGTGTCTTTCTATAAGTTTCACATTGCTGTGCTGCTTTCGCAGTTGCTTCAATAAATTAGGAGTAGAAATGTTTGAGGTTGAAAGCTTTTTGCTGGTCGCACAAAGTTCAGAAGGGATGACAATGTCCTTTTCCTTCTTTGACTGTGACACAGTAATGGCAAAACCTACAGCTGGTGAAAGAACTTCTCTCTTCCTCGTTCTCCATTTTTCCTTTAGCTCCGTTTAGTCTTTCGGCTAACAGCTGACTTGAACAACATAAGCACCGGCTTCTTGCATTGAACTGTTGCTGAGCTGCTGCACAGTTGCACGTTGGTGAAAGATGGTGTGTTCTGGTAACGTAGTAATGTGGCGATAGCGTTTGGGAATCAAATAATAATGATAATTATTGCGATACAATTTTCCTCAATAACAATATAACAAATATTCAGTAAATGTTTAATAAATGTTTGATTTAATTAATTTGAATCACGAATGAATTGGCACTTAATTTTTCTATTAAGACATTTTGTTGAGGATAAGGCATTGGAAAAGGATTTTACTTCATTTTACTCATGAATATTTGTTGAAAAAAGATTTTATCATAATTGTTTTTGAATGTTCTACCTCAGATTTGTTAAGTGATCCACTGTTTGACATCAAGTGTTTCTTCTGACCATAAATAATAAAACCACAAATAACCATGTGGTTTCTTCTTCACTACTTTCACTCAGGAGCAAATATCAGCCTTTAAATTTAAAAGAAATAATGGTTTGACATTTATCGTGAGAATTATTGATATCAAATGACATTTTTTATTGTGATAACATTTTTGGCCATATCGCCCAGCCCTACGTGGCAGCTACAGTTACGTGGAATAGTAACTGTAATGTTATTAGTGTTTTGGAAATAGTAATCCATTCACACCCCCATTATTGTAGTTTAATTGTAGGGTGAGCAGACTTGGAGATGTTAGGGACTGCAGATCACTAAAGGCCAGCAGTTGCCCAGGCAGTAGTTCTCACTTCAACTACCAGCTGTTTCCCAGATGTTTGGCTGCTCTCACACCCATGCAGACCTTGAGGCTAACGTAATCACCCTCCTAAACCATAGCTAGGACTATATAGCTTGTATGAGGCACATAGTGCGAGAGAAATGGCTAAGAGAAACAGCTAAAGCAGAGCGAGAGGGGTGGACTTATTTTTGTGTGTGTAGCAAGAGTCCAGAAAGGATGAAGGTTCTTCAAATAGGGGAAATTCTTCTTAGCATTTAGCTCTTCTTGCATGTGTTTTTTGGGATCTGTCCGAGGCCAAAAAATGTTCCCACTCTGTTTTTAGGCTCGCTCAGCAGCTCTCAGGAAAAGTGTTTTCACCAAGGATTTTTTTTTTTTGGTTACCAAGAACTGGGTGTATTTTTCTGTGGTGCAGATTTAGTTCCACGTACATATTATTAGCTTGCATAATTATAAGCATTGTAAGTAAAACTAGGAAAATAGGATAATAAATAGGATAATTAACTAAAGTATGCAAATATTTCACTGGTACATTTTCATGTACTTGCTTGGTTTTTTTTCAACAGCAGTGGGTGAAAGACTGTTTGCAGATTCCTGAAATTGCACAGTCAACATTTTCTGCAGCATTTTATGTTTTTTCTAAACAAATGGAACCTTCGAGTTTCTATCTTATCTCTATTGCATACACACACATTCAGGATGTGGATGCAACAGAAGCATCCAGTAGCTCTTGCAATAAACATAATTTTGTTGAGACTGCATCAGAGAGGTGTTTACTTTTTACTTTGCGTTGTGGCTCAGCTGGACTAGGAGTTCCTTTTGCTGAGCTCCCTCCTTGATCACACAGAGCTGGTCAGTTATGTCTGTTGTTGGTTGGAAAGGGACAATTGGGTTTTATCTGGCAGGTAGATCTAGTTTTAGATTTAAAATGTCTGCCCTTATAAAATACAATTAAGTCAACTTTTGCCATACACTTTTACTGCTCTGTTCCCTCTGACTTAACAGTTTAGCCAAGATTTAGCTATCTGTCGCACACAATTCCTCATCTGTTAAGAAAGATAGCGCATGACTCAAATAATGGCATACTAGTGAGTGATTTGTCTGTTGCTTTCCTCCCCGCTCCTGTAATCAACTCTAAAGAAGAATAAACTGATAAACTCCTGGAGAGGTGGATGAGTTGCCTTGAGTCGTCCCATGCTTCAGTCAGGGCTGTCTGACAGCTGTGTGCCTGCAGTTACAGATGCACACGTGTGCGTCTGCCATTGCACCGTTTATACTTTTCTGCGATCCATGCTGGTATCTCCACAGTGAAACACATTGACTTATGTTCCATTAGGAATTTTGCATGCCTTTTTAATTCAGTGTGAATTCATTCAGTATTTTTAATTCAGTATGAATTAAAAAGCCACAATGTTTAAAAGTGCACTTAATTTAAGGAAACCACTGCAGATATCCACAAGCTTGTGTGTGTGTGTGGACCTTTGGAGCTTGTGTAAACATGCAAAATAGAGGCCTCAGTTCACTGTTACATGGTGAACAGTTTTCTGCTGATTTGCCACTTTCTCTGCAAAACCGTCGTCTTTCATTCTGCTTGCAAGCCTGAACTAGAGTAGCTACTAGTCAGCTCTTTCTTCTTCATTTCTATTTGTCTGTGTTTTACAGCAGCATTAAGGCAATCCTTTGATCCCCCCCTTTTGAAATTGAGCGTCAAGTCGTAATAGTTCTTTTAAATAGTGCCAATTGAAGAAGTGGAAGTGTTACATGAGCTAAGAGAGAAGGCCCTGTTCCTATACTTATGCATTTTCATGTAGTTTCATTATTCTGAAACCTACGTTTACATACATTTGGTCAAAAGTCAGATTTCTACCCTACCCCTTATTTTCTTAACCAAGGCCGACATTTTAAACTAATTAGGGAGTTTTTTGAACTTGAATCGTTGTGAGTGAGAGGACAGGCCCAGAGTTTTTCTTCATGGTCTTTTTAGTTTAGCCTACATTATGTTTAATTGTAGTCAGACTTGTATTCAATTATTTTAGATCCAGGTACCCGTAGACATGAAATGGCATTTCCTTCTGTCCTGCTGTGCTGCTGCCACATGATGCATCGTCAGTCTTTACTTTTGCACATGTGCTCTTGTAAAAACCTTGTTCAGAAAGAGGTCAAGCTTAGAAATCATGGAGCTGTGTAAACAAGGTTTCACTTAATTCCTCACTTATTCTGATAAAGCCAACCAGGTTTTTTGTTATTATGACTTTTTTTTTTAAATCAAGTCACTTTGATTTTATTATTCAACTCAAATTGTGTAGTTGTTTTCAAATGTTGCCACAATGAGGAGAGAGAGAGAGTAGGCCTATCATATCATGTACCAGACCTTGACAAATCAGTGAATTAGCCACTTGAATGTAAGTTTTACGGAGTATGTTTTGTACAGTGGGAACTCTGATTGGCACTGCGGTCCTGTATCTGCAGCGGAAACTGAGCTGGTCCTGGCATTTGTAGATGCATCCTATTGTATAGGCTCTTAAAAGACTCCTGAGAGATCCACCAGCTGATTCAGGAGCTGGAGCTTTTTGTAGCCGCTCCCATTTGTCAGAGGAGATATGGAGAAAACTTTTTAAACTTCCCCCAGTCTGAGCCTCTGGGAGCGTTTTGCCTTTTGAATCTCAGTGCCTGCATGTTTATTGGGCTTTTGTTGACAATGACTGGCTTCCTGCCCCTTCCTGTTCTTCCATCATTATCTCTGAATGTGTGAATGTAGCAAGTGAACCAAGAGACCCCGAAGACATGGAACACATCTCAATTGTGGCATTCCATCGCTATGTGCCTTTTATCCACAGTTTTTTTTTTTTTGCTTATCTGGCGAGATGAGTTGAAGTAAACCTAATCTCACAGTCCCATGAAAAGATGAATGGGTGTGTGAATGCTTTAATGTATCTTGCGTGATCAAACTGCTGATGAAAGGGATGTTAAAATGGGAGACACCAATGAAGTGTATCCTAGGTTGCCAAATAGTTTCCCCACCCCTCCTCCTCCAATCTTTGATACTTCACTGAGATTCCCTGCCTCCTCATGTTGAAGTGCTTTTGAAGTATAGTAGCTTGCAAGCCACACTCACGTCTGAACCCACATGGCTCCCCTCTGGGAAAGAAGCATTGTCTGAATTTGTGAAGATGTGCATTTGATGTCAATTTTGATGCAGATCTGGAACCAGATGCAACATGCATACACTTCCTTTTAAAATAGTAATTATGGAGAAGTGTGCAGCCATAGTGGAGGTACGTGCTCTCTGCGTGATTACTCTTAGTATGTGCACTGCATGCGAATTTTAGGCTATAAAAACTAACTAGGTCACTGTTATAAGACCGTGTCCTACTGTAATCAACAAACTATTTATAGTGCTAACATGACTATGATGTAGTATTGTCTTTTCTCAACACACTAAAGTCAGTGTGACATTGAATGTATATCCTCTAATCTCACTTTGATTCACTCACACAGTAAATTCAGCTCTTAACACCTATATTTTCAGTGTGTTGGCCTATCATTTTCCAAAACTACGAGTACTGCGTTTCCAGAGCTGTTTAAATGTCAACCAAAAGGCTGTAGGAGAATATGGTACTGATCGATATACCAAAAAAAGTAATTTTGAGATGGTTTGGACAGATGCCAATTGCAATATGAGTTATGATTTTAGTGGGTGGTCATTTATAGGGCCTGACGGATAAATCGGCTGATATGAGCTAATTGACCCTTCGCTAAGCCACGGCCCGAAGCTGGCCAATCACAGCGCAGTATTGGACTCGCTCTAACTGAAGTCTGACGCTTTCATGGATGCGCTCCATTGACTCTAATGTAAAAAGAGTAATTTTCCAGCTGTTTTTGGATATATTTTTCTAAGATATGGTCAAACGCTGTCCCTGGGGCACTTAATATAATGTAATAGTTACTAACAGTCACTACCCAGAGAGGTTGATAGAAGAAGTACGATTTATTTTCTTTCCAAAATCTAAAATAAATCCAGAAAAATGTCCACTGTGGATCGTTCCTAATGTAATGTTAGTTAGCTAACCCTAGCCACAAATCCAACACAAAATACAGCAATCAGCTGACATAATCAGCTATGCTTTTGTTTTAAAGCAATTATTATGAAAAAAAAAATTAACTGCATTATGTCATCTTGTCTTGGTGAGGTCTGATACCTACACATAAATGTTAGGGATAAATCTTTGTTTTTGTTTTTCTGCTTCTGAAAAATAAAAGAATATCGGCCGATATATCTGAATATAAGATTTTAAAATCCTCAAATATCAAAATTGGTTTATTTCTTAAATATCCCATATTGGTCCTTTACTTTATGCATTTCATTTTCACAGAAAAAAATTGTGATATTTTTTTTCTTTTCTGGTATCTGTACCAAAAAAGTGCTCCATTACATCTGGAGAATATGATTTGTAGGCCGGGGCATCTCTGTAGCAATGCCATGCTTCATTTATAATGGCATGTTGTGACACATTTTACCACAATTTAACAATTGCAGATCCTGCGAATTGGATATTGCACTTGGCTATATAGCGATTTACGATAACATTTCGGCTCAGTGTAGACATAAGTAGTTTAATGCATGTAGCTGATGTGAGATATACAGTGTTTCTTAAAAGGTACCTCTGCAAACAGTACATGGGTCTCTCTTTACCACCAAGAAAAAACTTGAAAGAGGTTGAGATTTTTTGTCACATATGGACAACCACATTTACAGAGTGCTCTGTAACTGAAGTAAATAATGTCCTTTGATGACAGTGAATTTGCGCATGTGTGCAGTATACAATTTTCATCGTGTTCAGCATCTAAACAATAACATGGAAAAAATTTTGTTTGTGTTCTAATTTTACCTACTGTAAAACATGAAAACTTGGTAACTAGTTTGACATCAGCTCAGTGATTCAGTTCAGCACATCTGTTAACAGTGTCATCAGTTTCTGTCCTCATCAAATATTTGAGCATTAATGTTTGCTCAAAGTTTTGTGTCAGGAGACACTTCGAATATTGTATCATTCTTGGAAATTACCACGATTAAATTGTGATGATATTAATTATTTTTATTAATATCATCACTATACATAATTACTCCATAAATAATGTTTGAACCTCTATGAAAATTTAGGGGGTTTATTTTAACATTGAAATTTGCAATATTTATTATTTTTGTTGTAGAAAACAAAAGCATATAAGACAAACCTTTTCTTTTTGAAGTAGATTTCATGTGCGAGTATTGTTGAGCAGTTTTTGCCTGTGGCGCTCCAAGGCGTTGTTGATGGGTTTAACAGGCCTCAGTCTGACTCTGTCCCCTCTCTGGCTGTGGCTGTTCTTTAATAGTCAAGTTTCATGTTGCTGCTGGCTTTACCCTCTCTCTGGTTCGGGTTTTCTCATCACTATGGTGACATGTTGTCCTACTATTAACAACACTGTCACCGCACTAGAAAAGTCAAGGGTTACTTCAGTACGCTGCCACCAAAGATGAAAAAACATCGCCATACAGTTAAGCACAAATTAATAAAACAGTGTAAATAGTAGAATCAGGATTTGTGTGTTGAACTCAGTCTGGTTCTAGGTGCTTCTGTAGCATGACAAAAGTTTTTCTGTGTAGAGCCGTTGCAAAACCATAGCACATTAGTGCTGACAGTGGCGTTTAAGATCAGGTTTCGTATCATGTTTCAGACAACAGGCTCAATTTCAGCAGTTTCCCTGAGAGAGGTGTGCGTGTGTGTGTGTGTGTGTGTGTGTGTGTGTGTATAAAAAGCACTGTTGCAAGTATTGTACTTGCATACAAGTATTGTACTTTACTAATACCGTATTTTGACATCATAGACAGTGTGAGCCTCTCCACAGAATGGAGCCTGAAGTGTGTGTGTGTGTTTCAGCAGTTTCATAAAGCTGGCAAATGTTTTTGAGCACCATTATCTGTAACAGCAGCACTTTAGACCTGCATATACAGTAATCTGGACATGCAGCTTCAGACAAATTACACAAATTAATGCCGCCTATCATCAACTCTAAAGTAAGAGCATTAATTTAGACCTACATCTGTATATCTGGCCGTGGTGGCCAATAATGTATGCTTATTTAAGTGTTATTTTTAGTCTGATTGCAGCCTAATACACCATATGCATCCCCAAGTACACACACCTTTTCCTGTGCTCCTCTGTAATGGCAACAGATCATGTTTTGATGTTGTTGTTTACTGATAAATCCTTCGTCTTCCCTTCTCTCCTCTTTTTGATTCTCTCTTGCAGCCAAGAAAGGCACTGAGTGACTTTGCAAATTTGTAATGACATTCAAATAATATAATTTTACTTTTAAATTCACATCACTATCCATTTTTAAAGGTTATCTTAACTTTCTCTCAAACATTTTGTGGTTATTTGTGTGTCTCTGTCTGATAATATAATAGCTGCTGACCAACTATATATGAATTTCCTTACTCTCTGTTTTCAGACTGCCAAAGGCTACATCCTCTTGTTTGATGTGCTGGGTGGAGCGGATGACAGGTACCTCTATGAGCCCGTCTATCCAAAGTGAGTGCAGCACAAACTCTCACACAAAATGATACACACATTCTTTGGTAAAATGAGGCTACACCATCAACAAAGCATTTGCCATGCATTATTATGCATGTTATATTGATCTTGCTATCTGCTGGGGCTTACTTGTGAAAACACAATATTGTATATGCAAAATGCAGCAACACTACACTAGTTTGAAATGATCCGTTGAAACAGTAGATATCCTAATATGCAAATAACAAATTATAATGACATTTCTGGTTTTAAACAACCACATCATTAACTTAACATTTAGCATCAACTGCTTTTTCCCCCCTTCTGGGGTTGTAGGCTTGCTGCAGTTCGTGTCAACGTGTCAAGGTCCTCGTTATTGTGTGAAACTGGCTGAGTTTTGTTAGAACCCAGCAGCTGTCTGTCAGCACTGATGGCAAGCAATGCTAATAGGAATACAAAAGCACTATACTACTAAATCTTCACATGTAATGTGTTTGCTCATGAACAAATATGTTATTAATACCTTGCTGTGGTCATATTGGTGACAAAAGCAGGTAGTGAATCTCTTGCTGCTAACTGCTGTAGCTATGAATTCATTTTTAATGTGGCAAATACACTACATGACCAAAAGTGTGTAGACACCCCAACATAACACCCATATGTGATTATTCTACATCTCATTCCAAAACTATGGGGCTTTAATATGCGGGCTGTCCACATACTTTTCTCTTTTCCTTTACTAATCCTTCCATTTCTGTGCTTTGTATCAAGCGTCCATGTCTTGTATGTATGTGGTGCTTGTATGCTATTATGGTGTGTGTGTGTGTGTGTGTGTGTGTCTGTGTGTTTCACATTCCTAGACACCATACCAGCAGAGGTCGGACAAGTCAGGACACATTCAATGATCTCTTCAGATCAGAGTTACAAAAGTGTTACTATTGGAGATTTGAATAGTTTTCCCTCATTCATCACTGAAACATTTGTTTTAATGTGTTTGTGCACAGAGCAAGTCCTCGTGTGAAGGTGACCCCGGGTTATAAAGAGGAGCAATGTGCCCCCGCTCTTTCTTTAGACATGAAGAAGCCTGTGGATCTGGAGGCACCCATCACCAGGTAGGACAAAGTCTTACTGCCTTTTATCTCTTTCTCTGTTTTTCCCTCTGTTATGTCTGCCTCTCCCTTATATGGACCACAGCTCACATTCACACTGACACAAACTGGAACCACCAAAAGATATGCTCACTGTGTATCTTAATGCATCTTAGTGCATCCTTTCAGAGAGAGCACTGTTAATCACATTTGTTTTTTACCCACCCCTTGTGCATGGATTCCACACTGCGTACATTTTCATGTGTGTTTTTGTGAAAGGAGTCTGGTGGCTTTGAAGAGAGCAAAATGTAGGCTATATAACTGCTTCACTTCCCTTTCTGAAAGGGCTGTTTTACGGCAAGGTAAAGCGGTGAAAATATTCTAAATATAGCACACACTTAAACTAATATTGATTTAATTTTTAGGGAGTCATTTTTTTAGGTGGCTAAAATATATTTTGCTGCTGTCCAACGGAGGCTGAGGTCAAGGGCAACTGGACTTGGCCTCGACCTCAACCTTCGTTGGATGACTGAGCTGGATGACTGAGAACCTTCACAGACATTTTGCTGCTGCCTCCATCCATAACAGTAAATAGCTTAGCTTCCTTACCGGGACTCCTGTCTGCTTTTACAAACTGGCGGCATGCCAATTGTCATCTACTGTATGAATTACACTGACTATATGGTTAAGGACTTCATACAACCTAACTTCAAAAAATCCCAACTATCCCTTTAAGCAGTGACGCAGTTCACCAGTGGATATTTAAAGAATGTCCCATCATTGCTGTAGCTGTTAAAACTGACCCAGCTCTTTGTGTGTCTGTGAAGGGCAGTTGGCTCTAAATAATGGCCTGAAAAATTCTCCTCTTCCTCTCATGGAAAGTCAGCTTTGGCAGTGAGAGGTGGCTGAGGTGCAGGGGGAGCTAAGCTCCCCCACTCTGTCAGTTGTAAACATGGAGACCTGCAGAGAGAAATCCATGAATCTGCAGAGATAGAGGGGTGCTGAAAGAGAACAGTGATGGACAGATGAATAGAGGTGGGTGGAAGGGTTTTGTGATGATTGATGAAAGGAAAGGCTGACAGAAGGAACATTTTTGATTTCAGTGTCAGCTGGATGGAATCAAGTGTTGCCTGGAGCATTCAAATCAACCTCATATGTTTTCTGGACAGTATTTATTCAGATGATAACAAGGCATTTAGTGAACTTACAAATCCAGACATTATTTCATTGCTCTATGTTAGTCTGTATTATCTGTTTAATGAGATTGATTGCTTGTCACGTTACCTCTTGACTATGCTTGCATGTGTCATACTCTAAATGAGGTGTTTCTATGTTATCTTTGCATTAGTTAGCCTCATAAAATGATCAAATGAAGGAAAGGGAAAAGTTCTTCCTTCACTTTCTCTGAGAAGTCATGTCAACATCTTTAAATGGCTCAAGCTGATTTTTACATTTTTAAATCAGTGTCACCTGAATGACGACAACAATTAGTTTTCAAGCCTTTACCTGCCAGATGTAAAATAGAAACACCCCATTGCACCCTGGAAATCTCAAAGCGTTGTTAAGTGTATTAAAGTAAATCATCTTATTATTCACGTAGGCCTACGGTTGGCTATATAAATAAAATTGAATTGAATTGGAAGAACACTGGAGTCTGTTAGATAAGAGCCGGTGCCGCTGCCTCATTGTTTTCTTCTTTGAGATGGTCCACCAGTCTTTGCTAATTTCAGTTCTTTTTTTTTAGTTTCTTTCCTTCTAGTTCTTCACCATCCCTGCCATCTCCTCCATATCCTCCAACTTGATGTCTTTATTTGCTGAGAGAGAAGTACTGTCACTCCACCAGCTTTCTGCTAAACTTTCTTTTTGTTCGTATTTGTTTACCTTGTGTTTATATTGTCTGCGTCTTTCATGTCCTTGTGATGATCTGTCACATCTTCCCTCAACTGTCTGGTACTTGACAGAGATTATAGGGTAGTCAACTGAATGGAAGCACTCTGTTGGCATTTCACAGGCGCAGCTTGATTGTACAGGAGATGAGTGGGCGTCTCCTGCTGTGAAGCTCCAGTAAAAGTAAAACTGCTTCACAGTGAAAGTCCGCTGTGGTTCTCTTGCTTTCTTTTCTTTCTTTCTCTCGTGTTTCTCATTTTGGTTGTCCCATTGTGCTGTCTTCAGTCTTAGACCGTATACTTTTTGGAAGACAATGAAGTGCTTTACACACACACACTGTTGTTTATTCCCTTGTGTATAAGAGGACTTTGCATGGGCAGCCATGTGGCCTCATCACAGCTGGCCAGTAAAAGTTTCAGGCGTCACTCAGAGGGCACAGCTGGATGATGACTAGCCCACTGTTTCCTAACACTCTGCTGTTTGTTATCTTGTTCTCACCCTTCCTACCTACCGCCCCCACCTGTTTTCTTTTACTACTTCCTCCACATTTTTTTGTCTCTTTTCGTTTGAACCTTAATGCTCATGTCTGCATTTCTTCTTCTTCCCACCAGTCTGCAGTCCCTCCAGGAGGACTTATTGGTGTGTACGGCAGACGGCTACCTCCATGTGCTGCACTGGGACGGGCTAGGCAGCAACGGACGCAAGGCCATCTGCCTCACTACAATCCCCTTCTCGCTAGACCTGCAGTCTGCTCGAGGTTAGAAAAAACTCATGCACACACAGCTAAACACAGGAGAAGAGCGCAGACTTGATTCTAGTTAACAGTGTAAACAGAGGTGTCCGATCATCTACAAATGTTTAGAAATAAATTATAAATAAAACATTAATTATCTGAGCTCCAGTTTCAGTCCGCATGTTGCTAGAATACTTCAACCTCTGCATGTGTGTAGGTGGCCCCTCTCTGGACCTGGAGGGAGTGTATATCCATTGTATGGAGTATTGTGTGACCCTGGACGGCTTTGCTGTTGTACTGAGTGACGGACGCCTGGGCTTTATCACACCACTCAGCAACACCATCACAGCAGATGTAAGAACACTTTACAACACAGACACAGACACGTTTTACTAAAGGGCAAACTCAGGATTCAAACCCAGATAATGACACAAATGTATAATAGTTATGGCGCTCAAAAGCTAATGAAACTTGCAGCCAGCCTTATGCCATCTATATCAGCATATGACATCACCATATGCTAGGTGCGTTTACCACATTTTAAGATAGGCGAGAGGTCCTTCCTGGTTTCAATTCAATTTAATGATGTGAGCAACCTCAGTTTTCTTTAAGAGGAGAGACACAGATTGTTTGTCAGATTTTGTAAATAGGGCAGCACAGTATTTTCTTATTAATTACATGATAATGATTTTTGGATATTACTTTATCTTGGAAGGATTTCAACAGTAATGACTTCCTCTTAAAGATATCTTTCACCTCCAAATCGGCAAGAAGAGCTCATCATTAAGACGTTGTTTGTCTAGAAATGATGTACTTTGAAATTGGAAAGTGGGTTTTAGAGGTCACCATCAATGTGTCCAGATTTATTTGCTCAGTTAAATCTGTGACAAAGCAGGCTGCTCATACTGTGTGTTTATTCTCTGCTGTAGAGTTTCATTTAGACTCATAAAAACATCTTGAAATATTAGTGATGTGTTGGAAGGAAATGGCAGTTTAAACACAGTCTGCTGACCTAGAACTGACATCATACACACATTCAGTTACTTGTAATTCATAAAGGTGTCTTCTGTGTGTGTATGTTTGTGTGTCCAGCAGCTACAGGGCGTCTGGGCAGCAGACGTGACTGATGGCACCTGTGTGGCTGTCAACAACAAGTATAGACTGATGGCCTTTGGCTGTGCCAGGTACGCATCTGCAACCTTCTCTCAGTCCGTATCTTTACAATACAGTGACGGGAAGAACACTTAGGTGTGTGTTTGTTTTGCATCCGCATGTCACAGAGATTGATCGTGTGTCCATGTGGTGTGTGTCCAGTGTGAGAATCTGTCAGTTTGTGTTTGCCGAGGCCTACCTTGCGTGTGCTTGTGCAATCTGCCAGGTTGGCAGGAATTTCTCTTCCTCATTTCTCCCTTCTCTCCTCCTCCACCTCACTGAAACATGGGCACACACACAGTGTTAGAGATCTGTATGTAATTATTGCCCAAACAATCCTTTACAGACTATAAGAGAAAGCACAGCCTTAAATCAGACTGGCTCTCTGTACAAGGAGGACACACAGCGCTATGTTAATTATTTGTGGCAATGTTACATTATTTTCATCTGAGTCTTTTGTACATTGTTGGAATACACCTATTGAAAACATCCTTCCTTCTGAAGAAGATTTAAGCTCCTGTGATTAATTAATTACAATCGCACGCAACACAAACTCGCCCTCGATTGTGTTGTTGGTGTAGAGGTATGTGCATGTGTGTGTTCATATGTGCACTCACCTGCACAGACATGCAGGTAATTCAAAGCACAGAAGTGTATCTTGGAGCTATTTCTCCAAATGACAGCCATGGGTCACTTGCACTGAAGCAGCTTTCTGATCCTTGATGCAGTTGTTTCTGATCGGGAGCTCATACTCCCGCAGGGCACAAGTTATGGCCGTTAAAGTGTGTTTGTTTTCATTGCAGCGGCACAGTGCTGGTTTACATGATAGACACCACGACAGGATCCATGCAGCTCTCCCACAAACTGGAGCTCACCCCAAAACACTACCCAGGTATCACCCATACGCCCCACATCTTTCTCTCAGTCTCTCTCTGTCTTTCTTTCCACCTCTTCGACTCTCTCCTCTCTTTGCCTGTCTCTCTGTGGCATACCACGACACAAATTCCTCTTTGAGATAACTTGCATTCTTTCAGCTTTCTCTCTCTCTCTGGTGCACACATGCCTGTGTAGTTCACATCTGTTTTGGTCTGACTCCTGCAATGAGATCTAAAGCCATAGCTCCCCCTAGTGTCGGCCCATCAACACACTAAGAACAAATCGGTCTGTTTCTCTTCTGGCTGTACAATGAAGATCTTAGCACTAATATTAGAACACGTGGCATGGTGTCAAACACACCAAGACACACAGGATTATTTTGTCTCACAGAGTTCTTCTCAGAGTTCTTCTCCAGCACTTAAGTACAAAGACAAAACACAAGTGGCATACTCCAAAAAGGGTGGTCTCAGTTACTTTTTTTTCTGCTCTCAGTCCAAAAACAAATCCGTTGTGTGAATTAAGTTGTGTTTTATCAAGTAGTCATGCCCCAGAAAGCCACAATTCATGTGGGTAAAAAAGCAGGTTATTATGTAGCTTGCATGCTGGAAGTATGTCTGAATTTCAAAACACTTTGCTCCGCTACTGCTAGAGCTTTTTTTGTCATTTGGTTTGATTCAAGAGTTTTTGCTCCTGATAAAGTCTCAAAAGACCAAACATTAATGAGCTTAATACACCAATGAAGAAGACAATATTCGTATACATGTTATACATGTATATAATAGTATTTTTAAAACAGCTATAAACAGCAAAAACTTTCTGGGCCCTTATAATGTCCCTGCATTCTTTGCCTGTTCAGACATCTATAACAAGACAGGCCCAGTCAAGCTGATCTGCTGGTCACCTGACTACAGCGTTGCCATGGTTACATGGGAGTGTGGCGGCCTCTCACTGTGGAGTGTCTTTGGAGCTCACCTCATCTGCACTCTGGGAGAGGACTTTGCGTAGGTGGACGCACAAACACACAAACACACATTCACTCAATCACACTTAATTTAATGCAAATTCATATCAACCTTTTTATGTCTTTGTACTTCTGTGTCTTCCCCTCAGGTATCGTTCTGATGGTACCAAGAAGGACCCCATTAAAATCAGCTCTATGGTAAGTGGATTAATTTCATACTCTCCCACTGTCTACATTTTAATGTTTTTTTGATTTGTAAAGCACATTTAACAGATTTAGGGTTACAGTGGTCATTAAAGTAATTTAAATAATTATAAATAATGACAGCCAGTTGGAAAAGTTGACACCAGAGGTGTTGTAATTATGTAAGATTCACTACCTACTTAATGCTGTTGTTTACAAGAACATTGCTATTCAATGTGATGCAACAGAGGTAACACACAGGCCACTGTGTAACCATCAGTCAGATCTATCCCAAAGCTTTTTCTTCATTACATTCTTCATTACTTTTATTGTGCATATTTAAATACTTTTTCTTTTTAGTGGAAAGACAAGGTTTGCCTGTTACCATTGCGCATACTTGACTGACTTGCACCCTTTCCAGAGCTGGGGAGCAGAGGGCTACCACCTCTGGGTGCTCCCTATCAAACAGGAGAGGAGAAGGCACGAGGAGCAGCAGCAACAGGAGTTAGAGGATGAAGAGGAAGTGGTCACACCTCCTTCCTCCTCCTTGCAGGCCGGCATACTACAGTTCCACTTCATCAAGAGTGCCCTCACAGTCAACCCGTGCACGGTGAGAAGAAGCATATTCTCAGTATTGTGAATACACACACACACACACACACACACACACAATCATGCTCTGTTTGGTCCTCTTTCATCTGTACAGAGTAACCAGGAGCAGGTGTTGCTCCATGGCGAGGACCGCCTCTACCTGACCTGTGGTGACCCCACACAGGTCAACAGCACCTCTGACACACACCCGCACACACACTTGCACCCACGTGATGGCAGCCCGCCGCACCATCCCCCCAACCCCGACTCCTCTCTCTCTCAGGGACTCAGCACTTTACTGGGACACAAGCACTGGCACGTGGTCCAGGTAAGGATTACCTGAAACAATTATTTTCATTGATGATTAATCTGCCAATTTTTTTTATTAATCGATTAATAATTTGGTCTCACAACACACAGTAAAAAATACCTGTCACAGTTTATTACAGCCCATAGGTATGTCTTGCTTACTCCCCAAAACTCAAAAATATTCAAGAAATTTTAAAATGTTTTATTCGTTTTTTTTTTTTTTAAGTATGAAACAAGTGAGGGACATACATCCACTTCAGGGGGGCCGTGAATGGACGTTCAGTGGATATGATACATAGTTGATCATCTTGTATTTCTCATAGTATTTTTTGTATTCCTCTAGATCCACAGCACATACCTAGAGAGCAACTGGCCTATCCGGGTAAGTGTGGGAATGTGTGTGTTTTGTACTTTTGCCTCTTTGTCCATTAAGTCAAGTGTCAGGAAAGCCATGAGCATTCAACTGAACTTTCTGGTTTTGAATGTGATGCCATGTGTGCTTCTGGAACCACAAACAGGTTACAACCAACATTAATTAAGCTTATGTGTGCTCAGAGATATCCCTGCGTTTATACAGTAAAGCAGTGAGCTTACTCATTATGCTGCATTCCCAAATGTGTGTACACAAAGTGGAATTATCAGGAGCAAAAATCTACATAGAAAGTATATATGCAGTCCATTTATATAATGACAGACAAACTTGACCTGTCAACATGTCAGTATACCGGTAGTCAATAAATTGTCTAGTGTTTAGTCTTGTACTCTGTACCAACAATTGTGTGTGTGTGTGTGTGTGTGTGTGTGTGTGTGTGTGTGTGTACAGTTTGCAGCCATAGACACAGCAGGCCAATGCATGGCTGTAGCAGGGAGGCGGGGCTTTGCACACTACTCCTTATTCACAAGAAAATGGAAACTGTTTGGAAATATCACTCAGGTATGTGACATTATAGACTGGCAGATAAATATAAATGTAACTCTCTCTAAATGGCTTCAGTACAGTTGTCAGTGGTGAGTGAAAGGTCTTACCTCATGTCTGTAATTATCTCCACTTGTCTTTAAAAAAAATCCTGCCAGAAAATACTTAAACAATACAGTACAAGTCATCATGTAGTCTGCATATGCTAGCTACTCGATCACAATCTATAATTTGTAAGGAAAAGTTTAAAAAACATTTAAATGTGATTGTGTTTGAATTTCTCTGCAGGAGCAGAACATGACAGTGACGGGAGGTCTGGCTTGGTGGAATGACTTTGTGGTGGTGGCCTGTTACAATTTTATAGACCAACAAGAGCAGGTAATACCGAAGCACCATTTCCTTCACCATTGTTTCTCATGACTCCCACAATTTCTTTCTATTCATAATTATTCTAATTGTGTTTGTCTCATTGCAATGTTTCCCTTGACTGACAATAGTTGAGGCTCTATCAACGCTCATCCAATCTTGACAACGCCTTTGCATCAGTCACTAAGCTACACTCGGACACTCTGCTGCTCAACGTCTTCAGAGACATGGTCATCCTGTTCAGAGCCGACTGCTCCATCTGCCTCTACAGCATAGAGAGGAGGGCCGACAGGTGGGCTCTTGTGTACAGACATTACAGCTCCAGTCTTCACTTCAGAACTCCATAGCGCTCACTATCACATGTCTGACATGAATCTTTTGAAGCACAGTCTCATTTGCTTGCATTTTGTTAGGTTTGTCCAACTCTGTACTGTAGTTTTTTATTTGGAACATATTTGTTTTCCTGTGCTTTGTAAGAGTAAACCTTTGTTTACCCACTGTTTTAGCAAATTTTTTTTGGAGTGATGATGCCTCACATCAAAAATTCAAATTCTGAGCTCTCAAAAGAAATTCTAGTACTACTAAGAGATGACAGCATCTTTTCTTAGCACAGTTGCTTTCTTTCACACACTCTAGCAGCAGGGGAATTCCTGGCACCAGAAGTTATGTGAGTCTAGGTAATAGTGTTGCTCAGCCACATTTTCCCTTGGGAAAAGAGGCTTTTAGTAAAAGATGTGAAACCCATCACATGACAGAACTGGGCCTCAGCTTTATGTCTGACCGAGATCAGTGATTGTTTTTAATGAACATGTTTGGCCAGCCTCTGAAACTTAAAGGGGATGTGTGTAGTTTTCAGTGGCCTCTAGTGCTGACGCTTCAAATTGCAACCACTACCTTTCCAAGCGTGAACTCCTGCATGTGCTCAAGCTAATTGGCGAGACAACACAGAGACAGACACACCAGAAACAGCGTCACAAAAAATGCAGGAAAATCAAGTAAACTCCCACTGCAATGTTTTAGTACTATTTTCATCAGCTTTATGTTTTGAACTTATCCATGCTCTATTTGTATGACAGTTAGACTGTAGTAAGTATCGTTACTACAGTCTATGTAACTTACTGGGTGGATCTTCCACTGTGTGGTGTGGTCCTGCACCTGTTGCATTATTGTGTATTATGTGGTTCCCATGTTACGGCGACTGAGACCTGTGAAGAAGCTGTGCACTAGAGTATCAGCAAAACAATAAAAATCTAAATTTGATGTTACAATGCAAACAACGGCAGATCCTTGCTCATTCACTCCCTGCCTCTGCTTTACGCCACTGCTGGCTAATAGAACAAATTGTTCCACAATTGCTTTGTACCGTCTGAGTGGTGCAGGGATCCTATCGATTTTTGGTCTTAACTGACTGCATTTCGTTAGCTGCTCTGTTGTCATTGTGTGTAAAGTGGGAATTCAGAAGGCAAGAGGCTCGGGAGCGCACATGAACGCCATAACCTACATTAACCAATAGATTTCACGTAAAATCCAACACGATTTCTTCACTTAGGAAGCAATGTACAGGCTGTCTGAGTTAACCGAGGAAGCCGAAAAATGGTTCATTTTTAAGGTTACAACCTATTCACAAATAGGCAGTACAATTGTGATTAATTTCATTATAAAACTACATGTAGCAGATATGTGGAAGTCATGATTTTGGCTTATTCTTACAGTAAGTTTACCTCTATTTTATGTTCCAGTCCACACCCGACAGCCAGCGTGGAGTTGTTGCAGGAAGTGTCAATGTCTCGCTACATCCCTCATCCTGCCCTCGTGGTCTCTGTCACACTCACCTCTGTGCGTACAGAGACTGGCATCACATTGAAAGCCCCGCAGCAGGTAACAGAGGAACACACACACAAATAAAAACACACACAATCTAAATCTATACTGTCTCTATAGGTGCATGTGCATTCTTGTTTTATATGTGCGTCTGTCTCAGGCCTGCATGGCAGAGAGCATCATGCTGAACCTGGCAGGCCAGTTGATCATGCTGCAGAGGGACCGTTCAGGGCCGCAGGTTCGAGAGAAGGAGACGCCTGCAAACAACAAGAAGCTGGTGAGTTCATACACCTCCATTAGATTTTCTGAATTTTAACTTTTCAACCGCATTCAACTGTATTCTTAAAACTATATGTCAGAAACAAATGGTTACAAACATTATATTGTCCCTTGGTTTGCAAAAGATTCATTCATCAACAGTAAATACATTCTAATTTGTTTTTGGCTGGCATTGCCAGACTAATTCGCAAATGCATATTAGTCAGAAACCTCTTAATTAATTTTCGATTTCCAGGGGGCCTTATCAATCTTAAGGTGAGTTTATGCTAAAGGCATGCCACTCCTGCATCCCTGTTACACTTTTTTTTTTCTTTCTCGCCTAGCTACCGTTTTGTCCTCCGGTAGTTCTGGCCCAGTGTGTGGAGAATGTGTGGACCACCTGTCGCTCCAACAGGAAGAAGCGCCACCTGCTGGAAGCCCTGTGGCTGTCCTGTGGCGAGGCAGGCATGAAAGTATGGCTGCCGCTGTTTCCCCGAGACCACCGCAAGCCCCACTCCTTCCTCTCCAGACGCATCATGCTGCCCTTCCACATCAACATCTACCCTCTGGCCGTGCTGTTTGAGGATGCCCTGGTGCTGGGGGCAACCAATGAGACAGTGCTCTATGATGGGCTGCAGGGATCCTCTGAGCCACTAGAGGCGCTGTTCCCCTACTGCACAGTGGAAAGGACCTCCCAGATCTACCTCCATCACATCCTGAGGCAACTGCTGGTTCGCAACCTGGGTGAACAGGTATGTGGAGCCCTTCCATCTCATCATCTCTTAATCTTAATTCTGTGGACCGCGTAAGTGATAAGCTCCATATCATGATCATATTATGAAGCCTCTGGTTGTTTGCACACCTATAAAGTCCACTCTTTTCACTCCTTAATGTTTCCTCTCCCACAGGCTTTGATGCTGGCTCAGTCATGTGCCTCCCTCCCCTACTTCCCCCACGTCATGGAGCTAATGGTGCACGTCGTGCTAGAAGAAGAGGCGACGTCACGGGAGCCTATCCCTGACCCTCTGCTGCCCACCGTGGCTAAGTTCATCACAGAGTTCCCCCTCTTCCTCCAGACCATCGTCCACTGTGCAAGGAAGACGGAGTACGCCCTGTGGAACTACCTGTTTGCCGCTGTGGGAAACCCTAAAGACCTGTTTGAGGAGTGTCTCATGGCTCAAGACCTGGACACAGCAGCATCCTATCTGATTATACTGCAGGTAGTGTCACTACATGCATTCAGCAAGATTTTTATAGCATAATGTAAGGATTATCATTTTCAGCCGAGGACATATATATAAAAAGCTTTACCTTAAAACCAATCATTCATAGAACTGACTAAATTTGTTTAGGGTTTCATGGTATCATAAATGCTCACATAGTGTCTCTGTCTCTTCTCCTGTTCCATCCCTCTCTGTAAAGAACATGGAGGTTCCTGCAGTGAGCAGACAGCATGCCACTCTACTGTTCAACACAGCGCTTGAGCAGGGCAAGTGGGACCTTTGCCGACACATGATCAGATTCCTCAAAGCCATTGGCTCTGGGGAGATGGAGACTCCGACCCCAACACCAACCACTCAGGTAAAACTGTTTTTATACAATTTTTTTTTCCTTTGTTACCCACTTTTCTTCAACTCTGTCTGTAGATATCAGTCAAGGAAATGTTACAAGAAAAAGGAAATGTCCGTCTGTTTTCATCCATCCCCATTGAAATGCCAAAAATATTAAAACTAATTTTAAATATGTGTGTTTATATGTCTGCTTTTGGTGGCTTATTGTGGATGTCCAAATTTGACAAAGAAAAGGCATGCGTTAATAATGTGCAAAATGTACAAAATCCTGCTACATCATATCAGTACTTAAAAGCAAAGAGTAAATGTGTTTTAAATGACATTTAGTAAAAATTTGTCAAAGAAACATATCACAAGTGGTTGCCAACTTATTTTGTTGTGAGTACTTAGCAGTACTGGATCTTACTGATGTGAAACCCCATCATGGTTTGTATCCACAAACATTATACTGTAAACATGAAATAATGAACTGTGTATCTCTGTCTTTAGGAACCCAGCTCAACTGGGGGGTTTGAGTTCTTCAGAAATCGCAGCATCAGTTTGTCGCAGTCGGCAGACTCCATCGCTACGGGCAAGTTCAACCTGCAGAAGACCTTCAGTATGCCCTCTGGACCTTCTGTTAAAGGGTATGGACACACACAAATACAGTAACGTAGATTGTTAGTACTATTATGTTTTGTTTAAAATTATCTCACTGTAACATCTAAATGTTTCCACATTTTATTTCATTGTCTCTCCTCCTTCCTGCATTAATTCCTGTCAGTCGGGATGTGGAGTGCGCAGAGAACATGTATATTGACCTGATGCTCTGGCGCCACGCCCGGCACCTCCTGGAGCAGGTACGCCTCCGCGATCTGGGATGCTTCTCTGCACAGCTGGGATTCGAACTCATCGGCTGGTTGTGTCGCGAGCGAAACCGCGTGGCGCGTGTTGATGATTTTGTTTCAGCGTTGAAGAGACTCCATAAGGATTTTCTCTGGCCCTTTCCTGTAATCCCTGTAGGGAGCCTCAGCTCGCCCCTGAAGAATGGACGGTGTCGCACAGGTGAGGTGACGCAGTAAACTGTTTCTGCTGTCACACGTGAATTCAATTTCAAGTTACAGTACTTTTGGCTCTATCCCAAGATTTTGTGCTGTTTTTTTGTTGCTACTCTTAAGTCCTGAGCACTCGGCTGTTGAAGTCTCAGTCAGCTGACAGCCTGTTGAACAGCGACATGGACACAGCACCCCCTCAGGCAGCACCCAGCAGCCACGCCTGGCTGGACGGCCTCGGGCAGAGGGCAAAAGACATGGACACAGCCTCGTCTGCTCACTCCAACCAACACTCACCACAGACGCATGATGCCTTCCTGTCCCTGCTCACCAACAAAGGTGAACAGTTAACCCTATAAAAAACGGACTCCGTAGACATCAGCTTTTATTTTCCATAACCCCCCTCATGACGTGCCATTTCTCTCTTATTCCTGCACCTCCTTATTTTAACATTCCTTCAATCTCACCCCTCTAGTGGAAGAGTACAGTGTCGGCTCAGCCACAGACTTGACGGAGACCAGCTCGGTGGTGGATGGAGATTGGACAATGGTTGATGAGAACTCCTCCACTTTGAGCCTGAGCCAGGCTGAGTTGGAGCACATCTCCATGGAGCTGGCCAACAAAGGCCCGCACAAGTCGCAAGTGCAGCTCAGGTGAGACATACTGAACCTCTCCTTCTTCATTCTTGTGCAGGTCTTATTTGCTGATGTGCTTTAATTAAGTGTGAAACCAAAGCCAGTCTTTGACAGCTGAGCCTCTCTGGGTCCTTCAGGTATCTCCTTCATGTGTTCATGGAGGCGGGCTGTCTGGAGTGGTGCGTAGTGATTGGTTTGATCCTGCGGGACGCCAACGTCATAAAGCAAGTTATCGGCTTTCTGGACAGCCCTGAGGTTCCTCAAGAAACTGTACAGAGTCTCCGAAGTGGCTTATTGGCTGTCGACAGATGGGCCTCCGCTGACTGGTGGGTATAGCATGTGACATGTCCAGATGTGTGTTTACATTTTTTACATTAGAAAAAGCATGTTTGGAGCCCAAATTGGCTCTTTGTCATGTCCAGCGATATAAGATACCTCTGTACCTGATGAGCTATTAAGCAGATGAAGATGTATTTTTATTTTTTTAATTAAATAGTAATTTCAAAGAGTGTGCAATAGTGTTGCTAGTCCTTGTGATTCAGAAATCACTTGTTAAATACAATTTTTGTAATTAGCATATACTTGATAAATACAATAACAACATTGTATCACTGCTTTGACTGTTTTTGGTTATTTTAGTAAAAAATAAAAATGTAAATACATGTAAAGAGTATATACCCAGTGTTGTCATGCTAACCTTTTTCTCTCTTCCGTCTCATCTTTTTCCAGCCTTGGATACAAACCCTTTCTCAACCTGATCCAGCCGCAACTGCAGCAGCTGATGGATTCAGCAGCTGAGCAAGTGCAACCTGAGGCCTTCCAGCCCGCCAGCCAGAGCTCCAAGCTTGGCGGTTCTGAAGGGCTGGGAGGCGCTGCAGTGCCAAGGGCAGAGGACAGTCGAGGAGTAGCGGCTCCCCTGGGCCTGGCCCTGCCCTCCCTTGAACCTGCAGGAGGGTTTTCCCGTCCTCCCTCTGAGGACTGTCCTCCTGAACAGACAGAGGAGCAGGGAGAAGAGGAGGGAGCCTACGACTGCACCTTGTCCTGAAGCCTGGAGCCTCTTCTGGAATTTAACCTGTGAACTTAGTAACCTCGAGAGAAAGAGAGAAGGAAGCTGCAGCAGTGGCTGGAAATAGACTTTATTTTTGTGTGTGTGTGTGTGTTTGTGTGTGTGCGTGCGCGCGCGAGTGCACAGAAAGTACCTCTCCTGCAGGTTTTTACTTCAGTCAGTATTATCCACTTTTCAGATTTTGCCCTTTGTGTTGACTACAACCCCTGTGGATCCTGAGCTACCAACAGAGCGACAGACAGCCTGACTGACATGAAGACATCACAGCAGGCTCAGGGACAGGGATCAGTCTGATGGTTCCTTTCTAACAGGCATCATTTTTCCAAAATGTGCTGTTAGACAAGTCAGTATGTGAACCATACACAGGACAGCACCAGGCTTTTTTGTTCCAAGATGTTTTGTTTGTGTAGCTTTTCTTTGGCACCCACTTGAGACTTTATTTTTTTCCCTGCTGTCCATACAAAATGTTCCATGGTTTCCTTTGGTTAATGCAAACTGTGCAAGAATCAGTTCAAAGACAAAACACCTGCGTGTGTTTGATCACAGCATCATGCTATGTCGCTAAGCATAATGTTGAACAAAGCTCTAGTCATGAACCAATAACGAGATGCACTGAAGTGTGTCTGAGCCGACAGTAAGTGTGCAGTTCAGTTTGTGTGCACAAGAGGTGTTTCATACTTTCATACCTCATATGATTTTAAAATATTTTGTGATACCTTTTTCAATAATGTAACAGTGTACAATATAACATTATTTTTCTATCAATTACACCTTGTCCCTCAAGAGTCTCCCTGTACAAAACACACTAACGGTATGAATTCTGTGTAATTCTCGGGAAAATGATCTCTGAGAAGAGACCACTGTTTTGAGCGCAGACTAGTTTCTTACCACCGACCAGTACCTCTGCTCATGTATTTTTTTCATGCACCAACGCCCCCAACTTTGCCGCCGAAGTTCAGGCCCAAAATCATCTGAGGGGAGTCTCAGCCAGAATCAGCTGTCTGCTCTTCATGTGGACAGATTTTAGACAAACAGATCCGTTGTGAGCTGGTTTTAAGGCTGTTGTTCTGTGGAGGGCTTGGGCAAAACAAACTATATAAAAACCAAATCATATGATGCTTAATCCAGCTTTTTAAACGCACATTTGGGTTTTAGTCTCCTGGGAGATTAGAAATATGTTTCCTAGCATTTGGCGAGGCAGATCATGAATATTATGTTGTTAAAGCCATCCTGCTCTGTAGAATTTGTATCTATCCCTCGCTGAAAGAGCATCATTCCCTAGTCAGTAGTGTTAACGGTGACCCGTCACTGATTTTAAGTGAGGACGAGACTTCGTTGTTGCCTTGGCTGTGGTTGTGTGATGGAAGAGTGGTTGTGCAACGTGACCCTCATCATCTGATAAGGACTTATATTTCGTCCAGTCCAAAATGCATATCGCATCCCTGAAGTGCTTGAGACAATGATTACTTCACCACATTGTGTGCTTCTATATGGATTTCTGAGTGCGTGAACCACATCGTATTGAGAATGTGTAGACATGTTTGGTGACTTTACACATGCAATTGTTTAGCTTGTATTAGTCCTCATTATTGCTATTATTTATTGGCATTATAGCTGGGTGGTAATTACTGAATTGATGCTCAATTTGTTTTTCTGACTAATAACAACCCCCCCGCCCCCCTTTAGTTAATCAAAGTTGTGTATTTGTTCTCTAGCACAAGCACTAAAAGGATCACAGATATGTCAGTATTATATTGTGCAATGTATTGAAATGTTACTCAGCTTTATTTTTTATGTTCTCTGCTTCTTTTGTTTTCTTCCCCAGCTGTTCGCTTTTACTTTTCATGATAGACCAAATCATATTTTATAGATTCATTTTTGCCCTCTTGTCGGTGTGTACAAGATGAGTTGGGTGTGGTATATGTTGAAAATGTAGATTCTTCAATGGTTTCTGTTTTATGAATTGCCAGTATACTTAGAACACTCGCTGTTCACGAAAGGGCAAAATGACTATGCGGCACAGTGTTGCTGTCGCTGATGTGCTGTTGTCACTCAACATAAATCCCGTTTGCACCCTCATTGCGGTGAGCCCGTCTCCATTCTGAACAAGCCTACAGCTACACTACGCTGCTGCGCTGTAAGCTTTACTTGACTTGAAACGGTAACCTGATGAACCAAAGACTTTACGTCCAGAGGCCTTCTGTTTTAACCGGTTGCGTCAATTGACTCATTATGCAGAGGGGGGAAAAAACCTCACAAATACACACGCCCGTGCCCCATCCTTCTCATTGGAAACATAACCATTGATGCTTAAAACTAATGCTGACGGCATAAAAGACAGTTTCCTACGGAAATGAATATTGCAGATCTTTTCTGGTTTCCTTCTCTAAGGGCGAGGAGCGGTCGGTCAGGTTTGTCTCGTGGTACTTGGCTGTCAACTTTACTCATTGGTGGACAGCGCTCCCTCCCTCCTGTGTACAGTTTGCAAGTATTGCCTGTTTCCTGACTCAGAGTAAAGTTGTATTTCTGTGGCGGGAGCAGGAAACCTCAATGCAGTGTAAAGATATTCTCCTGTACATTTGCCTTTTCTACTCATGTTTGGTTTTCTACTTCATTTTTTTCCTTGTAAATAAAGACCAATAAATTATTTTTTAAAATGGTTATTTTGCCTCATTGAGTACAGCTGTTTTTTAGTAAACCAGATTATTTTTAATTATAATCTGATCAACTGTTTGTGTGTCCATGCAGTGAGATGACACATGTTGTAAATGTAGATCAATACAGCTAACAACGTTAACTGAGCATTTTCATTGCTGTACAAGTGCTAATTTAATTCGAGCTTTTTGCATTATGTAAAATCATTCTGTCCATTTACTAGATGGATCATTTGTACCCAATTTTAGCAGTTATATCAATCACTTAATTCAAACTAATTATTTAAAAATAAAAATAAATCTAAATTTAACTTTCGCAACAAAACCTGAACAGCTAGAGAAATAGGCATGGATGATTTAAGATAAAGTCAACAAATTTAACCTAAAAAAATAGACATTCATCAACAGACGTTAAGACACTTCAACAGGTATCCCAGAATTGATTTCAGTTACTGTTTATTTCTCAAGCTGATATGGACACTTGTATGCATGAATGTTTGATTTCCCTTGACTTGTGATAAAGATAAAGCTACGTCCAAGTGTGAGTTTACACTGAACAAAAACATACTGTGCCGCACCTGGTCAGCCTCTCAGTCTAAATTGTGTTACAATAATAGAGTTCAATTTTTTTTCTTACTGTAAGCTTCAGTTAAAAGCCTAGTCCCAATCCCTATTCCAGCTTCAGCTACAGCCACATTATTTTCTAGTAGGATTTTGGTAGTTGACTGTCTTAGTCGTTTTCACAGGATTTGTTTACAAAAATATAGAATATTACACTTAAGACTTTGGGGAAATTGTTTGCTTCCTGTTAAGGCTGCACTTTGTGTAATATTTGCTTAGCATTTTGTGTGATATTTGCTTGCCCTGCAGGTTTCTTTTACACCACCAGATGTCAGGGTCGAGCCATGAGGTTTTCTCCTATGCAAGCGCGTTTCAAAACTTTTCACGTAACGTAGCGCATTTCAGACAGTATTGTGAAGATGGCGACGCTGAGACCTTTGAGGCACAGAGGTCCCAGGAGCCTGCTTTGTGCGTAGATGAGTTACCAGTAAGGTAGACATGTGTTTGAATGTGTGTAACAGTTTGCTTCAACAGAGAAGAGGTTATTCTGCTTTACATAATTATCACTTGAATACCTTTGATTTTTCTTACTTCTCAGACAAATTTCCAGATACCACATAACATATGGTAAGTGTAGCATCCAGTCAATTTTGAGAAGGCCAGAACTGATGGTTAGATTACTTTTATTGCTTTCCTTGTCATCAACCAACGTAAGAGCTGTGTAAAACACAAATAAACCATGCATTACCATCACATTTCGAACGTTACACAGCTCATTACATTACTTTCAATACAATAGCATTACCAAATTATACATTTTACGATAAACATTTCAAGTAGGCTAGCTCAAATATATTTCTCATTAACTCTACAAACCTTGTTCCCCAATTGACCGAAGCTAAACCTTGTAGTTTTAACTGTTTTTCCGTGGCCTTTTCAGACTTTCCTTTCGTCCTTTCCGCCGTTTCCGCGGTTCATTTACGTCACTATACTTCCGGTTTCTTTGGTTATCAAAATAAAAGCCCGATACCTTAATAATCAAAATAGTGCTTAACTACTCTGTTGGCCTTTACAACTGCGGCCGTGTTTCTTTCTTTCTTTTTTTTATATTATGTGCATTTTTTCCATCAAAAACCTTTTTTACACACAGTGAGTAACTGCAAATAAAGTATGCTGCACACGTCTTTTCCATTTGGGCATCAATGAATCTGTGTCCTTATGTCATTTATCTGAATTACTTACACCTGGCTTGACTTTTCGTGACGTTTCACCTTCTGAGCCTAGTTTGGCCTTTGTGAAACTGATAAAGCCAGGATGTACTGATCAGACTATGTCAAGCCTATAGCTTTATCTCTCATCCTGGATTTCTAAATTCTGCTTTTGTGAAACAGCCCTCAGTTCTTTAACATTGCCACAAACCGTCTGCGGCTTACAGCGCACTTGATTACTATCACGGCGTACGCAGTGTCGGATCAGCTGGGCGGAGTTGATTTGTGCCGAGTCGATATTACAGTCTATGGTTATGCATTTGTTTTTCCGGGCGTGAGAAAATTGATCTGTGGCGTGAGAGCGTGTGAGAAGTGTGTCGAGGTGGCAGATCTGTGTTGGCTGGTTTCAAAAAATGGAGAGCAACACCACTAGAAAAAGAATAAAACCCACTGAAACACAGATTTATATAGCGCAAGATAACGACGGTCCCGAGGGCCGGTGCGGGGACAATTGTGACCAGAAGGGGAAGCCCGAAGTGAAGATGTACTTGCTGCGAGAAGGACTGTCAGTCTCCTTGGTCTCTGTGTTTATTTTGGTGCTGTGGGGTCTCGTTCATTTCTCACTCCAGCAGCTCATTATCGGAACACCATCAGGCGAGTTCAACGCAGTGAGAGCCAGGTGAGTTTTGTGCCTTGCTTACTATACTCACATCTTTTGTCCTCAAATGTTACCTAACGTTAAAACTGTCATATTTCCTGTAGTTTGGCAACAGACCAGCCTAGAAACCATACCACTACAGGGAGCCTTCTTCTTCTTCTTCTTCTTCTTCTTCTTCTTCTTCTTCTTCTTCTTCTTCTTCTTCTTCTTCTTCTTCTTTTTCTTCTTCGTCAGAATACCCTAGTTCCCTCTGTAAAAATAAATGTAAATTCATCCTCTTCATTAACTTACCGTAGCCTATTTCTTTCAAAAACTCAAACATGGCTTAAAATTTCATTCCTCAATGCTATATAAATTCTTAAGATTCAATAAACCAAGCCCACATTTCTTTAGTTCGTTCTTTGGCTTTTCTCCATGTGCTTTATACTTCTGGCAGTGACAGATAACTTGTTCAGCCAGTTTTTCTTCAAAGCCACATTCACATTGTCCTGGTCGATGTTAATAGCTTTGTTTTATTTAGGTTGTGTCCTAACCTCGGCCTTGATACTTTTGTATTTGTTTGCTTTCTGTAGTTTTTCCCTATTGTTTTCATTCCACACACTTTTTTGACTTGTTTCATATATATTATGTCATTTGTTTACTTCATCCCAGTGTTTTTGCCAAGCAGTCCTAATATTGCGCCTGTTATAACTTCATTATAGCTTCAGCTTTATTAAAAGCTACCTCAATTATTCTGTCCTGCTTCAGAGCTTTGTTTAGCCATTGAGTGTATCATTTCATTCCCCTCTGAGCTGGGATCCACAGGAACCCGACTGCTGTTTCTATATGAGGTAGTCTGAATATTTTTTCCACATATTTCATAGAGTATATGTTATAGCCATTACAGTAGCTACCATCTCAATGTTGTATACTGTTATGTTATCTGGTGTTCTTTCCTTAATATGTATATTTAAATTTGGGATAACAAAAGAAACTTGTTTACACATTAACCTCACGTTGGCCATGTAACAATCACAATATACTTCAGTGAAAACTATTATACTACAACCTGAACTTATTTACAAACTCAATGGCTGACTAACTAACTTAACTAGCCCCCTCACACAACAAACCCGCTTGACTTCATCACACACACAGGTTACCCACAAAGCTACCTTCCTTAAAGGAGATGACTCGACAGGCACAGAGCAGGTAAAATAATTGAGAGTCATAAGGATAATTGCAAAAGAGATCATTACTTTCTTTATTTTATAACCCAGTCGTGAATCATATATTATAACAGGCTACAGCCTGTTCTCCAAATATAAGTAAGGATATTATAGACATGTTAAACACATACTTCAGCTGCAACAACAGGCTACTAGCCTATTATAAATGTAAGTACATGTTATGATATAACAAGCAGGTCTGGTTTATTGCCCCTTCACAGCACCACAATATTCTCTTTCTCTCTCTTCACAATCTAGACAACACTTGGAGCAGATCACCAGCGTCGGCCCACGGCCAGTGGGCAGCCCGGAGAACGAAGTCCTGACAGTGGACTACTTGTTGGAACAGATTGAGAAAATCCGGACTGACACGGCAGCGGGGCCCCATCAGCTCACGTTAGATGTGCAGCGTCCTACAGGCTCTTTCTATAATGGCTTCACCTACCTCATCTATGACCGTATCACCAACATCGCTGTCAGGCTGGAGCCCAAGGGTGGGACGCAGCATCTCATGCTAGCCAACTGCCACTTTGACACAGTGGCCAACAGTCCAGGTACAATAACATTCATCCTTATCTTGAAGAATTCTGCCCATTAAATGTGAGCTCTTAGTTTTTAAGCTTTAGATGAACAGATGTAGCTCACAGGTTACTCTGCATGTACTCGCATGTGGTCCGAGTACATGCAGAAAACATTAACACCATTGTGTGCCCAACTTGAATTACCAGACGGAAAGAACTTTCAAGTCTAAATCTTTAAATAAATGAAATGAAACAAATATAAATTTTGAACAATAACCGCTGCATATTTGATCAAATTTATCTTTTTCAACTGATTGCAACCTCCTCATGTGTCATCTTGTACATCTGAGATGGGGAATCTGTGGCTTCTCATTTATGTTTTAATTGTTGTGTCCTGCTACTTGAAGCTGGACCAGTGGGAGGTGTTGTTACTGATCAGGAGAACACTTTACAGCAAATTCCTTTGTTCCTTTTGTATATTCATTGTTAACCATGCAAGCAGCGTGGCTCTCGGGATGGCAGTGTCAGTTGGTTCCCCACTTTGGTCCAGATTGAAATATCTCGACTGTTGAAAGGATTACCATGAAATTTTGAACAGACATTAATGTTCTTTACATAACTTTGGTGATCCCGTGATGTTTGCTGTAGTTCTAACATGAGGTTGTCATATGTGGTTAATAAAAATATGTTGAAGTACTGGATTTGTTGTGAAATTTGGTTCAATCATTCATAGTCCCCAAAGGATGAACTGTAAACTTTAATCCCCTCACTTTCAATCTTGCACCATGATCAGATCAGATTTTCCGTTTCTCCGATGCTTTGGTTTAGACTGCAGTAGTAAATGTGTTTGTTGTAAAGATAGGTGTGGTAAGTAGTTGTAATTTCTGTCTTGTTTTAATTCAAGATTTTTCACTTTTTCACTTCACACCCACGAGCCTGGATAGGCATGTTTTGACGCTCACTCACAGACGTGCACACACAGGTTCAATGGCAAAAGAAAATTGATCCAACAGGTGTGGACCAGGAAGATACACATACCATTCATGTCCTGCCAAGACTTTGACTTCTTTGAATTCTAAACACAATAAAAAAATAGGCAGTGCATTGCCTTGCACATGTTTTTTCCACATAGGTTTATTGTATGTAAAGGCAAGCACGGTCAGAACAGCAAACTGATCACTTAAAGCACTTATAATTTCTTTTTAACATTTTAAAGTATAACATGCCCAGATGAACTACTAAGGTTTGGCTCTCAGTCTTCAGAACGTTTTGGGCACACAGATTAATATGTACCTGACAAAAGCAGGGCAACAGGTGAATGGTACCCAGACAGTGAACAGATCCCTTCCCCACCTCACGGATACAATCAATCCAGAAAGCTGGGGCACATGATGTCTCAGTTTTGCCCTCTGACCTTTTTTTCCCTTTTTCTCTGTATTTATTCTTAGTAATTTGTGTTCCCCACCACTAACTTATCTAATGTTTTCATGTCACATGCCCTGTTCATTCTGATGTACTTCAGAGTTATGTATCCTGCATGTGTCCTTATCTGAAACTGGACAATTGGGTGATCTTGATGAACAATTGCATAACTCTGTATAAAAGCCAGGCCAAGCAAAGCTTCTGTTCTGTGATACAAATTTGAAAGTCAACTAGAGCTCACATTACCCAAACTGTGCAGCTTTTTAATTTTTTTTTTTTTTTTACAAACACACACGTGTTTCCTTGTCTCAGGTGCCAGTGATGATGCAGTGAGCTGTGCAATAATGCTGGAAGTTCTCCATTCTCTGGCCAACCAGTCTGAGTCTCTTAATCATGGAGTTATATTCCTCTTTAATGGAGCAGAGGAACGTTTTCTGAAGGTAAAATGAAGTGACAAGGGGACACACACACACACAGCCTGTCCTGACCTCCCTGTGGCCCTAAGCAAAATTCTGCAATGGTGCCATTCTACCTGAATCCTGAGCCATGTAAACAGTTTGCCATTGCTGCACAGTTACACCTGACACCACAGCGCTCTTCCTACTATCCTGAATAGATACCCCTTCAGGAAAAAACAGTGCTGGTTTAAATGGACCTCTGTGCACTAACTCAGACCTCATAAAGTCTGTTAAGACTGAGAGCCAGTCTGCTGGGTCATTTGGTGGAGCAGCAACTGTTCCATTAGAGTCTAAGCTGCTTGTATCTGATGCTGGCTGTATATCTCTGGCTGAGCTCGTACTGACTGAGGCCACCTGTACTTCACCTGGGTCTGTGGGATTTGATAAAAATGCCTGGACTAGACCTGTGCTAGTACCGGCTATGGCTGGATGTGGATCAGCTGTGTTTGTACTGATGATCAATGTAAACCGTCGCCCGTTTGTATTTTTCAAACGTAATAATAATCAAATGTACTTTATTTGTCACATACACATATATGTTGCGATATTCATCCTCTGCATTTCACCCATCCCTCAAGAAAGTAGTGGGCAGCCGCTGTGCAGCACCCGGGGACAAACTCCAGATCTTATGTCAGTGTTTTGTCAAAGCACTGACTGAAAAAACCTAACATGTTTTTGATGTTGGGGGGGGGGGACGGAGCACCCGAAGGAAACCCACGCAGACATGGGGAGAACATGCAAACTCCACACAGAAAGGCAGATGCCCTGGAGCAACACTTTAACCTAACATTACTGTTATTTGCTGTCATCAGACTTTGAGAGGAAAGAACATGTTTGCCTGACTGCTGCTCCTGCAGTTCACTCTCATTGAGTTTTTTCTCTTCTCCTGCCCAGAAGGAAATTGTTTCCCTTTTCATCCTCTCATCACAACCTTTGACACGAGAGAGAGGTTGGGCCTTGCTTAACATGTGGGGCCCTATGCAACGTGCCAAGTGAGCGTAGAGTACAGGCCGGTTCTGTGGGCGCGTATTTTACACTTTGGATGATTTTTTTTTGTGTATTTTCTCTGTTACATTCTTACTTTCTCTCTCACTAACTTGGCCTCCCTTTTTTTATTCCTTCTCTCCACCAGGCCAGTCACGGTTTCATTACTCAGCATCCATGGGCCAAGCAGGTGCGAGCCTTCATTAACTTGGAGGCTGCAGGTGTTGGGGGCAAGGAACTTGTTTTCCAGACAGGTACATTATTATATTATTGTATTGGACCACTTGGTCTGATTTGTTTATTAGCATGTTATTCTTCAGGTTTTCTCCATGTGATTGTTTTGCATATGTTGGTTTGTACAGCCTACCATCAGTATTTATTTCTCCTGTAATTGGGAAAGCTTATGAATAAATGCAGTGAAATGTTTGCTGTTACAGAGGTGTAGCATGTAAGTCTAGTTTTGTATTATATACCTACAGCGCCTTTGTTCCAACCATTTACCTTCTGGCAGGCTGCCATTATTCAGTTCCTGCGGTATCTGTAACTTTGCATTCATATGTTAGACATTAACTGATGCACTCTCATAACACCACTGGTATGTGTTATACATTAAACAAGCTTAAATGCCTACATACCAAAGCCATAAACAGCTAGAGATAAAGACATCAAAGTCAGGGTTATTAGGACTGAGGTGAGATATCCTCTTCTACACAATGATTATTCTGTAAACCAAAACTTAGGAAAGAAAGAACTGTCCAATATATAAAATATTCTAAAGACAAAAAAATTTCCCGAGCACAGCAACACAATGAGGTGCTGGTAGATAGGATAAATCTTTGAAAAATCAAGAACAAACTACCGCACACAGATTCGACATACTACTTTATTTGTGAGCAACGCATTTCGCTCACCTTTTCTTATTGTTCCCTAAAAGGTCCAGAGAACCCGTGGCTGGTCCAGGCTTACGTTCACGCAGCCAAACACCCCTTTGCCTCTGTGGTCGGCCAGGAAATCTATCAGAGTGGCTACATCCCCTCTGACACTGACTTCACTATCTACAGGGACTTTGGTAACATCCCAGGTAATGCTGAACAATCTTCGGAGTACAGTTTACAAATTAGTCCTGAAAGTATGGAGCCGTTCTGTGCCAAAGTCAAAAATAATAATCTAGTGGCTGACAGATATGCAAAGCAAAGATGGTTTGGTCTTTTTCTCCCTTACTTTTCTATGATTTTATCTAATTCTGTTTATTTGATTTTTTTAAAGGGATTGATATGGCTTTCATTGAAAATGGTTTCATCTACCATACCAAGTATGACACTGCAGACAGGATCCCGACAGACTCAATACAGAGAGCCGGTATGCAAAAAGACACACATAGGTCTTCTTATACCGACTAAACGTAAAAAGGTGTTATCCTATGCTTTTATTCAACACTCATGCAAACAGATTAAACACATGTTAGCTAGTAGGTGGGTGTCTCTCTGTCACTCATGCTTGGCCTACGCTGCCTACCACTACCTGTACTTGACGGCTACCTTGCTGAACTGCTGCAGCTCGCACACATGTGGTGGTTTCCACAGTTTTGCTGCTGCGGCAGTGCTACTGCCTAGCTTTCTACACCAAGTTTGCTTTTGATAAGTACAAGCCTTGTTAACAAATCAAGGGATTCTGTCCACAGAAATGCTAGAAGGCTTTTAATCTAAAATGGATACAAGAGGTGTTAAAACATTTTTTTCTTCATATCGGCAAACATTCAACAGATATAGAAACTGTAGTGAAAGGTGAAATGTTGCTGGTTATTAACAGATCAGTTTTTATCGTCATTTGTATATTTTTGCTGAGAACCTCCTTCATCACGTCAGTAGACAAGATGCCAAATCTCTAGATGACGCCCTGCAGTCACTGGTTGTTCTAACCTGGTAACATAGACGCTGAATTGAATAGCAAGAAGTTCGGCAATGTACACATGTGGCCCGGGTGTCAAGGAGAGAGCGGTCAGTATAGACCAGTGTGATTAGAAACAGCTAGACACTCAGGTTTTCTGTCACAGACACAAACACATGCTGTTCATTTGTGTTTTATCGTCCAATTTCAGACAGGTCAGCACTGTGCTGATGTTATTTACCTGATAATTAAGAAATGCATACATACATAGCAGCTACACACTTTTACTGTTGCATTTGCCCTCATTTACCTTATGCTTCTGTGTCACTGAACTACTTTGCTTTACTTAGCAGAGAATCCAGTCAGTCAGCACTAAAAATCCGAGACATCTCTCGCTCAGCAGCTACTGAACATCTCCCTTCTCTTCCTCTAATTCACAGTGAAAGGCATGAATTATTAGAGACAGAAAGTGAAGTTTCAGAGGGCGGAAAAAGTAGAGCAGGAGGCAGTTTTGTAAGGTGGAGAGTATTCAATTCAGTTCAATTCAATTTTATTTATATAGCGCCAAATCACAACAACAGTTATCTCACAGCGCTTTTCATAAAGAGCAGGTCTAGACCATACTCTGAAGTTATTTACAGAAGCCCAACAATTCCCACCAAGAGCAAGCACTAGGCGACACAGGCAAGGAAAAACTTCCTTTTAAGAGGCAGAAACCTCGAGCAGAACCATGGCTCAGGGTGGGCGGCCATCTGCCTCGACCGGTTGGGGTGAGGGGAGAGAGAGAGAGAGAGAGCAAGAGAAAGAGAGAGAGAGCAAGAGAGAGGCAACCTACACAGTATACACATAGAGGTACAGACAGTAAAGGTAATGTTGCTATAGACTGAATGAAAAATGGTACAGATATTTATAGTAATGTTAATGATAATAATAATAACAGTAATAATAGCAATAGGACTAGTAATAGCAGTTGCAACTGTAGCAGAGGGCGTCGAGCAGGAACACGGGGGCAGCAGGAGACTCCCAACCACAGATCCAGACTCCACAGCTCCAGAGCCAGCAACACCCGCAGGAAGCGACAGGAGGGGGAAGCACACTACCACGGGAGAGGGAGAAAAAATCGAGTTAGTAACATGCATTAATGGGATGAGGTTGCACTCAGAGAGAAAGAGAGAAGAGGAGAGAGGAGCTCAGTGCATCATGGGAAATCCCCCGGCAGTCTAGCCTATAGCAGCATAATTAAGGGATGGTTCAGGACTCACCCGAGCCAGCCCTAACTATAAGCTTTATCAAAAAGGAAAGTCTTAAGCCTACTCTTAAATGTAGAGACGGTGTCTGCCTCCCGAACCCAAACTGGAATCTGGTTCCACAGGAGAGGAGCCTGATAGCTGAACGCTCTGGCTCCCATTCTACTTTTGGAGACTCTAGGAACCACAAGTAACCCTGCATTCTGGGAGCCTGGTGCTCTGGTGGGGTAGTAAGGTACTATGAGCTCTTTAAGATAAGATGGTGCCTGACCATTAAGAGCTTTGTATGTGAGAAGAAGGATTTTAAATTCTATTCTGGATTTTACAGGAAGCCAATGCAGAGAAGCTAAGACAGGAGAAATATGATCTCTTTTACTGGTTCCTGTCAGAACACGTGCTGCAGCATTCTGGATCAGCTGAAGAGTCTTAATGGACTTTTTTGAAGAGCCTGATAATAAGGAATTGCAGTAATCCAGTCTAGAAGTAACAAATGCATGGACTAGTTTTTCTGCATCATTTTTAGACAGGATGTTCCTGATTTTTGCAATATTATGTAGGTGAAAAAAGGCGGTCCTTGAAATTTGCTTAATGTGACAACATGTCCTGGTCAAAGATAACTCCAAGATTTCTCACAGTGGTGCTGGAGGCCAGGGCGATGCCATCCAGGGAAACTATATCTTTAGATAATGCGTCACGGAGGTGCTTAGGCCCTAGAACAATAACTTCAGTTTTATCTGAGTTTAACATTAGAAAATTGCAGGTCATCCAGGTTTTAACATCCTGAAGACACATTTGAAGCTTAGCTAACTGATGAGTTTCATCTGGCTTGATCGATAGATATAACTGAGTATCATCTGCATAACAATGAAAGTTTATGGAGTGTTTCCTGATAATATTGCCTAAAGGAAGCATATATAAAGTGAAGAGGATTGGTCCGAGCACAGATCCTTGTGGAACTTCATGACTAACTTTGGTATGCATGGAGGACTCATTGTTAACATTTACAAACTGAAATCGATCTGATAAATAGGACTTAAACCAGCTTAGAGCGGTTCCTTTAATGCCAAAGAAATGTTCCATTCTCTGTAATAGGATCTGATGGTCAATGCTATCAAATGCAGCACTAAGATCTAGTAAAACTAATACAGAGACAAGTCCTTTGTCTGATGCAGTTAGGAGGTCATTAGTAATTTTCACCAGTGCTGTCTCTGTGCTATGGTGAGCTCTAAATCCTGACTGAAAATCCTCAAATAAACTATTGCTATGTAGAAATTCACACAGCTGTTTGGCGACTGCTTTCTCCAGGACCTTAGAGATAAATGGAAGGTTAGATATAGGTCTATAGTTGGCTAAAACGTCTAGATCCAGGTTGGGCTTTTTCAGAAGAGGTTTAATTACAGCTACTTTAAAGTACTGTGGCACATAGCCTGTTGATAAAGACAAATTGATTACATCCAGCAGAGAAGTGCCAACCAAGGGCAAAACTTCTTTAAGCAGCCTAGTCGGGATGGGGTCTAAGAGGCAGGTAGATGGTTTAGATGAAGAAATTATTAGAGTAGAGTTACAGCACAGGGGCAGTTGAGGAGGAAGGTTCACCAGCAGCTCTGCTCTGTACAGCAGGTTTTTGGTCTAAACCGCCTTGTAAATTACCTTTATTATGGCCCAGCATATTCCAAGAACAGTTTTTTATGAATAACTTCATATGATCTTATTTGCTTATCAATAAACATCAGTTAAAGAGTAGAACACCATTTAACTTCACAGCTCTGCCTCTAGTGGGGGAAAGGTGCAAGGCTGGCATTGCTCTAATGTAGATTCACACCGTGTGTGTGTGTGTGTGTGTGTGTGTGTGTGTGTGTGTGGATAACAGTGCAGACATAGAGGCAGCAGCACAGATTAAAGAAATTTATCCTCGGACAGCAGAAACCCACTCAGCATCCTCTTACTGATCCTTCACATAGCCAGATTCCTCATCTAACAGAACTTCATTTACTAGTTTCTTTTTTGTTTAATTGTAAATGTGTTGTTCATGTCAGATATAGTGCCTGGTTGGCCTGTCACTGCTGGTTAGAAGTTTATATTGAGCCATCAACAAACTACTGCATATGATGTGTCAACTCTAAAAAAGGAAGATCCTTTGTTGCCATATGATAGTGAAGTTATCACTTTTATCTTCAGTCACATTAACAGTTTCCTTCCTCTGATTGTAGGGGTAGAATAAGAAGTAGTAGAAAACCAAAAACTGGAGCAAACTCAGTATTTACTGCCATTTCCATGAATTCAAATCGTCTCCTGTCCAGTCCTGGCTTTAGGTTAAAATCATGTCGTCCTTGTATCCTCTGGCTGTCCAGCTGACATACTGCCCTACACTGCAGAAATTATGCTGCTAAATGCAACAGAGCTTTATTATGTTACGTTCCAGCTTTGAACCTTTTCACCTCAAAACTCACTTCCTGTTTTCAGGCGACAACATCTTGGCGGTCCTGAGATACCTGGCAAACTCAGACAAGTTGGCTGATTCCTCAGAGTACCGTCATGGCAACATGGTATTTTTTGACCTATTAGGGGTAATTGTGGTGGCTTACCCAGCCCATGTTGGCACCATCCTCAACTACTTGGTAGCCACAGCCAACTTCATTTATCTGGCAAAGAAAGCCTCACTGCCAGGCAACAGAGGTAGGTCACCTCCTTTGGTAGAGGAATGTTATGTCATTTCCTGTACTGCAGGTGTGTCGTGTTTTTGCAAACTGTAAAAAAAGAATTGTCCAATCCCAATTTGATGGGCCAAGTCCAAAGAGTTGGGTGAGCTGTTCTCATGTGCCCAGTCGTCATTCATTTCCATCTCTCTCAGGTAGTCGCTATTTTCGAGATCTGGCCTGTGCCACAGGTGTAACAATCCTGTGCTGGATCGTCACCCTGATGTCAGTACTGATTGTAGCTCAGCTAGTCACTCTGCTGGGCCGCTCCATGTTTTGGTACAACCACTTCTATGCCTCCATCTGCCTGTATGGGGCTGCTGCCACAGGCGAGATTCTCCTCATTCACACGCTGGCTAAGAACATTTACTTTGGGGTAAGTGGAGTTTATAAAATAGGAATTCTTTAAGTGAAAAGGAAGGGAGAGGTATTTCAGATATCATGAATATATGTTATGGTTTTACAACTGGGTTTTATAGTTATCTTTTTTAACCCCCTTTTCAAGATAATAAGATATATTAAGTCAAAATTATATAAAAAAACCCAACTCATTAATTTGAGATACTATAAGTCATTCTACTGAGATGCTAAGCCATCATGTTGAGATACATATCCAGTATTTTTAGATCATTAATTATTGTGAGATACTAAGTTGTTATTTTGAGATAGTTTCTCAATGGACTTCCATAGAAATATATAGATAATTGTGATGGTGTCTTACACAGAAAGGATGAAACCTATGATGAAAACAAGAACCACTCCGTTACTAAGTCAGTGATATTTGGTTAACGTGAAAAAAGTAGCAGATGCTCTTCCTTTCTCACTTCCTAAAGTTTGTCATGAGACATTTGGGTAAATATATGTATTATGTTGTCTAAGGAAAACATTAAAATTAAAACAAAACTATTAGTTACATTTTCTGTACTGAAATCCAAAATAAACACAAATAAACATGGATCTATCAACAAAATTGAAGATTGAGAGTAACAGATACTAATAAAGATGACAAATGTTGCATCACATCAGTGTGACTACCCATCAGCTGGTTCCCACCTATCAAAGCAACATACAAAAATCAATGATCAATGTCTCTAATCTACTCATATTCCTTGTGTGTTGAGCTGTTGTGTGTGTGTTTTTCATGCAGGGTGTCTGTTTAGTGAAGCTGGGTGATCTCTACTTTGACGTTAGCTTGTTGCTCTGGTGCTGCAGCCTGCTGGGGCTGACCCTGCAGGGCCTGTGTTCAGCCTACGTGCCCATGCTGATGGTGGCCTTCCCCCTGGCTACCAGACTGCTGCTGGCTAAAGAATTTAAACATAGAGGTAAAGAGTCAGCGCCAATTCCACCTAATTTACAGTGAATGTTTTTATAGGCAAATTAAATATACTAGAAATTGACACGTTTTTTATTTAAAATGGACATTGCTCCTAATGTCCTCAGTATGCTTAAAATAAAGTGGTTGTCAAATTGTCTAACAGTGTCTGAAATCCCCTTTCCAACTGCAAAATCAAGGGAGCTTTATGCAGTTATTGGCCAGGTGTGAAGAAATGTTTTTACTTGTCTCAAGGTCCCTTCACTTTTTTCAGTTAATCACACCACTACTTGAGTAACTTTCAGGTTGAACACCATGAATGCCTTCGAGGAGGGACTGTCTGAAAGTGCAGACCACTATTCCCATTTGTACGGTTCTATGCGCTGAGACTACAAAGATGTGTAAAAGCCGCATAGTTCTTGAAGAGAGATAAGGGAGGCAGTGGGATGCAGTCAGGAGAAGGCTATGGTGATAGGCTTTCCGCCCTCCTTGTGTGTAGACATAGATAGTTGGATGGCAAGTGACACAAACTAGTTAGTTTCAAGTATACTGAATCGGTTCATGCGGAGGCAGTGGCCGGTAGCGCCTTCAAACTCCGCTACATTTTTATTTTTCAGCTTTATTACTGAAACACATATTACCTATAACAGAAATACAGTAATTGGAAAAGCAATCCAGATTTTGGATTAAAGAGCAGCAGCCCTTTATTCAGCCAGATCAACTGGACGAGGCACCATGGCGGATGATCACCTCAGCAGGAGAGGAAGAATAGCTGGGATATGAGCTGAGCCGACAGCTTGGACATAAGGCTACTCCTGGCTAATGTCCAGTCTGGATGAAATGGGGCTGGCCAAACAAAGGGAAATCAGAGACTGTTGTGTGCATATCTTTACAGAGACCTGTTTATCAACGTCCTGGATCAAGCACTTGGTGGACGGACCGTGGTCTGAGCTGACAGAGCACAAGACCCCACCAAGATGAGAGGAGGCGTATTCTTTGTTTAGATGATGCTCAGTGCTCAAACACCACCAAAGTGGACACTGTTTCCCTAATATCAAACTTTTTATGTGAAGATGAAATATGATCAAATGAATATATTACATGAAAACCATATTATCATCACCATCTTGTTGTTGCTGTTTACTAGAGACTGACCGATGTGGGATATAGGAAGGCTGATACCGATTTTGATATTTAAGGAATTTAAAATCTGATATTCTGATATACACTCTTTTGTATTAGGTCCACCTGTTCAATTGCTTGTTAACACAAATAGCTAATCAGCCAATCATATGGCAGCAAGTCAAAGCATTTAGACATGTAGATGTGGTCAAGACGACTTGGTGAAGTTCAAACCGAGCATCAGAGAGGGGATTTAAGTGACTTTGAATGTGGCATGGTTGTTGGTGCCAGACGGGCTGGTCTGAGTATTTCATAAACTGCTGATCTACTGCGATTTTCACTCACAACCATCTCTAGGGTTTACAGAGAATGGTCCGTAAAAGAAAAAGTATCCAGTGAGTGTCAGATGTCGAAAATGGCTTACTGTTGTCAGAGGTCAGAGGAGAATGCGCCGACTAGTTTGAGGCAACAGTAACTCAAATAACCACTTGTACCACCAAGCTATGCAGCACGCGCAACACGTCGATCCTTGAAGCAGATGGGCTACAGCAGCAGAAGACCACTGCCACTGTTGACACTATTGTTTTATTTTATTTATTCATACTTTTTTACTATATTCTAAAATATAGTTAACTATCTGCTCTGTGTGTTGCATGAAGAGAATACAAACTTTCATTTCGTTGTACAGTCTTGTGTTGTATAATTAAATATAAATGATCTGATACTTGCCTTGGTCATGTTGATCTCTCTGTTTTTCTGCAGGAGCGTCCTTGAAGTACAGTGTGCTCTATCTGTTTGGCCTGGCGTTGCCGTATGTCCACTTCATGTTCCTCATCTGGGTGGTGTTTGAGATTTTCACACCCATCATGGGTCGCAGCGGAACAGAAATACCCCCTGAGCTGGTGCTGGCTTTCCTGGTCACCCTGGCAACCATCTTCCTCTCCTCCTTTTTTGTGTGTATTGTCACATTATGAACAACAGTGATGAACAAATCTGAATTTTTGTAGAATTACCTTAAAATCAAACTGGTTGTGAATTGGGGAGTGTATGCAGGACAGAATACACATGATCAAACAATTTGGTCAAGTTCATGGCAGCGATGTGTTCTTTCAGCAGTTAACTGACATTAGTTATTTGAATTCAGATTAGAAAACCAACAGCTGTGTAAAGCTGACTGACTCTAACGTAAATCTTGCAGATAGTAGCTTAGGTTGTTTTAAATAATCATTTCAATAAAAATGTGCGACTGTAGTGTCGATTGTTCCTCAACTCCAGTAACATATTTTTCTGTCTGTCTCAGCTGCACTTCATCTACTTGGCACGGAGCACTAAGTGGATCCTGGCTGGTCTGGGCTCAGTCTTCATTGTCACGTTCCTGTTGGTGTCCAGTGGCCTCCTTTTTCCCTATTCAGGCAGTCCAGACAGCCCGCGGCCCAAACGAGTCTTCCTGCAGGTTCAAACACATACACAGAAGCATAAATATGTACTTAGAAACACATGCATTTATTGTCGCTAGAAAAATGATGTAGAAATCAATTCATATATTCACATTTTTCTCTTTACTTAAGTTCATCCATTTAAAAAGTAAACTTTCTTTGTATTTCTGTGTTTTCCACTTTGGATTTTGAAGAGTTTTGACCAGTTTTGTTAAACTGTTTATACTTAAATGAAAATCAGAAAAAATATCCTTTCTTAAATGGAGGACACTTTCATGGTTGAGAAAGAAACATGTAAAGGGAACAGTTTATTGCTAGGAGAAAACGGCTACTGCAGAATTGTAAATTTTTTTGTTTGGTTTCAAATGACCGTCCTGCAATGTAGCTGCAGCCTGCACTCTCTCCACACCTGTTTTCCTGGTCAGAAAAACTTGCTCTGATTCGACCACTCCACCTGCTCATGTTAAGCTCCATTAAGTAATTCTGGCAAGAATAGAAAAGCACTCAGTTAAACAGCTGTAAAACAAGGCAGGTTGAAGTAAAACACGCTTAAAAAGAAGCAAGTGACTTAATTTTTAAAAATGTTTATCCACACACCTGCAGCATACGACGCGGACTCTCTACAGTCTCCAGGGCCAAGTGGAGAGCCGGGACTCAGGTCTGTGGATCAACTGTTTAGACTATACAGGCATACAGCACATCACCCCCACATCCCTGAGATAAATGACAGTATTTGCACCCACTGCCATCAGGACCGACCCTTTTGTGGTTACCCCTCCATGTTCCAAAGCAAGTCAGTAATACAGCCCTGCACCTAACAGCAGCTCCATGCTCTTTGTTTTCATTCACTTAATGTTGTTTTCTTCACGTATAGCCTCTTTGTGTTCTTTCTCACCTCAAGTATTTTGGTGCATTTGCAGGAAGAACTGGTACCTTCCTGCTCCAGAAGTGTCTCCCAGCTCTCCAGTGGAGTTCAGCCTGCAGTCCAAAGAGGACACCAGCTCGGGGACCATCAAGATGACCTTCAGCGTGAAAGGTCAACAGCACTTTATGTGGACATAGGTTATCTTTGTTGTTACTTGCAAGCAGAGAACTTTAACACCAATGTCATGTGACTTGACTTGGATTTGAGTCATATGACCAGTTCAGGAGAGGTAATGGCTGATGACAGTAGCATATTCTCAGTCAGCATACTGAAAATATCCAGTGAGACATCAACTGTGATGGAGAGTTTACAATCAGTGCTGAGATTATGACCCTGTTTAAGAACAAAAGTCTGCCTTTAAAATGCCAACATTAAATTATTGACAGGTTCATTCTTGATCTTGGAAACATTAGGTGACATCAGTATTTAGTAGCTGTTCTGAAGCTTTCAATCATGTCAAACGATCTTCCTCAGCCGAAGGAGTTTGCCCAGCTAAACATAAACTACATAGAAATGTAGATGTTCAAGTTTCCATTTTTCTGAGGACTGTATGGAAATGAAATTTTGAACAAACTTGTGATATACTCAAGAGCCTTTTACCATAGTGCATCATGTCTTTCTTAGAAATTCAGCACATTTTGGTTTCTGGTGCCAAGTAGTTGTGAACCATTACTGTACAGTCACTGTCACAGATATCACAATAATAATAACCTTGATTTATAGAGCAGTGTGTTCACGATAAAAGCAAGATAACACTTAAGAGACTAAAATATATGTTAAAAGTAAATATAAAGTATTTCTTAAATAGATTAAAATAAAATCAACTACAATCAGGAAATGCTCTCCTACAAAAGTGTGTTTTAAGGACTTAAAAGAGTTCAAAACGGTCAATAATGTGAAACAGTCATTTTCCAACTGGCTGATCTGGATGCATACCATACGCGCATGTTAAGTTGTTGTTGTTTTGTCCTGTCCTGTGCAGGCCCCAGTCACATGTCTCTGTATCTGATGCCTCATCAAGGAGCCACCCTCTCCAACTGGTCCTTCGGTGACGGGACACCTCAGCCTGACTTGAACGGACAATTTTTAGTCTCCTATACCCACGGCCTCGACGCCCCCACATGGACCTTCTGGTTTGAAATACAGGTTGTGCCTGCAGCTGAAGGGGCATTTCATATATCTGCTCTGTTGCACATGAATTATTCAAACTGCTTTCTGTTTTCAGAGAGAGAAGTACATCTGTGAAGTAGGGCTGGGTAATATGGCCAAAAATCTTATCATGATAAAGAATTTCATAATTATCGATATTGAATTTCATTCATTCATCACAATAAATGTCTAAACATTATTTCTTTTAGGTTTAAGGGCTTATTTTTACTCCTGAGTGAATAGTTGAAACCAGATGGTTAATTGTGGTTTTAAGCAATTCTTTATGGTCGGAGCACAACAAACACTTGTCAAACAGTGGATCACGCATATCTGAGGTAGAACTAGCATTGGTATCGTTTAAAATTTTATGATACCAGTACCAAAACCAGTAGCCTTAAAGTGATACCAATACCAATAAAGTACTTCATTCGATACCTTGCATAAACTGCCACCTGTTGAAGCCACAGTAGTTGATTGGTAGCCTATTATTTTTATTGTTGTTATGGACAAGCAAGGTTATCTATTTTATTGTTTTCTTGTTTCTAATAACTGTATAATAACTGCATAAAAGTATTGGGAAATTGTAATTAGTTCATCCTCACGGGTAGTATTATATGGGGAAAAACTTTACTTTATCTTGCAATTTTTTTTACATTTGAATAAGAAAGGAGTGAAATAGTTTAGTGACCAGATAGGTTGTGGGAAACTAATTTATGGTATTTTTTCCCAACAGAAAAATTATTTTGGTATCCTTTAAACAATAGACTGAATTGAAAATTCGCAAGTGCTTTTTCCTTTATTGGTGAGTCGCAAACCACCAAAGATGACAGTAAGCATAGAACGAGTAAGGAATCTGTTTAAACAAGTCACTAAACTACACTAAAGACTCTAAAGAAACAAACAGAGGAAAAGAGAATCTGCACGTCCGACCATTCAAAGCAACTACATCTGAAGCAGCCACAGCTCAGAGCCCTTTAAAGAGGCTCTGCCGCAGCAGCTGCTGGAGGCTCCGTGAGCAAAATCAGCAGATTGCTGCTGCGCCACAAAAGCGTTTACTTGTTGTGATGGAACACGGTGATCGATCAGTGACAAGTGGTGTGAATAGCAAATACAAATGTACAGAGAAGTGTTAAATGATAAGATGAAACCAACGGAAAGCCAAGCTTGTTTTGATAAACTTGCAACAGTAATGAACATGCCTGAGACTGCAGCCGAAGGTAGAAGGGCTTTTAAAACCCCACATGGACTCGGCATGTGCAGGCCTTTTTTCACACAAAAGGCTGCTCTTCTCTTTCTTTCCCTGTGTTGCTTACATATTTGGCTGCAAGCAAAACCATACAAATAGTCATTTTCCTCCCTGAATGAAGTACTGGTTTGACTGGAGACGTTTTGATTCTTCTCGGTACTGAGCTGTTTCAGTCGATAGCATAAAGGTATCTAGTAGCAAAACCTATCCCTAGGTAGATCATTTTTTAAAAATATATCCTTTTTCAACAAATAAGTAAAACATTTTTTCAATCCTGTTTCCTTAACAAAATACATATCTTAATAGAAAAATGAAGTACTAATTTGTTTGTAATTCAAATCAATTAAATCAAACACTTATTGAGCATTTGTTATATTGTTAGAGCAAAATTATATCCCAATAATTATAGTTTTATTGCCCAGCCCTACTGTGAGGGCATCAGTGTTTGTCAATCTCATCCAATTTTGAAAGTTGACAAAAGCCTTATCAATGTTAAATATTGAAAGTATCATTCAGCAAAGTAACCTTTATTTTTAAATGAATAGTTTCACATTTTGGGAAACACACTTATTCACTAATGTGTCAATGAGTGAGCGTTAGAGTGTTTCCTGTCAAGACACAGTTGGACTATGTTGCTGTCATGTGATAACCTGTAAACTCCAATTTATAAGATAAGAACATTTTTGAATTGCATTAACAATTGCAAAGGTTTAAATAAACTCCATGACCTTTTTAAATATTTTCATTGCATGAGCTAAAACACATGCAGCCCAATGAAGCTAAAGATCAGGTGATTTTTTTTAAAATTTTTTTAGGCTCTGGATAAACTGCTTCTCTGGTTCTGGTCCCCTCACATATTAACTGTCTGTGCTGACATTCTTTCTTTCTCTCCCTCTGCCAGCCTCCCAGGGACCCGGACCCATCAGGCCCTGAGGGGATGATCTCTGTTGCCATCTCCTCGCACTATTTCTTTGGGCAAGACCAGAGGACTGCTCAACTGGAGGAAATCCTCCGTAGGTTCCCTGCATGGGCTTTTTCTTCGTCTTGGGTCAGTACCTACGACATGTACCGATACTGAGGACGCCACGCTGACGCTGAGAAGAGCTGAGGACCTCAGGGGCCTGGAGACTGACAGATGATTTAAAAGAACAATACTGAGGACCAGCCCTACTACATTTTCACTCTGACTCAAACACACACTCTTAACACACACTCACTCTCCCTCCCAGCCTGTTTGAGAGACCCCCATCACTGTGTCAGTAGGTTTAGTAGCTAACCGGGGAGGAAGGTTCCTGCCAGAGGTAGGCCTCAGCGTGTGGCTACCACCCCTGCTCACTCTTTATCAGCAAACCACTCGGGCCTTTCTCAGAGTCAGTGTGTCTCTGGCGTCCTCTGCTGAATTCACACCCCACATTCTGCACTGTAGGTGTAGTAAGATTATGATGGATCTGTTTGGGAAGGGGAAAAACCTGTTTTTGTTTGATCCCACCTCCAACTTTAACTGGAAAACGCTGACATCTTCAAAGTTGCTTTTCACCAACACGCACTACTACATACTAAGAGAAAATGAAGAGTTTTTGTATTAGCTCATCAGTTAACTGTGAATTTTCTCACTATCATTCTTCACCAGCACCACTGATTCGCAGCAGGTCGTTCCCCTGCATTTCATTTAAGAATGCCAACAGTCTTCTTGAATTGTCAGAGACTCTGGCATGCAGATGCAGAACTGTGCCTGTTTAATTAAACAAATGGCTAAAATCACAATGTCAACAGGTCCTCTTTAAAGGAGTAGCCTTCATGAAGATTTTGCGCAGAGGGCATATTTTCTGAGGTCTGAGTTTTCCCTCTCATGTGTAACTTTGGGCTTGATTAGACCACAACTCACAGGGAAACAAGAACTTTCAGTCTAAATGTCCTGATACTCCCTGAGCCTTGTGTGTGGCGCAGTGGAAAACCAGCAATGCAACTCCACACTCATTAACAGCATCAGTCAGCTTGTTCTGTCTCGTCTGGAAGTTGATTACTAACATTTGCTGTAAACTGTAATAGTATTTGTACTTGTTTTCAAACTTGACTTCTCTGCTCTGTGCTATGGGGGTTCTCCAGCAGCACCAATGACTATCTTCTTGTGATGAAAGAAAGTAGAAACACAGTGATTCATTTATCAGTCAATCAAAGGAAATAACCTGTAACTTATTGTTTGATTAATTGTTTCAGTGAAAGCAACATTGCCAGAAGTCTTTGTCATATTTAATAGCAAAAGAAAAATCTTTGGGTTTTGGACTGTTGGTCGGACAAAACATCTGAAGACATCAACTTCTGATTCTGGGAAAACAATCAAGAAAACAATCATCAGTTGCAGGCCTAAAAGAAAGTTATCCAGTCATGGAGAGTAAATGTTCATCTTGGCTGCAGGTGGAGATAAGTAAATCAGACTTTGATGCATTTTCAGTCAATCGATCCACTAAAATCACATCAAAACAAAACAGACAAATAATCTCGGCTGTAGACATTAATTCTTTAGGGAAGTGTAAATGGAGCTTGTGAGCTATCTGACTTTGCTAATTGACTCAGCGTCTCATCTGAGAGTTATTGAACCAGTGAAGAGTTGCACTGTGCTTAACATTTTGTTTCCATACTCTTAAAGTTGTGCTAAAATGTGTCTTAGAAATGTATAATTATGCATTGGAGGTGCTACAGACTATAACCACTCTTCTTTGTCGTGTGTGTTGCTAATCTTGTATTTCAGTCATGTGGAGCTGCATCATCTTTTGTCTTGAGCCTAAGTATCACAACCTGGAGGGCGAAGTCATATGAGCAGGTGCAATGTATGTTCAATTGTAGCCAACTGCTAACAGATCATACATACTTCACATAACCTACTGTAATTTTTAATGGTGAAAGCAGCTTACTTCAGGAATCAGGGCACCTGAAATCTTATCTTTTGTCCTTTTACATCTAATGATGACAATGATGCATTTGAAAAAGGTATCCTATGAAACACACACACACACTCACACACAGGTGCTGCGACACAAGATGATCTAAATAAATTGCTTCAGTTGATATGCAGAGTGTCTTTGGGAGAACAAGGCGAACATTTTTCTCAAAATCTGTTTCGGCATAATGTTTGATTTTTGTTGGACTGGAGGAAAGCATGGAAACAAAAATGTTGTATGTATTCAGCCTGCTTATATTTCTGACTTAATTTAATTGGAATGACAAATCATGAGGATTCTGTGAGAGGGACATCGAGACTTGCAGGTGGAGAACTTATTTTCTTCCAGTGGGAATTCTGGCTTTCGTTTCAGAGTTGGCTTCAGGCTAAAGGTATGCCCCCCATATGTGGAGGAAGGATTTTATGATAAATAATTTGATTGTTTTAAGCACTTTATTCATAGATGTAAATACTTAAATGTGTATCCCCATTTTACGGTTTTACTCTATTGCTTTAACAAATTTATTGAAATTATGCATCTTTTTCCTTCACCTCTTACTCCTCTCCATCTGCTCTTCCTCTTCCTCCTCATTTCCTCCTCTTCCTCTCTGGTGTCCTACACCTCTTCTTTTAGATTTCTCTTGATCCATTGTTCCAAAACTGAATGAACTGACTCTGGTCCTTTTATATATCTAATGAAGCTTCTGATTGGTGTGTTATCAGTTTTGACTGTGTTTCCACCTGGGTAGTTATGTGCTAATTGAGCTTAAACCTGTGCTGATTGAGTGAAGAATATTGAATGTCCGTGCTTTCTCAATGAACACAATGTGTAGGCAATAAGAAATGATGGGATGTGTGTGTAGAGTTTTGAGAAATGGGTGTGCTTTTTGAAAAATGGAGTTGTGGTTTTGAAATTTTAGTTCAATAGTCAGCTTTATAGTGTTTAAGCAACTGAGAAAAACGGTAATAGATGGAAGAATGAAGCTTCTTGCCAAAACTTACCAATATATGACGGACAAACGGCCAGAAACTTTTTTCCTTGTTGGAATTGTTTACGTTGCTTGAATAAGACCATCACAACCTCCGTCTTTTTTGCTTTGTTGTAATATTGATTACTGTGTCAACACTGATTTAATTCAATTCAATTCAGCTTTATTGGCATGAATGTCAAACAATATTGCCAAAGCTTAAAATATAATACAAAAGAACAATTCATTTCATGCAGTTTATTAAATAAAGTAAATAAAACCGTAAAATTATGTCTTTGTGTGTTTAGATTTGTTTTTAAATATTTAGAATAAAAATAAAGTAAATAAGTGTTTGCGTTAAAATAATATAGTAAGTGTGTTGTGATTTCAATTCATATGGTTCATCAAATAAATAAAATACATTATATTTGGGAAAGTGTTTTTCTCTTAAGGTTTTATATTTAGGGCATGAGGTTGTTAGTAAGTGCAGCTCTTTTGTTAGTTTAGTTTAGTCTGGTAATTTGCCAATGTGAATTTTTTAGGGTCATAACATTTTAATATACTAATTTACTGTGTTTTTGTCGTTTCTTTCCAGTATTCAATATATTTTTCTTTTTGCTTGATGATAATTTGGTTTAGTCTGCTTGAGTTGGTGTTGCTGTCCTGGGGCAGTTGGAGACTTGCTACTGCAGAGAGCCTTGGCCTTACAAACAATAGACTTTTTGCCTGAGCTTCCACTCTGCGTTTGAACCTCAACAAATATGAACTTGTGAGTATCCATATCTGTTCCTATTCTTAATTATTTACAGTTTCTCAATTACACATTTCTTGAAATTATGCCTGTTTTTCTTGAAACTCTAAACGCAAATCCACAACTTTTCACCCAATTCCCCAAACAACCTATTTAAGGTCAAAATGTAGCTTTCCACTCAAAACCATTCAATCTTGCTCAAAAAAACAAACTTTGCCCTTACACATAACACACAAGCCCTCAGAAACAAACACACACAATACACACTGGTGAGATAAATTCAAAACAATACTACAGAAACTAATTATTAGAAATGTTGCTTGTGATTTTCCCCCTCAAAAACCTTTTCACATGATGAACACAATACAGGTGCTGGTCATACAATTAGAATATCATCAAAAAGTTGATTCATTTCAAGAAGTCAAACAAAACGTGTAAAAACCTCTGTGGTAAAGACAAATAACAACTATATCCTTGCCATGCACCCAGGACACGCGCCCTGGACGTGTGACATGTGCGATGGAGAATCTACACATTATTACATTTTCGTTCTTCTACTCATTATTTCAGGTGCTGCTCTGATCATATAGGTCACAGCAAGAAAGTTGCAGGTTCAAACCCCTGTTACCCTGGCCTTTCTGTGTGGAGTTTGCATGTTCTCTCCATGTCTGCGTGGGTTTTCTCTGGGTGCTCTGGTTTCCCCCACCATAAAAAACACGTTAGGTAGGTTCTCCAGTCAGTGCCGTTTGACCTGACATGGCATTTCAATCTGGAGTTGGTCCTCAGGTGCTATTCAGCTGCCCATTGCTCCCTTCAGGGATGGATTAAATGCAGAGGATGAATTTCAGTATGTGTATGTGACAAGAAAGTATGTTCTACTTATAAAAAAGTAAGTCTCTAGCATGCAGCGTTCCAGAGATATTAAGGATGATGTAATACGTATGCTTTGATGCCGGATGCGACATCATCAACCTGGCAGTGTTAAGACAGCAGAAACCCTGCAGAAGCTCTTATCAGAGCAGTTCCTTTAATCTGGAGGTCTCAGAGTGTTTGATGTCTGAGTGACACAAAGTGACGGTGAATCTCAGAGGAGGAAAATATTCTGGCAGTAAAAGTATGGTGTTGGTGTAATAAATGCTTCAGCTTCTCCAGACCAACAAAAATCTGTTCCCAAACGGCTAGGGAAGTGAAGCAGGTTAACAAACATCTCCCCTTCAGACTGGAAGCTGAGCAGAAAGCTAACAGAGCGTCTTTTAGTTCAATTTATATAAAGTAACGAGCAGCTGTATTTTATTCCAGCCGACCTGCTACCAGCTGAGAGAAAAGAGGTGTTCCGAGCTCCGTCCTGAACACAAACTGAACACCCATGGGGTCACACATAGCGACTTGTCAATCACAAGGTATCCCCGCCCTGAAGCCTCCCCTGTTTTCTGGTCTGTTTTCCTCTTAATGGGACCATAATTTACTAAATGAACATTATGCTGTGTTGAAGAAGACTAGAGACTGAGATCATAAACTCATTAGGAAAGTGTTTACTGAGGTAATAAATCAGCTGAGAAGTAGCCACATTTTCTCATAGACTTCTATACGATCCAGTGGAGTCTCCCCCTGCTGGCTGTTAGAGAGAATGCAGATTTGAGGCTTCACTTTTCAAATCTGGGAGGTTCCTGCTTGGTGAAGACACAAAGCTACTTCCTGGTTTCACAAATCAGACAGATTAAATATCAAATTTTCCGTTGTAGTTTTGAAACACACCAATCAAACAACGAGACGGAGATTCAGGTTGTCCTCACACAGAGGAGCAGGTAGAGGTGGGGCTACGTACTGATGCGCTGCTGGAGGCGCTCTCCTCCTCGTTGTTGGGTGAAGCGAGGCGAGGAGGCCGGAGCCTTACGGCGGGACTTGGGAGGCTTGGTCTGTGAGTCCTTGTACTCCTCCACCAGGGTGAACAGGTCGCTGAACCTGTAGGAGGTTGTCCATCCCTCTCTGTCTGCCCTCACCTGTCCCCCTCTGCCCTCATATATTGTTGTTCTTGATCAGCTGGGTCTTGATGTATTCTCCCAGCATGTTGTTGTGATTGGACGCCCAGTGTCTCAGGATGCTGGTGGTGAACTGGTCCTCGGGTGACAGGGACAACTCAGAACCATCTTCACCATCTCCTCACTGGGCCTGGGACTCACAGACAGAGACGTAACAGGGACCCAGGAGTCTCTCTACGAACGAGTGTCCACTGTGGAAACATGAAGAAGAAGATTTGAGGACAGGTGTCCTCTGAGAGTGTCACACTGAAGAGTTCTTCCTGAACATCACCAGGCTCCCCATCATCATGTGACACATGAGCTCCTGCAGCTGCAACACAGAGACACCTGCTTACTGCAAACAACCTGGATCAGAACCAGACTAAAGGTTCTGCAGAGGTGAGTCCTGATGAGCTGTTACCTGTGTGGAGTCGATGACATCTATGATCATGTTGAGCAGCTAAACGCTCCGCAGCATCTCATCTGGGAACTGAACTGCGATAAAAACATTCAGATGAGGTGAGGCAGCAGAGAGGCCAGATATCGTCCTCCTGACACGCCTTCATGCTTATAGAGGCCACACCATAAGAAACCACAAACAACCACAAACCACTCATCAGCAATAAGAATTGGAAGGACAGATTTACATTTGCAAAGAAGTACAGAGATGAGCCGCAAAAGTTCTAGAACACGATCTTATGGACTGATGAGACCAAAGCTGTTTCTCAATCTTCATTCCTGTCTTTACTTGTGTTCTTGGGTACTTGTGAAACGTCATCAGTCTCATACCACATCCGGGTATTTAACTGTACTTAGCTAGATGCAGACTTTTGAAGTCCACAAGAACACAAGTACAGAAAAGAACGCAGATTGAGAAACAGCCTCTGTTTCGGTGCAATCATTAAACATTTTACTTTACTTATTCATAGCATCTCAACATAAATCAGATTAGACATAACGTTACATTATACAACCAACTAATCTCGACAGACCTCATTGATTTTCGGGTTTTGAGAAATTAAATAAGTTCACCTACTAACTAGGGCTGCAACAATTATTCGACAATGTCAACAATAATGATTTGTATACTTTATTTAAAGTATTTATGAGTGTCTTGCAACAACACATACTAACTATTCAGTACTCTTCAAATCCCAAAGCCAAGACTCTCCTTATATGTAAACTTCTTGCTTGGACTGCTGATTATTTTCTTTATATATTAACCCCTGGTCTGTCTTTGCACTCTGTACTTGCCTTTGAATTCCAATAAAGAACTTTAAAGGGGCATTATGTAGTTTCCAGCGGCCACTAGCGGTGCCGTTTAAGATCAGGTGTGTGCTCGTACGCTGCTCGCTTGAACTCATAAGCGAGCAGAATCCGAAATACAACCGCTTTCATACAGAAATCCTGCAATAAACGCAGGAACACCAGCATGCAGGCTGTGGCTTTTCACACAGACATGTTCAGGCTCTGTTACTTCAACGTTCCCGTCTCAGAGGCAGATCAACACCGGCGAGACAGCGGCATATCGGCACAGTACTCCCGAAAAAAGGCAAAGTGAGAGCGGCTATCGGCAGGTGGGGAGCCAGCTTCACACAACATGATGGAAACTCCCACTGCAACGTTACAGTAATGTTTTTATCAGCTTGATGTTGAACTAACAATCCATGCTCGTCACATGATCACGGTACATTTACTGCATTTAGCCGACGTGCTACATCATTAGCTCGCCTGTTGCTTTTCAGTAACTACATTTATAGTTATATATATCTGTGAATCTGTCACCGGAGGCTACATGTACTGGATGATAATGAAACGGGTAGAGAGCTGGACTGAAATTATAAGATTGTGTCACACTTTATAACAGACCGCAGTAAGAGTAAGTAACTTTACTATAACTAGTGTTAGTGGCTGGCTCTTCCTCTGTGTTGTATATTATGTGGGTCATGTTAGTTACAGCGACTGAGAGGTGGAGAAGCTGTGTACCTATCAGTAAAAGGCAATAAATCTAAATTGAACATAACGAAGCAAACAGCGGCGGGTCCGAGCTACTGTAGCGTTAGCTAGCTGCTCGTGGCTGCCTCACTATGAGATAGTAAACAAATCGCTCCACATTAGCTTTTTACCGTTAGAACATTTCTTGCATGCTTTGACAAGTTGAGTTTATGTTGGAGTCTGTGTTGTGCTGGGAGCAGGTCTTTCTTAGTATTAGCACACTCAATGTCGTAAGTTGCCGTGTAGTCGCTGCTGAGTGCAAAGTAGACACAGCGAGAGGCTCGGGAGCGCGCATGCAGGTGTCAGTCACTGGATTTCGCGGAAAATCCGACCCAAAGCCTTCAAATAGGAATAGAAATACCTGCCTTCAGAGTTAATGGCCAAATCCGGCAAGTGGATTGATTTTAATGTCAGATTACAACCCCTTCACACACAGGCAATAAAAAAAGGATTCATTTTAGTAGAAAAACTTCATACAGCCCCTTTAAAAAAAGAACACACACACACACACTACTTACTACTAAACAGGCAGTTACTTGACACCACTAATTTGCTACGTCCCTGTAGAAATGCCCGCGAATTTTTCGGCAGGGATATCTAATTTACCATACATCAATCTAAAGTTAGCTTGTTTAAGTTAGACAACTCTAGATGGACTCTGACATTTTAACTGATATCTAGAAGATTCCAAATATTACACCAAAATTACTCTTCCCCGATGACAACGTTGCCTCTGCCAACACGGTCTAGTTAGACATTAACTAGTAAGTTACTTAGCTTCTCAATTTAATGCCACATTTAAGCTAACATTAGGCATCAACTCGGTCACGAAAGCCCTTCGGAATTCTGTTTAAAGATAAATCCAGCCAGCTGGAGTTTATGATGAACATCAATATCAAGTTATTCTACAATAGTGCTTGTTTCAAAATACAAAACAACGGTTTAATAAGTAGGGGAGACTTACCACAGTCCAAAGACAGAAAGACAGGATGTTTGATGCGCGATGTCAAAGCCGACCGTTGGATTTACTTTCACAAAGTGAGCACATGACTATTTTTCCAACATGAAGGGGGCGTGGCTTCAGCGAAGGCTTGACTGGAGGACCTTGACATCGCCATATTGGATCTAGGCTGAATTCAGCAGACAAAACGTAGCAAAACACAAACATTGTAAACGGAAACGGTAGTGCCTTATGCAAGCACGCTGATTTTTACTGCATTTTTAACCTCAGCTGTGTCTACAAATGTAGCTGACTGGGTAACACTGACACATCCACCAAATGGGGAAGCCCGTTGCCCAAGTTGCACAATGTTGATTGAAAAACTGTTTCAACTGTCAGCAACATTTCACAGTGGAACATGAAAGAAGATATTTCAGCCCTGACTTGCGACAAAGGGAGGATGTTGTACTGTTTTAGAAAAGTGCATTAGTCCAGTTGTGACTGTAATTTTATAATGAATATATATATATTTAGCAATTTAAAATCCTCAGAGTTCTTTCAGAAATGATTGGCAGTGATCAAAAGCTGAGAAAACTGTAGATCTATCACAGCATTAAGTATAAACATTTTTCACTGTAGGCTCTGTTAAAGGCTGTTATAAACTTATGAGATGGTTGAATGACTCCTTTATGGTTCTTAAACTATTTGGTACCTGACTGAAATTCTTTCTCAACCCTCTTCAGACCAAAAATGGCACTGAGAAAAAACACAAGGGTCTGTGTTGGTGTAGGAATTTTGCTTCAGATATAAGCTAAAGATGAAATATTATACAATTAGTCTAGTTTAAAATATATTTGATTGGCTAACTAAATTCTTAGCTATGTAATTTTTCATGTTGATGCAGCAAAACCTAAGTTAGGTTAAAGAAATTTGCAGGATGACCCTGCATTTTTTTTTCTTGTCAATGTGGTGGTCCATGTCCATTTCTCAGGTAAAAACTATTATTTTTGCCATATAGTCATCCATCCTGCTTAAAACAAGTAATTGATGCGTTATGTTTTTTCAGTCAAAACCCAAGTTGGAAACCATTAACCTGCATACATTTATGTGTTTGAAGGTGTTTGCTGAGTTCATCACTTTACAAATTTTGAACCTATGCAACAAATTCTACTGCGAGCTTGAGAGATACACACAATTGATTGCCCTGTACAGACAGAAGGCCAAGAGAGTAGAGACCCTGCAGAGATCTCAGGATTTATGACCTTCAGGTGAGTTTAAGATTACCTTTGCCGTAGCAACATTGTTGATCACATAATGTTCAGTCAATACAGATTGGGACCTCTGTACTATAATAGTGAAACTTGATTATGATATTGTTTTGTGATGACTTGGAGGATAGAGCCATCTACTTTCAATTGTTATTTTTCATTTGCATTTATTTTTGTTAATTAAGTTTTCTGGTACATGATCACTTTACCATTTACAAGCTTATTTTGAAATTCCTGGGCTGCCCTGAACATATAACCCAAGACAGAAAATCCTCAATTTTGCTCAGATTTTATGTACTGAGCATGACTTGTGTTCAAAACGCGAGCTTTGTTTTTTGGGCAGTAAAACATACGGCTGACAATGAGAAGTTGAAAGCGGACAGATAGCAGTCTGTATGTGTCTGTCGCTGGATGATACACCAAGAGAGAAACTGAAAAGGGTGGTGCAAGCTGGTGTGTGTGTGCAGCATTGTGCGGATGACTGATGTCTTCAAAACTCTGTGAAAACTCAGTGAACTCACAGAAATGTCAATATCAACAACAAGTAATATGAAATGTTAATGTAATTAAATGTACTACGGAAAACAGCAACTGACAGGTAAGAGATGAAAGAATAGGTTTGTGTTTTTTGTAGTCTATCTCAAAACAATGCTAAAATATGATGAGTACAGTGAAAAGGTTACTGTTGGCTATTAGCATCCCCTTCATAGGCATGGCCAAATTGTTAGATTAGGACGGTTCCACTCTTCTCCTTTCATGAAAAAATGTTTCCCAAACCTCCCAAGACCTGGGATTTGATTCTATGTGTATTTATATTAGTAGCATTGTCTTTGAACAGGGCATAATTTCAGAAAAAGATGAGTATGTGTACCTAATGTGTAACAAATAAGAAACAGACATCAGAACATCTTATTTAGCTTCAACTAAACTTAGCCTCCTAAAATCCTGTGTCCTCATATGGGGAGTTTGTTTAGTTGAAGCTAAATAAGGGTTAAGCGGTCTAGTTAAAAAATTAAATGGATATTGTTGTTTAAAAATACTTGCGATATGTTTTGTGGCTTGTCTAAGTCAGACTGCTGAAGACTCATAACTGTTGCTAATGAACTTTAGAATTTTGTCCTCATACTCTCACAGCTGAGTAAGATTAAGAAAGCATTATAGAGTCAGTATAGACCGAAGGAATCATAACAGACACTTAACCCCTAGTTGCTCCAGAGGTGTGCGACCTCTGACATACATAGCAATTGTAAGTCACTTTGGATAAAAGCGTCAGCTAAATTAATAACTGTAATGTATATGCCAAACAGAAAAACTGCACTGACAAAGAGGTAAGATGGTCACAAATTGAAAGTAATCTAGTCGTCAGTTTTTGACTGACACTGCAATACAACCTCAGAAGCAAACAACTTTTAACGTAAAGAACATTTTAATTGCTGTAAAACAAACCAGCATTTTGAAAAACTGTTAGAGAAAATGTGTCAGTCAATCATGAAAAAGAGCCAAATGATCTGTCCTGTTTAAAGAAAGAAATCTAAATTTAAATTTCAGGACAAAAACTCAACAATTAGGCATGGATAGTGTTGGTCAAAAACACAGTCCAGGTAATGATAAAAATTAACAAATAAAAATAAAAATGCACATTCATCAACAACAGGCGTTAAGACATTTTCACATGTATCCCAGAATAGATTTCAGCTAAACTGTTAATTTATCAAGCTGATATTAACATTTGTGTGCATGAGTGACTGTTACATGTGACGAAGATAAAGCTCCGTACAAGTATGAGTTTAATCTGAACAACAAAAACACACTGTGCAGCGCTGGGTCAGCCTCTCAGTCTAAACTGAGTTATTAATACATTAGATTCTGTCACCAAGTGACTATTTAAATTCACTTTATCCTACAAGGAGTTTGTTTTCTCTCTCCGTTAAGCTCTCTAGCAGCTCTTGACGTATGTTTTAGTCTAACAGTGGGAGCACCACCTCCCCTGTTTCCATGCTTTTAACCCGTCTCTAACAAAAATCAAACATGCCAAAACAGAGTTTTAGAAAAATAGTAAGTTACACTTGTTAATAAAATGTGTTCTCCCAAAGACACACTGCATATCAACTGAACCATTTTATTTAGATCATCTTCTGTCACTTACAGCAGCACCTGCACAACAGAGCGTGTGTGTGTGTTTTGCTGGAGGTCTTTTTCAAATACATGCTTGCTTCTCTGCAATATCAGATTCTCATCATTAAATGTTCAATCAAAGGACAAAAGATAAGACATTTCAGAAGCTCTGATTCCTTTTTTGCTGTACACAGTAAAATAAAAACATTCATGTTGTGAAAAGATAAACACATTCAAGGTTCAGATTTCCAAGCACTGCTGAGCTGTGCAGACCAGAAATATGGTGAGGTTAATACGAGCATCTTTACAGCCTGACACGCTTTGAGTCAGCCAAAAAGAGAAACACATCAGTTCCTGCTTCATTAACAACAGGGTTAATTAATTATCCATGACCTACTCATGGACTACAAAACCTAAATTCAATTAGCTAAAACCTCAGACAGCGAGCAAGGTGCACTTGCTGACTGATGATTGTGTGGGACACAGTTGACCAGCTGTGCAGTGTGTTTCTGTCTCTGCTGCATTTCAAGTGGACTTCATTACTTACAGCTGTAGAGCAACACCGTTTAGCAGCTTCTGTTTCAGAGAAATAAATTGTTAAATATGGATAAAAAGGACCATACTTGTGTTTTAGCACATTTACGTTATAGCCAACTATTTTTTCCTATTTTATTTTTCTGTTCATCTAGATCATGCAAATCAAACCTTAGACACCTGAACAAATCCACACAAGTATGCTGCTTTCACTGTTACAGAAGGTTATGTGAAGTATGTATGATCTGTCTTAAATGGCAAAAATTTACCAAAATCACAGGTATGGTCGTTTAAGAGAAATTTCTTCTTTGTGTCTTACAGTCGGATTTAAATTCAATTTATGCTGCTGTCAGCTGATAAGATCACTTGGATAAAAAACAAACAAAACATATTTCCCTAAGGTCCACTCAGTAGCAGCTCTGTATCACATAGTGTTCCTCAGCAGATTGTTTTTGTTCATCTTTAGAACAAGAATAAAACAGCAAAAATAATTACCTTTCAACTTTTACTCTCAGTTTTTAAGCTGGCATGGTCAAGAAGTCAAAAAGATTTTGAACACCTACATTTCCATGACAAAAGAGCCAACTCCACCTGCTAATCGTGATCGTGACATACAGTCGAAAGCTCCAGAATAGCTTCTGAGTGGACCTTGTGGTGAGATTATGCACAAACAAATGAACATTGTGGGAGAATCTGTTTTCAACTTGCCAAGAAGCATTGAAGGCTGTGATGGTTTTTAGGTTTCCAACAGACAACAATTCACATACATAAAATCTCTGTGCAGTGAAGCACCTGACATCTTTTAAGACCACTGAGACATTTGTGTCCACAACAGTAAACAGTTTGTGCATCTTCTGAAGCAAAAACGGTAAGGCCTCCTTCATGACAGCAGGTCTTATTTTTGTGAGACTGAAGCCAAACAGACAACATGGATCGCTACCACGTCACCAGGTGCAACACAAAATGGACAAAAGACTGTTCTGCTTAGTTGATCTCCCAAGAGAAAACAGTCTCTCAAGTAAATTGACAACCGGTTGTCCTGATTTTCAGATAACAAAGCTATGAGATTCAATAGCTTGTAGAAAGAGACCTCTTCAGATAGATCAATAAATATCCACTTTGCTCACAGAAAACAGAGGTGAAAATGATGCTTTGTAACCTATCAGTAAGTAATCTATCTCTCTAACCACATCATTTAAATCTTTCCAACAACATTCAAACTAGTTTGTAACTTTTACAACAACATTAATAACTGTTATCTTTATGTCAGACACAGTTGTGATCACTGTGGAGGTAGTGGTGACACTGAAGGGGCCAGTATACTTCAACAGAAGTGCTTGTCGGACAGTCGAAAAGCTTCAGAAACTCCCTCTCCCAGGTCAAATTTCTGTAACTTTCTGAAACAGACGATCCAGCATTCACACCCACTTCACATCATGAAGCTGTGTGGAGGTCAGAAAGGAGCCAGGGATTAAACTTCTTTCTCTTGCTCTCTTGTTTTCCATTCTTGGCACAACTCATTTCTCATTGGAACAACAAAGTGCAACACTCTGGATGTCCTCCAGATGAGACTGTATGAAAATGTGCCCTGTTATCTCCTATTTTAAATGACATCACACCTCTCCCTACCCCTCTCTATGACAGCTGATTTTTCACTCTGCCTTCGAGAGTGGCCGTGAGGACGACACATCGTACAAACTACTTCTTTAAGTGTAACCACTTAAAGGGGCATTATGTAGTTTCCAGCGGCCACTAGCGGTGCGGTTCTAAGATTGCAACCAGGTGTGTGCTCGTACGCGTGCTCGCTTGAACTCATGAGCGAGCAGAACCCGAAACACAACCGCTTTCATACAGAAATCCTGCAATAAATGCAGGACACCAGCATGCAGGCTGTGGCTTTTCACTCAGACATGTTCAGGCTCTGTTACTTCAACGTTCCCGTCTCACAGGCAGATCAACAACGGCGCCGTAACGTTACTTCATTCAGCGCAGCGAGACAGCAGCATATCGACACATTACTCCCGAAAAAAGGCAAAGTGAGAGCGTCTATAGGCAGGTGGGGAGCCAGCATCACACAACATGGTGGAAACTCAGGGAAACTCCCACTGCAACGTCACAGTTAGTTTTATCAGCTGCAGGTTGAACTAATCCACGCTCGTTACATGATCACGGTACATTTACTGCATTTAGCCGACGTGCTACATCGTTAGCTCACGGTCTGTTGCTTAACTATCTTTACTATCTGTGAAACTGTCACCGGAGGCTGAGCAATGTCAGCACAGCTACATGTACTGGATGATAATGAAACGGATAGAGAGCTGGACTGAATGTTATAAGATTGCGTCACACTTTATAACAGAACGCAGTAAGTAAATTTACTGTAACTAGTGTTAGTGGATGGCTCTTCCTTCCGCTGGATTGTATATTATGTGGGTCATGTTAGTTACAGCGACTGAAAGGCGGAGAAGCTGTGTACCCATCAGTAAAAGGCAATAAATCTAAATTGAACGTTATGAAGCAAACAGTAGCTCGTGACTGCCTCACTATGGGATAGTAAACAAATCGCTCCACATTAGCTTTTAACCGTTACATCATTCCTTGCAGGCTTTGACAAGATGAGTTTGTGTTGTGCTGGGAGCAGGTCTTTCTTAGTGTTAGCAGACTCCATGTCGTACGTTGCAGTGTCGTCGTCGCTGCTGAGTTCAAAGTCAGTATAGACAAAGCGAGAGGCTCGGGAGCGCGCATGCTGGTGTCAGTCACTGGATTTCGCGGAAAATCCAACCTGGAGCCTTCGAATACGAATAGGAATACCTGCCTTAAGAGTTAATAGCCAAACCCGGCAAGTGGATCATTTTAATGTCAGATTACAACCCCTTCACACACAGGCAATAAAAAAAGGATTCATTTTAGTAGAAAACCTACATACAGCCCCTTTAAAGACTTCCAAGTATAACCTGGCCCTAACTGTAACATGCTGTGCTAAGTTGGATGTAGCCATGTAAAACAGTCATATAAACTGGACTGAGGTTGTAATACTTAGGCTTAAGACAAAAGAAGCAGCAGATCCACATCAGTGAAATACAAGAGTAGCAACGCACAAAAATGTCACAAAAATGAGTGGTTCTAGCTTATAGTTAACACTATAAGCTGGTTGCAGCAGCACCAATGCATAATTATACATTTCTAAGACACATTTTAGCACAACTTGAAGAGTATGGAAATGAAATGTTAAGCACAGTGCAACTCTTCACTGGTTCAATAACTCTCAGATGAGACGCTGAGTCAATTAGCAAGGTCAGCTAACTCACAAGCTCCATTCACACTTCCCTAAAGAATTAATGTCTACAGTCGAGATTATTTGTTGTTGTGGTTCAATTGACTGAAAATGCATCAAAGTCTAATTAATGTATCTCCATCTGCAGCCAAGATGACCATTTACTCTCCATGACTGGATAACTTTCTTTTAGGCCTGCAACTGATGATTGTTTTCTTGATTGTTTTCCCAGAATCAGAAGTTGATGTCTTCAGATGTTTTGTCCGACCAACAGTCCAAAACCCAAAGATTTTTCTTTTGCTATTAAATATGACAAAGAAAAGCAGCAAATCCTCACATTTGAGTAACTGAAACCATCAGATTTCTGGCAATGTTGCTTTCACTGAAACAATCAAACAATAACATAGTTGCAGGTTATTTTCTTTTGATCAACTCATTGATCAATGAATCACTGTTTCTACTTTCTTTCATCCCAAGAAGATAGTCATTGGTGCTGCTGGAGAACCCCCATAGCACAGAGCAGAAGTCAAGTTTGAAAACAAGTACAAATACTATTACAGTTTACAGCAAATGTTAATAAACAATTTCTAGACAAGAGACAAGACAGAACAAGCTGACTGATGCTGTTAATGAGTGTGGAGTTGCATTGCTGGTTTTCCACTGCGCCACACACAAGGCTCAGGGAGTATCAGGACATTTAAACTGAAAGTTCTTGTTTCCCTGTGAGTTCTGGTCTAATCAAGCCCAAAGTTACACATCAGAGGGAAAACTCAGACCTCAGAAAATATGCCCTCTGCGCAAAATCTTCATGAAGGCTACTCCTTTAAAGAGGACCTGTTGACATTGTGATTTTAGCCATTTGTTTAATTAAACAGGCACAGTTCTGCATCTGCATGCCAGAGTCTCTGACAATTCAAGAAGACTGTTGGCATTCTTAAATGAAATGCAGGGGAACGACCTGCTGCGAATCAGTGGTGTTGGTGAAGAATGATAGTGAGAAAATTCACAGTTAACTGATGAGCTAATACAAAAACTCTTCTTTTTCTCTTAGTATGTAGTAGTGCATGTTGGTTTCCAGTTAAAGTTGGAGGTGGGATCAAACAAAAACAGGTTTTCCCCTTCCCAAACAGATCCATCATAATCTTACTACACCTACAGTGCAGAATGTGGGGTGTGATTTCAGCAGAGGACGCCAGAGACACACTGACTCTGAGAATGGCCCGAGTGGTTTGATGATGAAGAGTGAGCAGGGGAGGTAGCCATGTGACGTTTTTCATACAGGAAGAGTGTTAGGATGTTAGAATGAGAGGGAGTGAGCAAGGGGGAAAGTGAGTGTGAGTAAAGCAAAGGCACAACAGATTGCGTACAAAATAAATCGTAACCCCTTTGTTTCATTATCCCAGGGGTGAGCATGAGGTTTGTGATGGCCATTGGACAGTGAGTTAGTCAGTCTGTAAGCTGTCGGATCAGCTTACCTCTGGCAGGCGCCTTCCTGCCTGGTTAGCTACTAAGCCTACTGACACAGTGATGGTGGTCTCTCAGGCAGGCTGGGAGGGAGAGTGAGTTTGTGTGAAGAGTGTGTGTTTAAGTCAGAGTAAAAATGCAGCAGGGCTGGTCCTCAGTATTGTTCCTTTAAATCTTCTGTCCATCTCCAGGCCCCTGCAGTCCTCAGCTCTTCTCAGCGTCAGCGTGGCGTCCTCAGTATCGGTACATGTCGTAGGTACTGACCCAAGACGAAGAAAAGGCCCATGCAGGGAACCTATGGAGGATTTCCTCCAGTTGAGCAGTCCTCTGGTCTTGCCCAAAGAAATAGTGGGTGGAAATGGCAACAGAGATAATCCCCTCAGGGCCTGATGGGTCCGGGTCCCTGGGAGGCTGGCAGGGGGAGAGAAAGAAAGAATGTCAGCACAGACAGTTGATATGTGAGGGGACCAGAACCAGAGAAGCAGTTTATCCAATAAGGTCTGCCTGCGGCCTGTAGGACCTCAAGCTACACCGCCTCAACCCACACCCCCTCGCAGTAGAGTCTATTATGATTGGCTGTTGCCTTCCTCAAGTCGTGCCGCCTTTGAGCAGGGTCTCTCTGTTCTGCACATGCACGCACTTATTCCTGCACGATTTGTACCATGCATGTATAAACATTGTAGTTGATGGAAACCAGTGATTTAAAAAAAAATAATTTACAACAAAATATAATACAAATACACTATTACAGGGAGTCATAGCATTAGCACAAATCGAAGTCTCACTTGCTCAATTTGTTCTTGTTTCCACATGTTAAATGTTAAAGGGATCCTTTGCTTAACAAACATTTTGTTTGTTAAGCATCCTTGGGTTTGTGAAAGGCGCTATATAAAATCAAAGTTGTTATTATTATTATTATTATCATCCAGGAAGGTATGATGTAAGCAATTAAAATATACAATTGATGTAAAAAATATATATATAAATTTTGAAAATTTATCACATTATTACTAAATAAATTATGTGCTGTCCCAAAGGTCTTGAAACATTTTTAAACTCCTACTAATTTCTACTAGTATAAATTGGTAGACATGTTACCGCGCTGGCAACAGGAAGCTGTATATTAGAAGTATTAGCTAGCAGGATTTAGTGATAACAGTCCCATTGTATGTTGTCAGAGAAAGCAGCATGGATGTACAATAAGAGTTTCAATCTCAAGTGCCATCTTCTTTTCAAATGAACTTTGCCCTAGATTCAATAGCCAGTGGAGATGTCATGGTCCTCCGTTGGCCCATTTTGAGTTTAAGGGGATAACTGGAGGCTCAACACGCGTTACAGGCCAAAGCCAGGAAGAAGAATCATCTTGCCTTAAGCTTCATTATACCTTCATGTGCTTTAGCTCATGCAATGAATTTTAAAGGGAGTCTTTAAAAAGGTCATGGGTTTGTTTAAACCCATGCAATTCAAAAAATGTTAATCTTGTAAATTGGAGTTTAAAGGTTATCACATGACAGCAACACAGACTGTGTCTTGACAGGAAGCCAAACTCCTGCAGACATTACTGACTGAGGTCCTACAGTGTTTGGCAGAAATCTAGAAATGTGCGAAAAGAATGAATAATAAGATGGATTTCAGGCTGTCAAAGGTGCAACAGTACGATTGTATATAATATTGTGGGCAAGAACAACAGTCTTAAAGGAATAGTTCGACATGATGGGAAATAAACATTTGCTTTGGAGTGAGATGAGAAGACTGACAACTCTCTCATGTCTAAATGCTAAATGTGAAGTTGGAACCAGGAGACTGGAACCTTGGGTAAACAGCAAGCCTGGCTCTGTCTGAATGTAAACAAATCCACCTACCAGGATCTCTAAAGCTCACTCATTTACACAATAGTGAATAAGTGAGTTTCCCAAAATGTCAAACTGTTCATTTAAAAGTAAAGGTTACTTTTGAGTGATACTTTCAGTATTTTACATCAATAGAAAGTTTTGTCAACTGTCAAAACTGGGTGACACTGATCCCTTCACAGATGACCGAAAACAGAAAGCAGTTTGAATAATTCACATGATACAAATCAGAGATAAGAAATGTTAATTAATGCAAAAAAGTACAGAATATCCCTTTAGCTGCAGGCACCACCTGTATTTCAAACCAGAAGGTCCATGTGGGGGCGTCAAGGCCATGGGAATAGAAGACAAAATATTCTCCACTCAGGTCAAGCTGAGGTGTCCCATCACCGAAGGACCAGGTGGAGAGGGTGGCTCCTCTGTGAGGCATCAGATACAGAGACATGTGACTGGGTCCTGCACGGGGCAAGACAAGACACAAGTCCACAAGTTAACATGCACACATATGCATCCAGATCAGCCAGTTGGAAAATGGCTGTTTCACACTATTGACAGTTTATATCTGTGACAGTGGCTGTACAGTCAGGGTTACAAAACTGCTCAGCTCTAGAAACCCAAAACTGAATGTGCTGAAATTTCAAACATGATGTGAAAATGGAAACTTAAACTTGCCTATGAAGGTTTCCAGTCATTCATGTCATAGGTATCCAAGGAAAGTTAAAGTCAAATGAATTTGGACAACCATGTGCTGATTGTAAACTCTCCATCACAGTTGATGTCTCACTGGATATTTTCAGTATGCTTTTTTATTTTATTTTTTTATTTAACCTTTAATTTAACCAGGTAGGTTGAGAACAGATTCTCATTTGCAATGGCAACCTGGCCAAGAAGGTGTAAAAACGTGCAGAACAACATAGAGTTACACATTGAGTACATAGTACAAATTACAATATATAAAGACAGTGACAATTCCGTAGCATAGAATCTTTTAAGTGCAGTAGCGTCTATGTGCAAATAGCGCAGGTGTCGACCATTGAGGGAAGTGGGTCAGATTGCTGACTGAGCTGACTGAGAATATGCTGCTGTCATCAGCCATTACCTCTCCTGAATTGGTCATATGACTATGACCAATAGTCATATGAAGTCACATGACAACTTGCTTGCAATTCATACAAAGACAACCTATGGCCACAAAGTGCTCCTGACCTTTCACGCTAAAGGTCATCTTGATGGTTCCCCAGCTGGTGTCCTCTTTGGACTGCAGGCTGAATTCCACTGGAGAGCTGGGAGACACTTCTGGAGCAGGAAGGTACCAGTTCTTCCTGCAAATGCACCAAAATACTTGAGGTGAGGAAAAATACAATGTATGTATAAATGTCTATGCTAATGAAAACAAAGACCATTGAGACTATGCTGTCAGATTCAGGGCTGTGTCACTGACTTGCTAAGGAACTTCACCGGCAGGAACCAGGGGTAACCACAGAAGGGTCGGTCCTGATGGCAGTGGGTGCGAGCGCTGTCGTTGATCTCAGGGATGTGGGGGGTGATGTGCTGTATGCCTGTGTAGTCAAAACTGTTGATCCACAGACCTGAGTCCCGGCTCTCTACTTGGCCCTGGAGATTGTGGAAGGTCCGCGTCGTATGCTGCAGGGATGTGGATAAAACATTTTTAAAAGTTAGGTCACTTGCTTCTTTTACTACCTGCCTTGTTTTACAGCTGTTTAACTGAGTGCTTTTCTACTCTTGCCAGAATTACTTAATGGAGCTTAACATGAGCAGGAGGAGGGGTTGAATCAGAGCAAGATTTTCTGATGTGGAAAACAGCTGTGGAGAAATGTCATGGAATGGGGTGTCCTAGTTACAAAAAAACTTGCAATAGAGGGGTTTTGTATTTCACTTGCTCCCACCAAGAGATTTTAATCGTGCAGGCTGGAGCTCAAAACCAAACAAAAAATTGTACAATTTCGATGTGGCCGTTTTCTCCTGGCATCAAAACTGTTTATTTTGGATGTTTCCTTCCCAACCTTGAAAAGAGTCCTCCATTTAAGAAAGGATATTTTTTCCCAGTTTCAATAATGTATAACTTTATTTACAAAACTGGTCAAATATCTTCAGAATCCAAAGTGGAAAACTCAGAAATGTACAGAATGTTTACTTTTTATATGGATGAAAATATGAATTGATTTCTACGTCATTTTTCTAGCGAGAATAAATGCATGTGTTTCTAAGTACATATTTATGCTTCTGTGTATGTGTTTGAACCTGCAGGAAGACTCGTTTGGGCCGCGGGCTGTCAGGACTGCCTGAATAAGGAAAGAGGAGGCCACTGGACACCAACAGGAACGTGACAATGAAGACTGAGCCCAGACCAGCCAGGATCCACTTAGTGCTCCGTGCCAAGTAGATGAAGTGCAGCTGAGACAGACAGAAAAATATGTTACTGGAGTTGAGGAACAATCGACACTACAGTCGCACATTTTTATTGAAATGATTATTTAAAACAACCTAAGCTACTATCTGCAAGATTTACGTTAGAGTCAGTCAGCTTTACACAGCTGTTGGTTTTCTAATCTGAATTCAAATAACTAATGTCAGTTAACTGCTGAAAGAACACATCGCTGCCATGAACTTGACCAAATTGTTTGATCATGTGTATTCTGTCCTGCATACACTCCCAATTCACAACCAGTTTGATTTTAAGGTAATTCTACAAAAATTCAGATTTGTTCATCACTGTTGTTCATAATGTGACAATACACACAAAAAAAGGAGGAGAGGAAGATGGTTGCCAGGGTGACCAGGGAAGCCAGCACCAGCTCAGGGGGTATTTCTGTTCCGCTGCGACCCATGATGGGTGTGAAAATCTCAAACACCACCCAGATGAGGAACATGAAGTGGACATATGGCAACGCCAGGCCAAACAGATAGAGCACACTGTACTTCAAGGACGCTCCTGCAGAAAAACAGAGAGATCAACATGACCAAGGCAAGTATCAGATCATTAGGCTGGAATCCTTTGGCTCATTTGGATCAAAAAGATTGGGACAGATTTTTTTAAATTTTATTTATTTGACAGGGACAATGCAAACAAACATAGTGTCAAAACAAAGCTTGTCACTGAAGTGCTGCATATAAAGTTTATAGCTAATGCTAGTTTTCAACTCCGGCCCCTGGTTGGGCTTTTATACACAATAAAATTTACATATATCACTACTTCAATTTAAAAAAATATAAACATGATATATAAACATGCATATCATATACAACTCTTACCTACTTAAAATAATTAAAAATGAGTAAACTTTTGGTTTGTCTTTAACCACTTTTTAAGCCTGGAAGTAAACATTTTAAAGTCAGGTACAGTCTTGATGTCAGACAGTAATGAGTTCCAGAGTTTAGAGCTCTTCACAAAGAAGGTCGTCTGTCCAAAGCTGGTCCTGCAGTATGGTATTTTACAGCGTTGATTTGTGGAGCTCCTAGTGACTCGAATGCTGTTTTGTCTCTCAACAAATGAACTTAGTGGCTCAGGTGCTAAATGATTAATGCACTTGTAAATCAATTTAAGAAAGCAAAGATTGCTAAAGCTATCAAAATTCATTAAGTTATATTTCTTAAGGATGGTACAGTGATAATGGCGTATTGATTTTTTATCCATAATTTTTACTGCTTTGTTTGTACAGAGAACCTATGCGTTTGGTTGCAGTGGGAGTGGCTTGTGCCCATGCTGTCATGCAGTATGATATATGAGAAAAAAAATCATAGCATGCATGTACAGCAGGGCTGCCTGGTTTGGTATGTAGCTTCTGATTAGTTTGAAACAGTTGAGATTGCTTTGTATAGTTTGAGATTTTCATTATATGCTTGTCAAATTTAAGTTGAGGATCTAACACCAATCCTAGATATTTAAATTCTGTAACTGGATGAACTCATTTATTTTGTAAATTAATATTAAATCTTTCTTTTAAATTAAGTTTTTTAATGGAAAAGCACATCGAGACTGTTGATAGAAAGAACTAACTGATTTTGGATGAGCCACTGTTGAATGTCAGACATACTGGTGGACAGTACAGCTGCAGCCTGCTCAGGTGACTTGGCGGGTGCATAAAGAACAGCATCATCTGCATAAAGCTGACAACTAGCACCTGAGCAGTGCAGAGGTAAGTCATTTATAAAGAGACTAAAGAGCAAAGGGCCAAGTATAGAGCCTTGCGGAATGCCCATTTTTATGTTTGAGAGTGCAGATATGTCTTGATCAACTTCAACACACTGTGCTCTAGACGAAGATGAAGATAAGATGTAAACCACAACACTACCTCATCTGAGAAATTAAAATTTAACATTTTAGATAAAAGTAAACTGTGGTTGACCGTAACGAATGCCTTTTTAAGGTCGATAAATACAGCTCCCACCACATTGCCCTTGCCCAGGGACTTTTTTACGTTTTCCATTTAAGAGCAGTTTATTATTTCGGTTGAATAACCTGGTCTAAACCCAAACTGGTGTGGATGGAGGAGCTGTCTGGCTTCTAAGTGGTCAATCAGTTGCGCTGCTATAACTTTTTCAATTATTTTAGATAAAACTGGTAAAATCGATATAGGGCAATAATTGCTCATTGAGTCTTGGCTACCACTTTTGAAAACAGGGATGATTATTCCTTTTTTCCATGCACTGGGAAATGTACTGGTTCTTATGGAAATATTAACAAGATGGGTCAATAGTTTGACAAGAACATCTTTATACTTTTAAGAATACAGCTATTCATCCTAAAAATGTCATTAGATTTGGAATTTGAAATTTTATTTATTATTTCTACAACTTTTGTATCCGGCACCTCTTTAATATAAAAGGAATCTGATGAGGTGGATCTCAATGAATGATTGAAAGAATCGACTGGCTGGAAATCTTTTGATAATTCTTCAACTTCAACACAGCTAGCATACAGGCTACACTGGAGCAACACTTCACCTTTAGCCTGCTAATTGTGGATACAAATATCGCTACCGTCAGTAATATTTACTCTCCGCATGTTCCTTACTATATTAAACACATACATAAATCATTTAAACAAAATACAACCCTCGTTCTTACCTGTTAAAGGGGAAATAGAAAGTACGACACGGACACGATGGGACTCAAGTCCAATGTTGTAATGGACGAACGTAAGCCACACGTTCCGTAACGTTACACAGGCTGAACGAGGCATGAGCAACCGTTAACAGATTCTCCAATCACAAACTGGAACTTACTACTATACGTCAAAAAGAAAGTAAAACTTATGTAAACAAGCAAACACTGCATATTATGATTTAAGGTGCATTTCCCCAAAATGATATAAAAGTTAAGTAAAACAGCATTTTAAACACAGATCGTCTTTTTATCTTATTAACCCTTTTAGCCTCTCTCACCCAAAATGCAATGGATTATTGATCTACAGATCACAGTGTATTTTAACTTTGTCCTGTTTTATAAAGTAATGAATTATCACTTGTTTTTACCCAAACAGTGCAATTATTTAAAACATTTAAGTTTTTTCCTTTTTATGGACATTTTTAAATATCTTTTAACTTACTTATATCCTCCCATTCAATGTATTCAGTATTACATCATTTTTATCATCCTTACATTAGCACCAATATTACTTATGATGCATGCGCTCTGTCTTGACATGATGTTGACCTGATAGCGTTGTTTCTGTTATTCTTGCACAGACTTTTAGATGCCCAGATAGAGTGGAGAATGGCGTGTCCATGTCCAAAATAATAAAGTTTAGTGTGTTCACCATCATTCAGACCAACCAGGTTGTCCTTATTATGCAGAGAAAATCTGTAGGTCCAAGCATTCAAAAACATTGTAAAATACAAAGGGCATGAGTGGAGCCCAACGACCCACTCCTGCCCTCAGCAGCCATCTTGTCAGTCCCAGGATGTCCCAGGATCTATTCTGTCGCTTTTCAAATAAGTCACTTATAGTAATTATGTAGTCCGCTTAGTGTTAATTTTGCGTTCTGTGCGCACTTGTGTGCCATGTGTCATCTGTGGCTTTTACACATATAACTTGGGAAAAGGAAAAATAACATTTCTTCACACCTGGCCAATAACTGCATAAAGGTTGAACACAGATCCCCGAATTTTCAGTTGGAATGGGGGCTTCAGCAGCCGAATTTTACAAGCACTTTGTTTCAACCATATTGAGGCCTTCCATCACGTGGGTGGTATGAGAGCAATAGCCAGCATCTGGGGGTTAATATTAGTTTGCAACCAGCAATTAGCTAGAAAACTACTTAACTACTGTCCTTATATTAAGCAAGCGCCACTTTCCAAAAATAAAAGCATCTAGCAATGACTTAAAGTGGCCTAGGTTCATCTTACTGCTAAGAGGGTTTTAAGCCATCTACTTGATATATTCAAAAAAATCAACACATGAAGAATGAACATGAATAACACTTTAGTCCTTACTTTCTACAGAGTTCCACTTGTGTCCCAATTTCTAGTATTTTTAATTTGCCTATAAATAAACTTCATGTGAATAAGGCTGAGTTGACATGTGTGTTTACCTCTATGTTTAAATTCTTTCGCCAGCAGCAGTCTGGTAGCCAGGGGGAAGGCCACCATCAGCATGGGCACGTAGGCCGAACACAGGCCCTGCTGGGTCAGCCACACCAGGCTGCAGCACCAGAGCAACAAGCTAACATCAAAGTAGAGATCACCCAGCTCCACCAAACGGACACCCTGCATGAAAAACACACACAGACACACACAACAGCTCAACACACAAGGAATCTACATGATTACAATGATCATCTTTATTAGAATTGTTTCTCTCAGTATTACATTTTTAGATCCATGTTTAGCTGCGTTTGTCAGTACAAAAGTATGTAGCTAAGATATATAGCATGTTTGAACAGTTTTCCTTTAATGTTTTCCTTCTTAGCTTTTATCATCACAAGACAAGACAAAATAATCAATGTATTAATGCAAACTTAAGGAAGTAAGGAAGGAAGAGCATCTGCTATTTCTACCAATTCAATCGAATTTCATGAACTAACAGAGCTGTTCTTGCTTTCCCCCTTTCTGTACAAGGCATCATCACAATTATCTGTATATTTCAGTTCAAATTATTTGGGATTAAAATCTGTTGCAAATAAGACAATCACTGACTCATGACCGTTGTAGAGCAACACTAAACAGGAACAGAGAATAAATTATATGACTCGGTTCTTCCCTGAAACGTAAAACCATAAGTAACACAGAACCAATGAAAAAGGTTTGAGAAAAAAAACTACTGCAGAAGTATTCACTAACCTGATGTAATATTTTATTTTTAATATACCTGACATAAATATTTCCTTACAATACACAACATCCCACAAAGGCAGTATTGTTTGATTAAAATGCACATCAAGATCCTGCCTTCACTATGAGGCACTTGCCCAGCTCTTTTCTCACATTGATCTTTGCTTAAATGATTTGTCAACCAGCTGTTATACAGAAACCCTTACACACACATAACAAATCTAGATAGCAGCGTTTGGTCTTGCATCACTACAATGCAAATAAATCCCAGGTGTCTACAGGGAGCTTTGTTCAGCAGATTCTGGTCATTTGATGTAGAACTGCAACCACACAGAGATCACTGTTTCTAATTTAACAGTCTGCATGTGCCTGTAGGCTAAAAGATCAATCGTTTAGTCTTGCCTGCCTAAAAATGACTTCCTACCATGGGTACTTATACCACAGGGGGTACTTTGCCAGTTGCCAGGGAGTATGCGGAAATATTGTGTAATAGCTAATGTGATAAAACATAATTTATGATTTAATAAAGAAAATATCCACATTCTGAGTCAGCTGTTACACCTGAACGAAATTCTGTCGCAAAAAACTTAGCAAGCAAACAGAGAAAATGTTAAAAGTAAAAGAGCTAGAAGTAGTGGATAATGATTGATAGAATGATTGACAGGCCACAGTACGTCAGGCTGAAGGACATCATTTCTGACACTGTGGTCAGCAGCACTGGAGCCCCTCAGGGCACAGTGCTGGCCCCTCTTCTCTTCACCCTGTACACCTCGGACTTCTGTTACAACTCGGAGCTGTGTCACATACAGAAGTACGCGGATGACACAGCCATCGTTGGGTGTATTAGGGGTGACAGGGAGGAGGAGTATCGGAGTCTGGTGGGGGACTTTGCTCTCTGGTGTCGCACTAACTGCCTACAGCTCAACACCTCTAAGACAAAAGAGCTGGTTGTTGACTTTGGGAGGTCCAGATCAAGTCCGCGACCGGTCCTGCTGGAGGGAGTTGAGGTGGAGGCAGTCAAATCATACAAATACCTCGGACTGTGGCTGGATGACAAACTGGACTGGACAACACACACCAGTCACCTGTACAGGAAGACACAGAGCAGGCTGTACTTCCTGAGGAGACTGCGCTCCTTTAACATCTGCAGCAAACTGCTGTGCATGTTTTACCAGTCTGTGATCACCAGTGTCCTCTTCTACACTGTGGTGTGCTGGGGGGGCAGCATATCCAAGAAGGACTCACACAGGCTGGATAAACTGATCAGGCGGGCCGGCTCTGTGATCGGCATGAAGCTGGACTCACTGGTGATGGTGGCAGAGAGGAGGACACTGGACAAACTGCTGGACATTATTGACAATGCCAGCCACCCTCTGCACACCATCATCAGCACCCAGAGGAGCCGGTTCAGTGGAAGGCTGCTCCTTCCCAAGTGTCGGACTAACAGACTTAAGGACTCCTTTGTCCCTCATGCCATCAGACTCTACAACTCCTCACTTGGAGGGAAGAGGAAATAGGGCAGGGAGGACAATACATACATACACACCTAGTCACTTCATCACTTTAAAACTGGACTCAACACTGACACTTTTTAAAAAAATAATTTATGGTCTTTTTTGTTGATATTTGACTAATGTTATTACTGTTATTGTTGTTATTATTATTATTATTATTATTATTATTATTATTATTATTATTATTATTATTATTATTATTATTATTTCTACTGTTATTTTTTGCCTGCTTTGTTTGTACTGTCTTTTATCTATTACTCTCCTTTCCTCCTTGCTGAAACTGCTGCTGGAACTTTCAATTTCCTTGCGGGAGTCATCCCAAAGGATTAATAAAGATAAGTCTAAGTCTAAGTCTAAGTCTAAGTAACTCACAATTGTTACTTTAAGTAGTAGTAGAACAAATGCACACTTAACCAAAACCGACCTAAACACTGACAGTTCCAGTGAATTAAAAGATGTATGTACTATACATTACAATATCCACTTGTTTAATTTAGAATTAAATTATATCTGTGTTTAAAATGAATATAAATCAGCCCAATGGGAACCTGACAGATGGTGTTGACTTGTGTAGAGACTTGTGGAGTTCACATGCAGGCATCATTCATTTTATCTTCTGTAAGAGCTAATGATTTCTGCCTGTTTTATCAAACAAAACGTTCTAATGCTATCTAGACACTTTTGTCCAAAAAAATAAAATTTAAAATGAGGCCGCAGATATATTCTGCTCTTTCAAAAGAGGTTTTGTTATATTGGAGATGAAGCCTTATGTAGTCTGGGAGAAAGGTTAGTCTGTGGCCTTGTCCACTGGAAAATGGCCATGAAAAGCAGTTCAGTTCATTTATTTATTTTTTTCATTTACTCATTTGGCAGATGCTTTTATCCAAAGCGACTTACATTTGAGGAACAACTTACAAGAATCAACAGAGCATCAAAAATAGATCTACAACTGAAAATACATACTTAGTAAGAGCAGCAATAAATACTAGTAAGAGCTCATAGTACATATCACATCAATGGTTAAATACCTAGGGAAGGAAGTAAGAGTTAACAGAAAGTGCAATCAGAACAAAAAGTGCAGTCAATACAAGATAATTGTAGGGGATAGAAGAAGAAGAGCACAGGAAGTGCATGTTAGAGGTTAGTTAGTTAGAGGTGTTATAAGAGGAAGTGTTCTCGGAAGAGATGAGTTTTCAAGAGCTTCTTAAAGTTAGAGAGGGACGCCCCTGCTCTGATGGCGTGTGGTAGCCGGTTCCACCATCGTGATGTCACAGATGAGAACAGCCGGGACTGTGATTGCTTTGTGTGAAGGGCTGGCAGAGCTAGGCGGCGTTTGTTGGAGGAGCGTAGCAGCCGAGAAGGAACATAGGTTTGTATTATGGAGTTTAGGTAGATGGGTGCAGACCCGGTGCATGCAAGCATTAGTGACTTGAATTTGATTCTGGAGGCCACGGGGAGCCACTGGAGGTCACTGAGTAATGGAGTGACATGAGTCCTTTTGGGCTGATCAAAAACCAGACGCGCTGCTGCGTTCTGAACCATTTGTAAGGGTTTCACCCCACAAGCTGGATGACCTGCTAGGAGAGCATTGCAATAGTTGAGGCAAGAGATAATCGTGGCCTGTACCAGAAGCTGGGTGGCATACTGAGTGAGGTAGGGCCTGATTTTCCTTATGTTGTATAGAGCAAAGCAGCATGACCGAGAGACAGCAGTAATATCTGAAAGGGACAGTTGATCATCAATCATAACACCCAAGTTTTTCACCACCTTGGTTGGAGTGATGGTTGAGGAGTCAATTTGTAGTTCGATGTTATGGTGAATAGATTGCTTGGCTGGAATGACCAAGAGTTCAGTCTTGGAGAGGTTTAGTTGAAGGTGGCAGGCCTTCATCCATGCAGATATGTCCGAGAGACAGTCTGTGATCCGCGCCGAGACGGTGGGATCGCCTGGCAGGAAGGATAGGTAGAGTTGCGTATCGTCTGCGTAGCAGTGGTAAGAGAAGCTGTGTGAGCAAATGATCGGCCCCAGAAGAGAAGAGAAGAGAAGAGAAGAGGCCCTAGCACTGAGCCTTGGGGCACGCCTGTGGAGAGGCAGTGGGAGGAAGATAATTGTCCTTGCCACAAGACATTATAGGAACGCCCAGAAAGGTAGGATTTGAACCACAGGAATGCGTTACTCAAGATGCCCATGTTACTACTATGATGAGAGAGCAGATAGCAGGATCCTGTGGTTGACTGTATCAAAGGCAGCTGATAGGTCAAGCAGGATAAGAACAGAGGATTGGGCTGCAGCTTTAGCTGACCTTAGGGTTTCTGTTACAGACAGAAGAGCCGTTTCAGTAGAGTGGGCACTCTTAAAACCCGATAGGTAAGGATCTAGGAGGTCATTCAGTGAGAGGAATTCTGAGACCTGTTTGAATACTGCCCGTTCAATAGTTTTGGATAAAAATGGTAGAAGAGACACTGGTCGATAGTTCTCTACTTGAGTAGGGTCAAGTGAGGACTTTTTGAACAAGGGTGTAACCCGAGCGCTTTTGAAAGTGGTCGGGAAGGTTCCTGAATCCAGAGAAGTGTCACATGAGTGATTGCCGGGACCACAGTAGGAGGTATGGCTTGGAGGAGATTGGTAGGAATCGGGTCCAGTGGGCATGTAGTTGGACGGCTACGAGTCAAGAGTTCTGATACTTCGCTCTCTGTGAGAGGAGTAAACGAGGAGAGTGAAGAACCACTGACCTGGGAGGGCAGAGGAAAAGATAGTAGGACTGCTACAATGGTTGAGTTTGAATGTTTCAGAGAATTGGCTAGTTATAGCCTCCACTTTGCTTGTGAAGAAGGCAGCAAAGGTATCAGCAGACAGGTTTGTGGGTGGTGGAGGGGGAGGAGGATTAAGTAGCGCTTTAAAAGTGGAAAATAATTTCCTTGAGTTAGTGGCACTGCTAATTCTGTTATTATAGAACGCAGTTTTGGCAGCACTGATGCTTGTTGAGAAGGAGGATAGGAGCAATTGGTAACCCGTAAGGTCGGCAGGGTCTTTTGTTTTTCGCCATTTTCTTTCAGCAGCTCTGAGATCAGTGCGTAGCCCACGGATGGCATCAGTTAGCCACGGGTGGGACTGGTTTGGGCGAGCAGGCTTGGTGGATAGAGGACACAGGCTGTCTAGGCACGAGCTTAGTGTAGAGCACAGAGATTGTGTGGCATCATTGACCTCAAGTGAGGAAAAAGTGCTGAGGGAAGGTAGAGCAGAAGCTACCACTGAGGCAAAGTGAGCAGCAGACAGGTTGCGGAGGTTGCGGCGGTGTGAGACCAACGGTGTTGGACCAATGGGCTTTTCCTGTAGGGATACCGTGAACTGAATGAAATAGTGGTCTGACACATGTAGAGGTGTGACAGTTAGGCACTCTGTGGCACAATATCGTACAAGAACAAGGTCAAGCACCTTGTCAGCTTTGTGGGTTGGGGGGCTGAGAACCCGTGTTAGATCAAAGGACTGAATCAGAGACAGGAAGTCTGCTGAGTTTGAATTGTCTAAGTGAATGTTCATGTCACCGAGGACAAGTAGGGGACAGTCATGCTCTGGTATGGAAGACAGCAGTGTGTCTAGCTCCTCCACAAAGTTACCCATTTGTCCTGGTATATGGACGGTATATGACAATCACAGAGACCTTTACCGGAGCAGACACCAAGACAGCATGGTATTCGAAGGAGGCATATTGATTCTGGGGTAGCAGCAGTTCATAATGTGGTTAGCTCCAGATGAATATCAACATAGATAAATGCGTGTGTTTACTATATGCCAGACATCAAATATGCCACTTACACTACAACTAGCTCGTTTTATAATCTCTCTCTCTCTCTCTCACACACACACACACACACACACAGCTGCTGTTTTGTAATACCCGTGGAGGAAGAGGAAATGTGTGGTTTTCTCCTCTCTGCACTTTTGATCCCAATAAATGTGAGTTCAGGGAGTTATCACTACATATTAAGCTCAAAGAAATAATGTGACCTCATCTTTACCTCAAGAAATATACCAAAACAAAATATACTTTGCTCAACACGCTTTGCTATACACGCTCAACAGTGAAAAGATATCAAGTCAAGCTGGTCAACATTCTTTCAGATTCAATTGAGAATATATAAAACTTACTTTTTTGCATAGACTTACGGTTATACACATAATTTTTCCATTTAACTTAAGAAGAGCCCGACTGATAAATTGGCATGCCTATATGATCAGCCGAGACAAGCAAATTGCAAATAAAATCAGTATTGGTACAATGCTGACCACAGGTTAGCCAGAGAAATCATTTAATATATTAAAACATCTGCAGAGGTTTAAAAACCCTTTCATAAACAGGTTAAATGACACTACCATAAAAAGTAGATTCATTATATCTGAAATACCACTCCCATTTCTGATCTGTGCGATAAAATAATTGTAATTTATTGTGCAGACTATAGAATATAGTTCAAAATCTGCAAATTCTGCATGCTTCAACACCCTTTTTGATAGCATTTCCTTCAATGTGAAGTTGAAGCCAGGAGATGGTTAGCTTAGCTTAGCATAAAGACTGAAAGCAGCAGTTACTTTAGAGGTGCTAGTAGGTATATTCTGTAGTAGAAACCTACTAGTTGCAAAAATCAAATTAAGGTATTTGTCAAAAGTCAAACTATACCTTTAAAGGAATTCCTATTTTATAAACTCCACTTACCCCAAAGTAAATGTTCTTAGCCAGCGTGTGAATGAGGAGCATCTTGCCTGTGGCAGCAGCCCCATACAGGCAGATGGAGGCGTAGAAGTGGTTGTACCAAAACATGGAGCGGCCCAGCAGAGTGACTAGTAGAGCTACAATCAGTACTGACATCAGAGTGACGATCCAGCTCAGGATTGTTACACCTGTGGCACAGGCCAGATCTCGAACATAGCGACCACCTGAGAGAGATGGAAATGAATGAAGACCAGACACAACACACATAACAGCTAATCCAACTCTTTGGGCTTGGCCAAACTGGGATTGCACAAATCGTTTTTTACATTTTGCAAAAAAAAAACACCAAGGGGAAAAGACATGACACACCCGCAGTACAGGAAATGACATAACATGCCTCTACCAAAGGAAATGGTGACCTACCTCTGTTGCCTGGCAGTGAGGCTTTCTTTGCCAGATAAATGAAGGTGGCTGTGGCTACCAAGTAGTTGAGGATGGTGCCAACACGAGCTGGGTAAGCCACCACAATTACCCCTAATAGGTCAAAAAATACCATGTTGCCATGACGGTACTCTGAGGAATCAGCCAACTTGTCTGAGTTTGCCAGGTACCTCAGGACCGCCAAGATGTTGTCGCCTGAAAACAGGAAGTTAGTTTTGAGGTGAAAAGGTTCAAAGCTGGAATGTAACATAATAAAGCTCTGTTGCATTTAGCAGCATCATTTCTGCAGTGTAGGGCAGTATATCAGCTGGACAGCCAGAGGATACAAGGACGACATGATTTTAACCTAAAGCCAGGACTGGACAGGAGACGATTTGAATTCATGGAAATGGACAAACTAACTGTATTGATGGCTCAGTATAACGTTCTGGCCAGCAGAGACAGGCTTTGTCATTCCTGCACAGCCACCCAGACAGTTTTTCTACAGCAATGAACCATGGACACATGAAAAAAAAAGTTAAACGTTACAAAAATAAAAAGTTATGAAAGATATATAGATGACTGTAGATGAGGCTGTAACTAATGGTTGCCCTAAAAGAAAAAAAGCATGAACTTGCACACAACTCTATACTCTCCCACACACACTACTCCACTGGCTATGTGAAGGATCGGTTAGAGGACGAGTGGATTACTGATGTCCGAGGCTAAGTTTCTTTAATCTGTACTGCTGCCTGTTTGTGTACACACACACACACACACACACACACACAAACGACAAAGCGCCATTGTTCTTCCGCCTGGTAGGCTCGCTGTGACCTAAAAGTGTAAATAACTGAGTGTACAGCATCTACTTGTTCATGTTGTGTTCACTGCTTAACCACATGATTCTGCTTTGTGATTTACCCACATCCTTCCTTTCTGAATTTCACTATGACACAACAAAATTGGTAAGAATAATTAAAAATATTATATTCCCATGATTTTGTTTATATATAATCTACATAATATCATTACAAACAGATCCAGGCCATGTTTGATTCTACAAAGCGTGAATCTACATTAGAGCAATGCCAGCCTTGCACTTTTCCCCCACTTTGTCTAGAGGCAGATCTGTAAAGTAGGAGATTTTAGACCAAAAACCTGCTGTACAGAGCAGAGCTGCTGGTGTACCTTCCTCCTCAACTGCCCCTGTGCTGTATCTCTACTCTCCACCTTACAAAACTGCCTCTTGCTCTACTGACTAAAAATACCTTCTGCCGCCCTCTGAAACCTCACTTTCTGTCTAATAATTCATGCCTTTCACTGTGAATTAGTGTGCAAAGAAGAAGAGAAGGGAGATGTTCAGTAGCTGCTGAGCGAGAGAGGAAAGATGCCAACTGTCTCGGGTTTTTAGTGCTGACTGACTGGATTCTCTGCTAAGTAAAGCAAAGTAGTTCAGTGACACAGAAGCACAAGGTAAATGAGGGTGAGTACAAAAGTAAAAGTCTGTGGCTGCTATGTATGTATGCAATTCTTAGTTCTCTGGGAAATAATGAGATCAGCAGAGTGCTGACCTGTCTGAAGATGGGGGATAAACCACAGATGGACAGCATGTGTTTGTCTTGAGTTGCTAGCTGTTTCTAACAACACTGGTCTACTCTACCACTATCTCCTTGACACCTTGGCCACACAACCTGCATGAGCAGCGTGTGCATCGCAGAACTGCTTGCTTTTCATTTCGGCGCCCTTGTTAACAGGTTACATTACATTTTAAAGTCTTATTTAATGTGACACACAGGCAGAGGTAGGTAGTGTGGGCCTAGCGTGAGTCACAGACAGATACAATCTATTTGCATGATTGTTGAATAAAAGCATAGGATAACACTTTTTTAGTAGGTATGAGGTATGTTTAGTAGGTATAAGAAGACGCATGTGCGTCTTTTTGCATACCGGCTCTCTGTATTGAGTCTGTCGGGATCCTGTCTGCAGTGTCATACTTGGTATGGTAGATGAAACCATTTTCAATGAAAGCCAAATCAATGCCTGTAAAAAAATAAACAAACAGAATTAGATAAAAACATAGAAAAGTAAGGGAGAAAACCATCTTTGGTTTGTATATCTGTCAGCCACTGGATTATTATTTTTGACTTTGGCACAGAAAGGCTCCATACCTTCATGACAATTTCTAATTGTACTCTGAAGATTGTTCAGCATTACCTGGGATGTTACCAAAGTCCCTGTAGATGCGGAAGTCAGTGTCAGAGGGGATGACACCACTTTGAAAGACCTCCTGGCCGACCACAGAGGCAAAGGGGTGTTTGGCTGCGTGAACGTAGGCCTGGACCAGCCACGGGTTCTCTGGACCTTTTAGGGAACAATAAGAAAAGGTTTATAGTATATTTTATATATTGGACAGTTCTTTCTTTCCTAAGTTTTGGTCCACAGAATAATCATTTTGTAGAAGAAGATATATCACCCTGGTTCTAATAACCCTGACCTTGATGTCTTTATCTCTAGCTGTTTATTGCTTTGGTATGTAGGCATTTAAGCTTGTTTAATGTATAACACATACCAGTGGTGTTATGAGTGCATCAGTTAATGTCTAAAATATGAATGCAAAGTTACAGGTACCACAGGAACCATAATCAGGCAGTTAGTAATCCATCTAGATACTGAATAATGGTAGCTTGCCAGAAGGTAAATGGTTGGAACAAAGGCGCTGTAGGTATATAACACAAAACTATACCTATAGCTACACCTCTGTAACAGCAAATATTTCATTGCATTTATTTGTAAGCTTTCCCAATTACAGGGGAAAGAAATTACTGATGGTGGGCTGCACACACCAACATATGCAAAACAATCACACGGAGAAAACCCGCTGACAAACAAACAGACCAAGTGGTCCAATACAAATAATGTACCTGTCTGGAAAACAACTTCCTTGCCCCCAACACCTGCAGCCTCCAAGTTAATGAAGGCTCGCACCTGCTTGGCCCATGGATGCTGAGTAATGAAACCGTGACTGGCCTGGTGGAGAGAAGGAATAAAAAAAGGGAGGCCGAGTTAGTGAGAGAGAAAGTAAGAATGTAACAGAGAAATTACAAAAAAAGAAAATGAGGAGATGTTTTAAATTAAATGACAATCCAAAGGGGTGACAGGCTAGTTATAACATCTGAAGTGTAAAATATACATCCCTGTCACTTCATTTTACCTGCAGAACATTTTCCTCTGCTCCATTAAAGAGGAATATAACTCCATGATTCAGAGACTCAGACTGGTTGGCCAGAGAATGGAGAACTTCCAGCATTACTGCACAGCTCACTGCATCATCACTGGCACCTGAGACAAGGAAACAAGTGTGTGTTTGTTGGGGGAAAAAAACTGCACAGTTTGGGTAATTTGAACTTTAGTTGCCTTTCAAATTCGTATCATGGAACAGGAGCAGGCCTGGCCTGGCTTTTATACAGAGTCATGCAATTGTCACCCAATTGTCCTGACACAGTGGCTCAGTTTCAGATAAGGACACATGCAGGGTACAAAACTCTGAAGTACATCAGAACAACGTAAATTCACAAACACACAACAGAAAGTAAGTGCTCTGTGGGCAAAAATGTGAAGAATGCGACAAGCTGGTAAAAACCCAGCTCCCACTGCGTGTATAATGGCGAGAGCACAAAAAGGAAAAGAACACGTGAACAGGGCATATGACATGAAAAGATTAGACAAGTTAGTGGTGAGGAACACAATTTTACTGAGAATAATTGTGAAGAAAATGAAAGAAAGATCAAAGAGCCAAACTGAGACATCATGTGCCCCAGCTTTCTGGATTGATTGTATCCGTGAGGTGGGGAAGGGATCTGTTCACTGTCTGGGTACCATTCACCTGTTGCCCTGCTTTTGTCAGGTACATATTAATCTGTGTGCCCAAAACGTTCTGAAGACTGAGAGCCAAGCCTTACTAGTTCATCTGGGCATGTTATAGCTTTAAAATGTTAAAAAGAAATTATAAGTGCTTTAAGTGATCAGTTTGCTGTTCTGACCGTGCTTGCCTTTACATACAATAAACCTATGTGGAAAAAACATGTGCAAGGCAATGCACTGCCTATTTTATTGTGTTTAGAATTCAAAGAAGTCAAAGTCTTGGCAGGACATGAATGGTATGTGTATCTTCCTGGTCCACACCTCAATTTCCTTTTGCCATAAAACCTGTGTGTGGACATGTTTGTGTGTGAGTGTGAAAACATGCCTATCCAACAGGCTAGTGGGTGTGGAGTGAAAAAATGAAAAATCCTGAATTTAAATAAGACAGAAATTACAACTACTTACCACACCTATCTTTACAACAAACACTGTTACTACTATGCAGTGTAAATACGATCCCAATATTGCTTTAAGCAAGCAGCTTTCCTGTTGGAAGCATCGTATTTAGCATCCACATATTCAGAACTGGCTTGCTATCGCTGTCAATATTTCATACGGTGTGATCAGCATGACTAACGTGCACAATATGGCATACAAATGATGGTATTATCATCATAAATCACCTGGACTCACATGCTGGAAACCTTTTGGTTGTACTCGGTGTGAGGAAAAGAGTAGCAGGATTTCACATGTAGTCTACAGCCATGCTAGCAGCTACTGTATGTGAGGCCATACTGTGGCACAGAGATGCTTAAAGCTACATAATCAGCATGTACTAACAATACTAACATTGACAGTGTTGGCATATTGATATTTAGCAGGAATTATGTTAACCATATTCACCAGTTTAGTGTGTTACCATTACGGGTGTGCCATGTCATCTCTGTATAATTTACAAAATGATTTTAAACAGATAAATAATTATTTTAAATATTGTGATGATAATAATACTAATACTACAACTACTACCACTAATAATAATAATTCAAAAACCGGAATGCACTTCAGCTGTACAATAAACCATTTTAATATGTAAGAAGAGCAAGCAGACTGATAAAACAAAAGGTGGCAATAGAATAAACTTATTTCACCACTGAAAGCCCTTGAGTACAAGGAGAGCAAAAAAGAGCTTAACGGCTATTTTGTAATACTGTCAAGATTATAATTATTGCAGGTATACCAAGAAATATTGTGATATTATTTTATTGCTATATCACCCACCCCTAGTTAGCATGCTAACATTTAGTAATTAGCATTAAGCACAAAGTACAGCTGTGGCTTCTGGGAATGTCATTAATTAGCAGGTATTTGGTCACAAACCAGTGAGTACTGGAGAAAGTGAGAATTTGACCTAATCATAGTGCAAGATCTACAGTGAGGGGGGAGTTTATAATTCATCCCCTGGAGACTATGAATGCCTGAACCAAATTTCACAACAAACCACAGAGTTGTCATCAAGAATTATTTGTGAACCACAAATGACAAATTCATGGTAGCGGTACAGCAGATTTCAGGGGATCACCAAAGTCATAAGGCTCTATCATGTGAGGAACATTAATTTCTGTACAAGAGTTCATGGTAATTTTCTCAATCGTTGTTGAGATATTTCTCCAAATATTTGGACCAAAGTAGTCAACCGACTGACACAGCCATCCCTAAAAAAAGAAAATACAACAGGAATAAATGAATTTGCTGTAAAGTGCTCTTCTGATCAGTCACAACACCTCCCACCAAGATTTAGATTTGTTAGTTATTTAGAAGTGTGTGAATGTTTTCTGCATGTACCTACATGCAACCTGTGAGCTACACCTGTTCATCTAAAGCTCAAACACATTTAATGGGCAGAATTCTTCAAGATAAGGATGAATGTTATTGTACCTGGACTGTTGGCCACTGTGTCAAAGTGGCAGTTGGCTAGCATGAGATGCTGTGTCCCACCCTTAGGCTCCAGCCTGACAGCGATGTTGGTGACATGGTCATAGAAGCTGGTGAAGCCTCCAAGAAAGTCAATGGAAAAAGAGCCGGTGGGACGCTGCACATCTACCGTGAGCTGATGGGGGCCCGCTGCCGTCTCAACCCGGATTTTCTCAATTTGTGCCAACAAGTAGTCCACTGTCAGGACTTCGTTCTCTGGGCTGCCCACTGGCCGTGGGCCGACGCTGGTGATCTGCTCCAAGTGCTGCCTAGATTGCGGAGGTGAGGGAAGAGTGAAGAGAGAAAGAGAATATTGTGGTGCTGTTGTGTTCCATCACAAAAGTACAGCAAATCTTATGAATTTCCTGCAGTTCAGTGTTGAATCATTGTATGTGAAGTGGCCTGCAAAAGTATTCAACCCACTTATAATACCTACACATTTTTCTCAGTATTGCTATTGCAAAGCCAAACCGTACACTTGAACAACCCCTACACATTAGTACTTGGTAGAACCAGTAAAAGCATTAAGTCTCTTGCAGTAAGTAAATACCAGCTTTGTGGCAGATTTGCTCCACATTTTCAAGTTGGCTGGACGACATTTGTGGACCGCAATTTTCAAACAGTGCCACAGATTTTCAATCAAAATGAGATTTGGACTTTGTAGAACATACACCTTCTTGTTGATTGAACAATCCTGTTCAATCAAAATGCTTGGGTCACTGTCCTGCTGACAGGGGAACTTTCTCCTAAACTTTTTCAGCAGACTGAAGTGGGTTCTCTTGTAGTAGCCAACTGTATTTTGCTCCATCCATTCATCCTCATTTCTAGACCAATGATACCTAAATTTAGGAGGTTATTTTAATGTTTCCCAGGTAGAGGCCAATTGTGTCTTCATTAGGGTACCATTTCTCATCTGTGTAAACCTGGAGCTTGAAGAATACTTATGGAAACTGAATATTTCAGTTATTATTTTTCTTACACAATATTTTCTAATATTAAACCACTGTCACTTAAAATAGTTAATCGCAAAGGACAGTCTATTCAAATAAAATATTAGACAGAAATAAATCCTAATGTTTCATTCGTAATTCAAACAAATCTGAAAACTCTGAAGGGGGTTGAATAATTTTGAAAGCCTCTGTTTGTCTGTGAGGTTACAGTCCACGGCTTTGTTTTTAAAACCACCTTGAGGTTTCAAAACAAAAAACTAGAAATGCTTCCTGAAGAGGTGGGTGTGCTTGCTGACATGGTTGCACACACACACACAGTGGACAGTAAAGTACTACAATTGTTACTGCTTGATTATAGAATTAGCTAAAGTGAAACCACGTTTAAGTTTTGATTTCTCATCATTAACAACATCAGATGTTCAAGCTTTTAAAGAGAGAGTGGAGCAAGCTCAGTCAAGTTATGGTATGCCATTCTGTAATTTTTTGATATGATCTTGCTTGATTCCCTCAGGAGATGGAAGCAGGATATTAAACCAAGAAACCCATACAACACTGAAAAAGAAAAACAGATGCTTTTCCTTGTCTTTTCTTTTCTTTTTTTTTTTTTTTAAAAGCAGCTGCTGCTGGTGTTTGCTGCAGCTGTTTAAGAAAGGCCAACAATTCACTCCACTGCCCCACACCAGCAGAAGTGCTGCTGTGCCAGCTGATGCTCACAGCAGCAGCAAGTCATCCAGCTGTTAGAAGCAAATGTGTGTTTTTCTATTTCCTTTTGCTTTATACCCCAAAATCACCGTGTCCCCAGCTACATAGTTTTCATGTAGTGACAATGTCGTACCAAAGAACATTAAAGATGTCTGAACAGCCGTTTTCATTCCAAGTTCACGGTAGCCCTCTGAGGCACTGTTTCATGCTCGGGCTCATAATTAAAATCTGGATTGGCAGGCCAGTGACTCATGAAAGCCATGATTGTGACCAAAGAAGCTCAGAGCCCTAATCAGTTTAAATGCAGCACACCTGACTCATTTATAGAGCAACCAGCCGAATGATGGCAAATCCCATCGACCAGCACTTTCAGGAGCTCACCTGCAGCCCTCAGTGTCATAATCCCAGCCTCTCCTTCTGACCGCGATACAAAATCTAACAAAAGATGTTGCACTGTGAAGCTTGTTTTATCCAAACATTATGCAGCTCCTTGGAATAAACAGGGTTTATAATTTTTTCTATAGTCACGCAGGCTGCATTTTATTATACATTTATCTGTCTGATATATCTGATTGCTTTTGTGTTAATATTGATGCTTTATAAAATATCATAAATGATAAGTGCTTAATCACTAAAGGGAAGCTGCTTATTGATTGTGAAACTGCTTATTTTGTCTGAGAGGTCACTAATCCTTAATGGCTGTCAATAATCAGATAAGGTAGCAACTAGTGACAGTTTCCATTATGGATCAATATGAGTTCTTTTTAAAAATAACTGATAAACTGATCATTTAGTCCAAAAATGTCATAAAATAATGTCCATTGCAAGTCTTCAAATTTCTTATTTTCTGGCCACTTAAGGGCCCACAACCCAATATTTAGATATATTCGGCATAAAACAGAAAAAAACATAAATAGTTCACAAATATTTGGATTTTTAATATAATTTTTAATATTAAACTGCCTACAGATGCAATAGTGGTGTTTGCGATTTCAGTCAGCCTTTATGTTTTTAAGCTCTAACTCAAATTTTTGTCCACTTTTCAGTTTCCTTTTAAAATACCTACTATTTTTAAAATCTTGATTTGTGTTTCAACGTTGTATACAGTGTTTCCTGTATGTAATGTTTTAATGCATCATGTAAGGCTCTTTGGTATAAAATGTGTACAAATAAACATATATTTTAAAATATGTAAAGAATTGAACAGTTATTAATTATTTAATTGGCTGTAATTATTATTTTTTATTTTGTTATTTAATCATTTCGATTGCTCTGATGTTTGTTGTACATATATTCAAAATAAACAACAATAAATAAACAATAAACTTTTAAAGTAACTTTTTTTTGGCTTTGGCTTAGCTGCCAAAGCATCTACTAAAAAGTAGAGGTTTATGAAGTACGCCTAAGGAATAATGTATATAACGTTGGTATAGTGTATGTTTTTTGCATCTCTGGGTAATTTGAATAGGCTTTGTGCAGGAGATTTTGATTTCTTGGAGGCTATATCAATTACAAATCGTTCCTCTGCTGCTGCACCTCAAATATTTCTAACTATTGTCGAACACCTTTCTACCATAGAGGTCAAGGTGGAGGTGGAGGGGAGGGACACCAGGTAGTGGTTTCTAGGCGGGGCTGTTTCCAAACTAGAGGAAAGGTTAGAGCTCCGCTAATTCGCCACCGTTAGGTAACATTTAATGTGACTATTATAGTAAGCAAGGCATAAAACTCACCTGGCTCTCATTGCATTGAACTCGCCAGACGGTTTCCCAATGACGAGCTGCTGTAGAGAGAAATGAACAAGTCCCCACAGCACCAAAATAAACACAGAGACCAGGGAGGCTGCCAGTCCTTCTCGCAGCAAGTACAGCTTCACTTCGGGCTTCCTCTTCGGGTCACCGTTGTAGCTGTTATTCCCGCACCGGCTTCGGGAACCGTCGTTATCTTGCGCTCCATCATGATGTGTCCCAAAGGGTTTAATTCTCCTGACAGCGGTGTCGCTCTCCATTTTTGAGCCAGCAGTACATCAGCTGCAAGCGTCGCTTTCAGGCGTCGCTGTTTGCCAAGTCGAGAGATGGATCGCGCTGAGGGACAAACTTCAATGAGAGGGCGGGCGGCCGAGGCGCTTGAAAAATGAAAAGGCGGAGGAGGCGAGGGGATTTACCATGCTGCCATTGTCACTCCCATAACAGCCAATCAGTGACAAATGAATGACAGCAGACGGTTGGTTATCTTAACATACAAACGAGAGTGGTAATTATCTTCGCATCTGACTCTTAACAAGATATATGTGTTTCCCAAAAGGTCGAGCTATTGACTCCAGGATCCTCCTATACACACCATCCAACAAAAACGCCTGCAATAAATCCTACATTTGTGAGACATTCAGATTATTTCTTCGAGTAAATGTAGCAATAGCCTACTATAATAATACTTCCAATTTGAAGAGCATGCCCTGCATTCACAATTGTACTTGTTAACCATCGTATTAAGTATTATCAGCTAAATGCATTGAAAATATCAAAAAGGCCAAAATATTTGTATATAGGTCTACGTTAATGCAGACAGAATGGCCCTTTTAAAGTGTATTAGGCCTATATATTTTAGCATTATTATCACTGAAGGATTATCACATAAGCAGCATTTTAATGTTAATAGCTTGTCAATTTTAACTAGTTAATCTAGTGTTGAATCAGAGCTGCCGATTCACGCAATTGACACTTTTCACACGCCCTCACGCAATACATCAATTTTCTCACGCATTGGTAAAACTAATGCCTATAATTGATAGTGTCGACTCGGCGCGATTATAGGCCTACTCTACAGCTGATGCGATACCGGCGGACGCTGTGACCGGAATCAAGCGAACCCGGTCTCGCGCAGTGAGTGGCACACAGTTTGTAATCGGGTAACGTAGCTGGTCGAGTTTTGCAATAAAAATGTATAACCTGAAGCGCAGCGTTGTTCTGCTGGGAATGTGAGGTGCACAGAGCTGCCGAAATTAACGTGAGGATTAGTGTTTTCAGTTAGTTTCGTTTTGCACAGGTCTCATCTATACAGTCCCAAACGGGTTATGCGTCTGTCTGGGATTCTATCCCATTCTATCTATCTGGGATTCCATGGGATTCTATCTATAGATGCAAAAAGTTTTGAACATTCAGTCCAGGAATTTCTAATTGAATTAAAATGAATTAGTTTATCCTTGAGGTGAAAAGGTGCCACATTTATAGAGCAACTTCCCAAAACAAAGACACAGCGAAGAGGGAAGACTAAATCATGAAAGAAAAATACAGAATGCTTGAAAGCCATACACCTACTGAATTATATTCAGGTAGGCTTTATTTTATATTTTAAATAGTCACCTGATGTCTGAGATTTAGTGTTTCCGTTGGAGCAACTTACAGTCAGCGATAACTAAATTCTTGTGGCGCGGTAAACGATCTTGCATTACTACTATGCAGCGAGAGAGGTAAGACGGTGGCCTGCCAAACTTTAAACTTTATGAGTTGGCCTTCAGGCTTAGACCTCTACTATATTGGTTCCAATCGGATGCTCAAGTGTCTTGGCGGGCTTTGGAGGAGCAGATGATAGCTCCATACTCTTGCTAACTTTCTGTCTTTTATTTGCAGCTGAGATCGTCTTTGAAAAGCAATGGTGTCCCTTTCGAGGGCCCCCTCACGCCGCATCCTCTTCGAAAATTGTTTCATGCTGATGGGGGCACAAGGGGTTCCTATAGGCTCTATTGGGTCTTACTGCACGCTTATAGGCCTCTGGTGTTGGACATTGTGTGGAGGAGAGATGTTCCAGGTTTGGAACCTTCATATGACTGGCATAAAGTGTGGGTCAATGTGGGCGTGGCGTCCAGAAACCCTGATCATCAGCAAATACATTATAATTACATACGGCCGCAAAAAAAAAAAAAAAAAAAACAGTTGCCACACGTTGGAAACCTCCACATTCTCTCTCTCTCTTAGAGCTTGGGTCTTAACATATTTGGATATTGCCTATTTAGAGTTGTCTACAGCTAGAGTCCACGGAGCGAAAGAGTCAGCAGTAGAGGCTTGGCATTCACTCTTAACTATCCTCCGTGGGTTTCAGATTTAATATGTGACAGAGATATGGAGTCCTGGACTCAGGGGGTGGGTGGATGTTTAATTTTAATTTAATTTAATTTATTTATTTACTTCATTATTTAGCTACGTTTCTCCTGTTGTCTTTTATCAATATTATCAATGTTGATTATGGCTATTATTAATATTGGTATTGATATTATTTGATATTTCTGTTTTAGACGTCTATTAGGTTACATACATCTGTATGGGCATATATGCAGGTATCTATGCCAGTAGCCTATATCTTTACTCTCTATTTTTGAATCATAGAGATAGCCTACCTATGTTCTGTTTTGTTATTTGTTTTTCTCTTAAAACACAATAAAAACTTGATCACAAAAAAGTTTTGTGTTTCCGTTAACTTAGCCTAGATAAAAACATTTGCATGCACAATTGGTGCAGAAATTTTCACCAGAATGCAGGAAATTAAGTGTTTAATGCTAAAAATTTGCTGGGGGAGGACTCACAGCCCCCCTCCCTCTCTAAATAAGTGTATCCTCCATTGCTAACAGAAAAGTTGCTTGTTATGAACTAATAATATAACATAAATTCTCCAGAATTAAAAGAAATATGGTTTTGATACAGATTCTGGGGAAGGAAGATTCCCCAATACATGGTTTGGTCGACATTAAGGATATCATGTCTGGAGGTTGGCAGGTATCCTGATGACACTGATCTGACCATGTTAATCGACTTGGCTTTTCATCTACACATGCATTTGGCTGTGGCATGCGTAATAAAGAGTGATGACCCCGACCCCTGCAGTGGGATATGACACAGATGGCCTAAAATGAACCAATCTCCAATACCGAATCTCACTCCAAACTCATGTAACCGTGTGTAACATTTTGTAAGATAGGCTATGTTTTGTATATAAACTATCTTTCTGTAAAGTAGTAACTGTCAAATAAAATAGTCCCCTCTGAAATGTAGTGAAGTAGAGGTAATAGGGAATGCAGTTAATACTTCTGCTTTGTCGTCATCGTGTGGACGAAATGGGAATACCAGACGACTTGCATGCGTATAACATTCAGGACTTTCTCATGTCGACATCCCTCTTTTAAAGTCTTGCTTTATGTTTTCCACGTTTACATTAGTGTTACATACAGCATGATCAGAAGCTCATGTTACCCAGGGAAGTCCAGAAGCACTTTAATTTTTATTTAGCCTACTTTGAATTTACAGGCAATGAACCAAACCTGAAAGTCTATCGAAATCAAAATCTATAAACAAACCAAGCAATAATTTTCAGATGTTAGCCTACATGTCACTAAAAAAGTTCCGTTATTTAAGCATACACAATACAATAGTGTGGAAAAATAAAATGACAACCATCTTGTCTACAGTTTAAATGTCACTTTCCTCCACTGAGACACGCCCAGTGGAGGAAGTTTTTTTTAAGTAGCCTACAAGTAGCAAACCTACACTAAAAATACTTCATTACAAGTAAAAGTCCTGCATGTAAATCTTACTTAAGTAAAAGTACATTAGCAACAAAACACGAAAGTTATTAAAGTCACTGACTCTTCTGCAAAATAGCACGTGTCATATAAATAACTTTTATCGATGCAATAACATGTAAGCAGTACTTAGGTGTTGTAATTGGTCAAGGTGATGCCAAGTTGGATTGCTTTATATTATTATGAAATTTAATAATGCATATTTTATAAACGAATGTTTTCTACGTAAAACCTTAAACATTACTATATAGCTGTCAGATAAATGTAGTGGAGTAAGCAGAATATTTTTCATTTAAATGTAATAGAGAATAATTAATATAAAAATGGAAATCGTCAAGTAAAATATCTCAAATTGTACTGTAATTGTACAGGCTACTTAATTGACTTACTTTTCACCACAGTACACAAGCATTTAGGCATATAGGATATAGGCCAACTTACACCAATAAACAAATCGCTTTTTTAAGTGTTAGAATGAGATGGAATCTAGTGACAGTGGGAGTTCAATAATCACATGGAAATCTTTCGCCTTTAGAGTCTTTGTTCTAAGTTTTCCTCTCTTCTCCTTGGTACTTTTCCATTAGACGCCCTCATGTAAACACGTAGCTGCTAGCATGCATGCTGCTAGCGGCATCGGGAAGGACACGTAGTTAATTTTGACATTTAAATGAATTGTAACATATAAAATAAACACATTTTTGTGACGGCACTTGAGGTATTTCAGTCGCTGTTTTATTGCTATTTTAGCTGTGGTCATAAGTCAGTGCCGGTCAAATGTTTAGGTGAAGTTACGGTGTCGTGTTCTGTACTAGCATCTTTAGCGTTTAGCGTTTCTGGTTAGCTTTAGCTTGTTAGCAGGAGTGTCAAGCTAGATATAAGCTCATTTTAGGCCAAGCTGTAACAATGGTTTCCTCTTTCAAAATAAAAGGTATTTATTTTACAAAAGGAGATTGCACTCTATTTTCCTAGTAATTAAAGCAAAATTAAGAGAAGATCAAAAGATTTGGACCTAGTCTGTACTAAGACAGGAATTAATTCAGAGTTGCTCACCTAAAATGCTACAAATGAAATGCAGAGGGACCAACTCTGAGAACAGACCAATATTATACTCAACAACAACAACAACAACATATTTATCGAATGCTGGTGTGTGTTTCTACAGAACTCTAATTAACCTTAACTGGGCAATCACTACATCTAAGAAAAAATAAGAAAACACACTGAATACATTAGCTCTCAATTTTGAACTTGGAAACCTTTCACCTTGTCTTTGAAGCTAATCTCACAGTCTTCATCTGCAGATAAATCTCAAAGCTAATGAAGACAATGACTGACACTTTTAATGTGACCTCTTACAAATATTTCCATCCGACCTTTACTTTGAAGTCACAGAGAAAACGGAAGTATCAGTCTTCATTACGGGTGACTTGCCTCGTGTCTTTTCTACCAGCTCGCGACACCGATCGATCACTACCCAGCCGAGCAGAGAAGAGAGCAGTCAGCCCGTCGTGTCTCTACCCGAGGCCGGATGGTAAAATCCAACCTCCAGCGGATCCTAAACAGTCATTGCTTTGCTCGCGAGAAAGAGGGAAAACAGCAGTATCTTACTACCATGGCGGACTTGAGTAATGGTATCTGTGACATGATTGGGAAGTAAGTATGAACGATGGAAAACACCTAACCTAGCTTACGGCTAGCCGTGCTGTGGGGGAGGGGTGGCTAAGATAACATAGCTAGGAGCCACCGAAAAGCGGAAGTAAAACCTATTTAACTTTAAACTTTATTTGTATTACGCTATGTCACCACTTCCCGATTGTTGCATTGTCTGGAAGCCCTAAGTATAACGTTATCTTACGACATGTCATGTTTAAATTAAAGTAGATTCACTTGCTGGCCCGAGAGACAACTTCAGCATTTGCTCGCGTTAGCTGCGAACACCGTCCAACTTGTGTTGCGTCACAAGTTAACTGCGCCAGCTAGCCAGTTAGCGTCAACATTTCACTGTAACTAGTTAACGTTTATTGTTTTATTGACGAGGGATGATGACACATATGTAACGTTAGTGTAATCTGTCGCGCAATACATTATCTTAGAGAACGTAAACTGACAACAATCAGGGATTTAAATATGATTGTTTCAGATAGTCTCACGTTAGCGTAATGTACCAAACCGACTTCCGTATATAAGAAAAGGACAGTCAGTTTATTTACAAATCGGGATGAACGTAACGCCAAATATTTGACAACGGTAACTTTGTTCGCGTAAAGTAATTCTTAAAAGTGATAAGCCAAAAAATAGGCAGCCCATAAATAGGTAACTTATCATTAGCTCACGTTGTTACATTATGGCTCCAGGAGAGAGAAAAATAAAACCAGGTTAAAAATCTGCCAGATGGGTACATATTTCTGGCCACGTTGACCTAGTGAGCCGAGTCAGGTGGATTCAAGTTATTACACAACAGACAGTTTACTGCAGCAGCCTCGTGACGGCAGTACACGGTGATGCAGTGGTACATGTAAATTAAGTCTCTATCACAAGAGGGACAAATCATTGTTTAGCTGTGGCATAGTTTTACCGGTCAGTGGAATATTCCTAAATAGGCTTCGCCCAACACAGTGAAAAGAAAGTGGATGGACTTGGATGTTCAATGACCTGAGGGAAGCCCTTAAACATTTTGAACCAGGCTATGTTGTGTAGACAACGAGTTACTCTGCTAGGCAAGAAATATCACCCGACTCAATGTCACAGCTGTTAAAATAAAGTATTAATTATATTATTGTATATGAGATACAGCAAAAGTCGATTTGATTGGTTTATCACAGAATTATTGTCCAACAAAATTGATAATCGATTTATCAGTTTCCTTTTTCTAACAAAATGCCAAATATTCACTAGTTCTGCTGAAACTCGAATATTTGATGCCGTTCTTTGTCATATGTGATAGAAAACCGACTCTATACTTTGGGTTTTGGATTGTTGGAAATTGTAATGGAATGGTAATGGTAATTCTCTAGTTTCAGATATTTTGTAGATAAAATGATGATTGAAAAAATTCGGAAAAAGCGATAAAGACAATAATTGTATAATGCAGCCTTAATTTTAATAATCAGTTAATTTTTAAAGCAAAATATCAAAAATTCCCTAGTTTAAGCTGCTCTTGTTATGATATAGTAACCAGAATCTTTAAGGTTTGAAAAGAAGATGTTGATATCAATTTTCAATGCCCATCTTTCAAAATTTTCTTTTTATATTACAAATAATTCAATTTAGTGAGGAAATAACTGCCATATGGATCGATAATGAAAGTTAGTTACAAATAAAAATCTGCCATTGGCATGGCTTTGTCAGTACTTTTATTTTTGATAATGGGCACTAGGTCACAAGGTACAGTATGTTTAGTTTACACAATAGTTTGGTAGACTGCCACGCAACAAAGATTTTGTTTGTTGACGTTCGATTAATGTTAGGGGCTCTGATACCAGCTTACTTGCACTGCCGGTTTCCACTAACCACACCAAAATGTGAGTTCAAGAATAGGCATCTGGGTTTTTTGCTTTTAGCAGCAAATAGTTTTGGTTGGTTGACTACCACCGCATGCTGCTGCGTTTGTGCACCACTCCTAAAAATTTCTGTTAACAACTCTGTAAACACAGTGCCGTAGTTTTGGGAAACAAACTGTTAGCGGTTTGAAAGACCACTTCACTGTTAGTAGCTGCAGCATTTTTTAAAGTCTTACTTTGGTTATCAGTGTTGGACAATCTTACACTTTATTGCTAACAAAGCCAAATAGAAAACGCTTCACATTTTTGTTATAGTTGTTATTTTAAAGCCAGTATTGTGTATGTTACATTGCTGGGCGCTATTTAGGAACAAAAACTAGATCGTAAATTGAACGTGTCTCCTTCTCAGACAAAGAATTAAAGGGCTTAAGTGTTAGCTGCTTCAGAAACGAAATGTAGGTGGTAACTTTGTCGACTCAGTTGACTGTGGGCTGCATGTAAAGGCTACATTTTGTGGCCATAACAGAATTAGGGAGCATACCTTCACTTTAGAGTAAATTTTTTGTCCTTGCATGTTTTTTCGTTGTTTTTTGGCAAAGGATCTCTGATGTTTTTACTTGTGTGTGCTGTGCGACGCAAAAATCTTCCATAGTTTAATTGTAGGAATAAGAGCCTGTAGTTAGTTGTGATGTTATATGTGAAATTAAATTCCTGTAGCTCTTCTTGGCATACCATGTCAGAGTTGCTCAGAGCCCTTATTTGTGTGTGTGTATATAGCAACATAAGGTAGACTGGATTATCATTTTTCTGTTACAGTATTGTGATTATGTCCTCTCTGCCGTCCCCTCTAGCTTGTCCCTGCACTGTAGTAGTACCCGCGGCCCGGGGCCTCTGTGGTGCTCCTGATGCCCCTCTCCCACCCCTGAAGATCCCAGGTGGGCGAGGGAATGGCACACGGGATCACACTCCTTCAGCTCGGCCGCTCTACTCAGTAAGTGTAGAAACATACGCTGTCTCACTGTTGAACTGTTCTTAAGAGGAACAAAAGTGTCAAGAATATGAGCTCCTCACTGAAACCATTTCCTGTCACATGATCCCCTGTGAAGAGTTTACACAGCAGTCGAAGGCACACCAGAGAATACTTAATCCAATCATCTTAAGTCCAGCAGCGACACATCATTCAATTTCTTTTCCTGGAAATTTAATTCACTTAATTTATAGGCTCAGTCACTCTGCTTGACCAAGGCTGTAGGCAAGATAACGGGTCCCATGTGTGCACGCAATCGTTTTGGCCACATTTCCACACTAGTTAAATTTTAATTGGACATTAGAGAGAAACATACGATCTATATGCCACCGAGACATTTAATGTCACCCACTGACTGTTTTAAGATGTGTTACAAGTGTCTGTGGTTCCAGGACCGAAAGTTGACTGTAATGGAGGAGCCAGCGGGGAATGGTCGCCCCAGGATACTCCACTTCCAAAGTCGCCCCACCGTTAACAAGACGATACAGTGGGATGCTGTCCTGAGCAGCAGCGCACTCTACGTGGAGATACCTCTTGACCCTCTCCCTGAAGGCAGCAAGGAGAGGTGAGGCCACGTTGTTAGCAACAGGAAAGACCTCAAGTGGGATGTAACTAGATAATGAAGTTAGAATTAAACAAGTAAATATATTATGTAAAACTTGGCATGGAAAATGTTGGGAAGACTTTGGCAGCAAGCTTTATTTCCATATTTATGCTTATTTTTTTTGAGATTCAGGTTGGTTCACTTCAAAACATCTAAGGTGAAGCCAAAGCAGAGCATTTGAAATAAAAAAAATAAGATTATGCATTAGATTCAGTCAGTTGTGTTTTTGTGCCTGCATGTTAAGAGGTTGCTTTCCACTTTCTAACCTAAACTACCCTCTGTTCTCCCTCCAGTTTTGCAGCTCTTTTGGAGTATGCTGAAGAACATCTGAAAGTCGTTAGCGTGTTTGTCTGCTTTTATAAGAACAGAGAAGATCGCGGTATGTGCTAACAGTCCTGTTTTTCTCCAGCACACCTTTTTCATTTACAACATCCAGACAACTTGGATTACATAATGTGACTATGTTCTGACCCATGCTACATCTTAACATCTGTTGTCCCTGCCTTGTTCTTCCAGCTAAACTGGTGCGTACGTTCAGTTTCCTGGGCTTTGAGATTGTGAAACCGGGCCATGCCCTTGTCCCGCCTCGACCCGACGTTTTCTTCATGGCTTACAATTTTGACAGGGACTCCTCGGATGAGGAGTAGCCCTCTGGACAGCCCCTTCAACCCCTGCTTACTTCCCCCTTTTCTTCCCATTGTATGTTTGCCCATCTCATCCCAGCTTACTCATATACATCACCGTCTGTGTTAAGCCCTCGGCGGTAGCTCTCTGTATGCAACTATTCATTTCCCCATGCTTTTTGTGTTCAAGGGAATATGTAAGATGTGCGCCTCCTGTTTCCACCATCTGTCTTTGTGTTTTATTATACCGTTTTCATTGAAGATTAATCGGTGTTGTCACCCAAAAGAGGAGGGGACATTTATGTTTTGGACTTAAAATCATATTGCAGTTCTTATAGCTAGAAGTTCTGGTATAATTTCCATTTCTTGCCTTTGTTTTTATTGATATTTCCTTTTATGATAGAACAAGGTGGAGGTTTGTTTTTTAATTTCTTGAATGTACAACAAAAAGGTCATCAGGTTTACACTCGGGTACTCCAGCTTTCTTTTGATTGGCGAAATAATTTAAATTTGCCCCATATATTCTTTCTCTGAATTTCTCTTAAATGAATTCTAAATACATTTCAGTTGGACCAGTTTTCTTTTTAGAACTAATATCCTCTTAAGCATTAGAATTTTAAACATTTCTTAAGACTGACAGCCCCAGTAATTGGTACTTCATAGCTGAATAGTGAAACCATTTAGACTAGTGGAGTGAAGATGAATGCTGTTGCATGTGTCTGATGTAGGCGCTTCAGTTTCAAGTTAAAGATCCTACAATGAGTGAATTTGTACAAAGTGAAAGGAAAGCAAATAATCCAAAGTGCTTTTGCTTCTGCCATGTATATCTGACAATATTGTTTTTTGTTTTGGAGGTTGAAAAAAAATGCTGTGATGTTATGATTGGATTGTTGATTGATTAGCATTCCTTTTAACTTTTTTTTCATGATAGTATTGAGTTTGTTGTTCACCTGCATAGTGGTACCTGTTGTGCTTCTGTGATAATAAAACGGACAAAAAAACAATCCTTTGTTTGGTGTTTTGATCACGGGACATGTTTGAACTAAACCTCTAAAGTTTGTTTACAATGGCTTAGAAGAGAATCTCAAGAGCTCTGTCAGGCCCAGAGCAATACTTTCCCCCTTGTTTTACTTTAAAATAAAATATACAGACAGTGAATTCCTCCAGATAGTTTTTCTTTCGCCTTGAGTGGTGCAAATAAATGCGAGCATATGCTGCCTTTTGTTTTTTTACAATCCCAGTGTTACACATTATGAGGGAATTTCATAATGAAGGTTTTATTTAAATGCATCTTTATTACCTAGCACAGTACACTATAAAGCACATTTAACAGCCATGCTGTAAGTAGTATCTGACAAAATGTAATCTGTGCTGCTCAGTCTGCACAAACAGAACAAAACCAGGTCAGTTACAAAAGAGCAGCAGGGCAGAAATCCAGCACATGTCCTGTGTCTTAATACCACCAGGAGGCTCCACAGGACATTGAACTACATATGACCATTCAACAGCTGATTTCAAAGTGAAAATGTTACTTTCACTACTTATTGACTGAGGATAGTAGTCCTTATGTGTCTATTTAAAGCCTGAAAAAGAAATATTTCCTGTTTAACTTATCCAAAGAGAAAATAAAGGAAAGACACATTTGCCGTTATTTGCCATATATATAACAATGAAAAATGATAACATACATAGCTATCAGAAATACTGATTGATGCAAAATATCAATACAAAAATTATAAATCTCTGAATATATAGCTTTAAATATATGTATTTAGAGCTTTTAGAGGATTTTTATTATTTATAAAAATAGGTTTGATGTCAGAAAGCTGGGATTGATATAACTAAACTGACTTGGGACTGGTGAAAATGGTCTGCTTGACAACAAAAACAAAAGAAGCACTTTTTTTTCTGGAATCCAAATATTTAATAGGTACATATCAAGTATTATTATGACATGTATAAAATTTCAGATCACAATATGAAGCAATGAAATTCCTCAGACTGGCATATGCTGCAAATGTTTGAGGTCGCCACAAAAAAATGACTAATGATTAAAATAGAAGAGAAGCAACTAAAATGGTAGAAAAAATGGCGTACAGACATAGATAATAGTAAGCATTCTAGGAAAATTAAAAGCGACTTTTCAAACTTTTTTCTTCAAGAGTGCAATAAAAATAAAAACAACACAGCACTGAAGCCAAGCGTCCACAAGACGTCTAAAATTGTTAGTACTGTAGGTTCACGGAGGGCAGAAGACAGTGGGAAGAGAGGAGAGGGAGCGAAGGTCACAGCAGAGAAAGAAATGAGGGCTATTAGCTTGCCAGTCAACGCAGGAAGAAAATAATCTTTGAACAAGATTGAGCAACAGTGGAGTAAAGTAATGCACATCACAACTAGCTTTAAAGACCATAGTAGCATTTGTACTTGCATGTTGTTGATAAAAAGAGAGAAAAAAAATCCTGAATGATTGAACAGAAACAAGGACATCACCACAAACAAACGAACAGCCGGCCAATGAAAGGGGAGGGAGTGTTTTAACATTACTTTCCATTACCTGAAATTCAGCACTCCAGGTGACCTCTGTCCAGATCACAGATTATTGCAGAGACTGTGCTGCTGCTTTTCATGGGGTGTTTTTTGTTTTAGTTATTATCAGACCTGCCAACTCTGGACATTTTGAAGTACCATATCAGCAATGGAAAAGATGCTAATGCACGTCAGCCGCTCAAGATAAAACACTTTGTTTTAACTGTAGGATATACTTGACTTGGAATAGACTTGGCTCGGGCTGTGTAATATGTCTGTCAGATCAGACAGATTTTCTTAAAAAACAACAAAAAAAAACTAAAGATAACTGATAACTGAACACAATTAAAGTACTGGGTCTTTTGGTCTGCTGCATCAGAGGAAAGGAAACATGCAGGTATTTGCTATTCAATGCACATTTGTATTCTCAGCCATGGACCATGTGATGTGAGACCGGACGATCTGGTTAAACAAATGACTTCTTAATGTTGCCGTTTTGTTTTTAGGTTGTATGCAAGTGTATTGAAATAATCAATAGTGTATTGATAAAACTACACTATAGTGTGTTATGTCTATATGCACCAGTCAACTCTTACATATGCATTCCAAACAACCTCTCACTTGCCCCCATGTTGGGACGGGTATTTTGGGTATCTAGGTAATTTTCAGTACTAGTGTCAATATGATACCTAATTTTCAGTACAAACACTGAACAAAACCTACTTTACGTCCTAAAAATATTAACACGAGCAGCAATATAAGAACTTGGCCTAAATGAAATAGTCTAACATTAGGATTTTAAATCAGTATATTTCTGATTGCATTGGATGCCAACATTTGGTACTTAACAGTTTTTAAACCTGTTGTCTTCTCCTACGGGTCTGGACTGGTGAATAGCAATTCATGACAATGCACTAGCTTATACACTGTATACTGGGGAATACTGCACATTTTGGCAATGTCCCTGAGCCTCTGATTGTGTGAATCCACATAACCATGACGATTAGAAAGCTCTTAGTCAGGGAATAGAAATCAATGGCCAACTTTTTAGGCTCAACCATGACAAACTAGGACAGGTGTATCTCCCATTTTCTGGATGCAATGTGACAACAAATAATTCGCATCATCATGGCTGTGAAGCCACTCATCAGGCTACTTTTCTAAAATAAAGGAGAAGCAGGTCGCGAGCTAGGTACCCAGAGCTCACCAGTGAATATTATACTAAATCTAACAGAGAGGACAATAGCAGATGGATATCTGCTGAGCACAATACACTGTATGCTAACCATCTTTGTGTGATGTCCTGCTTGATTGTGGTTGCTTGGTAACACCAGGAACAACCACAGTGTGCCCTTGCAAGAGGCACACCTCACGCTTTTCAAGCATTTAGGGTGCTGCATGTAAATATTTAATTTACATTAAATCATTGCAATATCTATCTGGTAGACAAATTTAATGAAAATACCAGAAGGTACTCATCTAAAGTACGAGGACAGTTTGGTCCATGTCGTCTGACTGAAGACGTGGAACCATGAATGAGAGTACATGTGAAAATGCAGATGGAGGTGAGAAAATGTCTTAACATTAACATTTAACAATGATTTCAACAGTGTTAAAGGTTTCAACAGCACTTAGTAGAGAGTTAATAGTATGCGTTTGTTTATCTTTATCCATTTTTGTTTAAGTGCTTCGAAATAGAAACAAAAAGTGCCTTGTTAAAGAAAGATGATCTTTTGGTATGGTCCTGTTTGATATGTCACGTAACAAGTATATTTTTCATTTTAATTTTAGGCGTGATTCCTCACTAGAAAGTACTTTTTAAAAGACCGTTTCTCAAGATATTTGCCCCTGCGCTGCTCTACATCCTCATGTCTTTGGTATGTTTATGAAATAAATACCCTTTTTTTTCTCCACATAAAATTTAAGGAGAGAGTTGAGCCTAATCAGTGTTGCGTTCACTATGTATGTACGGTTTGCTGCTTTATTGGACACTCCAAACAAACCAGACACAGCTGCCAATTTCTATTCTCTGTGAATGCACTGAACATTGCCTCTGGCGAGTTGTTTGCTCTTCTTATTAGCCCAAGGAATGGCAATAGCATTATTCCAAGTGACATGATCAACCTACATAATGCGTTTGCTGCACATGTCACAAGACATTTAAAGTGCTTCAACGGAATACAACAGTGTGTGCTTCATTTCATATATAAATTCAAGTGCATTCTTGTTTTTCCCAAATTTACCTTGCTATAACAGGTCAATTGGGCATCTCTCAGTCACATGACCTACTTACTCATATTGAATGCGTTATCTCATCTGTGTGTCTTCAGTAACCTTGTGAAATTGCCAGTCCTGCTGTGCCTAAATAACCATATTAAACTAGCACCTTTTTTACCGTAAAACCGCGTACATGGTACACAAAATGCATACAGGTTGGCAGGAGTCTAATGGCTGTTTTCATCACATTGCCTGGGAGAAATTTGCACTCAAAGAGTGTGCTGTGTGTGAATTTATGGAATCAGTGAACAACACAGTAGAGGGGTAAACAAAAAAATGAGCTAAAATCTTGAGGTGGTTATTTGGGGCTCCTTTTGTGCGTTTGTGTGCATTTGTGGGGCAGGAGTATTGAGGTTAAAAATGTCCTTGATTGAATTTCAGGCTGGTGATGTTAATGGAGACAGTCCAAGTTCAACAGATGAGGTCAGTCCCTACTGAGGTTGTTTGTGTATGAATGATTGTATACATAAATGGCTGTATGCAATATACATTTGCCTGTGGGTAAGTACAGTATGTGTGTGCAATGCATTTTAAAGTGGAGCTCTAGGTACTTGACAGTATACGTGGGTGTACAGAATGGATGCTTATGTGCGTGTCTGCAAGTATTCTACTTATAAATGTGATTTTGACCTCATCGGCCCTTGCTGTAGCCGGGAAAGAACTGGTCAAGCAGCATCTGAAGCGTCACGTTTTGGGTCATGACGTAGTCTTTGCCCAAGTCGTGACGGCAGGCGGGGCAGGTGTACACTTTTGCTCGGAACGACCGCTGCAGACAAGTCTGAGGAGAGAGGACAGCAGGAGAGATTCACAAACAAATACAAGGGGAGGGATTCTGAGTAGTGGTAGCTACAAACACGTCGAGTCAGCACGCACCTTGCAGACATTGTGTGAGCAGACGGTGGTGATGGGTTGGAAGGCCAGCTCCTGGCAGCACACACACATGAAGATCTGCTCCATTTTGCGCAGGAAATTCTTTTTAGACACAGACAGAAACACAAGTAAGGAATGAGGAAAGGAAAAAAAGGAAGGAATAACAGACAAGAACATATATACACTGGACAAACACTTGTTTTTGCCCCCATTCATCAAGAGCTGGACTCAAAGATCTAAAACTTTCTCTATGTACACAAAAGGCCTATTTCTCTCAAATAGTGTTCACAAATCTGTCAAAATCTAGTTAGTGAGCACTTCTCCTTTGCCGAGATAATCCATCCACCTCACAGGTCTGGCATATCAAGATGCTGATCAGACAGCATGGGTATTGCACAGGTGTGCCTTAAGCGTAATTTATACCTCTACGTCGAATCGACGGCGTAGGTGACAGGGCCTGACGTAAATATCACTTTGGCCCGTTAGATGCTGGTCTGGCCCTTACTCTTCAAAATAACTGCTAACAACATACTGTCTGCCCATGACTTAGCTACAGCTACTTAGCTGTCTCTTGTTTCCTTCCGGCACTCTGGCAGCCTGCCAGCCGCTGTCAATCAAACAAGGTGGCTCCAGCATGCAGAGACAAAAGGGGGCATTTCTGATATTCCCCAAAGACCCTTTTCTTCCCATAAATGATTAACAATCCATAAAAACTACACTGACATTATTTCAGACAGCAAAACGGTTGACTAAATGTGATTTCAGTGGACTTTACAATCTAAAGACTTTGGGGATTATTTTCTTTTTTGTGGATCAGTGACATTCAATGAGTTCTCCTTTAAGAGGCTGCTGTGTGAGATGCTTAATGAACACAAGTATTCAGGAGCCTGAGATGGGTTAGAGTGTCAGAATTTACAAGGATTCATACCGGTCCCTCTTTAAGGTTTTCCATGGCTTCATCCCAGAGTTTCTTGTTGGCCGTGTCCTCTCGGATCAGCTGCTGCTGCTGCTCTGACAGATGGAAGGTCTCCTCTATTTTCATCCTTTTAGAAGGAGGCTCCGCCAGCGGTGATGACTCTGATAAAGACACACGTATTAGACTAAAAAAATGCAGCTACTCGTGGAGAGTAAAAGACAACGTTTAGAATGGTGCATGATTAAGGAAAATAAGATGCTGGTGGATATTAAATATTTACATGCTATCTTAAAATAATTTTCACTGCTCACACTGTTCTCACCTGTCCTCTTCTCACAACACCTTGTCTGACCTGCTTTGAGCGTCATCTGTAAAAGCACCCACCACTATCTCTGGTTGTCTTCTGCTCTCCGTTACTCTGTGGCTCCTCTTCATCCTCCACACTGGCCATCGGCTGCTCGTCTTCCTCGTCCTCGTCATTCTCCTCTTTCTCTTTGATCTTGCGTTGTCTCCGCGGCCTCCCCCTTCCGGGATAGTGCTTACTCCGGCCGCCACGGCCTGGTCTGGCGCAGGCCTCCTTCTTTGTTTTGTTAGCCATGGCTGCCAAGTAGCCTGGTGGGTACTGGGAACACATGACATGAGCACAAGGAGATGGCTTATTTGGCAAAGAGAAGTAGTTTGCCACTGTATTCAATCTGAGCTAATTCTTTTTACGCTTGCACATGCACAACTGGAGATGTACATATGCAAAAGAAGTTCAACACAGTGGCACATACATATCCTATCCGATATCTGTATCTGCACAGTGAAGTTTACATACACATTTGCAGTCTAACCTGAACAGCAAGCCCCAGTTTTTGGATCCTCTCCAGTCCTTCAGGAGTCCAAGGTGCTGGTTCCAAATCATCCCGTCTCAGCAGGTACCGCCAAACCAGGTAACCACACTTTCCAATCTCTGGCCAGTACTTTACCACCTAAAATTCACACACAACCATGATAATATAAAATACATAAATAGGGTGTAAATAGGGATTGAGTGCTTTGCTCAGTGGCACTATTGCTGTCATAGGAGCTTGAACCCAGACAGTTAATAGGGCTTTCTAACTACCATGCTTCCCTACATTACAGTCAGATTACAGTAACTCAGGTACTGGTCCATATTAGTAATAATGTCTTTGTATTTTAAGCAGCTTTGCTTGAAGTTAGCAGATCTGTTTTAGACTCTTAGTTTACAAAAAAAACATCTGTACCTTATAAATACCATCATAGCGGTTTCCCTCCTCGGGAGCGTATTTGGAGATGCGTCGACCTTTGGAGCTGCGCACCACTCTGACTGGCTTTCCTGCCCGCCAGTTCCTCGACTCGGCCCCGTCTTTGTCATTCAGAGGGGCATCGCAGTTTAAGGCCAACGCCCTGCAGAACGCAGGATCCAAGAGTTACAGATAAGACAGAATGATGTTCATTAAGTCGGATAAGGGATTAGGGAACATTTATTTAATAAAACTGTAGAGAAATCTGTGCAATTTGCCATTGTTGATTTTATTTATGTATTGCAAAAGAGCCATAATTAGAGCAGCAACAATTTGCATTTCTGCCTTGGGATATGATGGTTTAACTTAAATAGCTTCAAGGTAAAACGTCATATCAGTATGTTTTAATGGTGCAAATTTGACCACCTGAGCTCAACTAAACTGAGCAACGCATTGCTTCTTCAGCTTTGTGAGCCTGAAGAAGTGTGTGGTAGCTACAGGTGCTGGTAGGTATCTACCAGCACCTGACTGTTTTTGCTGTGCACAGGGAATTTATTGTTTTAGATGGAAGGTCATCTTTAAGTGTATTACCTGTTCATGTGTGTCAGGGTCTGGTCAAAAGAGTGCTCTCCGATCCGTTTATTTCCCGAGAGGTCACGACCCCCGCTGCCTGTGTAGGTGAACTCATCTCCCCGGTCCTACGTCAGGTCATGGTAACCACAACAAAGTTATTGGCATACAAAATCCATGTAGTTCTTACATGACTCTTCATATACCGCCTGCCAGACTAAAATGACATGATATCCACAAACAGGGTTTAAAAAGCATCTAGTAAAAAGTAAAATAACCCACCACTTCATCCTCAAAGCCCCCCGCCAACACCAGCGAATAGGAGCCATCATTACTGCGCCCGTGGATACCACCAACATGTGGCCTGTGAACACCTGCTTCACTCACCTGAAGTGTGAGTGAGGCAGAGAGAGAAACAGATAAGCAGAGAAAATCCATTGATGATATTGGCAGTGATGTATTAGATATTATATTACAGAAAGACATGACAATATAATCTGAATGACAGTATGAGACATGGACGACTTCACCCATTTCTCAATTTCTTTTATATTTTTATATATACCTAATTCATTTATGATGACATGTAAAAACAGCTAACCTGAACTCTGAATTTCCAAGTGGTTCCAACAGGAATACCGGGTATGGGTCCATAGTGGTTCGAAGGAACAATTGTGCACTCTTTGGTACGCCCCACACAGGCCATACCCTGCAATCACATTGCGAAAGACAAATAATCTAAGCTGCAGCTACAGAAATACCATTAAATGTTAGATCAGCTCACAAGATCACATTTCTGTGAGGTTTTAGAGCAGGGCTGCTGCCGCGGCATAGGTGACGTTTTGCTAAAGTTTATGATATAATGATATATGATGAATATCTAAGGAGAACGATTCAGAAATCCTCAGCAGTCCATTTAGGCGGCACACAGGATTTCAAAAGTGAGAAGACAAAGAAAAGTATTTTATTTTAATGGTTGTAAAATTGCGATAATGTGAAAGGCAAGTATAAATACTGTGTGACTCACGGCACTTAAATGTGCCCAAACACACAAGCCAGGCTGTTTTCAATTAGTCCACCGAGAAAGGGAGCATTCTGGTAAAGAAATGAGTTATTTTCCGTTGGCAGTTCCAGGAAAGTGGCTAAGTCATGCTTAATGGCATTGTTCACATTACACCATGGAGCAGAGTGTCAGGGAGACAGCCAGGCCAGGATGGAAATGAGCCACACAATATCTCAAAGTGTTGCCATGAGAAGACTCTGAGGAGATTATGAGGAAAATATTTAACAGTATGCTTAAAACAGATGCTCTTTAAATTTTTAAATACATGTCAGCTGTCTTCCTCCGTCTCATGGTTTGCCTCAGTAACTAGCATGAAAACATTTCAATTTTTGCCAAGTAAAAAGCCTAAATGTCATTTTGCCCTCTGAAATCATAAAAAAGTGAAGGCGGTCTACACAGTGTTCATTAGTCATGTTATCATTATACAAGAGCTTCATAATCAATAACATCAATATTTATGCATTTGCAAAACATTCTATGACCCAAACCAACATTATTAATCAACTCTGGGAACCTGATCTAACGTTAAGTAGATGTAAAGTATTGTTGAGTGCATCAAAAGCTTCTGGTCTGATCATTTGATTTGAGAGAAAAGGCCACAGTGTGCTCAGGCAATATTTGACAGAGCTCCAAAGAGGTACAGACAAAACTCTTCACATGAAACAAACCGGCTATCTTTGATAGCGCAAAACACAACACACAGACAGTCGGATGCTGAAAAATATTAAAATTACACTGAAGAACAAACCAGTTTGCACAAAGTAAATGGCATAAAATGTTTATGTAATAAAGTAACTGATGAATGGCTCGCCCAGACCTTTGCTACTGATGGTCCACTATAACAAAACATATTCTAAACTGCTGTATAACTTACTTACTTATAAGTTTACAGTAGTTTCATTTAATAATCTTTTTCGTGTTTTTTGTGTTATGCTATATTAAAAAAATTTACGACGCTGAAGGATTTTAGCTTACATGATTATAAAAGTATCCTCAGTCTGGAGCATGTGCAGGACACTTGTGCCTACATGTTCACAGTACAAGAGACTGATGCATTTATCTATTATCTGGGCATTTCACTGATGGTTGAATTTTGGAAAATAATCTGGAAAAGTTGGTGTTGCCAAAAAACATTAGACACAAATTGCTCTTCATTGCTTTATTCACAGAAGTTTTGCTTCTTCTGGGCAACGTGAGGGTGAACCACAGGCCTTCCCTCAGGCTTACTGTTAATAATTACTTTCAGTCTTACAGAGCAGTTGTCAGTCCACCTGGTGTGTGCGTGTACCCCTGGCTCACCTTTCCCCAGTCCCTTTGGCTCTCAGTTGTTGCCGAAGGCATCTTGGCTTTCTTCTTGCTGGCTTTGAGCTTCTCTCCTGCCTTAACAACCTCACTGGTGTCGTTCTTACAGGTGGGACAGTACCTGGCAGAATCGGAGCAAATAATCTATGTAGATGTAGGCAGATGTGTCACTTTTAAAAACCTGCAACATCCCTCTACATAAAAAGATATACTGTACATGTTCTGGCAAACACAAGTCAATGTAAAATGAGGAGAAATGCTTCTCCAAATTAGCCAGAAGGCAAAACACTGACATTTCGTAATAAGTACCCTAAAGAGAGATGGATTAAGCAACAGTATCAATAGGTCAGTGCGAAATGTATTGTCTACGACAATACCTTAATTGTTGTTTTAATAAAGCGTGAGCAGACAATATCAAGTAGGCTACGTCACTCACTTTGCAAAAAACTTTCAAAAATACAGCATTCGCACAGTCACTGCATAATGCATGCAGTACAGTTGTGCTAGAGTTAAGCAAGCTATACCTACTGCAAAATTCATGACTGAAGTTAAAAATGAGTGAACAGTGCCAGGAGATTAAACATGGACACCACCAGCGTTGCAATTTACATCATTAGATTGAATCGCTAGATGTGGACCGACAACTTCACTCACATGGAGGTGGTTTGGCTTTCAAAAGACACAAAAGATGTCATTCTGCAAACTATGTCAAAAATCGTTGCTGTTAAAAGACCACAAACTAACCATCGCACGGAATATCAAGAATATGAAATGCTTTGGGAATCAGCCATCCATGACAGGCCTGAACCAGCCAAGGTACCAGCACAAAACACAATCAAAGCCAGTGAGACAACAGCTACAGACAGAACTCAGAGCTAACATAGCAACAGATAAAATAGTTTCCTCATACTTGGATTGTTTGATGTCAGTAATACTTGCACTGGTGATTTCAGGGTTTTTTATATTGTTTTCACTTAATTGCTTCAGTTTCAAACACATAAATAAGACTTGTTTCCATTAATATCATTAGTAAGCAACAATCCTATTGTTAACCATTTCTGTTCGGTTCACAGGCCAAAGTCGATGTTAACTTCAGGACTAACCGCCTTCACTCCTTCTTCAAAAGCTGGCAAGCAACACATGGGAGCTCTGCTTTACTATTGAGAAGCCACCGTCTTTATTTACTAGCGACTTTATCATACTCTGTACATTACTGCTAAACTAAAGGTTTATTGCTGACAAGTTGCTCTCTGTTTTGCTGCAATACCGCCACACTTATTCGAAGTTTCGAACACACATTTGCTCTGTCTCCTCCTTTTCTACCACACACACACACACACACACACCCTCTCTATGCTCACACATGACTTTTACAAACACATTTTTGAAGGATGCCAAATGTTGTCTAATTATCGTAAGACAAAATCCTAATATCTGATTTCATATTTTGTCAGATCGCACACCCCTAGATGTCGGTCAGTTTCGAGTTTAGCTTTTTGCTGTTTTCATTCTATCAAGCTAGACATGCAAGACGTAGAAAAGGAGGGTAGGGTTCTTCCTCTCAGTAACAGCAGTAACTGCCAAAAAACAATTATTCACATCCTCATTTCTGTTTGGCAGAGAGACATTCAAAGCCACTCCATTAGATAAACTCACACCTGCGACTGCATTCTGTCATTATTTTATATTGATTTTAACCTCAATCACCACTTAATTACTGCTTAAATGCACTTCAGCTCATACCGAACACCATTAATCAGCCTTCTTAAATTGACTGTGAAGCACAGGATGTTGTGGCTAATTGCTGAGCTACACTCCCTCTCACCAGTCCTCGTCATCCGGGATGGTGGCCAGCGGTGGGTTGAGGCAGTAGATGTGGAACGCCATGTTACACTCGTCACACAGCAGCTGCATGTGAGCATCCTGCTTCCCGCCACACACACAGCAGGAGCAGAAGCGACACTCCGCGTCGGGGTCAGCCTTGCAGTGCTTACACTCCGGCCCGCTTTTCCCTGACAAGAACAGGAAGGTATCACCCATAGGCACAGGCACATGTATGATCAGAAACCAGAAGATGATCTTATGATATGGCCACACCAAAATATACCTTCAAAAGCAATATGGGCAAGTGTTGCCACTATTTTCACTGTGTGTGTATGAGTTTCTGCATACGTTTAAATTGTCCATCTGCAGCTGAGAGTGCACGAGCTCCTGGTTTCTCCACCTGGTAGATTTCATCCAGAAAGTGAACTTTACAATCCCCTATTATATCTCCAGGACCCCTGGAGGGAGCGCGAGAGTCAAGAGAGAGAAAGGGAAAGAGATGAAAGCTCAAAAAAAGAAAAACGTTATCAAGCGTGTTACAGAGAGATTGAAGGAAGTCAAACAGAGACACGTTACAATTTACATCGTGGTAAACAAAAAAACAAACATAGAAGAAAACAGCAGTGACCCCCCCTGGCCTATGTCCAACGCATCACCTCCCACATAGAAGGAAGATCCTCACCCCAGGAGGATTTTGACTCGGAGCTCCTTGTTGGTGCGGGAGGTTTGGTTGATGGTCTGGACCTCTGCATCGAACCAGAAACCCCTCTCATCTGGTGTCTCCATATTGTAGTTGACCATCACATGCATGCCCACCTGGAGCTGGTCCCATCGCAGCAGGGTCCTAGCACGTGGCCGTACATCCACTGGTCGTATCTCCACCACACCGTTTTCTGGGTAACTGGACAAGAAAGAAGAGGAGAGAGAAGGAAGGGGGTTAGAGTGTGTGGACTTTTCATCCTATTCTCACGCACATTCCACACTCATTTGCATAGACATTTCCCTTCTAGACCACAAACTACTCTGAAAAGTTAAAGTGGTAATATTATGCTCATTTTCAGATTTGTAATTTTATTTAGGGGTTGTAACAGGTATACATGGTTTCATTTTCAAAAAACACCATATTTTTTGTCAAAAGCTCTGTTAAAGTCATGGAGTGATACCTCTCACTTCTACATCATTGTTGGGAGTTGCACATGCGCAGTACCTAGTTAAGGACTACTAGCCAATCAGAAGCAGAGTAGGGTGGGCCCTGAAAAGCCGGTAAACAGCTTCAGTTCAGCTGTATATGTCCCCCTTACCAGCTTAGCAACATAGACTGGAGCAAGAGTTTCAGAGTGGTGAGTTATTAATTTTTAGCAAATTTATCTTTCATCTTTAAAGTTTTAACTGAGCACTGTTTCTACATCACAGTAACAACTTTATGTCAACTGACTGCCTGGACGAAGGGAGAGGGAAGACAGCAAAACTTTGAACTTTGGGCCTTTTCAATTTGCAAACCTACTACATGCACAAAAAAGATATAAATTAATAAAGGAGAGGGAAAAGGCCAAAGAGCATAATATGACCTCCAACTTTTGCAACTACCATAGATAGCATAGCAATGTCAGACCATGCCCCAACCTAGAAACCAGCTTAACCAGAAAGCACAGCTCCTTTCAACACATATAATTCCACACTACAGACTGATGACTGAGTACAAACTGTTTTCACACTGATCTGGCGATATCGGTATTGGACGCAGAGAGTATTAATGAAACATTAGTTCTAGCAAATATATCTGCTAATCTAAATATACTTCAGATTCCCTCCAAGACATAAAAGACAATACATTAGACAAAACATTATTCTAAAAAATGGACAAAGACCACCTAATTTATAATAATTACAAACTAATCTCACTTTTACACATTAATTTTAAGATCTTATCTAAAGCCTCTAAAGGAGGTAATGCCTCCTAACATTCTAAATTTGCCTAGGTCAAATACTCCAGAGATGGCGACATCGCTTGATGCAGAAAAATCTTTTGACAGGGTGGAATATAGGTACCTCTTTTCAGCTATTAAGAGATTTGGCCTAAGAGAAGACTTTCATTTCCTCGGTTAAGCTATTCTACTTTTCCCCAGTGGCATCAGTACAAACAAACAACATGCAGTCACCCTCTTTTTCCCTTGGGCAGGGCTATCCTCTGTTACCTTTATTGTCTGTAATTGCAATATTTTGAGGGCATTAAAGAGGTGGTTTTATGCTTTTTAGCTTTTTCCCTCCCCTTTATTGAGTTATATACCTTTTTGTGCATATAATAGCTTTGCAAAGTGAAAAAGCCCAAAATCCAGCCCAAAGGGAGTTCCCATCTCCCACAGAAAACTCTGCTCTGAACTGCTTGAAAACAGTTCATTTGCAGCTTCCCTTTCATCCTTGTGACATCACAGGGATGAAAGCTAAATGCACCTCATATAATGCTTGCCAAGCAGCTAGTCCGACATGCCTTCAAAAACACCGGTGCAAAAACTCTGAGCTGCAGCATACACCTCTCCTCTTTCTTCCAAACACTAGCTACCCTTCAGGCAGTCAATCAACATAAAGTTGTTACTGTGATGTAGAGACAGAGTTCAGTTAAAACTTTATGGATGAAAAATATTTTTGTTACAGATTAATAACTCACCACTCTGAAACTCTTGCTGCCAGTCAAATTTGTTTACGGGCTTCACGCTGACCCGCCCTTCTCTGCTTCTGATTGGCTAGTAGTCCTTAACTAGGAAATGTGCATGTGCAACTCCCAACAAAGATAATTTAGAAACATGTCCATAGCTAAAATGAAGTGGAAGCTAAAAAGGAGCTGATGCAATGTGCAGTATGAAAAAAATATGGTGTTGTTTTTAAATAAAACCATGTAAACCTGTTCTGGTACAACCCCTAAATATGATTTTGAACCTGAAAATGAGCACAATACCACCTCTTCAAGCGACACAACACACACAAATGATCACTTTACACTGATTATCTGCTACTGTACACAAACCAAACAAACCCTGCCAGATCACTTTCTGTCATTCTCCGTATGAGAAATTTAGTAAATATTCCAGATAAAGCCTTAATAACCAAAAGAGCAAACTGCAACTGGTTAATTCATTGGCAGGACAGCTTCCATAATCCATGTATGTTTCGTTCTTTCATTATTTCATTTCAAAACCAAATTGGTCCCATTTGTTTAGCTTTGTGTGTTACACTTAATAAACCTGCAGCAGATACACTTGGGTCACATAGGTGGGTTTTTTGTTAGAAAAGGCTTACCATTCAGTTTTACCATTCAGTTTGTAACTCACTAGCAACAGGGACAGGAACAGAAACGCCTCAGAAGTTGCCTAAGAATCCTCCGGTTTTTAAGATTTCTTCAGTATCAAATAATTCAATGATAGCTGAGTACATCCAATGGTAAACAGCAAACATGAACTGTTATTAGTTAAATCCGCAAGTTGTATATTATCGAATCATATATTGACTAAAAGGTTTGAGTAATTTTTGGTCAGCTTCTCTGCACTGTTTCCACCTGACCTTTCTTTTCTTTGTGAGATGGAAGAATTTAGAAAGTTTTGTGGCACTGCGTAGAGCTTCCAGCTGCAGTAGCCACATGGATTAGGCTATGTGTAAAACAGGAGCATCGAACTTCATCCAGCCAGGGGGAACGACCACTGTCCAGTGCATCGGTTCCACTGGCAACACAGCGCATATTAGGTCTACCAGTTAGGGAACAGGGGGGCTGGAGTGTACAGGGCAAGGGAGAGGAGGTCGCGGGAGTGACCTGGTGCGCTGCAGACGGTCAGTGATCATTCTCTCTGGTTGGATGAAGCCCATCCATAGACTGTATATAGCCTGATGGAGACCACCACTGTTGCGGTGTATAGGTTGTGCCCCACTTTCCCCTACAGCAGCAAGTTAGTTTGAAAACCAGTAGGATACAACACTGGTCAAAGAACGGAACACAGCAAGTTATGGGTTTAAAACAGAAAAACAAAACAGATGTCTGTTTACCGTTTTTCCTTTTTGTTTTTAAAACAGAAAAAACAAAAAACGACTTGTTTTTTTGTTTTTCCCAATTTGGTTTTGAAACGAAATAAGTAAAGATTTTGGATCACAGATTTTCCATGCTCCCTGGCTCCCATTTTATTGGGCAAAGGGTGAGTTTCAATATTTAGGAATCTTCACAACAAAAGCTATGTCCAAAGTTTTGGAAAAAACTTTACTCCTTTGGCTAAAAAGGTAGAACATCCTAACCAAAGGAAGGGCATCTCAATTATTTGCGGGTCCATGGACTCAATCCAAGTCTCCCTACCCAAACCAAATAAGCATGAAAAAAGGACCTAACAACAGACATAGCCTAGGTATTAAAGAGTGGAACCACATTCTAGATCTGGTCCATTCTTTCTTCATATGTGCCCGTCATCGCCTAATTCAAAGCAAACTTCTACACAGAATCCACTATACTACTGCCAGACTGGCCAAAATGCACCCTAATGTCAGTGATGTCTGCACACAACCCCCTGCTAAACTCATTCACATGTTCCAGTTTTGTTCCCAGTTGTAAAACTTCTGGTCGAACATATTTGAAACTATAAGTCAGGCTTATGATGTTGTCATTGCCCTTAATTCTTTATCTGTCATCTTTTGTGCTCTACCTTATACTGGCCTCTCTGTTGCCCTGGACTTCACAACTTAACTGGTCAGCCTTTTGATTCTCCCGAAATGTAACCCCACTTCTTCCCCAACACGCTTTCAATGGATAAAGGAAGTTCTATATAACAGTAAACTAGAGAAACTTAAATTCTCCCTCATGAGCTTGAACGAGCATTCCAAAAAACATGGAGACCTTTTTTGAATATATTATCCTGCTCAACATGAACAGCAGTTCTTTATACATTAGCTAAATGGGCCATGGGAAGGGGTGAACTACCACTGAGCACTTGACGTCAACTGTATCTTAAAGGTTGAAAGAGTAAAACCTTGAGGAACAAAACAGTGGGTCTGTAAAAACATCATGTGAATAGAAACTATGTAACAGCTTAATGCATGAAGTTGCAAACAGCTCCACTGATAAGTAATACAAGACTTTCTGTGTAGGAACATGCAAGTCCATGCAAGTCTACAAAAACCCACACAAGCACAGATCGGCAAAAACTATAATACAAGTGGTAAGAACAACATGTAATCGTGGTATGACGTACAGTTTATTCAAATGTGAATTAAGACCTCTGATCTGCCATCTGTCTGATGCTTTTTTGTTTATCAATTTGATTTGTGACACGGTCACAAGCACTGGTCCGTCTATACAAGGCATGCCTATAGCGAGAAACTCAAATAGAAGAAGTCAAACAAAGCCAAAATACTATTATGATATGAATATTCAGGACAAACCCCACAGATACAATCAGATTTTTTACCAACTGCACCTACACAGTCTATAAGAGTTTCTTACATAGAATATTAAAACAATTAAACATACATAACTTTACCCCATGTTCTCCTATAAAGCAAAACCCATTCACATAGTGTAAATTCTGAAAGATTTGCCTCTAGATACCATGAGACATTCGCACAAAAGAGCTTTCTGACTGGATTTTTGGAACAAAGGATTACTTAGGATTTTCACTACTATGGCCTCACTCCACCTCCCCTTTAATCTACACAGAAAATATAATAGAGCAACCCCACTACTACTGGCAAAACACTATTGTTAGTAGTTTGGTAAAGCATGGACCAGTGTTTTCCACCATGGTGTTTGTCACCATGTACAGTATGTATAGACAGGAGTAAGTACACAGCATTCTCCAGATTCCTCTGCTACATTACAAATTTTCAGAGGATCTCCACTGGAGCTGTTGTTTTAAGGAAGCATGGCAGAACAGAAAATGATCATCATTCTCCACAGCACTGTCACTACAATCACTGTACATTATCTCTGCTCACTTAACAATGTTAAATGTTTAACAAAACAAGAAAACTCCAGTCTGATTTGACTTATCTACATCCTGAGCAGAGAACAGCGTCACCCTCTGACCCAGTCAGCAACCGAGTAAGGAAAAGGTAAGGTGACTAAAGGTGATTAACGGCCAAGATAAACAAATATAAAGGGTGAATAAAACATCCACATAGCTTTACTGCTATATCATATTATATGATGATATGACCAACAGTATACAGGGGTAGATGTAACCAAGAATGAGACAGCAGAATATGATTTGTTTGGGAAATTTGAGAGAATTGGAACTAGCTGATTAAAGAGGCCAGTTCTAATACAGTAATTAGTTGTTTAGTTTAGCTTCTTTAGTAAAAGATTGATGTGTTAACTTATTATTTAAAACAACGCAATGTGTTGATTTACCACTTTGGTTTTTGGACAGATTAAACAAATGATTTTGTCACATTAGCACAGAGCTACTTTGTGCTAAGCAAAGCCAACCAGCTGCAGGCTGCAGCTTTATATTTATAGTCATGAAAGCGTTCTCAATCTTCTAACTCTTGGCAAGTGAAACAGCATATTTCACAATATGCTGAACTATTCCTTTAATACATGAACTATAACTAGATAACAAATACACATCTAACATTTTCTGATGTTGGAAAGGGTTTTTGTTTTTTGTAATGCAACATGTCCATAATTAAAACTAGTAGCACATTCTTACAATTTAAAATGTGTCTCCTTTGCCAAAGGAAGATCTGTGAAATTTCTTCTTGTCTAGCTAACATGGAGCAGAGATATTGAGGTTAACTGTGCAGGTTTCCTGCCTGCCAATCATCATTAACTGCAAGGATCAGGCCTGACTACGAGATGACGAGATGAATTGACATCTTGCTTCCTTGCCAATAGCTGGAATTATGCTTACAGACAAACAATGTGTTAGCACTGAAGTTAACAGCCTGCACAGCCAGGTCCGCTCACACAGTGGGAGGGGAAGGGGGAAGTAGAGAATTGTGCGCATGAGCGAGCAGTGTATGTGTGTGTTTTTGAGGGAAAGCTGAGCCTAAACTGGGTGCTTTCTCAGACAGTCTGTAATGACACAGAACCAACGATGTCCTGTTGAGTTTAAGCCAAAAATGACTATAATAACCTATATTTTAAGATTTTATCTTCTCAGAATATGCACTACATATGCTTTGTTTTTTTATTGAGAAGACTTACTGCATATTTTCCATTGTAAATTGACTGTAGGGGGCTTACTGTGGCAGACTGTAAGAGTTGTAGCACACAGCTAGCGTACTCCCAGGAAGAGGAGGCCGGGGCACAGTGCAGGGATTTCCTTTTTTAGGCCCAAGGGATTACTGCGGTTTTGGGTTGGGTAGGGTGGGGGGCTGAATACAAGCAGCACAAACACACACCAACATGCACATGTGAACACACACACACACACACACACACGAGAGGAATATCAACCTTGGAGCACAATAGGACTCAGCATGAACAGAAGGGGAACAGGGAGCAACACAAGGGGAGCAGAAGTACCCAAGTTTAAGACCACACAAGCTCACACTTGCTGTACTGTTGTACACTGGCCCTACTTGGGACCATTAACATTCAACTACGGAGGCACCAGAAAAATGTAGAAATTGCCTGCCTGTTCGATATTATTTGCCAATATGAGCTAACTGCAGATAAATCTGAATCTGTGTTTAGAACACATAAATCACAATTAAAAAAGTAACAGAAGGACAGCTCCTTCATTCATATTATGAGTGTTGTCGTTGCATAGTTTGTCCACCAGAGGGCACTCTAAATAATAAAACTGCATTAAGTCATGTAATCTTGGTGAGGTTTCATAATACATAAGAAATGTTGGGGATAATCTTTGTTTATGTTACGTGTTTCTGAAAAGAAGGGGGAGAAAATAATATCGGATTTTACAATCCTCCAATATCAAAGTCGGTATCGGTCTTAAAAATCCCTCATCGGTCGGGCTCTAGTCAGTGTAGACATTTAGGGGCAGACACACCAACATTGACTGCAACGACAGAATAGGAATTCCTTTCATACATATGTAAAAGGCAGGAGAATCAAACAACGGATGCACTACATCTTGACAGCGAAGGATGACTGTTTACTGTCAATTTAACAGAGGTTACTGGCCCTGCAATGTGATACATGCATTAGAAAGCCCTTGCTAGTTATTTTTTCCACCATTTGACAAAACATGCATGTGTGCTGTAGTGATATACAATAATTATGATTTTCAGACTTACTGACCCATACTGAACACTTACTACCTGATTCAAAACTACGAATCCAATTCAGATTTGACCAGAACACAACTGTAAGCAATATTTCTTCTACTTCATACATTGAGAAAACATGTCTTTTCAGACCAGAGTTACACAATGACCAGAAAAACAGAAAACACTGGTCTGTTTTGTGTTGGATCTTTCTGGCCCTAATGACAGCTGCCAAACATTTTGGCAGTGATTCAACCATTTCATGCAACTGCCCATGGTTGATAGGTAGAGGGAGGCTACTCTCTGTTGATGTTTTATTTAAGTTAATTTAAGGTGTGTGAGCCACGCCATTTACCTCATTTGACCTGAATGTCCCTATTTCAGTCTGGACCAAAGTAGGGCTGGGCAATAAGGCCAAAAAACGTTACCACGAAAAATTCATATCATTCAATATCGATAATTATCCCGATAAATGTCAAATCATTATTTCTTATTTCTTTCGCGGTGTGCAGGGTGTACTTGAATGCCATCTGAAAATGAAAGCTATAGCCCGACGGATACTGTTTTTTTAAGGCCTATACTAATAAAGATGTTCGGGGAGCTTCAAAAATCAAATAAATACCAATAATATAAAACACATAATACACACAATCTTGATATAGATCCCTTAGATTTGTTTTTTTTTAAGACTGTGATCAACATAAATGCTAAGAGGGACATTTAATAGTAACTTAAACTTGAAAAATAAACTTGTCAGCGTTCTTTGGTGGACAAACAATTTAACAGAGACACTGTTTGACACAATGTAGCATTTTCCTCTGAAACAATGCTAGAGCTATCCCATCTGCAGATATCACACAGAAAATAAGAGCTGAGCTGTAAGACAGTCATTATCACTTTAGTCACTATCTGTCTACGCTGTCACAGTGGCTTGACCCAAAGCCTGGTATTAAGAGTAAAATGTAACTTTCCCTGAAGCTGTGGGATCAGGGAAGAAAGACTTTCAGGCACAGAGGAGATAAACAAGAAACTCAAGTCAACAATCTTGTCATCGCGTAGTATACCTACAGAAAATGTAGAAATATATTTAATCAGTTGTGAAACTGAGACAGCTTGACTTATCGACAGAAGGGCTCTTACAGTCCCCTCTGTTATGAAACCATCATTAGTGCTTTGTGTGCTCAGTTGGAGTCCCTGTAAAGAGGCAGAGGCAAAGGAGAAAATGAGAAATCTTCAATTTGCTGATAAGCAGCCGAGTTAGAAATACTCTGACACTAAACAAGCTAAATATAATTGCTTCACAGTAGTGAGGGAAAGTGACTGCAGTCTCTCTTAACTTCGGCTTTGTTAGTAATTGAGGCCAAAATGTGAAGCTGCAACTTTTTAACATTATGTATCTAAATTATTTTAATCTTAAAATTAGATTTTTCCCAGTCAGATATTAAAGGGGCCAGTTTGCTAACATATACATGAATGGTGCATGTGACTATATACATTGTCCTTGCACAAGACTGTGTTCTTTTTGCAGTTATTTTATGCTGTGATGTCATTTATATTTAGATGTTTTTTTTATCGTAGCATTATGTTATTCTGATGATGGTTGGAGCATGTGATCTCAGTGGTGGTATCAAAAAGACAATTTATAACTAAATCAAAGAACACTAGACGTGACTTAACAAAGCAGGAAAAGCCTAACTCATAACATTAACGTTGGGTGACCAGCACCAGGACACTGCAACAGAAGCAGTTAAATTGAATTCAGCCATTATTCATTTTATTAATTACACTTGGCTTTTCCAACTGTAACATGTCAAAATGTCTGGTGTGGAAAAAGCACTATAACCTAATCATGTCAAGGGTTACAGTTAAATGTAGTATACTAAACTGCATATTTTCTGCATGTCATCAACATTTATGCTCATAGTCAGGATCTAGATACTACTGAAATATCAGGCCAACTGCCACAGTTTTAGATACTGGATGTCTTTCCCTGCATATGATCTTTGCTAATTAGAAGACAGAGCCCATTTAAGAAGCACTTAAGCCCACCTTTAAAGCAAAACCTTCCCAAAACACCAATTTTAATTTAAACAGCTTCATATCAAGTGTGATAAAAATCTGAAAATCTGAAATTCCCACAGGGTGCAGAGCTCCGGATGGAAATAGGTCTTTTCACTGCAGACTTTCTGACTCGTCATTGTAAGAAAAGCACAGGTGTTACTAATAACATTAACAGTAGCTCTATTATATTCAAGTGTCCCAAAAAGCCATGGCAGTGTGACAGTGAGCCAGCATGCACAATACCAAGACCCTGAAACTGATGCAGCTAAATGGAATTAATTCAGCCATTTAATTCAGCAATTTACACCTGTGCTTTTTCTACTGTGACATGTCAATTTTTTCCCCATGGGGCTAAGATCTCAGGGGGTGATAATACACCTAATAAAACTGCCAACATGTATATTCTGAAAACTCATCACTGTTCTGTCTGGGACTAATCCTGTTGTCTAGTGCTTGTACCAGGGTTGACTGATGAATGTTCCTGTTGAATCAGCTTTGAGGTGCTTAAACTGACACCATTACAAACACAAGATGCCAATGTCAATTTGCATATACAAATATAGGGGTCTACATGAAAGCTACATGAGCATAAATTATATTTCCACCGTTTTATGTCTATATTTGTTACTCTCTCCACAGAGCATCTTAAACATATGCTGAGCTAAGCCAAGACATAACCACGAAACCATATCTGAGAGTCTTGTTATGGAGCAACACATTTACACACACACACACACACACACACACACACACACACACACACACACACACACACACACACACACACACACACACACAGAGCAGCAGAGAGGAGATCCGTCCAACATATCCCTTTGATTTTTGGGGCTCATTACATGCTGTCCAGAACAGCTTCATGCAAAAACATGGCAGTTCATTTTGTACGGCTGGCTTTCTTTCTCAGACTATGCAGGCAGGTGTTTAAGGGGGGTGTGTGTGTGTGTGTGTGTGTGTGTGTGTGTGTGTGCATGTGTGTGTGCATGTGTGTGAAAGCGGAGCAGTCCTACCCACCCTCCACTTTTCTCTAGCAAACAAAATGATGGAAGAAATCTGGAATGGCGCTCAGGGCAGAGAGGGGTACTACGCACTTAGTAGAAGGCAAAAAGGCATATTTGATAAGCCGTCACTAAAACGAAATGGCCCTTTGCATTTGTCGCTGTGGCTTGCATTTCTCGCTGCAGCACACAAAACTGCGGTTGTATTCGTGACTCCGTTGGAGAGAACGCAAATCACATATTACTGTGAAGTCCTGGGTTGAAAACTACCTCTCTTGACTGTCAGCTATTAAATAAAGCAAATGAGGAACATGGAGCAAAAACAATAACCTGAATAAACAAACAAACAAACAAACAGAGAAATAATTAAATTCATTAAATTTAAATAAAAAGGGGATTACTGGATTGTCCCTGCAGGAAAACTCCTGTCCCGTTACAAATTATGAAACAGCAGATAAAAGCAGAATACCAGGGATTTGGAAGATAGCGGAATGTCAAATGGGAATTATGCCTAAAAGAAAACACACATTTACTATTCAACAACCCTTGATACAGTTTCTCCAGCATAACATCCCACGACAGAAACACACACACACACACACACGGGCACAGGCACACACTATGATAGACACAGTGAGGAGGCTATGTCTCACCGGTGGCATGTTCACAGCAATTACAGACAAAGCTGAAGGAGGCAAGCGAAGAAGTAATGCTCCTGAGAACTCATCGGTTACCATGGAAACGTCGGCTTCTGAATGAATTTGCTGGAAAAGGAGAGCGTAAGAGAGATAGAGTCCAAATTGTAGCATCAACTACACAAACACCCTCTCCCCATCCCCTGAACTGCAAGGAGAAAGCAGAGGCTGTATTTCCCAATGCGTCTAACCAGTGTTACCGATGCCTGCAGCCACTTGTACCATACATACACAACATGTTGTTATGTTTGTATTTTTCCCCCCCGGAGTGCCATACAACAGCGGCATGAGCAAATGCATTTTAAACATTGACATAATTAGCAAGAATGAAACCCTGTTTTCTGCTGTGCTGTCACACAGCATAAGCGAAGAAGACAGCACACATTCGCACTAACCTATCTGAGCCACAGCACTGCGAAAACCAATCCAAAACAGCATTTTACCATCTAGAATGATTTTTGTTCAACATACCAAAATGCTGCCACGCTGATGCTGTGCATGTCGGCTAAAGTGCAACATTCAGATCTCGACTGTGCACTGATATTAAAACCTGTGACGGTGTGTTTGTTATCACTGCAACCAAAATCTGTTCACCTGCAGCAGGAACATTCCCCCCACTATATTTGCGCCATCACTTACTCGTCATATTTAATGTGGTAAATTACATCCTCTTCTCTGTCCTTAGTCTCTGTGGCTGCTGTAGAGTCTGTCTGAGAGGTGGAGGCTCCGTTACTCTCAGAGCTAAACACAACATTATTCCTGTTACTGTCTGTGGTTTGGCCCTGGCCGTGGGCCTGTCCCTGCTCGGCCTCCAGCTTTCCATTAGTCCTTTTTGGGGGCCGGCCCACTTTGCCCTTGGTGGGCGTTATCTGTCCTTTGGGAGCGCGTGTCACATTTTCGATGCAGGCCTCAAACCAGGCACCAATGCTGACGTCTCTGCAGTCCACCAGCTCGTTAATCTGCGAAGACACAAAGACAAAAAGATAACACCTGGTCTTTTTTTTTTTTTACCTGTCTGTTGTTTAAAGAAATACGTCATGTGTTAGCCCATCACGACACATCATATACTATGAATTTAAAGCATTAGCAATAAATTCTTTAGACTACTCACATGAACTATTACCAACAGCATCCCAGAACTTAAGATGAACTCATTAAAATACTAGAGCAATGTGAGTAATGGGAGTTATAGGCATTTTGTAGTAAAAGGTTTGAGACATGCTAAAAACACATTTTTTAACATTCAATGTCTTAGCGAGAGTCGTAATGTTAATCTTCAAATGTGCACAAAGAAACAGTCTTGAAAATAAATGCCACCCATAGCACCGTTCCTACGTGCTCCTTTGTGAAAGCCACATAAAATATGCACAGACTCTGAAGTGAATGCTTAAAGCCTGTAAAAGCATTTGACCTTGATATAAAGTGAAGTTGCACATCTCTACTTAGTTATGTTATTGATCTTTCTGAATGCTAGATTGGGCTTTTGGCCTCAAAAAGAGTCTAGTCCCACACATATAATTGTCAGTTATGTGGGTCAGCCAGCTAGCCAGCAATGCCAAGCAGAACGAGTAGAGTGGACACACCAAAATATAGGTTTCGACTGTAGTCTATTTGTTATCTGTTAGGTGGTTAGTGACAGGGTTTTGTAAAGACCTGATCTGTATGTGTGGTCTGGCAAGGTGAGCCACATGCCTGTGTGCATGTCATTAGTCCTTGTAAATAAAAGGCATTTTAGGTGTTATACTTAAAAACAGAGCACTTAAATTGTGAGAAAGTATACATTTGGCACCAACACATGCACTCTCACACAAGAACACACACAAATACAAGCAGACTTGGGTCATTTCGGCTGGAAGAGTCTATCTAAGCATTCTGCAAGACAGTGGGGAAAGGAATAAAGGGCTGCTTAGCCAAAAAAAGTAATCACTACATGCACGATGGAAACTGAAATCATAGTCATTTTTTTCCTTTGACTATTTTTGCTATGTTCAAAATAGCTGTATTATAATCTGCTGCATAGTATTAAATACAAATCTAGGACAGCATATTAAGGTATAAAACCTTAATATGCTGTATATACCAAGCGTACATCCTCCTTGTTTCATGTAAGCTAAAGTACGCCACTGACAAATTCTAATACTGAAAATTAAGTAGACTTTATATTTACAAGGTGGTTTGGAGTTTTCAGCAGCAGTAGAGCATAAGATACATTCATAATTTGATCTGACATCCAAACAAATAAGAGCGTCCTGCCTGAGAACCTTTGGCAATGACGTGGCATGTAGGACATTTCTTGTAAATAGTTCCCAAATATTTACACTCACCTTGTACACACCAACTCCTGGGTCAGCTAGTGTGTTTCTGCTGGATGTGGGGGGCTGGGTGTCCCGAGCTGGACTAGAGGACTTGAACCCATTTTTGGTACTGGCTGAGTTACTGGTAGCGCTGGTGTCCGGCTTGGTTTCAGTAACAGTGCTGGTAGTGACACTGCTGCTGTCATTGTCTATATTTGTGGAGGTTTCCATAGCAGCGGGGGAGGCCGGAGCTGGGGAGCTGTGGCTTTCTGACCTGGAGTCAGGGGGGGGGGCTGAACTACAGGCAACACCAGAGGAGTCCTTGGCGGCGGGGCTGTCTGGAGAGTCCGTCTGTGAGCGAATCAGCAGCTGGACGATGTCATTGAGACCCACGTTATAATCAAACAGTGTTTGGCCATCTTCCATCTGAAAAGATAAAAGTAAAAAAAATCCACTGACATGTATGAATAGGCACAGATGTACAGATTGCAAAATACTGTATTTAGAGCTACAACACGCAATCATTTTTATTATTTATTAATCCACTCTTTTTTCTTAATCAATGATCTAGTCCACAAAATGGTAAAAAACCCAAAATGTATTCAGTTGACAGTGATATTAAAAAGTTTTTGTTTGTGATGAATCACCTAAGTATTGATCAAATTCATCAACCAGTTGTTCAGAAAAAAATGTATCCTATTTTACCAGAATCAACTTACCCAAACTTGTGTATTTGAACAATTGCACAAATGTCCATAAAGACATCCTTTATTAAATTTCCTCCCAAATTTCTTTCCTAATAAACATCCATGTGATAGGAAATGAACACCACTGCGCCACGCAGTGCCCTCAGACAAATATACTCGGCTGCTTGTGAAGGACAAACAAAGAACACATAATACAGAAGACAACGATGAACACAGTAAGAGAAAACAACTATGTGCCGTTACTGTACTTGACAGCATACAGTGGAAATTAAAAATACGCCCAGGATGTTGCTTAGGAGTCCACAGCAACAACATCTGTTCTCAAATGAGCCAATGTTCAGCTTCTGTTTAAATTAATATAACTGTACATTTTTAAATATTCTTACAAAAGGGACAGAAAAAAACATTTGTAACAATGAGCACTTTTGATTGGTAAGCTTTTACGTGAAAACTACTAGTTAACCCTGCTTGTATTAGGTTACATGTCTGGTCCAATAGAAGCGGATGCTGCAAACTGCAGCTCCACTCGCATATATCCTACACCAGTTTTCTACAAGAAATTAAAGAAATGAATGCATGAATTAAAGTGAGGAGATGTAGCTGGGGGAAAGAAATGACTGGGTTGCTATGACAACCAAAAGAGAGCACCCCATGAACCTGAATCATGTACACAATCTCTGTCGACACTAACCCACCAGCACCACCACCATCATCAGCACGACCCTTTCAGGGAGCGCGGTTTATGGGCATCAGAAAACGGTTCTCTCTCTCTCTCTCAAAAAAAAAAAGCTCTTGAGAAAATGATGAAGGCCCATTAGAAACCCATATTTACTCTTCACCACAACCAATCTGTTGTTTTAAGTATACAGTACAGCTACTGCCTTAGGAATGGAGCTTATGGCAGACACGCAAACTCATTACAGACATCAGCTATTCATTTCAGCCTTCAACCCCACAAGCCCATTGTACTGGAGAAACGAGCATGGCCGCCACTCTCACTCGTGCTCCCTTTCTCCTCTTCGTTATTTGACAGCAAGGAGGAGAGCGGTCGGAGGCGTAGCAGGAGAGCAGTAGAGGGAGCAAGCGCAATTTCCCCATCCCTCCCTGTTTTTAATAGTCTCATGAAATTTAGATCAGAGGAGCAGTGGTGCAAAGACAGCCATACAGTGGTTGCTGTACTCACTTGTCTGTGTGTCTTTCTCTGGTAGTCTATCTCAGCATTTCTTTGTCTGTCTCCCTGCCTAAACTCGATCTTCGATTAAGTCTCAGTAATTGTCTATCCTCCTCTGTCTTGTGCTACGTGATAGCTCAATAAGGAAAGAAAGACAAACAAACAGAAAACATCCTACACAGACAATAAGATTGCTGGGACGTGCAGCAGGCAGCCTCACTGTAGAGACGTACTGGGTAGATGGAATTACGCAGACAGAGTATCAGAACAACATACAGTAGAATTCCATTCACTGCAACAAACCTCATAAATGATATCTAAGCGGTACCCGCTTTCCACAGCGACTTCATGGTGTGATCAGCCTCTCACTGTGAGGTGTTACAGCCCTGACATCAGTAATAACCAGCTCTACAGAAATGCTTTCTATATTCAAGAAAGTCAAGATCTTTTTGGCAGCATTATTGGCACGTTTACTCTCTCTAACATGTTGGATGAATAAATCCCCAAGGATATGACATTTTTGGCAAAAGAAGATTTGGCGAAAGAATAAATAAATACAGACGAAGAAATTTTTGTTTTGCATGCACCAATAACAAGCGGGGATTGTGGTGGCGGAAAAATTATTGGGAGTTGTTATAAGTTAAACGGCGACATGCACAGTAGAAGTATAGGTAGGCCTAGACAAGTGTTATTTGCACCATACACAATATTTTAATAAAAATACCATGTCAAAAACCCGGTCAGTAGCATCGTGTTTCTGCTTTGCATGACTTAGAAGACCCAATCAGACAGCCGAGCGTGGGCGGCTGCATCATCGTTTCTAAGTCCTCCGTTTTGGCACGTCTTCACTATAACGCCCTCCGGAGTTTTGAAACGCGGGTCGACAGCATTTCCAAACTTCTCCGTTTTAGGTCTTCCTATTTGCCGTTGTAGTCTGGATAGGAGGTGCAAACATAGCAAAAGGTCTCTGTTTTAATTCAAAATTGCAGTAGTGTTGATGGGGCCAGAGACACTTGACTTGAACCTTTCTCAAAAGGCTCAAATAAATCAGTGTCACGAACCCTGGCAGGGCAACGATGTGTGTGTGTGTGTGTGTGTGTGTGTGTGTGTGTGTGTGTGTGTGTGTGTTTGCACATGTACACGTGTATCACATTGAGTGGAATACAATTAACACCTCTTCACAAGGCTAATTTCTCTGTTGCATTTTGACAGGCAGTACAAACTAACTAAGGCACGAGAAAGACCTGTGGCTGCTGATACTGTAAAAACATACTTAACATGTACAGATAAATTTGACCTCATTTTGCTATTGTTGCTATCTGTTAATTTTTTAATAAATCTACAGCCAATAATATTTATTATAGAGCAGAAACTACAGGTGGGGAGAGATTTGGCTGTAATATTGCCTTCCATTTAATTTTCATTATTGTGCCAACATGCTGTCATGCAGTGTCTTTTTGTAAAGCTTTAAAGCTCTTAATGCAGAAATCATTTTGACATTATAGTAACTAAACACCTACTTAGTATATGTGCCTGCATGACAGTTAAGTAAAGGTGGATCAAGCTAAAAGACTAAGAAATCATGCTGGCCCATTTAATATCAGTGCCTAGTTCTAACAGTGGGTTTAAAGGTGTGAAACCCAAGCCAGACGCACACGGCTGGTGGAGAGGAGATTTAACAGCAGAGCATAAATTAGCCTCTTTTGCTCAGGCATGCCATCCAAACCCCTTACTCCTACATGGTGTCTCCTTCTTCTTCTTCTTCTTCCCTTGTCTCCGCCTACAGGCCCTCTTAGCAAAATAGGTCATGTTTCCAAAAAACAATGACATGGGGTGTGTCTGTGTGCCTGCCATCTACTAAGCTTCCATCTTTGATCTTTTATCCCTCATTCTGCTCATAGTCATTCAATCTCACCAAAATTTTCCACTGTTAATTAGCACAGAATGGCAGAGGGGAAAGGTGACAATGGTTGTTTTTTTGCAGCTCTTCCTATTACTTGATGTTAGGAAGTTGCGTTTTGTCAATTTTATATCTTGCCCAGATTTGTTTAACAAAATTACTTTTCAGTTAGTCTGAATGGAAGTCATTACTATATTGATGGTACAATTCCAGAGAATAGATATTGTTGAACTGATAAATAATGAAAGGTTATCATAGACGTATTGGCTAAACAGGTACATGTGTACTCAATCACTGTGTAAAGATGGATATTCTATGCTACACAAATTGTTGCTTTCTCCTGGAAGTTTTGGAAGCTAAGTCCCTCTGCGAGTTGTATGTGAAACTCACTCACGAGATCACGACTAGATTGGTACGCTCCAATATGTTGTTTCAGAATGAGGCAGGAAATGAAAGACAGAATGGACAAGATGGAGGAAAGCACGTACTGTGCTAGTTATTGTTACTCACTGTGTCGTCCCAGTCAACGTGTGTGAAATCTGGAATCGCCCAATTCATTCTTAAATTATGGCTAAAAACCTATTTTGAGGTTGCAATGACCTTCGAGTCAAAAGCGTCACCAATTTGGTGTCAGAACAACTGTGAAATATTATATTACAATCTCCCCTTCTGTTTCCGAGTTATGGTGTTTAATAATTGCCAAAAGTGTTTTTCCAGGACATCCTGTCACATCATGTTACAGTGAAGCATACCCTTTACCCTTTTGGATAAAAAATGTTATCACATCATTCTTTTATCCCATTAAACATCTGTAGCAAATGCTGTCATACCGCATATGGTTTTGAGTTATGGTCAAAAACATGTTTGTCAAGGTCATTTTGAGGTCACAATGACCTTGACCTTTGAGACAAAAGCGTTCCCAAGTCATTGTCTGACCAATTGTGAAATAGGGTCATCTGCTTTTGAGCTATGGCCAAAAACATGTTTTGTGAGGTCACAGTGACGTTGACCTTTGACAACCAAATTCCAATTCCAACTTCACCCTTGAGTCAAAGTGGGTGTTTATGCCAAAATTGAAGAAATTCCCTCCCTGAGATATTGCGAATGGAACGAACGGACAACCCCAAAACACAATGCCTCAGGCTACAGCTATCATGTCGAGGAGGTGTACAAACAGTAGGGAAACCCTGCTATTCACAATGCAGGTGTAAGACCTCACAGTTTCCAGGTATTCCACTTAACCATTTTGCAAGCTAAAGCTACTGTGAGAAGGAGGGGCAAAACTATGAAAACATGTGAGAATGTTAGAAAGCCTGCAGTTCTAGTCTAGGTTTAGTGCCTCTCTTTGTCTTTGCTCTTTGTCCAGCCAATCTGTCGAAAAAGGGTGTGACTGTGTACACGCATGGCTGCAGCCAACTCTGCTTCCCTGAAATTCTCTACGAAATTCTAGAGCTTAGCAATACCCAAATAAATCCCCATCAATCGAGGAGCCACAACATCAATGTATGCATAATCAAATTGTTACGATATCTAGGTCACAGCAACTGTCTGTGTGAGCGAGCCAATAAAGCTTTCCTGCAGCCCAACAATAGGCAACAGCTAACAGTGGACGACAGCCCAACTACTTAAACATGAAACATGTTGCTGCCTCTGTAGGAAAAAAAACACAAGTGAATTACAGCCTTATATTTGAAGCGCATGGACGCAATACAAGCTGAGTTTTCACCAGTTAATAAACAAGCCAACCCTTTTTTTAAAATTACTAACTGAGAAGTCTACTGCAAAAGTGAGTGTGGGCGTTAAGCAGAAGGGCTGCATGGACAGTGAAAGGTGTGTGTGTGTGTGTGTGTGTGTGTGAGTCTGCTCGTGAATGTGAGTGGCATGAAATGTTGTTCAAAGTGAAACAGAGACACAATGGGGAGCGCACAGGCAAATTGAAAAATGCATCAAAACAAAAAACTGAAGCAAAGTTGTGTGGCTGCTGGCTGGAGACCCTTCCGACTGAAGGGCAAGCATGACTTTGAACTGGCGAGGCAGCGTGCACAGTGAGCTGGAGGGAAAAACAAGGCGCCATTTTGAAAAGGAATTAGACTGAGTTATTCTGCTACAAGTCAAAATCCTAACAGCGCAGAAGCCATTCCAAGCACATATGGGCACTAGCTAATGTACGCTGCATGTCACCGGCTCATTCCTTGCATTACTTAACACATGGAAATCCCCAAATCAACACTCCCCACTTGTTTTCCAGTTAAATGAAGGAAGCACTGCTTTATGGCATGGGCCTAGCCTTTGCAACCATATCTCTGTGACATGACAACTCCAGCATAAGAGAAAATTAAATGTCAATAAAGCAAATGTAAATAAACTACATTGCAGCTACTACTGCTGATGAAATTCTTGAATTGAAAGAAGAAACTCTGTGCTTTGTCATTATGGTGTAAGTGCTCAATACAATTAGCTTACTAGTAAACTATGGAAAATGCATCCTAAGGCACTGGTGCAAAAGGTGCAACACAATATCTCCTATCTTTTTTCATTATAATTGACTTCCATTATTTGGTTCACTAAATAAAACATTGTTTTTGACAAAAACCTACAGAGATTAATACAACAGTAATCTAGGCATTAAAATCTGTCCTTGACTATTCCATACAGTTCTTGAAATTTTCTTTCCTCTCCGTCCTGCAGTATACAGCACACAGAGAAGGAAATTAGCCCATTGTGGCCTATATGTCTCAGAAGTGAATGTTAGAAACCTCATTATCATTTAATTACACAACAAGAAGTAGGTTGGACAACTTGAAAATACAGAAAACCCTTTATAAAGAGGAATTTCTTGGCCTATAAAACCGCCTGACACATATGAATGAAGCAAAGTGTGACTAAATGTAAACAATGTGAGATCAACACATCACGTAGGCTGTTTGCTTCTTGGGGGTTTATCTGTCTGGCTGAGTCATACTGTGTTAATATCAGCTTTGTAATGTTGTGCTAAAATATTAAATAAATCATGGCACCAGCGTCCTGCCAGCAGTGAGCATGCTTATTACTGATAGAATAACAGCTGGTAGGGTGAAGGCTTTCAATAACCTTTCACACATCATACAAAATAAGATTTGGTGGGTCAGTCTTCAAGTATTTTATATTTTGAATCATTTATATACTGAATGTTCACATATTTGAACAAACCGAACATAACTAGTGAATAACTGAATTCTGTTCCCACTAAACTCTATATTATATATACTCATATTAAAGTACACCTAAGGGTGCAAGATATACCGTACAGTTTACCATTTATAACAGTTGCAGTTACAACGCGAGTCTGTTTGTGTGGTGTGTGTGGTAGATCATAAAAAAGTAAACCACAGGCTCTGAGACTGCACGCTGCATGCAACCATCCGTCATGACGCACACACAAACTCATGTGTCCATGTCAGTACGGCAGCTTAAATGTTTTCATACCACTGTCTTTCCTAACTGCTGGCATTTAACAACATTGAACTTCCTTCAGTCACGAGAAAGTGTACATCTGTTCACAGTAACATATGAATCATCATATTTCTAACACAACATGATTTAACAGTGCGTGGAAACTGCTGTCCCACCAGGACACTAAGTGACAAACTAAAAGAGAGATTGTTTTAGTCTCATTTGGGTCTTGAACAATTGTTGTGGTTTTTACACTAGTTTCCTCCCAAAGAAAGTGACACTGTAGTACTGGTCCAACCATATTTTTCCCAGACCAATGAGTTTACCAACAAAGATAATGTATGACTTAAAACAATGAAGTGATTTATACACTATATGCCAAGGACGCAATATTATTCAATATAATAAAAGGTTAGGGTGGCCTGTATGGACAAAATCTGTGTTGTACAGTATAATATATATTTTAATAACACATATTTTACATAATAATACCATTTACAGTACCAAAACCCACATGCTAAAGCTAAAGTTAAATTCATATTGATCCCATTACATTTTTTTTGGATTTTCTAGAACAAATTTTCAAAAATATGTAGTATCAGTAGTTCTTCTTAAGTATGTGACATCTCATTCTGATGTGACAGAAAACCTTAAGAAAAAAATGTGCTATCGATCACATTTTGGTGAAGTTAAACTAAATAGAGATATAATACATTGCCAGCTTGATAGTTCATTTTCACTGTGAATTACTAATATTAATATTACATTGTTATTATGGTTAGATTTGAACAACTACTAAATACTGAATAATTGCCTTACAAATCCAAATCATGGTATAGAAGTAAGGCTTAATGTTAACTACAAAACTTGCCTAGACAGCATGCCACCCATCCATCTGAGTCTGTGTGCTATTATTTACATCAGACAGCCCTGTCTGTCCTCGCTGTACAGTGTGCATACCATAGTGACACCAGGGTGTAAACACAACAACATTTGCTTTTAGATGTCAGGGCACGTGGAGCCCCGAGTCCCCTCCTCCCTCAAATTATCATTAATATCATCATAACACACCACATGCACAAGCCTGATGGCTCACTAAGTTTAGAGCCCCCGGTTCCACATGTCACAGACACAACACAGAAATGAAATAGATATTCAGGCACAGTGTTTGCTGCCTGTGTTAAACAAGCTGCCGTTAATTCAGTTAAACATGTGCTCCTCGGTGAGTGATGCAGGCTGTTTGCTTGCACTGCACTACTTTGGTCTACATGTGGAATAGCAGAGGGCGATGTTCTCTTTTCTCTCCCGCGGCAATGTAAACAAACATGTCTACGGCTGTGAGACATTTGTTGCATGCGGGTATCCTCAGCGCCAACCCAAACAATGTAATGTGGCTCCATACCAGGACCATACATCCATGTCGTATCGCCGTTTTTTTCTCAGGGGCTGGCACACCGCGTACCCCGGGCTCTTGCGCAAGAACTATTGGCGAATTCCTATCAAAACAGGAAGCTCGCATGGGTCCGAAACGGCTCCAACACCAGAGGACCGCTCACTCTCTCCGCCAGCACCAAGCCCTGCCAAAGCATCAAACAACGACTGTAGAATGACGGGGTGACAAAAATTACGTTTACCTGCTTCCCTCGGTAGAAGAGGCGCTGCTGGGGTGGGCTTACATTGAAGATGTCCTGTATTTTCAACCGTAAAGACTCAATTTTGGTCAATCTAGAAAGATCCTCCACGGTTCGCGTCTCCTTCCCGTCTATAGTACGAACCTGGATCCACATCGTTGTACCGCCCTGTTACGCCTCAAATAAATAGCGGATAAAGCAGTATTTTTATACGAACGTTGTTTTCCAGGGGGGTTAAAGGAGAGAGAAATGAAAACTGTTCAGGGCTCCATTGCGTTTTCCTCTGCAGAGGTAGCGTCGGACTGGCTCGCGCAGGAGGTGTCTCACATGAGGTCGCGGCGCCAAGCAAATCTCGCGAAATAACGTTTAACCGAGCACAGTTTACAGTTAAAGGCACAGCTTCCCCTTCACGGTACAGCAGTGGGCTACTGTTAACAGTGGTACAACTTAACATTTTTATATGTCAGGGGACAAGAAATTGGGACCAGGAGTTTTTATAATGTGTTTTCCCATCAATAGCAAAACACTTTTTTTCTACAATTAAATGAATGACTGAATCAGTGACGGGAAGGTAGCCTACATTTTGAGGCACTAATTTATTTCCATTTTATGCTACTTTATCTATGTACTTTATTCATCTTCTTCACTACATTTTTGAGAAAAAAATATTGTACTTTTTACACCACTACCGTTGTCTGTCAGTTACTTTGCACATTTCTATGCAAAATATATGCATGTAAGAATTATTGGTAAAGCTCATGTGGCCAATATGTAATAGTGTAATTCTGACTGAGTGCTTTTACTTCCTGATTCTTTACATAGACTACATTGAGCCTATAATACCTCTGTACTTTCTGTATTTATTTTCTTCATGTCTTGCTTGCACTTGCAGTGACTATTACATTGTTTGATTAAATAAATAAAATAAATAAAAGAGCTAAATACTGCTTCCACCAATGGGTTAGATAACCTGCTTGGAGCAACAGGGCAAAAGCTATTGGGCCTTTGTTACACTGGAATTACTGTATGGCAACTTGATTAAAACAAATTCATGCAACATCTAGGCACAATATCAAATGAGAAAAGGTTTAGATTTGCTATTTGGTATTTTATGGATTTACCTTCTATTTGAAAATGCGTTATAATATGGATTGCTTAACTGGGACACTGTTTCATTATTCCTACATAAAATAATTTCGTATACTCCTCTGTCAAGTTAAGGGCCTCGAGATCAGCCAATAACGCAGGACTCAACTAAAGGCCCTTATCATGTCTTCTGATATTGATCTTTAGTAGTACATCCCTATATTCACAAATAAAATTACATTTAATCAAATTTCAAAGCAATGACCACATAGTGAACATGAGGCTTTTATTTCCCAGGACAGTTGCTCTCTTTGTCAGGACTGTATTCCAGTTGTGGTTTAATGTAGGAGTATATCATGGGATTAACCTACAGACTAAATACCAAGTCTTTTGTCTTTCGAAAAAGACAATTATAAAACTGCAGAATACTCAGGATACTGCTGTCATAGATCTGACAAGCATCAGTAAAACTGAGACCATTGGTTTCTAGTTAAGTATAGAATTGATTTTAAAGTTCTGTTGCCTGTTCACAAATCACTTAACAACCTTGGGCTAAAATACAAGTCTGGTATGCTTGAAAAATGAACCTAATATGCCCAAGACCTTTGCAGAAAGCAGCCAGCTAGTAGTAGCTCCTGAACCAAACTGAAGCTGCTTTTAGCTCTTCTGCACACAGAACCAACTTCTTTATTATCTTCAGTGTGCCTTTGATTGATTAATTTATTCACCGCACGTTTGTTATTGTTGCCACTTACTGCATTGAAACTGTATTTCTTGTATATTATTTTGTGGCTATTTTTACTTAATTTTCTATTTTAATTTATTTTTACCTTTTCATTATTGTTTTAAATGTTGTCAGGCATTCCACTACATGTACGCATTATGTAAAGCCCATTCCTCTGTGTGTGGGTTAACTTGACAGAGGAGTATACAAATGTATAGGGATGTCCCGATCACGTTTTTTTGCCCTTGAGTCCGAGTCATTTGATTTTGAGTATCTACCGATACCGAGTCCCGATCCGATACTTCTATAATCCTTATAAAAAGAATAAAGAAGAGCTAAAAAAACAGATCCAGGATGTTCCTTATTTTTTATTGCGTTATTGCCTTCTGTGACATCATGCGCATACCCTCTATAGCATCTTTGCAACAAAGTGATGTCATGCTGCAAGCGTTGCTGTTTCTGTGTGGGGTCTAACTCTGTGCTACTGCATAACTATAGATATGTTAAAAAATAATGAGAATATAATATACATTTATATCCGAGTCCTGATTGGGAGGCAACGTCCGATTCCGATCGAGTCTAAAACAACGTGATCGGGCCCGATTTCCAATCTCGTGATCGGATCTGGACATCCTTACAAATGTATTTGATACATTTTATGTAGAAATAATGAAACAGTGGTCCAGTTAAGCATTTTCTCATGAGACAATCCATATTATAGCACATTTTTCAAATAGAAGGCATAAATCCATTAAATTCCAAATGGCAAATCAAAACCTTTTTTCATAGGTTTGCCTCAAAAACTACTTTATCCAAAACATATAGTAGAAGCCTCTTTAAGCCCCCCAGTAGTGCCCATTATTATGGGCTTGGCTAGGCCTGTGTCCCTCAATGTATAGTGCACTCCACTGCAATGCACACTGGAGAATGTATGACATTGTGTATAAAAAATAGGGTCAACATTGGACTGAAAACCCCTTGCCTGACAATACCTCCTAGCTGAGCTAAAATCACTGAAAAGCACATGCCTCTGGTGGCATAATTGCTTAATTAACACTTGTCCCAGCTGGAAACCTCTGCGACGTGCCACCGGCAAGTCTGACTGTCAGTATGAGAGAGATCTGCTTCCTTTCCTGATAATGCTGCATGTTCTCTCCTTTGCTCATGTGAATTAAAGACCTGACAGTAGTTTTAAAACAACTACAGGTGCTAAATATACTAAGACATTGTTTTAACATATCAGTCTGGAGATAAACAACTCATCTACAGCAGTGTCTGTAGGCCTACATACTGCGGCCAAACATATTTTTGGTACTGTCTTGCCCCGATAGAATTTTGTCAGGTAATAAATCCTCTCAAACAGAGTATAACACCCTCCTCCTGCGATATGGTTGGCACACACTACTCTCAGACATTGCCTTAACCAGAATATCCATGTGGTGGAGCCATCTGGGAACGACAAACAGTCTGTGGTTAAGCGCTAATTTACCTGAAAGGCTAAGCAAAGGGCACAATAGCCCCGCCGGTCTCGCTGTTGTGTTTGAGTGACCAGCGACATCTAGCGGTCACAAGTGAGTCATACGTGCTGCTGAAGTTTACACTTGACATGGAGCAGTACCTTAGTACAAGTTATGAATGAGAGTTTACAGTCTGATGGTCTTGATTCGTTGCTGTGCACAGTAGCCGTGTTGATGATGTGCATTTTCCCATTTTTTATGAAGTGACCAGTGTCTGGAGATGCGCTGTCTGTCAGTGGCAATAGCTGACACAATCATAAAAAGGTTAATAATACAGTGTAAGGTGGATGCATGTCAGGCATGAGCTCCAAAACAAAAACAACAGTCTGGTGTGACACGCGACCAGCTAACTACGTCAGGCTGCGCACATATGCATCGGGCGCACGCAGGGTGGATGGGAAGTGGATGGTAACGTTACGGGAGTCTTCAGGCAAGCCAGACAGAGCAGTCGGTTACTAGCTTCTTGTAAACCATACAGGGTTCAGAACAAATCTGACACATAGCGCACATTTCTCTCTAAAGTTAAGCTATCCTTTTTTACGTGTCACAAAGTAGCTGTTAACTTGCAAATCTAGCTGGTTAGCCGGATGGCTAGTGAGAGTGAACTGTTATGCATTGTCGGACAATCAGCTAGTGTTACTCCGGCTAATGCTCCTTTAGCCATCTTGCTGTCACTGACATGACTCCGTGCGCTGACGACATGAGATGTCTGTATAACTTTTTATCTGGTCAACATTTAATTGCTACAAAAATTCCAGTATGGACAGCGAACGCAGCAATTGCAGGCCCCAGATTGGAGACAATAGCAAGCTAACCTAGCTAGCAAGCTGTCGTGGCTGCTAAGCTTGCTGAAAGCCGTCTTGCCTGATCTGTGTCTGGAGCCGCACTGAAAACGTCGAGGTTTAACCAGCCAAGCTCTGCCTCTGGTCAGTTTCTTTGGTCTTATTTTGCATGTGATCACGGGACGGGACGGGATAATGGCATTCACAGTAGATCTCGTTATAAGCAAGGAGAACAAACTTTGTTTACTTGTTTAAACTATCGTTAGCTAGCTCGTTAAGAGCTAACTTCAAGCTAGCTAGCCATTGATCCATGGAAAAGGAAAAGTTTGCAAAGATCAGATATGGAGATAAAGTAAGCTGAAATGAAAGTAATTTGGACACAGTCCCACGAGGTAATGTGAAACACCCCAGTGAGTCACCATGTGGCTCTGATAGTGTGAGCACCTGCCATGACAGAATTTATGTCAGCAAACTTCGTCAGCCTGGCGATCTTATGTATAAACACCACATCTCCCTGCTGTAATTTCTTTTGGGCCTCGGATTATAAATGCTTTGTAGGCGCTGTATAGTAGCCTAGGTCTAGTTTTCCCTTATATCAAAAATGGTGCAGTGTTGTTTGCAACATTAAAGTGCATCGTAGGTGACACCTGTTACCCACTTCAGGTACCTGCACCATGGATCAGGAAGATATGACAGACCAAATCACAGCAGCTGGTAGCCAACCATTGTTCTACAACAAAGACCTGACTGGGACGGACCAAGGCTCAGCACCCCAGCAGCCCAGCTCCAACGTCATGCCTTCACAACACAAATGGGTGAGCAGCTGCACAGAAGATACTGATCTGGTCATAACTGAGGATAGGCTCAGTAATGGCACCAGTGAAGTTGAGACTGTGGTGGCATTACACTGTCCTGGTGACAGTGAAGATGTTGCTGCTGAGGGTGACCACCTTGCACTGAGCAACGATGGCATGTCTGAGTTTTCTAACAGTGACCTCTCTCTGCCTGAGGTCTGCATTTCCACCAACAGTAATAGCTTTGAGGAGGATATGAACTATGAGGTCCAGCAAGCTTATAGGATATTCACTGGCTTTCTTTTGGACAAGCACAAAGGCATCACCAGTCCGTTCCTCCATCCAATTGGCCACCAGGAGGCCCAACATGGTATTGGAGGGGTCCGGGGCTGGGGTCAGGCACAGCTCAAGCAGTCAATGTGCTTGCAGAGGATGGAGGACAAGTTTATAAATCAAGAGTATGAGACCATAACAGAGTTTGTTGCAGACTTCAGGCTGATGTTGGAGAACTGTTATCGCTACCATGGAGTTGACCACTGGATCTCCAAACAGGCTCAAAAGCTGGAAATAATGCTGGAGCAGAAGCTTACATTGCTATCCAGGTAAATTACACTGTTAAACCGATGGCTTAGCTGGCAGATGCTTCAAACCATTATACAACTGCAATCATAGAGGCCCCAAAGGGTTTTTTCCTATGTCATCTCCATCATAAGTTAGTGTTGCTGAGCGACAAATGTTTGTCTGGCAATGGTCAGCTCACAGACATTTAGCAGATGCAGTTTTTGAAATATAATAAGTAGCAGAATTACTATATTGCCAGCCAGTAGTTTCTACACAACATAAATGTAAATTATCTATAGTATATCTATTATGAATAATAATAACAATGACATTATTAATAACAATAATTATTATTAATTATGATTATTATTAATGAAATAATGGGAGTCTGTTCACCAGCATGCTATGATCTCGCAATCATGTTATTGATTAAACATTTACTCATGTTCCAAAATAGCCACAAATACATTTATATATTTTGAACAATTGTTTGGCTGTTGGAATTGCATAGATGTACTGTCTGTTTACTTCCAACAATCCTGACATGTAGTTAACTTTAATCAAATTGACACATTTATGTGTTCTCTCCATCTGTCAAACTAGAACGCTGCGAGAGAAGACAACCTTGGCAGTGACTTCTAAAGGACGTTTTGGTGCAGAGGAAGAACGGGGTTCAGGGGGCACCTCCACGAGGAGGAGACTTGCACCTCGTAGCCTGGCAACCATCACTGTTGGTGGGCATGAGTCTATCATGGTCCAGACCCTTAGGCTGGAAGAGCAACAGAGGGCCAAGGACGAGAAGAGGTGAGTGAATATTTAAGAGAAAAGAATGAAAGTAGAATTGTTTATTTGGGAAGAATGATACAAGAAATCTGGAAAACCCACCAATAATCTACATGTTTTCTGATTTTTCAGGCAGCGTGAGCTTGAGAAGAAAGAAGCAGAGGAAATGTCAGCCAAAGAGGTGGAAGAGTGGGAGCAGACTTTGTTGGCGCAAGCTTCTCCCCACACAGTGGACTCACTTTGGGAACTCCCTGCTATAGGGCACTTCCTCTGCCTGGCTCAGACTGCCCTTAACCTCCCGGAGATTGTATTTTTTGAGCTAGAGCGTTGTTTGCTGATGCCCCGCTGCAGCACCCTCTTGTCCAAAATCATGTCTTCCCTACTGTCCCCACCTCAGCGGAGGGCCACTCTACACCGCCGGCCTGCCCTGCCTTACCGCCGCTGGGAGTCAGAGCTCAGGCAGCGGGTCATGGGCTGGTATCGAACTATTGGTGCCTCCAATGATCAACCAGGGCGGGCTGAGCAGCTAGGACTCTGCCATCAGTTTTTTTGTATCCTTGGGGAGGTGAGTCCTTTGGAAGGGAAACCTTTTCACTTGCTGCACTTCTACCAGAGAGTATGGCTTCTGAAGGGGTTGTGCGATCATGTGTATGAGACGCAGAAAGATGTGCAGGATGCTCTGCTGTCCCAGCCCATCCATGAATGTAGAGAGTCTATTTTGGGCTATGACAGCAAGGAGAATGCTTATATACATTTCCCACATTTCTGTGGGGCAGACCTGAGGATCTACTGCCAGAGCCCCAGCACACCTCCACCTTTTCCTTTCCCTTCTGTATGGGTGAAAAAGGTTGAAATAGAACCAGGGACAGAGTCAGATGAAATGAAGGATGAGGGGGTTAAAAGGGACAGGGGGTGTTATGAAGGCTCCATGGACACAGGAGAGTCTGATGATTTTGGTAATGGAAGAGCAGAGCCACTTGGGATTTTCAAAGGGGAAAATGGGGATGGAGAAGAAAATAAAGAGAGGTTTACATCGTGGTCACTTAAGGAAGAGGATGGGTCTGAATCAGGGTCCTATGACGGAGACTCCTGTGAAGACTCTAAATTAGGCTTAAAAATACGCACCAACTCCTTATCCCTATCACACACCAGTCATATTGGATGTATGGATATTAATTTGAAAGAAGAGACTGTAGAGTTGGAGCATCAATCCAAGCAACTCACACTGAAACCGCAGCAGGGATTCTCATCTCGCTCAATGCGCACCATCAAAGCAGAGACACACGAGCCCTGTTTGAGTGTAGGGGAGCACAGCTACACAGGTAGATCACCTGCTCGCTTAGTGAATCTGACCTCTCCAACTAAACTGGTGGGGCTCAAAATGGAGGGAGGAAGTCCCAGTCAGGGAAACAAAAGATCTTCCTGGTTGGAATGTTGTAAAAGCCGAACTAGAGATGTTAAATCTGAGGAGCATGACTGCTGCTGTGGCACATCAGGGCTAGCAACACAGTTGTCTTCTGAGAGTGCTCAAAATTCAAGTGAAGAAAGGGTATATGACAAAATCTGGACTAAAAAAAAAAAGCGGAAGAAAAAGCGAGGGAGGGAACAGCTGTCGATGGTGAAAGGAGAGCATAAGCAGCTGAAACATGTGGACAGGATGAGGCTGTCCCCAGCTGAGGCTGCCAAGTCTGCAGTACGGAGAGTTACCCCAACAATCAAAAGAAAAGACAAGAAGAAAAAACATAAAACAGGTGAGAAAAAACTCAACGTTTCTTTTGGTATGGCGTAAAGCTCATTAAGTGTGCATTCACAACCACAATACCTTATGGGATTTTTTTCTGAATTTACATTATTGGTCAATTTTTTTTTCAATAATAAATTGGTTAGTTCGCTTACTGTATCTTACATTGTTGACAGGCAAAAAGCTTGAATCTTCAAAGAAAATTAAAGATGAACCTCCAGTTGAGCCATCATTTAAGGTAGTCAACACTAAAATATACACTCATTTCTGTTGCAGTGTGTTTTTAATGCTGTATTATTACAACTATTTTATAATCTTAAATAGGCTTGGGCGGTATCTATTTTTCATACCTTCTTGAAATTTCACCTGAGTATACAGTGACGGTATTTGTGAAAAAAAGCTTGTAGCTTCTATGATATTGTCTAGCCTACAATGCTGTGTGTCTAATATGCAATTAGCCTACTTAGACACGTCTTGCTGGGTTTAAATACATATGGTCCATAAAATAATAAATAGATAGGAAATAAGCGCCCTTTTTCCATAGATTTTTGCTGGAGGACCTGATGACACTTGTGTGACAGATACCGACACATCAGTGGGCTGTGCACACATCTTCATCGGTGTTGGCTAGCTGTCCGGGCTAAACCTAAAATACTCCCAAATGGGGACAGAGGCATTTTTCATTTTTACTAGTCCTGTAACGTTATCCCCACCACTCGCATTCACCATTGAGTAGCTTTTGAGTACCTTTTTGTGTGCGTAGTGCGTGTGTGGTTGAGTGCGAGAGAGTCACTGGCAGAGAATGACGATGATTGCATCGGAGCAGAAGAAAAGGTGAGCAGTGAGGTTTAACAGTAAATGTAAGCTGTAGGTGGATGTCACACTTTGTCAGTGAATAAAGGCTGCAGCTTCTCAATACCAAAGTTAAGCTCCCCTCTGTGTGTTTCCCCAACTGCTGGAAAAATGAAGGGAGTTATTGTGTTGTCGTGTTAAAGATGATGTCTGGCACTTTCACAAGCTTACTGCTTACATTGAGGGCATACGTAATAATGCATTGCCTCAATACAGCATCTCTGTATTATTTTACTAGAAAGAGGAGCATCTTTACTTTTGACAGTATTCTAAATAACACTGGTATACTGTAATACCTTGAAACCGCCCAAGCCTAGTCTTCATTAAAGCCTCATTATTCTTCTGCCCCTCTTTTTTCTTGTCTCTCTTTATTAAGATTTTCTTACTCGATCAGTTATTTCTCCTCTATAGTTGGTATGCACCAGTCTTGAGGAGTTGCGAGAGCTGATCAGTAAGACAGAAGATGAGCTTGATGAACTTGAGAGCACCAAAAAGAGATTGGTAGGTGACGATCATAATTCCCTTGAGAGGATTTACTCGCATGCTCCACGGCGTTCTGTATTTGGATTACACAATGTTACCACACATATTCACACATTTTAATGTTGGTGACTTGACTGAGGGTTTCTTTTGCATGTTTAAACTGACAGGGTCGGTGGTATTATAGGAGAGGAGCAGTAAAAGATCTCCACAGCACTCTAATCAGACTACTGAATGAGCTTTCACCCTGGGAACCAAAACTAGTTAAGGCCTTCCACCGGAATAGGTACAACCTATTTGACATTTAAACAACAATTGTATCAAAGCTTCATAAATCCTTTTTCTTTTATTGTCAAAGCTGTCCTGAAAATAATTCTTAGTCTTGCTTTATTATTTATTTTCTTCTACATCAGGCTTCGTTTGAAGAAGGAATTTGATGATTTCAAGAGGCACCCAGAGTACAATAACTTTGTGCGTGAGGAGTGCATTTCGTCATCATCATCAGATGATGATGACGAAGAGAGTGGTTTGGGGAAGGAGGTGTGTTCACCCTCGGATCATTATAGGAGATCAGAAGAGGAAGACCTAGAACATAGGGTTCCCAGAGGTCTTTGGAGTGGAGGTAAAGTAATTCAACTGGAATGTAACATTCATATTTTGGTAACTGTAATGTAATGAAGATTCAAATTTTGTTTTTCTCGTTATTTAACCGGCTTAGAGGACTTGAAGTGAATCTCACCATCTATCTGTTGAATCTGTGTAGTTGATTGATCAGTGCATTTATTATGTATCTTTATTATGTTCTCAGCAAGTACCACAGAGTTTGTGGCTGAGTCTGTTGGAGAAAGATCGGTGACCTACGTAACTCCCAGCCACCTAAAACACCCTCTGGCCAGCATAGAGAAAGGAGTCAGTCTGCTGCCAAGAGTTCAGACTGGCAGCAGCAATAGTAGTTCAATCCCTGACTCTGGGTCACAGTTTAGATCTGAACTGACCCCGTCAAATCAACCCAGGGATTCTAACTCGGCATGGGCAGGAAGGGTGTCAGCCCAGTCTTCACTGTCACTCAGACCCCCCATCCTCCACCCAACCACTGGACTACCTAAGGGCTACACGCCCATCCCCACCCTGCTGGCTAAGAGTGTGGGAAACAAAGTGACCTTAATGAAACGGCCTGCTGATTTCCAAGGGGTCAGCAACATAGACAGAGAGAGCAAAAAGTCTTTGATCTCTCTGCCTACTTCTGCAGTGACAAATGCAAAACTTTCAAAAGCACAAAGTTCTCTGACAAGTTCCCACCAGAACTCACAACAAATGCAGGCACAAGGAGTACAACAGACACAAGTACTTAGACAGCCAGGTATGACCACAGTGACGGCAGCTCTTCCTAAATCACCCCAGGCCAAACCCATCCAGACTGTACCAAAAAATCCTGTCCAAGTGGTATACAAGTTACCTGAGAGGCTGGGTCACCTTGTAAGGAAAGATAACAGTAGCCCAGTCAAGATCTCGGTTCATCCTGTCCTGGACCAGAACACTGGGGAGAAGATCATGCAGCAAGTGGTGATTCTACCTTCTAACCTTCTCATTCACAAAACTGAAGAAAATGTGTCTTCTTTACATCAGCAACAATCTAAGGGCATTCAGGTCCCAGTTTCTAAAGTGACCAGCCCTTTATGTATGTCCACCAATGTGCCTGGGTTTGCCATTCCTGAAAACAGAATTCCAGTTCAGCAAGTGGCTCCCCTAAAAGATACCAGGACAGTGAGGTCCCCTTCTCCTTCAATTCCCCCTCGTCTACAACAGAGGGCCCTAAACACCACAGGGTTGACAGGGGCACAAGTCTGCGCACCCCACGCTAGCATATCACAAGGTGTTACACCAAACCCCTCACCCATTACAACTTCTTCTAGTGCAATTTCTACTAAATCTCCAGACCCTAAACAGGAGCTTAAGACTGTGTGTATCCGTGACTCACAGTCAATCCTGGTAACAACTAGAGGAGGCAACACAGGCATCGTCAAAGTCCAGACATCCTCAGACCAGAATGCACTTGGTTCTTTGCCAACCAGTCCAGTCATCACTATCTCACCTCAGTTTAAAGCCTTCCTCGTATCCAAGACGTCACAGACTCTTTCTCCTTGTGCTCCCTCTCAGACCTCCCCTTGTAACATCCCTACAGTGAAAAATGTCTCAGTAGCCCAACCTCAAAAGCAGGTTCCTTCAGTATTAAAGTCCCCTTCCACTGTCACAGCGCCCATCCTCACTGCACTCACTGGTAGCATTCCCATCCCAGGAAATGAGACTGCAGGCACTTCTGCTGCTTTGAGTCAAGACTCCAACACCTCAGCTGCTTCTACTGTTGCAACAAAGATTGGCCAGCTTGCACAGACAGCAGTTTCTGGCTCTCATTCTCAAGCTTCATTAGTAAAAAACACTGTTGTTGTCCCTTCACTGAGTAGTTCTGGTATTCCCCAAGTTCTCAAACAAGCAGAATTCATCAGCAAGACTGGTGTGAAACGGGCCAGTACAGATGAGAGATCCCAAATCACTAAATTCATCCTGGTTACTCCCACTTCTTCCTCTGCCTCAAATGTAGCCTTATCAAAAGGTACATCCTCTTCCACAAAATCACTTAATTCAAGAGTCATGTTCATCAGCCAGCCCACAGCAACATCTACCACTACATCTGTGGGAAGCATTCCTAAGCAGGTGTTAGCAACAGGGGCTAGTGGACAGCTGCTGACCACTTCATTATCAAGTCAGACTCTCAAGATGGGATTAAACCCAGGCCAACCTGTTTGCAGTGTCACGTCAGAAGCATTTTCCAAGGTCAAGAACATCACTCTTCCCTCAGGTGGGTTTGTTTGATGTGTTTTACTGCTATTCTCATATGTCTGCTGTATCTTGTGTTTGAATCTGTCTTTACATTATTAATTTGTACATGCAGATTCATAATATAGTTTGAGTAATATGAAGCTATAGTTTGTAGATGTTATGGGATTTAGTAATTTAAATGTTGTATTAAAGCAGTAATACTCATACCCTGAATGTCAAGCCATTGAAAAAAAAATTGGAGAAAAATCTTTCTGATGTGTCTCCAGGGGTTCAAATCCAGTTGTCAGGGAAGGCAACAACCATTGGACAGACCATTGGTACCCTGTCATGTTCTCCTTCCAAGAGCACACCAGTGTCTGTCTCAGATACAGGCCGTCCAACAGCCACCACCACAGGACTGGTCCCAGTCACAAATTTAAATGCCATCACAAACTGTTCTGCCCAGCTTGCTTCTCACGCTTCTCTGACCACCTGCTCTCAACTCCGGGGTATCCCTTCCGTCAACATGTCCTCCCCACCAGGCTCATCTACATCTACTGCTGTAACTTTGCCTGCAGGAAACATGATCAAGAAAGAACTTTGTATGCCTGCAAGTATACTGACCACCAACTCTCCTGCTCAGGTAACCCCATCCATGCAAAGTAGCCCACCCCAATCCTCTACACCCACTCTTGTCCGTCAGCTTTCAAATATCCACAGTGGCATTGGTGAGGAAACCACTTCCTTATTATCTTCCTCTCAACTTACTCTCAATAAAACCCAAACACCCATCTCCTCTCCAACAACCCCCAATACCCCATTCACAACTTCTGCAACTGGTACAGTCCAGCAGAGGATAGTCATCAACACCTCTACACCCCTTAGTGCTGGCACACAGATCCTCCTTAATAATGCACGTTTTGTAGTCCCTCCCCAGGGTTTGGGTCCAGGCAGCCATGTCCTAATCATCTCTAGCCCTGCACCACAACAAGTGCCTACTGCCAGTGCTATTGGCACTGGACCATCAGTACCTCCCCAAGGTACAAGCCATGTCACTGTAGCCCCTGGAGCACCAGTTTTACCCCACACCCCGACCAGACTTCCTGGTGTGCCAGCCGCAAGTTCTCCTTTTGTAGCATGCACACCTGCTGTTGGTCCACCATTGCTAGCAAACACTCCCAATGTTACGCCAGTCCGACTAACAGGAACACCAGTCCAGGGTTCAGCATTATTACCCAGTAAAACGAATCTAGTGTCTGCTCAGCCTAGATTATCGGCTGTGCAGGCTGCTAACTTTGCGTCACCTCTTTTAGGTGCACCCACTCTGGTCCCATCCTCACCAAGGTTAGGCAGTGTACCAGCCCTTGTTTCCCCAGTAGTAACTAGTGCCCCTGTTCTCGGCTCAGCCTTGGCTACAATCAGGTTATCTGCTGGTACACCGATGCGAGCCGAATGTTCATCCACCATTTCACCTGTAGTAGCACCGCCCTTGTCCAGACTGTCGGCCCCTCCATCATCCATGTCTGCTTTAACCAGCCCGTCAGCCGTTGCCCTGCCCAGCCCTGTCATACCAGTTCCCTCACCCCTCTCCTCAGCTGCAGCTCCTGTGATAGCAGGTACACCAGCTTTGCGTTCTTCACCTCCTGCCCAGCAGGTGGTTTCAGTGACAGCTCTTGGTCCAGGCATACAGTCCCATCAGACAGCAGATAAAATTGAAGCACCCTCTGCTGCTTCATCACAGGCTTTAATTCATACGGGGCAAGGCAACACATCAATCAAAAAGACAATGCCTGCAGTCACACAACCAGTACTTGCTGGCATGCGAACACAAGTACTGCCAACAGTGGCTGTCCCACCAATTATAAGTGCAGTGTCGAGGATGCAGACGTTGCCCATTGCTACGGTTCCACCAATTGGAAGCACTTTCAACACCTCTGAAACGGCACCTGTGGTGACCGCACCTTCATCCAGCAGCACTATAATAATCACTCCAGCTCAACCAATCACATCACTGAAGACAAGCAACACCATCCACCAACCTGTTATTCTGACCAGTCAAGCGCTTGGAAAGCACTCTCTGCAGACCTCATGCTTAGGTATGCATACCAATGTAGCATCCAAGGTGCTCGTTAGTCCTGATGGCGCTGTTTTGAACACAGTTCAGTGCCAGGTCAATCCAACAGAGCTGACTGTCTGCCCCAAACCACTGGATGCACTGGTGGTTTCCCCCAATAGTTCCACTGGAGCACTGCACACACACGATTCCTCTTTACAGCCTTCGCAGGCAGACAGAAAGTGCACCAATTAACAGAGACTGTGCCAGCTCAGTGAGAACACCACTTTTCAGCTGCTTGGTTTTGGCAGGACTCACATCCATTGTTTGTAGTAATCCTGGGATTAGTTTGCTAACTGCTTTCCAGCTGTAGTTTGACTTGTAACTTACATTTAGGATACAGTAGGTTATACCCTCTGGTTAGATCATCTTATAGGCAAACTGTATGCTCAATCAGACATACTGGACATGTATACTGTGATGGTTTTCTCAAGTGAAAAATATTGAGATTCTCCTCAGATGAATGTTGAAGACTTTTGACTTTCTCCTTTTTTTTCTTTTTTTAAACTTTTACTTAATGGCCAGTAAGGACAACTGTTATAACAAATAAGTAAAATGGAAGGGTAGAAAAAATGAATTTAAACTTGAGCTTTTGTAATACTTTTCAATGCTTCAACAAGTAATAATTGGGATACTATTCATTGGTACAATGCTCTACTTTATCTGTCAGTTTGAACAATAAAGCTGGCTGTATCCATATTGTCCATTGTTCTGTTACATTGTCCATTTACAACTAATAACTGTTTGTAAACTACATTTTACTTTTTAGAAATATAAATTAACTAATAGATGGATTTGTACTACATGTTTGAGCCCATATAAAATGTTTTGAAGTCATATTTATTTATATTTACCATATAGATTTTTCCAAAGTATTTACTAGGTACATTTTCATTGAACAAATGTGGACGTTACTGCATGGAAATAAACAATGCAACTGTCCCCAACAAGTGTGTCTGATCTGCTTCCTTAAACACAGACTCTTGTGAAATCATTTTTAGTTTATTGAAACAACCCCAGTATATACATTGTTTGTTCATGTGAATAATTTTAAACAGTGAGGGATACAATTGTTTCACCTTTTGGTATACCTAGCTACGAAGCAAAAGGAACCATATTGACAGTGACATAAGATTATATACCATAAGACAACAGATACAGATTTGTTGTCCAGTATTTTCCTTTCTTCAGATATCTGTCCATCTTCTACAGAAGTCCTTTAGGGGGAATAGGGAGGAGGCAGCTGTCCAGAAGAAATCTTTTCATAGGCTGGAGGAGCATTGGGAACCTGGAGAAGAGTGCAAGAACAAATGCATCCAAATGATACGACTGAAAATGTGAAGAATGTTTCCACACTCTGACAGGGTCATATTTTTCACTGGACATATATTGTGTTTATACAATATTGAATATTTAAATCGATGTTGCCTTTTTTATGGCTCTAATGTACAAATCAAATCAAATGCAACATTTTAAACACATATCTGGAAACTTGGAAATGCACTTTCTAGGCTCAACAGTTGGTCCAATGTGGTTAAAATGCTATTATTTCTTCCTTAACTCTGGTAACAGCTGCTGTAGAAAAATATGGGAATTATTTAAAAACATTTTGCTCTTGCAACTTCAACTCATGAGAGGCTGCTGATCTGATCCTCCTCCCTTAACTTTTCCCCCACACGCATGGATACACATACTTCCCTTGGGAATGAAACATTATTAATACCTACCCCAAGTCTGGTGACACAATAATCTCTCCTTCAGGCACCCATTGCATCAGCTTCACATGCTCTACACTGTGCTCAGAGCCTGGAGGCTTTGTAATAAACAAGTACACCCTCTGTTATGGACTGTAGTTTGTACAGAGTTTAAGTCTGTACAATTTACTGTTGATTGGGGATGTATTCAAAATGATAGATATGTTTTACATAGGCAAACAATAATATATTTACTTCCTATGTGTCCAGCTGTTTAATATTTATCATCAGTCTTTTTCCTGAGTAAAAATAAATAACTTAGGGACAGGGACAGATAATGGAAAGCCAGAAAAATCAGTTACAGGGTAACCACAGTGCCTGTCCCTCACCACGGGTAGGAAACTGCCAAAATCAGTTAGAGCCATCTTGTTATCTGCTGATGGTCCTGCCTCTGAGTACTGGCCTCTTGTGAAACCTGGTGAACCTGATCGAGGGTTCTGCAGAGGAGATAAAATGTGTGAAGAATTGTGGGAAAACAGGAAGAAATGAGGACAAGGTGATAAATTTGGGGAAAGCAAGAAATGCAGCGTGAAAAGAAATTCAAAAAGGAACACGGATCTTTGAAAGAGGTTGTAAATCAGTTTGAGCATCTTCATTTTCACATGAATTCACCACATCATTTTGACCCATCAAATGAAGGGTGGAAATTGCTTTTATTAATTAGAATAACTCATAAATCCTAACTAACTATAAAATGTGAACTAATACTTTGGGCTCACCCTGATTATTTTGTAGCCACTCCTCTTCTTGAAGTACCAGCAGCCCAGGATGAGGAGAGCTGCTAGGATGACCACCAGCAGAATTATGCCCACTGCCCTGTAGCGCACAGCACAATTCACATAGAGACAGAACATTTTTTAGTTTATTTTTTTATCTATTAACTTTGGCACATCTGTTTTATAGTATTCACCACAATAAACTCATAAGGAAGATCAGAATACAAAATCTCCAGAACAAGCATTGGTCACTGAAATCCTCATACTCCTCCGCTCTGATGTATCCTCGTCTGCTGCTGGCAAAATAAATGTTGAAGTCTCCGCGAGGCATTCCGTCTGTACGATTACACCGCATCCAGCTGAAAGTCAGCAAAAAAATCACATTTTAAACTGTGCAAGTACAATGTAGTGACATAGTGACTGATTAACTATTTATAACGGCTTGGAATTGTACTCCTTTTTATCATCTAAATAAAGGTAGGCCTTGGCCTATGTAATGATTAAAACTAGACATCACTATCACAAGGATGGATGTAGCCTACATGGTTACCAGCATCCAAGTGCAGGACACAGTCAGTCTAGTCAAGCTTAACCACTGAAGCTGTGCACTGTTATATTGTTATATATATGTATATTGTATATTTTAAGCCTATGCCATTAACATTAATGAATAGAAAAGTTTAAATATTGTGAAAATGTATCATATTTAGAAATTATTAACTGATTTTTAAAAAAAATAATTATGTAATAGAAATTGATAATCTCTGAATGCTTTCTCCACCCTTCTGCTCAGACTGCAAAGTCCTTCAGCAGGAAAATGTTTTTGGGTAACATTTTAATCAGATTGTGCAATATTGACACTGACGTGTCATTTGTTGTTTAGTAACATAAAATAGTTCCTGGGTAGTTATTTGTAACATTTGCACGTTCAGTATGTTCTGCACTCACTAGCCTACTGCTCAGAAGCTAAAACATTTTTTAGAAATTCAACATATATTTGCTAAACAGTACACAGTCACCTTCAAAATGAATCTCTTTGCTAACTAAGGGTCCACCATGTGCTCATTAAACGCTAACTTTAGTGAAAAAATGTCCACCCTGTCATCAATCAATGTCAATGTCTGACAAGGTGGACATGGTACATCACATGGAGGACACAGGCTTAGTTTCCCCCACATTTTTCCATCCATCCATCGTCAACCGCTTATCCTGCGTACAGGGTTGCAGGGGGGACTGGAGCCTATCCCAGCTGACATTGGGCGAAAGGCGGGGTACACCCTGGACAGGTCGCCAGTCCATCGCAGGGCCACACAGAGACCGACAACCACTCACACTCACATTCACACCTAAGGACAATTTGGGAAACACCAATTAACCTAGCCTGCATGTCTTTGGATGGTGGGAGGAAGCCAGAGCACCCGGAGAGAACCCACGTGGACACGGGGAGAACATGCAAACTCCACACAGAAAGGCCAGGGCAACCAGGGTTTGAACCCACGACCTTCTTGCTGTGAGACAACAGTGCTAACCACTGCACCACCGTGCCGCACCTCCCACATTCTTATTTATTCTTATTTTAAACACATTTAAACAGTTATTAAACACATATATGCTTTATTTTAGTGTAGTAGAAGTAGTTTGTTTGGTAATATTGGTACCAGCAGGCATTTGAAAATCATTCAGTCTGTTAAAATTACTAGTTTTTTACGAAGTCAAAACCATTATTAATTAATAATACTAAAAAAAGTTAGTGGCATGATGTGTTTTTGGCAATGATCTGAAGATTTTTTAATTGCATTTTTAAATTGATTTTTTAAATTTAATTTTAATGCTTAAAGGTTTCCTGTTGTTTAACAAATTATGTGTTGTCTTCTAGTTCACCCATTAAAGCCTTTGTCCACCCTGTCATTTCCACGTTTTATGAAAATAAACAAATTATTTTCATATAGTATAAAATCTTTGTATGGTTTATTTATGAACAAATGAATAGTATTGGTTTACAGTTTGACCAAATATGTTTGTTGTTAGATTTTATTTAGAAAAGAAAGTGCAAATATCACAGATGACAGGTTGGACATATTTTGCGTTTTGTTCATACTTTGTAGGCTTGCAATTAATTCATAAAAAGTGCTGGAACTTGACCAACATGCATTGCCAACAAACTAAGATCTTCTTAATAAAATGTATATAAAGTTAAATGGAAAATCTCATCTTTTCGGGGGGATGTCGCCAAGGCACTTTATAGTGATAATGACCCTTTTACTCCCCTCAGCTCTCTCTGTAGCAGACAATCCCTGCTACCTAAGTGTGCTAATCCATTCTTTCACACAGATTTTTTGTCTTTAAAATTGGTATCTTTATAATAACAAACAGATGATTCGTGTGTAGGTTCGCACCATTTCCCGTTTCAGATTTCACGTGTGTTTTCTTGACAAAAGATGGACAGAGTCGCTGTCAACTCGTGTAGGGTAGAGTAGCCTAAGTATAAAGATCAAGAATCAACAGGACAGTAGGCTACCTAAACCGATGTTAAGTGATAGTCATCCGGATAGGAGATAGCATCACTTGTAGTTGGCATAGTATGTAAAGTATCATTTGATGCTAAAGCACTCTGCAGCTGATCAGATAATAACAGCCTGTTTGGAATTCAGCTGTTCATTAAAAGTAGGTGAACTCATTACACAATACAAAATATTTTACAGTACACCTATAATACCTCTGCTAGAAAAAAAGACTTACCAAATTGAATAATTCAATTGTAGAGAACAGTTCCTCTGGCTAGTATGCCCTCTCAGAAAGACTGGTTCCTCGGAGCTCTGTGTGATTACCCTCCTCAAATATCTTGCTTCCGTGTGCTTTAGAGCAGAGAGGGGCAGAAAACCCTCATGACCGTCACGGGTTAGAGGCTCATGGTTAAACCCATTGAAGCAGAGTAATTACCGTGAAACCCCGCGGACCTGGACGCAACATTATTACCCACTCGTGAAACTACTGGCATCAGCTGTTGGCTTTTCATATCAAAGTGTTTTTGTGTGGTATTGTTTTTCAAAAACCATACTAATCCAAGTTCTACAGTAGGCTAAATGTATAGAGCTAACACCTTCAACACAGTAAAGTTAATAAAATAGCTACAAGTGCCTTGGAAATATTATGGTTGTATTTGGCTATATATAGACAAATACCATCAAAATAGACACACTATTAAACTCCTCCTCAAGTACTGCACAGCTAAATAACCCTATTCTCTTCTGGAAGACTGACTGAATGTTTTAGGTCATGATATCAAATTGATGTGTAAGTGTATTTAAGAGTTGTCATCTTTTGTCTGCAAACAAAAAGGAGCACTGTGACCAGTGCATGGTGCCAGCACTCCCCATTCACATGTTGTTCACATGTTGGTATATGGATTGGCCCCTAATCTTTTCCCTTCTCAGTCTCCACTGGTGGAGAGGGCAGAAAGGTGTACAGGCAGCTTGTCTAGTTCTGGTGCTCAAGAAAAAGTCTCGGTACGCCAAAGAGTAAAATATAGAAGTACCGGTACTTCGTACTAATGACTTCGACACACACACACACACACACACACACACACACACACACACACACACACACACACACACACACACATACACACACACACACACACACAGATTATATTTTACTAAACCTGTTTTTGAAGCATTATATATATTGTGACATTCATTTTTGCTTATTATGTCTAATTGTTGCCATGTACCCCAGCATTTGTTTCAACCTAAACCTAAAAAATTCACTGAGATATGGTAGCAAAAAGTGTTATAACCATACTTGGTCTCCCTCTACATGTAGGCCTACTCACTGGGGGAAGGACTACTGATACTTGGCATCTTTATCCAACAAAGGTTAAAGTCAAGAGCAAATGGACTTGGTTGAAGATACTGGAAGACGTTTCATCCCTCATCCAAGGGACTTCTTCAGGTCTTCAGAAACATCTTCCAATATCTTCAACTAAGTCCGGTTGCCCTTGACTTTAACCTTCGTTGGATAACTATGACCTAGATGACTAAGAATCTTCATTGGCATCTTTATATTATTTTCCTTTGAGGCAAAAACAAATAAATATTCTAAAATGAATGGTTATGGCAGTCCTGATCATTACCTAGCCCTACTGCCAAGCTTTCAGTCTATTGACATAATATTACTGAGAGAATGGTTCTATTTTTTTCTATTATGTGAAATATCTGGAGCCGCAACTTAACAACTCAACAAAATAAAAACTCTCAAACCAGTGTCATCACACTTGGAAATGAGAGCAAAACCTCTCATAAACATTGATGTTGCTCATGGATGTTCAAATTTAGTTCAGCATATTCATGTTTTTTGTTGTTCATCTGCTGCAGTGTGAACACACTTTATAAAGCTAATTTGAAAATGAGAAAATCCTCCAAGACATACTTACAAAGGTAGTAAGAGACTGTGTGCATGTGTAGTGTCACCAGTCAACCTATGGAGCAGTTTGGTAGCATTTAAAACACCAAAAAGTGATATCAATCTTTTAGGAGAGCTGGAGTGTCAACGGTGGTCTCCTTTCTCCTTATTTAAGTGTCAAGTTGGTGTACGTCATTGAAGAGGTCCTGAAGGCATCCTTTGTAGTCACTGATAGGATTCACAGTAGGCCTACTGCCTTTGGTGCTGAATAATCCTCTGACTCATGTTGAGCTACGTGTTTTTAAATAAATCACCCCATTTATATTTAATGATAGTCTTTGTTCTGATGAAATGTCAGAATATGAGAGTATATTTTCTTACAGCTGCCTGTCTCAATTACTTAAATGGTTCTTATTGTTTTTGTTTGTTTTCATCATTCAAGCTGTAGCCTTCGGCCTGATCTGTTAAGTTGCGCAGATGTTTTTCTCAGATGAACAAAAAGGAAATTCATTGTGTGAAAAGGGTTAACTGGGCAAAGAGTCACCCAGACTTAAAGATATGACAGCAAGAAAAATACAGCAAAAAGTCTGCTTTAGCCTGCAAATTTTTTGTAATTTGTCTCCACAAGAGGGAGACCAAAACCTGTTTATGAAATTGAAAACGCTGATCCCAGCAGGCCTATACGTTCATCTATTATGCACTCCTATTTTCAAGTGCCCTGCTTGTTTTTCCACATTTCCTTTTCACAATCCTAAATAGTTTGGAGCATTTAAAAAAACTTAAGACGAAGACTTTTGCAGCATTGGTTAATGCTGTGTACGTTTTCTTTTTTGTGGGAAACAGTCACCTGTTTAGCTGTTTGTTGACATGTTTACTGTGACGTTAAGGCCACACAAGTGAAGTAATGACAACTGATAAAAAAAACACCATAAAAACCCCATTAAGCATAATGTCAGGAATAGTGTTTTAGTTCAGTCACAGCTTTAAAGCTTTGACTAATAAAACTTTAAAGTACGGTAATCACCAATATGATTCTAAACCCGATGAATATTCTTTAATAATTACTGGATTTAATTATTTCCCTGTATAAATATTAGGGTTTTTTGTTGGCAAACCACCACCGTAATATTATTTAAGGATCCCGGGAGGTCCCCGCTGATTATCAATGGCCGATTATGTCCGTATAGTAGGGTCTTCAACGTTAGTTAGCCTGGCTCCCAACCGGTTGAGGGAGTTCTTGTTTTTACCGGTTCTTCCGGTCGGCATTTTGAAAGCGATAGAGGATTAGGGGGTTGCAACTGTGGATCCCCCCTTTCTGTGTTCCCCGGTTGTTGTTCCTTCGACAATTAGCCGCTACCCACTAATTACCCCTGTATCTGAAGAAAAAAAAATCGTCGTCTGATAAGGCCGACTTCAGGGGATGCTGTTCGCCTCCCAGCAGACATGTTCGCCGTGAGAAAGAAGAAACCCCCCCAGTCCTCCCGACGGGAATCACTGCCGTTGTGTTAGCTGTTACTCGGAGGAGCTGTTTGAACGGTGGGACGGAGAGGGAGCTAGAGACTCTTCTCCAGCTCCAGCTGCCATCCTACTCCTGCTCCTCCCCCTCCTCCTCCTCCTCCTCCACCAGAACCACTTCTCTTTCTCATCACATCCAGAGGTAAATAAGCCAGATTCAACGATAACAACATTTTTTCCGGACAAATGGTTACCCCCCTGAGTGTTTTAGCTTTAACAGACACATCAGGCAGCCGTTGGGAACCGTTAACGGGTTCAGCCAAGGGGATCATTCTGATTTGTGATGAGGTCTTTGCTTTGTACCCCTGCTTCCCTGGCGTCGGGTCGGGGTTACGCTTCCTTAGGCAAGTCCGAGGTCCACTTTTTGAGCTAGAGATGCGTCGATGAAGGCCATAGCAAGTGTGAGTTGAAGATCTAAACCCATACACGACCCGTATTATAAAAAGAGCGACACATAGTAGGCAACCCGCTGCTAGCTAGGTTTGATGCACTCCCGGCGGTGCTAGCTTAGGCAAGTTACAGATACCTTCCCAGTTAGCCTACGTTAGCTAACTTACATCTCCAGTTGGTGCTAGCCGGCTAACGCCGAGTTGATTTTAGTCACTTTTACAGACGTCGTTATGCTGCTCTTACTCGTAGCAAGTGAATGCAACCCCAAAATTATAATATGTCAGTAATAATACAGTCACATCTTGTATTAAGACAAGCTAACGTCGCGGGTAAGTTATGGGTTTGGACAGCCCCGGAAACCTCAACACTGTAACAAAAGAAATAATTTGACACATAACGTTAACTACAAGGTTTTCTAAATTGCCATCGGCTTTTGTTTAAGTTAGTAGGTTTCAGCTGCGAATAAGAATATAAAAAACGCAGACAAGCTGACGTTTGTTTAGAGATTCATAGAGAGAGACACACACAGATGTGGAATCGTTGAAACTTTTTGTCATTAACGTTAAATCTGTCATAGATGGGTTTATCACCCCTGAGTCCACTTGCAATGACCTACTGCATTCGTATGAGAGCTAAAATTGTTAATAGTTTGTATGTTTGTGCAGCAATTACATGGTCGACTTGAGCAAGGTTTAAATATCACAGCTAACAATTACCCTCACTGAAGGTGTGTGTTATAGAGGAAAAACGAACAGGGAACAAGATGGTTTGGACACCAGGAGGTGTTAAAAATCAATAACTTATAAAGACATGCCCAGGCTTGCTGTAAGGCCAGTATAAACTGTCTACGTCAGAGGTGCAGTTATGTTGGCAGTGTAATAATGCACACTCATGAACTGACACATTTTTAAATCCCCAACCCAGAGGAAGCACACTGTAGTTATATAGAAACTCTTGGCTATTTGTCAATACTCAGTTAAACAGGAACAGTGCTGCTTGTAATGGCATCAAATTTTGTTGCCAGTGAACATCTTGTCTCTCTTTTGCCACGTTTTTGTTGTCTCTGCAGCATTTTGGAGATGTGAGGAATAGGAAGAGTTTGGTGATACTGAGCAGCCTGTGCATTGACACGACCTCTTGACCTCATCTTCAGCATGAATGGTGATATGCCTCATGTTCCCATCACTACTCTCGCTGGAATTGCTAGCCTGACAGACTGTAAGTTCAACATCATCTCTCTAATACTGTTCACACAGCCTAAACACAAACAGCGCAGACTAAGGTAAAGTGGCTTATATTTCTGAAGATGAGAAGTTGTAGGCGTAAAGATTCCAAACCTGTTTTCATGAAAGCAAAAATAATTTCACAAAGATGTTATTTATTGCAGAACTACTGTATTGGATTGCATTAGATTGTAAAAGTAATAAAGGGTTAACTTAATTTTTACCATACTCTTAAAGCCTTTTGATAAAAAGGCCTTAAGAGTAGCATACTGAAAATATACATGTAAAATATATCAAGCTCAAGTAAACATATCTTAAAATGTACATTGTCTATGGGCCAGATGGATGTTTTCTAATTTTAAATCCTTATATACTCCTTATAGTATATATACTATTTTCTCATACTGAGCTTTTCCAAAACAGTACTATTGTTTTCCAGCCAACCTAACTCATCTTTCTATCATCATCCTTTTAGTGTTGAACCAGCTGCCCTTACCTTCTCCTCTCCCTGCCACCACTGCTAAGAGTTTGCTCTACAATGGAAGGATCTCCGAAGAGGTCAGCAGCCTGCTGGGGTGTCGGGATGAGAATCTGGTGACTCAGCTGGCACAAAGCCTTAACCAGGTCTCCACTGAACACATGTAAGTACCAATCATCCATTTTTTTTTACACCTCACTGACAGTTAAATAGAGAATTCAAATGTAAACTAAAAAGTGTGACGAAATAGAGGCTTGCCAGTAGTGACTAGCAGGTTTGTAGAGGTGGCTAATTCTAAAATTTGTTTAGAATTAGAAAAGAAATCGTCGCCTGGAGGGGATCATGCTTGTGGTTGTGTGTTTATCTGTCCGCAGCTAATCTCGCATATGGACCCATCACCCTACTGGACCCATCACCCTAATATTTTTATACATTAATGCAGAGTGCACTCTTACAGTTGTTAAGTTGATTTTGCTGTCAGCAGTGGTAGTGTGAATGCATTTCAAAGCGTTGTTTCTCTATTTACTTTAATAGTGAAGTTAGCTATCGCTGCTACAATTACAATGACCACATTACAGTCACTGCTTTACTAGTTGGGTCAGCTCATGCTCTGGGTTGTCAGAACCATGGGCTGGTCTGAACTGCACAGAAAATAGTCATTGACATCAGAAGGAATCAGAATGCATTAGTCAAAACTGCATTTAGGCCAGTGGGCAGCTACTGTCTGGAATATGACTGTGGACTTTACTTTTTTGCTTTCCAGAGAGTTGAAGGACAACTTGGGAAATGATGAACCCGAGGGTGACATGCCAATGCTTCTTCAAACTCTGCTGTCCAGGAACCCCAAAATCTTCAGGGACAAAAGTATGCCAACTCAGCACAAGGTTTGGGGTGGTAAGGAGGAGACTTTGAGCTGTTGCTCTGGACTGCAGTTGAGCTCAGTGCATGCTCTCTCACTGGCTGTGCTCTTGGTTTGCACTGTAACTAATTATTCACCTGAGCATTTCTTGGATCAGATGCACTAATTGTGCCTTGCTTCACCACACTAGTGGTTCCCACACTGGGGAGCAGAGCCAATGCGTGAGAAAAACGTTGCATGAAACTTAAGTTGAATAGACCTTTTTTACCTGTCAAACATAAGTATAACTAGTACTGTTATTATTGCAATATTGCATTGCAGTATTTACTGGAACGCTGACATAATTAATGTTATTAGTTACACCTGTATTTTTTTCTGCTGTAACAAGTCAAAGGGTTTTTTTTGGCTTCCAAAAAGGAAGTCATCATAGAAACAGTTTGGGAACCACAAGCAACATCACCAGTAGTGTTGTTTACTCTTTGGCATCACTCAGAGGTCATGTTAGTTTCTTATCAGTGATTTTTTTCTTCATCACAAGAGGTATAGAAAAGTACTAACACTAAATACAGATAATGAGCAGTCTGTCTGTATTTAGTCTAGCTTAGCTCAAAGACCAAAGGTTCATGGTTGGCTTCTTAACTTAGCTTAATGTAACTACTAAGCACCCAGCTGTTTAATTTTTGAGCACCAAAATTGAATTCCATTCACCTCAATCATTTTGCAGTGGCGGAGGAAATTTGACAGACAGATATCTTAAAATCTAGTCAAATAAAACCAAAGCTGTCTCCACGGGTAGGTGCCATTATTGCTAAGCAAGAAAGTATGTTTTTTTGACTTTTGGTAACAAAGATATGAAATCTTATATTAATCTGTTTCTCTCTTTTAAAATCTCCTTGGGTGGGAATAGAGCTTATTGAACAGTTCCACCTAGTATGGTAAACACAGTTTGTTAGATGACGTATAAGTAGAAGTTTCAACTAATAGTTTATAGTTTTCACCTATTTATACTGCATGTTATATTTAAGAAAAGACATACTATTAAAAATCTATTTAACATGAATCCCATACACAGTTCTTAAAGTCTTAGCTGTATTTGTTTTTTTTCATCAAATGTCTCGCTAAGTTGCCATATTTGCCATAAACACTTGGATATTTGTCTTCAAACCTTTGTTGAGGAAAGCCTGGTGGTTTTATGAGGAGTTGCACTAGCCTGCAATTACAGGTAATTATAAGTATGTGGCATACTGAATCGTTATTTGTGCCATATAGGGGGAAAAAAAGAAAGAGAGAAAATATTTGCACAGCGTTTGTACTGCAGAGCTACAGTTGTTGGCAACTGCAAGATGAACATCAGTAAGAAAAAATATACCACAAGCGTTTGTAGTAGTGACGACCACACACTCATCTCATTAAAAAAATATATTTTCAAGAATCTTTCATTAACAATGATGCAAGGGCCTGTTGAAGTTTGAAGCGAAAATGTTGCTGTTATGATTATTTGTGCCATTTTAGCCAGCAGTATGAACTTAGTGCTTATGATCCTGGGAAATGACACACCAAAGATAAGCTCAATGTGTTCTTGTCATCAGACAGGATTTACATAACTTTGTGCCCTCACCATTCTCCTGCAGCTTTAACCTCCTCCTTCATCACTCTGAATGATAGATTTTATTTTTAGAATTATTAACAAGTATACATGATTGAGCTTGCATTACAGAAACAGTAGTTTGGGCATTGTGGAGTACCTCGCAATATATTATACTTATATTATACTTAATTATATGTAGATTACAGGGCATATACTGTGACTGAGATTCTAAGTACTTTTTTATAAATATACACTCATTATGTATGCGTGTAATACACAATGCAAGTCATTACAGTAACCGTGTTTTTTAATGTTCAGCTTTTGTTGGCAATGATCTTCATTGAACTATATGGTCATTTTTGTGGCTGCACATAGTAGTGGTGTTGTATTGGACAGCATTATATTGAATTCTGATGTTTCATCCACCCCCATTTACAGTTTATAGTATAAGATTCAGGGGGACTGACTAGAAGACATACCTCTCGATATAATGCAAACACCCTAACACCACCACTAACCATGGCCTCAAAATAAGATTATTATAGGATTATAGCTTAGTGGTAATACCTAGTATTGATGTTGAGTAGATAGTATTTAGTTTAGCTGGAGACTGTTATTCTTTTCCACTTTCACATTTAAATATTTTGTTTAACTTGAGCTACGTTTTTCAATAAGTGTAGATGTTATCTGATATGAAAACCTATCTTACACAGTTTCCATTTCGGAGGTAGTTATGAGTTATGTGTATGTGCAGCCCTTGTTTGTATGACCTTAATTATAGATTTTTTTTACCCTTATCTCTTAGGTGTAATGCAGCAGCCATTGATGCAACAGTACAAGATATCTCAAAATCAGGTGCATGGGAGTCCAGGATCAAACTATCAGCAAACCGCTGTCCCTCAAAGCCCCTCTGGGTAAGGCAGTGCCAGCACACTGTAAACTATGATGAAGAAGCAGAAGTATCTGCACTTCCACTAAGATTGCTTCTTTCTCTTTCACAGATGCTTTACATCCCCACAGTCTGGATCAGGTACTCGGTTCGTACCCCAGCAGAACAGCCCTATACCTAGTCCCTATACCCCTCAGAGCCCTGCAGACTACATGCAGTACAATCCACCCAGTTATTCTCAACACCAACAGACTCAGCAAGGTGAGTACAAATTTAAGCCAAGCAAAATGATGTCATTAGCAGTCTGCCATGCCTCTGCTAAACATTTATTATTGAGGAATAACAAAGAGTTGGTTAAAAAAGAGTCTTTTAACCATCAATTTGTGTGCATTTCTACTGTTGCCGGCTTAAAATAAGACATAGTGGACAATATTCAGCAAAACAAATACTGTGTAGTGATTGTTGTGTGTTTGCCATTTCGAATAATGTTATTGATAAATGGGTTACTCAAGCATTCTGCCTAAAACAGGAAGCCTTCCACAAGAGACTACATGCTGTACAGTACACATGTACAGAGTGGAACACACATTGTTCCCTCACAGAACATCGGATACACTCTCACCTTGAGCTAACTAAATACCTTCAAATTACTCCCACTGATATTTAGAGGAAAACAATTATTCTTTCTTCAAAAAACACCACCTGCAAGGTGTTTCAGATAAATCTAGCTGGCTGCGAATTGATCAGATGCTCCTTTAACTTTAGTAACTTTTATACACGCTTCAGTGGCGAGGAGCATGTTGATAGGTTGACACACACTTACTGTAACATGGCAAAAACTACAGCTGTCTGTTAAAGTGGAAAACAATGTACCTATCCCTAGGTAGATGTGAGGCATTGCCCATCACAAATAATTTAACTGGATATTTTCTTTCACTCTGTGTATTAGTTTCTAGCGGCGTGAGAAATATCCAGGAGAGCAAGGTCTCTGGACAGCTATCAAGTAATTCATCAAATCACAATGTGAGACTAGGCTCAGATGAAGACTACATGAACATGGCCAACAGACTGGGAAATGAGGTAATGCAGAGAATCAAGATATCCTGAACAGGACCTCAGCAGATGCTGACTGTTAAATGCAACGATTAATGTCTTGTGTTCCAACAGGAGAATGACTCCTCCATGAGGGCTGTCGCATTTCCAGTTAAATCACCACAGTCTGTGTGTTCCACTGCTGGGAGTGAAGAGACTGCAAAAAGTATGCTGCCTTAGCAACAAGTCAATTCTTCTTGAGTTTATGGATAAACAATAATGCACCATTGTACAAATCATTCTTTGCCAGTACTCGCTCTAAGGTGCTCACTTTTCCTTGAATTTGTTTGTGTTTTAGCAGTGTTCAGGCCTTCCCTTATTATGCAGTCACCTCCACCCGATGTGCCACCAGGTGCAGCACCTGACCTGCTCCTCACTTCTGCTGACCGCAAAAAGAAGCAGAAAGAAATGAGCAGAGAAGAAAATGAACAGGTGGACAAAAATGCCTTGTATGGCATTGTTAGTTCTCCATCAAAAGATTCTGCCAGGCTGACTTTAAAACTGTCCCGAGTGAAGAGTCCAGATGTGGATCAATCACATATCGACCATGAAACTGATTTGATGAATAATAATAGCAATCAGTTGTCAAGGACTGCCCAGGACTTGTCAAACAGGTTAGTTGCTGAGGAGCAGGCAAGCTGTCAGCAGGTTCCTGTTCGGCCAAACATCAAGGACTCTGCTGTCGTCAGTGGGCTCGTGTTTGATGATGCTGAGATAGACACACTTGCGGAGATTGAGAGAATTGAACGCGAGACGGCCAGTGAGAGAGAACGGTGGTCTAAAGAAGTCCAGGATAAAGGTATTGTGTGTCTGCCTTTGCCCTGTGCCTTCGTGCAGTTACTTTCATGACCCGGTTAGTTTGTGTTTGGAGAAGATCCAAGTTGTGTGTTTCTTTATTTCAGATAAGCCACTAAAGAAACGGAAGCAAGACTCGTATCCTCAGGAATCCGGAGGTGATTCAGGTGATGGACCTATGGTACAAGGGGGCAACACTGACACCAAGTTGACACCCAAGAAGACGAATGTTGCAAGTAATGGTGCCAGTCGGCCTGCTTTGATGGTCAGTATTGATCTGCAGCAAGCTGGCAGATTGATAAGACAGCCTGTAGTGGTCTTGGAAGCACAGCAGTTGTGTGAGGACCACCTTCGGCGCATAAAGTCAAAGACTGATGGAAAGGTAGATAAAGTTGTTGAAAACAGGCCTGGGATTATCAAACAGCATGCAGACAACCCCAGGAAGTCTGTCTCAGATGGGCAACCAGAAACCCCTAAACAGAAGCAGGAAAGTCTGCGCGAATCCAAACACAGACATGATGTCAAAACTGACAGCAGCAAGGGACACTCAGATGACAGACAGCCAGACACACCACGGCAGAAACAGGACAGGCATTCAGACTTGTGCCGCAAAGAGGAAAAGAATCACAACAGTCACCGATCCCATGTCAGCCAACTTAAGACTCCAAAAACCATGAGCAAGGCGGAGCATAACTCCAGACGTGGAAAAGACAAAGTAAGGGACAGAGATAGGGATAAAGACAGAGATAAAGACAGAGACAAAGACAGAGACAAAGACAGAGACAAAGACAGAGACAAAGACAGAGACAGAGATAAAGATAGAGATAAAGATAGAGATAAAGATAGAGATAAAGATAGAGATAGAGATAGAGACAGAGAAAAGAAACACAAGACTTTGTCAAGGGAAAACAGAGACAGACCCTGTCCTGACCAGCATATTAAAACTGACATCCCTAGAGTGAAGCAAGATGGAAGCAGAAAATCCACTGACCTCAACTGTCGACAGAAGACAGAAAGTTCCAGCCTTCCAAATGCCCAAAATAAGGAAGAGAGGAAAAGTGGGGATGGCCGAGTTAGCTGCCAAGCTCGAGACAAACCGCAGTCTTTCGAGGCAAAACCTAGTGAGTTCCCTTCATACCTGCTGGGTGGCAAGTCCGGAAGTCTGAAGAACTTTGTGATTCCTAAATTGAAACGGGATGGGAAAGAAAAAGATCCCCAACTTCCAATTAAATTGAAAGAGAACTGGAACGAGCCCCTGGTCAGGCTAGAGAGAGTGTCATTGGTTGAAAGCCTTAACAAAGGTGCTAAGCCTGTTGTTGTGCTTAAGAAACTCAGTACTGATGAGATAAAAAGGATCATTAAGGAAAGCAGGAATGCACACGGCTTCAGATCCAGGAACTCATCCACCTTTGACAAATCAAAGAGAGGTACGATTTACTTTGTTTATTAAATATGTAGGCACAACTGTACAGGTTGGATATGTGCAATGTGCCCACTTTCCGGATAGTTTATTTACTTTAAACCACTGTCTAAGGAATCATTATTATCACAGCATTAATGAATTGCAGATTGTATCTTCTTTTGTAGTGTACTGTAGTGTATCATTCTGTGCTGAAAACTCTTGTGCCTGCAGAGATTTCAATTTGTGAGAAGACAAACAAACGACGGCACAGTGATATCAGTAAGAGATCCAAGTATGCTGAAGTGGACTCCGATGAAGATGATGACTCTGATGGTGATGACTCTGACAATGAGTGTCAGTATTAAACCTAAAAAGAATTCAGTGTTTGTACATATACAACAGTAATAAAAAATCTGTCATAAGAAAGATGCTGTCTCCACTATTGACAGAACATTGTTTTACAATGCAGTAATCCTTAACATGAAAAAAATTATATATTATAGTTTTATATTAAATTGTATTTACTTATCAAAGCAATGTTTTATGCTTAAAATTCTGTATTTTCTTATTTATCCTTTTTTGGTTATTGTTACAGCTGCAAGGAAAAGGTACAAGAAAGATCACGATAAGACATGGAAGCACGAAGAGAGGAGAGGCACTGCTCGCCATGGGTATGGTAGCCGTCACCGTGAATTCTCAGATGATTCAGATGAAGGGTGTCCACCACCAAGCCTGAGTGATGGTGAGTCTTTTTGTAAAGGCCTGCCTGTGGTCATATGAAAAAAAACAAACTTTATAAGTCCTGCTTGAAGAATTTTTTTACTCTGTTGTTATTGTTATTATAGACATCTGAAATACACACATGCAAAACTGGACCTTTACACATGCAGAGGTGTCAGAGCAAGGGTGCTGCCGTGTAGTTGGGCAACCAGCAGTTAGGGGTTCTGAGCCTTGCTCAAGAGCCTTACAACACAATGTTGTAGACAAAGTTATTATAGTTGTTTTTATTTTGTTTGTCTCTAACAAGGCAAATTTCTTCCTATCTCAATTATTACCTTTGACATTACCTTAGACAGTAGACAACAAATGCAAATAGTGTCAGACGATGCAAATTATGATTCTTATCTGTGATGGCTTCTATTCAAATTATTGCCATTTTAAACCAGTAATCAGCTGGGCGTGTTGCCTGGATAGCTGAATTACTACTCCCAAGTCTTTCTCTATTAAATATTCAGTGTTTGAGGGTTAGTTGCTGCTGTCAAGGATGGTGATTCATGTTATTCCTGACTTTTTTTTTCAGTTGCCAGAAAATTAAAGAAAAAGGAGAAACACAAAAGCAGAAAGGATTCCAAGCTGACACCAGAAGGTATTGTTTTACCAATTATTTTATATTATTAATGATTTTGACATATTTGCATACTTTTATTAATCAATTTGTTTACATTTGCTTAACAGAAAAGATGGACTCCTCTGCATTTAAGAGATTCACGGCCAGTTTGGACAACATTCTTGAGAGCCTTGAGGACGTGGACCTCACTGCCGCAGGTACACATCAAGCGTTGCACAGTTTTCACAAGTTGTCCTCATCATTTGTTGAGTTGAAAAATGTTCAACATTATAACTTTGTGCCCTCAAACAGATGATGACGAGATACCTGAAGAGCTCTTGCTTGGAAAGCACCAGTTGAACGAGCTAGGCAGTGATTCTGCTAAGATTAAAGCCATGGGCATCTTTAACAAGGTAAGAGGAGTATGTTTGTGCACTGTCACGTGGTTACGCTCAGGCTCAAAGTTGATATTTAGCTGTTGTAAAGACGAGCAAGTCACAGCTGCGTTGTTGTGAAAGTAACATTTGTTTGATCCATAGTGTCCATCTGATAAACTTGTGAAAATGTTGAATATCCTGGAGAAGAACATTCAGGACAGCGTTAAACTTTCCACGCTAATGAATCATGTAAGTTGTCAGCCTGATATTGTTTTCTATCTGTGGAAGTGATAGTGTTTTTATCACATTTTTTTTGTCTCGAGTTTTGTCCTTTGTTTCATCTTTTATTGGTACTTCAATTGTTCAAAAAATTGTAGGGTAATGATTCCATGGACGAGGAGCGGCTGTGGCGTGACCTTATTATGGAGCGGGTGACAAAGTCAGCTGATGCCTGTCTGACAGCACTCAACATCATGACATCTCCGTGCATGCCCAAAGCTGTTTATATAGAGGATGTGATTGAGAGGGTGTTGCAGTTCACCAAGTACCATCTGCAAAACTCCTTGTACCCTCAGTATGACCCGGCCTACAGAGTGGATCACCACGGAGGTCAGCACAGTTTTTTTCTCTTAAGTTCTATAAATATAAGCAAAAATTTGAATTGGCCAAACCAAGTTGGATTTTTTTCAAAACAGATTGTGGTTTAAATTATTTTTTCACATAAGTAAGAAATAACACAAAAAGCTGGAGTGCAATTGGTTAAAATCTAGTGACGAATCAAAACTGAAAGCAGTTGCAATACTTTCAGGGATGTACTTATACTTTTAATACTTTCAGGGATATACTGCTTCTCAGCTAAAGTTGTGGACTAGTTTACTTTATAAAATAAAAGCTGGCCATAGAACATTCTTGTAGTCATATTTTTAAATGACCTGCAGCCTTGGTGTTTAGCTGCTGACGTTTAAAGTGGTTTACACTTTTTTCACCTCTAATTTTTCCACCATTTTCCTCACCTAAGTTCATACTTCAAAGTCCAAGAGAGCGAAGTCTTCCACCCATAAACAGAAGGTGGTCGTCACGCTCTACAGCAAAGTGTGTGATATTGTGACCAACATCTCAGAGCTCCTGGAGATCCAGCTGCTAACCGACACAACAATTCTCCAGGTGAGACTCCTTATCTGGTCTGACATAATTCACACCTATGACCCCATTAAACCTTTGACTCTTGAGCATACCTGATTGCTTTTGTGCCCGACTTTTAGGTGTCCACCTTGGGTATCACGCCATTTTTTGTTGAAAATGTTAGTGAACTGCAGCTATGTGCCATCACACTGGTGACAGCGGTAAGTTTGCTATGGCATGGAAGTTTAGTATTATTGTAGTTCATTTTACTATGGCTTCAGATTGTGTTTTTTATGGCATGCTTCAGCACCACATCTCTGTTGTTATGTTTTGATTTAGTGCTTTGCATTTAACTCTTCCTTAGGTGTTCAGTCGTTACGAGAAACACAGACAGCTCATTCTTGAAGAGATCTTCACCTCCATGGCTAGACTTCCTACTAGTAAACGCAGCCTCAGGAACTTTAGGTAAGTACATATCTAGTGAATATTTGCTCAATAAAATTACATGAATGAAGGCATTAATCATTGAAGTCCTCTGCGCAGCTCAAGGATGCTTATGTCTCATACTCCCCCAGGCTAAACAGCAGTGATTCAGACGGAGGACCCGTGTATGTCCAGATGGTCACAGCACTGGTTCTGCAGCTTATCCAGTGTGTGGTGCACCTTCCCTCAGAGAGGGACACAGATGGTGAACATAATAAGAAGGTAACTGCCAAGGGGTAACAGATATTTAAATCGTCTGTATCTGAAAGCATGTTTAGATTCAGAAATTGTTTGACATACTGGTTACTTTTTTATAGGTGGATAAAGAAGTTCTCATCACAAATTCATACGAAACTGCTATGAGGACAGCTCAGAACTTTCTGTCAGTGTTTCTCAAGAAGTAAGTCATTGTTCCTGCACATTGTCCTTCCACAGTATACCTGCTGCTGCTGTAGAATAGTCTGTCATATTAACTGGCTCAGTGTTCAAAAGCATATTATAATAATGCTTGTATTCTGTATGTTTCAGGTGTGGCAGTAAGCAGGGGGAGGAGGACTACAGGCCTCTGTTTGAGAACTTTGTTCATGACCTGCTATCTGCAGTCAACAGACCTGAGTGGCCTGCAGTTGAACTGCTGCTCAGTTTACTGGGCCGGCTGTTGGTAAGTGTCATCATTCACTTCAAAGGTGTCATCACTCATTACCTGTCCAGTAGAAACTAAAAAGATGTTGTTGTTGTTTGTTTTGTGACATTTGTCCTCCACCTCTTGTGCTCCAGGTGCACCAGTTCAGTAATAAGCAGACAGAAATGGCACTCAGGGTTGCATCGCTTGACTACCTCGGAACTGTCGCTTCCCGCCTGCGTAAAGACGCTGTCACTAGCAAGCTGGACCAAAAGGCTATTGACCGCATCATTAAACAGGTAGGCTAGATAATTACAGAATTGTTTTAACAGAGATAAATTAACAGTGGTGGTATACTGCTTTTGAGATGCTCCCTGCTCATTGATCTCATTACAGACTCCAGGCAGTGATGAGATCCAACAACTCCAGAAGGTCTTGCTGGACTACCTAGATGAGAGCACAGAGACAGATCCCTCCATAGTGGTGTGTTTAATTTTCATACACTAAGCTGTGTATTTAACAGAAATCATTATGGTCACTTAATGATTCCCTAAGGACAGGATGATAAGTGTTTGCATGGAGTAATATGCACTTGTACTTATTTGAAGCTCTCAAATGCCTTGTCAGTCGGTTATTGCAGTTTTTTTTGATTTAGTGTAAAAGAGATGCGGGTTGGACAGGGTTCCTTAGGGTCAAAGTGGTATTACTTCATCACATATGCATACATTTGTTTCATATAGTTTGCCAGGAAGTTTTATATTGCCCAGTGGTTCAGGGACGCTACAAGTGAGGCAGAGAAAGCGATGAGGTCTCATGACAACGACGAGGACACAAGAGGTCGACATCATACCAACGACGTCGACTCAATTGAGGAGATTATGCAGAGGGCAGAGACACGAAAGAAATTCCTCCGCAAGGTCATCAAGACTCCACCATCAGATTTCAGTTCTCTGAGGTAAATATTGCTTCACTCTGAATCACTGCACTAATTTCACTTGCTGTTGGACAAGTTCACCTATCCTGGTGTTACACGGTCTTCTGGGTCTATCTTTCAGGTCTGACACAGTTGACTATGAGGACTCCTGCCTGATTGTCCGATATCTAGCCTCTATGAGGCCGTTTGCACAGAGCTTTGATATTTATTTATCACAGGTAAAAAGGTTCATTTAAAGTAAACATGAGTAAGCGACTATATTGTGTTGGCTGTCATTAACTAACTTTTCTTTTACTGTCTATCATATAGATTCTGAGAGTGCTGGGTGAGAGTGCCATTGCAGTCAGAACTAAAGCCATGAAGTGTCTGTCTGAAGTAGTAGCTGTGGATCCAAGTATTCTGGCACGGGTAAGTCATTTTATTTGAACGATTCTAACATTCAGACAGACAACTATGCCAAACTAGCAGCCATAATAATCAGTAATGTTTGTCAGTGCTTGACTGATGTCCCCCTGTTTATTTTTCAGTTGGATATGCAGCGTGGGGTTCATTGTCGCCTCATGGACAACTCCACCAGTGTGCGAGAGGCAGCTGTGGAGCTCCTTGGCCGTTTTGTGCTAAGTCGACCAGAGCTCATTGAGCAGTACTATGACATGCTCATTGAAAGGATATTGGTAATTTTCCCTTTCCTTGTTTTTAAACTGAGGTTCTGTTTCACGCACAAGTGTAACTATTTTTTTCCCAGGTTTAAAGTCAAGTTTAAATAGATGGTCACATCACATGTGTGAAAAAGGAATTGGCAGTGTCTATCATAAGGTGAACTCAAGTGGAACTCCGCCCTTGACTTTAGCCAACTCTGACAAAAAGGTTCATTTAAAGTGACAAAGTTCAGCTGAGGTAAAATCATTCCCGCCTCCCACACTGCCACCTACAGATCAAATGAAGAACTGCAACATTTGGCATTTTAATGTGCTCATGATGGTGTAGCAAATTGTAGAAACATGATATTTTATCACTTCCCCTTTCACTTATTACTTACCCTTCTTTTTTGCTTGTCCATCATGAGTGTGTTTATCTTCCATATTTGATTTTTACATTGTCACTGGATACCTGATATTTCCCCATTCATACCAATAAAAAGGGCACTTCAATGTTGAGTAGGGCTGCAACTAATGATTATTTTATTGTCAGATAATCTGTTGATAATTTTCCTGATTATTTGATAAGTTGTTTAGTCTATAAAATGTCAAAAAATGTGACGTCCTTAAATGTTTTGTTTCGTCCACAACCCAAAGATATTCAGTACTGTCATAGATGAGTAATGAAACCAGAAAATATTTACAATTAAGAAGCTGGAATAAGTGGATTTTTCTTTAAAAAATGACTCAAAATGATAACATAATCAAAATGGTTGGCGATTAATTTAATAGTTGACAGCTTATTGATTATTCGATTAACTGTTGCAAGTCTAATGTTAAGTCTATAATGAACTGTCCTTGTACCCATTTTGTCTTTACACAGGACACCGGTATAAGTGTAAGGAAGAGGGTCATTAAGATTTTGAGGGATATTTGTCTGGAGCAGCCGGACTTCCACAAGATCACTGAGATGTGTGTCAAGATGATCCGAAGGGTCAACGATGAAGAGGGGATTAAGGTTTGTGTTTATTTTTATGGGAATGCCACTTACACCTTTTTTTGTGATAGTTTTCAATATTCAGTCTATATACATAAACATCTTTTCCCATTTAGAAACTGGTGAATGAGACATTCCAGAAACTCTGGTTCACCCCCACACCCAGCCACGACAAAGATGCCATGACCCGGAAGATCCTGAACATCACGGATGTGGTGCGTACTAACTAGGCTTGTGACAGAAATGCCGGGGGCATTGTTCAAATAAGAAACATTTTGGTGTTTACATTGTCATAAAATTGACTCACGTCATGTTTTGATTTCACCCCAGGTGTCGGCGTGTAAAGATACAGGCTATGACTGGTTTGAACAGCTTCTCCAAAATGTAAGTTGTTTAACTTTCTTGCCTGTTTTGACATCTCAACAGGAGCTTGTGTTTTTTATGATAGCTACTGTGTGCATATTTTGTCTGGCATCTTATGTCATTTTGTATGGCAACTATTTAGCTCTTGAAGTCAGAAGAGCAAGCTTCGTACAAACCTGCCAAGAAGGCCTGTGTTCAGCTGGTGGACAATCTAGTGGAACACATAGTGAAATATGAGGAGTCTCTTGCAGGTAATGAAAAGAAATGTAGTAGTGTGATTGCTTACAACATTTTTATCGCATTGTTATTGGGTTAAACATTACTTTCCTCTGAGACATGTTTTTTGTTTGTGTTTCAGACTGTGAGGACAAAGGAGTCAACTCAGGTCGTATGGTTGCATGCATCACCACTCTCTACCTGTTCAGCAAGATCAGAGCACAGTTAATGGTCAAACATGCCATGACTATGCAGCCCTACTTGACCACCAAGTGCAATGTAAGTACAACCTCATTTTGTTCAGTATTGTTCTATAATCTTCTATTTGCCTGAAAGTATGATAAATCACTTTATGTCCTGTGAGCCTGGGGACCACAGGACAGAAATGAACAACACCAGCTTTTACATTGTGTTAAAGCACCATCTATTGGCAGCCCAATAAAAACTCAAGTGTTCAGCACGGTCTGTCCAGAAACCTACACTTGCTGCATTTGCAAGTAGCCAAGTGTTTTATGCAATATTATTATTATTATTATTATTATTATTATTATTATTATTATTATTATTATTATCAAGAAGAGTGTTAATATTATGATATAACCATTTCTGGTGGTTCTTCTATAAGTCTGTCTAAAAAGCAGCCAATAGGCACATTACTGCCAACAGCTGGAATGATGTGGCAAAGTAGGTTGTGTTAAATTGTGGGATAAGTGTACTCACGCACTTACCTGTCATCTGTGTGAATGCACACTGAAGTGCTCAAGACCGCAAGTGCTCAGCTTTGGACTGTACAGCTATCTCTGTGTCAACATTTCAGACTCAGAATGACTTCATGGTGATATGTAACGTGGCAAAGATCCTGGAGCTGGTCGTGCCTCTGATGGAGCAACCGAGTGAGACTTTCCTTACTACCATAGAAGAAGACCTGATGAAGCTCATCATCAAATACGGCATGACGGTCAGTGTAATTTACAGCTTACAGCTTTCACAACTCAAAAAATCGTGAACCATGTGGATGTGAAACTACAGCTCTGAGGTTTGATTTAAGCATGGTGTCATTTGTTGTGTCTGCCTCTCAGGTTGTACAACACTGTGTAAGCTGTCTTGGTGCTGTTGTTAACAAGGTCACACACAACTACAAGTTTGTTTGGGCTTGTTTCAATCGTTACTATGGTAAGGCATATGTACTCTAACATACATTTCCTTACACCTGAATTCTTATATACTTTGAAATAGAAAAAATAATCTAAAATACACCAACATTTTAATAACATTCACAAAGGGCTTATTGTTTTTTTACTCATTGTCTCATTTCGCATCCATTTTATAGGAGCTCTGGCTAAACTGAAGACACAGCACCAAGAAGACCCCAACAGCTCCACTCTGGCTGCTAACAAACCTACTCTCCTGCGCTCATTGTTTACTGTCGGTGCTCTCTGTCGACACTTTGATTTTGACCAAGAGGAATTTAAGGGTGCTAACAAGGTAAACACCAGCAATCATCTTAAACTGTGTGTGCAGCACTTCTGTTAAACCTGTTTTGATGACTGACTTGCTGTCTCACCCTCCCCTCCGTGTCTCTTAGATTGTCATCAAGGACAAAGTGCTGGAGCTTCTGTTGTACTTCACCACACATGAAGATGAGGAGGTCCAGATCAAAGCCATCATAGGTCTAGGTATAGTGCACCTAATTTTAGACTAACATAAGATGTAATCAGTGTATTTATACTGTATTATTGTGATCTTTGACTTTAATTTACTGTTTCCTTTGTCGCAAGGCTTCCAGTTCATCATGCACCCAGAGCTCATGTTTGTGCAGGATGTGAAAGTTCTGTACAACAGCACCCTTTCAGATGAAAGCAGTTTGGTCAGTCTGAAGATCCAGGTGCTAAAAAACCTGCAGACATACCTTCAAGAGGAGGACTCTCGAATGCAGGAGGCTGATCGCGAATGTAAATTTAATAAATCCATCCTTTGGTTTCTGTTACTGAGATGCCTATGATTGTCACTGTATGTTTAGTTATAACCAACATTGAGCATGTCAATCATGTAGAAAGTCCTTAGACTGATTGAGCTGATGCTTTTTTTATTCAGGGAAGAACCAAGCCAAGCAGGAAGATCTGAAAGAAATGGGGGACATCTCATCAGGAATGAGCAGCTCCATAATGCAGATTTACCTGAAGCAGGTGCTGGAGTCCTTCTTCCACTCACAGTCCACAGTTCGGCACTTTGCCCTAAGTGTCATTACACTGACTCTCAGCCAGGGCCTCATCCATCCTGTACAGGTATGTTCACAGTGTTGCGCCAGCATAATCTGATCAGGATCACCCAAGACTGAAATATACAGTACCTCTTGTGACAACATTCTCTGCTGTCTTGAATGCGTTACGAGCTGTTCACAGAGCAGGGACTCTTGTCTTTTAGTGTGTGCCCTACTTGATTGCCATGGGAACGGACCCTGAGCCAACCATGAAGAACAAGGCTGATCAACAGCTGGTGGAGATTGACAAGAAATATTCAGGCTTCATCCATGTGAGTGGATCGCTGGGTCACGATCAGTGTGTGTGGATCAAAGTGTAAATAAGATGTGTTGGCAGTTGTGTGTATATCGTGTTATGGCTGGAGAATAGTTAAGGCTACAAATAAGGAAAACTTTGCTTTAAATTTCCAATTTAAAGTAATTCAGTGCACAAAGACGTTTTTAACGGCTGAAGAGAAAAATTAAAAACATAGCCATCTACATTAAAGTTTATTTCTTTGTTTTTACTTTTTATAAAATAAATAAAACAAAAATATACCTTGCACATTTAATGATGTGCTATAGTAAACCTTTGATCTGAGACTTCAAAGTTTAAAAAACATTTTCTTAAATAAAATACAGGTTTCACAAAAAAATCTTATTTATTGGAAGGATTTCATTTTATTTTATCTCCATTCATGCTGAGTCTTTTTTGTCTGTGAATTCCCAGATGAAGGCTGTAGCAGGGTTGAAGATGTCTTATCAGGTGCAACAGGCCATAAATGGGTGCAAAGGAGCAGTGGTCCGAGGTTTCCGTTGCGATGACTCAGACGCTGCTCTCTGCTCACATCTCTACACTATGGTCCGTGGGAACCGACAACATAGACGGGCTTTCCTCATTTCCCTGCTCAACCTATTCGACGACAGCTCTGTGAGTTAACCTCTCTCCTTCAGACTGATTCCTTTCTCTGTGTGTAGACTTGTAGGTTTATTTATCTCCAGCTGCCCACACAAGCAGCTTCACTGCCGGCCATGAGCAGTTAGTTTTAGTAGTGATGCTTTAAACTTTGTCTCCTGCAGAAAACAGAGGTGAACATGCTGTTGTTCATAGCAGACAACTTGGCCTGCTTCCCCTACCAGACCCAGGAGGAGCCTCTTTTCATCATGCACCATATAGATATTACTCTGTCTGTCTCCGGTAGCAACCTACTCCAGTCTTTCAAGGAGGTGAGAAGCTTTGTTTATTTTGACTTGTTGCTCTTAGCTGTTTTGTTTATCATGAGATAAAAATCCAAGACTGTGTAATATATCCACTGTATATTTGGTATGCGTTCGAGCTGTTTTGTTCTCTGTGCAGTCTTTACGGAAAGAGTCCAGACAAAAGCAGCAAAAGAAGATGAAGACAAAAAAGAAGAAGAAGAAGAAGAAGAAGCAGCGGAGAAGGAAAGACAGCTCCGATGATGAAGACGAGGACCGCGAGCATAGCAGTAGCAGGTCCAGCAGCAGCAGCAGCAGCAGCAGCAGCAGCAGCAGCAGCAGCGATGAGGACGATGAGGTGATGCACAAGCAGAAGAAATCTGTGGTTTCTGATTCTGACTCTGACATGGAAGACGAGGATGCGGTGATGGACCGTCTACCTGAAAACGCCAACCCTCTACTGGACTTTGCCAGTGCTTCACAGGGTATTCTGCTGTTGCTGGTGCTAAAACAACATCTGAAGAACCTATTCGGCTTCTCAGACAGGTTAGGCTGCATCAAAACTGCCAGGCAGCAAACTTCATTCAATCATTCTTCATAGTGCAGTTGTTTTCATGACAGATTTTGTGTGCGTTTCAGCAAAATCCAGAAATATTCCCCAACGGAGTCTGCCAAAGTATATGACAAGGCTGTGAACAGGAAATCTAAGGTGCACTTCAACCCCCGTCAGACACTGGATTACCTGAAGAGTGATACGACCAACATGGATCTCAGCTACGACGCTAAGAGGAATATTGTGAAACAGTATTTGGACGTAAGGATTCACTAAAATGTTTATATGATGAGTTTATTTAAGTGGCATTTCATTCTCAGGAATACGTAGCAGACAAAAGGTGTCTGTGAGAGAGAGTGTGCAAGATACAGCATGTTTTGGAATTTCAGGTGGCTCTCATAGTCATGTTTTGGGTTGCCAGTTAATGCTTGCTAAAAAAAATCTTGAGCTTAAATTGCACACAGTAATCGCAAATCCTGGCAGTTCCCCACTGCATTTGACAATTGAAGTAAACTTGTGTATTAATGAATAAAATTTTTGCAATGTTTTCATTGGCCAGTTGCTGTATTTGCCAACACTTACTGTTTGTCGTTTTAGTAAACATTTAAGCGGAAAAGTAACATTGGCTGCAAATAAGCACATTAGGAAACTATTAACTGAAGGTTCTGCCTGCTTTTATCTTTATCTTAGTTCAAGGTACTGATGGAGCACATGGATCGTGACGAAGAGGACGAGGAGGGCGAAGCAACTACCAATGCCAGAAACAAAGCCATTACTTCACTGCTGAGGGGCCCAAAACCCGTGAACCACAACCACAATAATCACACTGCTCCAGTGGAGACAGATGATGAAGAGAGTGAGGATGAAGATCCTCCTGCGGTAAGATATTTAAAGAATAGAGTAGAATAGAGATTACCCGTAGCAGACGTTCTGTGTTAACTTTTCCTGCAATCAAACTATTTTAGTTAACACTGGACAGTGGGGTCTAAGTCACTTATTATTGCTTTGTTAAAGTGACTCCTTGTAATTTTGACATGTCACAAGGGGGACGTTTTATTTAAACCATAGAAATTACAGTAGAATTGACGCTCGTCTTATAGACTCAACATTATAGATTTCAAATAGCTACACTGTACACTCAACTAGAGTTATAAGAATGACAAGAGAAAATGCTTTACCCTATTTAAATATATACTGTATATCAATATGACGTGATAATGATCTAATGCCTCTCATCTCAGGGGTGCAGAGAGCAGATCAACTCTTATCTGTTGCAGCTACTGTTGAAACATTAAGATTTCTATGTGATGCTTCTTGTGCTTCCTATGTTCATGTTGGACACACTCTGCTTCTTCTGTCCGCAGCAGAAACCAAGGAAAGGCAGGGATTCCGCAGAGGATTCAGGTCGCATGAATGAGAAAGTGGAGGCCATGGACGTTGTTGCCATATGTCGTCCCAAATACAAAGACAGACCACAGATTGCCAGGGTCATCCAGAAGACCAAAAATGGCTACAGTATACACTGGATGACTGGATCTTACACTGGGCCCTGGGCTGTGGCAAAGAAACGGGACGGTCGCAAAAAGGTGCCTTGGGTTGACACTATCAAGGAGTCGGACATAATTTACAAGAAAATATCCCTGACAAGTGGACACAAGCTGACGAACAAAGTGGCTCATACATTACGGGCGCTATACGCTGCCAAGGAGGGGGCCAAGAGTTAATCAGCTGAATATACTCCGACAGAACCCCTCCCCCCCATGTGGATATGTCATAGAGAGAAGATGAAACCTCTTTAAATTTAAGGACCTGGTGGAGGGAAAGTATTGTGAACACTGGTCTGTTTAAACACAGACATGTTTAAGTTAAACACAAGAAAAACACAAGAAGGAAATGTTTGGGAAAACATTGTGTGGGAGTTCCTTCGCTGTTGTGCAGCAACTTCGTTGTTTGGTTTTTACTCCCACTGTATCATAGTTTAGCTAAACACATGTTTATATCTGAAAATAATTCTGTAAAAAACAACACAAAGCTGAATGTTGGAAAGTGTATTGATGATGTTCTTAATAAAGTGTTTTTGGAGTTTACAATAGCACCAGATGGATTTATTCACTTGACCTGAGCTCCAACAACTTCTAACTTTTTTGTTCTTGTTTTAAACATTTTGTTGTTTACCCACACTGTGTAATGGAGTATCTTTGATATAATTTATTTATGTTAAAAGCAGTGCAGTATCTGTGCCTATATGCAGGGGAAGTTATATTGTTTTTAATATAGATTTTGATGTTATAGAACACAGAGCAAGAAACAAAGTGATCCCCCGCTCTTATGGTGGAACAAATACTGCAATAAATTTTTCTTACGTCTTTGTTACTTGTTTGTGCTTTTTTCCCCCCAGACATCAGAATATGTATTTTTTAAATTTTCAAAGTCATCTGGCTCATCCTTTTTGCCTGTACTTTGACTCCCTCACCTGTGTGAGATCAGGGGAAGTTAAGCACATCCTAGAGGGTTGGACTGAATAACAGGTCTCTGAAGGAATACCACATCTTCTTAACTGGTTACTATAGTCTTTACTCACAGCAACCCTGCAAAGATCATCTTGCCATGATGATTGACTGTGATGACTGCACATCAGCAGCTGGCAGGTAACCTTATGAAATCTCTCAGACCTTGCCCCCACACTAGCGGGTGATGTACCGTGCATAGTGTATCTGTTCTCTAAAACTTTCTGCATTTTGGTAGACGTTGTTAGACTTAAAACACTGCTATAGTTGCAGGCACCTCATGTATGGATCTGAAAAATGCACAATAACTAAAATTACGTTGGCCGGTGGATGGCAGCATAACGTTGTACTTCGCCCAGGCTGCGGGAAATTAAGAAGACGAAGAAGAAGATGGTCCCGGAATAAAACCTTTCACCTCAGCCGCTGTGCATGAGGTTGGCGGGCTGCTAGTTTTGTGTGTATTGGATGTATGTGTTTAAATTTTGACGCTGACCTAGCGAACAAACCTTCTTAGCCAAAAAACACGCGGACTCTTTTCAGTCGGGTAAAGCAACGAATTCACTTTGCAACACTTTATTTCACACTTAGCTAGTATGTAGCTCTCATGCTAAATAATAAGGTTAGCGGTCAGCTAACTAACCGGCGTTTTTCTACCAGCTTGCCAAAATTAGCTAGCACAGGATCACAGAAACATTTCACTTGCTGTTATGAGGTTTGCAGTATGTCTTTCCGTTATTCACGTATGGCACCTCGGCTAACTTTGCTAACAATTTATCTGTAGATAAGTAAGCGGTGGTAGCCCAACATGCCTTCCAGCGCTGGACCCAGTAGCCCCGCAGCTGCACTCGCAGAAGCGCTGGAAAACTCTGCCCGGCTGATTGACAGACACCTACAGGATGACCGCTGCTTTCCTGACCTGTCGGAGCTGCTCAGCGTCCCTTCTCACAGTAAGTCATGTGGAGAGAAAGATATATGCGTGGCTACCAAACTAAAGTGTCTCTATTTAAACTAGGGCTGCCGATAAAGTAACATTATAAAGGTGGGACGATGTTGATGAAAGCAAATATCACAATATGGTTTGTCCCACACTGTGATACAGGCAAAACTAACGTTAACTGTGCTTTCAAAGGTTGTTTACACACAGATATAAGCACAACACAAGAACGATTTGGGAATTATCCTGTGCCTAGTATCATTTAAATAAACTGCATCAACAAACGTCCTTCACAGACAAAGTATTGTGATGTGGCTTATAAAAAAACAGCTATATCAAAATATTTTCCACATACCAGCTCTTAACGAGACAGTGATATCATATCAGTTCTTCACTCAACTATGAAAAGAGGAGGACCAAACTATAACCAGATTTAGTTACAGGAATGAGACATCCACTGTGTACACCTGTGCCATGCTGATTTATGGCTGTTAGAAAGTTTCCCTTTTAAACGTACCAGTTTCCTAGCACATCTGGAAACTTATGTTGGCATGGAGTAAATGCGGGCCACCACATATCCCTTCCTCCATATCCCATCCAAAATAGAAAGCAATAAGTTGTATAAATGGCATAAATAAATGAAGAGTAAAAATGGTTAATGAGCGTTCTATTCAATGTTAACATACTTCAACATATTTCAACTGATACATATCATGAGGTGCCAAAATTTGTCTCTCTGACTTTTTTTTCTTTTACGCTGTTTGCTCTCTGATAGAATATGTTCGTATACAGTAGAAATGTATTGTGATCAGGGTAAGAAATGTGATCTGGGGATAGTGCATAATCAGATTTCTTGATGGTGTTAATTGTGTTGATAGATATGCCGTCGCTCTCTGGAGTGTCGGACATGGACTACCCCCTACAGGGACCGGGTCTACTCAGTGTGCCAAATCTCCCCGAGCTCAGTGCAGTCCGCCGGGTCCCTCTACCGCCGGAACTGGTGGAGCAATTCAGTCGTATCCTTTTGGTCGTTCAGGAAAAGCTAAGCCCAAGCTTTAATATGAACCCAAAGATTTCCATCAGACAAATAGCTAAAATGTTACATTGACTGCTTTTGCTTTGAGTTTGAGTTTCAACTTAACCGTTTTACAGATATGCAATGTAACTGCATGATGGGAGTTTTTCCTGAGATCTGTCGAGCATGGCTGACTATTGACAATGACATCTTTATGTGGAATTATGAAGATGGGTGAGTACATTCAGCTTATATGGGACTGAATGACAGCGTTCATGATAAGTGAAGACAGGTCATTAATTTTTTTCTGCTCTGTTTTTTGCAGAGGAGATGTGGCTTATTTTGATGGCCTTATTGAAACCATTCTAGCAGTGGGCCTTGTAAAACCAAAGCAAGGTATTTGTAAACACTTACACTCAGCATTGATTTTAAATGTTTTATTTGAGCAATGTTCACGAGTTGTGTTTTTTTGTCCCAGGGATTTTACAGCCACACATTCACTACCTCTTAGTATTGGCCACATCTGTGGATGTAGTGATCCTCGGGCTGAGCTTCCCCAAGAGCCAGGCTGGTGAGTCCTTCCTACAACCTTTGAGTTGTTTCCTGTGGCCTCTGATTATGGTCATGTAGGGTGGCCAAAAATGTCATATCATTCGATATTGATAATTATCACGATAAATGTGAAATCGTTATTTCTTTAAAATTTAAAGGCTGATTTTTGCTCCTGAGTGAAGGTTGAAAAAAACAGTTGGTTAATTGTGGTTTTAAACTTTTCTTTATGGCCAGAGCAAACACTTGCCAAATAGTGGATCACTTAACAAATCTGAGTGAGAACATTCAAAACAAAAATGCATAATTAAGATACATTATTTTTTCAGTCCCTTTTCCTCAACAAAAATGTCTGAATAGAAAAAAAAGTGCTTATTTGTTTGTGAATCAAACGAATTAAACCAAACATTTATTGAACATTTGTTATATTGTTATTAAGGAAAATACAGCCCTATGTTTATGCCAGAGAGCAATATTCTCATGAAGCTTCTCTGTTTTCACATTTATTTAAATTTCAGCCATAACCCTTTGTCCTGAGTCCTCTAAGGAACCCTGTAATAAGACAGTCATGCTGCAGTAGCAAATATGTAGAAACAAGCGCCAGATATTCATAAGCTAGGCATATGTGCAAGATAAGGACATTTGCTTTCCAAAGAAATTGTTATATTGTGACTATATCCCTTTGGAGAAAAAACTGAATCCGTACATAGATAAATGCTGTATTTAATCAATATGGTACTTGTACGGACATCAAGGTGAGATACTGAGGTGTCATATCTAATGTTCCCTGCTATGTTTTGTTAGCAATAGTGCTATTAATATCCTTATGTACCTGTATTGGTTTATCTAGGTCATCTATGTCTCACTCTCACCTTTGTTGTAGGGCTGAATGACAGCATGTCTGGTGGGATGCAGCTGCTACCAGACCCCCTTTTCTCAATCCCCACGGACAACACCTACATCCTGTCCATCACCTCCACAGACCTGGGGCGCATCTTTATGGCGGGAAAAGACGGCTGCCTCTATGAGATCGCTTACCAGGCTGAGGCCGGGTGGCTGAGCCAGCGCTGCAGAAAAATCAACCACTCCAAAAGCTCTCTGTCCTTCCTCGTCCCCTCTGTGCTTCAGTTCTCCTTCTCTGAAGATGGTAAGGGCTGGGACGCATTTCCATGTGGAGAGAAAGATGTCCTCATGTCATGAAACTTCATTTTAACCTTTCGTCATCATTGTGCTCCACAGATCCCATTGTGCAGATTGCTATTGACAACTCCCGTAACACACTGTTCACACGCTCTGAGAAAGGTGTCCTGCAGGTATGACGTTTAGTCAATTTTTCACATGCATGGCCTTTTCTGATTAACTGAGAAACTAAAAAATTCTGTCGTGGTTGTCAGTATAAATAAAATAATAAAACATTTTGTTTAGGTGTATGACCTGGGTGCTGATGGGCAAGGGATGAGTCGTGTGGCAACCATGTCACAGAGTTCCATTGTGGCTGCTGCTGGAAACATAGCAAGGTATGTCTGGATTTGTTGAACCTCACACATGTTTCTTTCACATCTGTCACGCTCCTCACATGTTTGTTTTTTGTCTCTTTGAAAACTCTCCTTCCTTTGCAGGACAATCGATCGTTCTGTTTTTAAACCTATTGTCCAGATCTCTGTGATTGACAGATCTGAGTCCTCAGACTGTCACCTGCTTGCTGTCACACATGCAGGTAAAGCTTACAGGGCGGTAGTAGAGAATGAGCAAAAATAGGAGATGTGTAGGGTAATATGAAATGCTTATGTATTATGTGTGCCTGTACATAATCTGTTTCTGTAGGTGTGCGGCTCTACTTCAGCACCACACATTTTGCCCCTTCACACCAGAAGCATGTGGCAGTTCGACCTAGCCTGCTAGCTTTGGTACATGTCCGTCTTCCACCAGGGTTTTCTGCATCTTCGACCCTGCAGAAACCTGCAAAGGTCCACAAGGCTCTACACAGCAAGGGTAAAACAAATTTCTCTGCTATTCTTTACCAGAAAGATCCAATGCCAGTCAAACTAGTTTTTTTTAGTTTTGTTAACCTTTTATTGCTGTGTTCAGCTCACTGACATACAGACCCACCAGTGGCCAGAATACAGATCTGCCTGTACTGCCATTTTGTCTTTTCATTGTTTGAATCTTGCAGGTGTTCTGTTAATGGCTGCTTCTGAGACAGAGGACAGTGACATTCTGTGGTGCATCAACCATGACTCTTTCCCCTTCAAGAAACCCTTGATGGAGACACAGGTTGGCACACAAGAAACATATAATAAATTAATTCAGATTTTATGTCTTACCACCAGTGGTTGCTCCTCTATAGTGGAGCATGTGTATTTTCAGAAATATCAAACCGTCGGCTGACATTATCTTCAGTCAGATAACTGCTTGTTTTACTGCCTAAGATCCAGGATACACAGGTTAATAAAACCCCTATGATATGTCTCTCTTTGTCTTCTGTGTTCTATTGCAGATGATGTCTAATGTAGATGGACACTCTTGGGCTCTTTGTGCTCTTAATGAAGAGAGGCCAACTAAGATTTCCACTCCCCTGAACAAGGATCAGATCCCCATCACTGATTCACCTGTGGTGGTCCAGCAGCACAATATCCCTCCGCAGAAGTTTGTCCTTCTATCTGCAAAGGTTAAAACTGTTACATATGTAGTGCTCAGTCTTGTAGTGTGACAAAATGATGTCTTAAAGTTGTATACTAAGTGTAGACACCTTCCTGTCCTGTAGGGGAGTTATATCTTCCAAAAACTGCGGCCAGTTGACCAGCTCCGTCACCTGCTGGTGAGCTGCGCTGGAGGAGAAAGTGAAGAGGTTGAACGGTTCTTCAAGCTGCACAGGGTACGGAGCACAATTTTAATTTCTAATATTTTATAATCCCCTTCTCCTGGCCTGTAGCCTTAAACCTGAGCATGACACACATGCATGGTTTAGGCTACACACAGTGAGTCTTGATAATCTGTTCTGTGCAGGAGGAGCAGGCTTGTGCCACAGCACTGATCCTGGCTTGTTCCAGTGCTGCTTGTGACAGAGAGGTTTCACAGTGGGCCACCAGAGCGTTCTTCAGGTCTGACCACATTATCTATACATGCACAGATTTACATATACTGTGCACAAACTAAAAACCGTTCCTCTGTTGTTGTTGTTGTGATCAGATACGGAGGAGAAGCACAAATGAGATTTCCAGCAGCCATGACATCTCCCAGTACAGTTGGCCCCGTGATGAGCTCTCCAGCACCAGGTAAATAAATTAATACTGACCACCTGGCTTGAAGGTGGCATTGGTGAGAGTTTATATTGATAAAGACTAAACCTGGCAGCCTGTGGCATTCTGTAAAGGCTCATACATACATTACATTATCATGTCTGCAAGAATTTGATTAGTCAGGTAAACAAACAAAATGTAATATTAACATACATGTCAAACATCACATTTGATGATAATATCATAAAAGAAATGTGCAAATATTTCATTTTTGTTGCCGCCCCCAGGCATAGTGCCTCCAGCTTTGGCCACACCTTTCACACCAATGCACTCAGGGTCTGTCCCCATCACACCCATGTCAGCTGGCCCTGAAGTGATTTTTTCAGGGAAGCACAACGGCATCTGTGTCTACTTTGCTCGTATTCTTGGGTACGTAAATCATTTGTCACATTAACACATTTTGGACAAGAGTTGAAATGTGTGTGTCTTTAGTCAGAAGTGTGTGGATGATGATGTCTAAGCTGAACAAAATGTCTTTCTCTCACGTTCCCTACTGATGTCACTCCATAGAAATATTTGGGATGGCAGCCTTGCTGTTGAGAAAACCATAAGCAATGGAAATCAGACTGTCAGTATTGTAAGTATCACACAGGTACCAGACATTTATTTAACGGTTTAGTAATGATTGTACATTCTTAGAGTAATGCTGGTTGTGGTTATTTAACACTAACTGTTATTTGTTGTCCCCACAGTTGGAAAGCAGCGTTGGTTTGTTTGAACTGGAGTCAGTACTTCTGGAGCTTTCCGGTTTGCAGGAGTTTCTTGATAAAAACTCTCAGTTCAGTCCATCCTCTCTCGGTGCTGCAAGGTAAGTCCTCCTGCTTTGCTTGCTTAGTCTTACACTGAACTAATCTATATGTGTGTTTGTGTCTTAATGATTTAGTTGGTCCTCCACATGTACCTTTCCTTATCACTAGCTACAAATTAAAGAGTTAATCAACAAACAGCTGCTGCTCCAGTGCTCTGCAATCAGTGTTTTAAAAAAAAAAAAAAAAGTCAACGACAAAATACGTGCTCTGACGTTAGTGGTTTGGTTGTGAACACTGGGCTGATCAGACCTAATGAGACACAAGTCAAAGCTGTATTTTAATGATGAAGACCTCCTCAAACTCACACTGTCATACTGATATTTCCTACACATGGATTGTTGGAACATGCAAAAACTGTGCAGTAAATGAGTCTTGTTTCCCCTCCCTCCTGAATAACATCTGTTCTGCTCCCTCTTAGTTTCAGCTCCCCTGCCAACCTGCAGCAAAGGCTGCTGGGATTTATGCGTCCTGACGGAGCCAGCTCTCAGCAGGTACAGCAGGAACTCCAGAGGAAATACCACAGTGAGTTATGAATTTTATTCAACATTAAGAGTGAATGTGGAAATTTGATGTACCAACAAAATAAGAAAAAGTTATGTACTTCACTTGTCACTGATGTGCTTGTTTCTTTTAAATTCCTGTAACTGTCTTTTTGTGTTTTCATCTCTTAATCCAGCCAAAGCTCAGGTCTATGAGAAAGTATCCCTGCAGGGAATCCAGCAGTTAGTGCATCGTTCCTATCAGACTCTGGCCCTCTGGAAGCTTCTCTGTGATCATCAGTTCAGCCTTATTATGTCAGAGCTACCAAAGGTACATGTGTGCACAAACACTTCTCCTGCAGATGCTCATTGATCATCACTGCGGTAGTCATCCACATGCCTTCCTGAATGTATTATGTTTTTCAGCAAAAAACCTGGTGTACAATGTGAGCTCTCCATTGTTCCTGCCGCACTGATTGCTCACTGTGCTGTTTTTCTAAATGTGTTTTGTAGGAATTTCAAGAGCAGATGAAAGGAGCAAGCTTTATGGATGTAGTGATACGGGGCAAGGAGCTGTCTGGAGCGCTCATCACAGCACTCATTAATGTCTACATCAAAGATAATGCATCTGTGGATGCCATCAGCAATCACCTGCGGGACATCTGTCCCCTGCTGTACAGCAGTGATGACAATGTCTGCTCCAAGGTACATACACACAAATGTGGTGTTTTGGGGTTCTTGAACATTTTTTACTTGTCTTAAGACCTTGAAAGGTACTATATGGAGTTAAATGGTCTTCATAACAGCTTCAGGGGACAGCAATTTATGTTTGACTGATGTCTTTGTATTTTTACATTTCTTGCAATCTTAAGGATAATTTGGAGGACATTAAAAGGTATTGACTAACCCGCATTGATAAATGTGTCTTAATACTGAATTTGTTGCTTTTGTCTACCACTTAGGCTAATGAGTTGCTGCAGAGCTCTAAGCAGATTCAGAATAAAGCAGATAAAGAGAGAACGCTGAGGGAGTCTCTACGTCTCTATCAGCAGATTAGCCAACACACAGACCTGCCGCTGGTCTGCTCCCAGTACAGGCAAGGTAGGGATACACAAGACCCCCTCTACTTCCTCTATCTGTGTAGTTGATATGTTAAATAATGTAATTATTTATTGTTTGACACTAATAATATAGTGCGTTTCTACGAGGGAGTCCTTGAGTTGTGCCTCTCAGCAGCAGACAAGAAGGATCCGCAGAGACTGGGGCCCCACTTCTATAAGAACGGAGAACCTGAGGACGACAGAGTGGGACAGCAGGCCTTCCAGGAAAGGTAACGCAACAAAGTAGTAGTACAAAAATCTAATTGGTGGATATTGCACCCAATTGGCACTGACATTTTCTCACTCCTCCCTTCTCTGTTCCAGACTTTCGTGTTATAAGTGCATCACAGACACCATGCAGGAGCTGGTGAACCAGAGCAAAGCTGCACCGCAGTCCCCCAGCGTCCCTAAGCAGCCAGGGCCTCCTGTCATGACCTCTGACCCTAACATGCTCAGCAATGAAGAAGCTACAGCTCATGTGAGAAAGAATGATGCAGTTGATGCTTATTTCTTGCCACAGCGGTGTATATGATCAGCATTATTAATTAAACTATGTTCCACTGTAGTTTGAGCAGATACTTGGTCTGGCACAGAGGTCTCAGGACGAGCTGTTCCACATCGCTTTGTACAACTGGCTGATTCAGGCTGACCTTACTGACAAGCTGCTACAGGTAGTGTGTCCAGGTCTTACTTGAAACTTGCATCTTCATGTAGTTACTATTAGTGTATATTGTATATCTAGGCTTATCTTTTTTTCCTATTTTAATAAACAATACCCAGATTTTGTAAATGAGTACATCAGGTAGGGATTTTCAGATCCAGATTTTTTTATTTCAGAAGTTTTTCTTTTGTATATGCCTATAGCCCTGTGTATATCCAAAGTAAGCATGTGTCTGTCAGCATTGTTAGTGTGATTACCTGCCATCTGTCTGATCGCTGTCCTTTTTATTTGTACTGTTCAGGTGAATTCGCCATACCTGGAGGAACATCTGATGCATATGATCAAGCAGGACCAGAGTAAGGTGCACAATATGGACCTGTTGTGGCGCTACTACGAAAAGAACCGTAACTTTGGAAAGGCAGCTAATGTACTGGCCCGTCTCGCTGACATGCACAGGTTTGGACACACAACAACTTAGTAATACGTTTCATTTAACAGAGAGAGAAAATAAATATATGGACAACCTCACACTGACTCTTCAGCAAACCCAGTTATACATGTACACATACACTACATGGACTCCTCCTTTTTTAAGTGATGACTTGATTAAACAAAACAGTACCTTGTTATTTGTCCTCTGATCCTGCAGCACTGAGATCTCGTTGAAGCAGCGTTTGGAGTACATCGCCCGAGCCATCTTGTCTGCTAAGAGTTCCTCCTGTATCTCCGCTCAGGCATCTGATGGAGAGTTCCTTCACGAGCTAGAGGAGAAGATGGAGGTACATGCAGTGGTGATCATGGAGAAAACAATCTTGGGTGTACTCCACCTATGAAATTTAGCATTGTAACCACTGACTTTTTGTCTTTATTCCCTTCCAAGCTGGTGCGCATCCAGGTACAGATTCAGGAGACTCTGATCAGACAGTACTCCCATCATCCCTCAGTGAAGAATGTCATCTCTCAGTTGGACTCTGAGCTCATGGACATCACCAAGGTAAGATGCAGGAGCAGAACAAAGATGAGCATGAGTTGCCGATTTATAAAGAATTTTATTTTCAGTATATGTGAAATGCTTATAAACGCTGAATTATGCTTTCTCATGTAGCTCTACGGGGAGTTTGCTGACCATTTCAAATTGTCCGAGTGCAAGCTGGCCATCATTCACTGCGCAGGACACTCTGACCCAATCCTGGTGCACTCACTGTGGCAGGAGATCATGGAGAAAGGCAAGCTGAAATGTCAACACTTCTAAAACATTTAGCTCGGGCCAAACCTTTTTAAAAGTGCCCTTCCCATGCTGTGTGTGATGTTAGTGTCAGTGATGATTGTTTTGTCTTTTCTAGAACTGGGAGACACTGTGGCCATGAGTCCAGCAGACAGGATGAGGTCTCTCAGTTTGAAGCTGGTATCACTCGGAAAGATTTATGCTGGAACACCAAGATATTTCCCTCTGGGCAAGTGTTCATACTCGCACAATAATTATGTTCAGTTTTTCTCTTGCTGGAAATTTCCACCTTGCTGTTTTCTATAATATAATTAGACTTCCCATTTGCATCATTTATGTCAGAGTGTCTCTGTGGTACAGGTCTGCAGAGTCATACTGGTGCTCTAGGCAATAGGCTTAATTATCCTCCCATTACAACCAGCCTGTTCAAACCTGTCTTCTCTGTGGAGACGATGACCAATTTTATATACATTCTTGGTACTCGCACACATTTTCCCCAGTAATTAACATATTGCTGAGTATGCAATGCTAACCAAGTGCTGGTGTGTCTTGTGATTGTAGAGTTCCTAGTAAAGTTTCTCGAGCAGGAGGTGTGCCGACTGAACTGGGACGTGGGCTTTGTCACCTCCACCATGCAGGAAATTGGAGTACAATTGCCACGTCTTCTGGAGGTCTATGACCAACTCTTCAAAACTCGGGTACATACTTTTTTATTCATCACTTTTTCAGTTTCGCTCAAATTGACTTGTTTGATTATAAGTAGCACATAAATCTCTCAACTTAAATCTCATAACCTGTCCCATCGTGTCTGGCCTGTAGGATCCCTGTTGGCAGCGGCTGAGGAAACCTCTCCATTTAGTGGAGTGTATCCACGTGCTGCTTTCAGGATATGTGGAAGATCCCAGCAGAGTACCAACCTATGACAGGTAACTGTCTTAGTAGCTGTTCAGCTGCTGGCCTGTAGTGGGCACTGCAGTGTTGGCCTGGTGTTTACAGAGACATTAACGTGGTCCCCTGGTTAAAATCCCTGTGAAAATGAAAGCTGTGTCCAACCAATGTCTCCATAAGGCATGACCCCCCCTCCCCCCTCTCTCCCCAATTGCTCACTTTATTGTAAGCTGCTCTAGATGAAATCCTGTGACAGTTTAATCATAAACAGTGGTGTTGGATTAAACCTTCCACTGTCTACACAGGAGGAACAATGTTAAACACCGTTGACGTAATGAACATTTTGAAAACCAATATCTCCAGTGAGAACAGCAAAATTATTACCATTGAAAAATTGCTCTTGATAACACTGGGAGGATATTTCTTTGCAGCAAGAGGCGGTTTTGCTGTTTCTAGGCGACACATGTCTGTCAATCACTTGTGTGCAGTCAGGCAGTTAAAGAAACAGTAGACAGACTGTTAATGAAACTGTTAACTTCAAATGCCCACTGATGTTTGTCCAGGCATGATTCTCATTGATTGATGTATGTTGTGGTCAGATAGTTTTGTGTGAGAACTACAAGTTTTTTTGGTTGGTTGTTGTAATAGTTCCTCCCGTCCATATTGGCTACAAAGAAATGCACTGTCTTTATTCTTCACACAGTTTATCTGAAGTGAAAATGAGACTTCATCAGCCTGAGCCAAAAGTTACAGCTTTGCTTTGACTAAATCAGCTTCATATTAGCATCAGCAACAAAGCTAGTGTGTTACTGAAACTGTCAAAGTAAACCCGCAGTAAACTTGGTTTAACAGCTTGATTTTTGTCCCACCATTTCAGACGCCGATTCACTAATGTGTGTCTTGACAACATCTGTGGGTACCTTGTGGAGCTGCAGTCACTTAGCCCAAACTCAGCACTTCAACAAACCATCGGCAACTTCAAGTCGCTGCAGGCAAAGCTGGAGAAACTCCACTGATGATACTAATAATGTTCTTCGCAGGACAATGGACAGGTGACCTCTGGATCTTGCACTGTTGGCCTTAATTAAACAGCAGATTAAAAGCATAATTACATGATCAGCTGAACAACATGATGTATGTATTCCACATAGTTTGGCTCTTTCCCGTCTTCACTCTGTTGCAGTAAGTACTTGTTAAGGGGACTGTGGGAGCAGATGATGGTAAAGTCTTCTGATAAAGGCAGAATGCTGATGAGGCAGAAAAGACAAGTTTTATAACTTATTTAATACATTTTGTTAGAAGTCTAAACACAATGCTGAAATAAACCTTTGGAAAGCAAGACACTGTCGGTTATTTGCATTGTGTGCAAGTAGCTGTCAGATATCTAAAAATGACAAGATATTGAGTTATCTGTGTTCATAAAAATGAAATCATTCTGGATTTTGCAGGTGAGTTTTCATATGTTAAAAATGTACTTGTTAATGATTGATTTAGGATATTTTCTTATGACTTGGTAAATATATCTGACTAAAGCCTTTTGATCATAGGGAATTGTTTTGATTGTTTTACATTTGCCTCCAACCAAACCTTTCAGTGTTGGATGTTGTAATTATGTACATAACTTGGCCACAATGTCATCTTTTCTGGTCATATGCACACCTAAACTTTTTTTCTTGTGTATTAATAGTGAGCTTTTGTTGGCTTGGCTGATAAATTGAACGTTTGATGTGCTGTATGAGTGCTTTTGTGATTGTTTGGAATGTAGAACAACTTTTTTTTTTTTTTAACATGGTGCATTTTTCAGTGCTATACTGGAAACTTTGGCCTGCATTTAGAATAAAATACCTAAAACATTTTTATAAAGAAACACTTGTCATTGCTTTTTTGTGAGAGGATGTTTTGAAAACACCTATGAACAAACAAACTCATGTTCTTAGGCATAATTAAAGCAGAAAGGAGAATTAAATTTCTGTGGGTTCATTATGTGACACTGCAGATGGCGTCCAAAAATGGACTTCATGTCATCAATGCTTTTGTTTACACAATTATATTTAATTAAAACTGGCTCTCAGGGTATCTTACAGTCTTCACCAACGGGGCAGTAATTGCTAAAGGTATTTTTCTGTAATTAGCCGAGCACTCTAGTACACAATTATGTTTAATTTGTAGCCTCATTAAAAATAAATTTTTCACCTGATGTTGGGTTGATTTCTCACTTAATGACACAATGAGTCAGTTCACTCACACAAGTGCCAATAAATTAATTTTACAAGGTGAGACAGCAACTAATAATACAATCAGTGGAAACAGTCCCGCCCCTTTCATCAAATCAAACTAACTATTGTCATGTCATTGAGAATAATTCCATCATACATACTGTTTTAACAAGAAATGCATTCAAATTCATGAAACAAATGAATAAAAACATCAATTGTAACTAGGCATCTTTGTGCACATGTAGCTAGAATAGATTTAGAGTTGTGCTTTTAGAATCTGCAGTGTGAGCATCAATCTATTTTTATCTACTGTTACGTCTTCACGTGGCTCAAGCCCACAGGTGGAGTGAGGAGTTACAAATAATATGAAAACTGGGTCTAAAGAAACAGGAAACAGATTATGTGCAAACAAATAGATATTTATTAACAAACATACCTTACAGTAGAACAGAAGAGACACAAAGAACTAGACTACTTAACACAAGATGGTGATATAGATTTTACCCAAAACACAGACACTAACAATTTAAATTAACGCATTTAACACCCTCCCTCTTCCAAGGGAGTATGCGAGCCCACAGCTCCGCTAGTCCCAAGCACACAGCTCCGAGCAGCTCCACTTCTGCTGCACCCAAGCACGCAGCTCCACTCCTGCTGCACCCAAGCACACAGCTCCACACAAGCAGCTCAAGGTGTTTCACAGACGTAAAAGACTGAACAAGTGACAATATATGGTATAAAGCAACAAAATAAAATGCAATTTGTAAAAAACTATTTGTATGATGGAATAAACATCTTAAGGATAACTTTGCCTTCTGACAAGCTTCAACACAATATTTCAAAAGATGATACTGTCTGCCTGAGATCATTGGGCAGGCCTTTACAGCAGTTTATAGTCCTGACAGTAAAACTCTGCCTACGTTTAGTCTTCAGTCTTCAGTCTTGATACTAAAAACATCCTGAAGATTTCACGCTGCAACAAAGCTTCATTGCTAACCCAGGCTACACAAACTATGCTTTTAAAACGAGTTCCAAAGGAGATGGGGGGGCGGCAGATACTGCAGCCTTTTTTTAAACTTACAGCTTTGGAGAAAAAAGACACGAGAAGCAGCACAATGTTCAAGGTGATGAGTAGGGCTGCAACTAATGCTTATTTTCATTGTTTATTAATCTGCCAATTATTTTCTCAGTAAATCCATTTAGTCTGGTCTCTAAAATGATAAAAAATGGAGAAAAGGCCTATCAAAATGTCCTGGAACCCCATCACAGCTGAAAAACTTAAACCAGGGAATGTTTGGCATTTGTGCTAAATTGATTATCAGAATAGTCTGAGGGGCCAATTGTGATAAATTTGGACGTAGAAGTTTTGGGTCCACTTGAAATTATGATTAGATAAAGCATTCAGTGAAGTTAAGAGAGACAAAGACTTCCCAAACCAGACATACATAACCACATATTGAGCCCAGAAGTAAAAATTGGATGTGACATTGTCTACACATATCTTCTGCATGAGCAAGACAGCTTTTTCACTCCGTGCAGGAATAAGTATGGTATGATGCAGGTGTAGGAGGCCGCAATATAACTGGCCACCTCCAGCACTATTGGCGAGGCGTGGATGTTGCTGGAAATGCGCAGTAGCAGATGAGTCAGCCAGCAGACCAGGAACACGCTGGCTACAGCCACCACACTCTTGGCTGCCCTCACCTGTGAGCTTGAGCTCGGACTGGGCTTAGCTGGCATCTGGCTGGGCGTTGAAAGACTTGGTTGAGCTCCAACTCTGCGGCCTGTGTTTGTTTCCCTACTGGAGCAGTGACCTGACAGCCCTCCATTGGGACAGGGAGAAGTAGCCACGCCTGTGTAAATGTGGCTTGGGGAAGCAGAATCTTTGAGATTTTTTGAGGTGCCTGGGCTAGAAACAGTGCTGACTGATGTGTCATCCTTTTGTATTTTAAAACTCTTGTTTTCATCCTTTACCATCTCCTTGGTAGGGGAAGAGTTATGGCTCCGTATGCTTCGCTGGTTTTGGAGCAGAGTGGAGACAATCTGGACACTGGCAAATACAATCCCAGCAATAGGGAGAGCATTAGCTAGGGTTAAATAAAATATCTCATAGGTTTGCCTGACAGTTGCATTAGGGAAGACATCCACACAGTCTTTTTGGCTTTCATTTGTCCCTTGCACTGAGGCAAAATAAAAGTGTGGGACGCTGAAGACCACAGCCACTGTCCAGCTCCCAGCCAGCAGACAGCCCACCAAGCACAGGCTGTCCATCAGTACGGGTGCGCCTCCCCGTTTCAGGGAGCCGACAAGCTTCTGGTGCCAGAAAGCACTGATGAAGAAGGTTGTGTAGATGCTGCTGGTCTCAGAGAGGTCAGAACAAAAACGCAACACGCCACAGAAGGTTTCCCCCAGGAACCAGCGTCCTGTGAAATCTGCCACAGTGTCTGGCAGGTCCACCAGGTAGTTGGTGATGAGGTTGGAGACAGCCAGGTTGATTAAAAGGGCCTCGTTGGTATGGATGCCAGATTTCTGCATGGGCAGGGAGCGTATAGCCAACCAGTTGTTTCCCAGAACCCCTGCCATGAACATGAGTGCTCTTATGGTGGATTCAATCAACTGTTTTGCCTCCATCGTTTCACAAGATCTGGTGATAGCACCACTTAATTTTTAGGCTACTATACAGCCGACTGGTCTCACAGTTTCAAAGCTTGCACTGTTGGAGGCTTTGGTCTTTTGGACATTTATAGATGAGGGTAAGAAGCCCAACCCAATCACACTTGTAAAGTTCAAACAACGTGTTAACATTTTGTATTTCCTCATGGAGCCTTCATTATGTAGTTCCGCTGAGATTGAGGTGTAGGTCTATTTATCTCATGACAGAGGCTTCTTAGAGTCCCCTGACTATAGTGTGTCTGACGGAAGAAAGAACAACAGAGCAACTGTGGAAGTCCCCAAACAGCCACTAGTTAGAGTCCTCTGATAAATTACAAACAAAATGTTAATTCATGTAGTGAAAACATACCGACTCATCTTTTGACAGTGTCCTGGCAGCAGCACTTGACGCTTCACTTTGCACCATGGCAGCACAGATTTTGTGATTTTTACTGTTTGTTTTTAATCTTTAGAAATGAATAGCCTACACACTGATTGAAACGCACACTGTATAGCCTACTTTCTAAAAATTGTAGCATTCCCCTTTAAGAAGTTTCTTTCAAATGCCAGCAGAGCTTTGGGTACCAATTCTCCTTTATAAAAAGTAATACAGTACAAGGGACATTAGTAATTGTTAATAAGTAGCCTAATTTAGTAATACTTGATGGTAGACTGACTTGAGAATTGACTGCTAATGCATCAGGAAATGCTAAAACCACCCAGTCTACGGTTGTAAAGGCCTATTTAAATAACATAAATTATGAATTGTCACAAGGCTAAATGAATTTTAGTCCACATGCTCTGCAACACCCCACTATTAATTCCAAATGACTTATTCATCAAAATGATCAAATTGATCAGATACTTTTTTATTATTAAGTTTTGAATGATAGGCTATTAATAACTTAAATAGTCCTAACTAACTAACATGGATATGGCTTTCAATTACATTTATTAATTTTTTAAAACTGTTCATCAGATCGCAGGGTGGGGTCTCAGTGTGGTGTAGTACTGTTTCACGTGATTCCTGAGTAAAAGCTCCACCTTTGGGATAAACCGGAGGCGGCATTTATGCGCTGCTGCCTGCCGGGACAGACAGGACGCGATGCAGCACTGAGCGCCGCCGCTGCGAGCTCTGGCTTTTTTTCTTCCCTTTTTCTCTTTTGAGTATGATTTTCGTTTCCCAGCGCTCTGAGGCCGATGCGGGGCTTTGTCCAAAAAGACACACAAACAAACAGGTACGCGCACGGTGCTGCGGCCGTCGCTTTCGTCAGTGATGAGCCTCTGATGAGTGTGGAAAGGACAGGATGCCCGCCAGCGGCGCCGACTCACTGAAACCCAGCGCCTTCGTCCCGGTGTGCACGGCCGCCTGCCTCTTGGTCGGCTCTACCTCCTTGTTCTTCGTCTTCACGTAAGTGCCCCCCCCCCTCCTAGAAATAAAAAGTTGGCGACAGGCACTGTTGGTTTGGTCCACAAAAAACGCATCCATCCTTCCAGACATCCATCAGTCTTCATTCACCATGCATCAGGTATTCCTTCATTCAAATATGTCTGCATTTTTTAAAATGTGGAATTGAAGTTTCAGACTATAAAACATTAGCAATGATCCTCCTCTCTAAATTGTCATTGCGCTGAATGTGTGGATACATTTCAATACTTTTAATTCCATTTTTGATTTTGCAGTTAATCTCCAGTTTCTAAAAAGCTGCTTAAACCAGTATTTTATAACAAATGCCTCAAAAGAGCACAATTTCTTCTTTTTTCTTCACTGTTTTCATCTGCTGGCAGACCCACTAGGGGGGACTAACATCTGACCTGTTTGGCTCACAGAGTGGGCTATAGTCTGGGTGCCTGCCTGGTGCACCCTGAGGACTCAGAGTAAGCACAGTTTAGGGGATAAGCCACCCAAAATCAACCTGTATCAACGTGTCACTCTGGCCCACATGTGTGATAAATGCGGCTTGAAGACATCAACCTTCATGGCGTGGTTTGTAAGTTTTAATACAACATTTGGTGAAAGTGTGGAAATAGTTAATTTTAGCCTTCTGGTTTTGACCTATTTGCGAGGGAAAGCAGAGCTAGTGGGAGGTTGAAAAGCCTCCACTCAAGCCAACGCTGACATGCAGGAAAAATTCAATAGCATATCTTAGAAAACAATTTAAATGATGATAGATTAGTCAGACGTATTTATATATTTTAAAGCCTGTGCTTATGTACCGCAAAGAAGAAAAACATGCAGACTTGCGTCACATTTTAAAGTATGCTGCTTTTAATATGAAAACCCCTCTGATATCCAGTATTGACTTACTGAGTGAAGGCTCCCACCTCATCAGTTCTGTGCCATTCTACTGACCCTTGGCCTCCGTAGCCATATCTGTCCTAGTTTCTCCTGTATCTCCAGCCGTGCACCCTTTTCATTGGAATCTGACACCAGATTGGGAGTATGGGATTAGGATCCTCTTGCCATTGCCATGTGATCACCCCATCTGGGAAAACTGATGTCTGGGGTCTTTGAATTTACCATTCAGCAGATATTTACTTTAGAACAGCTTTCACTGTGACATACATTCATTTTGAAGTTTTAGGTGGTGTTAAATGTTTACACACACCGATCCATTATGTTTCCCTTATTTTCTTCTTCCCTTTCCTCTCGTGGGTAACACAGCTAGTATACAGTTATGTATTTGTTTGAAATCCTCAAAAGAAATAAGTGAAATTGTGTTTAGTCTTTAGTTCATACGGTTATATCATCTGAGAAGGACTCTGTGGCTCTAATTTGGGATTGTCTGTATGGATGTGGTTGTAGTGATCTGATATGTTGACATATACCGTTATATTGGATTTTCATTATGCAGATTACTTAAATGAGTTTGACTCCCCACTCTAGAATACAGTAATATGTCACACTCAAATTCACATGTCAGCTTTACAACAGTCAAATTGCTGAAGTCATGAGACTTGGGATGTGGAGACAGGCTCACAGGCCAGAAAAGGGAAAGAAACCCTGATGATGAACTCCTTCTATACTGTGAGAAAGAGAGAAAGAAAAAAATCAATGGCCTGCTGATGTGATAGATTGAAAAGAGGCTGCTTAATTGGGACTGCATTGCTAAACCAACAAAACCAGGACACTGCAAATGATCAAAATGATGAACCTGCTTCTTATGGGACAAGGTTTGTATTTGAGCTGAAATTACCTTATAACCTAAAAAGCTCACAGCTCAAAATGATCCCAGAGTTAGTCTCTGTGCACCATGACTACTGTATATCAGAATTTAAGGAAAGTACTTGAAAACCCCAACCTTAACCATAAGTGTAATATTTTGCTGTAATGTCTGCAGTTTAACTTGTCTTCTGTGTGTCTTAAATACCCTACTAGCTCTTTGATTGCTTTTACAATTTAGCAGTATATACAATAGACTTAAAGGCCCTTAATATCAGTTGTTAGAGGTTAGAAACATTGTCTTTGGACAGATAATAGACAGACACTCAGTGTCTTGTTGATATATAACAGTTCATATAACAGTTTTCTGATTTGACCAGTTTCTTTAAAATCCTGTGTATCTGCAAAGCTGCACCTGGAGAGACTCCCTTCTTTCAATAGTAGAGATAGACAGGTGCCACGCTCTGTTCAGCCCTGCCTCGGTAACACTGAGTCAAAGGGACATTGCTTGTCATCTGCCATAACATCACCCCGGCCTTTACCCTGATTCCTGTGAATCATGGGAACATACGTGAATGCCATCCAGCACTGATGAACACTTTAACCCTTAATTTTAATTCTAAACCCTGCAGTCATGCTATATATAAATTCAAAGTCCTTTTATCTGGAAATATTCATGCAATTATCAGTGTGTGTGCATTACTAGTGCAAGCATTCTTTCATTTCTGTTTCCGCTGCAGGCTTGGGTAGAGTTAGAAAACAACCTTTAAAATCGCAGAGGCTCTTTTGTCTTCCTTCGCCTGAAAAAAATTAATCAGTTACTGGTTTCCTGCTTTTGTTCGTTTGACCCTGAACCTTTGTTTGGGTTAGGGCTTAGGTTTGTGTGCGTTGTTGAACAAAGTCCACAGACATCAGAAAAACCAGGAAAAAATGTCCCTTGTTAATTACGTTATGTTTCACTCTGCGCTGACTCTGCGCTGATGAAAATCTCATTTGTCCACTGAGTGAACTGTGTTTTCTTAAGGAAAAGTGTGGTCGCTTACGCTGAAAGGGCATTTGCAAACACTGTAGACAGGTTAAAGTGTAATTAAATGTAAATTATTTGCATACGAAATATTGTATGGGAGTTGCAGTTTAAAGCAACATTATGTAAGATGTGGTTTTGTGGCGTCTGCCCAACATCTTTATAGCTCTTTTAGCTCACACCAACGAGTAAAAGTGAGTCTGATATTTACTCTTGTCCCGGTCTCTTGCTCAGTCATGCTCTCTTTTTCCCTTCCTTGCTTCCTCACACAACGTCTTCTTCTGTCTCTTTGAAGCCCCTGCCATGATCTCCATACTGAAAATACTGAAGAATCTTGTTGGTTTGTGACATGGTGTCGTAAAGCACTACGCCTTTCTCACGATAGGTTTCCTGACTTGGATACCAATGTTATATATAGCTCTATACCAGGTAATCAGACCCAGAGCAGATGCCATTCACGTTATTACAAGTCAGCATACCATCAAAATGGATGTGAAGCTGTTATTTTAATAAAAATTGCTATATAATATTGCTTTAAGTGAAAACCATTAAAACAAGACTATGTAACTGTTGTTGAACAATGGCCATTGTGGCCTAAATATGGCAATTACAATATGCTAGATGCTAATATACACATACATATACATGTCTTTACACAGGTTAACAGTAGCACAGATAAAGAAGTCATTAAGGCAGTGAACTGACTCAGTAATGCTACTGCTTTTTAGCTAAGAGTAACATTCATTAGCTACTACTTATACCTGACTAACTAAGCCAATGGAAGCAAAACCCCTGAGTATAGTGAATTTGCCAAAGCTGCAGTTTACTGTTTTACATTGGTAAGAAGAAAAATGTGTTATTTCTTCTTTAAAAAGTGACATAGTCGCTCTTTAAAGGAGTTGAAGTGTAAGCATTAAAACAAACCTGAGCAAACTGTTCAGAACACTGAAATATATTGAAATGATATTGAAATCCATATTTGAAACACACACACATATGATATATTCATGCTCATTTTTCTGTACTGGTTTAAAGTTAAAACTGCTCTACTTGCATGCATCAAAAGAAAAGGTTTAAAATTTGAACACAGACACAATCCTAAAGGGCCTTCCTCTTGATTTTATGGTGCACAGTGAGAACAGGAATGATGATGACACAAGTCACAGATCACGTTGAGCCCATGACATGCTATGTCGAGATATATTGTCCAGTCTGTGGAATTTATTCCTTTCCACTTGTTTTCTGTACTGATGTGGTGTCTGAATGTCTGACAGATTACATGGCGGTGATGTCATTTATGTAACTGTGACAATATTTCACAAAAGGAGCCCTGGCTGCAGGCGGTAGTGAACTTGTCGCTTGACCAATTGTGTGATGTCTGCTGTGCCACTGACCCACTGCAGGGATGAGGGCGGCGTGCAGATTGCAGAGCAGCTTACTGTTCTGTGTGATTTAATACAGCTCTGCCCAGGCTGTTTCATTAGGTGGGGCTTGTCTTTGCCACGCTGCAGTGTAATGAACTGTCTCTCCCTGTGGTCCAGATGGTCTCAGACCAATGATGGAGGCTCGCCGTCCATGCAGAAGCCTTCCACGCTTTAATCTGGCCCACAAGAAATCAGTCAGATGAACTCTCAAAGGCTTCCACTTCACCTTCTGTTTCATCTGCAGCACCATAGTTGGTGTGGGACATGCTGTATTTGTCATATTAAGCTAATTTGGAGAATGTAATGAAATTGATAAAGAAAGGATCTATCTATATCTATCTATCTCTTATTTCTAAACTAGAATAAATAATGAAAAACAATTATGTAGCTCAGCCTTTTTTTAATGGGCTTCACTTAAGGTTTTAAAGATCTTTTTGTAGAATAATGAGAGAAGTGTTGTAACTAACCAGCTTCAGTTAACACAGCTTAATATAACTGATCAGCTATGACGGTTTAAACACATGTCAAACATGACCGTATTTAGTAAGAAGAACTTGGACACACATCCTGAGCAGCTTTGGGGGTGGGGTGGGGTGGTGGGGATCACGTTATGCTCCTTAATCTGTTTGTCACATATTCATTACTTCTTAAGGTTCTCATAATTTAATTATGCTAGAACATGTTCAAATCTACAAAGAACTTCTTGTCTTATTTCCAGTTCAATTTGTTCCTCATCATCTGTTGTATGGGGTCTCTTGCAGGTATAGACTACCAGTAGCAGATCAATAGGATATATCTCATGGATACATTATATAGTAATGTGCTGTGTGATATATGGTGAGCCTAACGGCATGCTCTGTGTGTTTAGTATCTAATGTGAGGAATACACAATGCACTGGACTGGCAGGAATGGTCTGTAATCCAGAGTTTATAATCCAGGGATTACTGGGTTTGCAGCTGGCATGGCATCAGCAGGCATTCCTCTTGGGGCGGGGACCCCTCCCCCCACTCAGCCTAAAACCAGCTGGGGGGTTTTGGGGATTGGAGCTGCGCTGGGATGAAGTGCATAATTGAGGAGGATGCCTCTTAATTTTGTCAGTGTTTTCACTTTCACAAGACTTGTGTGTTATATGTGTTCACTGTTTACTTGCCCATGAAAAATTGAACAAAAAATGTAACCTGCTTGACACATCCTCATGGTCCTGACACTGGCTATACTGGTTATACTATTTCCATTCAAAAGTCCTTGAAAGTACCTGGTTATTTTTTCTCTCTGCCTATACTGATACTGATGCCAAAAAATCTAACATTTGACTATTCAAATATAAAATTCCCATGCAGTATATATGTAGGTTAAACACGTGATGTTTAATCAAACATTTAATATAATCCAGTGATTCTTTTTCTCTCTGTCTACCACTGTAACCTGATTATACTGCCCCTCCCTCTAATCTCACACAGTAGAGATATAATCATACTAGCATTCAGCACATCCAAACACACACACATTCATACACAGAGTCGGTGGAAGAGATAAGGTTCCCTTAAGATTTAAGGACACGCATGCACATAAAGATTTTATACTGGTTAATATCCTGATGGTACACTCAATAGTTTGACATATGTGACATAAGCACCTATATTTTATAGATCAATCATCAGATTTTAATTTATATGCTCAAAAACATTTAAAGTTCAATTTAACATCAATTCAACCGATCACTTACTCGCTCATCCAACATTTGCCTCTTCTGGACAGCTTTAATTCTGACTATTTGACTGCTTATCGTGATCACTGCAGTGATAATGTGCAAACTTCATTTAAGGAGATTGTTTTCATTGTACATGATTTTTTGTTTAACATAAACTAATGATTAGTTTCATCATTGATGAAACGTCTTGTTTTGTCTGGCTGACAGTCCAAAACCCAAAGATATTCAATTTACAATGTTACACAACAGAAACTTGAGAAGGTGTAACAGGTAATGTTTGCAGTTTTATTTACCTGAAAAATTACTATTCTCAATGATCAAAATAGGTTCCTGATAATTTTGTATTAATTAACTAATTCATTAGTCGTTTCAGCCCCACATGAACGGATGATTTCTGTCCAATATAATCAATCTTTACAAGGGTTTTGCTTTTTTATAACACAACAGTGTTTTGACAACCTGATATCGTAAGGTGGGATCACCAGACAGGAATACTAAACCACCAGGTTTCACCAGACTCAGGGGTACCTGTCTTTTGTCATTTTTTTGCAAAATGGAATGTTTAGACAAATAATTGCAGCTTTTTCAAGATTTGAGTAATTGTTAAAGCCGTTCACCAAGGAAAGAGTCAAAATATTAACTAGTTCAAGGTTCTGAAGTGTGAAGATTTGCATTTTTGTCTGTTTATATATCATACTAATTGAATATATTTGGGTTTGTTGGATAAAACAAACTATTAGATAATTTATTCTCTAAATGATTCATGAAAAAAAAAAGAATCAACTATAAATAAATAAACAACATTACTGTAATCAATAATGACCTGCTTCTTTGTGTAGCACAGAAACAATAAGTTTTAGGCCTTTACTGCAGGGTACCCCATTATTGAATCCCTTGTTGTGGGCACTAGTGAACACACACTAATACATGCTTATCTTTCACTGTAAACAATTACTTTTGAGATCCACTGCTCCCATCGGAATAAATGGGATGAAGATTATCCCTTAAAATCTTTGTTGTAGCCCTTATGTGTGTTAACCTCAGCATCTAAAAGATGGATACTCAAAAACACCGTCAATCCCTTGATTTGCAACATGAATCCTGCTTTGAATGAACACTCAGTGACAACTACAGGAACTAGTTTTTCTTCTTGTTTGTTAATATATTCAGATGCCCATGGCTGGCTGTGACCATCTATCCTGCCGTGCCACCATGCTGTGCCATCCTCTTCCTTTTTGTGCTGGCCAACTTTACCATGGCAACCTTTATGGATGCTGGGGTGCTCCCAATGGGTTAGTAATCAAAGGGAGGTTATGCTTACAGTAGGAAAAACACCTTTCTTTAATTTTAATTGTATTTTTGTAAGTGTTACTTTAGCAGTTTCACACATTATTTTCCAGCGAATGAGGACGAGGACAAGGATGATGAGTTCCGAGCTCCGCTGTATAAGAACGTGGACGTGAAGGGCGTCCAAGTGCGGATGAAGTGGTGTGCTTCGTGTCATTTCTACAGACCTCCACGCTGCTCCCACTGCAGTGTCTGTGATCGCTGTGTGGAGGTTAGTACGTGGACAGATTTAAAGACGGGAGAAGGGACACAGCATTGAGTGTCACATCCATACAGAGGTTGGTGAAAACAAAAGTGGTGTGGAATTTAACTGGGGTAAATGAGTGATAAGGGTAAGAACACAGAGGGATAGATCGGGAGGGAAAGTAAGTAGTGCTTATGAGTGAGTGTGTGTGTGGTGAAAGTCAATAAAGGGGATTTCTGCAGAGTGAATGATGGACAGAGTGTGATGGAGGGAGAGAGAGAGATCTCATTAATCAGGTTAATCCTTTTCTCAGATCCTTTGTAGTCTCAGTAGAAATGCAATTTGAAAAAGGGTTCAGACAGCCTGTATTAAAACACAAAGTGTATTTAGAAAGCACAGTACATATTCTACAGGTTTTCAATGAATACTGGGATTTTCAGTGCTGCTTCATTTTTCTTTTCCCACATTCTCCTCTCAGGACTTTGACCATCACTGTCCCTGGGTGAACAACTGCATTGGGAGGCGAAACTACCGCTACTTCTTTCTGTTTCTGTTGTCGCTGACAGTACACATGATCTGTGTGTTCACCTTTGGCCTCATATATGTCCTGCACCACATGGAAGAATTATGGAAGCTGCACTGCACTGTCACGTATCCTCATACACACCCAACATGCGTGTGTCTATCTATCTGTGCATTTATTTGTGTAAATGCATTCAACTTTGTTAAAACGAGACTAACATGAAGCAGTTTTCCTTAACGGTATGTTACAGTTTGGTAGTGATCAGTATATCAGGGCTGTTTCTTATCCCGGTCCTGGGTCTCACTGGATTCCATCTCTACCTGGTGTCCAGAGGACGCACCACCAATGAACAAGTCAGTGATTTTCCAAATATTAAGCTACTGTCAAGACCAGTGGAAATGTCATAAAGAAAGTAAAGTATATCAAAGTAGATCTTCGGGACAATAACAATTGTGTTATGTTGATGTATTATCTGTTATTAAATGTAATATGTAACAGTTATTTTATTTACATCTGAAATATCAAAAAATGAAGGTGATTTTGTCTCTTTATCATCCCACAGGTAACTGGGAAGTTTCAAGGAGGAGTAAATCCTTTCACACGAGGTTGTTGTAACAACCTGGAGTATCTAGTTTGCAGTCCAATCTCTCCAAAGTAAGAGCCACTTCTCCTTCATATTCTGCTTTTCAGGAAGCCTTATAGCTCACTGGCTTACATCCTGTTTGTCATGTGACACCAGGTACACAGCACGGCCCTGTAAGAAATCAGTGATCCATGTTCAGCCTCCTTTCCTGAGACCGGAGATTGACAGGCCGAAGCCAGTAAAAGTCAGGGACAACGGGATACAGAGTCAGGATCTCCAGAATAAAGTATGCTTAAACAAATTACATGCCAAATTTCAAATCAAAGCACGCACAGTTAAATATTCTCTCACACATCATCTAAGAACTGTAACCTCAGTTGTCTCATGTTTCTTTTTCTTTTTTCTCTTGCCAGCGAACCTCAGCTAGAGCTGCTGAGCTGTCAGACATGAAACAACTGAAAACTCCACCACCATTGCCACCAAAACCAGACCATGGCCTGCTGAAAAGCCAACTAACTGCCATGGATGGTACTGTAGGAAGACACGTGTATACTGTGATAGCCAGACACAGCACTGACACAGTACTATGTATTCTTACAGCATACATACTTATGTAGTGACAAGATACCGAAAGATTATGGATGCATCCAATTTCATAAGTCTGCCGAGGTGAGATCTTATTGTTGACAAACAATGAAGTGATCTTACCAAGAGGGATTGTCTCTGTAGCCAAAGCCCATTATCAAACTCAGTGCACCTTTGCACTGGGTGACATTTTCCTTCATTACCATGAACAAGAGCACTGCAGTTTATTTTGAGTCAATCCCACATACACTGTCCTGTGCCATAATAACGTACTGGCAAGTCCAATAAATGAGTATTGATCCACAGTTGAAAGTAGTCCCTAACAAAGTGCACAATTTTCTCCTATTTGAGTAAATGTAACTCAAAACTACAGTGCCCAGCTATTTTAGGAAGTAATTTAAGCTTTTTTTAAATTGTAAATTGTGACTTACTTTTTAAATATGTACATCTTCAGTAGGGCTGCACAATTAATCGAACATTGGTTGCGATTATGATTTTAGCATCCCGCATTAAATGAACATGATCGATGTCAATATCGCCGTTTAAAATGCTTCCTCTGCTCATGGAAAACTCTGCTGCGCTGCAGCTGCAACTCTGCTGCTGCGCCGCGGCTGTCGGAGCTGGGTGCAGCTCTTGTAGTCAATGGTTGGAAGTCCATCAGACGCAAATGCCTCCACTGGAAGTTAACGCTGTGCAGGGGGTGGGACAAAACTGTGGCACAGCAGTAGCTGGACTCAGTGGATTTTCTGGGTAAATGTTATTTACCCAGAAATGATTTTGCTTGTAGGAGATGATGCACTTTAAGGACCAGTCTTTTGATGCAAAGATTTGCACGTTAGCAGAAATGCAGCACATCATAGATGTGAAAGCAGATGCCTGTTTAAATTTGAAAGTGCAATAAAAATATGTTGTCCCTAAAATCAATGAATAATTGTGATAAATAATCTCAATATAGATCAAAATAATCATGATTATCATTTTAGCCATAACCTTGCAGCCCTAATCTTCAGTAGGAACCACTGTACTTGAGGCTGAATGCAGCAGACAGGCTGGGGAAGTTGTATAAGGTAGTGAGAGGTAAAATTAGGCAACACTGATTTTGAAATTTGTTGACAATAAGGAAATTACTAATTAAAAAGTATTAATTAATATCGGGAGCTTTATGTTTTACAACTTTCCTTTGTGGTGTCATTGCTGAACTGTTTCTGTGGATTCTCAGTATGATTTTGGTATCAAATATTAATAATATTAATCACAGTGCTTTGTCTTTTCCAGAGATGGGACACCATACCAAATCCATCATTCCCGTATCCATTCCCACTGTGCCGCAACTGCGGCCAGTCCTGGAAGCCATATCAAGAGGATCATCGCCCATTCCTCCAGAGCAGGTGCTTTTCATTCTGATATAAATTTGTTATATTGTTGGAGCGTGAAGTCCTGGTTTTGGTCCTTGTCTGACAGACATTGCTGTCTGACTTGTGTTGTGTTTAGTTGCTGAAGACATCAGAGCAGCAAGGGAACAACAAAGGTCCTGACCTCTGCTTTGAGTCTAAAGAAAGCCCAGCGAAAGGCAGCCAGCAGGCCAGCCTGCCTGTACAGACCAACAGCAACTCCAGCTCGTTGCAGCTCAACTCTCTGACGCTCAACTCCCGCTCTCTCACCCTTAAGCACAGCAGTCGCCACAGCAGCAAATCCCAACTACCTGCCATACATGGTGACGGTGTGGGATCCAACCCCCCACCAGGCATCATTACCTCTTCCAGCCTGCTGTCAAATCACAGCAGCAGCCTCTCCTATGATAACCTCATCAACCCTGCAGACCCTCAGTTCCTGGCTCAGATAGGGGCTCATCCAGTTGGCTATCACCCACACTTTATAGCTCTGAGCACGGATGGGACTGTAGTGCAGCGCCACCCTCCTCACGCCTACAGTCCAGTGTTTATGGGCGTCACTAGACAGTCTCCTCAGCCTCGAGACCCCTCACCATCTTTACAGGGCCTCACCTCAAGGGATCCCTCACCTTCCTTCCAAGGTTTCATTCAAAGAGACCCTTCTCCGGCTTTTCAAGGGCTGATGCCAAGAGACCTTGCATCCCAAAGCGGAACATCACGTGACCTCACCCCTCCAGGTCTGGTGATGCGAGACATAACCTCTCAAAGTGTTCGAGACAGCCTTCGTGATCTCGATCCACAGGTCTCGACACCTCAGAAGTCTGCGGCCGCACGCTATGACAACTTTTCAAAAACCATCATGGCATCTATCCAAGAGAGACGGGAGATGGAGGAGAGGGAGAGGATGCTGCGTCTCCAAGCCAGATCCCAGGCCTACTATGGCCCAGATATGGGGATCTATGACATTCCCAGCAGGAGGAGTCTACCACCAGACAACATCCGACCTCCGGGCTCCCGTGGACCAACTCCTCCGGCCTATGGCTCCAGGGAGTTCCTGATGAGTACCGGCATCCTCGGTTATGGCATGAGGACCTCACCTCTCTCGAGCTCCTCCACGTCGTCTCTGACTCGAGGTCCGAAAACGTCCAGCTCTCCTCTGCAGAGCAGCAGCAGTAGCAGCCTGCAAAGCAAGGGCAGGTCTTCCTCTCCAGCTTACTGCCTTCCTGACAGACAGACTCAACCGCTCCCTTCCTCTACATCCACTCTGCCCCGTTTACCGTCCTCCTCCACCTCCTCTGCACCCTCATACGCCTCGTATGCCACCGCAAAACGTTCCTCGCTCACATACTCCTCTGAGGGGAAGGACTCAGTCACCCTCGGAGCCCTGAAATAAAAAAAAACATACTCTATGTTTTTGATGGTGTGAATGAATCATCTATGCAGTGTTAGTCTCAGTCTTCACAGCTCCAAAATACTTTGTAAATAAGAGGCCATTTGGGACTTGTGGGAGGGTGTGTGAGAAACAAATACAGAGTGAGTATAAACTTACAAGTCTTCTAAAGTCACATAAGTTTGACCAAATTCAAAACAAAATGGTGAATCTCAGGATAGTTGTGCCTCCTATTACAAACAGAGCGAGCTCTTTAAACTCTTTCAAAGCAGAAGGGCTATGTGAAGAACACAGATTAACTTCTTATCTGTTTGTATGTGTTTTGATATTGCTTTTTGTGAAACAATGTAACACCACATCATCTAATTTGTCTCCTGCTGCAAAATACCCAATTTAATAGAGTTTTGTAGTTGTTTATATAAAAAAAAAACATATTTTGTAATTTTCATTTCTGTTTATTTACATTATTTTCATTATGTATCAGCTATCAATGATGGCATCTGCGCAGAGATACAAAATAAACATAATGAAATTGTGCATGAAACTTTACTTATTTAGAGCACCTGCCACTTTTAGCAGCGAAAGGAAAATTGCATTTTACCATTGGTTATCAATTTTGCTTCAAATATATTATACTTTGATTTTTTCCAAATAACATGATCAATTTAGCTCATAATTCAAATGATGACATACTTTATGGAGCCAAAATGCACATTCATGTCCCTTTAAAACTGCCACAATGCATAAATGCATATATTTGTCTAGCAGTGATGCTAGCACTGCTGGAGAAAATGTAATAAAACACTATGGTGGAATAATTCAGTGGCTCTGCAATGCCAGTTCCTGCAGTGAATTTGTTGATGGCACCCTCTAGTGAACAGTTTCAGAAGGTAGCGTGATGACGGTTAGGCAGTCAGTTCCAGTAGATGATGCTATTGTGTGTAAAATGCCAGAAAACAGCATGTCGTCTGTGTCAAGGGCTGCAAGTAATGGAAAAGACCAGAGGAGCCTCTATAGTGTGCCCTATATTCCAAAAGGTTCATTATACACAGTAGTTTAACTTCACTACAGGTAGTTCACATTAAAATTATAGGACATCATCAAGAATAATATCAAAAATTCATATAATTTAATCAACAAGCAAAAATATGCATCTGTGTGAGATGGTTTCTCATGTTTCAGAGGAGTCAGATGATGAATTCAGTGACAAATGTAGCATTTTAGCTTTTCAGACAGCTTCAAAATTTGGCTCTTCTGCCTGGCTTTCAGACTCAGGACAGGCTCGTAAGTCTTTCAGAGTATTTATGACAGAAATATTTCTAATAGCAGGAACTTTTTATTACCTGGAGCTGTGATCGAAAATCAGAAAATCACACATTTTTGTTTAGGCAATAAATGACAAGACTTGACTTTTTGAGGTAGGCGCTTTTCACGTGAGTTATTGTCGCTCTTGACCTTGAAGCAGGTGGAAGTGCAGACATGAAAACGGAAAAGCTTGAAAGTCCTGACTGATTTAAACCGTTGGCAGGGATTTACAACACAGCCGAATAACTGACAGATCTCTCACCCGACTGGTAAATTCAGTGGGATGTAATAACGACTTACTTGTACAGGCTTAGTCAAAGACTTGACAACAGCAAAAGATGTGGAGCATGAACAAAAAAGCCTCTCAGTAAGAGTGCCAGAGAGCAACAAGTGAAGTGTAAACAACATTGTTCAGTAGTCACTGGAGCAGCTGTTCTTGCCAAAAATGTCTAACAAGGTTGCAGATTATGTTACACAGTCTTTTCACTCAAGAGATTACAAAAAACAACAGTATGGTAGTCAGAGGGGAAAGATGACGACAATATCAGGGCCTTCAAATCATTGTTAGAACTCAAGAGAAATGTTAACAAGCTGCAATTTGAGTCATTGACATCCTTTCCTAAAGTATCTATGAACAGAGCGCAACACATTTTTATAAATGTTGCTTTAGCCTAACACACACTACTGTATTACAGTAACCTGTATTTATGTTGATTCTGTCAGATAACAAGAAGATCATTAATAATGATGTGGCTTTCAAGGCTGTGTCTGTCTCACTCCTTACCAGATGTTGGCTGTGATGCAGTTTTGTTGTTTGCCAACTGTAAAGATGACTAAGAAGAGATATAGCTGTGTTCAGTGTTTCAGTGTGTGCAGAGTGAGGAGCTAAACGAGAGTTCGATCAGTATAGCTGACCAAAGCCTGCATAGAGGGTTCCTCCATATAGGCCCCAAACGTATGTCACAACCATGACAGAACCATGTTGTTTAGACATGAAGCTCTCAGGGAATCTAAAAACCTATTCAGTTCTTTCTGCTGTTTCTCTATGTTATAGAAGTGCTTCCTATGTTGCACAATATAAGCAGTAGACTGTGGTGTCACTAGGAAGTAGCCCTGTAGTAGAACTACATACAGTACGATCAAAACTGGCCCTACTGCTCTCCATTTGTGGAGAGTGGCTTTGTCCATTAATTATAATGTGTATGGTGCAGCAGGCTTTAGTAAAATGACCTGAACAATATGGCTTGGAAAAGTCATTTTCACATGAATAAAAGCATTTTAAAAATGAGATGTTTTAATGTAGATGTCAGGGGCCTATGAGAGTTAAATCATATGTTATGACCTGGCTCAAAAGGCCACAACAAAATGGAGACACACCATGGTAGAAGTTTATCAAAATATGTTTAAATATTTAAACCAAAATTTACCAAATTAAGAGGTAATAACATAGTTAAAGTATGAAGTATGTAGCCTGTAGTTTCAGTAGAGTCTGTGCAGGATGATGGTTACATGAATGTATATGTATGAAGTTGTTGTAGTATGTAAAAACAAGATAAATACCACAAACCAATAGTCCAAAACCAAAGCGAACCAGACTAAAGGGGAAACTGGGGAGCTGGCCCACAGGGAGATCTGACCTGGCCTCGACAGCAGCCTCCTGCAGAATGAGAAAACAAGGTTACAAATAGTCTACACTCAGAGACACTGGGCCCAGATGCTTTCAGTTACCATAATAAGCTCTTGATCTACAAGGGAGAGAGATAGGCCACATGATCCCGCAGGACATCACACACCCCCTTTAAATGGGGGACCCAAAAAGAGGAACCCCAAACCCTCTAATCAACAACAACAACATTACTCTCGCTGCCAACTAGGAAATCAGTGACCAAAACTTCCTTACTCAACCGGGGCACGAGAAAGTGCATCCACCACAACATTATCTTTACCTTTAATATGTCTAAGATCCAACATGTAAGACTGTAAGAACAATGCTCACCTCATCAACCGCTGGTCTGGACAACTGAGTGAGTCAAGGAAAATAAGGGGATTGTGGTCAGTGTACACCACAACTGGGCCTCTCCCAATATTACCTCAAAATGCTGGAGGGCCCAGACCAAAGCCAATGCCTCCTTTTCAATCGTTGAATAGTTCAGTTGATAGGCATTAAACTTCTTTGAGACGTAACAGATTGGCTTCTCGACCAACTCTGAGTTCTGCAACAAAACTGCACTTGCCCCAACATGATTAGCGTCAGCCTCCAATTTAAAAGGCTTGGGGCTGAAAGAACAGTCTTCACATTGTCAAATGCCACCTGACATAAAGCAGACCAAACAAACTTTGCTGAACCTTTCAGAAGATCTGTCAAAGGTGCCACCAACGTTGGAAAGTTTTTACAGAAGGCACGATAGTAACCAACCAGACCTAGGAACTGCATAAGCTCCTTTTTAGTAGCAGTCACAGGAAACCGTGTAATGGCGTGAACCTTCGCATCCACTAGACAAACTTGCCCCTGTCCAACAACCCAACCAAGGTATGTCACTGTTGCCTTTGCGAACTCCCACTTAGCCAGGTTCACTGTCAGATGTGCCTCATCCAAGCGACTGAACAGATTCTCAGTGTGTTGAATGTGAGCAGGCCATGTATCACTTAACACAACCACGTCATCAAGATAAACAGCGCAACCATCCAAGCGCATTACGAAGGCCAAAGCTCATGACTGTATACTCATACAGGCCAAAAGGTGTAATGAATGCCGAAATTTCCCGGGCCCGCTCTGAAAGAGGAACCTGCCAGTACCCCTTTAACAAGTCAAATTTGCTGACAAGGTAGCAGAACCCACCAAATCAAAGCAATTGTCCATCCATGGTAACGGGTAACAATCAGCCCTTGTTATTTTATGTCAAGTAAAAGAAACAAAAGTAAAAAAGAAAAGTTTTTTTCTTCCGTGTCTGTACCATTGAAAGTTTAAAAACAGCAACAACAAAACAATTACACACAAAAAGCATCATTGTAATTACCCATATGGCTTTGCTCCAGTTAGGAAAGTACTGATGAGTTTCCTTTTGGTCAAAATGCACATCATTCACCGAAAGAAGCTCATCACAATCATAACAGCAAATAACGCAACACAATAACAAGAAAGAACACATTGCAATCATGCTCTCCTGTTGCTTTCCTTTTCCTGTTGTTTGTCTCAGAGAGGTAGGGTTGCTGACATTTCAGTGTTATCTTGTCCTCTCTTGGAAATTACTCTTCTATTTCCCATCCAACACAATCAAACCTTTTACCTTTCAGTGTTCACAGCTTAACTTCCTGTTTGCTAAAAAAATCTTGCACAAGCTAATGCTGAAGAAATGACTCTATGTCAGGATAGATATTTGGATGTTCCACTGATGTTTTTCTTCCTCGCTGTCGTCTCTGTTGTTACTCTGCTTCCCACCATCCTCCATCTCACCCGTCTAGTTTCTGTAGCCAGGGGTAAAATGGTAATGACGGTAATGACAAGGCTGTTGTGCAAAGAGGGATTGCAAGTCGTTGACATAGAGGAGTGAATCAAAAGTATTCTGTGCACATTGTGGTGTCTGAGAAAGCCCCCTGTCTTACATCATGCTATTTTTACAATGTGTCTCCATAACAAGAAGAGACTAGTGTCTACTTACTCTGCATTTTGAATATAACTCATGGTGGAAGAATAATGCTATAGCAATGCTGATCTATAGACTACGATGTATTCTGGTAGATTTGTTTTTCTAAAAGTTCACCTGAAATCACATTTAGATACTCTTATTTTGATTACTGATTACTCTTTTAGCAGTCAAAATAATGTCAATGTGTTTTATGTATTATATATATTTTTATTAGTGATATGAAAAGGAAGAAAAATGTTCTTTGGGGAAAATGTCATAAATTACCATCCACTCGATCTATGATTGCTGACTTTATGCAATATTTGTTTGGCTGTATCAAAATGAGGTCTCCATCCACACATTGTATAAATGCAAAACTAGGGGGCCCATCATTAAACCAAAAATATAAATTACAAATATATCCTTTTTGGGAACACAGGGTAGGTGATTCAGGAAGTGGATATGTATGCTGTAGGAGACAAACACAAAGGCAATTTGATTTTAGTTAATGGGTCTGTTCACCTGTATTACAAACATAAAACATAAAACAAAACAAACAGTTTCTCAGTTTCTTCTAGTGATAAAATCCACAGTCCTCGTTCTGTGCAAAAAAATGTATGCATTTTAAAATTCTGCCAATGCTAAGAGGTTTTGTCAGTCTGAGTTTGACAAATCAAGTTAGTGTTTGGAGTGCAAAATTCCCTCTTTGTTTTTTCCACAGAGAGCGTTTCCTTGCTGTGACGCATGGATAGTAACACAAAGAGAGAATTTTGTATTAAAAAGGCAAACACCCACGAGGACTGTGTCTTTTGTCCTCCATCTCTTAAATTGGAATCCAGTCAAGAGCGGGTCTCCTCATGACCAGCTTGAACTGGAGGAAACCCAAAACAAAGTTAGATAACATTTTTTGAAGTGACCCTATAATCTACATCTACAACTTTATCTAGACACATTTTTTCTTATAAAACTATACATAATTACTAATTTGTGTGTATTCATAGATAAGTAGTTCATGATTATAATGTTTGGATGACCTTCAGTCTAGATCTTGAGATGGGCAAAAGGGATGTGACTTCACATATTTAACCTAATAATAACTTCAACTTAATTACCAGTGATTAAGGTTCAAGAGTTGAATCATATTCAGTTCTGCTTCTGGATCACAGATTGCTTTCCGTTGCCATGGTTCTTCTTGCATCTATATGTGTTATATTGTGAAAAACAGAGCGATAAAAAAGGACCAAATAACTGTGAGGCTTCATTTGAGGACTTAATTTCACTTCATTCATTTGTGGACTGATGATAACCTCTTGACATGAGTTCATTTCATTATCATCAATCTCCAAGTCACCTAAATCTTTTATGATACTTCTAGAGATGTTGCAGACTGACCTACATTTATGCCAGGGAGTCTCTCTGTAGCAGTGGGAGTAGCTCTCTCTCTCTCAGCTCATTGATATGCCTGATCATCAGAGGCATCGCTGAACTGGCTGATTGTCATTTTCAGCTGCAGTGGCACTGATGCATTTCATTTCCTCTCTGGGCTCTCTGTTGGTGTGATTAAGCACTTGCTGCAGTGACACTTGACAACGAGAAGATGAATTGAACTGGCTTGTTTCTCCCTTGGGTGTGGGTTTTATGATATTTACATTATCTATGAAATCACCGGGAAGGGATGTATTGTAGTGCTGCTTCAGGGGAAGATGTTTTCTATATTAGGGATCCTGACTAGCAGCTGTTCCTATAGCTCACCAAGGGGGTGCAGCAGTAAGTCGATGTGAAAGTCAGGATGTCAGGTGTTGCTTTGTCATTTATAGTCCGAGGGCACACTCTCAATTTGACTGGATCCTTTCCAGAAGCACACAGAAATTAGGTTCACATTCTGCAGATAGAACAGTTTGCCTGCATTTACCTCAAATGTTTAGATCCTCTTTGACTATTTGAATATGAAAATGAAAGGTGACCTTTCATTTTTAAAGCCGAATTAGTGACCTTTTCTGGTATTTCCAGTGTTATTATGCACTCTGTGTGACAGAGCCATCTGAAATACAAGCAGCATTCAACACGCTGCTGGCACCCACTTCCTATTTTTTGTAAATGCTTCATAGATGTTTTGGCTCTGCGTTAAATTGAATTAGCCTCAGCTGCCCATGCCAGCCTGAACAGAGCAGAGGTGGGCAGTTTGGGGGTTTAATTAGGACAGAAATCTGCAACGACTGTGCCTCTGTGTGGCAGAGTCCATAGGAAAAGGATGTGAAATGCCCTGCTGAGCTCCAAAGACTGTGTGAGCATTTCATTGCAATTAATACAGGACCATACACACGATAATGTTGTATGTCTTCTTCTATGTGGGTGTTTGTTGACAGATCCTGTGTGTCACGCTGAACTGTATCCCCTCTGTTAATCCCAGTGTGTATAGATAATAGGCAACAATAATTACATTCATCCCTGTCACAGTGTAGAGGCAATTTACTATCCAATTGGTGATGACAAAGAGCTTCATCATCTGTAGAGGTGCAAAAAAACAGCATTTACACATGAATCTGAGGTGTGAGGTTGCAGGTGTGTGCCTGTTTTGCACTTTCAAATTCATCAATACACTTAGTGGAACAGGAATTCTTCCTTTTGAAATTGGCTCATTGTTTGCGTGTGCGTGCTTGTGAATGGTATCAGGTCAGGCAACAGGAGCCGAGAATAATCACAGAATGTAGAGATGCAACATCATGAAAACATTTTCAGGTAAGAGAACGTGAAGTATATGATAAAAGAAGGAAAATGTGGACAGAAAATCCTTGGCAGCACTGGCAGTAAATGCAGGATATATTGCTGCTTTAGATTCCTTTAAGGCATTTTCTGCTGTATTTTCATTAGTTAACAGATAGTGAACACTGAAGAGCAAGAGAGAGAGGGTTATTACATTGAAAAATGGTAAATGGTCAAGATGTAACCATATGAATACAAAATACATTATGTGCACCTTAGACAATGAAGCTTCCCCAACTTGATTATTTTACAGTGAAAATCTTGCAGTGTATCTGTTTGTGCAGGATTAAATGGACATATTTTATTTTCATAAATACACTGTTTAGTAAGCTATGACTGGACAGAGAAGAAAAATATCTTTGCTTTAACTCTTTCAGGCTTTAATACTTTCAGGTTTTTACTTCTTACTATAGTGAACTTGTTGGTTGTTTACATTTCAGCCTGTAGGCTGTTATTTTGTTATATTTATTTATTTGTTTAGGGTTTATTTAACATGGACAATGCACAATAATTATTCATAAATAAATGTATAATGTGCCAGAATTAGCCAAAATGCCATTGTATATCTGCTCTCCAGATGGTAATATGTCACACCTAAAGAGATAAAGGATTAAAATAATATATACAGATTAAGCCCAATATGAGTAAAAATTGACTACAGATATATAAAGAATTGACTAGACCAATATAGAAACAAGAACAGAGGGTCCATATCAACACCAACACAAACATACACACACAAGCTGAACTGTCCGTCCATATGACAAACATTGTGTTAAAGCCACTATGTTTAGTAAAACTAAACATTTTGTGATTTGGCATGGGCACCATTTATCTAATCAAATACACAGTAAAATGAACTGAAAACACCACATTAACTGCACCATTTGTCACAGGGATTGTCTAATGTTTTCCCCCTGAAAACATATGCCATCAGAATAATTTAAAAGATCCTATGATCACATGAGATTTCTACACATATTTGCTTTATGCTGTACCATGTGTCTCCTCATTGGTTTTACAGCACTGATCTTAGGACCAGGTTGAGAACACGTGGAGCTTTTCATGCTGGACTTGAAAACAGAGCTTGTAACTTGACTGACACTGTCACAATCCCTGCAATCACAACTAACTAAGTCAAAGAACACATAAATGCATTAATGATAGGTGGAAAATGTCTCATGGTCAATGAGGCACACTTCATGTCGTCAGTAAGTAAATATAAGAAATTTGATGTGTGACAAATAGCTTGATTGAAATCTTCCATGTTATTTGCTGTACTTCTTCAGTGAAGAAAAAAACAACTATTTCTTTGTACTTGTCAGGCGCATGGAGACAAGCAAGGAGATGACCTACAATTTCTTTAAGAATGTCTGTGCAGTTGTTTTAGAACAACACTGCACATGTTATGGAGAGAGCAAGATAAAGAGGGAAAGGAGGAAGCGAGAGCAACACCAAGGCCTCAGAAGGATACATGAGGTTATTTGAAAAACAAAATTAAAAACAGGCTTGCTCATCCCCCAACTATAACTTTTCATAACATTTACAGGAGCTATTAATACAATGAGCGGATCCTGTCAGCTTAATATCTTCTACATGTGTGTCACACACACATAAAAGCCTGCAGGTTGTTGAAGTTCTGGTGGCTTTTATGGTGTGAAATGTGCTGTTTTAAGGCCATTGAAACCCAGTGAGAGTAAAGATATCTCAGTGAATATAAAGCCATGTAGAATAATAATTTCCAACCTATGGTGGGTCTTTTCCTGTCCTGGTACAAGTGCAATTTTCCACCTCCATCCACACACCCTGAGTGGATACTTCACAGTTTAAAAATCATAGCAATCACAGGATAAAAATCATGTGGCTGTTACCCCATTCAGCAGATCTCTATATATTTAAACAAATAAGTAAGATTCTGGTGTGATGCACAGTAAAAAAGATTCAGAATGTTTTGATTCCCAAAGTGCAGTGGAGGCAGTAAAGTCTTCAGGTAGTGGCCTTAATATAAGGAATGTTTGGAACTAATGTTTTGGAACAAGTGCTGAACTGAAGAGTGAAATCAACACCATCACTTGTAGAACATTGATATTGGATGTTTCCTCAAAACCCCAGACAAAGTTCAATGTCAACATTTCAACATACAAAATGTCAACATATAATGTCTGCACATGTCAGCTATGGTAAAGCTAGAGAAAGTAGACTTCCTATAAAGAGGTCACAGAGCTTCTTGAATTGGCTGAATTTTTATATGGAGTGTAAATCATGAGATAGTTTAAGTTTAATTCATGTCTGGTGACACATGTGGCAGACCCAAAAGGAGACAGGGCCCAGAGAAGGAACATTTAGGCAGTGTATCCATGTTGGTGTGTCAAGGCACACATGTGTGATGGAGGGTAAATGGTCATTTCGAGTTTACATCCAGAAGGGCCACTTAACTGGATGGTCACTGCAGGCTCATGTTAATGCCTAAAAGTTAAAAGCAATTTAGTGAAAATGACAGAGCCTGCAAGCAAGACACGCTGACACACACTGGAATGGAAAGTGTGTGTATCAGGTGGATACTCTTCGTGTCACAGCAGCTCTCACCAACAAAGAAATGGTTTTTCTATTCCTTCATCCCTGATGAAGGAAGTCCTTGAAGAAAATGTTGAGTTTAAGATTTGCTGAACGTGTGTGCCATGTATGGCAAAAGAGGAGCATGCATGTCAGGTAGTATCAGGTAAATGAATGAAATGTTCATTTTGGCTTGCAGATCTATACAGCTGACAGTTTGAAGCATTAAGTGTAATAAACTTAAAGCAATTCCCAAAAATTTACACCCTGGGAAAATGTCAATAAATCCAGTATAATTCATTTTAAGTATTAAAAGGTCTCATCCGTCATGAGTGACATTTTCAGCTCTCGTGTCCTTTCCCGTTGGCTCATGATGACTCCCAATCACCTGTGTGTTTCTGTTTAATTTTTAACTTCACAGCTTGTTGTTTCAATGGACCCATGCATGGAGAGTGTGTTCAGATATTAAATCTGGTCATGTAGCCTAAATCTTTACAATTTCTGTAATGGAGTTTGCTTGATCAATCTGTATCTTAAATGTGGCTTTCAAAGTGACTGGTGGTCTTATCTACAAAGGGAACATCCATTCCTAAAAAGCAATAAGACACATACTGTATATGTACATGTGTACACCAATAAAAGTGGTTTTATTTGTCATAGAGATGTTCATGCTCCTGCTGTTTTAAACATATTTAATTATAATATATCTTTATGCATTGGATAGCTATGTTCGTGTTCTCCCTGAATCTTTACCGGATATTCAGTTTTCTAAATGCACTGTAGTACAAAAAAAAATCCTTCATCAGAATATCAAACAGTAAAAAATACCTAGTGTTATGAACTGCTCTTTTGTCTTTCAGTGACCCAAAACCATTAAGACACTTAATGTTGGTATTTTCCATTTGATGGAACTTGTATTTTTTCGAGTGTGGAGATGGAGCAGTAGGAGAGCAGTGAACGGCAGTAATAATTTCTGGAACAAACGGATCTGTTTTTGCATGTCAGTAAAACTTCCTAATGTGAAAACATGCTGTTTCATGGATGTTGCTTTGATTTCACTGTGGAGGGATCAAAGCAACATTTTTTCTTTAAATTAAAGGAGATGTCTCAAATGATAGCTTGCTAGTTTTTTTGTGTTACTTCACCGGTTTGTGTTGCTAGTGCACTGATGTGGAAATTCTGAGTTACATTATCAAAGAGGTACCACAAAGTCAAAGATATCACCAACAAGGGATTACATACAATGAAAATGAGAAAAGGCTGACTGAGCCAAGGGGTTTAATGAAACAAACTTTAAAGATGATAGCTTTAAAAAATGACAAACTGCAGTCTATTAGCAAACTTAAGACACACCAAGAGGAAATAAACACAGTAAAAAGCCAATTAGTATTTCTAAATGTTCCAAGATCAATGCTATTGAGGGGTGCAATAAGAAAGAAAGCTGATAGAGATGGTCTGTGGATTATAGCAGATGATTTTTTACTTGGATCAGTGCAAGTGGTCTGACCGCAAAATGGAAGATGTACTGAATTGAGAAAGCATGCATGACATCCATCATAATCTAATGTTTTTTTTTAGTCAAATTGAGCAGCGGCTCTTGTCTTGGCTCATCAACTGTGATTATTTCAGACCACTACAGCTGATCTTAGACTCCTTTAAAAATGATGCAATACTTCGTACATCGAGACAGCTACAATGAGTAATTCAACATTTTATGATGACATCTTCAAAAACTGGTGGAGCACTCACCTAACCTGTTTGCAGATATTCAATCCCTGTTTACATTAATCTCGATTGCTTTATTTCTATGCTTCTACTAAATGACAATGAATTAAGTAGGTGCTGTGTGAAGATTTGTGGGCAGACTTGATTTGTGATTGGTGGTGAAAAGGGGTTTGGTTTGTTGGTACAGTTGGTACAGTTTGCAGAGCAGAAGCTGTTGGATGGGTATGGAGTGTGTGTCTCTCTACCTGGTGCTGCATGCAGTGTTTATGCACCTTCACATCCCTCTATTCCAAATCCCTCACCCTTTATTATGCTGCACATGGGTGACACACGACAGAACTAGTGCGGGCTGCTCTATGCTCCAGCTGCATCTGCTTGTGAGCCCACAGGGAATGGTGTGTGTGTGTGTGTGTGTGTGCATGTGTGTGTGTGCATGTGTGTGCTCTGTCTGTGCACCAAGGCTGTCAGAAAATATGGGTAGAGCACAGGGATTGCAGGGCTCTACACGTACCTAAGCCATTCACAGGCTCAGCATCACACAGTTGATTCAGCACCTTGCTAATAGCGTGCACATTAACTGCAGCACACATCAGAGGAGGAGTGCAGAAATGAGCGCCCTAGCGTTTATTGCATCTCTGCATGTGTGTGTGCCTGTGTGTGGACGTCTGTGTTGAGCAAATGTGTGCATGGTGCGTCTAGAGTGTGTTTGTGAGGGAAAGAGAAATAGAGGCAGAGAGAGAGAGAGGAGGCAGAGGGAGAGGGAGAAAGAGAGACGGACTTGTGTTAGTGAGAGCTGGGAGGAAGGATGGCTGCTCATGTTTGAACTGCCTCAAATGCTCAAAGGAAGAGTCAAGGCAAAAATTCAACAGAGGCAGAGAAACAGACGTCTCACTGGGGGACGCATCTTGTTCATCATTTGTGGAGAAGCAAAAAAGATTTGGCAATGCCTGCTGAAGTGAAAGAGGTAAGTGTGTGGTGGAATGGCTCTATTTGCTCTGTACCCTCCCTCTTTTTTTTCCAGTTGTTTTTTGTCTTCCTGCAGAGAAGTGTAGCCTTCCACAGCGTTGCATTCTGCCTCTGTCATGATGAATGAACAAGGCATTTATTGCTTCACCTCCTTGCCTCTCACTGCTGTTCGGTGCAGTCTCCTTGTGTGCATGGGGACATGATGCTAACATCTTCATCAAGTGAGCGTGTGGTTGTGTGTGTGTGCGCGCGCTGTTGCACACACACATGGCTGTGCATGTGTGGAAATGCATAGGCAAGCTTTTAATGGGGATAATCTTTGATTGCATTATGAGAAGAGGTTGTCCCCCCAGAGGGAAAATGCTGCACACACTCTGGTAAGTGTATTGCCATGATGTATCAGGGAGCCATTAAATCTGACCATGCAGCATTTAACTATTTGAGGATCAGGGCACAGTCAGGAATGAAAAGAGGCTCCAAATAAAACTTTGAGAATTAATATCTTTCATTTTTTCCCTGGGCTTTCATATTCAATTGGTATTCTCTCTAAATAGATCAGGCTGATTGAATCATGGCTAAGCAAGATGAACTGGATAGTGGACAATGGTGTTCTTGCAGGAAACATTTTCTTAAATCTTTTAATGCATTTGTAATTCTAGTGCCATTTTGATTCACAGTGTACAGTGACACATTCTGTAAATGTACAGTGACCAATGTGAGCATCATTGATTCAACAGATAGTGGGGGGCAGATGAGTTGTGACAAAGTTGTGACTAATGTCTTCTGACATCAGTGGGCTGATGTCATGTTTTATTATCTCGTGGAAGCATTACTCTCTCAGTCCCACAGTTTGATGAAGATGAAGCACCTGTTAAAGCTAATTTATTATAAGTTTGATCACTGCAAAATCATTCAATAATTTAGTTGCATTGGAGAATGCCCATTTTTTCCAAGTCATCTTGTCTTTCTGAAATGGATTTGTGACAAGTTTGAATGGTGGCTTGTTCATGTTGTGCCCTTGAGCTGGACACCAAAATCTGAACTCACTCAGCATTAGATCAGACTGTGTCTCCCAAAATAATACCCCTGCTGCAGCTGGCCTCAATACTGAGAGTTGACGGGAACAAGATGCTAATCATGTCATTCTGTCTCGTGCATCGCTGCACCGAACATCTATATACCATACTTTGTTTTTTGAAGCTAAGTCATATTTAGAATCATCATCTCAACCTATTTGGCTCTGTGAGCACACTTAGTTAGTGATGGTGCAGTGAGTTATTTAAATTAGCTTTGACTCACAGAGGCCTGGCCTTCCCTGGAGCTTGAATCAGATGGGGACAGCACACAGGCCCCTGTCCAGCCTATTATCGTCCTCCAAGTTCCTAATCACGCTGTCTGTATAGGACAGTAGTACCGTGTCTGTTTTTTGGCCAGGCGTTCATTTAATGTTGCAAAACAATATCCAATCGGCCTCCGCATGAGGTGTTCAAGCCCGGAATGTCTCCCTGCTGCCAATTTCTCCTGTGTGACCCTTACACCTCCTCATCCCTCTGACACATTTTGTGCATGGATATGAGGGGCTCTTGTGTTTGGAAAGCGAATCAAGCTCTCTCCCATCACATTCAGTCAGCTGTTCACTGCAGCCTGATTTAATGCAGTAGAGTTGAGTTATCAGCACTTGTTCAGTTTAATGCCGCAGCCTCGGAAAGAACAGAGTTTGGGGAGATTTAACAGCTTTTTTTTCTGTACAATAAAACCTTTTATTTATACTCTCTAATGTTTGATGGGTTATTGTTTGTCCTTGATTCTACACATATTCAAATGCTGCAGTCAGAAGGCCTTCAAGACTGAAAAAGGTGTATCAGATAATCAGATATTGATTGAGATCATTAGAGCAGTGAAGCAAATCTTTGTAAATGCGTTAAAATTAATGTGAAGTTTGTAAGAAAATCAGCAAAAAAATCAGTTTAAAGTCAAATATTGCCTCCGGTTCTTTCTCAGACCAACATGCTGAATAATTAATCCGTTCTGATTAATGAAACACATTTAGTTGAAAAAGAACAGAGAATTTACGTTCTACTTGAAATAAACAAGTGTAAGTTACAGAAATATCTGTGTTGTGCCACAGTAGCAGCTGGGCTATTGATCCAAATGTCAGTGGTGGTAAATCAGGTCTCCCCAGATAACCAAATAACTTAAATGACAATAACTGACTGCTCACATCCAATCTGTTGTTGTATTTTGTCCAATCAGGCCCTTCTTATACATACTCACATAACACAATGGGGAGTGTCAACATCTGTTTAGAGAGATGAATGCATAAAATATGTCTATGTAATGGCCAGTTTTTGGATATTTGAAAGATATAACCAATAACTTTAATAGTTATTTTGGCTTTTACAGATACAGATAACAAAGCAGATATTGTTTTATCTCATGTATGATTCCACCAGTTCAGTTGACTTAATAAACTGTAGATGGAGATGCCTGGTGCAGATGCATACTTCTGAAAAACTCTGCTGTACCCCAACCTAATTTATTACCAAATGCTATGCTGGTTGTGTTTACTTTTTGTTATTTTATCTTCTTTTTTTAAAACAGCCATCTGATCTGTAAAAAACCCTCCCTATAAGATGTTGTCTGTCAGTTTTTTGTACATATCAAAGGAGCAAATCTGCTCCCTGAAATCATTACAAAAGTTTTAACAAGTGCACAGAAAGCCAGATGATAACTACTAATTGGCTCATGGCAAATTGAAAGCACACTCCACTGCACATGTAATTAATAACCAATCGTGCATGCATACATCAAATGATGCTGCTATATCTGGAATAATTTCTACTTCTTGTTATACAAATAGGCTAACATACTTTAAGCATTATTACCTGATAAAGATTAGCTAACTGACATATTGTGCATCCAGTCTGCACTCATAACCCCCGAGAAACCCTGCAACCACTTAATTAAATAAACGCTATATTTCATGTCTCATCCTTTACTAGAATTCTCTGTCTTTGTTTTTTGCTGTCTACGCATGATCACTGGCAAAACTGCTTTGCACCAACTTCAGTATTGTTTTCCTATGGACAGATTGACCAATAAGATTACAGCTCTCCTCTGATTTTCCAGACATATATTAATCTAATTTGAAAATAAGAGGGTATGTTGGCATTTGTCAGTGCAAATCTAAGAGTTCATGTTTCAAATTACACACATGGTAAGATAATGGAGTGGAAATGAGTTGAGCTCTCAACACTGACGAGGCTCACAACTGAGCAGCAGGTGCAGCTCCCTTATCATGTGAAGAAAGCTGTAATGACACGGTGCGGCGTTATAACCCCTTAATCATTTCACTGTTTGCATGTAATGTAATCATTATGCACATAATATATACAAATGATGCTGGAGTGATGCTGATTAGTGACAGTGCCTTACTCATTTCTGTTTGTGTGGTTTAGGAGCAGAGTTCAGAGGGGCCTCCTCCACTATCTTTGTCCCAGGAGGCTAAAGAGGTAACTCTTGATAACCCATCCACCAATGACGAACTGGACACACCCACCTCCATTGCTTCTGTGATGACCTCAACCAATGAGAGCTCCACAGAGACCGACACCCCGCAGCAGACAGACACTGAGGTTCATGACTTTATGTTTGGTCACACTTTGTCACCACCTACTGACTTCCTACAGTTTGTTATAACAGAGTAGTTGTTTGCTTAAGTCTCAAGGCCACAGGAGTTTTCTTTTTTGTTTTTCTTTGAATTTTGAACATATAGCTAAGATATAGCCTACTTAAAAAAATGCTTTTTGCTATGTTGTGTCAAAATGTTTCTACGATATGCAAAATAAGGAAAGTGAGGAGTTAAAAAATAAGAGCCAGGAAAAGACACATGGGAATGTAATTGGGATTTTATGATTTTGTTTTACATTAAATTTGTAAAATGCTAAATTATCTTTTTAATGTTTTTAAAAATCAAAAAGGTTATTGAGTTATATCACTCAATGTATCATTTATCTCTTAAGTTGTACTTGAATTGTCAGCCTTTGAGAGCCATTCGTCACTTCTGTGACTCCATAGATCTTTTTGTGAACTTCCTCTGTTAATTACCATTTTTTCCTTGTAGTAAATAATATTAGTAGTAAATAATATAAAGTATATATAAAGTATATATATGTATATATATATATATATATATATACATGGATGTTTTATACAGAAATGTCAGGATATATATATATATATATATATATATATATATATATATATATATATATATATATATATATATATATATATATATATATATATATATATATATATATATATATATATATATATGTATATATATACCCTGACATTTCTGTATAAAACATCCATCATCCTCAACAGATGGGGCCACAACACTGAGTTTCATTTACACTAATAGGCAGAGAAAGAAATTGCCCTATGGGACAATCATACCATGAACGATAATGCAACTGGCTTCTATGTCATTGAGTTGCTACACATATACATGTTTTTGTGCCTTTGTTTTATATTAATTATTTGGTTATATTTTTTGTGTCAACTCTGAAAAAATCAAAATCAATTTACTAAACCAAATTTCCTAAAATTTACCTTGCTTCTAAACAGTGGCTGGACCTCAACTTGTTTCATCAGAATCCAATCTAAACTCATTGTCAACAAGGGGAATTCATTATTCTTTGGCAGGAAAGAAGAATTCATTATTTACTGGCGGCTCAGAAAGCCAGGGAAGTGCTCGTATGATTATGATTGATTATCGCTATGAAAAATAAGCCAGGGTGGGCTGTACAGTTAAAATAAGAGATAAACACACACTGTAGGTAACAGAAACATCTTTGGTCTATTCCAAGTAAATTAGGACAAAAAAGTTCCTGCCATGACTGTAAATTCACCAATTTAGTAGCATTTAATCTGAGAGAGGAAACCTGAGACCTTTCAGACAAATGGGATTTTAAAGACACAGATTCTGATTAGATTTTGCTGAGATAATAGTTGTGGTGCATCAATCCTTGTAGGAGTCCAAGGCCGTGGAGCAAGAGGGCGAACAGGCTTCCAGTGAGACTCAAAAATCCTCAGAGATACAGCAGGAGAACCTCCGGACATCAGACACACCTGATCTTACAACGATTCCAGAGGTTCAAGAAAACACTCCTACCGAGCAACCTGTTCCTGCTGCAAACATTGAACCGTCTGAGTCTGTTACACTGACCACAACAACCAGCAGCACTACCGTAGCACCCTCTCAACCTGAGTTGGTACCACAGTCTGGGGAGCCTCAGCCAGTGAACCCAGACAGGCAGAGCAGAGTGTACACCCTCCCTGACAGCTATAGAGGCATCGGGGTTGACTTATGTGCAGGGTATGGAAGCCTGTCCCGAGCCACCCTCCACAGCTACTGGCCTGCCAAGAACTTCCAGCCTGGTCCGCACTACACCTTACCCTTCCTCAGGGAAAGCTACGCTCCCTCAGGCCTCAGCAGCCAGACAGAGGAGGACGGCCTCAGTGAACGGGGAGAAAACCCTCTGGACATGAAGACTGATCCAGCTGCCAGTTACCCAACACTGGGGGGAATCCACCAGTTCAGGCCAATTACCACCATGGAGCTCCTCAGGGAGCCCTCCAGAACCAGGTAAGAGGACGGTATAGATAAAACTTTATGGATCCCAAAGGGGAGGCTGTAAATGGGTTTTAAGGACTATTGTGGTTTCCATGGTACCTAAATGTACTGTTGGGTCAAATACAGATCAGTGCCTATACTTCTTTTTAAGGGCCTTGGGTAAGTGAATCAGTAACAAAGATAAAAAAATTATCTTAATACATAATGATGATTCTCTATAGCAGGTTTGGGATAGAGTCTGTTTTTTAAAGTCAATCTCTGATCCCATTGAATGTTTTTTGGTCAGAAAGCAGACAAGGAAGATAAAGGATTACAAGATAACAAGAATTAACTAACAACAGTTTAGTTATTATAACAGGAAACAGGAACACAGTGTTATTATTTGTGAGGAATATTTTACACAAAATAAGGTCAGTGATATGATATACTTTTAAAGCTTGTATTGAAAACATGCATACTCAATGAAAAACTAAAATGCAAAAACATTTAAATAATATTGCTTTTCAATGTTTAGTCTCAAAATGCCCTAACTGAAATGCCAGTTTGTGTTAAAATCTGAGATGTGGGCAGAGAGGGCTGCCAGCAGGCTAATCACAAATGAAACAAAGAGAGTATATGTGTGTACTTTTATATACTGCAACAGTAGCAAACACATCCAAACAATGTATAATGTACAAATCAACACACACACAAAATGTGTAAATACGCTGCACCCTCAAAATAACACATTGTCTAAACCGCTAGCAACAAAAATTAGTACACCCCTAAGTGAAAATGTCCAAATTGGGCCCAATTAGCCATTTTCCCTCCCTGGTGTCACATGACTCGTTCATGTTACAAAGTCCCAGGTGTGAATGGGGAGCAGTTGTGTTAAATTTGGTGTTGTCGCTCTCACACTCCCTCATACTGGTCACTGGAAGTTCAATATAGCACCTCATGGCAAAGAACTCTCTGAGGATCTGAAAAAAAATAAGATGGCCTAGGCTATAAGAAGACTTCCAAGACTCTGAAACTGAACTGCAGCACGGTGGCCGAGACCATACAGTATTTCAACAGGACAGGTTCCACTCAGTACAGGCCTCGCCATGGTCGACCAAAGAAGTTGAGTGCATGTGCTCAGCATCACGTCCATAGATGTGTACTGCCAGCATTGCTGCAGAGGTTGAAGGGTTGGGGCTCAGCCTGTCAGTGCTCAGATCAAATGCTGCACACTGCATCAAATGTTGTCCCAGAAGGAAGCCTTTTCTAAAGATGATGCACAAGAAAGCCTGCAAACAGTTTGCTGAAGACAAGCAGACTAAGGACATGGATTACTGGAACCATGTCCTGTGTTCTGATGAGACCAAGATAAACTTATTTGGTTCAGATGGTGTCAAGCATGTGTGGCAGCAACCAGGTGAGGAGTACAAAGACAAGTGTGTCTTGCCTACAGTCAAGCATGGTGGTGGGAGTGTCATGGTCTGGGGCTGCATGAGTGCTGCCAGCACTGGGGAGCTTCAGTTCATTGAGGGAATCATGAATGCCAACATGTACTGTGACATACTGAAGCAGAGCATGATCCTCTCCCTTCAGAGACTGGACTGCACGGACAGCATTCCAACATGATAATGACCCTAAACACACCTCCAAGATGACCTCTGCCTTGATAAAGAATCTGAAAGTAAAGGTGATGGACTGACCAAGCACATCTCCAGACCTAAACCCTATTGAGCATCCGTGGGGGATCCTCAAATGGAAGGTGGAAGAGCGCAAGGTCTCTAACATCCACCAGCTCTCTGGCAACCTGTGAAGGTCTGGTGAATTCCATGGCCAAGAGGGTTATGACAGTGCTGGAAAATAATGATGGCCACACAGAATATTGAGACTTTGGACCCAGTTTGGACATTTTCACTTAGGGGTGTACTCACTTTTGTTGCCAGTGGTTTAGATGGCTGTGTGATGTGTTATTTTGAGGGGACAGCAAATTTACACTGTTATACAAACTGTACACTCACTGCTTTACACTGAAGCAAAGGGGCCATTTCTTCAGTGTTGTCACATGAAAAGATATAATCAAATATTTACAAAACTGTAAGAGGTGTACTCACTTTTGTGAGATAATATACAATGTATTGAACTTTGTAGCGACACCCAGACACCCAGTAGTTGCCTCCTCATCCTGTTCCTGTAAGTCAGCATGGACAGTAGAAAGACAGATGGACAGCAGTTAAGTAACAGCTGGTATCAATCAGGAATGGCAGCCTGCTGCAAAGTCGATAAATAAGGAGGTTTCACCTGTTATTGCCTGCCAGAAGCTTTTCCTTAGCCCATATAAAGTGACAGAGGTGTTTACAAAAGATACAAGCAACTCACTCACGCTGTTAAAACGAAGCCCAGCCAATAACCTCAGATATCCGAATCAAACTGTTGTGTATATAAAAGGAATAGACATTTTGGGAATTACACTTACTCACTTTCTTGCTGATAATTAGATGTACTGTTTCTCTGTTAAACAGACATGGTTTAATATTTGTATTCAGATTTTAGGTTAAGCTAAGCTAATTGGCTGCTGGCTTCTTATTTAGTGCACAGATAGTAATACTGATCTTTTCTAACCATCAGCAAGAGAGTGAAGTAGTATGTGATTAGTTTTCCAAAATGTTGATTAAGACATGATCCCAACATGTATCCATTACTTTCTCTGTCTCTTCAGAGGTGGCTACGATGACGCTTTCATGGCCCAGCTGGAGGGCAACCTAAATCCTTTCTTCCAGGCCATGTGCCGAGCACAGACCCTGCAGTTCCCCCACAAACGCAGCAGCATGGTCAGCCTTGACAGTATTCGCAGAGACCCCCGCTGGAGAGACCCCAACCTGCATGAAGTGATCTCAATGCTCAGCCACCCAATGGACCCGGTCAAGTCCAATGCTGCTGCCTATTTGCAGCACCTGTGTTATGAGAACGACCGCATCAAGCAGGAGGTGCGCCAGCTGAATGGGGTGCCGATCTTGGTGGAGTTATTGGACCACCCCAAAGCTGAGGTCCACCGCAAGGCCTGTGGTGCTTTGCGCAACATATCCTACGGAAAAGACCACAGTAACAAAATGGCCATCAAGAACTGTGATGGCATCCAAGCTTTAGTCAGACTGCTAAGGAAGTCTAGCAGCATGGAAGTCAAAGAGTTGGTCACAGGTACAGCTTGATACCAGAGTCCTCCTCAAGCCATAAACTGCAGCCCTTCATTTTATTTCTACTCCTTTTGTATTCTTTTCCCTGTAGGCACTCTGTGGAACCTCTCCTCACATGAGCCGCTGAAGATGATGGTCATCAACAACGGGCTTCAAACACTGACGGATGAGATCATCATACCCCACTCTGGCTGGAGGAGAGACTCAGCTGCCCCCTCCAAACTGCTGAGTGCTGAGTGGACCACAGTCTTCAAGAACACCTCTGGATGTCTGAGGTAACCTTGGCTGCTGTCAGGGAACAGCTACCAAAGCAGACTTATACTGGATCAAGTTCTTGCACCTTTGCTAACCAAAGTGTTTCTGCAGGAACGTCAGCTCAGATGGGGCGGAGGCTCGACAGAGGTTGAGAGAGTGTGAGGGCCTGGTGGACGCACTCCTTCATGCCCTTCAGTCAGCTGTTGTCAACAAGGACACTGACAATAAGGTTGGTGAAATCACCACACTGAGACTTGATTATTTATTAAAGCCACTAGAATTTTGATTATGGCAAATTGCACATTCCTATAGCATCAGATTTTGTTGCTGTCAGTCTGCTCATCTCAGTGGCCCGGAATCTGTGGGATGGAGGGGGAGGTGTCATATTAGCATGCATTGCTCTGTACCACAGTGTCTTTTGATGGTGCCATTGGGGGGCGCCAAAGTCAGATATTTTTATTCCTATTTACAGTGGGTTTAAGTTATAAACATTGATTAATAAAAATATCACTTTTGTGTGCTTTAGAGTTGTAATTATCATTAAGGTCTGCTTTAATGCTCTATAGAACTTAAATCTGTGTTGCAACTTTACTAGGAGTCACTTTGGTTATTGTTGCTATGATGTAGTAGATTTGGATTTGGCTTGAAAGGCACAGTCATGTGAGTTATTTTTCTGAAATTATCAGTTTCTATTAGGTGTCTACATCTAGCTGACATAGATCCACTGAGACTTCTTTCTCATACTTCACAAATTTAGCATTTAAAATACGTTAATAGCCTGTCCACACTTGTATTTGATTCAGAGATTTACTGCAAATCACCAAAGTAATCAAAGTGTGGTTAAGATTCACTTAAGTCAGTGACATTTCTCTACACCATCTTTGTCATTGTCCTCCATTTAGTCAGTGGAGAACTGTGTCTGCATCCTGCGAAACCTGTCCTATCATGTTCACAAAGAAATACCAGGAACGGAGCGATTTCAGGAACCCCATGCCAACCATCTGATGAGGTCAGTAGGGCAACAAAAGAAGAAGAATGATCCTGATCTTTTTGGAGGGAAAAGACCCAAAGGTTGGTAGGTCATCATACATGATGACATCCCAATAATCATTACTGGTTATTTCAGTTTAAGTTGCTCTGATTGAACTCACTGATTTTTGTCTCTGAGGTTTGTAAAATATCATTCCATTTCTCAGGTTGGTTCATTTGATTACTGAGAATCCGAGACATACAGTACTTGTAACAATTAACACCTCAAACTGAAACTCAATTTGAGATTTGCATTTGCAGCTCAAACCACTAAAGTAGATGCACTGATGTTTTCATTTTCTAAAGGTTTAACAGTTTTTGAATGAAACTGTATTCTTTGTTTTTGTGCTTTGCTCTCTCCTCCCGTACAACTCCACATACACCTTTTTTTGATTTCAATAGGATCTTTCTGAACTTTCACGTGTTTACAGTTTAATCCGTTAGCGTCTCTGTAAACCAACCTTTTCCTCAGTTTGAGAATGTTCATTTACTTTAATTTGTCTTGGCTTCAAGCATGAGTTTCACATTTCTGGCCCCCTTTTTATGCCAATGAGAATCAGAATATTTCATAACCCTACACATGCAGGAACTGATAATATATTTTGCTCTGTGGGAGGAGTGCCAGGTTCCAAATTTGAAAAATCTTGTTATATCAGTTATCTGCTTTTTACACCATGCAACTGATGCAACAAGCAAAAACTTCTGATAGTGATGCTTAACCCATATACTGTATGTAACAATTTGAATTACAGCTGCTATACAGTAAATAATGGGCTGCAGCAGTTTGTGATGCAGGGAACAATTTAAAGGAGAAAGAAGAGGGCTAGTTAATTTTCACCAATGCTAACCATTCACAGTGTCTCACCACACGGAGGAGCTCTGTGTTTTCTGCTGCTGTGTCCTATTCCAGCATAATCTAATCTTTAATGTTCTTTCTTCTTTTCCCTTCGAAAACTGTATTCATCAGAGGAGTGGTTCAGTCAAGGTCAGTCTGCTCGTTACTCTTAAATAATTTCATGTCAGTAATATTATGATTCAATACCACATTTTGGTGACATTATTTCTTACTGATGTAATGAAAACTGGTGTTTGTGTTTGTATGCATGTATGTGTCTGTGATGTACAGGTTGGAAAAATGGATTTATGGACAGAAAATACGGTACATTGGATTTACCAAAACGTACAGAACAAATGAAAGGTATATCCTTGAAGAACGTAATTTCAGTGTTACATAAAACATTACTTTTTGAAATTTAAAACAAATACTGATTACAGTATGACTAAAAGTTACATTTTTAAATAAGAAGGCTAAACATTAGGTTTATTACTAATAGATTAATACATTATAAAGTGTTTCCATCAGATATCATCATCATCATCATCATCATCATCATACAGCACTATAATCGAGCATCAGTACCTGCTTTCTTGTTATGTTGTTATGTTGTTTGCTTTGTATGCATGCCACTGGCATGGGCTGAAAGAGGATTTATTTAAATGCAAAGCCACATATCAGCACCTACACTGCTTGAGGAGAGTTTTATTACTAAATGAAAATAATGAAAGACTGGCAAAACATTTATCTGGCAAAATCTAGAGGAGAAATGTTTCCTCTGGCAGGCACTGGAATTTACTCAAGATACTGCATGAACCATTGACATTGGCTGATATATTGTCAGCACTGCTAAACTATCTTTACCTTTTGTATAGCCGTATAGCTGTTTTGAGCCATGAATACATTCTGTATTTAGAAACTGTGCGGTAAAAATTCTACAGTAGTGCTGAATACTGTATTTGTGGATCTTGCTGTTGTTAGAACAGACATAAGAACTACGCCTAATGCCTCCCACACTCCAGCCAGTGAATGCAAATCACAATGACAAGCAAGTTACGGTCCCGGGTCAGCTTTATACTACTTGTCAGCCGTCTAGCAGCCTTCACTGGCTCAGTACTAAAAACCTCTGCAGGAGTCTGACAGAGTTGTAATTTTCTTGCATAGAGTTTTTCTACTGACCTGCCTTCTCACCTAAACTAACCTAGATGGAATAAATTTGGGGATTTTATGGTGTGTTGGAGCTAATTATTGACACTGATAACTATACCATCATTTACGTCTTTAGCCACTAGTGATCATGCAAGCACTTGCCACAGCTTGAATGACTTTCTCTGCCTCTCCGTTAAAGGGTTGGAGCTGCTGTACCAGCCAGAGGTGGTGAGGCTTTACCTCTCTCTTCTCACCTGCAGTCACAACCACAACACCCTGGAGGCAGCCGCAGGAGCTCTGCAGAACCTCGCTGCGGGACACTGGGCTGTGAGTGATGGAATAGTTGCTGGTTATGTCTTACACTCATGACTTTACACAGGGGTTATGAATGTGGACTGTACCCCAAACATCAAAATGGTCTCTATATAGCTTTAAATTGCAGCATTAAACTTTAAATTAATGTAGTTATCAAGTGACACTTTGTTGGCCTACTGTGATGTGTATTCATAGTAGAGCACCACCCCTGTTGGCATAGTGTCCTAATAGCCTTTATACATTGTCTTTAGGGCAGATCCAGGATGACATCATCACTTTCTCTCTGCTGATCAGTTTAAGGACTTAAAATAGAGCTCAAACATACATAAATGACACACATCAGTTCAATTTGGTTATGGATTTACCGTTAAGTCTAGGTAGGATCAAACAAGACAACCTCCTCGGGCCCTTACGTGCTCAAAGCATTTTCCTTGGCTGGTTGGGTTATGTCTCTGAGGCTGCATCAATGTGCAGAAGGAGGGAGATGTTGGGTTAGTCATCTTAATCCAGCTGGACTCTACAGATTTACTTTGTCACCAGCCCGCATGATCAAAAATCACTTTTACAGCTATGTGGCCCCATTGGCCTGTCAAATAATGTGCTTTGCCAAGATATACTGTGCCATGAATGTCGCTATAATTTAAGATCAAACCTAAGGCCACACTCAGATTAAAGGAGTTTTAAAATCCCTCGATTTTGACATCCAGTTGAGTCATACACAAGTGAGCAGAAGAGAGTAGGTTCTTACTGGTACTTAATGGCATATTTGGCGATGTATTTTTACAAGGAACTTGTGGTGATATAAGTGGTATTGTAAAGGTGGAGAAAAGAGTGGGTAGTTAAGATATGAAGAGTGGCCCCAAGAGCAAAATCTCACATACTCCCAAAAACACTAAGGCTATTATACTTTTTGTGTTTGCTTTTAGTGGTCCAGCTACATCCGTGCCACAGTTAGAAAAGAGAAAGGGCTCCCTATTCTGGTGGAGCTGCTGCGCTCAGATGTGGACAAAGTGGTGCGAGCTGTGGCTATTGCTCTTCGCAACCTGGCAATGGATAGAAGAAATAAAGACCTAATAGGTACAGGCTTGTAACTCTCATGTACATGGTCATAGCTCTATACCTGCACACTAACTTTGTCTCTCTGTTGTTACAGGGAGCTATGCTTTGAGGGACCTTGTTGGTAATTTGCCATGTGGGCAGCAGTACCCAGCAAAGAATCTTGAAAGTGATACAGTGGTGTCCATTCTGAACACTATCCATGAGATCATAACAGATAGCCCAGAAAATGCCCGAGCGCTCATACAGGGTCATGCTGTGCAGAAACTGGTGGCCATCAACAAGTCAAGGTAATAAAATGTCTTTCAGCTAAATTGTGAACTTAATACCTTTACAAAATGTCTAAATGCATCCCAAGCTTAGCTAAACACTAAAAATAAAAGAAATTGCAGCTTGCTAGACAGCCATGCTGTAATTTGAAAGTGAAAATAAGATTGAAAAGAGATAGAGGAGGAAACTATTTTAGTTTTATAATATATGTTGCTGCAAATGCTTAATATACTGCCTTGTTAAAAAGCCTTGATGCCATAACCCATTATATTATATCATATCATCATGTCGCAGCGTGAGCAGAAATAGATTGAGTTTTGTCTCAGAGATGTCCTCTGTCATTTACCACAATGTCTAATGATTCCTTGCCAGCCAATCAGCACGGGAGACCAAAGCAGCTTCCCATGTGCTCCAGACAATATGGGCCTACAAGGACCTGAGAAACACTTTGAACAAGGCTGGCTGGAACAAGAGCCACTTTAAGGTATTTGTTTCTATTTCCTGGCCATTGAAAACCCCACAACCATAGACGGAGTAAGCATGGATAATGAACTACATAAAGGTTTTAAGAGTGACACAGCTTTTATTTTGGTGTGGCATGACCATACAAAACGCTTTATTCCTGTTAGTAGTAACACAAGTTGAGAACTTGTTAAGGAAAAAACAAATAACATTATGTTCAACTGTAAAATCTGTGTTTTGTCAGATAAAAAGAAAAGTGGGGGCACTGACTTTTGGGCATGATCTTAACCCAGAAGATCAATCCATTTAAGTTATTTTATTTTATAGTCTCCTGTTGCATCCAAAACAAAGGAAAATGAAAAGGTGTGTTACTGTCCAAAATACAAGCCATTTTAGCCAAAACCAATGTAGCGCCTTTTTATAGACCTAGAACAACAGGAAAGCATATATTCTGTTTCTCATCCAGTGAATGTAATCCTTTCTGTTTTTTACAAAGCCAACAACTACCGGAGTGACTAAAAAATCTAAGAGTGGAAAGCAAGGCAGTGATGACATCACCTTGCCTCTCATGGACAAAAACCAAGGTCGGTGCGCATTCTGTCAGCAAAATGTTATTAAACCATCATCTAAATGAGAAAAGTGCCCTCTAGTTTAGAGAACAAAATGCTTTTAAACATACTGTGGTTCTTGTCATGTCAGGGACAAAGAAATGGGCATTTGCAGTCCCAGACCATAGTCTTCTGAAACATAGCCTTAAACCAATGATGTGCTGCCAAGGTTATCAGTGCACAGACAGGCTTATTAGCCTGAACAGTCTCTCCCAGAGCATCACCAGTCACATTTCATTTGAACGTTATTCCAAAAGGGCACCCAGTTTCCCATGTCAAGAGCGACCTCTAGCTTCCCACTCTTTGAAATATGAATTTGGGAGGAATAGGTGAACTAATTTCAGTGAATTATTTCATTACGTTTGCCTTTTTCTCTCTTTGGTGTTTCGGTCTAAATGAATAGATGTGCCCTTTTTAAGTGAAATTTGTTTTACTTAAAAGGGCAATAGGTGCACACCCTATGTATGCATCAGGTTAGGTTGGAGTGGAGGATACACTATCAACTCTGCTGGTTCCATATCAAACCTTTTAAAGTTTTACATGGCACCCCTAGTTCAACATAGAACAAGCAAATTATTTATTAAATGCAAATAAATTAAAATCATAAAGACATGCTCAACCATTTTTGTAATTGATCCATAGTTAAAGTTATTTTTTAAAAATTTGTTCTTTCTGCTTTTTTTCACAGCTTCTTTTATGAAGTCTGTCGTGAAACGTTGCTTTTGGTTTCGGGATTGCTGGGTCTTTCTTTACTTTTATATGCTATAAAATTATAATATGTTTAAATGCAGCATTATATAAATAAACTTTATTTTAATAACTCTGAGTTAAGTTATTTGAAAAGAGATAAAAATGAGGAATAACCCACATAGCATCCAGCTTTGCTATCTTAATGGCATAGTTAACTGGCATTATTTTTAGCCGCTTGAAACAAATTATAAAAACTGATATAAGCTGTTTCTGCCATATACATATGCTGCTTGATGACCCACCTAGTTTATTTAAATTATATTTACATACATTATTATAGGGAACTTCAAATGGTCACTTGGTGGTTAATGTGAGCTAGTTACAAGATTAGCTAATTGGCTAGTTAACATCTTGCCTTAAGCTAACTGACATGTTCTAATAATGAACCTTTTTTGTGGCAAAATGTTCTATGACTTGGGGTTCCTTATTGAGCCATTTTATGAGATAATCTTTAAGAGTGTAGGCTATTGTTTTATTTTAAAATGACTGAACTCACAATTTCCAAAGCAGGCTACAACAGGTGTGTGGTTGACAACGTCTCCTCACAGTTTTTGTCAAATCTGTTCTTTTTCTCTCTTCTTATTTCCAAGACATACCATTTGCTACATCTTTGCATACTTTTGCATCTTAGCATACTGTGTACTGCTAATATGATTAAAATTTCCCCTTGCAGATGTTTATTCCACTTTAGAGCCAAATGATAGAGTTGGAGATGGAAAAGCGCCTGTTGCGGAAAGAGATGCTCTCCAGGTAATCTGCCATTTAAATGTACTAAATGCATCTAAAAAATATTACACAGAACATAAAATATGTTTTTCATGTAGCCTCATTTACTTAAAACTGACTTCCTCTCCCTGGAGGATATGCCAGGGAGAGGATATGTAGCAGTTTTGTTTATTTACAGGATTTTGTTTAGAAGGATTACTCTCTTGTGACTTGTGTTTATAACTGTTAGTGTTTTTCACACAAAATTGACTAACACCAGCTGTTTGCATATTTCTTGACCTAGGCGATAAGTGAGAGAAAACACTTCATCAGAGCTGGCAGGCCTGCAGTGGGCCTCATGGATAACAAACCTCCACCACTGGACTCCTGGGTCTAAACATGACAACATGGCCAGTCAAGCCAGTTAAATCCTGTAGAGACACTTTACATTGGTGAAATACAATTTGTGCCATTTGATCATTCTTGTACAGAAAACCTTAAAAAAATAATTTCCCCTTCCTAATAATTTCCTTTGTTTACAGGAAATAATATGCCAAACATTTACATGTATTTATTATGGAGGTTATTTGGAAATAGATTTGGATGATTTTGTAATTTAGGATGATATAGTTTGACTGTACATCTGAAACTCACGATGGACTATGTATGACATCTGAAATAGCCTACATATGCAAACTGTGGTGAATCATGACTCCAAAGAATATATAAGAATATATAACGTTTTGGTAAATCCAATGTACCGTATGTACAATTTGAATTTTACTGCTAAATAATAATGAGATAATTTATAATACTTCTAGTTTGTCAAGCTGTTAAAGTGACATGTGGATGTTGTCCATCCCTGTGGGTTCTGGGCTTAAGAAGATTCTGATATAAAATTATTTTGAAAATATTTTTGGTCAGTGTTTGAGATAATTAGGATAGGACTATTGTTGGCCTAGTCATCAAAATCATCCAAATTGTTTGGAAATCAGTTTATTCTTGACAAACTTAACATCAGACTAGGCTGTGCAATCATTAACAAACCCTCTGTATTCCATTTGTTTCATGATAGGGAAAAGGGATTGTAAATGTGTAACAAAAGACTGTTAATATTCTAAATTAAGGTATTTATATTGTAATATTTATTGTAATACCCATGTTATTAATTAAGTGATTGATGTGTATTAGCTAATACAGGTAAGTGATCCTACATTCAATACAACTCTGCTTGGCAGTGGTCCTTTTTGCATTGCAATGTTGAATGAAAAATGAAAATAAATTATGTGCATAATTTCTCATTTTTGCTTGTATTCTCTTTTTGTATTACAGACTGAATGTAAATCCCTCCTCCATTTTATTGGTGGGTACTTAGATTAAACACCACCCACTGAACATGCCCACTTTTATGTGCTCTGAACAGGCTTCTATATTAATTAATAGATTAAAAAAATCAAGTTTGGCAGTTATCATTATAGGCAGTGATTTTACATTGTCATGGTCAAACTGAGAATGTTAAGCATCTGTGTTGTTGTTTGATATGTTTGCAGCCAGGGCTAATTTCTACTAATCACACTACACAGGGTACAACATGATAAACATTCCCTGTTCAAGGATTTATTGGCTTAATCACAAACATAACTACAAAGGTGGGTCATTTTAGGCTGAATGCCAGTTAGCAGCATTTATCAGCTGCAAAATAAGTCTGGCATTCAGTACAATAATATAGAAGTTTTCAAACCACTAGCTTCCAAACAGAGCTCCAAAGAGGTGAATCTGTGCCAAACTGTGTGAGCCAATAACACTGACAGTTTTTGTTTAATTATTCAAAAGGAAGAGTCTGGGAAACACACCAGCAAGTTGAAACTAACAAGTAAATATATTGGATATCCTTTACACAATGATAAAGGTTTAACAAATACTATATGTAGTTATTTGGCATACCACTCACCATAAAATGGCCCAACTTGCAATAGTGTTATAATTACTTTAGAGGTAAATTGTTTTTTCAATAACTGTTCAGATTATTTTGTCCACCCCCATTATATGCCCAGTTCTTTTAAAAAAAACCTAATATTAAAATACAGACATAAAACTGATGTATAATTACATAAGCTTAAATCTAAGTCAAGTCATTTACACATGCTTAATCAATGCATGTTATGCAATGTAACATAATGCTTTTACTAATGAAAGAGTGACTCAGCAATGGAGTATCATGAATTAACTTCCATAGAATATGCAGTTTAACAGCATCCGATAGAGTTGTTTCTGTGAATATCTTGCTTTTAAGTTCACATTTTCTCCCCAAAAGTCATTGTCTGTTCACCAAGACAAACTGTCAACTGTCACATAACATCATATCCTCAGTAGCCATGCAGTTATGAAGTTAATATGAGCTTGAATGTTGCACAATGCCACTGAGAGGGCTAAAATGTGTTGGCATTAGTCATGTTCCTCCGCAGGGCTCACTTACATAAGTGGTTGCATTTTAGATACATGTGAACTGTGTGTATATGTATGTCTCATATACATTAATGAAATGTTATATGGCTTAAATCTCTTATGTCATAGTGAGGTTTGTCACAGCAATCTAAAATGATGTATTTTTAAAATTAGTTTTCATTACTTTCAATTTCTTGTAATTTGTTTAAGTGGACGCATGTTAAAATGATGGCAATGATTGCATACGGGAGCTATCAGTTTATTATAAAACAAAACCAATAATTAACTAAAGCATATGCAAATTGGATATATTTAGCATCTTCACCACCTAGAGATAATGTTAAATTAAATTTAAGATGAAGAGGCAGAATATACAGATATTGAGTCTACACTGGCCAGTTGTGGAGCTTGCATAAAGAAAACATTAATTAACAATATAGTTAATTGGGAATTGATTTCCTGCATTAGCCAGGGAAATAGTACACCCAACATCATTTCCATGTTTAATTTGTCCCACATTTTTGGTGAACTTAATTGCATTAACTTCCTTATCTCTAAATCCATCAGTATTCTTTGAATGTAAACTAACTAGGTTAAGTGTTCTGATCACAGCGTGGTGCAGCATGTAGCAATCATGACATGTAACTGTCATGTTAATCTAAACTCACTGTAAGGCAAGTGTTAGTGGAGAGAGACAGAAAAGCATACATCAAAATGAGACAATATCAGTGGAAATTATGGATAGCCATGTTCCTGGTGGCGAGAGAGAGAGGAGGGCCATAGCAGGGCCTTGGTGACATCTCCAAACATGTCACCACAGCACATTGGACAGCACAGCCCTGCCCTCAGGACCAAACCACAAGATCAACAAGGGCAAAGCTATTCTCCCTTTGCCCCCAACAGCAACCTGTTGTCCTTTAACGAAGGAGAGTCCTTCCTCGGTTGAAAGGTTGAACTGTATGCAGGTATCGTCTCCAAAGGATTCATCACATCTTCTCATCTGATACAGTCTTTGGATTTAAACCTTTCCTCCACTCAACCATGACTGTTTCAGTCCACTCCAACCTCGGGTTTATCCGAGCGCTGAATGTCCTTCTTCTGATGTTGACTGGTTTGAGCTTGAGCAGTCCCATCAGGTCTCTTGAGAAGCACCACAGGGCATCAATCGGTAGGGATGTAGGTGATAATCCACTACTTGATGCACAGGACTTTCTGAGCCAGTTTCTGTCCACAATTAACCTCACAGAGCTGAAGCCCCAGCCCAGGCCCCTTGCTGCTCGTAAGGAGCCACCAGATTACATGCTGGAGCTGTACAACCGATTTGCCCATGACCGCACTGCTGTGCCCTCGGCCAACATCGTGCGCAGTTTCAAGAATGAAGGTACAAACTTGTTATTGTTTAGCACCACAAAAATCTTGGAAAATGTATATATTGCAGAAATAAATGAAACATTGTTTTGCGTTTTAAATAGATAACATGTAATCCCCCCAACAATTAGCATTCAAATCACTGGGATCGTGTTTGACATTCTAATTTAATGATGATTTGGACTACTCTGGACTACTTGATTTATGGAAGTGATGTAAATCTGGAACTAAGTATAGACAATTTATGAGTATTTTGATTCAAACAAACCAAAAACATCTAATATAGTAAAGGTGTATTTCATACCTGGGTACATTTAAATATATAACACAGTTTAACTTAAGTTTTGACCAAAGAATCATACAAACTCCATTGAGACATATTTATTGATTTTTTATTTCAGATTCCTCCCCCTACAGTACAACGGCCAAGGGCGTAAGGATACATCCCTTGCTGTTCAACATCTCAATGCGCCACCATGAGCACATAACAATAGCTGAGCTTCACCTTTTCACCCTGGTTCGTAAGGCCCAAGCACCACATGCTGGCACCGACTGCAAGGTGACCATCTACAAAATACATGAGGGCGTTGTTTGGACAAAAGAGGTGGAGAAAGAAATGAGAAGGAGGGATAAAGAGGAGGTGGTGGAGATGGAGCATTTGGAGGAACTGGTGACAAAGCATATCCATGCCAAAGATAACAGCTGGGTGTCGTTTGACCTGACGCATGTGGTTACACTCTGGCAGAAGTCAGGGTGTGTAACTCACAGACTGGAGGTTCATATTGCAGGTCTGGGGTCAGAGGAGGAAGGGGCCACACAAGAGGTCACAGAAGAGGGCGGGAGATTGGTGGAGATTGATGTCAACAGGAGCTTGAAGGGGAAACACAATGCAGTGATGATTGTATTCTCAGATGATCCGAGCAGAGACCACAAACAGGATAAACAAGAGCTCAACCAGATGATTGAACATGAGAATGACCTTCATGAAAATATGGGCCAGAGCCAACAAGCTTTCTGGGGACACGTTAATCACAACACTGGCCGTGCTAACCAGGATGAGCTGGACAAACAGTCTCTCGTGCAACTGCAGTCCAACCTTATCTATGACCCCCCCCCCCGAATCCGTCGCAATGTTAAGAGCGAGCCGTGCAAGAGGACCCCACTTTTTGTGGATTTTAAAGACATTGGCTGGGATACGTGGATCATCCAGCCTCTGGGCTATGAGGCATATGAGTGCAACGGTGTGTGCAACCCACCTATGACCTCCGAGGTCTCGCCTACCAAACATGCCATAGTACAGACACTGCTGAGCGTTAAGAGTCCAGAGAGGGCATCGCGTGCCTGCTGTGTACCAACTAAGCTGGAGCCAATCTCACTCCTTTATCATGATAACGGGGTGATCACTTTCAACCACAAGTATGAGGGAATGGTGGTGGCAGAGTGTGGCTGTAGATAGTCCTGGAAGTGATGCTATTACACAGAAATTCTGAGACTGTGTGCTAATGGCGATAAATGATCATCTCATAAAACATCTATCTATCTATCTATCTATCTATCTATCTATCTATCTATCTATCTATCTATCTATCTATCTATCTATCTATCTATCTATCTATCTATCTATCTATCTATCTATCTATCTATCTATCTATCTATCTATCATCTCTTCTCATGTCCTTGTTTCTACAGTATCTAAGATCTCAAACAGTGGTGTGTAAAAACACGAGTCTAGACTTAGTTGTAAATTAGGGATAGACACAAATCTTGATGTAAATTTGTAATTGTATAAACATCGGTCAGTTGTTATTTAATTAGTATAGAATATTTAAAGCTTTCAAAGTACCGCTGCATGTTTATATTTTAGAATGTTTTTGGTTAAGCTCCAAAATTCATTGTAAATGATAGTAACGAGCCACATTATTGCACAAATAGCATCAGTCGCATCCAACATTAACAGGCAAAAGAAGAAGAGAAAAGAAAGTTCTGATAGCAAATGTTTGAATATCCTGGTAGAAATTTCTCTTTAACTTGTTTTAGATGAAGTGAGCTCCATGTCATTAGGGGTGAGTAAAAAGGTTAAATACAACAGCAGTGATATCAGTTACAATAACAACCTAAAGAATAATTTGGAAAAAATGTATTTGAGATCTTTTTATGTGCAAAATATGTACCCTAGGTGCATATTTTCAAGGTACAGAAACTGACCAAAGTGAAGTTTAGGCTTAGGTTATTTCAGAATGTACCGAGTGTACTAAATAGACTTAACCTTCCACACATCTTATTTCAAAATGTAAATGTATTTTTGCTGACTTTCCTCACAGACCTTTCTCAAAACTGTATTTTTTTCATCTACATTTTGTTAAATAATTCCTAATGCAGAAGTTCAGAAGCCCCAGTGCATCCAAACTGAATTGTAAAATTCTACATTTTAGGCTAGGCCTCCATATTACAATTATTTGCACTACTGATAGTATGCTGTATGCTTTTTAAATACGAGAATGCGATTAAATTAAACTGTAATAGAATCATAGTCTTGCTGAAATGCTTTATAAGTACACATACATGCTGCAGATTTGTAAATGGTATCATTTGTTTCTGTGCCCTATGGCATGTTGGAACCACTGAACTGATTTAAATTCTGTTCTTATTTGCTTGCCAAACTTGCAAAAAATATATTTATGGTGGCTTTTGACCAGGAGATGATTTTCACGGTGTCTTGGAGCTCTTCAAGGTTTCTTGTCTGAAAAATGTCCAATTTCTCGTACCTAACATTGCTGTCAGCTGCTGTGAAATCATTCTTTACACCCTAGCCATTCATATGCTAATTTTGGTTCTCATGCCAACATTAATGTTATTATGGCTGTTAAAAAATAAAATATCTGAAAACAAATATATTCACTGAGCAATTTCTGATCTCTTGTACACCGTTTCATGGTCAGGTAATCACAGCATTCCCAAACTAACAACCTTAATCCCCATCCCTCTAGCATCACATGCCTGGCGGGCCTCTCTCTGCCCGCTTCCATGCCATAGTGATAACGAGGTGTCAGAGCCTGGAGTCTTGTAGGCCGTCACTCAGGATGAGACGCCACTCCAAGTGGCAGCATTTGTGAGAAGGTGGTGTCAGATTCCTGGTCTCCAACATCAACATGTTCTATTGACAACCCTGCCATCAGGTTGCTTGGTGCCCTCTGAACCCACCCACTTCCTTTTTCTGACACGGGCATGCTGACGCCCTTATCCAGGCCAGAGCAACAGTACAAATGGAAAAAATACATGTCACATCATCACCTAGCTTCTGCTGTTAACAGTCGGAAGCAGATAACATTAATGGAATAACACTGTGGAACTTTCTAACTTAATAGGATCCACACTCAGCACACGTAGGCCAAGTGTGCAGGGCAGAGATATCGACAGTGGCAGTAAACAAATTGATTTCCCAGTGTGGAGCTTATTTAAAACTAGAATAAAGCTTTAATGTGTAGAAAATATTCCTAAACACAACAACATGCAATGACTTCTTTGTTTACAATAGCTTGCAGCAGTTTTAGTTTGGGAACTGTACAAAAATTTGGGTGAGGTGGGGCTGAATCCTTTATTTCATTTTATGAAAAACCAAGACCAACATTGTTAATATTTTTTAATGTTTTTATGCAAAGCTGCTAGAAAAGGCAGAATGTAGGAGCTGCTTTAGGCTGGAGAAACATGATGCTCTCTCTGGGGAGGGTGGTGGTTGGGTGTTTAATTACAATTAACTATGAACCTCTATTGCCTCTATTTTGTTTCTGTTAAAATTGACATATTGTTCCTGCAATTGGATTTTTGTGGGGAAAAACAACTTGGATACAGAGACAGAAAAGCTGTTCTGCATATGGCCAACTTTCTGATGTAAAAGTTTTTCAGCAGTTTAAAGACACACCCTGCTGTCCAAAACCATTTTGAACACCCTCTCTTTAGCATAAGAAAGACAAACTCAAGGATTTTAGGTAAATTTGATCGCCCTTATTGTTTTTCTGGAAATAGTCTTTATCAATTCAAATGATAACTTTCACGCTTCATCAGACAGCTCTTAGGGGATCGGTCTAAGGTAGCTACTAAGTCTGTTTTTCTCCCGAGTTTATGTATGTGCTGATTTGATTCTCTGTTTATTTTGTCAGCTTGAACACTATTCACTGTATTCATGTGTTCTTCTTGGTTCATTACGTCATTGGCTCTGTTGCTATTACTGACATTTACTATTTGGTTTATTATGTAGGCAGAGGTTAAGTTCACCATAATGACAAATATTTTCGCTGCTAAAGAAAGGATACATAAAATGACATTTATTTCAAAAGTTGCTTTTTCATAATGTATTATGTCTTTAAGGTCTACATGGTCTGGCAAAGTTATGTATGACAATATCAACAACACATCTGAGCAGATTGATGTGATGGCAGCTTTGATCATCACTCTTTAGAAACAAAGACAGTGTTGTTGAGGCCAACTTTAAATCATACATACAACACATGGTCAATCTCAAAGGGAGATATGGAAGAGAGATTTTGACAGGATATAGTTTCCTTTAAATTCACACAATATTATAACCACAAGAGACTTGATATTACAGTAAAATCTATCACCACACGATGATCTTAAGGTGAATGTAATTTGCACTAAAAATCTAGAAGACATTACTGGCATGTACCCAGAAAACATAAAATTTTAGTATCGGTAACCAACTTATTTCTATGGTGGTGACATCCATCCATCCATCCATCCATCGTCAACTGCTTATCCTGTGTACAGGGTCGCGGGGGGGGGCTGGAGCCCATTTTGATAGTTTGACTTACGCGACTGGTTAATACTGAATCGAACCATGCTTCATTTGAATGTTTGAATGAATTGGGAGTGTTATGGTGCGTTAGAGACTGGTCGGAACTGGGATATTTCCCAGTTGAAACTTCCGTCCTCAAAGCATTCCAGGTGCCCTCTCAGCAGTGCTTTAGGTGTTAATTAAAAGGATGGCAGTTTAACTGCAACAACGGACATAAACAGCCCATACGTTACTAGTTCTGTGTATCCCTCTGGCTATACAAGTTGGTAGACCTCAAGTCAGTCAATGTTGTAGGTTGCACTTCGTAATGTTTTGCAATTTTTAACTTTTATGCAGAAAAGATGACTTTATGAAATTCTTTACTGTAACCAGCTACCTATGTGCAAAACATATTTCTACATCAATGTGCATGCAGAACAGGTTTTACTATATGATCGTATGTATTATTTTAATTTAATTACATGCAAATATACGTTTTGTTGCCTTTTAGTTTATGGTTTACCATTTACAAAGTGTGCTTCCATGGGCGCTGACATTGTTTTGTGACGTCATTCAGCTGATACTCTTGAAGTCGGGGTAGAAATTTTTTCTCCGAGTTCACATGTTGGAAATCCGACTTCAAGTGGCGTTCCAGGATAGTTTTTCTAGTTGGAGGTCGGAAATGTCCTAGTTTCGAGTTGCCTGGAACGCAGCATCAGTCTGAAGGTTCAAGTGGGAAAAATCCCAGTTCTACCAGTCTCGAACGCACCATAAGGCAACAAAAAGTATTTGCATGTATTCAAATTACACATAGGCTACAATTATAGTAAAAACCTGTTCTACTTGTACATTGATGAAGGAATGTGTTAGGCCTATTAGGTAGCTGGCTACAGTAAAGAATGCCATGAAGTCATCTTCTCTGCATAAAATGTATTGTTAAAAATGCCAAAACATTAGGAAGTGTAACCTTCAGCTTTGGCTGACTTGCGGGTTACCATCTGATATAAGTTAACTAGGGTACACAGTTAACGTATCAGCTATTAATGTCAGTTGTTGCAGTTAAACTGCCATCATTTTAATTAACACCTAAAGCACCCTTGAGGGTGCAACGGGTGTGTACACTTTGTCACGGTCAGCCATGGTTTTCGTTCACTTTCGGCGTCATGCACCACCACGCACCTGGAACGCTTTGATGTCGGAAGTTGGGGGTTTCAACTGGGAAATATCCCAGTTCGGAACGGTGTTGTGTCGAGTTTTGCCTGCCTGCCGAGAATTGCATGCACTTCCAAATTTGCTTTTAAACGCTGTAATATTCTTTGTGGACTTCATCAATGGTGATAAATTGAGTCGATGTATATATTTTACGAACGTTTAGAGTCTTTAATATTTTAATACACTTAGAAGTACCATTCCTTGACATTCAGTAAATATATGTGGCGATAAAGCTGTTTGATTAATGAGCACAGCAAAGTGTCAGAGAAGGACCTAAAGAGGTGGATGCATAATTCGGTTGATCAAATTTTCTGCTCTTGTCTCAGCATAAATGACCGTTAGCACCCGCGAGGTGCATGCAGTTCTTGGCTGGCAGGGAGGCACAACACCGGTCTCGAACGCGCCATTAAACCAGCACATAGGCTACGTTTTCAGGTAGAATGGAACATCTGGTGCAATGCACCCTCAAAATTAGCATCCATGTTACGTAACGTAATCCCTGAAGATAGCGAGACAACTATTGAAGAAAAATTAACTGCCCCATCATAGTAAAACAGTTATTGCTCGCTCAAAATAGCTCTCTGGTGTGTGGCATATTGGCATGGGGTTCCAAACTGTGTGTAGCAAACAGCAGCACCACGCCTGTCATATTTTACGCGTGCATGCTGGAGCGTGGTGGGTGGAGAGGATTTTTTTTGTTTATTTTCGTGGTCGGCTAAATGTGTTGTTGTTAGCTTATATTGTTATATATATTGTACAGTGTTAGTGTAATAAGACGATCAGATAAACAACTGCACGCTTAGGTAGTGTGATATGGTAACATTTCGTGTGGCAACGTTGGCGGATTTGTGCAATCACAGAAGGTTAGCGAGCTAGCGTGTAGTTAATGAAGGTCTTTTACCGTTAGCTGTTAGCGTATGAGCTAGCAAGCTAGCCAAAATAATAATAACGCACGCTAGTTAACGCTAGATATCGTATCAACATTTTGGTTGCTGGAGCCACTCACTTAGCATTTCTTACCACTGGGACAAACGCTATTGCGCGGAGAAATCACTGTAAGTCCTCAAATCAGTGTGTGTATGATTCAAGTAACGTTAACGTTCTTAGGAGACGAATGCTTTATAAACTAGCGCTGGCTAACGTTAACTAACCGTGATAGCTAACGCCACTCATTATTAGCTGGGTAGTATTGCTAACTTAATGCTCGTTTACAGTAGCACTTTTACTAAGCATAAGTATTAATTTCAGTATTCGTGAGCAACTTAATAACTGAGCAGTGTAAACGCCAGGTTGGGTCGAAAACTACTGATACATTAATAGGAAGGATAAATTAACGTTGCCTGTGTTTACTAACGCTAGCTTTGGTAACGTACGCATCATGGCTAACGTTAGCCAAGCTAAGTTGGGTTTGAGTTGAAATACCCTTAAAAAGCAATCTCATGATCGCTTAATCTTAATCGTGATATAGTACACCAACTCCATAAAATGAAAAAACACAGATTTCGTAGACATTGCCTTTCAGACAAGATACGATTGCCCTATTTGCAGATGATGATCAGCGAGAGTTTCTGCATGAATTAATGTGAGCTTTTATGCAGTGGTTGTTCCGCCTAAAGCATAACTTTCCGTTGTCTTACACGACAAACTAAGATGGGCGTGTTCACTGAGTATCAAATTAGAGATAAGACAAGCTAAACTATTTAAAGGTTTTAAAAGTTGCTCGAAAATTATTTTGTTCATCAACTGTGGACAATGACTTAAGTGTTATTTTACGATGTGTCCATGATAATCAGTTCTCTTCGTACACTTGGTGTTAAATCAAAGTTAAACACAGATTGTAATTGAGTGCTACTTCATGTGATGCAATGTGAAATTTTGGTTGGCATACGCGTCTGGACTCTCAGCCATAAGACACTGGTCTTTATGTTTTAGGTTGTTTGGGCAGCGTTGGATCAACAGTACTTTCACCTTGACACTTCTACTGGTAAAGCCATAGGGGATACAACTGTAAAGCCTCCCCAAGGTTGAAACCTAAGGAGCAAGATGTCAATCACGAACACCCCCACAAGTAATGATGCCTGCCTGAGCATTGTGCATAGCCTGATGTGCCACCGCCAGGGAGGAGAGAGCGAAAGCTTTGCTAAGCGAGCTATTGAGAGTCTTGTCAAGAAGCTGAAGGAGAAAAAAGATGAGCTGGATTCCCTGATCACAGCCATCACTACGAATGGAGCTCATCCTAGCAAGTGTGTAACCATACAGCGAACTTTGGATGGACGCCTACAGGTATAGTAGCAGTATTAAGTGGTTACCCTCCTTGTAATTGTAAGAGAAAATAGTGAGATGCCACAGAAACATTACCTATCTCATTAAATGATTCTCTCTGTTTTAGGTTGCAGGGCGTAAAGGTTTTCCTCATGTTGTCTATGCCCGACTGTGGCGATGGCCCGATCTACACAAGAATGAATTAAAACATGTGAAATATTGCCAGTATGCCTTTGACCTGAAATGTGACAATGTTTGTGTCAACCCATACCACTATGAGAGGGTTGTCTCTCCAGGCATTGGTAAGTAACTATTAGATGTTTGTCAAATGAGTATAAATACACAGTTGAAAAGATTAGTTTGAGTTTTATATCTTAAATAAATTGTTCAGATATATACAATATGTATAAGTTTCTTAGTATAGAGTCAGGACATCTTTTAGCCTGCCTTGGTGTTCCTTGCCAAGTCTGTGGAACTCTGTTGGAGAGATGAAAACCGTTTCTCCACAAGATATTCTTTAATTTATAGATATAACCTACCACACATGATTGTTATGCGGCAGTGCTGTTAGTGCTGTTAGGGTTGAAAGCCCAGATCACAGCCCATGTTCTAATTCTTACTCAGAATAATGACCTACATGAGCTGATTGATACATACATATTTTCTTTTTCACATTTTTTTAGACTTATCAGGACTGGCCATTTCAAGTTCAGGTAAGCAGGTGCCTAAGTTTTCCTGTTTGCTCGTTTTTTCTTGATTTTGTCAGTCTTACCTATGTCTGTTACCTCCATGTAGGTCCGCTCTTGGTGAAGGATGAGTATGACTATGACAACCAGCAATCTCACTCAAGCTCCGAAAGTCACCTCCAGACTATCCAGCATCCTCCATCAAGGCCCAGTCCACAGGAGACCTTCAGCAGCCCCGCTCTGCTCCCCCCATCAGAAGGCAGCAGTTCAGCTTCAACCTCTGCTTTCTCTACTGTCAGTGCTGGACCCTCAAGTGAGACACTACACTGGAACTAGACATATATTGCAAAACATAATGGAAAATGCACTCGTGGTGTTTTTTGCCTGTCAGAAATAAGTGAATTGAATCAAGAAAACACTTATTTTGCGTCATTGTACAAGTACGTTTAGGTCATTTTAAACAGCACTATTTATAAGGGATTTCCTGTCCCCAGCAAAGCAGTTAAAATGTAATTCGGGCAAAGTTACTTTTGGGCAATAAACATCTGTTTTTAGTATTTAGCTTCAAGTGCTAATCTACCACACAGACTTCAAGTTGGCACGAATTTGGCAACTGTTTTCAATTTATCTTTACAGATCCTACACCCAATTGGAGCAGAAACAACAGCTTCCCCCCTGCGGTGCCTCAACATCAGAATGGGCATCTACAGCATCATCCACCTATGCCTCACACGGGGCATTACTGTGAGTGGATGGAAGACATTTCTGTTAAACTCACATCTAGCCTTGAAATTAGTCCATATCGTTTCTAACAATTTACAGATTATAATAATGAGCTCTTGTTAATTAGTTCTTTAGCTGAACATTGGCAGTTGTGACTGGAGAGCATTATTAACATGGAGCTGTTAGTTCACCACTGATTCTAGGACAGGACAACTCAGATACAGGCTGACACCAGTGTTCACCTGTGTTATTTGATGGAACCTTCCTAAGCTGATTTCCATATTGAGAAAATTCACCAGGGAAGGGAATTTAGCGGATGTAAAAGTAGATTTGAAAAGTTAAATTTATTTTTTCCAGCAGACTTTCTCATGTTTAGATGTATAATTGCATTACATGTTTATATGTAACAAGCTAAATTAAAATGTGTTACTGTGGCTGAAGTGAAGATAAACTATAGATGTTAAAGATCAGCCCCCACTTTGGACATTTTATTAGATCTGGTCATTTTCAGTGCCATTGCTGCATTATCTGTGCTCATTTTGGAATAATATGTCACATATTAAGACCTGCTTGCATCTCACGAAGAATTGCTTGTTCCGAATTAATATCGACATGCTCTTGCAGGGCCTGTTACCAATGAAATTGCATTCCAGCCCCCCATTTCCAATCACCCTGGTGAGTATCAAGCTTCAGATGTAAGACAATAAACATATTTAAGATAACATGTGCAACCTATTTGACCTGATGGTGCTTTTTGGCTTCTTCCAGCTCCAGAATACTGGTGCTCCATTGCGTACTTTGAGATGGATGTCCAGGTTGGGGAGACGTTTAAGGTGCCATCCACATGTCCGATAGTGACTGTGGATGGCTACGTGGATCCATCAGGAGGGGATCGCTTCTGCTTGGGTCAGCTAAGCAATGTCCACAGGACAGAGAACATAGAGAGAGCCAGGTACTATATCATCATAGTTCATTCAAGCATTTAATATTTAATGTGTGTGTCTGAGTGATTGTCAGTAATGCAAAGTGTCTGTAGTGTCTCACCTCTCTGACTGTGTTTTACCAGTCTTTTCCCCTCCTTTTTGTCGTTAGGCTCCACATTGGCAAAGGCGTGCAGCTGGAGTGCAAAGGTGAAGGCGACGTCTGGGTGCGCTGTTTGAGTGATCACGCTGTGTTTGTGCAGAGCTATTACCTGGATCGAGAGGCCGGACGTGCCCCTGGAGATGCTGTTCACAAGATCTACCCCAGCGCTTACATCAAGGTGAGACTGCAGTACGAAGGTAATACAGTAAAAAGCAGAAACATTCCCAGTAGGTGTTATGAGACTTGCAAATTTGTATTGACACTTGCTACATTTTCATGCACACCAATAATCCAGTCATAATGCATTAAGTCTCTAATGTGAGTAAAGTGGGGGTATTGGAAAAACCATACTCTCATGTTAATGCTACCATGCTCAGAGTTGGAGTAACTGTAATCACACTAAAATATGCTATGGAACCCATTTGTAGTTGTATTACTCATGAGCTTTTTGACCATCTGTACTTGTAAACTAACATGTTAATAGTTTATGAACCTAGTCAAGTTAATGTTAAACCTCCCAATATTAGGAGACAGTCAAAATGCTTGAGTGTTCATTCAGTATGTTGTCTTGTCATCAGCTCTTAGCGTTTGTCTTGTCCCCTGCCAGGTGTTTGACTTGCGTCAGTGTCACAGGCAGATGCAGCAGCAGGCAGCGACAGCTCAGGCAGCAGCTGCAGCCCAGGCAGCAGCAGTGGCTGGGAACATTCCCGGGCCCGGCTCTGTGGGAGGCATCGCCCCTGCTATCAGTGAGTGTTGTTACTGATGCACTTACCCTTCAACAAGTGTATTATTACGATAGCTTCTTGTCATCGTCTTTAGTGAGCATTTTGAATCTTTCTTATGACACTAAAATGCACAGCGTTGTGAGCGAAAGAAAAATAGAGTGCCACCCACAGAAGAAAAACAACCAGCAGTGGTAATTAATGAAAAAGAAACAAACTGGGACACAGGCTACATTTTCTTAATTGATAACTATTTAATCAGCAACTAAACTGGACTGACTTTGCTCATTTGAATTAAGCTATGGTTTAGGCAAACAGTTATATGTGCAACTGTATCATGTAGGAATTCTGGGTCTGGATGCGGTAGAGCCACAAGAGCACATGGGGCCATACTTTTGAGTTTCAGAACATTATCTAGGAAAGTTTGCTAATCTTAAAAAGACAAAAGATTTCATTATGTGCTGATTTTTAAATGTATTTATTCACACTTCAGTATCAAGTTAGTACAAAAATACACCCGAGGTCGAAGAACTGTGACTGCTATGCACAGCTGCTCTTTTCACATAGTTTTATTTAATCGGTGTTAGTTGGAGCAAGTATCATTACATATGTGGCCTCATCAAAATGGGATATGTGCTTACGGCAGTAGTACTTTTTCTACTTTTCTATTTAGCTGGGTGTTTATCCAGTTATATATTCCAACTTTTACTGTAAAAGCAGCTTGGCTAAAATATCTGTGCAAGCATTGGCCTATTGTGCCTCATTGATCTAACAGTTGCTGCTTGTAATTCCCCTGCAGGTTTGTCTGCTGCTGCAGGCATTGGGGTTGATGACCTGCGCAGGCTGTGCATCCTGCGGATGAGTTTCGTGAAGGGCTGGGGGCCCGACTACCCACGGCAAAGCATTAAAGAGACACCCTGCTGGATTGAGATCCATTTACACCGAGCTCTACAGCTACTAGATGAAGTTCTTCACACCATGCCCATAGCTGACCCTCAACCTCTTGACTGAGTTAAAAGACATGAACTGTACAATTAAAAAGATTGTACTTCTAGCAGACCACTCCACCTATGGGCCTGGAGTGCCGGAGGAGGACTGCAACGACAGGGATGCTGAGTTTGATAGGTGTAGGAACATGGACATAAAGGCCGGCAGTATATTCCAAACACACTGCTTTCAGTAGTGCAAGATGTTGGCAGTATACTAATTGAGACTCCAGGTGTGCAAGGCCAGTGACTTCTAAACAACAGCTGAAGAAAATGTGAATTGTAGTACTCTGGAAACTCGCTAAAAGGATATGCATGAAAAGGAAGAAGGTATTCAGATATTGTTTACCAATTGGAATTGCAACAGCATGAAGTGAACAAGGCTGTCTCTAAAATCTCAAGTTGCTGATATGAATTAAAGAATGTGTCCAAACCGAGATTAAAAAGATGTAATAAGCCTATCAATTATTTAAGTAGCCTTAGTGCTATACAAAGGATTCATACTTAGCTACTCTTTTTTTTTTTTTTTTCCCAGTGTAAACATTTCCATATTTAAGTGTACAGAGCCCCCATATCTAACTGACAAAATTTAACATAATTTTTTAAATTGTTTAGCAAGAAGGCAAACTATTAGGCTTAATCAGAGAACAATGTGGTTTCTTGTGTTGGATGCAAACTTTTTATTTACCCTGTCACTAAAAGTGATTGCTGTTGGATTATACTGCCGACCCAGTCCTCCTCTATTGGCTCTCCAGTGCTTTATGGCTTCATGTAATGGGGTTTTTCCCCACACAGATCAGGACATTTATGTAAAGTCATGTTATTCATTACTGATGGTTTTGTAAGATGTAGTCTTAAATATTTTTGAATGCTGACAATCCTTGTTTGACATTTTTCAATTTATATTCCCCTTTTCTGAATAGTTTTTAACAACGTAAGGCACATTTGAAGCACCCCTATTAGCGAACTCAGCTTCTCCGTCAACACCATAGACCTGTTCCGTTATTCTGTCACCAGTCGAGGCTGTAATTACATTGAGAGGTGATGTTTTCTACTGATGTTTTTCAAACCCCAAATTTTAATTGAAATTATAAAATGTTTTCAAAAGAAAAGCTTATTGTAACACATCTGTGTAATATTATTTGTAGTTGCTTTTTATTAGATGCCCACATAGTGTCCATTAGCACTTCTATTAATTTGTAATATTTTGTCTTGTTTCATAGTCTCATGTGTGGTTACTTGTTGTATCCATATAATCTCTTAGCATAGTGCAAAAGTTTTACTTGCTAATGACTTTAGTGAGAGCCATGAAAAATATGCCCAAAATCTGTATTTTCAGTAAGAAACACTCACCGACTGCAAGATTGAAAGGTGAATTTAGCTTCATTCTGGCAAAGTGATGACTGCTTGGAACATATTCACTTGTGGTTAATTTGAAACCGTGTCTGTGTAGGATGACACTGACGTTAAACAACCACCTTTCAAACCTACAGCCAGATAAATCCGTCTGTATTTGTTCTATACTGTTTTTAAAGTCTGTGGCGACATTCCTGTGCTGGCACACCTGTAGTGATGTTTTTAAAGCCAGCCAGCTTTAATTGATTTGCCAGCAACTCAGTATGGCAGAGCCTATATGTCGTAAGCATGTGTCAACAGTGTTGTGAAATTACACTGCAGGTTTAATGTAACTGAGGAAAGAAAACAAGAAATTTACTGTGAGAGGAAGTTTAAGCCATATTGATGCCAAATATGAAAAGAAAAACGGTTATCAGACTGCAGTCATCTCAGTGTTAAGTTGCTTGTAAAGTTTGGTTTTAATGATCAATGAATGATTTTAGTTTTTGCTCTGCACTATTGATTTAACAATATTTTAGTATTTGGAGCTCTGTTTAATTACAGCTATTGCAGTATTTTATACTCTTTTACTACCTTTACAGTGATGAACCACTTGGGTCATTAATTGAAAATAATTTTAAAAAATAAGAATGCTGTACAATTTTCAGGAAATGCAAGGTCATGCTCATCTTAACCTTTAACATTGTGTCATACATTCTGAATGCATACAGAGTTTGAATGATGTTGGTGTTTATATGTATGAATATGGTTGAATAAAATTTAATGGGCTAACATGTCGATTTGGAATCGAAACATCTTAGTTTGGAATTTGATTAGTGTGTAGAGTCAAAATCATAAGCAAAGACACAGACTTTCAACAAGAAAACGTTTATTACTGCAAAGACAAGTCACAAATTTTAAGAAAACAACACTAAGAAGCTAGCCTGAGCTGAGATCTGAAATATTCAGAAAACCAAACTACATGTGTCTTTAATAGTTTCTATAGTCATCAATACGACACACTAAATGATAATGTCTTTATAAATATAAAAGTCCCCCAATTGTCCTCGTTTTTTTATGTAAAATACACAATACAAATCACCCTACACGCATTGGTTCGCTTGCCAATTTGAGAAGAAATCTTAATGGCACACAAAAAGAAAGTCACATGAAATTTGTGTGTATATATTATATCAGATACTATACATTATCCAAAAAGGAGGAAAAGGAAATCACAAAAGCACTTTAGCCAACATATCTGATAAAATGTTCACTAAAAGAACAAATCAAATAATCAGGACACAAATAAATATACCTTTTTCAGTTTTTGATATATACATATTTTTGTCTAGGGTGAATGAAAATAAAAACCTTCCCCAAATGCCACTGCCAAATGCTTGTGCTTGCATTAGAGCGTGCTACAGATGGCCAGAACTCACTAGACTGTCAAATGGCACTTGAAAACATCCAAATACAAATCTCAAACAGGTCACAGCATTCAGAAAATATCGTTCGACGAAAGAAATCACGATCATGAGAAAAGAAGTCATAAGAGAGCATTTTACTTACAGTAACTCCCCTTGTTCATTAACCAGTTCTATACAATAAAAAGCAGTCTGCAGATAATCTACTGTGTGTAAACTAAGTATGCGTGTGTGTGTCTGTGGTGTCACATCCAGTAAATAATAAATAGTCCAGTCTGAGGACAGGTCTTAATGCTTCCTCAGCCCTGGTGTCTCCTCAGTGGCAGCACCTGTGCAATGAAATGTCTTCTCTGATAGCCTCTATCTGTAGCCCACCAGAGACCCAATAGTCACCCAGGCCATCTGCTCTGGCCAGGGCGAAATTAAAGGCACTGGAGTCTGCTATGGGTCAGTGAAGCTGCCATTTTGTCCAGGTGAAGAGGCATCTCTTAGCTTTTGCTCCTATGACAAGTTTAGGAATAGCTTATGTCTTTTTATTTATTTTTTTATGTTTTCTGGTTGGAAACAGGCTCATTTGCAAACAGCTGTTACAAAAACAATCTTACTTCTCCATTTAAAAGACACCAAGAAATAAAGTACAATTGTGTTGGCAGCATTAACATCAGTCCAGTGCAGACCAGGCAGGCTTTGAGATGCAGAAACCTAAATCACTGTCTGGCACGTAAGTATATGTAAAAAAATAAAAATAAAAAGGGGAGGGGCAAAATTGACAAAAACTGTTTCTAGCAGCACATGGTAGGCGTGCAAGACCAGAAAGCACTTATGATCCTAAAGCACACAAAGATTTAAAGAAAACATTTTATAAGCCATATTCACTTCAGGCACAAAATAATACAAGTTTACATCAACAATGTTGTAGTTCATTTATATGACGAGGGAGCTGAGATTAATATTTTTTTAACAAAAATCATTCATTGAGAGAATGGCAAAAAATGCCATTGGCAAGAAAAAGTGTCCTACAAAGCCTTCATTTTGGTACACACTACCCGGATTTACAACATAATTTAACATTTTAAAGTCACAGACAGAACGCCATCACTTTTTACAACTTCATTCTCAAAAATTCAGTGAGTACTGGAGTCAGTTAAAGTGAGCTCTTGGGAATGGGCTAGTTCTTGTTCTGGAAAGTTATGCGAACACAGATTTATGTGTGGCTCTGGAGAAAGTATAAGAGGTGATCTAGGGCTTAAGTTTTTCTATGCATTGATTTTTTTTAAATGAACATCTACAATACTTCCTCACTACTTGCCTTCAGCAGTTTAATACCAAGTTCATTATGGTCACCGATTGATGCAAACAAACCAGCTGCTTAAAGTTAATTGACATCTTCTTGCAGACTTTTCAAAACTGTCCTTAAGCCATATAATAATTTGTATGCCAGATTTGTGTGTGCTCAATTTCTAGATCTGGTAAGCCAGACATTTCAAGACAGCAGGATGAGGGTAAGGCTACAGTATGAGATATGTACCGTAGGTTTAATTAGTGTCTTTGGGGTTTCCATAATTTATGTTGCAGATTCCCCAAAGTGTCGTAGAAAGGATTTAACAAAACATCTGAGAGAGTCTGCTGACCCGGTAACCTAAATGACGCGCAGTATTTGCACTTTCCCACCTTCCTTTACTGCTAAGCATGTTTAGTACACAGGCACAACCACAAAAACAAGGCAAAGATCCTGTGCACATCTAGTATCTAAAAGGAAATCTTTGACTAGTAATAGAACATAACGGACTGATTACAGCAAATACAGTGCCAACTCATTTTTTTAAAACCTTAAATCAATGTACTTCTACTTACAAAAGAAAAAAAACAAACAAACAAATCAACAAAAAAAACTCTGATCCACCTGTACAGTAGGTCTGCTCTTTGCAGTGGTATACTTCAGGATTCATTATCACTACCCATTATAATGTGTTACAATGGGTAGGCATCTAAACAATAACAAAACACAATAAATATCAATAAATAAAAATTTCTGCAGGGAAATGGCACAGACCATTTCAACAAGCATGAGAAAAAACAATGACAAATTAGTTTAGTAACAAAATCTTCCTATTTAGAGGATTAATCTCAATATTCGCCACAACATAGAAGGCTATAACAGTTCAAGTATAGATGTAGTCTAATGAATCAGAAGTTAGTCCCCATGCCGTTTTCCATTTCACAGTCTATGAACTAATTACAGAGGAGCTACCAAAAGAAACAATCACACATAAACAATCAGATCAACCACATAAAAAGCAACAAATATATGTAGTGTATGATCATTATATATACTATACATATATATATATATATATATATATCTATATATCTATATATCTCTTTGAATATCACAAAATATCTACTTTTGGTCCACTGTACAAAGATGCTCTTTAAACAGGGAACAAAGGATGAAAGCATTTTATGGGCTAAAAACTGAAGTGAAAATGTATCAGAGGTGAGAGAAAAGCAATGCAGCTTTTCTCTATCGCGTTGAGATTTGTGCAGTACAGTGGTGTGTGTGCAATAAGGTTTGGTGACTGTGCTGCACGCGTCAAAGGGCTGGCACCACTGGTTTGAGGTAGGGTGACTGATGAATGTGTTCCAACACATACACACACAAGCACGCAGACACACACACACGCAGGCTTATATACACATGTACACATGCACATAAAAACACAGTGCAGACCTATGCATCCGTGTACACAAACACACACACACATACACACACACACTTCACCCGATAACAAAGGCTAATGCGAGAATAGGCCTCAGGAGGGTAGAGTGAGGGCAGGGGGCAAGGCTAAAGACCATGATTCAGATAAGTAATAGGCTTAGTAGAGCTGATCCAGAGAAAACAACAGGTGTGTCTGTGCCTGCATCCCTTGGTGTCAACACTGATGAGCCAGCCCAAATCCAGCCACGAGTCACCAGAAAGCCAAATCTGTGGCTGGGACAATGCAGAGGGGCTGTGGGCTCTCTACAGCACACAGTCAGGACTACAAGGACAGCTGCATTTAAGGATAAGGCACTATGATAAAGCCGAGGTACATTAAATCCCTGACATTCCTTCTGCTCTGCAACATGGCACTGTGGGACAGGAAACAGCTCTTGGGTGGGCCTATTTGGCTCACTCTCAGCTTCCTCTTGTTGGTTTGTTTTTGGTCCTTTGTGAACTTAAGAAATTTCTTTAAAAGACAGAAACCTCAAAAAACAGGGGGGAATGTCCAGTAAGTTGTTTTCAAGATTACAGCTTGTTGTGTAAACCACACTACAGAGCATCTAAAATGAACAAAGGCAAGTGTTATGCACAGAGTGCATAGAAAAGCTAGCATTGAGGAAGTGGTTTTGTACAGCCTGTCTTCTCAATCTCATTTCTATATACACAAGTAGCAGCACAGATACTTCTTTACTTTTTCTTTTTCTGTGGCTAAAATCTGTAAGTAGTTATCAGTGGGTGGCTACCATATCATTTTTTGAACAGAACAGACAAAACTGCCCATGATCCGTTTTCATTTGTCACACATACATAGAAAGTCATCCCTTTGTTTTTCAGCTACATACAATACTCAAAATATTTTGTTCAGCCAAACATTTATCAGCAGGTGGAATGCATGTTGAAATAAATCATACTAAAATTAGAAGGGAATTAAAACAAAACAAAAAACAATGATAGCACCATGAGTTTTGGATAATACCAATTGAAAGTACAGCAAAACTATTTACAATAGGCAATGGTCTTGAGTCTATAGATGACTTTGCTCCACTGGGACTAGTGACATGGATTTGAGCTCTGAGACATCAGTAGTTTGAAGGAGTTTAATTTTCCTTCAAGATAAAACCTGTCTGTATACAGAGGGTTTGAGTCATGCCTAGGCAGGAAACATTTAAATGGGTCAAATTAGTCCTTCTCCTCCAGCTGCCGCATTGTGATAGAGCACAGACTTATGGGATGACAGCACATCCAGAATCTAAGCAGTCAGACATGGACAGCACATCTTGGCCAGAGTATCATCATTTCAGCACTCCCCCACTGATCGGGCTAGATAGGGAGCGGAGAGCGTGTCCACACAAGTGCAGACAGAGACAATGCATGAAAAAGACGGAAACATCTAGACTTACAGCGAGAAAGATATGTGGCGAGTGAGATAGCAAAAATAGGCCTGACAAGGTTAGCTGTGCCCTCAGACCCTCAAACGGAGGCATATGTGTTGCCTGTGGCGCTGCAGTGGCGGATGGTGGGAGTACCAGCAGAGGGGGTTAGGATGTGCTCAGTGTGGTCCTGCGGGGGCTGGGGCAGAGAGTGGAGGACACCTGGCTGGACGACACCCACCACAGGGTGAGAACCGTCCTCTAATGCTCCGACCTGAATAACCTGGATCACCTCATGCTCCGACTTCTCTCGTTTGGCAAGAGGTTCCCCGGACTCTTCCGTGTCCTCTTCTAAGTCACTGTCCATCCCACTTGTTTCATCTAGACAGGAGAAAGCAACACGTATATAAAACACTGGTACAGACTCAAGAGCTCAAGGCAATTATGAAATGGTTAATACTGAACACTACTAAGAACTTCTTCTCTTTAAAAGATGTTTGGTTTACTTGAGCCTCAACTTTTCTGCTACTGGTGATCCTGTTTCAACTGATTAATTAAACTTCAAACACTATAAAGGATGTTTTCCACGATTAAGGCTTCATCAATTATAGGTAAACATAGGAGTAAAACACACAATTATCCAAATACATCAATATTAAATGCACAGTGTGCCAGTGTGTGCTATAACATTGACCACAAATTCTACTGCTCATCACTGACCTTAATCGCCAGTGAATTTAACTGACTTTAAAACATACAAAGTCTTTTGAAAATGTTAATTATTGCTCAAAAGTTACAGGATCTCTTTTATAGAATACTTGAGTTCTTAGCTATTGCACTTTCTACATACCTTTATCAAGGTTACTTAGGGACAGGTTGTTGAGGCTGTCGAACTGAAAACAGAGACAAACATCATAAGTAGAGAGGCCAATAATGGTTCACATAGTTTGAATGTAATATTATATAAATTATGATTTTTTTTTGCTGATCCAAGTCTCATCTAAATTGTTTTCTCTCTTGTGTTTGACCTAAGGACAGGTGAAAAGAAAGGTTGTGCCAGGATAATGTTTATGTGTAAGTATGCCATACAGTGTTACCCTTGGATCTTTTTCGGGGGGGTGGTCGACCACCTGAAACGGCCAGTGTCGCGGAGCGCCATGTTATGCATATATGGTTTCATCATTGACGCACTCATTTTTGCACTCACCTTCTCCTTTCCTCTTCGACATTTTTATTGCTAAAGTTAGTACCTTCTGATGGAGCTACAGTTATGCTACATTCACATATTGGGCAATGAAATCATGAATAGGGACCTATGAAATACATCAAATTTTTTGCCAGATTCTCTTTAATTCTTGCCAGATTCTGTGTTTTCTGTTAACATTTTTTTCAATTTTACTCTGTTTTACAATTTAAGCACCTTTTGTCATCAGAAAATGTGTAATCATGTGATGGTGAATAAAATGTCCACAATTCAATAAGAAAATTGTATCATGAAAATACTATATATTCAAATGCATGTGCAATTATTTATGGGGATAATTAACAATAAATGTATGCTACTGCAATAGTAGGATGTTAAAACAGGCTATTATAATACTATTTGATAGGGGAGAATTCAGAATGAATACATTGTTGCAGTACATGTATTTTGAACTGTCCCCTATTAACTAAGTTATTACTTAACTGCCTCCACATGCTGTAACAATGTGGTCTAACAATGCTACTCTCACATGGGCAGCGTACATCCTTTTTTGCAAAGCTTGACCAAACATATATTTTTTTAGTTATTTTAAGGGATAATCTGACTCCGCCCAGATAGCCACAAAATCTACAATTAACTGGGCTGGCGTCTTGCATCTGCTGATGTGGTTTCACTTCGAGTTAGCTCTTGCTAGCACGCTGTCTTCGATATGACAGTGTCTGTCAGTGTGGAGGAGCTGCTAAGCCCCTCCCACACTGAAACACTAACAGAGAGGACAGAAGCAGCTCCAGTAAACACCAGAATAACGTTGCACGACTCAAGTTCAAATAAATTTAACTTTTGAGGCGTGAAGCGAATTTCCTGTGTGTGTTTGTGTATGTGAAAAGGGCTAGATCTTGCACGTTCGTTTTTTTTTTTGGAATATAGCCTAATTATATATACTTCTGTCATTCCTCCCCAAACACTGCTATATAACATTATTGTCATGTGTCTAGCTTTTGGGTAAAAATGTAACTAATTAATGGTAACTAATCTTAAATGGTGCACTTCAGCCACTAATAACAAATACACCTGTTTCACAGATGAAAAAATTAAGGAACTTCTTGCCTTCTGTAATCAGATAAAAAATCTCTTCTGGGATAATTTTCAGAGTATCATATACTGTAGTGTGTCACAGTGGCACTATAAAATACTATAAAGATAAGATGCCACAGTTATACCTCCCCCACCACACCCATGGGTGTCTCTCCAGTAGCTTGGGCCACACGATGCTCCACTAGGTAAAACATGTACTCGTCATACAGCAGGCGAATCAGGTGGAAGGAACCAAAGCTGGCAGCACTGCGCAGAGTCAGGTCCCTGATCACCATAGAACTGCAGAGACATGAAAAAAACATTGTAAGTGTTTTGCCTCTTCAAAACAACAGTGCACAATGACAGACGTGTCTCAGTATGGTTGTGTTTTTTGCAGACCTGTAGAAGGACCACTTAAGCAGGAACTGTCGAGCTGCCCTAGGGAAGCTGGGCCGGTGCTCGTAAGGCTTGAGCACCTGAGTGACCACATTGTCCAGCCAGGCTGCCCATTGCTCCAGAGAGCTTTGCTGCTGTAGTGTGGCCTTGAAGTCCTGCTCCAAGTGCTGAACCACTCCCTCCTCACACTGGCACACCCATGATGCCTGCTCCTATACAGTATCATAAAGAACTGGGGATTCACACTTGCACAGTGAAACTAAAAGTAAAAGAATGTATATATTCTTTTGAGGTGGATAACAGAGAAGGGATAATGTAGAACATATAACTGAAGCTCCACTGCTGAGTATTCAACCACAAACAGCTGTTCTGACCTGTACGTTGGCAAAGTCAACACGGTTGAGATCACTCAGCATCTGGTTGATCTGTGACGTGTTTTGCAACACAGCACGTGCCGCCTGAGCCAGGTGGTTCAGAGATGTGTATCTGCGCAGTGTTTGCGCAAAGGCACTAACAGCAGCAATCTGTAATAGGGAGCACACAAAAGCCCAGGTGTTACCTACTATAAGTACATCCCTTTCAAAGCTGATAGTAAAAATATTACTCTTATGTATTAATCATATATTTTACGAACAGTAACGGTTTGCTTTTATATGTATTTTTTGTATTTTCATAGCAAGTAAAGTTTGTATGAATGTTGCAAGCATACCTTGGTCTGGATCATTCTCTGTGGAATGGCATTCATGGCATTATTGAGCCAACCTTCCAGGCTTTTGGCAAAGTTGCGAATGGCTTGAGTCAAGGCACCTGAAAAACAAAAACATATGAAAAAAAAGACAGAAACAACAACAGTGAGTTAATGATTGTGTTATGCCAAACAAGTAAACATGAGAGGTGTTGATGACTGTGGCTCACTGGGAATGGGTCTCAGGACATCAGGAATGAGGATCTCCACGAGGGACTGGTACATTAGATGGTCACAGGTGCTCATCCATTTGAGTACAACCTCGTTTCTGCACAGCACCAATAGCTGTGACCGGGGGAGCCGTACTTCAATCTCACTTATACTGCTGAGGAATGAACAAATCAGACTTAGAAGGATGCCTTTGACATTTCAGATTATCCTAGAAAAAGGTTAGATCTATATCTCTTTGTAGCTAATATTTCTCTTTAGCAAAACACTGAAAGACTTGATTTAAGAAATCAGCTTGACCTTACCTGTTTTCTGTTACAGTGGCACCCTCTACAGAATCAGGGGGAGAATAACGCCAGAATGTCTGCCACAGCTTCTCAATTAGACTGAACTGGAGGTTGACAACCACATCCAGGATAGCCTGAAACAAAAGCACAGAATAAACAAAAACAGTGAATAGTTTTCACTGGAACTACTTCCTAAAAGAAGATATAGTCCCTTTGAAAACTATTACAGTGAGCTCTGTGGATTTTACAGAGGAACCAGTACATTGTCAATTGTCTTTTTTCAGTGCTCTGAGGAGCACACACAAAATTTCACCTTGTATTAACCCGGCAGTGAAATCTCATTCATGGCCATTCCAAATCTTCAGCACATCAACCCCTAATTTATCTGGATGGCTAGGCAGCAGTAGGGACAAATTAGGAATTTTTTTTTTATAGTTTAAAAAAAAAAAGTAATTTGGATGAACTGACACTTTTATCATGACAACATCTGTCTGTCATACTAAAAGGCTATCACCTGTGGAGGACCTGATCCCTAGTTTTTCAGACATTAGGAGAGCTGTGATTGAAAACTTCACAAGATGAAGAGAAAATTCTGTTCCAAAATGCCAGCAGCTGGCATTTGCGAATCTGTCGCTATGAGCACACATGACCTTTCCCAAAGTTTCCACACTCCAGTCAAACTTTAAATCTGTGTTCTTTTTCAAAATTTGTAGAACTTAACTCAGTATTTTCAGTCTTACCAGCCTTTTCTCATTGAAGAGAGCTTAAATAAGGTTAAACAAGTAAATTGCTGTCATGATAAATACTGGCAGATTAAGGCATATATACACGGGGGAAAAAACACAGTAAGTTAGTGGGTAGTGAAATGCAGCAAGTCCAGGAAAATCAATAGATGATTGTACAGTCTCAGTGCATAGTCATATTGATGATGCTGCATCAATGAATTCTACATTATTGAAGGGGCATACTCTGCTTTCTTTGAGCTCTGAATAGGGACCTGACCTCCTGTTCCCCCTGTGAAATGCACTTCTGTGCCAACGTGAGCTGTGGTGCAGTGAAAATAAAAATAATGCACTTCATCTGACCTCACAGTGCTCTCTGTAAAGGGTCTGGAGAGCTTTCACATCCTCTGGGCTGATGTTCTCTGTATTGCTCTGTCCCAGGTCCAGGTCTACAAAGTCGGGGAGTGCCCTTGACGCATCTGTTGGGGTAATAAAAACACTAAATTCAACACTGTGGAATGATCTGAAAAACAACATTCTCTATGTTTCACGGCATCTCATGTTTTTTTGGATTTACAGACATCCAGATAAAGAGAAAGGCAGCTGACCTAGGAACTGCTGGTGGTGTTGGCTCTGTGCGATGACTGTCTGCTCTGCTGCACCAGGTTGGGGCTGGCCTCCACCTGAATAATTATCCCCAGAGCAGCCATCAAACTTCTGCACTGGCTTGAACCTGAAATCACATGGCTCACCTAAGTATGTATGAAAAGTGCGACTTATGTCAGAGGAAGTACTGCACGTCCGTATGTAGGGCTGGATGATTAGCCAAAAAGTAATCTTTCAGAAATTCAGAGCCTCTAACCGACTTACCATGTCGGTTATTTTGGATTTTAATCCTGTTAATAATTTTCCCACTGTGTGTGTTCATGTATTTTCCCCTTAAAAATATACTACCATGTGTGGAGTCACGTGACTCTGCCCCGGCAGTTCTACAGTGTAGGTCACACTGTGACTGTATGTTTACTGCCAAAACCTTGTCAGTAAGCTATGAGGGCAAAAAAACCCAAAAACCAAAATAACCGTTCATTAATCGTAATTGAGGTAAAATGATCAATTAATCGTGATTTTCATTTTAGGTCACATCGTCCAGCCCTATCTATATGCATGCCTAGCTGACTGTGTACCTCTGTTTCTGCTGAACAGGTTGCTGTCTGAGGGCCATATACTGCATGTCTTCTTGGAGTCTATTGAGTGGGGAGTCTGGTTTCACACGTATGCCATAGTAATGATATTTGGAGTTCCCTCTGCAAGGAAATAAAAGTACAAAAAGTGAACACACATCGTATGATAAGTGTATAGAAAGAGAGGATGGAAGAGAGGGACAGAAGGGAACTTTTTTTCTTACTTAAGAAAAGGAAAAAAGGAAAAAGCGAACCTTGTCCCAAGGCGCCTTGTACGGAGTCCCATGAAGATGGAGCGGATGAGTTTGCCAAAAGAGGCTGCATTTACAGGGTCCAGTTTCTGCTCCTGGCAGTGGCGCAGATAATGATTGTAGAGGGTGGATCGTGGTAGACTTACGCCCTCTGCTGTCTCGTAATTGTCCAACAGCCACTGGAGCTACAAAGGAATACATATTTTTTACTCATAGATTCACAATGGTCCACGCAAACTGCCTAGAAAGACCTTAGACTGGCATTACTATCTCTAATGTTGATGTCGCAGCATCCCACCTCTGCAAAAGCATTTCTATAGCAGCCAGTGAATTTAAAGCAATAGTAACAATTGAAACATGCAAGTAAAACAGCAAGCACCACATCAAACTCAAATGTATACAGAGGTTAGAGAGGGAGGCAAAATAGCAAGAGATCCAGTCTAGCAAAAGCCTTTGTGAAAAGCAACTTACATGGCTGTTGAGCAGCGAGCTTCTTTGACTGGATAAACCCTCAGATTTTTGGAGCGTCTCAATCGCCATTTCAATCTGATAAACCATGAAGCACAGGACAACAAAATGTAAGAGGGGAAAATAAAAACAAAAGCAAAAAAAAATAAAGAGTTGATGTAGACACATTAGTGGCAACTAGCAAAAATAAAGAGAATCTAGAAAGGATCCCAAAGCAAGCACCACTAAACCCAAGCAGAGCAGGACTAGCCTAGTTGAGAAACAGGGACATACAGTCCCCTCTAAAACTATTTGAATGATAAGGCAAATTCCTTTGTTTTTGTTGTTCACTTAAGACATTTGGGTTTAAATCACAAGATGAGTATGAGACAAGAGTTCAGAATTTCAGCTCTCATTTTGTGGTATTCACATCTAGATGTGTTAAACAACTCAGGACATACCAGCCTTTGTTTGAACCCACCCATTTTTCAAGTGAGCAAAACTATTGGAACATGTGACTGACCCAAACATTAAATAGCTCTACATGACTCGTCTAAGTTTTCATCTTTGGTTCAAACCTATAAAGACTGCATTTCCTGTTAAAGAGGGTAAACCAACATGAAGCCTAGAGAGCTGTCTATGGCGGAAAAGCAAGCCATTGACAAGCTGAGAAAAGGAGGAAAATCGACCAGAGCCATTGGACAAACATTGGGCATAGCAAGCACAACAATTTAGAATACCCTGAAAAAGAAAGTAACTGCTGGTGTACTGAGCAACAGACGTCGAACAGGTCGGCCAAGGAAAATAATAGTAGTTGATAACAGAAATATTGTGAGAGCTGTGAAGAAACCCCCCAAAACATCAGTGACATCACCAACGACCTCCACAGTGCAGGGGTGAAGGTATCACAATCCACTGTTCGAAGATTCAGAGAGCAGAAATGCACAAGGCCACAACACAAGATGCAAAAAACTCATCAGCAGAATCGGAAGGCCAAACTGAAATTTGCAAAGAAGTACAGAGATGAGCCGCAAAAGTTATGGAACACAATCTTATGACTGATGAGACCAAGATTAATCTCTACCAAAGTGATGGAAAGGCCAAAGTGTGGAAAAAGAAAGGAACTGCTTATGATCTGAAGCATACAAGCTCATCTGTGAAGCATGGTGGAGGTAATGTCATGGCTGCTTCTGGAAGAGGCTTATTAATATTTATTTTTGATGTACTGATGATGGTAGCAGCAGAATGAATTCAGAAGCGTACAGACACATTTGGTCTGCCAATTTACAGAGAAATGCATTAAAACTAATCAGGAGGAAGTTTATCATGCAGCAGGACAATGACCCAAAGCACCAACAAAACAAAGGACTTCATCAGGGGAAAAAAGTGGAAGGTTTTAGACTGGCCAAGTCAATCACCTGACCTTAACCCACTAGAGAATGAATTTCACCTCTTTAAGAGGATACTGAAGGAAGAAGCACCCCGAAACAAACAAGAACTGAAAGAAGCTGCGGTGACAAATCACACATGAAGAATGCAGCAGTTTTGTGATGTCGCTGGGTCACAGGCTTGAGGCAGTTATTGCAAGCAACGGCTATGCCACTAAATATTAAATTTTATTTACTTTAAGATTATTTGTTCCATTACTTTTGCTCACCTAAGAATGCTGTGGTCTAATACGAACGGTGATTTGTTGTTTAACACATTTAGATGTGAATACCATAAAATGAGAGCTGAAATTCTCTGAACTCTTGTCTCATACTCATCTTTTGATCTTAAACCCAATGTCTTCAGTGAACAACAAAAACAAAGGAATTTGTCTTACCCTTCCAATACTTTTGGAGGGGACTGTAGCTCAACAGGATCCACTAAGTACATCAATCAGGGATAGCTGGCAGACACACAACCATTCCAGATTCCACCGGCACATATCCACTTAAAACAACTACCATGAGCAGAGAAAACACCAGACTTCATTACCAAAACAAAAGACTAGGGCAGTGTGCCAATATGATTTAGTAACACCTGCATGTCAGCCTCGAGAGTTATGCTGAAAAGCTGGTTCATGCTTCATGGAAAGAAGTCTAATTTGGGTATTGGCATGTTTACAACAAAAACATACAGTAAGATAGGCTGAAAATGTGATGTGAAAGACACGGCATACAAGGTTCAAGGGACTGTTTTTTTCTATTTCCAGCAAATTAGCATTGGTTGTCCACTCATCATCAGTTTTTACTTCTTTTGATCTATCTCAGATTCCAGATATTGCCTAGATGTTGTGATATTATACATATATGATAAATACCACAGTCACAGTCATCACTCAGCAGTAAATACTGTTTATTTTTACAACGCTTAGGCTGGACAAGGTTGAGCTGGTATTTTGTTTAAGCAGTTAAATTGCCCTTGGACACATCTTGATTACATAAAAAAGAAATTGTTGCAGCCATTTTTAGATGTTTTAAACTCTCTGCCATGACTGACCGCTACATAATGTAATCTCAGTCAACACTCTCTGACCATCCTCTCCTCCCTAATACACCTGTCTCTCAGGTTTTAGCCCCTCCTTTCTTCCACGCCAAAGAGTGGGAATAACAAACAGATGAAATCAGGGATGGAAACAAAGCCCTGCATTACTTGAATCTTAAATATTACAGGTTATAATGTGAACATTGCTGGCTGTAGTTAGATCACTACAGAGACTCTGGCCCAGCCTACGCAGCGCACCGCATACACCAGCAAAGGATCATTGCTAGAGGTAAAACACACTATACACAATCATGGAGGAGGGGCACACAAAAGTTGTTTCTCTATAATGTGACATAATATGTGTACCACAAACTGAATTTTTGAAAATGTGACACAAATATTGAGAATGGCGTCCTGTATTTTGGATAAAACTAGTGCATAGATCAATAAGGTATGACAAAAACAGAACATCCGCACTAACTAGGCAAATAATGGCTATGTGGATCTAAATAGCAGAGAGGTAGAAGTTATTACAAAGTCACTACATAGACCAGTTTCATGGTCTATCAAAAAAGTCAGACAGGAAAAGGCAGCTTTTTACTCTTGTAAAGCACTTTGTGACATAATCTGTGAAAGGTGCTATATTAAATTAATAAACTTTACTTACAGTAGCTGGGGAAGCTCGTGCGGTCTGGGTGGCAGGGTGGGGTCCAGTGTTGTCCATGATGTAAGCCCCAGGACTGCTGCTGATTACTTGACCCCCTGCCAGATTCATGGTCATTCCTCCATTGCCCCCTCCTCCATTGTTGGTCATGCCATGAGATGTCACCACAGTGGCCACTTGTGATGAGCTGCCTTGCGTGTCAAAGTAGTTCCCTCCACTGTTCTGGCTATACAACTGTGGCTCTGAGTATGAGTAGGTTCTTCTGTTCAGAAGAGAAGTTAGCAGTTAGTCAATGTGCCCAAAATGATAGGCAAAACCATCTATATTATTAATTATTACTTGTAATTTGCAACTTTCAAGTAGCTGTGTTAGAACATTTTGTGGAATATTTTTTTATTTTTAATTATTTTTAGTCCAATTAGGTTTTCTTAATTACACAAGACACCTGCTGAGGCTATGTTCGTTATTGATATTGTTATTATCATTTTTAATGGTGACATTAAATATCTAAAAAAATGTGTTTTTACATGTGATTTGGGTAACCAATATCATGTTGACACAAGCATGGTTGTCAGCTCATGAGTCCAGCTATTTGGTGTAACTGTGATTTTGTATTCCTAAGCCCCTAAACATGAGCGTTTCCACCAGTCACACATTGTGTGTGTGTCTGTACATGCACTGATGTATGTGTGTGTTTCACAGTAGGACCAACAGCTTGGGCTTGTTAGTGGTATGCAACCCCATTCCACAGACCCAGGGGAGCCTGGCATAGTGTCAGCACTTAAAAGACAGGCCTACTTCTGGTCATGTTCAGGTGACTGAGCACAATCAAACACACAACTGCACACCTCTTAGTAAAAGAAAACAAATGCAAAAAACAAATGCACTCCCACCAACATCATGTGCTTGTGACATGAATGATGGTGTGAAGAGACTTAAGGAGGAAGAACAGACCGCAGAGACGGCGCTAATATTTGTGGAGTGGCATAAGAGCTGGGTAACAGACTGACTCACATGTTGCCATTGGTGTAGACGCCACTGTTTTCCTCCACATACTGCACCTGTGCAGGGTAAACATGCTGAACCTGTTGAACAGTCTGGGCCTGGCAATACAAAGTGCAAATGAATAATATAATTGAATAAAATTATATATTGCACTGAGAAATCCAGCATGCACACTTGTCCAGGAAAACTCAGACACAAATACACCCACAGACAGACTGGCTGTACCTGTTGCTGGACAGGCACCTGCTGGGTGGAGCCGGTGGGCTGGACAGGCACGGTGGTCTGAAGAGGGACAGTGGAGGTGGAGTCAGCGCCTGCCTCAGGGGTCTGCATGGCGCCTAAACAAGACAGAGAAAACACAGTCTCATTGTAGATAATGGTCACAATCACTGAAAACCAGCAACACTCTCAAGCTACCAGTCAAACTGGCAAAGCAACTTTACAACTCAATAACAACAACATAAAAATCTTAATGCATCACTGAGCCAACACTTGTGTGGCATCAAAGATCGATAACTCACTTAAACAAAGTCAGCTTACTACTACGGGACTGTTTTCTTTCGGTTGTTGTTTAAAACAGACTTATAATTTACAATAGGCAAAGGACCTCAGATATACAGCTTTTTCTTTACCATCTGATTTTATAACAGCTGGTGAAATACTAAAGATACTGAAATTAAATCAGTGCCACCAACCTCCAATAACTCAGCAATCATAAACCTTATCCTTAACATGTGTCCAGAACATATTGCATTGAACAACAACAAAGAGACAAATCTATCATACAACACGACAAAAGCTTTGTATAGAGGAAACGTTTGGTTAGCTCAGGACATAAAATAGCCCTAAATGAGATACTAATCTAGGCATAATAGAAAACATGAGGTTTACTTTCACCCCAGACCCTTGGCTGTTTTACTCAAATCAATGCTACTAAAGCTGCTCAAGAGCAATTCTACCCAAGCACCTGTTTCTGCCTTGTGGTACTCAATGTACTGAGAGCCTCATGCATCAGTGACACATGGTCTTGTCTCAATGTTCACAGCCATAAAACAAGTTAATATTTAACAAACTCCAAATAGATGCTGCTTCCCGTTGCTCTGTCAGTTCCCAGTTTTACAGGTTTAGCGTTACTTGAGAACAGAAGTCCTGGATCAGTACTAAAAAGGTACTAAGAACAATTGGCAAGTTATCTAATTTTTCATATTTTTTAACCAGATAAACATCATTACTACTAATAAAATAATGAAATTGAGCATCAGAGATTTAAGACCACATCTTCAGTACTAGGGTAAAGTGATGGTGAACCTGTGTTTGTGAGTTAATAATAGTATGGCTACCATCACCCATTCCTTCCAGGGAAAGGCCACCTCCTCCCCATCACAGTTTCCATGAACAAACCTCTCTTGGTTAATTAAGCTGGGTCTCCTAACAGCTTTGAATCTCTCCAGAGACAGCCTGCCCCTTCCCTTTACCTTCAATATCATACTGGCTTTTTTCTTGGGATGAAGGCTATCACTGTATTTGTGTGTATGTATGTGTGTGTGTGTGTGTGTGTGTGTGTGTGTCTGTGTAGTGACAAACCTAAAAGTTGGACTACAATGCTGAGTCAGTCCTTCCCGGCACTGAAAGTGTGAGGAACAGTAAAGCAGCAGGAAAAAGTTGCATTTTATTTCACCATACAGGGGCACTGAGATTCATTAACGTACAGCCTTCTGCTTTCAGCATGACTATTTTCAACACCTTAGGGAGGGGGGTATGTATATATACTATCACTGTCAGACATGTCAGCAGGCTGTTGCTAGACAGGCTGGCTCGTGGAAAAATAAGCTATCCAGTTCAAATATTTATTCTGTGATTTCGAAAAGAAACTGTAATGACCATAAATTCATAAGCAACACATGTGATTAATATACTATGACACAGTGTGGAAGTGTGAAAGCCATTGGATGCAGGCGACCAAAGTGATAAAAGTGTCAAACTGTAGCCTTCAGCTTACTGTATCCGAATGCTAAATAAAGGACTTGTGAAAAGAGGAGAATGTAGACTTATATTTCACAGTGCAGTTTGAAAGCTAAAGTACATGGCTCCAACTGAGCCCACCTAATCGAGGAAAGAGGAAAGAGCCCCTGCATCACAACACACTCGTGTTGCCTCACCCCAACCCCCTCCACACACACACACACACACACACACACACACACACACACACACACACACACACACACACACACACACACACACACACACAATAATACACCTCCTGCCTCACCATTCAGGCACTCCCTTGTGGCCCACTTAAATGCTGTGTTCCACTGAGCAAGTGCAAGCCCCTACAAAGACACAGAGGAACAAAAGCCACCAAGGAGGGCAACATTTTGCCCTGCATTTTTGCTCCTCAATTCCTCTTGCCAACATTACAAGCATTTAGTAAAGAGTACAAGGTTCACAGCCACAGCTACCAGAAAATACACAGAACCATAATTTGCTTCTCTAATGATCAGTGATAAAGATGGAGTCTGATGCACCAAGTTAAGAAATACTAGCTGGTGAATGAAGTTGAAAAGTAGACCATACATAAAATCTCTCCATCTCACACACATACAATATATACAACCCAAGGCAAGACAGAACCATGATCTGGTGCTAGTACAACAGGAAAACAGGTGGAGTGAGATGTAATAGGGAACTAAAGTGGGGGGAGGTATGCAAAGTGCTGTGTTTGTTTAGGAGTTGGGTTTTCAGATTGTAAAGAAAACTGGAAGTGACTTAACATTTGTAAGGACTGCTGATTTTGATTTGGATGTCAAAAACACAATGGATCAATGGGTTAAATGTGCCAAAAGCTATTGATCAACAATTGATCTCATTTTAGAACAAGACAGCATGAGTGGAAATGGAAAAAGAAATATGAGCCAACATTTCTTAAAGCATTGTGGCATATGTTACCTAAATGTCTAAATGTACTCTGTTAATCCCAATTGCCAGATGTTGGTTTAGGACCTTTAAGTCTCCTCTTTCATCAACAATATACATTATTTCTGATGGACAAATAACAAACTAAACATGCTGTATTCTGCTAAGCCATGAAAATGGATGATTGAATAATTGAATTAATCAGCCCCACTTTAAGTGATTGGAAATGTAACAGGATCCAGGCAGCAGGTGGCATGGTACTATTTCTGCTCTACTGGACTACAGGTGAGTGGTAACATGATCTGATAACTAGCAGTTCCCAACATCCTATTTGTGTGTGTGTGTGTGTGTGTGTGTGTGTGTATGTATTGGGATAGGTATCTGTGCAGGACCTATTTTGGGTTATATATGCCACAGTTTTCATAAAAATTGTACCGCTGATATTTTGGTTTGCATTGTTCTAACTCTGTCAGGTCCACTTGATGAGGGTCTAAGGATAGAGGTTGTTGTATGCTTTACAGATTGTAAAGCCCCCTAATGCAAACTTGTGATATTGAGCTATATAAATAAAATTAACTTGACAGCTTTTTCTCATACAATAGACTTACCAGTTACATACAGTATACATGGTTCTCAAGTAACAAACACTTGTAAAGAAAACCAAATTCTAGGGGTGATGATTGACAATAAAATTGAATCTACTGCTGATTATCTTTTCTGTGGTGGACACATACAGATATTAGGCCTAGATGGTCAGGAGTCCCTCACCTCACCTTACCACACACATCTGTTTTCTGCCCTAACAGGAATCAGAGGTCGCAGCTGCACAGGAGACCCAGTGGACCCAAGAATAATTGTGATGCAACATTAAGAAACCAAGTCTCTAGCACCCACAGGATTAAGGAATCCTAAAATGCAAGTTTGATTCTATAGCGAGGAGAGGAAATATACCATATTTCATTTAAATAGATGTGACTGAGTGATTTACCCAATTTAAGTGAGCCTAAAATCAATCAGGCAAAATATTAGGATATTCACTCACGACTAAGCATCTTCCCCTTCTAGTGTTATGCTGGATTGAATATACTCCCTCTCCTCCCTTTTCTTGCGCACACAGGGAAATTCAGTCAATAACTCTGGAGTATACTTGAATTGCAGAAGGGGTGGGTAAATATTGGCGTTAACGTTACCAGCCCAATTACAGAACGTGCAATGCAAGAAAACGAAATGATTCCTGATACAATGGTTACTAACGTTAAGTTATTTATTGTTAATAGGACAGGTGTTTCCCCCCCAAAGCTGACCACTGCAAAACTTAGCCTTGTGTTATTACATAGCTTATCATAGCCATCTGATGCCACAAAGAGGACAGATTGAAAGCTAGCGAAGCTATCTTGCTCCCTAAGACAAAAGGGAAAGTAATCGCTTCGCTATTGTCAATAGCAGTTAGTGTATGAAAATCTCACAGCACTTTCCATTGCTGATCGACGATATTGGCTTTGAATGACCAATAAGATTTGAACGAACCGAAACACAAACTTGCAATATCACCGTAACACCGTAGCCCTCAAAAAAGGGGGGATACCAACAGGCATTGTAAGAAGGCAACGCTGGCGTTAGCAACCTAGCAACAACAGACACCTGCTCCTGCTCCAGCTGACCAGCTAGCATCAGGGACTAGCCCAGACCCATGCTATCACTCAGCATGGTAAGTTTAAACAAATAAGTTACACGGAAATTAGCACATTTAGGTCACTTTTAGTCACAAAGCATACAGTGAGAGGACATAGCTAGCTTCTGCTAGCGAGGAGGACCTCTCACAGCTGTGGGCATCTACAGGCAACGTTAGCAAGCAAGCTACCACGTCACAAAGAAACACCCTCGCTAGCAAACTACCCCAGCTATTCACCGAGCCTTCATTCAGCAGCAGACACAACATGAGCCACAGCATTAACATCTCCTTCATAATGCCATCCCTGGAAGCGAGGGACAGACCTGAATTCGGGCTGAAATATAGTAAAATATGTGTTCAAACCTGAGCTGTGGACTGGTGGATGAGATGAGGATGGTGGAGGAGGTGGTAATGATGGAGCGAGAGGTTGTTGTTGGTGGGTTACAGTCGCCAGGACTACGGTGACTATGGCGCTGCCTCACTGGGCAACAGTTGCTATAAAACTCACCGGGAGCGCGCAGCCTCACAGTCAGGTGGGAGGAGATTACAGCGCACTTAGAACGCAGTCTGAACGCAAAGAATAGCCTATATTTATTTGAATATGTTGGAAATATGTTTCTGCTGGCTATTCAACCCAAGCCCATGCGTTTGGTGTGATTTATGTAAGGAACCCTAACCTTTCAATACCCCAGGAATGAATTAATATGTTATTGGATGTTGAAATAAAGTCAGAAATTTGTTTATTTTATGGTCCTTTTGGGTGCAAAGACATAGAAAAGTGGTGGGGACAGATATGGGGTGTGACGATACACTTGGGTCACGAGAACAAGAACAGAAGACATTTTTACACTGTTGTAAAAAAATCAGGTGGCAGGTGACAATTCCCAGTATACAGCCTAAGTTACTTCTTTGGACAGTGCATATTTTTTTCCTTCTACATTTAGATTGCATTGCATGTTTTCTTATTGTTCAAATAAACCTTTCTCAAAGCATTCTCAAAGCATTTTCATTTGTTAGTTAACATTTCTTGTCACACGGTGCTGTATTTCAGTTAAATTCAATTCAATTCAATTTTATTTACAAATCACTAGTTATCTCACAACGCTTTTCAAATGGAGCAGGTCTAGACCGTAGGATAATCTGATATTATTTACAGAAACCCAACAATTCCCACCAAGAGCAAGCACTAGGCGACAGAGGCAAGGAACTTCCTTTTAAGAGGCAGAAACCTCGAGCAGAACCATGGCTCAGGGTGGGCGGCCATCTGCCTCGACCGGTTGGGGGAGAGGGAGAGAGAGAGAGAGAGAGGGAGGGATGTGGGGTAGGAGGGGAGCAGCCTACACAATATACACACAGAGGTACAGATAGTAAAGGTAATGTTGGTACAGACTGAATGAATAATGGTACAGATATTTATAGTAATGTTAATTATAATAACAATATTAACAATAGGACTAGCAACATTAATTGTAGCAGAGGGTGTTCAGCAGGAACATGGGGGCAGCAGGTGACCCGCAACTACAGACCCAGACTCCACAACTCCAGAGCCAGAAACACCTGCAGAAAGTGATAGGAGGAGAGAGGAGAGGACGAGAAAGACTAGGGAAAGGGAAGAAGTCAAGTCAGTATCATGCAATAAAGGGAAGAGGTTTCATACAGAGGGAGAGAAGGAGGAGGAGAGAGGACCTCAGTGCATCATGGGAAGTCCCCCGGCAGTCTAGGCCTATAGCAGCATAACTAAAGGATGGTTCAGGACTTCACCTGAGCCAGCCCTAAGTATAAGCTTTATTAAAGAGGAAAGTCTTAAGCCTACTCTTAAATGTGGAGATAGTGTCTGCCTCCTGAACCCAAACTGGAACTGATAGCTTCAGCTTGATAGCTTAGTGCTCTGGCTCCCATACTTTTGGAGACTCTTGGAACCACAAGTAACCCTGCATTCTGGGAGTGCAGTGCTCTGGTGGGGTAGTAAGGCACTGGGGCCCAAGCACCTCCGTGAAACATTCTCTAAAGATATAGTTACTCTGGATGGCATCACCCTGGCCTCCAGCACCACTGCGAGGAATCTCGAGTTATCTTTGATCAGACCTAACAATATTTTCAGATCAATTTGGGGGGCTCCAAAAAGGTTCCAAGGGAAGCTCAGTGGGAAAAAAATACACTAGTTATCAAAAGGAGATCACACAGAATGTCTTAAATGTGTGTGAGCTGGTTAAAGAGATAGTTCACAGATAATGTAGTTAGGGTTACTTTCCATGATACTGTATATATATATATGCTTAAACTGCAAGATTCTATTTAGTTATATTTTGGTCAGAGAAAGGCCAAGGTTTAGATATGGTATAGTGTTATTTGCACACAGCAGGTTACAGGCATTAAGTCTTGCCTCAGAGAGCAAAATCTACACCTAAAGCTACTGTGTTAACCAATTAGTCTTTGTCTCAGCCTCAGCAACATCTGGGTGTTGCATTTTCATTTGTCTTTCTCCAGTATAATGAACAATTCAGTTTGCCACTGAGATGTGTTTCACTTGACATTCACTTTTTAAGTTCACAAAATCATGCAAAATTGGAAGAAAAACAGCATTTAACATTGAACTACTTTTTTTGTTTTAACAGTTTGAAATACAGAAGTTGGCTGTGATCCATGTGCGTTCATTAAGACATGCATGATCAAAAGAAAATCTTTTTTCTCTTTTTGTATTTGTATTGTTTTGTATTTTGAATTTGTAACTGCAAGCAGGCAATGCGGAGCTGTGATGGACTGGCGACCTGTCTAGGGTGTACCCTGCCTTTCGACTAATGTCAGCTGGGATAGGCTCCAGCTCCCCCGCGACCCCGTACCCAGGATAAGCAGTTGACGATGGATGGATGGATGGAAGCAGGCAATGCACAGTATTCACCATACCCGATGGCTTGATTGGCCAAGGGTGAATGCCATTCTATTGTGGTGTATTTATTAAACATCATATTGCATTTTTTTACCAGTAGGTATTTTCCCTGTTCTACTTTCTTATTGGAAAGTTAATCCCTCCTAATGAATGCGTCTTTCTTCCCAAACGTGTTAACAACTGCCTCAGGGCTTTTGAATTAAAATTAATTTTCCTCCTTTGATTCTCAACCTGGGTCTCATCTTTCTGACATTTGGAACAAACAATATGTTGTTTCAGTCAAAGCTGGACCTTCACAAGAAATTATTGTCAGTAATATTTTAGCCTTCAATTTTTGCAACACTACTTAAATAGATATCTATCACAAATAGTAAGTTTTAACTTTACAAGTTAAAATATTTTACCATATAACAGAAGTAGGGCTAAAAAACATGCAGAACTTTTTAATTAGGAACAGTGACCAAACAAATCCAGCATTGTTAAGAGGCTTCCTACTGCATACAAAGCTTAACCAACCACCTGTGTCCACTGCGCAGCACTTTTTTAGTTAGCAGTAATAAACAGATGCTTTTTGGAAAAGCTGTTGTTGTTGCTAAGCAACTACTGAAACCCCCATCTAAAGCATGACACTCTTTTGCTAAAAGAATTATTTTCAAGTAATACAGTTTGTCCTTTCAATTTCAAACAATAAAAATACACTGCTGTGAAGACTGGTCCCTGCTAAACCTCTGGCTTATCATACTTTTCAGTGGTTGCTAATTATTTCTGTAATTTACATTAGCTTATCACCTTTATAATTAGTATTTATATATAAATATTTTAATTATTTGTATTGCTGCTACAAAGTAGATGTTCTCTTGTGCGTATGAACTTTGTCTTGTTTTGTTCAATGCAAATAGAGATACCGAGTCTGACTCGAAAATGAAAATGAAAATTTATAGTGTGCAAAGTAAAGCGTCTCCCTTATCAACAACATTTATAGAAATCTACACATTTCTCCAAACACAAACTATTTTTTGCATTATTTTTGACAGCTGTAAACATAAAATGTCACTGGTCTTGCTCATGCGCGGTAGAACAACAGGCTGTTTAAAAGGCATGAATTAACCCTTCTAGCCTTCCATACATTTTTATTTTGTAGTAGAATTTGTGAAATTGAAAGCTGTTGAGTCTCATGGCTCTCTCACATGTATATCTTTTGTGTTCTTCATGATCTGTGTTGTGAGCTTTTAACAATAAAATTAGCCATGAACGGATCCACAAGAGAGTTTGGTGACACAGAGTATGACAAATAACAAACAAGAGCACAAATGATTTACTTATTTTTCTTGATCAATTCCATATTCAAAAGTAACATTATCATAGCAGCATTTTAGCCCATTTGCTACAAATCAGGTTTACTTTACATTGCTGCTGATCATTTTTCTCAGCGTTTTATCCCCATGGTAATTTTACTACTCTACAAAAATAAAAATAATTGCAGACTTCAAATTTGCTTTTGTGGCATGGTAAGTCAGCTGAAAGTCCACAGCTATAATTACTGTGATAGTTTACCTAGCTCAAACAAGTTTTAAAGTATTCACAAGTTCATTTTCATACCATGTGGAACTGAAATGAATGGCTCAAGGAAAAAAGTTTAAAAAATGTGCAGCACTGTATAATGCTTTCAGAAAGGGTCAAGTGCGATGTGAAGTCATTTGCAGTAAATAAACTAAAACATTCAAAATCACTGGTACGGTCACCAGTTTGGGTCTGCCTCATGATAGGCACAGGAGCATTCATATGAGATTACTACATTCAAACAACAGGTTATGTGTATGAACATTACAGTGAAAGGGTAAGGCTGCCTTGTTACTATAGTTACAAAGCTGTGGTTCTAAGAAAAACCTTAATAAATTATCCATTGCATACTTTGCTTTGATTGCAGTGTTGAATATTGTGCTACTTGAAGTACTTACTACATGTTATACACAAGCTGCATAAAAACTGAGAAAGTAAACATTGAATTCCTGTAGGCTCAGTCATTAATACATTGATTGTGGAGGCAGAAGCCTGAACGTTCAGTCAAATAGCACATTTGTAGAGATTTAGTTGAAGAGAGCGAGAAAGAGAAAAACAGAGAATGTAAGAATTGATTCATTCAATGTTATCTAACACAGGAAGATACATTTTAGATCTATCATCAAATGTCCTTTTATTTGGCTAAATGAAGCTGCTGCCAGGTTGCGTTGCCATCAAAGGTGTTCTTGCTATAATGACCATTCGATGATGTAAAACAGTGCAAAGGAACAAAAGCCGCAATTGAGAAATATCATTCCTCTGTGTAGATGCGGGAGACCTGGCTTGTGCATTGGTCCACCACACTGAAGAAATCCCCTTCATGCAATTCTTGATTAGGAGCCATATTCGCTGCTTGGCTGCGGACATCATATCCTGCAGATGCACCCATGCCCCCCACACACACACACACACAAAACACAGAGATGCATGTATGCACAGTGAGAGTTGTGAAATCCAATGGTAATATATTGCTCATCCTCAAGTAATTTTGTTTAGACAGTATTTTCATTACCTGTAATGCAGGAAAGAGCTGTTTGTAAGGTGGTCACTCCATTGGGATTATTGACTGTTGGAGGGAGGTTGTCACCAAAGGCATCATCTTGCACCAAGTGACTTGAGCTGGTCTGTGCTGTGATCCCACCATATTGTGGAGGAGAATATAGCATCTGCCCTGAGAGCTCTACAGGGCAAATGAGAAAGCATCACTCTTTTTCCTTTTTGCAAAAAAAACAACTTAGTTAAAGTCTATAGCTCCACTGGTGGGGTATGTGATGCTAATCCATCTTTTTTTTGTCAAATTCAATTTTGGCAAAAATTTCCTCACGGTCTGCTAGCTGTCTGTTCTGTGTAGGCTGAAAAACAAATCTAGTGATTGTACACAGCCCTGGCTCTTTAAATGGGGAACAAATAAAATGGCTCAGATGGAGCTACTATTCCAGTGAAATGTTAAACGACTTAAGCGTACTTTTTATTTTGTCGTTATATGCTGTGATGTTAGCTACAGAGCAGGAGAGTTGTTGTAGTGACAGTTTGCTACCCCACAACTTAGCTAACACTAGTTACATTATTTGCTGTGGCGGTGTTCACTCTATATCATGGTATTTGTCATGGTATTGGATTTCTCTAGAATCGCATACTGCACCTTTAAATTATATATTCCAGTTGAAAGCAACATTGGACCCCATAAATGAAAATAACTGTGCATTTCAGTCATTTTGCCTCCTGTCTTTATCTCAGCAGTCAAAACTAAATTGTGTGTTTCTGAACACATTGTCAACATCACTGTGGCTGGCAACTCCGGGGGGAAATGAGGTGATATCTATTTTAAGGTACATAAAGGGAGCTGGCTGATTCTGTCTAACTAGAAAAATCATCAGCCACCTGCTACACATCATAAAAAGATACTGCACAATTAATGTGAGAAAATCTGTTGAAACAGATTGTGAAACGGCCCAGACATTTGCTAATAGGCTCTTCAGATGTGAAATTTGTACTATAGACCTTTTACATAGGAACCTCCCCTTCTGCACAACTGTATTTACATCTATTTGACAACCCTAGGAATACACTGGTGATAAACCTCTGAGTACCTGGAGTGTGGCCTGCTAGATCAGGAGGCTGGCGTGGCTGCTTCAGATCTCGGTTGTTCTGCAGGGATGTCCCATTGGGAGCATGTAGGAGACAGGAGGAGGAGCAAGGCCCATGCTGGTCCCCGAGGAAGAGCTGGTGAGGGGAAGGATCAACAAACCTGAAATATTTCAGACTGAATTAAATACTCTGCTTGTGGAATTAAGAAAAAGAACAATATATCTTTTTTATTATTAAAAAAGAAAGATCCTTGTACAGTTTCTAAAACAATTGACATGCAATTAAGAATATAGAAAATCTTTTTTTGAGGTGTTTCATGAGACAATTGTAAGGTCATTTTGAGACTGGATGCCATTAACCTGTAATATAATTTTTTAAAATAAAATGATTTATACATATTTCTTACATATTAAAAATGATTACCCACTGAATGGAATCAAGGATCACTGTATGTTTTGTAAGGTTTTAAAGAGGAAGTTTTCTGCCAGGGGTATTGTACTGAAATGCAATACATTTTACAGGTGTCATCTTTGTTGGGTCAGTCCTCCATATTGTATAATATTCAGTGTATATTTTCCTTCAGAATAATTAAGACACAATGTTATGGAGTTTGTATAAATCTGTATGTAATGATTTCGGTGTACATAAAACATCATCACCATTTCAGGTGTTTTTAAACCACTTAGTGTAGATGTCAAACACTAAAGAAATCAAAACATCCACGACCAAGAAACAAAACCTTAAGAGAATGCAGAAAGCTCCCTCTTTCAGCTCAAAAGGTTCAATATTTACTTCATCCATGTAATGAGGAAAGAATATCTGCCTTCATGGATTTCTCTGCCTCAGTTCCTTAGTATTGTGACTTCCCACACTGCTGATTTAACCCTTAAGTTTCTGCACGGTGGAGCGATGGAGAGATAAACTGCACTCCAAGTAGGATGTTTTCTGTTTAAGCAGAATTTAAAAGCATATCAATTACATATGCATATATATGCTGGTTGTAATAATTCAGGAACAATCTTCCATTTCAGGTGTTTCCGTTATCGAGCTCATGACTACAATTTTGATTCTCTGTGTTTGGCAATTAAAATAAGTAGCAACAGAGGCTCTCAAGAGGTACTTTATTTGTATTACAGTCTGTACTCTATACACTATAGCCTGTGCATCACAAACTCATTCATAGAATTTTCTATCACAAGAGTGCAAGTCTATGCCTGATGTTTGTTCCAACATCACTATTTTATTTAGAGAGTCTTCTGTCTTTAATGTAATCAGCTAAAACAGAAAATTAATTTTAATTCAATGAATATAATTTTTTTCTGGGTAGTAATGGTTTTCACGCCTACAGCAAATCATTACCTTTATTATATATCTCTGTTGCTCATTGTTACAACTTTAAGAAAATCGAGGACTTTACTCACTAGATTCATGTCAATCATTGTTACAGAGGATAAAACTAGTAAATTTAAATAGTGTCCAGTGACCATGGCAGCTGACACCCCTGCTGTTAGGTTTGGCCAAGAAACACATTTGCAAGAATATTAAAGGAGCCAGAGTTTCCTGACAATATACACAGACTGAATAGGAACCAAAAGGAATCCCAGAAAAGTGTACAGAAAATGGCAACAAGGATTTTACAATCAATTTAACATCTAAAAAGTAATTACAGCGTCTCTCCTCTCCCACTGGACTTTTAAATGGTATTTTTTTTAGATTTTATGATTCACTTATTGAATTCCTTAGCTGCTCTTGTCGGTGGCTATAGCATCCATTAATACCATGAGTCGAGACCAATGAGGCAAGGCAAGGTCTGCTTTCACAGGCCAATTGTCTACCCAGAATCCTGCAGTGAATGCTGTGGCCTACCGCTGATTTGAGAACAATCACAGCCAGTGAGGAGCCATGAGCATCTGGCTGCTCAGAACGACAGAAATACTTGGTTGCATGCTTTGAAGTGTACAGATAAAGGGAGGTTTTCCTATGGGTTGACAAGGGCAATGTGTTGCAGGCCATCCTCAACCTGTAAAATCTTTTCCCAGCCATGGCACCCATGTACCCACCCCCACCCCACACACAAATAAACAAAACAAAAACAAAACAAAAACCAAAACCAAAAAAACCTTTTAGCGTGCATAATAGGTGCTTTCTTATAAACTGATTATTCTAATTATCAGCTTATAGTCTTGAAGCCATGGCAACCAATGTTTAAGTTGATTCTTTTAGATCATCAAAAGAGAGAAAAAGGATTTGTGAAGCATTTAAATCGGTCGTGGCACACACAAAGTTACAACTGTGCCAATGGGAAAAGAAAATGAAAAGAAAATACCAGTTGGTTTCTTTCTTTTTGCTTTTGAATGGTAATGCACACGCTAACACAGTAAGCATTTACATTACCACCGAGAGGGTTTTAATGACTTTTCTTTTCTTCAAAATGTAGTTGGAATTCCTGGTACATGATGAATATGCATACATTGAAAAAAATACTTGAATTGAATTATTTACTATGTGGATTTTAATGTGAAAGATTGCTTGCATATCATTCCAAATATAAAACCGTGAGACCCAACACAATAACACAAAAGTCCTCAGTACCTGTAATCATCTTGTAAGGAGCACAACAAAGCCAGGTGAGGACTGCTGGAGGAGTCTTGTCCCTGTGGAGCAGCTGAGGAACAGGGATGACAGACACTTCAGGACTGTCCACCACAGCCTAAATCTAATGGATAAACCTATTATGTGCACATGGTTGCAGGGGGGTATGCTTAAGTATCTAATGTTCATATCAAACATTTTACTGCAAAGAGCCAGGGTTTAGACATACCAGAGTATGACTCATGAGATGCACAAGGGTTTTTCAAGTTGTTGTCTTTCCTTGCCAGAGGGGAAAGGCTTAGTTGCAGAGGATGGATGGTTAAACAGTCTGTCAGAGTGTTCTGGGTCACACCAGCTGTGGATTTCATCTAGAGAAACGGCACATGGTACATAAACAGTAGTGAACAGCATAAACAGTAATGGTATTCTGGCAGAAGAATGGTGCTAAAACCGTAATAGTTTTATCTACAGTATTATTTTTGCGACTCATTTATAATGAATAGAGCACCTTGTTCCTTTTTGCTTTGTTGTGGTGCACTGGTGTATATTTCTGTTATGTGGATGTTTTTGGATTAGCCAGGTATAACTTTAAGTACCTTTAAGTCTTTAGCATCTGACTTTATTATCATGCTGTCACACTTTTGGCCTGTTTTTTGTTCCTAATTAGCCTGGCTGATCCTAATGTGTTACACCTGTTCGTGCTCTTCCTGCTTATTTGTACCTGTGTATGTGCTCAGGTCTGTTTTGTCCTTGTCAATCCATTGTCACTCCTGCCTTAAGTATCTGCCTGAAATCCTTGTTTGTCTGTATGTTTGTTACCTGTGATGTCTGGATTTTGATTCTCACCTGCCTTTAAGTTTGGAATATTGTTTAATTTTTCCCTTGCATTGTTTGGAGAATTACTGCAGTTTGGAACTGCATTTGGGGCTCTCCTTGGATGTCTTTTTTCTTAAGTTTGTACACATTGTTTTATACATTTTGAAACTCAGCCTGCCATATTTGGGCACCTGTAGCACGCTTGGCTACTCTGACACAAGCTTCCTCTGGCAGGTCACCATGAGAGAATTAATCTTATCAAAATCAAACTAAACATACTACAAGCAATCAAAACAGAATCTAGAAACCTACATAGTATAAAACATTGAGTTTATTATGATGAAGAACTAGTTTGCTACCATCAGAACTATAGAGTTAAAACAAGAAACAATTAATGGATACACACAGTACAAGGGTTGTTATACGTATCTAAATTAGTATTTTGCAGTAGTCTTCATGAAATCGAAATTATAATAAACATCTGAGTTTTTAGATGAAAAAAGTTGTGCATGTATGATACTTTGTAAAATGTCACCTTTTTTAGTAACTGCCCACCTTCTTTGTCTGTATCTATGGTGACATCACACTCAGTAAGAGCATAAGTCTCTAACACACAAGCAAAAATCTCAATCTGAGTAAGTGAAACACTGCAACTCCATAATGTGAATCTTTGTGATGGAGTCACCCCAAGTGGAAAATAAAGGGGTGAAAACTGGACAAACATGTGACAAACAACATAATTATGTGTATTATTGTTTGACCTAGCTCAATCAGTGTTAACATAAGTGGATGTATGAACTGTCAGGCTGGATTGCTGGATGTTTTCATCTGACTGAAAGTTAAAGTACATAACATGTTTCTGTTAACAATTTGAACAGTGTGGGTGGAGAACACATCACAAAGAGTATATACTCAACACTGTCAGATAATGTGGACAAATGAAAGAACAATGAAAGGAGCTGCAGTTTATGAAATGTATTAACGTAGCTTTTCTTTTGTTCATGGTTCTAATGTTGAGGAAGTGATTCTGTCTACTTGCAAATATCACTAATACAATTTAGTCAAGAAGGTTATTTATGACTGCAAACCTGGACTCGAACTGTGTCTTTTCCAAATCTATTTTGTCAGTCATCAAATTTAGCACACAGTTTAAATTGAGTTCTGTATGTAGTGTAAGATTTCTCAGTAAAATACTTTCTTTGTTCTCAGCATGCCCTGTAGTTTGTACCTTCTTCCGTAACTGTCGTTCTTTAGTAGAGTGGGATTTCACATGTTTCCTCAAGGAGCTGGGATCAGTGTAACGCTTTGAGCAGCCAGGCACCTGGCACGTATACGGCTTCTGTACAACCACAAGCATATGAAAACTTGTAGGACTCCCCATAGAGGCAAAGACACACACACACACACACACACACACACACACACACACACACACACACACACACACACACACACACACACACACACACACACACAACACACACAGGCTTAGAATTACCATCCTTAATTGTACGTGTCTGTGCATGGCTGCCACTTACTGTTTCCAGGTGTGTACGCTGGTGTTTAGCTCTGTCACTTGAGTTGCTGAAGGCCTTGTGACATCCTGGGTGCTGACACAGGTAGGGCTTCTCCCCTGTGTGGCTACGCAGGTGGATCTTCAGATTTTCTAGCCGCGAGAAAGCCTTCTTGCAGCCCTCGAACTGTAACCGCATACAAACACAGTAAAAGTAGTCCAAGCAGTTCATTGCCATCCGACTGCCACAGATTAGGAGTGTTACATGCATTAAAACATACCTTGGGGGTCATTCATTTTCAGTCCTTTATATTTTGGCTGTTGGCTTCAACCTGATGTTGCCCATATACAAGGAGCTACTAGTTTATGAGTTGGAAATCATTGCATACAAAGGCCTGCTGACCTCAGTGTGTGGGAGGGAGTGAAAAAGGAAATATAGAAAACCATTTGAATAGAAAATTTTATAATTTAGTCTCAACTGACACTCAAGGAAGCCATAACTGCTCACTGCAATGGTAGTTTCATGGTTGACAGGCAGGCAGCTATTAAGCAGGAAAACCCTAAAAGGGGTAAATATTTGGCAGACATATATACATATATATATTTTAGTTTTATGGCAAGTTTATGTCACAACTTGGAACTCCCGGCTATTACTAGGTGCTTGTCTCGATATGTTTGATTCTTATACAACCACTTTGCTCTCACCACCAGCCAATTATTACTACACTGCAATTAGTTTGTGAATTTGTCCTCATAATTTCAACGACTGTGCCTTCATATTTGTCAGCACACTTTTGGATGTTGACAAATCTAACGCTGATAATTCAAGCTCGCTTAATGAGTTATCATTGCTTGAGCATACATTATAGTCATGATCCTACCCTCTTCTAAGAGTCTTTGGAGTTTAATATCAATAAATCAGAATTACTCTAAATGCCTTGTACATAGGCACAAACATGGTAGAAATAATTTATGTGGTTTATTTTCAGCTGTTTTCTTTTTCTTCACTGTTTTGTACACTCCTACTGCAAAATATGTAACTGCTGTCCCAGTGATTTTTGCTAAGAATCATCAGGCATTAAGCTTTCAAACCATGTATAGGCTAGGGTCATCCCAAAATGTAACAACCTCCCCTGTTTGTTAATGTGCAACTCTCTTCCATTTAAAAAGTCCAAAGAGTTTGAAAGAGTTTTTTTGGCTCCAAAATATACTTACATTTTAAAAACAAATATCATATTTTAAGCAATCTGAAGGTTGTGTGTGTCACCAGCAGGGGTCAGTGTTTATACACACATCACTGTATTGTCATATTTGTTTTGAATCCTTCATCTTGCATCACCTTGACAGTGGTTAGTAGTTACCAGTAAAGACACTTTTAGTAGACTATTCTTAATACATTTACAGAAAAACTCAGACAGAAGAATGACCACATTATATATCTAACAGCATCATACACATGGCCTTTTACTTCTTGGGCTTCAGAAAAATACTAATACCTCCAACCAAACAGCTTTGTTGCAGTATCATGCGACCACAGTGACTTCACTACTAAACTATGTGAATAATCAAAGCTTTTCTTGTGTAAGTCCAGGACTTTACTCTCCCTCTTCCTGTCCACAGGGGGTTTGGAATGTCCTTACTAAGCCGTATGGAGGAAACACACAGACCATGTCCAGTTTTGTTATTTTTTCTCTAATACTAGATTCTTCACATACTCACACTTCTCAGTCATTGCTGCCAAAGCCAAATTAAAATGTTTTTTGCTTCCCATTAATAGTTTACTAATAACATTCCTCTGCATTCCACATAGAAATACTTCTTTCGTTCTTCCTCGTCACAGCACAGCTATTTTCTGACATCTATTCTCAAAAACTAAAACGAGCCCATGCTTCTGTAATTGAACTTGAAAATCAATCAAACTTTGTTTGCAGCAAAGCTTTTGTTACAATTCAATGTTATAACAATCATTTTTTGAATGTTAAATGGAGGGTCAATGTTATAAAAGCACAAGGTCAAGGTTCACAGCACTGATTGTGAAGAATTCTTAACATTTTGTCAAAGCAAATAGACTAAACTGGAAACCGAACAAAACAGTACATTAGCACACAATGAGAAATGCACTTCTCTCAGACTCCACTCCAATTCTGTTCTATTACAAAAAATGCACCTTCATAAGGGGACACACTTACAAAGTGCACCAAATCTGAATTTTGGTTAAAGATAATTAATAACAGACCCCTAAGCTAGAGTATCACAAGAAAAACAGCACAGACAGAGATAAATAGTCTCTCTGAACCAAAGTGGACAGACAAGTGAGAACCAGCATAAAGCTAAAATATTGCCAAGACTCCAGGACTAGCCAGCGGTGGGTAACTGTGTAACTCTCTCTCTCTCTGTCTCATGAAGCTCTCATGAAGCGCAAAGGGCTTTTTAGTTTGTCGCAAGGGACGTTTGAGCTGAAAAGAAAGCAGCATGGCTCCTCAGTGTAGATCAGTGTTACCGCCAGCTTCTGACAGGTCCTGGCAGGTATTCATGCCCTGGCTGAACAATGACAGCTGTAGTCTCTGCCAGCAGAGTCTGTCCAGTGCCCAGTCTTACTCTGAGGTCAATTCATTCTGGACTTCACTCTTCCCTGTTTGTTTCACCTGTGATATTTCTATCTTCTTTGCTCTTTTTGTTTCACCTGTTTCCTTACACTGTATTTTTAGCTTTTAAGTACATGTCTCCATTGGTTTGGAAATTCCTTAAGGCACATCACATGAGAAATAATGGTTTTGCTACAACTAAATGTTGGACAAAACACTATAATGTTAACAGAAAACAAGAAAGAAAAATAATGTGAACCTTATAAAAATATTTAAAAAATATGTATTTTAAAAAACTGTAATCACGTCAAAATTTTAGGAGACACTTCGGGGGACTTTTCATGAGATGGAGGAGGGAGATTTCTGGATCAATAAATGGCTACAAAATTCTGTAATAGGGCATATATATTATTGTGTTTTAACACTATAAGAATTATACTAAATTACTGCAATTATCTCCAGGCTGTGATGTTTTTTAGCAGCAACATGATTTTCTTTTGTTTTTTTCAGTTTGCAATGGAACAAAATCATTTACGTTTGCTAATGCAAATATAGTTGAGGCACTAAAGCATAAATTCCAAATAAGTGCCAAAACCTAGTTCCCTCCAAACAATTGTAAGAATGGCGCTTAAAATGTTGTCAAACCTGAAATCTTATTAGGCCTGCCTTCTGTGATGTTAGCAATTCTTGAATTACAAGCTGCTTAAGTAGGGTAATGTAGCGGTTTAGCAAGGATGGAGTGAAAGGGTTTCATTTTCAGACTGATTGATCACAGCATGAATAATGCATGCTGACAGTACATTAAGTACATTTTGGGCAAATTTGGGCAACCAATGACAGATGCTCATTGGGGCTAATTATTGTTTTAAAAATCAGCAAAAATAAAAACACAATTAGATACTTAGTCGTTATAGCTGAAATTAATTGAGTGGAATATTCAGTGTTGGAGTGGTAGTAGAAAACATAGTAGCTACAATCTACAAGCTAATACTTCCAAACCATTTCTCGACTACCTGAAGAGCAATTAGCAAAATGGTAACAGCACAGAAAAATCAAAATGAATGTGCTGACTCACAATGTAAACAAGATCTTATTTAGGATTTTGTGCTTTTAAAATCTCATATATTTACATCTGAGTGTCAGACACAAATAGATTGGTAAGTCAATGATTTGCTAACAAACTGTTGAATCATCATTTAACAGATTGTGAGATGACAGGTACAAGCCTGAGCATGCCTTAGCCTGTATGTTCACTGTGTAACATGAGCTACTTCATTGTTATTCTGCTGGCTCCCACTTCATTTATCACATGTCAGTTTATTCACTTGCCAATCATTTCCTTGGAAAAAGTGAGTGCTACATTTTAGACAATTGTATAATCTGAAAGGTAGGCTCTTCCAAGAGAAGTTAATTTTCTCTAATTGGTGCTTTTAGCTATTCTAACTGTTCTGTGAGATTCTACTGTAGTTTAATCTCTGATTTAAGCATAACGTTTCAATCACAGAGGGAGTAGAAGAAATCACATGCACAGACTCATGCTCAGGTGTATGAAAATGTTCAAGTAAAGACAGGAAAAGCCTGCACTCTTGACATTATGTTCAGAGTTGACATGAAGAAAATCCACACAGATGCAAAATCTCTCATTAAAGCCCAGGAACGATAAGTACTGGCATTTTCTCTCTTTACTCAGTCTTAGCCTGTAATATAATTACTGTACCACAAACACAAGTGCCACTTTGTATCATTTCTGTTTTTGGCAAAGGGCTGTGACCAGGAATACCTTCTTCATTATTAAATGATTACATGGAACTCAGACTCTTCCAGTGATTGCAGCCCCATGGCAACAGAGCGAGCTTCAACTAATAAGTGAGTATTTTGGTACAAAAGGTCGACTGCAGGTATGCACAGTGTTAATAATTGACTCATTGAAAGCAGCCACATGGAGCATGTTCGGCCAGTGGTTTGTCAATTACTCATCTAAGACTCAATTATTTTCCCAGTTAGAGTGAGAAAAAGACAAAGAAGGGAGTTAAGAGTGGGCTTCAACCCATACCTGATTTCTGACTATGTTAACTTGGTGTGGCTCTATGGAGGGCAGTATCAGTTTGTCTGTCAGTCAGTCAGTCAGTCAGTCGGTATTTTAACTATTAAATGAATTGCTATGGAATTAGGTACTGACATGAATCCTACTGAATTTGTTCATCATCTGACTTTTCCTCTAGTGCCACCAGCAGGTTAAAATATTTGGCTTTAAGTGAAATATTTCCAAATTTGGTAACAGCAGGCCACAGTTCACTTCATCATGAGTAATATCTCAGCATCTACAGGATGGATTGGCACAGAATTTGGTGCAAATTGATGCCATGCTGTCCAGACAGATTATCATACTCGTTGAGGTAATCCTCTGAACTTTCTTTTTGCACCAACAGCAGGTTGACATTTTTGGCTTTTAGTGAAATATCTCTGCATTAGCATTTAACTCAAATCACTGCTGTGCCTCAGTACAACTGTAGACTCCTTGTCTTTTTCTGTATTCTAGAACATTACATTCAAAACTAATAACCAAAGAAGCATCATTCAATTGCAATACATCTGAAAGAACTAGATCATCCATTTTGGAAAAACAAAGGTATTAGTTCATCAATAATCAGGCCCATGAACAAATGCCAACTCTTTGGCCACCAATTCAGACCTGTAGAGAGCCAGACTCTGGGGCATCACCTTCCCAGAATGATGGCCAAGTTTTTCAGACGGTGGCCTGGCAAACCCCTTGCTGCTGACAGGCCCAGTAGCTACTAGAGAGCAATGGTGCCATGCCAGATCTAAAGTGCTAAGAATCTTTAGTGCTGATTTAATAACTACATAATTGAGTTAACTCCAATGTCAATTATCACAGTTTCACTAATTACCCCAAGGCTAAAGTTAAGAGGAGAGAGAGGCCATAAACACAGGGCACATGAAGGTATTTGTCCTAAAATAATGTTGTTGTTTTTTCTTCAGCCTCGAAAGCCCAACTAGATACTGTGGGTTTAAAACAGAGCAATGAGAACTGAACTCACTGAGCCCCTAACATTCATCATGTTACTGCTTTGACTGCATTCACTCATTCAGCCTGCTCACAAATTAATAAAAGAATGTTGTTGTTAGATGAAGAGATAACATTCAGAATCTTCTTTCTAAGAGCTAGAGAAATGAAGTATGAAAAAAGCATAGACTTTGATTGCATGAGAAGAGACAGCCATGATCTGCATGGTGTACCGTGCACTTGTTGGGTTTCTCTCCTGAATGGACCCTCATGTGGATAAGAAGCTTGTATCGGGCATTAAAGGGCTTGAAGTTGCGTGGACAGCCCACCCAGTAGCATGTGAAATCCTCAGCCTTGCGCTGGTCCACATGTAGCTTTTCTATGTGTTTTACCAGCTCCTCCTTTTGCTCATAGACTGCACTGCAGTTAAGCCACCTGCAGCAGTGGGCCCCATAGTCATCCAGCTCTCCTTCTTCTTCCTCCAGCATTGGGACCTGGGGTAAAAAGCTCACCCCTTGCCTGGGAAGAACCATGGGAGCCTGTGTGAGAGGGTCCTGAGAAAGGGGGTTTATTTTGCTGTGTTGTCTAGTGAGGTGGATGTGCTGGTGTGAGTGGTAGGGTGGTGGTGGCCCCTGTGGAGTAGCAACTTCTGGGACAGTAGTCAACATGGCTGGCTGTAACTGTAGATGTGGCAGCAGGTTGTTGGTGGTTTGGCTGCAGCTCTCTGAAGTCGTCTCCAGTGCCCCTCCTTCCTCTGGGAGGCACTGCTGCTCCACCACCATGTTAGCCATCTGGCTTGCTAGACCACCTCCCTCTTCAAGCATCTGCATGCGGCCACACTCTGTCTGTGGTGCCAAAGCCTGTGATGAGCCTGACATACTGTAGGGATGGGTCAAAGGGATGCAGCAACCTCTCACACCCAGGAAGTGTCCATAACCTTCAGACTGGACAGGTGAGAGTGCGGGGTGGGAGGCTGGAGAGCTGCGGGAACCATTGATGTAAGCCACAAGTGAGGTAGGTGAGGTGCGTATGATGGAGGTGAAATCAATACCCATGACATCTGACAAAGGCGACATTGACAGAGCCCTCTTCTTAGCTCGAGACTGTCTGGGGCTTCCAGCATCACCTGCAAAGAGGTACGAGGGCAGAGAGGCAGAGGTGCTGGTGCCACCTGATATGGTCGTGCCGGACATGGCTGTGCCAGGGGAAAGGCTGAGCTGTTCACCTCCCTCACTGGGCTGGGTGGAGCCCTGAGGTAGACCCAGCGGAGGAAGCACACGGTAGCCATACGACCATTCATGTCTGCCACTAAATATTGACTGTGTTTCAAACAGACTAAGGGTAGTGGATGCCAGGGATTCTCTGGACAGTAAGGATCTGAAACAGATTGTTGTTATCCACTTTAGTATCACTCTTAAGGTAAAGGTTAATTGAGCTCATCGCCACATACTACTATTGATGCTGCCCACCTGGCATCAGTGTGGAGATTCTGCACACTATGTGGATGTGATGGAGGATGTGGTTCTGCAGGCCCTGCAGTAAACCGTTGGCCTTTGCCAACAGTCATGGGACTGCTGGTCCCTGTCAGGTTAGCAGCAGCTGGCTGACCAAATACCTCCATGGTAGGCCCAGACACAGAGCAACCTGCTGGACACAAGCCCAAAATTCAGTAAACAGAATATCCATATGGGAGAAAAATTATATGTTGACAGTGTTTATCCACATTCAACAAATCTCCACAGATCAGTTCAAAGTGTTAAGATAATATTACACAATAATATGGAAAGTTAATAAGAAAATGCAGTGGCGTGTCCAGACATTCTTTGACTGGGGTGGCCAATGGGGCACTGCCTTATGCAGGGGTGGCATGAAGTACATGCACATGTGCAGTATCTTACAGGTTCTTACATTCCTGTGTTTCTTCCAGAAAAGATAAATACATCTAATATTACAACACATTCAGGTTGGTGCCATACAAACATAAAATAAGCTTCTATACTTTATTCTATATTTTTGACTTATATTAAGTAAAAAAAAAAAGAAATTGTACCCCACAAAGTAGGTTTCATACAAAAGAAAATAATGAACATTCATAAATACTCCTTAAACAGTTGGTGGTAACTGAGTTCTCGCCTCTGACCGGGCAGATAGCCAATCATAGAGAGGATAACCCCAGGCCACCCCCACCCTCCACGCCCCCTAACAAAATACAAATCAAACTCAAAGGCATCACATTTCTGCTTTAACTAAGGTTTAAACAGTATTGTGGAATTTCCCTCACCACCCTGAGGAGGCCAGAGACACTTTCTGCTCTGTTAATCACTAATGAGCCTTTCCACTTTTCCTCTGTAGAAAATTTAGGGACAAGGTTTATGCTTGGTTAATTATCATTAAATAAGGACAAGAAGTATAGCAAGAAGACAGTGAGGTTGTGACGAGCACACAGAGAATACAGAAGCATGAATATGTAAATCAATGTAGTTTCGGTGAAGTGAAGAATTATACAAGAGCACTCTGTCCAACTTATCTTTGCGTCGGATGTGTGTGACGTCTCAGTTAAAATGTACACAGAGTTTGTTTTGAACTGGATTAGATTCTGAATACTACAGTAGTAAAATGCTGGTCAGGAGAGTTAAGTTACACCTGGGTTGATTAAATATCTTTGTTTTTACCCTTGAAGCTGTTGGTAGAGGAACAGAGCCCTGTCTGTATGGTAGTTGTCACTGTTGTGGTTGGAGGATGAGTAGGCACTTGCTGCTGTAGGGATGCAATCGGCATGTTTAAATGTTTCCCATTGGTCAACACCTGTCTGCGGAGGCTCAGGGTTGGCAGGACAACATGGCTTCCACCCTGTATCCCGGAAGCAAAGGACTGGATTGTCCCTGGTTTCACTTTCTCAATGCCCGAGGAGGGACTAAGACTGGCCCGTTGGGGTGAAGACATGGGTATCCTGATGGATTGCGACTGCTGTCCTCTGATCATGCTCAGTGATGGGGACACATTGCAAGGGGATACCAGGAGCTGACAACCCTGTCCACTCATGGCTGAAGCAGATTTATCAGAAGCTCTGAGCTCTCAAGGAAGTTGATGTAAGTGGTTGCAGTTTGTAAAAGTAGCTTTACACAGGATATGGTATTCCACTGCTCATACCTAGGAAATGATTCAAACAACAAAAAACAAAAAATATGAAATATGTTTCATAAAACATATGGTCCCCAAATGAAGGATACATTAAAATATGGAATTAAAACATCAAATTTAATATTAAACCAACAATGCACAGTCTTTGCAATTTGAGGAAAAACCTGCTGAAAACCACTCAATCCCAAACAACTGCACCATGTATTTTTAGATTGTACTCAAACAATATTATTTCAGCTTCACAAATATAATCAATAAATAAATATTAGCCAACATACATCCTACTACAGTAAGAAATGTATTTTATTTAAATATAAGCATGATGACTGAGGGTTAACACGTTCTATAGTGCAATTATCCAAATTTTTGTGTTTCCTCTATAATCCATATGAACCGCAGCTACTCGATTTAATCTGCTTGGAATTTAATCTAAAAATTGCTTAAAAGTGTATCCCCAAACATTAAAAAATAATTGTGACCTTTGCAGTTAAGTTTTTCATGACACTGTTATGGCGCCTTCACTCACCTGTTGATGTTGTCGCAAACGCTTTCCCCAAAGTGACATTTCAGGATCAATGGCCCCGTCAGGACGGATAACACCAGGAGATCGACTAGCGTGTCTCTCTAAGAGTTTGTGGCGGGTGTGACTGCACTGAGCAGAGAAGTCAAGCCTCTGCGGAATCTCTCAGTTTGAACCGCAGCGTCCCGCCTCACTCCTCTGTTTCCAGGAACTCCTTTTCTTTCACCGACTACCCCTTTTGACCTTGACAAAGCTTTGTGTGAACGACGTCATTTCAAACTGAGGGGACGTTTACAGAAAATAATTGAAAAATCATTTTTTGGCTAGTTGCTTTGGCCTAAAGTGTGCGTTGGCACGCGTGTGCGGAGAAAAGAGCCTTATAGAGCCACCATAAAAAAATATAGGCTATTTCTTGCTCAGTTGAATATACATGTTGCTATACAAATATTAGCCTACTATAAAAAAATATTTAAATTTATGAAATGACAAACTTGAAATCACACCCTTATTATTAAGATTATGCCTTTTCAACTTAAAACTTTTTTTTAGGACTGCTTAAGGTTATCTGTTGTAAGTGAAGCATTAAAAACTACACATTTGCCGTGGTAAGGTGAAAGTTTAGGTAATAAAGGATACATGGTAACAAGCAAAAAGGATACATGGCAAGTTTGTTTGATAAACTTTTTACTTTTCAATTTCCTTCCAGTCTTAATGCCACTGAGCATTGCCAATTCATAATTTGAACCTTTCTTGTGACATTGTGTTGCATGAATCTGCATCGTTGTCCTCCTCCTCCTGTTCCTCCCCTAACCCTCTACCTCTGCTCAGACCCCATTGTTCAGCACTTCTCTCCTGGCTGCTGGAGTGTTTGCTCTGTAGATCCTGTTCCAGGTTGCCAAGGAAACCAGTATGTTTATAGAAGGAGGGATGCTAGCTGTTAATTTGGGAACATACATGGAAAAGTCCACAATAACGATTAACTTCTAGTTTGACAGACAGCATCCACTAAATGAAAATACATGTGTAAAAAGACAATGCTAAGTAATTGGAGTCTGCAATCAGTAATAATGACTGCTGAGAATTTGCATTGATCAGAATGGTGGCTAGTAGCTGCAGAAAGTGCAGTGACTTCTCTTGGCTTATGGGCTTTTCACTGTATTATCTAAAATTGGAATTGTCTGTATTATTTATAAAAGATTCTTTTTAGATTATTTGCTGAATTAAAAGCTTATTAAAAGCTTTATCTTTGCAACAGGAAAACCACTGATTATGAATTTTACTGTGGTCATCTGATGATTGAGGGTGATCACCTGACATTTCAGACAGAATAAATTATATTTTTGAATATATAGTAGTACTGACCTCTGGTGGGGTAACATTTAATTACTATACTCCAAGTCTTTGAAAGCAAGTTAGTAGACCTATGTTCATGTAGTGCTTTCAGCTTCATCACATTATTACTTTTCATTCCCATGTGCCTAATCTGCTGTCTTAAAAAAAAAAACTTTCATCATTTTCTTGTAATGCCGAACAGTGATGTGCTGCAGAACAGAGGACATTTCCCCACCCATCTGTTTTAGTGTGAAATTTTCCTCTTTTGCCAGCAGGGGATACTATTAGTACACCAGTGGCGTGGTTGCAGCCTGGTTAATAATGCCACAAAGTTTCAGATAGGCTACAGAAGAAAAGAATAAGAAAAGGAATTGACAAAATGTGATACTTGTGAAGGTCACAAAGGTAAGTCAGCACTCATTGTTTATATGATTATATGAAATACTAATCTTCCAGAGATCTTGCTAACTTCAAGCTGTGATCCATCAGCCCCACTGCGATCTGGACTTCTCTTCCCTCGACTGAGTCGCAGTGTGTTTCCAAATGTCAGAGTGTAAGAGGATAGTAGGGCGTCTGTACTTGAGGCAGAGCAACAACACATGTAGCCATTGGCTCGTCTTCTCAATGACAAACAGGGACACTTAGAACAGTGTTATCATGCACATGTACATACTGGATCACATTTACAGTTTACAACTGAAACGACATGCCATTTCACTTCACTTTGCTGTAGTTCAAGGGCTTCTTTACATCCCCTGAAGAGACGGACAGCAGTATATTTTAAGGAAAGGATTCGAAGGGGGAGAGAAGGAAATTAGATAGGTAATTGGAGCAGGAGTGTGGAAAAAAGACCAGATGAGATGTAAGTGTTGACCATTTGTGAAGATCTCCATGTGTATCCAAATTAATACTCTAATAGACTCTCCACCACTTACAGAATCCATTTCCCTCTTCTTGATGACAGCATCAGCACTCCTGGAAGTAGCAAAGCATTCATTCTGCTGTCAAGATGAGAAACCATGGGTGATTTCTCTTTAAGTTATATTACAATAGTCACTTAAGGTAATGCACACCCCAGTGGACCTGTGATTAATTAATCTGCTTTTGATTTGCTAATGACAGTTCAAGTCAAATACAAGGTTAGTGAAGGCTGAGTCAATCCTTTTAGCTGCAGCTACAGAGAGGACTGTGGTTACTGTAGGAGATGTCAATTTATTGGTATCATCCCTCATTATAACGGCTTCTATTAGCCCACGGCACCTCATATACTAAGTCACAGCATATTACTAGACAAATACAGTGTTCCACACGCCCATATCCGAGATTGCACTAAAAGTTTCCCATAAACATTTAAATCACTCACGTTGGTTTGCAGCCAATGGTGTTAAATTAATGTTTTGTGAGATGTCTCAACTAAAAAAGGCTATAAATTGTGTGCTCTTAGAGATGTGCTGTATCCACTGTACATGAAGTACAGTAGAGAGAAAAGACCCATCCATCCATCTTTTCCTCTGCTGCTCTACTGTCAGTACCAGCACTCAGATGAAGATGAGTGTGAGAGAGATGGGCTTCTGAGCATCTTCCATCTTCATCCATCAATCTTAGATCAGACGTCTCTAATAACCTTTACAGAGGAGTGATGTCTGATAAAAAAATAAAAAAACAGACAGCAGAAGAACAGAGGCCCATATCTTTTCCAGCAGACTCTGTCTTTTTCCGCTCCCTGCTGTGTTTTCAAACAGGAGGACTCTAATGAAAGATTGCTGACACAACAGCGCCCGTGTTTAGAACTGCTGTTGGGCCACAGGCTTGCTTTTAATTTGAGCGTACATTCAGGGTGAAGCCTAAGGATGTGGGTGCTGTAATCTCCCTCTTTTCCTTTTTGGATATTATTAACACTGCTGCTCTGGAATCCCATCTCGCATGATGAGGCCTGAGTGCTGGAGCATAATCACAGGACTCTGAGTCTGCCAAATCAACAGAAACATTTCCCAAGACTTCAATATAGACACAGAGTAAAAAAGAAGCTTTGACAAACAAAAGATGTGGCTCAAAAGTGAAAGGAAATTTAAATTAGGTAATAGAAGAAGTTTTCAGGATGCATGACACATAATATACACACCATTGCTCTTGAATGCACCTCATACCAAATAGCGTGAGTTTGGTCTTAGTTTAAGTGTTGGTTCAGGCTAAATCTCTTCCACAACTGCAGTTATCATAGTGTTGTACAACACATAATTGTGTGTGTGAGTATTTTGACAGCACTAGTACAGATTCTGGATGCATGTTTGAATGAATTGGTGGCCAGTGTGGTGGTGGGCTAACAGGGCACATAAGACAATATAGAAGGTCCAGACATAGGAGGGTGTCATTAGACCCCTGCCTGAAGCCCCCTGGTCAGATCTTCTCAACATCCGTCTTCATTAAAAAGGTTGCTCTCTGAGCAGATGGTCATTAAGAGCACCCCCCTCTTTTTAGTTGAGGCACCCTCAATGCACTTGGACACTGCCTAGAGGACATCCAGTTGTTCCTTAGGACCTCCAGAAAACCTCACCAAAGAAGAAGGAGGGGTGTCCGACAAGGCTACCTGGTAATGATCACTCTGGGGTCTTCATAAATCTCTTTTTTGAAGATAACATGAAGTATGGAGATGGCTCATACAGCAGTATAATCAATATGTCATACCCTGTGGCACAAGATAGAGGTGGACAGAGTGACACAACTGAAACAAAGCCCCCAATAGTGAGTAATATCATCAGCGCTTTCCTGCTCTGTTTCCTTTTCTAGTAAAGTGTTTTTGTCTCTGTGTACTTTATGTGACTGGTATATCAATGTTGTTTTGAGACTGCACTGTTGTTCAGGCAGGTGTGGCAGGGGACACATGAGGACATGGTCAGGGTTTCAGGGAAAGCTGCTGTTGATGCCACAGTCAGTTAGATAGTGTTGCTTTTTCTGTTGTCCTGTTCCATGCGTTTGTTAAATACAGCAAGACTTTATGGAGGGGGGGGGATATAAAATATGCAATGCTCTGTGAAGCATATACATCTTTGCCCTGGGTCTGCAAACATATCGCTTCTCTGCCTATTCGCTAATGTGTAACAATTGTCACACCGACACAAATATACAGTGAAACTTCAGTAAAACCGAGAAAGAGGTCACAGGTTGTCAGTAGTGATTTGTGAAATTTGTGAACTCTTGGGTCCAATATGAGTAATGTCAATGTTATCTACATTTTAGTCGAGACAGCCTCATCAACAGTATCTCCAGCGGCAGCCACCATGGATCCCAATTACCGCAGTAATCACTCCCTAGCTGAGAGCACTGTTTCAGACAGGGTAAAGTATTATCCATCTTCATCATATTCATTATCAGGCGGCAGACGCAGGTGTCCTGGCCTCCCGCTGCTCCACACCATTAGTAACTGATAGACAGTGGGACTATAGCACCTTTGCTCCATAGAAAACGCCTACGCGCCGTTTTTTGAAAAGAAAAACTCTTAATCTGAACACGTTGTTGAAATATGCATAGGATTTGAACATTGTACACTATCTACTTTTCACTTATACAGTAATTGTTGGGTTCAGGGAGACAGACTACCATGTCTACAGTACGCGCATGGTCAAAGGTCACACAGTGGGAGGGGGGGGGTTGCAGCACATCATTTGTTCTCGCCTGATTAAGCTGCTGTCTCTCTAACAAGGAGGATCAGTGTGACAGACATATAGCATCTCTGTTTCAGGCTCCAACAGGACAAAAAGGTGACGTGGAAAGGTGGCTGATAGTTGTGGCATGTTTGTCACCAATCCATCCACTTCATAGTGACACGGACAAGGGTGAAAAAGGCAGCTTTTGCCCTGCTGGAGGTACCTGTATATGGGCACCCTGTGCAGACTAAGCCACTGATGTGTATTGGGGGGACTGTTGTGGGTGCTGTGCAGTACTCTCTGAGTAACTCAAATAAATCACCTCATTAGTCTGTTCTCTAACGTGTTGTTGCAGAACCAGGCTGACACCCTGTTCTCTTATAAGCTCATGAGATTTCAAAATTCTAAAATGCTTTTGGGTGGGATCGTTTTCCTACCCTCTGGCACCTGGTCGAGGTCATTCTATTAGGTGGATTGATTTACATATAAATTGAACATGCAGTATTACGCACCTCCTTAAACTCATCTGTTTCACTACTATATCCTATTATCTGCCTTGCATACTTCAACAAGCATTTAATTTCATCTTTCATATTGTCTTATGTTTCATTATGTTTCAGTGTTATTTATTAAAATTCATTTAGCTAATAACGCCCCACGCGCACTGCCCCTTTTCCTGCAATGCACCTATTCTAATGTGTTCTGAGCTACTGTGTGTCCTGCGGTAAAATGGGAAATGTTGAAAATTCACTGGAATATGAAAAGCAATCATATTTTCTGTATCAGTAAGCAGGTCTATGGTAGCTGGGGGTCATTCTTGCTCTCCGCTGTTGCTTGGGGAGGCATTTTGTAAGAGCCCCCAAGGCTCACCTAGTTAATTAAGTTTTTTGTGCTATTAGAACGATGTGATTTTACTGCTCCACAAAGCTAATTCTCTAGTACTGAGGGTTTGATAGACGTTATTTCTCCTCTGTATGATGCCTTGTTTATATGGAATACGCCACAGACAAAAACATATTATGTTGTGACATGATACATGTCAATACTATTTATTATGATTCATATTTGAGGTAAAATGAGATGAGATGATTTGTTGATACATATCATGACTAGTAAATGGGCTTTCTGCCAGGAAATTAGTCAGTAAAGCAAAAAGTGTCTAAAGGAAGCTAAAGAACGCTGCTGAGCACATCGAGTGTGCAGCGGAGTTGTCTTGGTGATATGGAGTTTGAACGCTATGGAGAGGTGGCAGGGAAGATCCAGATATAGAAAAGTGTGGGGGTGTGTATGAGAATATATCCACCGCAAAGAACTAAATTAAGCAATAGCACTGGCTAGGTGAGGCACTTATGAAAAGTGAAAAGACAAATTGATTCAAACCTATATGGCAAATCTAAAATGCAGCTGAATGGCTTTCTGCTGCAACAGTGCTAAAACGGCACTATTTTTACCCTCCATGAGCAGAATCATTTGGGTTTTTTTTTCTTTGCTCAATATATAGACTCCACAAGGTGAGAAGAATGGCCTTGGAAAGTGTTTCAAGGCATTTTATTTAGAATCTGCAGTGTCTTGTGTTTTTCTTAGGTGAAATAAATTAATAGAATGAAGAGGAGCCACAATTATATTCACTTCATGAAAGAAGTTCATGAAAGAAGCCCTGCTAGTTCACAGACAGTTTTTCTTGGCTATTTGAAAACCTCCCCAAAATGTGATGTAAATCTAGATAAAACTACACTGACATCAAGGCATTACACTACACTGACATCAACTATATATCAAACTGCAGGGTGACTGCATGCATGTGTCCTAAATATGCATAAAATAGTGTCCTCTTAAGATAGAGATGGAAACAGTAGCTGGCACGGGCAGGCATAATGGTAGATTTTTGTTGAAATTAAATTCTGCCCATGAAAATCAGAAACAGAATGATGGACAAGGCATAACAATTGCACAGTCCAACATCCATTAAAAATCAGCTTAGATACGGACAGAGCTCTTGCAACAGAGACCAAATCAATGCAAAGATGTAAGCAAACCCCAAAGGACATATGGGGGACATAGTCACAAAACATAATAATAATAATAATAATAACTTTATTTGTATAGCACTTTTCAAAACCATGTTCCAAAGTGCTGTACAGCGAGACAAACATAATCCATACTTAAAATGTAAACAAAAGTAAAATTAAAAGTCAACAATAAAATCAGAAAATACAATAACAGCAATATAATGTATAAACAATATAATGTTTATAAAAAAGCCATCCGATAAAAGTGAGATTTGAGAAGAGATTTAAAAGAGGCCACTGACTTTGCCTGCCTGAGATCCCCGGGCAGGGTGTTCCACATAAGGACATAAGGACTATACATCAGATGGGCAAACTTCCATGAACCTGAAGAGTTACATGGGTGCTTTTAGGGTGAGTGACCCAGCTTCCATATACACCTGATGCCAAATGATGTAAAACTGAGCAACTATAATAGATTTCATAAAATGAGATTCTGATATAGAGCATTGGTTATCAGAGGTGAAATTGATTTTTAATCCATCAATATTTCAAGATATACAGGATGTGGTGATGTATCCGTGGAGTTGGATTCTTTTTTTATCAATCACATTAAAGAAACTGATACTCAAACTCAGAAATCTATTATATATCATATATATTATTATTCGAGCATGCAAGACAGTAGCCATTGAAAAGAACAAATGAATTCAATTAGAAATCATATTGGGGAAAAATTAAGAATTGAGTACATTAAAAAAAAGTGAAAAAAGTTCATACTTAATCCTGATTTTTGGTTTTTGCTTGTTTTCTGTTCTTTTTTTTCCTTTTTCATATATTTTGCTTTCTTTTAGAAGATAAGACTGCTGGATCGGATTGTTGTTGAGAAAGATAGATGTATGTGTATAAGTATTTATATTTAAGATATCTCCTTTATGTCGATCAGATATGAAGATAGTTTTTTAGCGGTGTATAGTGAATAGGGATGCCCAGATCCGATCACGAGATCAGAAATCGGGCCCGATCACGTTGTTTCAGACTTGATCGGAATCAGACGTTACCTCCCAATCAGGACTCGGATGTAAATGTTTATATGTATATATAGATGTGCTTTGCAAACACTGTGGCACCTTTATTTTTGTATTTGTTTACATGCCTGTCAGGTATTTTAAGTTGAGGTGCTTTTTGTTTTTATCTTAGACTTTTTTTATATTTACTGTTGCACTAAAATCCAAAAGTGAAGAATTTATGTTATTTATTACTTGTTCAAGCTACCTCACAGAAGTGCTCTGTTTGTTAACAGAGTTGTTGAATGTTAAAATAAGGTGAATTAAATAAAAAATAAGGAACATTCTGGATCTGTTTTTTGCTCTTCTTTATTCTTTTTTAAGTATTATATAAGTATCGGATCGGGACTCGGTATCGGTAGATACTCAAAATCAAATGACTCGGACTCGAGGGCAAAAAAACCTGATCGGGACATCCCTAATAGTGAATGTGTGTTATTTTGTGTTATTGTACTGTTCTGCTTGTTTGTTGTTAAGATTGTCAGTCTTTGCTTGATATATATATATATATATATATATATATATATATATATCTTATACCAAACAAAGCTGGATACCATAAAAAAAATCAGTTTAGCAAAATCAGTTTATCAAAATAGTTTTCAGAGTGGTTTGATGTGGACATGGCTGCAGGCTTTTGTTGTGAAACTGTGGCAGCAGCAATATAAGATGTTAGTCTGTAATCAAAACATTATGTGACTGGTAATTAAGCAATAATACATGAGACCATGTAAATGAGTGTGCAGAATCTGAATTTTAATGACGTATGTACCAAGAATATTCTCTGCAATACAGTTCTATTTACACTATTACTGTATATTACACTAGTACTGTACATGTTCTCATGATAGCTTAACACTTTTTTGCCTTACAATTCAATTCAATTTTTATAGAATTATAACAGTTTTTTGTGTTTGCGGGATCTGTAACAGGATTTGGAATTGGATGCAGGAATGCATGACATAACTGTTTCTGTCACAGTGGCTCCGTCCGTTTTTTCAAATCTGTGCCTTATTTTCTCTGTTGAAAATCACTGATGAAGCAGTTTCCATTTATACTGTAGAAGGTAGACACCGGTCAAGGAGATTGAGATCGGTGTCTGTTGACCTCCATGGGTTATACCCGTACCTTCTCAGTGTGCAGAAACACACTTCTTAGTGTTGACTTCAATATCAAACCATTTCATCTTACATGACAAATCTTAAAATTTGACTAAATAATAATAGCCTTATTTAATGCTCAATAAAGTCCTTCTTGTTCTGCTCCAGTTCTTCTTCTTACATGACAAATAGCAAGTATATTTTTTAAGCATATAAATATCGGACATTACAATATTACATTAATTATAATAAATAAATTTAGTGTGGTGTCTGCATCCTATTTTGTAGATGAGGCTCTGGGTCTACCCTGGATTACTTTCCTAAAACAAAACCACACCAGCTGAGAAAGGACCACCTGTCACAGGCAGCACAAAAAGGAAGTGATGCAACTACAAACTGTTTAACTTTCTTGGCTGGGAAAGTTATTAAAAGTGACTTGACTTCACTGTAAATCTGTACTTTCCCAGTTCACTTTGTCCCATTAGCACAAACAGGATGCGATTTTTCCATCTTGCTGTTTAGTGTAAAAGTAGGCTGAGGGAAAACAATATTCCCTCAATGCATGAATTGTGGAAATGAGACATGACACACACTGTATTTATTAGAAAATGAGCCTTAGAACAATGATGATTATGTAATTCTTAAAAGAATTAGAGCACATTTACATCGAAAAGTCTGACAGCAGACAGCTAACATTTTCTCATGTATGTTACTCACACATGGATTCTGGCCTATAATAAATACTGTACAGATCCCCGAGAGGAACCACAGACCTCAGTCTACTACATGAAATTGCCTCTTTGATATTGGTGGTGCACACCAGCTCCTGTGAACTGTGAATGTTAATGTAGGCTGTGTTATATGTCAAAGGTGTTGACATACTCCTCCACAGGAGGACATCTCTCATCATCCTGTCTACCTCTGCTCAACAGAGAAAAGATCTACAAAGTTCTGTCAGCAGAATAACGTGGAGCCACAACTACAAGGTAGTCCCCTCCACCTCTCTCCGCCCCGGCAGAAAAGCTTTTAAATACCTCTGCAACCTAATGTTCAGCTTACTTTAAATGGAAGATGAAAGCTGAAGACAGTGATAAGTGTCTGAAAACAAACATGATAATAGACGGACATCCCATCCTCCTATCATGTTTTTTATGCTAAAGCTAATAATGAGGAGCGATACCAGGTCTCAGCTGGACTTCTCAAGGACATGGGAGCTTCACTTTAATCTTGAGAAGCTACAGAGCTGCGGCTATTAGTCAGTGTAACTTCCATTCACCAGCCTTGTGCAGAGTTGGCTGTGTGGCCGACAAATAGGCCTACATGCAAGTTGCGGTTCCTCCGGGTCTATTTCGAGTAGCCTACTATTTAAAAACGATATGGTTAAGCTCTTCCTCGTTTGCCCCTACACATATATGTGCTACACCTACATATGAGCACTGATCCCACTTCCTTAAGGGTTGGGGTTACAATTTTGGATTCATTTATGCACTTTAAAAACATTTATTAAAAGCTTTTTCATTTTACATGTTTATTTACAGAATTATATGTTGAAATTTATATTGTAAACTGATAATTAACTTATTGGAAAAAAAGTGTAGTTCTATGTCAATTAAGACATTGAGCACCTCCATTTCGCCAAAATGGCATGATCCTTGTTTCGCTGCAAATCTTTGACTGTGAGAATGACAGTGGAATCAGGCTCCACCCATCGAAGCATCAAATCTTCAACTATTCGGGGTCAACCCTAGTGGACACATTTGCATACATTGATATAGGTGCAAGCGCGCACACACACACACACACAACAACACACACACACACACACACACACACACACACACACACACACGTGTTAGAGAAGTGTCAGGTAGAGCTGTTGATCAGTACCATGGATGAGAGTAATAGATCCGTTTAGCGTTAATCAATGTCGCTCACAGGCTCATTGAGCAGTGCACTCAGCATCCTGCTTTTGTGTCAGAGAGCCTTTTAATCTAATTGGACATTAAACTCCTGTCATTATTCCTCATGCTCTGAGACTTATTTATGGCTCTCCTGCTTGCTTGTCTTTACCTTTTCATTACAGCATGCCAGTCTACATCAGCAAACTCATTAAAGGAAATGAATCAAAGGAGAAAGCTGATGTGTGGCTGAAAAGTGTAATTTAATAAATGTGTGTTGGGCTGTAGTGCTCAGCACATCATTCATGTTGTTTACGGGCTATAATGTGTTAGCAGGTGAGGGCACTTTAATAATAAAGGCCTTTCACAAAGGCAAACATAAGCGTTGCATTTTAATACATGGACCTATGGGAAGTGACGGGATTATCAATGCTGAATGCAGTCAGCAGGAATGTTGTGGTGAATGTGGTTCAGAATTAGATAGTTCTTTAGGTCTCGCTCACTTTACATTAAGGCCAATATAATTGTATAAAGTGTCTTTATTACAACTTGATGTGTAAATATAAATTTACCTATTAATAGTATTTGTGTAGTTTGTCCTTGACTATTTACAGCTTTTCTCAATTGCTTAAACACTATAACCAGAGCTTTTATATATATATATATATATATATATATATATATATATATATATATATATATATATATATATATATTTATATGTTGTATTGTATAAGAAATGTGTACATTGTCTTATTGTACAGTAAATAAAGTTCCCATTATGAAATACAGTAAAAATGGTGAGTCTTCTTAGAATGTACAACAGTATACAACAGGGAGCTATCGAGATGCACTGTAAATGGTTGCTCAAAAAACTTGCATCTGTGTAGCAGCACTCCATCATAGAATATCGCTGCACACATGGTAACATTGGCATCCCTTTGGCTTGGGACGCCGACTTACTTTTAGCAATCAAATTTCATCCTGTTTTATCCAAGTCCACGTAGATAAAAAACATGGGGTTTGTGAAGTACAGTAAATATAATATACTGTAAGTACTGCAAGTAATACAGTATTGAATATCTGTATGTTCAAGTAATCCCAAAGAACAAAGAAAACTATAAAGGAAAAGCACAATACACTCAAAAATGTTGTGCAACTGCAAAATCAAAGTCAAAGGGTGACATTGCCTCTGCTGACCAGGGACTTGACCCCATGTTGGTTTGATCACATCATTAGAAACAAGTGTGCAGAATTATGAGTTGCTGCGTGTAAGTGAGTGAGTTGCCGCACGTTTTTACCATTTTGGAACATAATTGCATCACAGTGCAAAATTTGTTTTAGTGAGTGAGAATGTGTTTAGAGTTTTGCTAAAAGAGTGGAGGAGAAGTGCAAACAGTGTCTTAACTACCTAAACTTGTTTAAGGTTTTGCCTACAGAGTGACTGATTCGACAAATGAGCATTGGGTTCATAGAATGGGGTTTAGTGTTTTAGCAATTGTGAAAAACTGTAATTTATTGGAAGAAAACTGGTAGTTCTATGTAAAATCAGAAGTTGAGCACCCCCATATTGCCAAAATGGCATGAACCTTGTTTCCGCTAAGCTTCTACTGTGAGATTCAGGCTTCGACTATTCAGGTCATTACATTACCCCATTTAGCTGCCGCTTTTATCCAAAGCAACTTACAATTGCTATTCATGTCAGATGTCACACACCTCTGGAGCAACGAGGGACACATTGGTGGACATGCCACAGTGGGGGTTTGAACCCAGGTCTCTCACACAAGGCATGTGTCTTATCCATTGCGCCATCGCCACCCCTGTAGTCAGCCCTTCAAAATATTTTATAACAATACCAAAACAAAAACTCTGTCAGTAACATTGTGTTTCTGCTTTGCATGACTAGTAAGACCCAATCAGAGAGCCAAATCTGAGCGTCTGCATCATCGTTTCTAAAGTCCTTCGTTTTTGCCTGTCTGCACTGAAACGATACCTGGACTTTTAAAATGAAAAGCGGGGTCAGCAGCTTTTTCAAACTTATCTGTTTTACGTCTTTGTTTTTGCCGTTTTAGTCTGGACGGTAGGTACAAATGTGGAAAAAAGTCTCCATTTTACAACAAAAACCAAGTAGTTCCAGGTAAATTTTCGAATTGAGCAGTTAGTAACTTTGAGGGTGCATCATGTCTAAGGGGCATCTGGCCCTTGGTTGTGGGTTTGCTACAGACACAATATATTGTTTTAAAGCTGAGGCAGATGAGGCAATGGACTGAGGAAGAAAACAACAATTGCAAGGCTTGAGTGTCTAAGGAGACTACTGAGTCATTACTGTGTGTGCGTAGCAGCTGGAGAACACCTCTTCATGGGTGTTTAAGTAAGAACTTTAAATGGAAATGTACTTGACACTTTAAGAGATGTAATCATTGGGTATTTTGAATTTGACTCAGTCCTCCCCTAAATGTCTCTCTGTAACTCCATCTCTCCCACTCTTGTCATTCTCTGATGCTTTCTCACCTTTTCTGTGTTTCTCTCATGTTTACTTTTTTTTCTCTCTCTCTCTCTCACCACCCACTCATTCCCGTTTTGAATTACTTGTGTTCTTCCCCGCATCCTTGCATTTTATGATCTGTTAGTGTTCTTGATCTGTGTTCATTTCTGAGCAGTTCAATTGTCAAAGAATGTGAGAAAATACGAATGTGTTTATAGTTTGAGAATGATTGAGGTTATTTATTGGAAATTACTAGACTGTAGTTTGCTAAATGTAACTGTTTTCCTGTTTAATGAACAGAAATATGGAGTGTGTTTGTGTTTAAAGTAAGATTTTTTTTCTTGCTGTCATACAATGCCGGGGGCATGTTCAAAAATGATGGATGAATATAAAAAGCGGAAATCCCTGCATTTGAGGGTTTTTTCATCCTGCAAAATCCTATCATCAGATAATGAACATGTCACTGCCGTCTAATTTAGGTGAGGGTTCTTAAAATTCTGATTTTTCTGTTTTCTGAAAAATTACTTTTGGGAAATGTTCACCTCGACCACTTTGTCTCTGGTTTCTCCTCTACAGTCCTTGATTTGTGCTGCATCTCTCTCGTCCTTCTTCACAGTCAGTCCACTCATTACAACAATTACAGCCTGTGAACATTTCATTAACCTAATATGTCTTGGCTGGGACATACACTGTTATTGTGCTGAGCCTACTGTTTTCATCACACTCTCACTGCACTAGCCCCTCCCCTCCTGCTGACCTCACCCCTCTTTGTCAACTGAAAAGCAGCAAAATTAATGTGTATTTGTCTTATGCTTTCTGCACAAATTAATTAATTTTGAGAGTATCCTTGTATGGTCATTAAAGATGGCATTGATTTAGATTTCTTCTGCATAGCTTCAGTGTTTCCACTACTGTATGACTTTTGGGTTTAAACATAGCACATAAGGGTTCTTAGTGTTTTAACATTTTTGTTCGTATTTTATTTTTCTAATATATTAGGCAGGGTATACTGGAGGATAGGTGTACTTTTATGCGGTTTCATTTGCAAGAAAATAAGAAATGGAACACGGAGGACATGGTTAGGACAAGTGGCTCGTAATCAAAATGTGGGTGGGAAACCAAGCAATGCGAAGAGTCTTGAAAAGAAGAAAGCAGAATGGGACACACTTCCTGTCTGCATCAGAAATAAGCATTTGAAGCCGGACATACGCTTCCTTTTATTCCCTGCCTTCATAAAACATAGCCACGGAGCGATGAGTGGTGTTCTTGTGAGAGCTTCTCCTTTGTTCTTTCCCTATGATGGCCTATCATTTGGACTTGGCTTGCCAGGAACAGTCTGTTCCACATTAACTGCTTGAGAGGTCAAACTGGCTTGATCATTAGCCTTTACAAGGATAATTTGTTTCAAAGGGCTTTTGATATTTCTGTGCTTTTCCCCCAATTTCTTCCTCTTTTTCAGTTTCTTTTTAATCTTTCTCCTCCCAACATTCACAGATGTGGTACTGTATGTGTTCCCTGCTAAAAAATGGTCACACTGCTGTCTTTGCAATAATAGTTGTTTATTACAAAGAAGATAATATCTTCACCATGATCGTCTAAAAATAGTTTGACCTTCTGGTCAAATTGCAGAAAATTCTATCATCATCACAGTAGTAAAGCAATTACATATAACACATATGATATACAATGTAATTAAAATTATAAAACATCTTAAATAATGCTACTATCATTATTTCTATCATGAATTCATAACAATATGGCTAACAACCTGCTATTTTCTCCTCCTCACTGGAAATGGAGCCTACTCCCTCTGCTCCCTGTGCATGGTCAATCATATACACTTTGCATGGGAAATTAATTCCATTATTAAACATGCCGCACTTCAGAAATTTCAATTACTGACGGCAGCATGAGGAGGAGAAAGAAAGTAATGCATGCCCTACTCTAATGCATGAATATTGTATTAGGCCAAGAGAGTAATCACGGCCGATAGCTACAGAAGTCAAGTGTCTAGAGGTCCATTTATATACATGACTTCTGGCCAGATGGCCACCGCAGACAACAGGTTCATTTATGAAGTCTATTTATGCAGCCATCAAGAATTGAAATGTATTAAAATGGTCAAGAGTGTGACTACTGAGAGCTCCAAAACAAAATGGCCACTCTACTTAATGGGGTTAAGCAGTATAATGGTAAATGGTACATGAGTGGGCAGCTACACTGTTGCACCTGAATTAACACTGCTGACCTGTCTGCTTGTTATAGCAAGAATTTGTGATACAGAGCAACATTTTGTTCTCACAATCACACCGTCTCTTATCATAAGTAAATTGAATTTTCTTTCAGAACACAAAGTGTTGAAATAAATGCTCAAGGTTTTTTAGATGTCTTTTGGGAAATTGGCAAAGCATAAACACAAGGGAACAAAGTAGTGTGTTTTGACCCCGTAGAGGACAAACACTTACCACCGTTAATTTCCTCGCTTGCCATTTCCTCATGTTTTGCGGACTTGAGCACTCTTTCCAGTTGGGTAAAATGTCCCTTGTTGCCATCGAGCCATGAGTCTGAGAGGAAAAAAGGTCAAAGCAATTTATATGTGACACATAGAGTTTGATCGCTTTGTCATCGCCTCGGGGGCCAAACCTGCCGCTCTCAAAAGTATGCCCCGTACACACACACAGGCGCACACACACAGGCGCACACACACACAGGCGCACACACACACACACACACACACACGCACACACACACGCACACACACACACACACACACACACACTCACACACACACACACACACACACACACACACACACACACACACACACACACACACACACACACACACACACACACACATGCAGCAACCGCGCCATCTGCATTAGATTGTGAGAAAATGATTTTGGTTGGTTGAATGTCTTTGCTATGTCTTTGTGTTTTGTGTGTGTGAAACAAGGCAACAGCGTAATTGCACAGAGGTTACATAAAAGACTGATTTAAGATTAAAATATGAGTACATTTACCAATGAACAATTTTATTTGGAAGATGCCATTTACTTGCAATGTAAATTCTAACATCAGCATACACTGCCAAAATGCATCATCCCTCTAGGTCCCTTTAGGTCTAAATCAAACCAGTGGTATGGCAGTAGCATTTCAAGGTCAGAATATTTTAATCTTTATTTACTCAGTAGGATCCTATTATACCAATTAGTGTAATATTTCACTCTCCAGAATACAGTTTAAAGATTCTCCATTCATATGTAATCATGTTAGATTTATATGTTTGATGTCAAGTTTCTGATCTTAAATTGTGGTGTCCTCTTTAAGACACTGGGACACAAATAAACAAGTCCTCTAATATCTAATGAGCCACCAGAGATAACAGATGTCACATTTGAGAGACAGAGACAACTGGAAAATGATATTCAACAAAGGTGTTTACAAAGTTAGCTTAAGCTTAAGCAGTAGCAGCTATAACTTGTAGAAAACCATATTGAACCCAGCAGGTATCTGGCATCAGTTCTAATGGATAAATTTTACATTTTAGGATATATGCTTTTTTCTAGTGGGGCGTTAGATGAGAAGATTAACACTCCATCAGCTATATAATTTAGGGCAAGTGTTAATAGGCCTATAACACAAGAAAACCTGTACTGTAGATGTAGACTCCTATAACTTAATAGACTAAAGACCTCAGGTAGGATGGTGGCCATGTTATGTCTGCCACAAGTGTGCTGCAATAGATGAAGCTGTCCAGATGTGTCATTATTTACTGTAGATATCTGCTTGGGTTACAGGCAACAAGGAGAAGATGTGTGCTTGGAAAAGACTGGGAGGCAGTAGCTGCCTCCATGAATACCCATCATGCCAATTCCACTGTGATTTATGGAGAGTCTTGCCAAAGCAGGGGACAAATGACCTTCACAGATAAGTTATCAGAGGAAGACATCAGTGGACAGGGATTTCCGTATCACATTCCTCTTTGCCCCCAGGACCCTCGTCCAAGCCCTGTTTGTGTGTGTGTGTGTGTGTGTGTGTTGAGTAAAACTGACACTGAGCTGGTCCTCGGGGCAGAGAGCACTGCTGGTTGCATTCCGTGTGTGAGTCTGTCTTTGTTGGAGTGCTTGACCAAGTGTTTCTGTTGTCACATTCATAGCTGAGAGTCTCTTCATAACCAGCATGATGGGAATGTCTGACTTGCTATGCAAAATATACATGATGTTCTCTGCAATTAAAAATAATAAATTCATTTACTATAGCAAACTCTACTCTCTATCAGGGTGTCTAAATTAAATTACCATGCAGTGTTTGGACACAGCTAAGGTCTGACATTGTTTGTAATACCACTTTACCCTGGCAGGGTCTAGCCATTCAGTGCAATGGAATAGAAGCAAATGTGGTGCTCAGAACATTAAAAAATACACATTCCTTTTTTCCCCAAAAGCCACAGACCTGAAACTGAAAATCTGTTCAAATGGAGGTTCATAAAACCACTGGTGCCATTTATTGACGTGTCATATATAATATATGACTTTCCGTTCATCTTACATTCCTAAGTAACAAAGACGAGTCATTCAGACTTCTGTAAGTTCCAGTCATGACTTTTCTTCTTCTTTGTGAATTGGATGACCTTATGTGCACAGCCAGCTGTGTGCAACTGGCTGCATGTGCAGGTTGCTGGTGTTAGCTTGGGCACTTAGTGATCCTGCTGGTTCTGGGCGTAGGAATACATGCTGTTTCCCTCATGACTCCAGATGTTGTGTGTCATCATGCCTCTGATTGTTCTCCTGCAGTCCAGGCACTCTTTCAAAAATGTTTCCATTCCTCTTTCTTCTCTGAGAATGTTGGAACACTTTCATACAAACCAACATATGAAATGACTTTAAGGGGCTATATGTAGGTTTTCAATGAAATCACTTATTAATAAATGGGCTGTAGCCTTACTTAGAAAGGAAGCACACGCCTGTTTTCTCTATTGCTCAGAACAACCAACATTCTGCTTTTAATATGAAGGCACTGAGGATGTAGCTAAATGTACGCTCCTGCACCTCTCTCAGACTGCAGGAACAACACCACAGCTAACAAAATGCAGTCCATTAACACCATAAAACAACCAGCTCCAAGCACAACACAGACGCCAACATAAACTCCACGTAAGGATACAAAACAACAATAAAGGTTTATGTGCTGAAACCTGTCAGGCCAAACGAGAATCAGATTATGTCTGTGAAAACGGTCAACATCGGAAAGGCTGGAGGCATTGAGAGAGTCATGGTAGCTTAAAGCAATTTAAATGTATCACGTTGGCTAAATGCAATAAATGGAATGTTATCATGTGAGAAGCATGGATTTCTTCACATGTGCATATGTCATTTTTATGTCAAAATGAACGAAGCACAGTGTGTAGTTTTTCACTGTATAAAATTACATTTCTTAGAAATTTCCAGAATGTACAAAATCCATTCTGGGTACCCCACTTTTACCTAAATGAACAACATTATGTGAAATTTTGTGCTGATGACACTATTTTATTTACTTTCAACAGACCAATCTGTAAGCCAGTGTATTACCTGCGACAGTCTAATAGCAAGTTTGCATGAAAAGCATGATATAATATCGGCTAAGCCATCGGTGAAGCCACACATACTTTAGGAGGGATTAGCCCATTCCAAGTCATCCTGCAGTTTTCATGTACTGTATATCATGTCATTGTGATTGATCAAATTCACTATATGCATCCTAACAATTCTATAATTCTATAATACATTTCTTACCTCATTGAAGATTTGTAAAAACTGCACATTACTGCGCTTCTTGCTGCATCACTGTCACTTGTACATAAGTGGAATAGCGCAAAACCATTTGGCAGGAATGTGTATCACATAACTTGTGTGCTTGTGTGCGTGTGTTGCTTCTTGGCACTACTTGTCATCAAAAACATGACCTTTTAAATTAGATCTAAATTGAAACTGTACATCCACTTTTAATCAGAATATACTGTAAAAAACTATTCAAGCGTACATTAAAAGAAAAGGATGTAGCAAAGGAACTCGAAATGTATCTGTTATGCATGCCCACTGGAAACAAAACCTACAAATCTGCACATTGCTCACATCTACATACAGCCAGCCACATGAGTGCACAAGGCTTGTTGCAGAGATCAATCTGTTTCACATGACTGCATACCATCACAGGTCTTGATTGTAGAGCTGGTCTCTCAGCAAGATCGATAGTTGCTTATTGTATGTGTAATCAGAATGCATTTAAACAGTGCACAAAACTATCAACGAATAAAAGGTGCTGTATATTTAGAGAAATTCATCTAAATGCTTCTAAATTATTACATGAATAACTGGCCCCATTACGTCCATACTTGCTTTATGATAAGTTTGTCTGAATTTTAAACATTTGGACAGAATGAGTTTGGTAGAATGGGTAATATATGTAGCAATGTTTTTACACTCTTTGGTGTATGGTATTTTGCCTGGTCCACAGTTCTTTAGCGTAACCCCTGTAGTCCCTATAAGGCCTGCCTAGTCTTCCCCTTCCAGCTGACACAAAGCCTGGCACTAACTACAACACTGCAGACATCTCGAATATTTTTCAATCTTTATAACTGCATTAAGCAGTGCTGGAAATCTGTGTGTCCCATTTGTCAGGCCTTTTTACTGGGGGCTCCTGACACTCCAGCCCACAGATCATGATCCCAATTAAAGCAGGCAATTTGTGTTAAATTTATTATGCCGAGACTGCACTGCCATTGGCTCAGAGCTCGTCAGGCCTCACCTTTATCACCCTTAGTAGTGCAGTCTGGTCCCCAAGAGGTCTCTGGTCATTTTTGTTATTGTTCCTTTGATTTATTTCCCTCATAGCACAGAAACTGGCTAGAGACTCCCTCCACTGCCTACTGAGAGTAAAATAAACTACTGCTCCATTATGAGCTCTCTTATCTTCTGATGACAGTCTTATGAAGGAGGAAGATATACTGACTCATTCAAGTGTAGAAACTTGTTCTGTGCTCATTTGATAGCAAAATGTATCAATAAAATAGCCAGTGGTAGAGGACACACGATATACGGAAGATTTTTACTCCAGTTACTATAAAGTATAATTTACTGCCATTAACATCTCAGCCATTAAATATTTATTCCATCATAACTTGTATTTCTACAAAGTATACATTAATCACTCTGCATGTGTCTGTATTTATATAACTCATAACTTCACATGCAATGGGCCAGCGTTTTGGTCTGAAATGAACACATTAACAGTAATTTTTCACATTTCCTTTGATTGCCATAGGACAGCTTTAGAGGCAATGCTTGGAAGCAATCTCATGAATACAAGAGTTATTTAACAAATACTAAACCAGTCTGCAGCCCAGGAGGGGAGGAGACTATGGTATTGTTCCATTTCAAGCCTGTCAGTCTGACTGATGACTTTTGGGCCTCACATCATTCCTCTCTTTCTTTTCATTCTATTTATGATTTGAAGTAGAGGAATTACAACACAGAAGGTCTGCAGGAGGTCTGCAGAGTCTCTTGCATTTATTTTAAATCCCCCTTTGACTGTCAGGTGCAGGTAGTCACTTTCTTTCTCTGAAGGACATGTGCATTTAAACTATATAAAACATATGGAAGATCTACACAAGTACTTGTGCCTTTTAATCAATGTTTTTATTAGTGTATGCTATACAACTTCCAAACATTTCCCAAAACCACAGTTCAGGCAGCTACTCATGCTTTTTTATGCTTTTCAGTAAAGGTACTGTATGGAAATCAAAGACGTTAAACTGGTTTCAGATAGCTTAATCCATCACAATAAATTAATTTCTTGTTGTTGTTTTGCTCAGAGCTCCATTATCTCAATGTTTTAATTCATTGATTTGAAAGGTTTGCAAGTGTGGTGTGAATTCACATTACTGCAAGTTCTGTCACCACAGAATTGGCTGCTGAACAGCATTGTATTTATGAACTGTTGTGACTCAGAATGGTACAAACTAATCAAATATTGTGTCTTTAAAGAGGATTGTAAAGGTATGATATAAATTGTATGACTATTTAATACAGTATAAACATAGTAAAGATTATGCATTATGGTGACAGACCTTTCACACCGTTGTTTCATCTGCATTTCCCTACAACAAAAATAGACAACTAGGCTTAGGGGGTTCATTGAACTTACTGCAAAAAATTAACTGATGCCAAGGGCTGCCATGTGAAGTTGAAACAACATATGAATCTAGTAAAAACATTATTGCATTTCATAAGAAATTGGATACTGGATATGTAATTCATGAAGAAGAAGAAGAAGAAGAAGAAGAAGAAGAAGAAATGTGCTGGCATGGCCCTTACATTCCATTTAAATAATTGTATGCATTTTATCTTTTCCTTTTATATACCCTTAACATCAGTCACACCCACTCTCCCCAAAGTCAGTCTGTCCTGCAAAAGCGACATGGAACATTTTGCTGTTCTCTATAATTTCTCCCCAGACAACATTAATGGGATGTGATGGTCCATCAGGTTCTCGTCCTTCTAATTGTCACCTCTCTGGTCCCTCCTTCTTCAAGCCAAACTATCTGTCATGTATTCTTCTCAGGGGGAAGCTTGGATGAATCCATTCAAGGAGTGATTCATCGGTCTAAGCTAATGAACTTTGTATGCTTGACTATTATAAATTTACAGTATAAAGAAAATAAACCACCAACAGAAAAAATACTTCAGGCCACAGTGTTTGTATTTTTATCTCACGCAGAACAACATACATTTGCAACAACAGAAATTTATTCACCAAGCAAATCACAGCAATCTCCAAAGTCATAGGAGAAGCATGTATTCTATACAGAGCTGTCAAATGAATGATCACACATGAGCACACACATTTACTTGTTTATTGGCAAAATAAATAGAAGATGTTAAGTCATTTTTACATACGCAAAGACACACACATGCACGTACATGCATTCACACCAACATGTGTGGGCACTCACCCATTCACACACACGTGCGGACTGAGGCATTGCATTAAGGGAGAGACCCATCTGGTAGCTTGTGCAAGAGTAGCACTCAGCGGACCCTGATTTCATTATCTCAGCGTGTTCTCTGTGACCCGGAGAAAAGTGACATCTGATTTACCTCAAGATCAATTTGTATGTAAATCAGTAAGAAACTGGAGGGCAATAGAGGGGTGGCATTGCAAAAGCTGGTTTTGAGTCTGTGAGCAGGTTTGTGAGTTTGGTCGACTCAGTGGTCCCCACAGAGACACTAATAGAGCTAATTTAAGTAATAGGGCCCTTTTGTCCACAGGGCAAAGTCTCCAAAGACAACTTTGCACACACCATGATGTTACATTGCATTCAAGACCAGGATGTTAGTGTAAAATGCATGTTATTTGCTATTTAATGCCCCTATAATATGCCCTTTGCAAGGGCTCTGCATGTCAGTACATTTATAAAAACCACTGTGGTGTCTCTCAAACTGCAGAATCTGACAATATTGTAACCTTATAAAAATCGATGGCATCCTAGTGTCCTGTGTCCTGCCACTGGTTGTTGTTGTGAACCACACTTTGCCGACACTAAAGCCCCTTTGTGTGGCTGTAAAAAATTACAGCCATATTGAGAGAACATTTTATCTTCACATGATGAATGTCTCTGCTTCACAGATAGTTTGGTCACTTTCCTCACCCAAGCAGACTCTCCTGGCAGTGGTCTCATGGAAGCTTATCCTCTTCTATGCCACCTGCAGACAGAGATGCAATTGTTTATTTTTTCATTACTGGTTCATACTGATGTGCTGCTGTTAGGTGACAATGTCATTCTATGACATTTTACAGACAAATTTGAAATTTCATAGATATAACTCTCTTGAAGAGTGGGTGATTGCATGCTTGTTTGTTCTCTCAGCACGCAATGGCAGTTAGGGCGCTATTTTCCCTTTTTCTTCATTACTGATAAGAACAGAAAGATCTCAAACAATGTTAAAAACCGACACTGATTTAATTTGTGATTAGGCAATGTTTTTTTTGCTGGACGACCAAACTGGAAACTGGGTCTTGTGGAAGGGTGAGGTCACTCATTTGTTTAGATGATGGTTGTAATCTCTGTGGACTGACACAGTGTGAGACCAATAGACTTACTGAAGCACATCAACAAGGGAAATTATTTTGACTGTGTATAACTACTGGTATGGTGTGAATATTTTATAAGTATCTTTGTCAGAAAGGTCATATGATGTTCAACCTGCTCAGTTTGAAAGAGTTTCAGATCATGCAAACACACACACACACACACACACACACACACACACACACACACACACACACACACACAACACACACACACACACACACAGACACCTTTAAATTGTCATATCAAATATGAGATCAGGACTGTCCCACAAAATTACATCTATAAATTATGCTGAAGGTAGTTTAATTTTATCTGCAAAGCCAAATGGTCGTGCAAGCCAATCAAAGCCTGCCAATCCCAGGGACACAGTCATATAAAAGCTCTTTCTATTATTAAATGGGTATATCATCTCTGGCCAACACTGACAGCTTAGATGACAATGGCTGCATTACTCGCAAAACACCTTTAATTTCTAAGTGAAGAAGAGTTGACTTGCTGTCAATTACAGTGATAGAGCTTTGTGACATTTTTAGAATGGACCTTGGTTGGCTTTAGTAACCAAGCTGTACATGTTTTTTATAATAGTAATTCTAGATTAGCGTCATTCTCTGAGTTGGTCTGAGTATCAATTCTAATCTATCATTAGGCAAATTATCAAAGCGCTTAAGTGCCTACTGTATGCTGTCATTTAGACCCAACTTAGAGCAGCTGTGAAATAAAAGAATGTAAAAGAGGATAAAGAAGCTGTGAAGAGAATAATGTTAAGGTCAGGTGATTTTTTAACCTCTCATTTTGTTCATCTCAAAGTTTCTTGTTGCACATCTGCTTCATTTAAATATCTACTATGCCATATATATACTGCAGAATACCTCGGATACCAGCAGATGACTCTAGCTTCACTACACACATTTTTAGGCCATAAATGAAGCACACCTTTTCCTCTAGCATTGTGTTAGTCTGTTCTATAGAGCTTTTCAGAGTACAGACATGGTGGACCGTGTCCTCCTCAGGCCATTTAACTCCTCAGGTACCAGTCATTCTGCTTGGGGGGATGTACCAGTGCTCCATGGCTGCCTTCAGCTGAAAGGAGCATACTGTAGCACACACAATAACAATGTAAGGGCTGAAAGCTGATGATGACCTATTTCACTTTATGTCTTTCATGAATTTCTCTATTAACATCTCCATAACGGCACCAGTAAAGGAAGATGATTCAACATCTACTACAGAGCGTACAGGCTTTGGCCCATCACACAAGAGTGACTGGGTCTGCTGTGGCGTAGACTCTCTCTCCAGTTTATTATCTGCTCTCTGGTTGACAGAATGGACTGTGCAGTGACTGTGTGTGTGATGAACTGAAGTTGCTTTGGAGAGAAATGAAATTATTCTCTATCTGAAATAGATGGGCATTATTAACACAAACCAAACAGAACTGAGTTCACCAGAGAGGGATTTTGTCTGGTTTGCACCATAAAAGTCTCACACTAGTAATTTATTGAGAGACAGGTTCAGATGAAATAGGTTTAGAAGTGAAGAGAAATGTGATGATCAGTATCAATAAACAAGAGTTGAGAGAGGTTGCTTTGTAGAGGAAATATTTGAAAATCCAATTATGGGATTTGTTTGACTCAGAAAGATTGACAAAAACACACTTTTGGAAATCATTATAAATGAAACACGGAGAAAAAAAAATATGCTTGATCTTCATAATTCACAATAACAGGAATTCATTATTCATTATTATTCAATCATAATTTTAAGTTATTTAGTACTGTCTGCATCCAATATTCACTTTTATTTTTCTTTATCCAGTTTGTAAGAATCTATGGTTTTACTGTAAAAGCCCAATGCGTGTGACATTTTTGTGGAAAATTGTAAAACAAAGAACAAAGGAGAGAAACAAAAGTAGGGCTTGCCTATACATTTTTCTCTTCGACACTCCAAAGAATTAATCTCTCAAACTGTTTTGACAAGTGACCCTGTGGGGGACTGCTAATGTTATGGCAAGGGACCCTATTTAAGGAGCCCACGTCTCCGCTTTTTTCTCTCCAAACTGAGTGATCTAATTATTGCATGTTAAATGGGCATCTGGTAAATGGTGCATATAATGATGCGCTTCCACAGAATTAAGTGCCTGCCTGCCCTGCTGCTGGGGCTAATACACAAATTGGCCTTCCTCTGTTCTCTCCTCCTTTTTACCTCCTCCCATCCCTCATTTGAGTTCTGGGGATAACCTCTCCCAGAGACATGCCTCAGGTTCTCCCTAGATTAATGTTAGCAGACTGAGGTCAGTTTTGGTCTACAACCCCTGTCACTATGACTTGGGTAGAGGAGAAAAAGTGAAGTGTGTGAATTAAAATCAAGTGTAAAGTATTTCTATTCTTTCTGTTTCTATCAGGCATATTCCAGTATTAACAATAAGGTTCTTAGGTAAGCCAAATGAAGCTGCATTGCTTATTCTGCATGACATACTGCATGTAGCGATTGACATGTGAGGAGATTCAGTTTTTTTCTGGTTTCAACCTCCATCACTGGACAAGAATACAAGTGAGAACTGATTTTGACAGCTGGCCATATCTTCCCCCATTCTCCAGACTCGGCTATGCTGTGTAAATATCAGCAGCGAGCATCATGTCTGCTCTGTTTCAGTAAAGCCTCGGCTACGTTGCTGACATTTATCTATATCTCCTGCCAGAGAATAACCTTTCTGAGTTATGAGAGGCTGTCCAGGACTGCCTGTTTAAATGTCGTAACACATAAGTTCATTATCAGAACTCTGGGGGCGAGGCTTAAGGGCCAAATCTGTGATCCAACTGCATATAAAAGGGTAGCTCCCCACCACCATCATTCAAAACACAGGACTGGAATCTCCTGTCACTATCAAACTGGTTCGCAACAACAATATTTGTGTTATTAAAGGATCACTTCACCAAAATCACAAAAGAACATTTTTTCACACTTACCCCTAGTGGTAATTTTGGCAGCAAATAAATGGGGACACAGCTGTTTGAACTCAGAGTACTCAGTAAAAGGGTGCTGTGGCTTTGTGTGGAGATGTGCTTTCTCTTCTCCTATTCATCTTTGTGCCTTCAGAGGGGGGCTATTTTTTCCGTTACTATATAGTATGAATCAAAATACTGCACCACCCCCTCCTCCTGACAGTATAGGCTAGAATTGTCTGACAGTTAGATACTACATTCTTAGCATGAATATGAAAAAAACATTTCTTACAATGAATATGTTTAAAAATATACATTAAGTTCCCTGTTAAGGAAAAGTTCCACACTTCTGTCCTCACTGGACTATTGTACAATATAATTACAGTGGTTCCTCTTGCCTGAATGCCCTGTATTAGTTTTTCAGTATAAAACCAAATCACTTGACCTTGGTCTTTGTGATTAATGACACACTGTGAGGGATACTGCGTATGTTTATTGTCTCATTAATGGACACGACCATTAGTCATAAGTCACATGCTCAAATTAGACCTCATTAACTATGACAAGATTAGAGGATAAGAGTGTATAACAGCATTTATTAACATGTAAAAAAAAACACATATACATATAGTATAGGTTGTTGTCAACTGGCCTGTGGGAGAGAGATTATATGATGTGCATAGACAACTACATATATACTCTTTTGAAAATAAGTGTATTTGATCTTTATGACAATTAAATAGAAAAGAGGAGCAAATTATTCTGGTACAAACTGATCAATTAATTTATATTTCAAGAAGAGTTTCATACAGTAACAGTAAATTAAAGCACTTACAACTGTGCCCATGGCAGATGGGCAATAAAATCTGCCATAAAACACTAAGCATACTATAAATGTTTCACAGTTGTGTATCTTAACCCCAGTATGTGTAGTTACATAACTTGGTGGTGGTTCCACTGTAAGTTCCAAACTTTGTGGAATAATTTGACCTGACAGCATAAAACCAACTCCACAATAATTGTATTGCTCAGTAAAACCTTGATGTGCTTTTGAAATAGCAAATAATTTCAGAAGACGATGCATATGCAAAAACATATGTTCTTAAGTATAAGTATATATTAAGTGATCTTGTATTCAATGAGATATCGAACAAAAACAAAAGCTGGGTGAACAAGCCTGAGTCGTGTGGTGCTCGCCCTCTGCCTTGTGCCATGTCTAGCCTGGTTGGCGGGCCCAGGAGCGACTGGGAAACAAGTGAGGCCGAGGAGCAGCAGACTGGAGCTGTACACTCCAGTGCCTCTGCATGCTGAGGACAGCTGACACACGCTGGTATTAAGACAGACACATCAACGGTCCAAAGTTAGAGAGAGGTGGGGCTGCTCCAAAAACCTGCCTGTCCCTGCTACATGTCTCACCTGTCTCCCATGCAGGCAGCCAAGTCTGCTGGCAACACGCTCCATATGAACATGCACAAGTGCACAAAGACAAAAAGGATATATAGCCTTATACATACACACGAATACATATAGTTGCGGACAAGCAGGCAGAGAGGGAGACAAACACTCTCTGAACAAGAGAGGCACACACCAAACACCTCTATCACAGACGCTGTTAGTCATGGTCCAATAGAACTGTTGTCCTGACCACATGTTCTGACCACATGTATTGACCATATCTGTTGACCTGAAGTGCTGCTTGCATGGGGTTCACCGACTGTGCTGCCACACTGGAATGGATTAGCAGACAGCAGGCCTAACAGCTTGGTTTGGTGCTATCCTGCATGGCTGCCATCCTGCCTTGAGCACTGCAGATGCCACCTCACTAGTGCTTACTGGGAATATGTTGTGATAGGTGATGATACTTCACTGCAATACATTTTACCTATTTGCAATAGTTTTTTATGATGATTGTAAAGTTTTTACCATATCATTTCCGAGTGATACTGTGCAGTTAAGGTTGAAAAGGAACAGAAATCAATCCCATAGTACAGACAGGACAATACAAATATTCTGTGATACATGTTTTAATATGTCACAGTTCAAATATGTACCATGCAAAAAGCCAGTGAACTATGTTTTTATTAGTCTAACAGATATTACACAATCATTATACCCCACCAGGGAGCGTCTTATGGAGGAATACACAGCTCAAGGTCGTTCAGGTTTACATCACACACAACAATAACCTACCACAAACAAACAAGTCTGACACGGAAACCAATGCTCCACTCCCTGCTTTGATACTTCCTCATGGGAGTCTGTATGTTTGCATGCGCGACCGGTAAAGATGCCTTAGCTGTGAAGGTCACCTTCAGTGGCTTCCCCAGGATTTTACCTGCACTCCACTAGCGAACATGAAATCCATCACCTGGCACCACCATGGTAATAGACTCATTTTTTTCTGGCGGCTGGTTGTCGGGGAGATTCACGAGGGACACAGGTGTAGTTCCCGTGCAGTGAATAATTGACCCTGTGCCAGGAGGGAACGTGGAGGTCATCGCTGCCAATGACAAAGAGGACGTCCCTGAGCCTGGACCTGCAATGTCTTTGTGAATGGGAAGTAGAGACAAGAGGGCATGAGGCCATGAGACTGAAGGAGAGTGATCATTAAAGTTAGAGAGGAGGGAGAATGAGAGGTAAAGTAACTGGACAGGAAAAGAGATGGTTGTTGAAAACAGGAATGAGATTGGACAGATTTCATAAAATAGGCTGAGTGAGAGGGAAGAGAAAATGTTTTAGCTAGTTATTATTGTCTCCAAGGTTTTTTATTTGTTATTAAAGTCAGCTGACTGCAAAGTCCCAAGAGCATTCAATTTGTGGTTATTCTGGGTACTAAAATGTGTGATGCCAGCATGTATAAAGACAGAAGGCAGAATCACTTGCTGTGCAGCATTACTTCATAACTGCCACCACTGAAAAAAACCTTCACCCATCATTTATTTTATATAGCACATCACACAAAGCTGAAAAACTGTGAAAGTTGCGGAGAGTCAAGTCTTATTTTCCTAGCAGGAGTGCATATTACTCGATGTGTTGTGGATATTAACGTGCAGTCTGGCCTTACAGTATATTTGCCCACAGGCCACAAGGCCCTTGCATGTACACATGATGTTTGAGCTCCAGGGCCAGGCAAAAATCTGTGCATGGCAGCAGAGCTGGCACACTATCGGAAAATGATATCAGGGCCATGGTGCTGTCCTTCTGTTCACATACCATACAGCCATACCTCATCTTTCCTTCTTTTCCATTTCTTTGTTTCCTTATTTCTAATAATAAAGTCATTATTTACTTAAGAATGTTTACATGTCGCTGTGACTTTTATGCAGATAAAATTGGTCATACAGGAAAGCAATGTAATTTTACTCCTCCAAGACCTACAGTTTATCTGTTTCATTATATACACAAAACCTGAGACAATATGACTTTTCAGAAGCCAAGGTCATTAGAGAGCAAAGTGTAATGATGATAACACAGTTGTAATTATCTTAGAGATACAGGTTTATTGTCTTTAAGGGTTTTTGTTGAAGCATCTCCTTATCTATGTCGGAGCAGGCACCTTCTGCTCCCTTTTCCTAATGCCAACACCTAAGATGCTTCAGCTTGCACTCCAGCGGTAAGTGGCTCACTACAAAAGGGCTTTGGGGACAAAAATGGAACTGTTCAAAAATAATGATAGCAATATTCTAAAAATTACTTGAGCACAGAATTGCCCCTCTTGATTTAAGGCCCAAAATAAAACCTGTGATTAATTGCACTCCTAAACCTGTCTAGATTTTAAGCATTCTGCGACTATTAATCAGTCTAAGAGCCAAATAAAGATCTACATTGCTTGTTGATCTACACCTTCTGCTGCTATTCCCAATGGTATTCTAAACTAATTTGTTGTCCTGGGTTTAAATTTTCCTCAGAGTATTTTGTAATATGTTGTTGCCGGAGTTTTTTTAGTCACCAAGAGTTCTGTATTGATTAAAATACCAGGTACATCCCTCCCTGCACCATCTTATTCTCTCACAGTGTTATATAACATGTTGCCGGGTAACTGAAACATCCTAGGTACATAATCACCTTTGATAAGGAACTTGTCTTGTCAGGTCAAGTTTTGGACATGATAATGAAGTGTTGTTAGAGAATCACTGCTGAGGTGCTTACTCATCTTGATACAGAGCAAAAAGCCATGCCTGGTTTATCCTGTTATGGAAGGCTTGTGTAGGTAATTGTGCGTCAGTCCTTGAGGTCTCTGAATTCTGATGATGAAAGTGACCCAGAGGTTGGACATTTTCTTTTCAAAGCTGTGTTAACAGAGTTTTCATGTAGTCGAGACCAAGGTCAACACAGAGGCTTCATAATCATATGATCAAGGTGTGAAACTATGCTGGACCTCTAGTCCCTGTCTTAATTTATCTCATTGTTACAGTAATTAAACAGGTCAAAACTTGAGACTTGAATGTTTTTTGCTGTAATGGTGCATGTCCAAAGTCTTGCAAGTCAGGTCTCACAGCAGCTCATAGCCCAGGTCCAGGATCATAGATTATGTACTGTATCATGGTCCTGCAGGGATATCTCCCAGAACTCTGACATTTCACAGACTCATAAAATGTGTTGGTAGAATGTTGAAAATACAGCCTAATCTAATGGCAGGAAATCTCCTTAGCAGTTTATAAGCTGAGAAGAACCACGCCAGCTGGCCGCAAAGTGGCACAAAACATAATTCATTCTAACAGAGAAAGATCTCTTGAACTCTTGTAGTCAACATAACTACTGTATTTAAAATCGATGATAGTTCGGGAAACTTTTCTCGCTCTCTTACTGGTGAGAGAGAGCTCAGTACTGCCACTGGTGGCTGAAGTTCTACTCCACCTTTGATTTTACATGGTTCAGACTCACTTTACTAAAATCATCATATTTTATGTCATTTTTTAAAATTTCACTTTACAGTCACCTGATGTAACTTTTCCGCTGCTCACGGGTCACTGAGAAGATTTCCCACCATTCTACCCACAAATGTTTTCTGTAACTGAGTTCCAAGAAATATCCCTGAAAAACCGTCATAATTCTTTGTGCTTTTAGACTGATTATAAAATGATTAATAATGGTTCAAAGAATGGTGAACGGTTTCATAGTAACTTCATGAGATAATACACCTTCTTATCATGGACACAGCTGTGCAACCACCATGTGCACAGATGTGTGATGACAGACACGTTTGGCCCTTCTTCTCTGTGGAACTGCTGGCAGGACTGGCAGGACCCCACACTGAGACAGCGCATGAAGAGCACCGTCTTAGCTCATCACTTCCACTGAGCCGCCAGCTGTAGAGATGAGTGAGGCAGGCTCTTCACAATGGGGTTATTCCACAAGATTCTGCCAATCCAGGCCTGATAGTAATGAAAGCTTTTTTAAGAGGAGGCTGCTGAGCTGCTGCTCTGTGGATATGCAGCTCACATGGGAAAGACAGAACTGGCGCACTGTAAATTGGCCTTATCCTGGCCACGGCTTTATCACGTTTGGCCACAAAAGCCGATTAGTGGATTTCACCCCAGCTTGGTAGTGCAGGCACAGTGTGGCTGTCTTAGACCTCCTCCCCAAAGAACTTTCTAGAGGAATCCAAAGAGCACTCTGTGAAGGAATGCACATGTGTGTAGTATCAGGGAGAAACGATGAGTGAGGGAAATGAATCATTCCAACCAATCGGATGAAACTGTTGGTCCTTTAAAGAGTTGAAAGCTGCACTTCCACATTTGACTACTGAAAACTCATCTAATTTTAACAAAAGTCAAATAATGTTAGGGGGTCTGCAGATGTGCCCCGTTACACTGTCTGAGGAGCAACCTGTCAACAAATGCGTCAATGTGTAAGACAGAGAAGATTAACATCTGCATGGCTCTGTCCACAGCCCATAGTCACATTTCTGTGACTTTGCATTTTTACTACACTTATACGTCACATCTTAAAATACTGATCAAGTATTTTTAAGAATTTTTAAAAACAAGAATGTTTTAAATTACTTTTTCTTCTCTATTTTCCAGGCAGTCACGTGCCTCTTCACATTCAAACCAATCTAGACTCGTGACTTGAAACTTGCCTGTAATAGGTAACCATCACAGTGAACGTTATCACTGCTTTCACTATTATCATATTATTAGAATATGAAAATAAAGTTCACACTTTTTAAATAAATCTACACCTTTCAATTGTTCAAAAGGTGACATGGAATTTTAACAGCAAACAGAGTACATAAAAAAATTCCCTGTGATGGATTCACTGACTCAACCAAGTTTCCTTGTAAAAGCTGTTTTTACATTTCCAAGGAAAACCTGTAGAAATGACTGTAAATTAATAGTTGCCCGCAGAAGAGGAAAATACATTTAAAAAACACTACAGCATATTTGGAAAATTATCTATAATAATGTAAAGTATGTACAGCATATACACGTGATAATCAAAGGGGCCACATCATGCAGAAACACTGATACAGTCCTTGAAGATTCTTTAGCATGTAGACCACACACACACTTAGCACTTGCTTAAAACCATACCTAATGGAACAGGAAATTATATAACTCATTAATAAACGTTGTGAAATAGAGGTCGTAAAACACATAAAATCGCTATTGATTTGCATCTTAGTGGCCTGATAACAGATTGTGTCTATTTTTAACCTGTCTCCAAATACACAGGCCTCTATGGCTACTCCCTGGCTCCAAACACATCTCAAGCTGTTAAATAATGCTGTATTTGCATGCAGTTTCTGCCCATGCATTGTAATTCTACCTTATAATGAAATTGTGGGTTGTGTATTAGTTATTATCTGTGTGCTTAAATGGTCACTCCTTGTTCAAAATTTTTAAATGGGAAGCAGGAAGTCTGATTGGTCTTTGTGCTGCCCCTTTGTAATGGAGTGGCATTATCTTGGGTGTGACTCAGACTAGTAGAGTGTCTCTCTGTGTGGACACAATAGTCAAAACAACATAAGACACAAACGAAACATTTGCCTAAATGCATACCCAACAAGAAAATTGTGTTATTTCAGTGCACATTCTGTGAAACAATGAAAATAGCACCACATGTATGATTTGACTTAGTTTTGGGTGATCTTGTTACACACATTGTATAAGACTTGTTTCTGCCCTGCAGATTTTAATAATAATTAAAAAGATTATTTTCCCATCTCGTGCTCCCCACAGAGGGGTTTTAATTGATAAATGCAATAAACATTAGCTATTCAAACAGAAATGGTCTGACTCATTTGCTATAAAAAGGCAATGAGAATATATTTTACCTTTAGGTTTTTTTCTTTTTAATAAGATACATTTTTGTATTACACTTCTTTGATGTCAGGACCAATTTCATCATCATTTCTATTTACTTTTATTTCTTTTCTTGAGTGTCCTGTACAGAATCTCATGAATTAAAACTGTCATTTTCAATGTTGTCCTGCAATATTACAGGAATTGTAATATAGCAGTACCAAGGCTTAAGAGCATGTCAAGATAAACACCCATCTTTTGCATGTCAACTGTGCTGACACATCTTAACTGCCCTCCAAGGCATTTCCTGCACACACTTCTTCTGCCAACAAGTAGACCTTTAGTGGATCTTGTGAGTATCACTTATGGTTCCACTCATCTGCATGTCATATCTCTGCCACATAAATTATACTGCCTGTCTTTCTCCTACTCAGAGAACAAGTGGCTGCTGCACTGGTGGAACATCTCATTATTCTCTCCATTAACGAAAAGATAGAGAGCATTCACAGTGAGATGGATGATTTAAGTGTAACTCAGATAATGCAATGTGCACTTTAATTCAAAGTTTACCTCCCTTCATGCTGGTTAATACAAAATGGTAACATCATGTGTACAAGATCATACTTGTATTTATTTGTGCTATACTGCTGCTGCACTACTGCCACATATACAGTATGTACATGTAGCAGCATTCTAAGGATGCAATTTCTAATTAGGGTTCATACTGCTTAGCGGTATGAACCATGAACCCATCTGTTTGTCTTTTTTAGTTATTATTATTTGTTGTCTGCCGCCCCAGCTCAAATTCCCATGAGCTGGAATGAGCTAGAAACACGAAACCTGGGGGTATAACTGGAAATGGTGTGCATCAGTTTCCATAGAAATATGACCTCATCGGACACATGGTGGCGTTATAATTAAGACTTAAAAAATGCAAACTTTGAAAGGACACGCCCCTTACACAATAAGTCCGATTGACTTAAAATTTCTCACACAGATGCAGCTCAGTGTGCTCTACAAAAAATCCTCTGGGACCGTTAAGGCCCGCCTATAAAATTTTTCCGCCATTTTCAATTTTTTGAAAATCACATTTTTGACATCCCCTCCTAGACCGTAGCTCCGATTGCCACCAAATTTTCAGTGAATCATCATTGGATCAAGCCTATTAAAAGTTGTATAAAGCATGTTGATATCTCAATTGCTTTTCAAGATATGGACCAATGAAAGGGTCATGGCTCTGGACATAAATGATCACAAATCAGCAACCGTAGGGCCGATCATCACAAAACTCACAGGATATGTTCAGATAGGTGCCTCGGATATACCTGGATAGTTTGATGTACATACGTCCCTAGGTGGGTGCTACAAGCGCAAACACAAATTACACTATAAATACCATATTCATTCTCCAATCATCACAAATTTCTCAGGATATGTCCTCATAAGTAACTGAAACATGCCCTAAAAGTTTAATTCAAATCGAACACGTGGGGGCGCTATAAATGTAAACAAACTGCAGGGGATAAAATGCAAAACAGGCTACAAAATGCATATTGTTTGTCCAATCAACAAAGAACTTCCAGGATATGTCTACATAAGCACCTCACACATACCCTGAAAGTGTCATTCAAATCGACCACTAGGAGCCATTGTAAATGCATAATAATTGGATGTGGAATGAAACAAATCAAGCTATAGTACAGAAAATGCTTGTCCAATCATTGCAAAACTTGCAGAATGTGTTTCGTAACAATATTCAACCACATGTGTGAAATTTTTTTGATGGCGATATTGCAAAAAAAGGTATGAACCCAGCGAATCGCCGCTTGTGGCTATATTAACTTTGTTGTTTTCTATTTGTATATTACTTTCTTCTTATTACAACATAGCATTATATTGTGTACCAAGACACTTGGTTGGTTCGACAACATTCTGACTTTTTACAAAATTAGTTGTTGTTATAATACGACACATTCATACAGCCTAAAGTGTGTGTGAAGTGCTGACTGTGTTGGAGTGCAAAAGGAGCACATAATTTTTTTTACAACTGAAGAAACATAAACAGCATTTTATTATCAATTTATCTTCCATAAAGTTACAAACAGGCCTGCTGCTTTTAAAGCTTTTATCTGTTAATTAATTACTTTTTTGTTCATTAAATAAAGAGAGCTATGGAGTATGTATACAATATGTGTGTATATGTGTATGGTTGGGAGGCACTCACTAATTTGTATTTGTTTAGTATTGATTTTTCCTACTTTTGCATCTACTAAAGAGATTTACTGAGCAGTAAATGCTTTTATAGAGCCTCAGTGGGCAGCACATTACAATGCATCATATGATTCTGCATTATGGCGTCAACTGAAAATTAACATTTGCACTTCTTCGAATTCATAAAAAGTTAGATGTGTGAATCATTCGAAACACTAATGCAGAGAGAATTACAGAGGTGACTGAGCATTTCAGCATTGACATTTCCTTGAATTTCATTCAGCATTGACATCATGGCTTGTTGTATAGTGTAACAGTATTGTTTCTATAAAATATTCAGGGCCAAAGTTAATCCTTTGAAGTTTTCCAAATCACAGTCAAGTACAGGACTGAATATAATGCTAGTAGGAAATCCAATGACAAGATTGAATCTTGTGCACCATATACAGAGTTTGTGCAAGACCAAGCAAGTTTATTTGTACAGCATATTTCAACACAAAAGCAAGTGCTTTAACGCACACATAAAAGCAACATGAGGCAATATCAAAAGGCATTTAAATTCAATTAAAAAAGAGTTGAATAGAAAATAGAAACAAGATAAAACAGGATAGTAAAAGTTAAACTGCAGTGTAAGATATTAATCAGTAGCCTCAAATTTTATTTAATTAAATCTCAATAAATAAAGTGAATTTGTCTAAACAAGTCATGGACATTCTATTTAGACTTTGGCTGGATCTTTTCTTGTGATGTCATCATATAAAGGTTTCATTTAGTAAGACCTGCATAATTTAGTAGAATAAGAAACGTTTCTTAATGTAACAAGATATATTGATTTATTACATGTTGTTCTCTTTTTCTTAAGTTTCTGTCTCTTTTTTCTGTCCTTGATGTCCTTCATCTGTTGAACCTGAGCTTATTTTCCTTGTGATATCATGCACAGCAATATGGCATCAATTAAAATAGTGTGTTGAAAAAAGAAAATGTCATTATATCATGAAAGTATCTTATTATTACAAAATCAAAACAAAATCATTCTATCCTCAGTGCCTCCCTATTCCAATGTCACACTGCTGCCAGTTTCTGCAGGTGTCACCTTCACCAAATCATTTCATCACAACAGAAGCTTAGCTTTTCATGCAGTGTACAGCTACTTCATCTACCCACTATGACAGTGTGTGTGTGTGTGTGTTGTGTGTGTGTGTAGTGTGTGCACATGTTAAAGATTCTTGACACCGATTATAAAAGAGATAAAAATCCATCCGATCGCCTTTATTTTTGCTTCACTGACAGTTTCCAGAGAATATTCCCATCCCCTCCTCTCTAAATCTACTCCATCCATGCTGCCATTCAAACCTACAGGCCACTAATTGATTCTCTCTTGCTCACTGGTTCCCATATCAGGCTGACTGTCAGCATTGGAGATGGGAAGCATTGAGAGGTACACTGCTGCTTCAGCAGATCTGATGGATAGCACAAACTGTATCGTCTTCTCCAATGCAGACGAGAAGAATAGGAGAGTGTCTTTGTCACTTTGTCTTTTTCTCACGCTGTGCAATATTGTGTTACTTGCAGAATGGCTTATTAGATCTAGTATTTCAATCTACATCGTCTTGTGTTCATGTTGTCCCATTACGGTAGCCTGCAGGTGAAGCCATCTTGCGATGTTGACACAGACCCACACACTGTTTACTGTGGAGGAAAGAGCAGCTCAGTAATATTAATCACACAATTCCAGAAATGTGCAGGCTATGTAACAAGCGATGCGACTTTTGACTATATTACTAGTTTTAATTTTGATAGATGTTTTAACAATTCAATTACAGTAGTGTTTTGCTTTTTCTCTTTTTGTTTTAACGGATTTGTGAATAGCATCCGTGCATTATGCAACATCCAGCAAAATAAGGTTGGTTTTTTATTGAACATTGATAATACCAATGACTTGCACTAGCACTGGCACACTTGCATTATTTATAGTGTTCATGAAGCATTTAAATAATTTAGATTTGCATATGCATTTTTACCATGTGTTTGCCAAATTACCTGGGCTTTTGCCAGAACATTTATGGATTTTGTTGATATGTTTAGGTGGCTGATTTAACTTATTTAATTAGGTTAAAAAATTTGTCTCCATGGGAAAAACAACTGCCATTTTTAAACAATAACATCAGGTAATGTTTAACCCCTCTATAATATCATCTGAATTACAAACATTTAAGGACCATACGAATGAATGGCTGTGATAGTTTATTTTCCCACACACAGAGCACACTCCATTATCTAATGTAGTTTGCTAAATGGAAATAAAATAAATAAGAAAATAAGCAGCAATAGAGAAACAGCAATGGCACAGCGATTAATGTGCAGGAAGGAAAGTTGCTGCAGAACAGCAACAGGAAGACATTTAAGTGCCACGTTCTCCATCCCAAAGTTATTGTGCAGTATCACTTCTTATGTCTAATTTTACATCTCCTCATATTTTTGCGCACCAGTGATCAACAGCAAGTCAGCTACTCATTGTCCTACACTGCCAGAGCCTTCCCACCACAGCTAGTGCACTGCAGACTTCATCAAAGATAAAACTACAGCAGAAACAGTACATAAAGTTTCTGCTGTGAACCAAATGCATTAATTTTTTTTGTGAGCTATAGAGCAATAAGCATCTTCAGAAGGCTTTACTGTACAGCCCTGGTGGCAGTACATAAATTAGCAGGAGAACGCAGTGTTCACTTTAGGATATTATGCAGAGAAGGCGTCATGGGCTGTCTCTACCGCCACTGCAGCAGCATTACTGTGATTAATGCCGCGTTTCACCCATCCCAAAGAAGAAAAGTCCTGAAACTGCCTCTTGTCCTTCTGCTAATGCACCAGCCAGTTTGACCTAATTGTGGCTCATCTCAAGCTAGAAAGCTGCTCACTGAGACAGTTATTAACTATCCCATTCCCCTGTCATGAAATCGCAATTGCATCAGAGCATTTAATGTTTAATACTTCTATAAATTTGCCAGCATGTGTCCTATTCTGTTAGAGGCTGAACCACCGATGCATTTCCACTTTCTCTAACTTTGACATACAACCAGCCCTCTCCCATCAGCCCTTGCTGTGTCTGGTACAGAGGAGGGTGTAGTACTTCTATGGTGCATGATGCAGTGGGTTCTCTTAGTCTTCTTGTGACTAGAACCATAACGAGCAAAGTCACCAAGTTATTAAAGTAAGGAATATAAACTCACCCTTCCAAAGGCTTATTCATCCTCATTTTAATCAAGCTAATTCTAAAGTTAACCATCAAACCCTACTCCAAATGTGTGCCAATGTGACACTGATGAACAGATGCATTCTATTCATTACTGCAATGCAGAAATTACAGTTATTTGGGATATAACAAGAACTTCAATTTATGATGAAGATGTGTAAAACATTTTGTCTGTTTTCCAGTTATGTCAACATTTTCTAATGCCTTTCATATGACAAAAAAGTACATCTGTAAACCTCAAGGTGGCAGCCCAGCCACTGCATTACTTCCCACTGAGAGCGTCTCATAAACAGTCAAATGTCTGTCTGCCAAGACATGCTGAATCACTGCTATTAACAAGACAGTTTGGTCTTGTTTTGCTTTCCGGTTTTGGAACAACAGTGTGTCCTAGATTAACTGTTGTACTGTATTATGTAGTTTTCAATGCTCTACACTGGAAATCAGCGGTCAAGTTAAGTGGCAAGTGCTTTATTTTTGGACACTTCCTTCTCCACATCTGAGTTCTCTTCAACACCACACTCCTGGCCAAACACATGGCGGGTCCCAATCTGCGCCCAAATGCAGTCCAGCTGCCTGTTGTCTCCTCCACTGTTGTAAGAGGTTAATGAAAATATCCAGGGCTCATGATGAAAAGATACAACCTGCTCTGAAATCTACATTTGGATGGTTAAAGAAAAACCTTAATTATGACTTCAAGCAACAGAGGCCTGCTGTTTAATGAGGAATTGTTGTGGTGATAAATCTGTTATGTTTTCCAAAAGAGGAACCCGGAAATTGTTCCTTTAAGCACATTATTTAATAATAATTTTTGATTGATGCTTTTGTGCACGCTGAACGAAGAGTGTTTCACCTGGATCTCTTCGGAAGTATTAACTTGTATGATTTAAATATGATATGTAACCATCAAATTGCCTCTTTCAAGTGAGTGATCTGAATGTTTTCATTATCATTTCACCATGGTCTCGTTGACAACACCAAATCACAGCTCTGCAAAAATACAATGTTTGCTGTCACTGACTGCACATCCAGTCCAATACAGAAGATGACAGAAAGGCAATACACTCACTCCAAGAAAATTTCACACTTTTTCCCCCAGAAAATCCAAGCTGGTCTCTCATCTCAATATTCAGTAGGGTCAGACTGCCAAAAACAGAAGAACACACAATGTGCCATCTGGTAAATCATAGTCCTCTCATCAACTCTGTCCAATCTGGAGTCCCCCAAAAAATGACATCAATAAGCTACTTTGACCAGAGTGTAAGATCTTAAAATGATACTGAACAGATTGTAAAAATAGATAAATAAATAAAGGAATAGAGGAATGGTACAATATTTTTCAAATGGATGTATTCCTTGTTATCTTTTGGTTTCGTTCTCATTTTGTCAATACAAGGAAAACACTCTATTAAATACTTTAGGGAAAACAATAAATACAAAATATTTGAAAAAAATAATGCAAAGCCACTATTCATGTATGAGAAATGGCGTTTGCTGATACGTGAAAAGGGGCTATTACAGGCATGTTTGGCTTCACTCCAGTGCTAAGATATCTATACAGGGTCATTGTCTGTCAATCTGCATTAGTTGGCCACTACCCTGGATTCCTCTGTTGTTGTAGGGTTGGGAAATAAACCTGACCCATAACTGAATGCAAAGGGTGCAGGAACTCTGTTTTTTTCTCCAGTCAATCCCTGGTGAGTGAGCAGGAGGGGGGGCCGGACAAACGAGGGGAGGGGGTCTCCTCATTTCACCAGGTGGAAAAAGTGGGAGTACGGCAGTTGCAACTGATTTACATTTAGAGCTTTTAATTGCCTACTTTTGAGTCCTATTACCGGAGTTTTGTACCTGTTTATATTAGCCCCGTATGTTCCACTAGGATTTAAAATTCATGTACCGTCTCAATCGTCAATCATACTGACAGCTCTAGAGAAGGCTCCAGCTGCCATGTAGGCCAAACGCTTTGTAGTTATAACTCTAAATATTGCTTAAATTATAATTAATAGTAAGCTTAAAAGAAGAGTTTGTGACCAAAGGGAATAACAGAAAATAAACAGGGGAAAATAAAACTACCATATTTCATTTAAATGCATACAGTAGCCTACAGTTATTTCAGTTTTATTCAGAGCATCCAGACCAGATCAGATTTCATGAACAAGATCACACACAAAATATGCTCACCCGATCCCAAACCTTTGTAGCTGTGCCACCAAGTGTTCAGTTGATTGTCTTCTCACTCTTTGGTCCCTTTGATGTCCCCCACACTCATCTTTAAATCTTCACTGACGGCCCCAACATGCTGTGACATGAAATGTAGGGTATTCTGGGATCATAATAAATACCACAATACTATCCGCATGCTCTCAATATGTTAGACAGTTGTGTTTTTTTGGATGGTTAGTGTATGCTGGTATTTATAATAACAATGATTAACAAATAAATATAAGCATAATGATAATGTTTTGTTATTGTCCGTCACATTATTATTATTGTTATTGTTATTATTATTATTATTATTATTATTATTATTATTATTAGTAGTAGTAGTAGTAGTAGTAGTAGTAGTAGTAGTAGAAGTAGTAGTAGTAGTAGTAGTAGTAGAAGTAGTCGTAGTGGTAGTTGTTGTTTTTCTTGTCTTGTCTTGTCTGTCTTTGTGCATTTTATATGTTTCAATCATTGTTGTTGCTGTAAAGTCACTACTGTGTTTCCTCTTTGTTGTCCTCTTCTGTGCCGATAAGTGCTTCAGAAGATTAAACTCGTAATGATCATTATCAAGATTTGATCTGCAGTGGATTCACAAAAGCAAGGCAAGGCAATGCGTGTTTGGTTTCATTAGGTGATGTTGCGTATCACTGGCAGCTTAATGTTAAGCACTCAATCTGTGATAAAAGCAAAAGATAATAATTAACTCTGTGGGGAACTTGCTAACTTTCTGAATGATTCTGTGAACATCTTCATACTTTTGACAGTAAGGATATAACATGAATGTAATACTCAAAGCTATATAGAGCCTTAATCTAATTTTGGTCAGAAAGCTGAAAATATCTCATCAATGCTATATTCTAAAGAAATTAAATACGTTAAGTATATGGTTTGATCATATTAGTTAATATGCTATCAAATACAATAACTAGGCTGAAATGATGGTTCTTTTCAGACTTTCTGGCTCATTGACATAGGGTACATCTAAGGGGAACTATAAGGTGCCCTTTCATAAACTCCCCTTTGGAGAGACGTCATTTTCGGTTCAGGGATCAGTCCACAGAACTCAAAATGGATCAAGCTCTTTGGGAGTCATACTGAAGAAAGTTGCATAAAACCCAGTGCACTTCAAGTGACTTCACTTAAGGCAATTTGGAACCTTATTGTCAGACCACAAGTTTGAAAATGAAAAAAATCTGGGGGTATAGAGTTAAAAAGAAAAAAGTGAGGCTGCCAGACCTCTGTAGCCTGCTCCTTATCTCAGCTTGAGGCTGCATTGACTGTACATAACCCAAACCTCCAACTGAACAATCAGCAGTTGAGTTGAATTGCTGAGAATGTAGGCACCAGGTTTTGTCCAGAAAGAAGAATGTATGGAATGAAAAATGAATATATCTTTTGTCCGGCTGTATCAACTTTGATCCTTAATTTTCAACACTTTCCATTATGGATCCAACAGAGCAATGCTAAATCAGTAGGATACTCTTTTGAAGAGGGATCAATGATGTATGAATAATCTGGTCCTAGTCACTGAATGGTAATTGTATTCTGCTGTTTTGTACGTATTTTTTTTGTTGAGAGAATGAACTTACTCTGTCATGGTGCAATGTCATGAGATCAATTCTGCATTCTGTATGTCAGTGGCATAACTAACAGAGACAAGCACAGACATGTCTGCAGACCCACAATTCCTACGTTTTAGTAAAGCTCCTTGTGCATTCTCACCTAAAACAAAACAGAAAAAGAAAGATCTTTCACCAAGTTGAGGTCAAACTTATGGGCTGCTCTTGTAACGTGACTGATGTCTCTTAATGCAGGCAGCAAACAGCATGAAGGGCTTGGTGACTTTGGAGGTGGTTGTACATGGTGAATGACATACAGCAGATGAAGGGAAAATGTGACTGAACAGCGTTTCCCCCAGGACTTAACATCAAAGCTTTACCAACAGGAAACATAGTTAATCTCCCTCGTCTTCCTCCCCAGTGGGGTACTCACAGCACAATGAGGAAAAATGGGCCAAGTGCATGGGGCCTATAGAAGGATAAACACGTGCCCAAACAAAAGTGCACACTAGTGAGTCCAAACAAATTCTCTCTCTCTCTCTCTCTCTCTCTCTCTCTCTCTCTCTCACACACACACACACACACACACACACACACACACACACACACACACACACACACACACACACACACAGACCTAAACACAGCATAGTCTTTAATATGTGGATTGTGTTTACAGTGACTACTGCTGCAGACCAAGCCTTTCATATCACTGCCTACTTTTTCTTTTGAAATTTCTACTTCAAAATACTTGTCTCAATCCTTTGGGATTGTAGATCTCAGACTAACTCTTGTGGAGTGTTTACTGGCACAGTGAAGAAGAAGAATAAAAAGAAGAAGAATAAATTTCACCTTTCCCTATATCAGAGCTGTATCCAGCCATGACACAGTGCTGTACACTGCACTGAGAGGAGAGAGAATTAAGGACCCAACCCAGCTTAATGGCCTTCCTCCCCTGAATGGAAGCTATAATTAAAGTTAAGTGAGCAGATGCTGAAAGAAAAGCTTTTTTTGTGATAATAAATGTGGTTTTGAATTTAACACCTCAGGGCAGAGGAACCCTATCTAAATGACCCTGAGGCCCCTGCCACTTCTACAGTATGCCATAATGCTGTAAAGTGTGGTGACAACACCCTCCTCCCTTCCACTCAGCTCTCCTTCCCTCCCAGCCCGCTGGCTAAGGTTGAAACCCTTCTGTTTCAGAAGGGATTAGGTTACTGCACTTAAGTGTAGTAACAATGTTGATGAAATTGAGACCAGTAGTGTTTGCATTGTACCTACAAGATAGCTAACCCCAACAGTATAAAGAGGTGTGAGAAGAAGAAATAGGGATAAAACCGCAATGTGGTCACTGTAGCAAAAACTCATCAAGTGCTGGACTGTCAGAATGCAAATTATTTGTTTGTAATACTTGCAAGCAAGCATATATTTGCATTTTAACTTTCATTTTTTTACAAAGAAACGGCACATTTTCAGAATGTGTGCTTTCAAATGGAAATGTCACTTAAAAAGTGGTTGTAAGATTATATCCACCAGTTTGACAAATGCCATTGAAGCACATAATGCTAATACAATGCAACAATGCTGACAAAAACACAATCAAGAATGTAATTCAGGTGTAGTTTCTATATTTTGTATTTGACAGACATCATCTAGTTACCTCCAATAAATGATGAATAAATAGATATGATTCTTGTATCGGTAGATAGGGCAGGATTCAGGCAGTACAAAATTTTGATGAAATCCTTTAAATTTCCAAACAACTCCTTTCTCTCAGTTCATCTTCACCATTCTTTTCAGGGCTGGTTGATGAGGTTCAGTGTTTGATTTTAACCTTATTGAGGGTTTGCAACCTAATTGAGGTTCATCCGTAGGATAAGGAGATCCTTCAAGGACTGGAAGGGGAGGACCCCCTGCTATTGCTGGTGTAACCTGGAGCAGAAACAGAGCAGGGGTCCTGGGATATCACCCGCCCCCTGCCCCAGAAGAGACACACCAGATAGCGTCTCTCCTGTTTCCCTGTTTCTGAGCCTGAAGTGAAGTCTGCCTGAAAGCCGGGTTTTCTCACCACAGCCCATCTCAGCAGGGGTCTGGTGGAAAGCTCTCCAGGCTCAGATCTTGTGCAGAGAAACAAAAAATGGAATTAAATCCCTCTTTTTTCATCAACACCCCCTTAATGTCTGGTTGCTACTACTCAGGCATTTGGATCAATAACATGATCTTCTATAGTGGCTGTTAATTTAATGCTCTCAGTTTTTGTTCATTATACAGGTGCAATTTGTCTGCAGAACTTTTAAATATGCTGTTCCAAAACATTCTGCATAATTGTTTAGGCAAATGGGATTCAGGAACATTTGTTTTTTATTTTAAGGTGTTTTTGATTTGTTCATTTCCCCATTGAACATAAGCATGGTGTTAACTCATTGCTGTACATTGCAGCTTACACTAAAACAGATTTGTAGAACAATATACTGTATGAAAAAAAACCCTCCAATTAATGGTTACTAACAACACTTTTACATGGATAGAGCACCACAAGCAACTTCTATTCCAAAGAAACATGATAAAGTGAACCTTGTTCCTCTGTTGGTAACACATGTTTATTTACAAATTAAAATCCTTACCTATCAGGGCTGTAAGTGGTTTATGAGCTGAATAATTCAATGCTCTGTGACTGTGACTGTGTGTGTGTGTAAGTATGTTCATGTGTGTTATGTCAGTGAGTGTGTGTGACCATGCACTGGTGGGTGGGGGGGTATATTTTGATTTACATTTTTCCTGCTTGGTTTGCATATTGTTCCCCTCCGGCAACAACTTATTAATGAGACAAGCAGGTCATTCCCAGAAAGGGATGCTTACCATGCGACTACACATGAACCCAGACATATGCTTTTTGCCATCTTTTGTGTTGGGTGCACACACGCAGACACTTGCGCACAACGGTGCAAAGATGCACACATTTACCAAACAGGCAGCAATACACTTCAACTTTCTCTCCATGCCTCCTGTCGCTCATTCGTGACCTCTAGGGAGTAAGTAAGTAAATCAGCGGTTCTTCGATTGATTTGACCTTGTGCTGACAGTTTGCGTCCATGTCTATGTTGCATCAGTAAGGGGCAGTAATGCCTTGCACTTTAAGCAATAAGGATGTCAAACCAGCTCTCCATGTCCACTCCCTTCTCCCTGACTTCCTTGCTCTTTCTGTTTACATGTCCCCCCTCCTTGCTCTGCAGCTGTGCAGATCAGATGGCCGATACATTAATGGGACCTGTGCTGAGTAATGGGACAGGATTGGAGTTTGACACACTGACCCCACCCATCAGAGCTGCTTGCCACCAGGAACCCCACAGGATGCTATCTGGGAAATGTCTCTACTGCTTATTGGAATTTCTTTGATGAGTCTGAGTTTCGGGTTACAGAGAAACATGATCCGTGTCTCCCAACAGATTTGAGGTGACTCTGTCTTGTTGGTCTGAGCATCCTCATACTAGATGCAGGTTTTCCATTTTACTATGGCAACCTTTTCTTAAAGACAATTCTTTTGGATTTACAACAATCTATTCTATCTTGACACAGCAGAGAAATGTTTCTCTAAGATGTTTAAATGAAGTATTTTAGCCCTTTGTTGCCCTGAAATTTCTCATGCAACATCACAAGAGTGGAATGTGAAAAGGTGTAATGGATTCCTCTGTGAGCCTTCATTAGGTGTGTTTACAGTAGCTTTCTCAGTCTGTCTGCATTACCACAACCTAGCATTGCTCCCCCCTCAAGCATTCATAAATCATTGTTAACAGACAGACCTGACATGCTGTTCATACATCACCACGCAGGCCTTTGCTCCTCCGTAATTCAAACGCTGGATGTACAAACATCCCTGGCTGTGTCATGTCAGTTCAAAACATAGCTGAAACTCACACCCTAACAAAGAACAACAGGCCTGATTTTTAGACGAGCGAGATGAAAGCATCTTAGAGAAAGTGGAGAGCCTTTATGCCTCAAAACATTGTGGTGCCCTTTCGTCTTTCATTTACCAGGAATTTAGATTTTCGCATGATCCTTCCAAACTAAGAATGCCAAATGAGAGTGATTCAGACTACTGTGAAACTATTAGTTAAATGATTGTTGAATAGGAAGGTGCATAAAAGAAATAATTCTTGTAAAAAACAACCCAAAACCTCTGTGAAAAAAGTGTCAAAAACCATTTCTTAATTTATTTATATGGTATGAAATACTATAATTGTACTCAGTTATACCAGAATGTCACTCCAGTGGCTAGATTCGAACACATTTGAAAAACTGGAAACATGGATGTTCAAAATGTTTCACAGCTTTGTGGAGACTTAGATTATTAAAGACATGAAAGATAAATTTAAGTATGAAATCTGCCCTCCCCCTCCTTCCCAATTACATCCAAACATTGCTTGGTAGCCATCTGGCTGATTGAAATCAGAGTGTTTCTCCTGCTTTGCCAAGACTCCAGTTGTTACCCAACTGTCATTTCACCTAAATGAAAGGACCTTCAGTGCTGCTTACTTCCACAGTGATTTCATGGCAAACCAAAGATTGCTGTGGTAAAATCTCATGAAATATTATACACATTTATAATGAGATCTATATGTAGCAACACAAGTGAAGAGTATTATTGAGGCTGGATCATTTGACACAGTGTGACACTTGAACTGAGGACCTTTGGGCACTGGTTGATTATTGTCCACCATACTGCCATCATGACGCATGCACCCAGAAAAATCTCCTCAGTGACCACTTACTAGCTGCTTTTAAACCATCAATACCTTTTAAAGCACCACTTAAGATGAGGAACATATGTCTCCCTGCTGTCTAGCTGATTGCTATGGTTGTAATGAGTTGAAGACCAGCAGAAGCTATAATGGCTTGAAGACATGCAATAGACTTATGAGACAAAACTTAACAAACAACAAACAATACATGATGTAAATACGATTTAAAGCATACGTTGGCCTTTTTTTTCAAGTCTTTCCTAAAACAACACCCACAGCCCACATGTATAAGGAGTTTCTTACTAATGCTATTCTAAAGTAAGGGAAGGGGCAAGAAACCTGCAGTCTGCAATACTGTGTTTTACTACCTGACGCCATTATGAGATTTTGGCAGTCATTGTCAGTTAGACAATTAAATGGGTATCTTCCAAAGTGACAGTTTTTTTTAGCACAAATTACTCTCTCTGTGTTACTATTCCTCTACAGTAACTCAGCAAGGAAACACACAAACATGTACATATACCAACAACAAACACTGCTACTACTTATCTCAAAACCAACATGTTTTCATCCTAGCTCATCAAATACCAATGCTGCTTTGTCACAGCCCCTCTGCCTGTCATACAGACGCACAAAGTACTCTTTAACTTCTCTATAAGACACCTTTTTAACATGTGGTTAACATTGTGAAACGGTTTGGTTAGGTTTAGCCTGAAAACGTCAGTATTTGAGGACCTGGGAAGGAGAACGGGCTGCTAGCCCAGGCTGCTGAAACCACATGTAAGTTTCAGCTAAACACAGCATGAGGACTGAAATGATTTTGTTCTTGCACTTACATTGAAAGTGCTCTCTTGAGGCTGGCATAACTGGTGGAATTATGACAGTGACCAAAAACTGTTATCATGTACATATAGAATAAACGCATATCATTTTAGATAAATCTGAAGAAATGAGAACCAGTCCTTTAAGAAGAGGAGCATTCCAGGTGAATCTGACCCTCATCAAGAGCATCTCTGTACCAAATATCATGGCAATCCATCCAATAGTTGTAGTTGTCAGTGTGGGATCAAAATGATGTCCGACTTGTATGTGCTTAGGGTTAGGGGCATAATTACATAATTTGTAAGCAAGACATTAAGAAATAGTTTGCAAAGAGATATTCTGGCAGTGGGCAGTCTCCAAGAGAATTACAGTGCAGAAACATCCTTTTATGTACAATTTACCAGGAAACAGTACTTATTTTTCACTATTTAAATGGTCTTCCTCAAAATTCTCTGTAATTTTGGCAACATCAATGATAATAAGAAACCGAAAGACAGAAAACTACTTTGTTATTTGTGCACTACGGTACTACTTCCCAATGATCAAATCAACTGTTATCCTAATGGGATTTTCGGTTGTTTAAGCTTGAATTTCTGTTGATAAAAACCTATTCTTCAAACATGCCACTCTAGACCTTGAATGATGAATAATGCTCACAAAGATGTTATTGGACTGGTTAATACTGCATACAGTACATCTTGGTCAGCAAACACAGGAGATTCTAATTCAACAGCATATGATTATAATGAATGACAATGGTCTGTGGTCATTGAGGGGCATCTTTATGCCACAGTGTGCCATAAAACATGTCATGAACTAATTAGCTAATATTGGTGATAGCTGGTTAGTGTCAGAATATACTTGATTTTATTAACACTAACCCATATCGTTCAATAGAGGGTTTCAATAGAATGAGAATGACACATGTAAAATGCAATACTTTTGAGTGATGTGTCATTAGGTACATTATATTCATTTTACACAACATATTAGGTTTTAGGCTATTATAATAGTCTGTGAAATCAAAAAAGTTACTCCTAATTAGCAATCAAGAAATTCTCAATTTTTATCCTTTTGAATTTTCATATTTTGCATTCTTCATAAAAGAATTATAAAAAGACACTTTTAATGTGGTCACTCGAGAAGAACAAGCCATTATAATTCAAATGGCAATTGCACTTGGCATTCATGGTTCATAAACTGTGTTAGATTGTGTTATTCATCCGTCTTAGAACTAATGATGAGCAAAGTACAACTGAAACTAAGAAATCACAAATATTTGTCTTGATTTTCTTGATGGGAGTTTACATTATTTTGAAGGTATATTCATAAACGTTCTGCTTAAAGTAGATTTTGTGGTAAATTTTAGAGATTTGAAATGTCAAAGAATACAAAATAATACCACATCCACATCTTGATTTTATAGGCAGAAATAAAAGTAAAAGGTGGATTCTTTTCTGACATTAAGTGTTCGATGTTCTGTTTCACTCTCTCTTATATTTATGACATACCAGTCATTAATTTATACTTATAAACATGTATGAATTCATTTTACTCTTGTAAAAACAGGGAAAAAGAGAGACAAAAGACAAAACTAATAATTCACGTCAGCCCACTGCTCCAGTTTACAGAGGCGTATTTTACCCAGAGCCAAAGTCCCACCTCCTCCTCTCACTGTCCTTGACACACTTACCCAAGGTGGACACGCTGACCCCATCAGCTGGTGGTGTACACATCCCTTAGAGGGCAGTAACACCCCGCACCCCTACAGCATCTATCTCCTGGTCCCATGTGCCTCTGTGTGGCCCCCTTCAAATGCCTTGGGCTGTCCCTTGGACAATTCCCTCTCAAGGAGTGATTAATGCCTGTTTACTTCAGAAAGGCCAAACCATTTCCCCGGATGGGAGGTGGGGACTGTAGAAAAAGAAAAAGAACGAATGGGAAAGAGGAAATGAAAGGGGACGAAACAGATGTATGGATGGCAGACTGCGAGATGTTGTAGTGCTGTATATGCCACGAGAGTCTGGCCCCGGAGCTGAGGGGAGCAGGAGATAATCAGAAGCTTTTATATAGTTAGCAAAGACCACACAGGAACCTCAGTGGATTTGAGTCATAGCATGCTGTGGAAGGAGAGTAAATACTTTTCTTCAAGGATGTACTCAGTGTTTATTAAACAGTGAATCACAGACATCTTGTAACTGCCCTGTGGATATTGTTGTACTGCTCTCCTATACCACCACTCCAGGCTGCTGTGTTCTCTTCTTTGAGTGACCGTGATCTGAGCAGCCTTAATGAGCTTCAATTTTCACAGTACAGCTAACAAAGGGATCAGAAACTGTAAGCACAGAAGAACAAAAGTGAATGCATCCTACTGTATAATAACATTTAGTACCATGGAAAAGGGAGAAAACTGTTATTTGAGAAACAACTCATTTATATTCATTTCCCCAAAAATTAACTCTGCACAAGCGTTTTTTGCTTGACATACAGGATTCTATCTAGAATCAGTAAATTGGCTGTGCATAATGTATGAGTGGTTGGCTTGTGTATGGCCTGCTTATGTTTGGCACTGCATCTTATGTTGCTTTTGATATTTCTGTGACAAAGAAATGTGCCTGAAAGGGATTACTACTACCACTGCTACTACTATTACAACTAGACTTACTGCTACTAAATCAGCAGCGGTGCTTGGTAATATTTATGTTAAGATTGTGATATCTGCTCTGGCTCAGATTGGACAGATACTAAACAGAGTGGAGCTTGAAGCTTTGATCTGGAAACCACAGCACAGCCAAACCTGGGCTGTGGAGAAGATATAAGATGTGTTGATGGGGGATATCTGGTCTGTGGCACAGCGGGGCTCTCTATTTCCTCCAGGCTGTTCAAATGAGAAGTCTGAACTATCAGTGGCTGGTGCACTGGGTCAAGGTCTGGCTTGCGTCAGCAGTCACGATGGAGCAACCTTGGTGGTCCAAGGCAGTAGTTCTCAAACTTTTTCACATTAAGGACCCCTAAACTGACATAAAATAGACCACGGACCCCCAGTTGATTATGGTTCCAGGATCACCCATCTGATAGGAGTTTGCCATTTAGATGTTTTATTATAGAAAGTGTATAAAAACCCATGACCAAAATATGTTCTGTCACTGTATTACTTATGGAAAATGAAGTCCCTTTTTTGCTGGGGACCTCTGGGGGTCCCCGGACCACACTTTGAGAACCACTGGTCTAAGGAGCAGCAGGACACCAATATAATCTAAGCCAATACTCTTAGTACTGTACATGTGGTAGATACAAACTGCACTGCTGTACCTTTTTTCAGGCTTCTCCCATGGAAGCTCAAGAGAAATTGTATTTATAGTAATTTTGTATTGTATTACATTTCCATTTTACAGTAAACTACCACTCATTCAGTAAGGTATGCCCCATTAAACACAAAGTAAAATATTTAAAACCTATCATTCTGAACACCAACAAAAATGAGTAAACAAAACATTCCCTTTGTTGACATGTTCACTGGTTGTGTAAAGTTTAATTTTTATAAAGCTAAAGATTGTTTGAAACCACGAAATGAAGTTTTATGTCTTCATGAGAGACAACAGATTTAAAACAGATTTTAGTGTTGTGACATTGACCTTATTGACATTATTTATTAATAAAAATGTAAATAAAGGAATTAAAATAAAAGTAATTGCTTATTTTAGTCTCATTACATAATTGCAGTGACACACACACATAAAAGCTTGTACACTGATTGTGTAACTGTCGTGTTGAAACACTTCCACACACCACACACACTCCTGGTGGCAGCAGTGTCTTTGGCTTTTTGTGTTTTACAGGGTGACTCACAGTCGTGATGGACAGGCAAATCGATATTTTGACTTTGGCCACTGTTTTTTTCTCTTACAGGAGGAGCAACGGTAATGGAAGAGGACTGTAAATAAGTGGAAGGTTCTTGACAAATGAATCCATTAACATTTGCCTGTGTCGCCTGGCGAGCAGATTTGCTGTTTTATGGAGCAGGAAAAAAGAGCTAGTAAATCTGAGGGCGCTGTAAGGGTGAGGAGCTGAGAGCAGGCAGGGGAACACATCTCCCATGATGCAGCACTTTATCTCCCTCCCAAATGGCATCTTTATCTGCCTAAATTAAGTTTTGATTCCTTGCCACATACGGAGCTGCAAATCACTTTTAATACTGATATCAAGAGCAGCCGTAAAGTGTGCCCAAAGCGATGGAAAGCAGCTTTATTGTGTGGCACACACTGCCGTCACCACCCTTCACTGTGTCTCTGTGGCTCACGGTTGTAAAAAACCCAGCCCCAAACCACTGCTTTGTGTGTAAATCATATTATGCCATTTGTCATCTTTCAAATTCCTCTCTATCCTGCAGCTCTGCACACAGGGTAACAGCTATCTACCTTTAACTCTGAGGATGAGGAAGAGGGATACCCCTAAAGGTGACTTAATTTATGGCTGTGATTAAATTCCAATTCCATCTTCACTCAGTGATGTTTATCACTGAAAATTAGAAAGAAGCTGCCGCCTGTTTGTGTGTACGTGTGTGGTGGTGGGAAGGGGGTGGGTTGGGGTTGGGGTGTTGGTCCCACATACAAACTGCATTACATTGCCTTTGCATTATCATCACTCTGCCTGCATATCTCTCTGTTTGTTTGTCTGTCCATCAAACTCCCTGTCTCTCTGACTAATTGATCGACAGCCTGGCGGGAGAGACAGAAGTCTTGTGATCGCTCAGCAGGAATACAGGATGTCTGACATGTGCAGTGCTGCAATAAAGGATGAAGAGTCTGCAGCCATGCTTAAGGCTCTGTGAGGCTGTATTTAGGCACAGTGGGGCATTGAGGTTAATGCTAACTCACAATCGCATGCAGACTTTTAGCAAGCATAGTATCTTTACCATCATAGTTTCCCATGTTTGCATGCTAACATTGGCTAATTAGCATTAAGCATTTGGTCATAAACCAAAATAATGGATATTTCAGATTAACATGAATTACAAGATAGGTAACTGCTAGTGGCCCTAGATAAAAAGTAAAGGGGTCTTTAAAGTCAGCAGGATTCAAACCTCTGAAGAACATGAATCTAAACAAACCTGCATGGCAATCGATCCATTATTTGTTGAGGTATAGTTTGGACTAAAGTGATGAACCATCGCCATCCCATAACCAACCGTCCTCACGCCTATACAACAAAATAGTTCTAGGGTCCGAAGTTTCAAAAAATAACATATATGACAATTGAACAGTACAACAACGTATATGACTGTTCCTCAAGACCTAAGTCATGTGATGTTTAACACATGGTAAATTTGAAACTGTCGTAGTTTGTAGGTTTAGGCAACAAAACTACTTTGTTATATTTAGGAAAAGATCGTGGTTTGGCTAAAATAAGTACACTATGTAAGTGATGTGACGTAACTAATGTAAGCCACGTGAGGTTAGTAATGTACAAAACCTTTTTAAACTTGTAAACTCACGCTCGGACTCGGTCTCTTGAGATTTCTTGACACATGCGTATGCTTCCATCCACCTCACCACCTTCTTATGCAGACTTTTTTGCTCTTTACACTACATCACCTGACTTCTTCTTCAGCTGGAGGTTGTGGCCTAACAAAAAACGGAAATATGGGTCATAATTAGCTGCTGCATAATTGACCTATACAGCTGTTTTTTTGGTGAGGATGGCTTGAGCTAGCATGATTAAGCACAGAGAAGCTCTTTCAGCAATATCTCTACTATTCTCTCTATACACAATTCTGATGAATGTCAATAAAGGTTACCAAGTGTTTAAAAATGTATGTATATGTGTTATCCTTCTGGCTTTTGAGGAGGACAGAGCAAACTTAGATCAACATTATTTTGTCGATCAGATGATTGGCCACTACAAGACAGCTTCCTACTCCTTTCCATTCAAACTAACAGCCACTTGTAATATAAAATTCAAACTTTTACCTGTTCTTGAAAAAGACAGAATGTGACACAGAATATTGTGCTATTCACACGTAATATAACTTAAATGGACTGAACTTTGGTTTTTCACACTTCCCACTTTTTGGAGGCAATAAAGATGAAACAGGCCTACACACACTCAGTCTCTATCTTTTGAGCTACTTTCCAATTTAAGCAAACAGCTAAGTGACTCAGACAGTGAGTCATACGTAGAAAAAGCATAGTTATAAAGCATGCAGATGAAGTTCAGGGGTTCAGCTGCTCTTAAACTGAAAGCTAAAATGGACAAGACTTTTGATTCAAGTGACTTTTAACTTGCTGTGTTAGCTCCAGACACTCCACTTCCAACGTCTTAGACATAGCTGCCCTCCTGGGGTTGTCATGCACTACAGTCTCAAGTTTCCTGTGAGACTAAAACATCCATCAAGCAGCAGTCCTGTGGGCAAAAAAATGCTTCTTTATTTGTTGAAAGGGGCATGTTAACAATCTGGGGGGCATTTACGCCTCAGTATTTCTGTGATATCCAGGCTTTTCACTCCCAGCACACACGCCATATCTCTTCTCAAAAGCTTACACAGGTCAGTGGTGCGTGTTTAAGGTTACATGAATGTTTTCCTCCTTTCCATAAAAATGGAATACATCTTCCCTCTTATTCTTATTCATTCTGTGCGAAAAGAAATATGCATCACTCCTTCAGACTATATAGAGTACAGTAAAAATCAAATATTGTGCTGGACTGAGAAGCAGTTAATAAGAAATGTAAACACAATTGTAAACCTTAGCAGCTTTAGATGTGTGATTATGTTTTAAAATTTCATATAGCAATTTAATTTTTTTATGTCTAATGTCAAAGAAAGGTAAAAAACGAAATAGTACATATCAATGCCAATAACGAGCCTGAAGTTGGTTCCAATAAATACCATTTAAAGATATCATTTAATTATAGATTGTTTCTGCTTTAGTGAACAGTTCACAACAAAATGAGACAGAAACAAAGGAATAGGGGATATGAACATTTAGGCAGACTGCAATCACAGGATGTTACTCGCTGCTTTCAGAATTGCGATCTGGGTGGCTCATGAGAGAAGCCAGAGGAGAATGACAAAACTTGTTCAAGTTAACAGGCCACAAATAAATGACAGCTGAGTACAACAGCACTGTGCAGAAGGACATTTCAGAAAGCACACATCATTTAACCTTGAATTGGATGGGCTGCAGCAGCACAGGGCTATGCCACTTTCCACTCCAGTCAGCAAAGAACAAGAAAATGAGGCTATGTAAGCCATCACTTGCTCTGGATGACTGAGGCGTGGAAAAATAAAACGTGATCTGAGAAATCCTGGGTTGTGATGTGACATAATGGTGACGGAGTCAGGATGTGGCCTTCGTGGTGCACTTTCTTTTGTTCAAATGGATACATGCAGCAAGATAAGATGCCATTTTACGTCGCTTGCAAGATCGTTTTCGGAACATGACAGCAACCTCAGTTTTCCTCCCATAGCGTGTGCACTCTTCATATCTCAACCAAACAGAGCACATTTGGGATGATGTGGAATGTGTTGATAGCAGCATGAATGCATCACTATGGAGTCAGCATGGATCAAACCTCCCTGAGGAAAGTTTACAGCACCTTGTTGAATCTATGCTTCCATGAAATGGAAAAAGTAGCTCCTACAGTGCCTCATTAAACACATATTGCACATTATGTAGGCTATCCAATATGTAATATATTTTTGGGGGCCTAAACTACAGCTATCATCCCCATTTGAGAAGAGTTGGAGTCAAGAATAAAAGCAATTTCCTGCATATCCTACCTGAAATTGAAATGCCAGGAAGATGACAGCTGCCCATTGACAGCAGCGTACATATAAAAAATGGTGATGGAGGGGAGGAGAATACAATGCTTCTTAAATTAGATTCACATTTTAAAAGTTATCACGTTTCATTTTGGTGCAGAGATAGTGTCAAGCTCATATTTCACATTAATCACAAAGTATCGGGGGCATTGCCCTGACATCTGTCATGCATATGAAATTACTCATCAGACTTTTATCGGAATCACTGAAACAAATTTCCCCCTGCAAAGCAAAGGTTGTGTGTGTATGAGTGTGTGTGTGTCCAAGAGTATATCTGTAAGGCTGAAATGATTATTGATCAGGTTTTGTGACATGCCATTACTACTTCTAAATAACAATTAGTGTGGCAGAAACAAGTGAAATGCAGGGCCCAGTCCGATAAATTATGCCTTCCTGTTGCAGTGCCTGTGCTAAATTAATGAGGATTTATGTTCTCAAAATACACAGAGAGGCCAGAAAACGGAAGCACCTGTGCAATACACAGGGATGGAATGTAACTACATTTTCTCCAGTACTGTACTTAAGTACAATTTTGAAGTAACCTACTTATACTTTACTTGAGTAGTTCCATTTTTCACAACTTTATACTTTCACTGCATTACATTTCAGTGAAATATTGTACTTTCTACTCCACTACATTTACTCGCAGCTATAGTTATTGACTCCTTATAAAAAGAGCAATGTCTAGTTGGGTCTCTTTGAAATCTTTCAGAGACGTTTCCCTGCTAAACTTCTCACATGGTTTCATTTGAATAACTCTAATGTCTAAGAGGCCAAGTCACATACAGATTAGATCCTTTGCAGGCTGCAGAACAAGTACATATTTATACATTGTGGTATTAATACCCACTTACGTTCAGGTTCTAATTACATCCTCCAGCACCTGCAATACAATTGCTCTGCAATAAATACTACCTTGCTTAAAAGCATTTTTCTCCTCCAGACTGTTGCACATAAATTGTTTCATAACTGTTTCCAGTTCAGGTACAACAGGGAGACCGAATGCAATACAATGTAAACATTGTTAGCATTATTATTTCTTTAAGCCACAGTGAACTCTGTAGGCTACTTCAGAGCAGTGGGCTTCACTGACTTCAATGATTGGAACCCAAGGCTTCCATTAAC